>CM035631.1:87575265-90075265 GCA_020496765.1 Gossypium stocksii
TACAGAACAACCAGTTACGGTGTATGTTTGACTGTATCAAAATATACAACTCACGATGTTGGATAATGATGATCTCAAGTCTGAGGATCATATACATGTTAATCACTATGAGTAATGTTGTGACAATTACATAATAATCCAAGAAACATACTTATAGCAGGTCAGTCCAATATGTTGTTCTCTAACATACATATTCATGCATTAATTCTGACACTCCATATCAATGACAACTCTTTATCATCAATCAACTACATGTTAGTGTTAATGCATTAATGATGTCCTAGTCAATAATAATACTTCACTAAGGACCTTGTAAGAATAATCATATTATTCTCAGGACATTATTATAAAAAGTTTATTTACACATATAGAAAAGAAACTGAAATAATAATGACAACGCCTTATATTAATAAATATGGTAAATCAAGTATGTTATTACAACCATCTCATGATTGATTTTTAGGCATACTCTTACAAACATACCAAAACATATAAGCTTTACAAGCTAACATGACCATTCACATCATTTTCTTAACTAGACTATATATGCCATATTTACACATTTCTTAAAGCTTCAAAGTACCAAATCTTCAACTAGATAGTGTGATGCGAGTCTCCGACATCTTCCAAATCAAGCAAGCTTCCGAATCTCTAAAAAAAGCATAGGAAAGAAAAACAGAGTAAGCTTTATTGCTTAGTAAGCCCATATCATATAGAATTAAACTTACTATCATTCATAATTTAAGCAACTAACTTAGTATAACCCAAATCAAATGATTCAAATGGCTATCATATGAAAACATGAATAGGTTAGTTCCTCAATATGCATATAACCATTAATTCAACAATAAGGAATTCAATTGGTATTCAAACTCATGTACATGTATCTTTCCATCAATACATAATTCACATATAACATTAATTCCATGTAATTCATACATCTCATAAAACCTATAACAGTATTATGCCTGTTGAACCAATTAGAATGTCGATAGATACACGGATGGTACATACTAAGTGTACTAATTGGTAATCTGTCAATTTCTTATCATATTTACTCTTTCGAGCTATAATCGGTAAGCTCCTCCTGAGCTAATGGACAGTAAGTTCTATTGAGCTGAAAACAGTAGCCTCTTATGAGCTGAGATATCGATAAGCTCATACGAGTTGCGGTGAGCCCACAAAAAATGTAGGATCTCAACCGAATGGTAACCCTAGGACATGTCACTCGTATCCTACGAATTCCTACGGTTCAAACCGAACTCTGTATTCAATATATCTCATCAATTAGGCATTTAATACATTAGTATCTTAATTTCTCAATATAAATATATACATTTCAATCAAGTACACATAATTAAAATTCAATTCTAATTATACGAACTTTGTAACACTCAGATAGAAGTTATCGACTATTCAATTATTTTGCCTTTTCCTTGAACATGATCCGATCTTGGCTTTTCTTGATCTATATAATATCAAATTTAACACATTCAATATCCATTCTATTCAATTTAGCCCACAATTCATATTTTGGAAAATTTACACATTTGTCCCTAATGTTTCACACTTTTACAATTTAGTCTTTTTTGCACAAAAATGCAAATTCATGAAATCTAACCTTTACCCATACTGGTCAAATATCAAATTAGTCCCTAGTAGCCCATACTTTTCATTTATTCACACTTTTGACCACAAAATTCCAACATTTCTCATTTAATCCCTAAATGACACTTTTACTCAAAATCACTTAACAAAAGTTGTTATCTATCATTAAACCTCCATAATCTATCATCAAACATTCAAGCTCATATAGTTTAATCAATGGCAACATGCTGAATCTATAACAATTTTAAAATAAGAGATATGGGCTAGCTAGATTAAGCTACAACGATCTAAAAAACGTAGAAATCATTAAAAACCAAGCAAAAATGCATACCTAATTGAGGAATCAAAGTAGCCGAATGGTGTGTTCAACAATGGCTTCTTTCTTTTGATAATTTTGGTGGTGAAAAGCAAGAAAAAGATGATGGGTTTAATTTATTTTTATCTATTATAACATTATTAACCAATTTACTAAACTAACCTTTAATTAAACATTTAAATTCACATAAATATTGTCCATATATGTCCAATTACCCATATAATGTTCTATTTATCACTTAAGGGCTTCAACTATTTAATTTCATAGCCATTTAATACCTTTAACTAATAGAACTCTACTTTTATGCTTTACGCGATTTAGTCCTTTTTACTGAATTAAGCATTCAAACAGTAAAATTTCTTTACGAAACTATCACACAATTTTACTATCATGCTCTAAAATTTAATAAAAGAATAAAATAATTATATTGACTTCAGATTTGTGGTTCTAAAACCATTGTTTTGATTTTACCGAAAATGGGCTGTTACAACTCTCCCCTTTAGGGATTTTCGTCCCCGAAAATATTACCAGTGGAAATGTTAGGGTACTATTTTTGCATAGCTTCCTTAGGTTCCCACGTAACTTCATTGATCCCGTGTCTATGCCGAAGGACTTTCAGTAGGGATATACGTTTATTTCTCAACTCTTTGATCTCACGAGCCAAAATATTGATCGGTTCTTCATTATATGTCAAATCAAGTTGAATTTCAACTTATTCTAGAGAAATCACATGTGACAGATCGGATCTATATTGACGTAACATGGATACATGAAATACATTATAGATCTTTTCTAATTCTAACGGTAGAGCTAACCGATATGCTAACGGCCCTATTCTTTTGATGATCACATATTGTCCGATGAATCGCGGTGTAACACCCCAAACCCGGCCCAGACGTTACGACCAAGTCGGTGTGTCACACCAACAATGGATTAACCATGTTTCTTAATTATTGCGATTAGGGTGAGTTTTGCAAAACCATACTTGAAGTTTTGAAAGAGAATCTAGGTTTAATTTGTGTTTGTCCCATCCACTACTGGTTTAAAATTTGTCTTATTATCAGATCTTGGATTGAATTTTGTTACTCGTTTGATACGTGTGATTTATTTTGAAAATCTTGATTAATTTTAAGAAAACTCGCGCAACCTTATTCAAATCATTTAAAGTAAAGTATAAATAAATAATTGAAAACCCAAATTAAAATAATTAAAGCGGCCTTATTACAAACCCAAAACCAGAATAAAAACAATTAAAAGTAAATAAAAAAATAAATAACTTAATTAAAAACTAGCAATGTAGTCACGTGGCCACTCTAAATCCCTCCAGCTCCAAGTCCACCAATCTAGGGCTCACCTGTATAGATGGAAGAAGAGGGGTGAGTTTGGAAACTCAGTGTGTAAAGAAAGCCCATTCGGAGCCCAAATCAGCTCAAACCCTCTCGGCCTAAGCCCTATCCAGTCTCAGTAATAACTGGGCCGAAGCCCTATTTTGATACAGTAGAACTAGGCCTTAGCCCTATTCAGATATCAGTGTGGCCCATAGGCCTATAACAGTAACAGAACAGAATAATGCATGTATGCAAAGCCCAAAGCCCAAAGCCCATCCTATGTCCATCCGCTACACTCCACCCGTACTAGCCCTACATACCATGTGGGGAATAACTCAACCCACCCAGCCCTACACTCCACAGTTGCAGCATAGCTGCTCAGATAACGTGGCCAAGCCACTAACAGTATAACGAGGCAAAACCCCTTTCAGTAATATGAGGCAAAGCCCCTTTCAGTAAATGTGGCAATGCCACTTGCACTTCCTCCATCAATAAACCCAATCCCATGCAATAGTTTAAACATGTCATGGCATACAGTGAACAGAAATAGTAAAGCATATATTTCAGTCAAATTTAGCCCTAGGGGTATAACGGTCATTCTGCACCTAGAGGTATGTAACACCCCTATCCCATAACCGTCGCCGGAATAGGTAAGGGGCATTACTGAACTTGTAACACAGATCATAACAGAAAAATTTTGAACTTTAATGTCAATAACATAGTTCTATAATCATTCTCCCAATCATGCTTTAAAACTCATGTAAGGATACATACATTCATTTAGGATCAATTTGCAAACATGTGAAAGATAGGGGAAACATTTAGAAATTTCTCAAGTTAGGGACACACGGTCGTGTCCTTAGCTCGTACATCCCAACACGGTCGTGCCCACTAGGCACGCCCAAAACACTCAGCCCGTGGTTGAAACTGACTAACCCCACACGGTCACCAAACACGCCCGTGTGTCGAGGCTGTGGCAAACATTATCAACTGCCACACGGCTACCAGACACGCCCGTGTCTAGGCCGTGTGTAAAATTTGTTCAAAGCATTCAAGATGCAGGGTTCACAGGGTCGAGACACACGCTCGTGTCCTTTGCCCGTGTGGCACAAGGTGGGCTTAGTTTAAGCCATTCTTGCCACCCAAATGGGTTATCCCTACAAGTATTTCACAACCATATCATTTCATAAACAATTGGCAACCAAAACAACCATTCAACACCATGTAAGTATATAACAATACACAATATTCCATACCAAAACATATTCACAATTCATTAGCTAACAATGTCAATTAAACCACATCATTGCACTTACCATTTCTATCAATGATATCACATTCATCATCAACTTGAAGCATATAGAACCCATCATATAAGGCATTCAAGATTGATCAAAACATTTACAAAGCAAGCCATATCTCATAGCTTGAATTAGTACCAAAACATACTATAGTCATTAACAAGCTAACCATAGACATAAACTTAGTAAATAGCCTAAACATACCATGACCATTTCAAAACAAAGATCCAAAAGTACCAAAAAGCAATTTGGATAGTGTGATGGCGATCTCCGACACGACCGAAAGTCGAGCTAGCTTCCAAATCTATAAAACAAAGGAAAAGTAAAAGGAGTAAGCTTTAAAAGCTTAGTAAGCCAGTATAATGTATAATTACACTTACCGAATCTACGAGATAATTACATTAACAAAGCCAATTTGATTTATATACTCAAGTTGCCTATTTCACAACACACATTTGTTAGTCCATGTAAATCTTGTAAATCATCCATGTACAAAACACAACATTCATGTATCACAACTATATCTCCAATACTTATAACATGTATTTCATGTAAATCATACCATATAATCCATGTGAATCTCATATCCTATATAACGTGTAATACATATATCTTTTGATCCTCATGTAACATGAATCGGTGATTGCCCATTGAACCTTGAAGAACAGTGAGGGATACTCGGGTGATACACACATAGTGTATATACCTGTAACCTGTAATCCGTCAATGCATCATGTATGCTCTATCGAGCCTGTAACGGTAAGCCCAAAGGCTGAACATGTGATCCCGAAGGATGAATAGTAAGCCCGTAGGCTGAACGGTAAGTCTGAAGACTGAACATGTAATCCCGAAGGATGAACATATAGCTCATGAGCTGTGGTGAGTTGGCAACAAATGCAGGAGCTGATAAACGCTAAATTATGCATATTTTTACCTCATATTTTGCCTATATTTTGGATAAATTATTAATGATTTAGTGAGAATTGGTGCTCTTAACCTTTCTTTTTCATATCTTATGCTCAGAAGAGCGTGGGGAAGAGAAAAGAACCAAAAATGGACCAAAAATGAGGAAAATGGGCTAAAAATAGCTTAACGCACGGCCCAAGGATTTACCGCACGGCCGTGGCACACGGCCATGTAACATAAAGATCACACGGTCCATTCCCGACAAGCACGGCCAGGCCACACGGCCGTGCCCCATAAATAGAATATCACACGGCCTCTGTCGAAGGCACACAGGCGTGGCACACGGGCATGTTCTAGTCGTGAGGAAGGGGAATTTCACTCAAATTGGGATGCTTAGAGGCTAAGAAAGGCTCCCCACAAGTTCTCTATATAAAGACCTCATGAGGCAGAGGCAAAGAGACGTTTTTAGATATATTTTTCTTCTCGTTTTTCTGCCACACTGAGGGTAGAAGCAAGGGATTACTCCAAAGGAAGAGCTGATTAATTCATCTCAGAAGCCGAAATTCTGTAGCAACATGGAGGATCTCCCTAAATTCCTATAGGGGTTTTTGGTGTCTTTTATGTTTTGTTGTTCTATATCTTCTGAGATGTTTTCTTTTTTCATTATGAACTAAACCTCTCAAATACTTGAGGGGGATAAAACCTAAGACAGATCTTGTTAATTATTATTAATTTATTTGATAAATACTTGAATTGTTCTTAATTATGCGTTCTTCATTCTTGATTTAATAATCCTAGGTATTATTTCAAGAATTAGATGTGCTTAGAGCAGAGGAGCAAAAGTCCCTGTGATCGGAGTAGATCCACCATAATTAAGCGGAGTTGCATGCAACCCTAGACATAGGGCGACATAAATCTGCCGGATTAGGGTCAAACCTAATATGGGGAGCCATAGATCAAATTAATGCAACCTAGGGAGTTAATTAATAAGGGAACTTTAATTAACAACTTAGGCCTAGTTGCTCTTCACCTCGACGGATGGTTTAGCATAAATTAGGGATCTCTACGGATCAAGTCAAGCAAGGAAATCATATAGTTCAAGAAAATAATAACAAGTGAAATCTAGGTGGATTCTCCCTTGAGTATTGTCCATATTAATTAGCTTTTCCCAAAAAGTTTTCCCAATTTACTTTTTACGCTTTCTTAGTTAGATTTAGAATTAGTTTAAAAAACCCTCTTTTATTTCTTAGGCTAGATAATAGAAAAGAAGTAAGTACTAGTACTTTTGGTTCCCTTGGGTACGATAACTCGGTCTTGCCACTAAACTATACTACTGTTCGACAGGTGCGCTTGCCTCAACGTCGTGATATTAGTTAGTTTTGGTGAAATCAAGTCTTTATAAATTTTATTACTTCATATCACACGATATCAAGTTTTTGGCGCCGTTGCCGGGGAACTAAAATATTACGAAAGCTCGATTTCTATTACTTTAGCCATTAATATATATATATTTATTTACTTTTCTTTTATTTTTATTTTTAGTTTTTATTTATTTTTATTTTTATTTTTCTTTTCTTTTAAATTTCTGAGTTTTCTTTCTTTTAGGTATTTTTAGTTTATGACTATAAACAAGCCAACAGGACCACTACTTTTTGACAAAGATCTAGAAGCGACAGTTCACAAAAATCGCAGGGAAATTAGACGCAGTCTACATTATCAAAAACAAGAACCTAAGCAAGAGCTAGAACCTACAGACGAGATGGAAGGAAATCAAAATGTTCCACCACCTCCCGCAATAGTCGCGCCGCCAACAAATCAAGAAGAAGCTCCTCGCACTATGTATGATTATGCAAAACCTAGTTTGGCTGGTACCCAAACTAGAATTCTTAGACCAACTATTGCTGCTAATAATTTTGAGTTAAAGCCTAACACTATTCAGATGATACAGCAATTGGTGCAGTTTGATGGTTTACAGGATGAAGATCCAAACTCACACATAGCCAATTTTTTGGAACTTTGTGATACCTTCAAAATAAATGGCGTTTTTGATGATGTCATTCGATTGAGGCTATTTCCATTCTCTTTAAGAAATAAAGCCAAACAGTGGTTAAATTCTTTACCACGAGGCTCAATTACCACCTGGAAGCAGATGACCGAAAAATTTTTACTCAAATATTTTCCTCCAGCTAAAACAGCCAAATCACGAAACGATATTTCTTCTTTTATGCAGATGGATCTAGAAACACTATACGATGCATGGGAGAGATAAAAAGATCTTTTGAGGAGGTGCCCTCATCATGGTCTACCTTTGTGGCTACGAGTTTAAACCTTCCACAACGGTTTAAACCCGTCAACTAGACAAATGATCAATGCAGCCGCAGGAGGGACGATCAATAATAAAACACCTGAAGCAGCTTATGAATTTATTGAAGAGATGTTATTGAATAATTATCAGTGGCAAGTCATGAGGACAAAGCCAACAAAAGCCGTAGGAGTTTATAATATTGATGCTGTCGCCATGCTTACTAACCAAGTAGAACTTTTGAATAAAAAGTTTGATAATTTTGTTAGTTCTACGCAGGCACAATCAGTGATGCAATACGACACGACTCAAGGAAACACGTTTAATCCAGATTTCGCATCTTATGGACACAGCATGGAAATAGAACAAGCCAACTATATGGGTAACAATTCTAGATCTCAAAATAACCCTTATAGTAATACTTATAATGCAGGTTGGAGAAATCACCCAAATTTTTCATGGGGAGGACAAGAAAATCAAAGACAACAGCCTCCTCTAGGATTTCAGTAACCACCACCGCAACATGAGAAGAAGCCGAATCTTGAGGAGATGTTTACCAAATTTATAGCCGCATCAGAGACACGTTTTTAAAGCACTAAAACGGCACTGAAAAATCAGCAAGCATCAATTCAAGGGCTTGAAAACCAAATTGGTCAACTTGCAAAATTAATCTTAGAAAGACCACAGGGAGGATTACCAAGTAATACTGAGCCAAATCCCAGAGAGCATGTCAAAGCGATTACTTTAAGAGATGGAAAGGTCCTAGTCGAACCCGAAAAGAAGACTATCCTAGAAATTTCAGAAGAAAAGGCAGCGGAACCTGAGGATAACACTCCACCGCCACTCAAAGAATACAAACCGCGCATCCCATATCCGGCAAAATTGAAGAAAGACCATACAGACGCTCAATTCGGTAAGTTCCTTGAACTTTTCAAACAATTACACATTAACTTACCTTTTATTGAAGCAATTTCACAGATGTCGAAGTATGCGAAGTTCCTTAAAGAACTTCTGACAAATAAAAGGAAATTGGAAGAATTGGCCACGGTAGAACTCAACGAGGAATGCTCAGCTATTCTCCAAAATAAATTGCCAGCAAAACTGAAAGATCCAGGGAGTTTTACTATGCCTTGTCTGATTGGTAGTTTACTTATTAATAAAGCTTTAGCTTATTTAGGTGCTAGCATTAATCTCATGCCTTACAAAATGTTCAAACAACTAGGTCTCGGGGAACCCAAGCCACTAGGATGATTATTCAATTAGCCGATAGATCTGTTAAATATCCTAGGGGAATCATTGAAGATGTGCTAGTAAAGGTAGATAAATTTATATTCCCTGTTGATTTGGTTGTGCTTGACATGGATGACGATATTGAAGTACCTTTGATTTTGAGACGACCATTTTTAGCCACTGCTAGAGCTGTTATTGATGTAGGGGATGGCAAATTAGTACTTAGAGTTGGCGAGGAAGAAGTTGTCTTTAAAATTTATGATGCCATGAGATTCTCTAAAGAACAAGATGATTCGAGTTATTTTATTGATATTATTGATTATTTTGTTCAAGATAATCTCCAGGAACTTTCTCTCATAGACACGTTAGAATTGTGTCTCGTTCAAGGTGGGGGGAAAGATGAAACCACCCCTGAAATCGAGGAAGTAAGGAAAGAATTAGATTCTAATGAAATCATCACTAGGCACATAAGTTATGAGAATTTAAAGATGAGTGATGAATTGAGATAGAAACCTTCCATTACTGAACCCCCTAAATTAGAACTAAAATAACTGCCAGATCATTTAGAATATGCCTTTTTAAGGGAAGAATAAACTTTACCAGTCATTATTGCATCTGATTTAAGCCTTGCAGAGAAAGAGGAACTACTACATGTGTTAAGAGAACACAGACGTGCTATAGCTTGGAAAATTTCAGATATCAAGGGAATTAATCCTTCTTTCTGCACCCATAAAATTTTAATGGAGGACGAATTCAAACCATCAGTGCAAGCATAGAGACGACTGAATCCCAATATGAAAGAAGTTGTAAAAGCCGAGGTAATTAAACTTCTAGATACAGGTATTATCTATCCTATTTCTAACAGTTCTTGGGTAAGTCCTGTGTAGGTTGTTCCTAAGAAAGGAGGATTGACCATGGTGTCTAATGACAAGGAAGAGTTAATACCTACAAGAACAGTCACAGGATGGAGAGTTTGCATTGACTACAGGAAGCTGAACGACGCCACTCGAAAAGATCATTTCCCATTGCATTTTATTGATCAGATGTTGGAAAGATTATCAAGTCATATGTATTATTGTTTCCTAGATGGCCTCTCTGGTTACTTCCAGATCCCGATAGCTCCAGAAGATCAGAAGAAAACTACATTCACATGCCCATATGGTACGTTTGCTTATCACAGAATGAGTTTTGGTTTATGTAACGCTTCTGCTACTTTTCAGTGATGCATGCTAGCTATTTTCAATGAATTCGTGGAAGACATCATGGAGGTATTTATGGATGATTTCTCAGTTTTCAGTAATTCTTTCCAACTTTGTCTTAATAATCTAGAACGTGTTTTGATTAGATGTGAAGAGGCAAATTTAGTGCTAAACTGGGAAAAATGCCATTTTATGGTTCAAGAGGGTATTGTTTTAGGACATAAAATTTCTAGCAAAGGGATAGAGGTAGATAAAGCGAAAATTGAAACTATTGAAAAACTACCTCCTCCTAATTCAGTTAAGGCTATAAGAAGCTTTTTAAGACACGTCGGTTTTTATCGAAGAGTCATTAAAGACTTTTCTAAAATAGCTAAGCCTTTAACTAAATTATTAGAAAAAGACATACCCTTCAACTTTGACCAAGAATGTCTGGAATCTTTCAACAACCTTAAGGAAAAGTTAGTTAACGCCCTGATAGTTAACGCCCTGATTATGATTTCACCTGATTGGAATCTACCTTTTGAACTAATGTGCGATGCAAGTGATTTTGCAGTAGGTGCAGTTTTGGGACAGCGAAGGGACAAACACTTCCAGCCAATCTATTATGCTAGCAGGACCTTGACAACTGCTCAAGCAAATTACACGACCACAGAGAAAGAATTGCTAGCTGTTATTTTTGCATTTGACAAATTTAGATCTTATTTAATTTTGTCAAAAGTCATTGTTTATACTGATCATTCAGCTCTTCGCTACCTCTTAACTAAAACTGATGCAAAAGCTCGATTGATAAGATGGATTCTATTGTTACAGGAATTTGATTTGGAAATAAAGGACAAGAAAGGAGCCGAAAACTTAGCAGCAGATCACCTCTCAAGGCTAGAGACCGCACAGCCCAAATATATAGACAAGATGAACGATTTGTTCCCTGAGGAACAACTCTTAGCCTTAGCAGATACGACACCTCCTTGGTTTGCTGATTTTGCAAATTATTTAGCAGCTAACATAACCCCAAAAGGGCTAAACCATCAGCAAAAGAAGCGATTCTTCGCTGATGTGAAAAACAACTTTTGGGAAGATCTTTTTCTTTTCCGAATTTGTACAGATCAGGTTATACGAAGATGCGTTGATGACACAGAAACATATCAAATTTTGAATCACTGCCACTCAGGACCCACAGGAGGACATCACAGTGGAACTAGAACTGCTTATAAGGTACTCAAATCAGGTTTTTACTAGCCTACACTTTCCAGAGATGCCAACAGGTATGTGACCTCTTGTGATAAATGCCAACGAACAGGTAATATCTTTCAGCATAATGAAATGCCTCAAAGCTCTTTCATGTGAAATATTTGACGTATGGGGTATTGATTTCATGGGTCCATTCCCTAATTCATTTAGGAATAAATACATACTAGTAGCAGTAGATTACATGTCAAAATGGGTAGAAGCCCAAGCTCTACCTACAAATGATGCTAGGGTGGTAGTACACTTCTTGAAAAAACTTTTTTCTCGATTTGGAACACCTAGGGTAATCATTAGTGACAGGGGTACACATTTTTCCAATACTCAATTTGAAAAGGTTTTGAAAAGGTATGGAGTACACCATAGAACAGCTACCCCTTACCACCCACAAACCAGTGGCCAAGTCAAAGTGACAAATAGAGAGCTGAAACGTATCCTAGAGAAGACAATAGAAACAAATAGGAAAGATTGGCCAAGAAAATTAGATGATGCATTATGGGCTTATAGAACTGCTTTAAAAACACCCATAGGAACATCTCCCTATAAACTTGTGTATGGAAAAAACTGTTATCTACCATTTGAACTTGAACATAAAGCATTCTGGGCTATAAAGTTTTTAAACTTTGATTTTAAAAGTGCAGGAGAAAAGAGATTAATGCAGTTGAATGAGCTTGATGAATGGCGCTTCAATGCTTACAAGAACTCGCGACTATATAAGGAAGCCATGAAGCGACGCCATGAAAAAAGGCTGAAACAACCAAAGCAATTCAAAACAGGTGATCTCGTCTTACTCTACAACTCAAGGCTGAAACTATTCCCTGGAAAACTCAAGTCAAGATGGTCAGGTCCCTTCACTGTTCTAAATGTCTTTCCATACGGCACCATTGAGGTAACTCACCCTAACCACGGTACGTTCAAGGTAAACAGCCATAGGCTTAAACATTATAGAGGTGAGAATTTTGCAAAAAACAGGGAGGAGCTTCGGCTCCATCACACCCCTTCTTGACACATCCAGGTAAAGTCGAGCTTAGGCTCTAAATAAGCGCTTCTCGGGAGGCAACCCGAGCACTAACTTAGTAACTTTCTTTTCTTTAAAATTTTTAGTATATTTTTTTCTTTTCATGCATAAACTAACTTTTTAAATGTAGAAATTTAAGACCACACAGCCAGGCACACGGGCGTGCCTTAGGCTGTGTGCGCACTTGAAATAGGGGCACGGTCGTGCACCCAAACCATGTACAAACAGAGCAAAATTTCCCCAAAACACGAGCCATCGATAAATCCCCACGGCCGTGCGATATGGCCGTGGCAACCTTATGAATTCCACACGGGCTATCAACACCTCCCCCACGGCTGTGCTATATGGTCGTGGCAACCCTGCAGTATCAACACGGGCTTGCACAAATCCCCACGCCCGTGTCCCTAGCCCGTGGAAGACACTACCAAATTTCACACGCCCATGGCACATATCACATGACCGTGAGATACACGAACACGATCACACACGGCCGTGGATACTATCACACGACCATGTGAGTGACAAAGACCTGATCGCACACAGCCATGCGAATCAACCAGATGGGAGTGCTCATCGGGACATGGCGCGCTAAAACTTTCGATTTTCGTAAAACACGGGCTGAATATGACTCACACGGGCGTGTGACATGCCCGTGTGACCCAAAATGTATAAATAGGAGGCATTTTTCATCTCCCCTTCCACTCAAACCCTAGAAAACTCCCTCCCTAAACCACCACAAACGCTGCCACAACCCTCCAAATGCCACCATACCAGATTTCATCCTCCCCACGCCTGTGTAACAGCCCCCATGACCGTGCAAACTCATAATTGGTTCTATTTTCTCATTTTTCTCATTTATTTTGTTTTATTTCACTTCTTTAAGTTTTCATTTATTTTTACTTTAGTCTAATCGTTGATTCAAGCATGGAATGAGGAAATATAGGATGAATACTCTCGAATAATATAGAATCAATTAGGATTACATGCCACTTAATTTTATTTTTGCTTGCCATTTAGATTCCATTTTACATTGCCGCTTGGACACATATTTGCATGCCTTTTTTTCAAAAAAATCACTATATATACCCATAATTCCTAGTTTTCTTTGTTATAAGTTTTTAATATGATTAGATTTTACTATTCAGGTTACTTCTCATTTGTTATTTTAGGAAAAATATCAATTTTAAATTATTTCTAATCTTAATTTTTAGAACTAATGCTCGTGTTTTGTTATTTCAGATACTATGTCATCTTCACGTGCCAGAAAAGCTGCTGTCCCCGCTTCCAAAAAATGAAAAGGACCCGAAAGTTCTTCATCGAGACCCACCTCTTAGACACGCCACCTATTCCTCACATTTCCGTAGGACTCCTAGGAGGAACGCTACCAGTTACTCCAAGCACGCACTATCTCGATGGGCCGATACATTGACTGGGAGGCCCTCGCGCAAATCAACCTAGTGGACGATGTCCGAGCCCTGCTAGCCACCGACCCATGGGACCAGTTCTTTAGGATTGTGGAGCCCACCTACCTAGAACTCACTCTCGAGTTTTGCTCCACATTCTACCTCCAGACCGTTATGAATAGGTTCGACGATCCTGGCACGGTCCAATTCAATTAGGAGGTCTTATGCAACAACTAAGTGTCCCAGAGTTTGGCACAGCTCTCGGTCTCTATACCGAGCAATTCATGGCAGAAGAAGACTTCCCCACCCTCTCTCATAGCATCCACATCTGGCCCCTTGACTACTGGAATGAGATCGCCCCAGGACAGCAAGTTTATAACCCCAGCATCAGCAAGGCGACTGCCCTCCCTCCTTCTCTCAAGTATATTCACGCCCTCCTTGCTCACACCTTAACAGGTAGACGGAAGAGTACAGGCGTTGTCAACACTCACGACGTCTATTTCCTCTGGTGCATGCAACCCTAGACATAGGGCGACATAAATCTGCCGGATTAGGGTCAAACCTAATATGGGGAGCCATAGATCATATTAATGCAACCTAGGGAGTTAATTAATAAAGGAACTTTAATTAACAACTTAGGCCTAGTTGCTCTTCACCTCGACAGAGGGTTTAGCATAAATTAAGGATCTCTACGGATCAAGTCAAGCAAGGAAATCATATAGTTCAAGAAAATAATAACAAGTGAAGTCTAGGTGGATTCTCCCTTAAGTATTGTCCATATTAATTAGCTTTTCCCAAAAAGTTTCCCAATTTACTTTTTACACTTTCTTAGTTAGATTTAAAATTAGTTTAAACAACCCTCTTTTATTTCTTAGGCTAGATAATAGAAAAGAAGTAAGTACTAGTATTTTTGGTTTCCTTGGGTACGATAACTCGGTCTTGCCACTAAACTATACTACTGTTCGACAGGTGCGCTTGCCTCAACGTCGTGATATTAGTTAGTTTTGGTGAAATCAAGTCTTTATAAATTTTATTACTTCATATCACGCTATATCAGGAGCTTGAACCACCTTGTAGCCCTAGTGACATGTCACTTGTATCCTACGACTTTCTATGGTTCGAACGGGACTCGGTAACCATTTTGGACTTGTAATCTTTAACAATTCCATGTCACTTCAAGTACATATAACCAATAGGAAAAATTTCAATTTTATCAATTATCATACATTCACATAATAGTTTAACCATAATTATAAGCATTACAATTTGATTCTAATTATACGAACTTACCTCGACTTCCCGATCTCTACTCGTCTAGCTTTCGTTTTCACCGATCAAGTTCCGGGATTTGATCGTCTTTATCTATATTAATACAAATTTAGCTATTTAATCACCAACATATTCAATTTAATCCAAAGACATGTATTCTGGCATATTTACCAATTAGCCCCTATACTTTCAACACTTTGCAATTTAGCCCTTTTAACACAAAATAGCAAATTACACAATAAATCCCTCAATTTACCAAAGCTGAATATCCCTATACCTTATACAAGCACATATCTTCGTAAAATCACATTTCTAGCCACATAAATTCTATTTATTTTCAATTAAATCCTTAAAACTCATTTTCATCAAAATTTACTTTATAAAACTTGTATATTTCCATATAACATTCAATAATTCATCAAAAACCATTAAAATAACATGGATTCATCAATGGCATTTTTCAAAAACACAATCAATTTCATAAATTGAGGTACGGGTCGGCTAGTATACGAAGCAACGATCTAAAAAACATAGAAATTATCAAAAACCGATTACTAAACATACCTTAATTTTGCAAAATGCTAGCCGAACGAAAGAAAGCTTTAAACCCTTTTATTTTTGTTTGAAGAATCGGTGGAAGAACCATGAAATAAAGCAGTTTCATGTTTATTTTTAATATAAAACATATAATAAACCAAAAGACCATTTTACCCTTTACTAAAACAATTTTTATTTCATGTTATTATGGACATAAATGTCCACCATCAACCACTCACAATATAAATGGCATAATTGCCATGCAAGTACTTCCTTTTATAAAGCCATGATCAAATAAGTCATTTATGAAATAGAACTCCTATTTATCGCTTTATGCGATTTAATCCTTTTTACCGAATTAACTATTTAAACGATAAAATTTCTGTACGAAACTTTCACACCATATATCTATCATGCTGTAAAACTTATTAAAGCAATGAAAGTTAAGTGGTCCCAAAACCACTAGTTCCGTTTAGGGTCAAAGGTGGACTGTTACAACTCCCCCCTTTAGGGATTTTCGTCCCCGAAAATCTTATCGGCAAACATGTTAGGGTATTGTTTCTACATAGCTTCCTTGGTTTCCCACGTAGCTTCTTCTATTCCGTGTTTATGCCAAAGAACTTTTACAAGTGCTATACGTTTATTTCTCAATTCTTTGATTTCTCGAGCCAGAATTCTAATTGGTTCTTCAGTATACGACAAATCAGATTATATTTCCACATCAATGGGAGAGATGAGATGAGATGTGATAAGCGCTAATTTATACATATTTTTTACCTCATGTTTAGCCAATATTTTGGATGAATTATTATCAATTTAGTAAGAATTGGTGCTCTTAATCTTTCTTTTGCATATTTTATACTCAAGAGAGCATAGGGGAGATGAAAGAACAGAAAATGGGCCCAAAACAGTGAAAAATGGACCAAAAAGCACGAATCACACGAGCCAGGGGATGCCACACGGCCGTGCCACACGGGCGTGCCTCACGAAGATCACACGGACAAAGCCCCGACAAGCACGGCCACTATACACGGGCGTGCTAAATCACACGGCCTCTATCGAACCCACACGGGCGTGGCACACGGGCGTGGCACACGGGCGTGTTCTAGTCGCGGGAAAGATGAATTTCACTCGAATTGGGATGCTTAGGGGCTAAGAAAGAATCCCCAAAACCTCTTTATATAAAGACCCCATGAGGCAACATAGAAGAGGGCCTTCTTCCATCTTTTACACACCCTCTATATTCTTTTCCTCTCGTCTTTCTGCCACACCACAGGTAGAAGCAAGGGATTACTCAAAGGGAGAAGCCAATCGATTCATCTCAGAAGCCGAAGTTCTGCATCAACATAGAGGATTCTCCTAAATTCCTTCAGGGGTTTTTGGTTTCTTTTATGATTTGTTATTTTATAACTTCTGAGATGTTTTCTTTTATTATTATGAACTAAACCCCTCAAATACTTGAGGGGGATGAAACCTAAGATAGATCTTGTTATTTATTCTTAATTATTATGAGAATTACTTGAATTTTTCTTAATTATGTGTTTTTAATCCTTGATTTAATAGTCCTAGGTATTGATTCAAGAATTGGATGTGCTTAGAGCAGAGGAGCAAAAGTCCCTGTGATAAGAGTAGATCTACCATAATTAAGCAGAGTTGCATGCAACCCTAGACAGAGGGCGACATAAATCTGCCGGATTAGGGTCAAACCTAATATGGGGAGCCATAGATCATATTAATGCAACCTAGGGAGTTAATTAATAAGGGAACTTTAATTAACAACTTAGGCCTAGTTGCTCTTCACCTCGACAGAGGGTTTAGCATAAATTAGGGATCTCTACGGATCAAGTCAAGCAAGGAAATCATATAGTTCAAGAAAATAATAACAAGTGAAGTCTAGGTAGATTCTCCCTTAAGTATTAATCATATCAATTAGTTTTTCCCTAAAAGTTCTTCCCAATTTATTTTTCCTGTTTTTCTTAATTAGTTTTAGAGTTAGTTTTAAATAAACCCTCACTTAATTTTTAGGTTAAAAAATAGAAATAAAGTGAGTAATAGTACTTTCGGTTCCCTTGGGTACGATACTCGATCTTATCACTAGACTATACTACTGTCGACAGTTGCGCTTGCCTTAAAAACATTGTGATATTAGTCAGTCTAGGTTTGATCAAGTTCTTTATAAATTTTATTACTTCATATCACGCCGATATCAAGTTTTTGGCGCCGTTGCCGGTGTGACAGCCTTAAAACGACCCTAGTCGGAATGTGGTTTCGGGACCACAAAATCGAGGCACAAAATATATTTAATATTCATTTTGATGCCTATAATATGTGTTAATTCATGTGTGACATGTTTGGTGTGTTGATTTAGAGTTATAAATTTGAATTTCACTAAAAAGGACTTAGTAGTGAACTTTGAAAATATGCTAGACAAGTGTGTGATGACTAGTTAATGCATGCATGCAAATTGAGGGAGTTGCATGTCAAATTTACCTTTTTTATGTGAGTGGATGGTAATGATGATTTTGTTTGGCATTTTGTGCTTTGTATGTTAGTAAATAATGATAATAATAAATTTGTTTATATTAAATAAAATTGGTTTCATAAAATGGAAATAATAAAAGTTGATAAAATAATAAAATAGAACATGTTGAGGTGAAAATAACAAGGCCATTCTTTTATTCTTCATCCTTGGCCGAAACTAGAGAAAGGAGAAGCTAAGGAATTTGGCTACTTAGGTCTTTCAAATTCAAGGTGATTCTGCATGCTTTTCCTATTGATTTTGGTGTAATTAGGAACTATATGCAATTCTTAGTTAAGTCCATGTTGAAATTATTTTTATTTTTGGTCAAGGGATGGTTTTTGGCCATGAGAGTGTGAGAGAGAGATTCATGTTTTCTTTGATGCTTTAGCAAGATCAAGGAATGTGAAGGTTGTTTGAGTTAAATAGATGCTTGTTCATGAATGGGTAGGGCCGGTTTGTATGTCTAGCCTTTTTACTTCTAATTTTTGATTCATAAAGGACACCTTGGATCAATGAATTGAAATTTTATTTATTTTATTTTTGTGCTTGCCAAATGGAATTGAAGGTTGGAGCATAGTTTGGGTAACTTGTGAAAGAGAAATTTGAATGTAAGCATTAGGAGCATGAGTTTAATTAGTAACTTTGTATAGATTGTCAAAATATGTTTAATATTAGTATAACCTACTTAAATGACAAATTAAGCTTGGAAAGGGTAAAAATGTGAGCTTGGGACTAGGTGTTCATAGTCGGCCATTAGATGGAATTTTTGTTAATTTGGGTAATGGAGATTTCCTGTTGATTAATAAGGGGTGTATGGGTTATAAATTTAGATGTTGAAGGTTTGGTTTAAAATGTTAAGTAACATTCGGCAAAGATAGGTTTTTGTGTCAAATTGAATGAGTTGTTTAGTTGGTTACTTAGCCATGTTAAGACTTTGGTTCGTGATTGAGAATTGGGCATTCGGTTATGTGTTTTAAACTTGCAATTTGTAAATTTGATTATCAAATTAAAGGCCGAATGTGTACAAGGGTTATCTCATGATCATTTGATTAAGTGTGTTAGAAAACTTAATTAAATAACTTAGTATGTGTTATTTTGATTGATTTGGATAGTTGGGACTTAATATGTATGCATTAGAAATGGTAGTTAGACTAATTGATCAATTTGTGCTTGTGGGAGCTTCATGGTTAAGGGAATGATCTATTCAGCCATGTGCATAAATTATTTGATTAAAATGAACATGAATTATGTATATATATATATGATAAGATCAATGACTTCTCTAAATGATGCCTTGTAATGCTATGTTTTAATTATGTGAATAAGAACATTAATGAGTGAATTTTGTATAAAATCTGCTTGGTACAGCAGCAGTAACGTGTTTTGGAAAAATCACCATAAATTGTGGGAGTTGAATTAGAGGCTGAATAAATTATGTAATTAAAGCTTAATGAGTCTAGTTTCTTATAAAAGAAACCTTACAAGCAAAGGAATTTCCGATAAATATATTTTTAGAGTAGAGTGAGACAGTGTCAGATTGGCTCCGAAATCCCCTGTTCTGTATTTAGAAAATCGCTATAAATTGTATAAAAATTGTTATAAGACAAAATTTATATGATTAGACTCCTTAATGAGTCTAGTTTCTAATAAAATAGGGGAGGGCATATTTTGAATTCTGTACAAGGAGAAATTTGTTTCGTAGTATAGAGTGGTCAGTCTAGTCAAACAGTGAAATAGGGGAAACTTTAAGAAAATTCTGGTATTGATTGCCCAAACTAAAAATTCTGAAAATTTTATGGATAGAAGATATATGAGTCTATTTTCATGAAAAATTAACGGCACTTCATTTGGAGTTTCGTAGCTCTAGTTATGAGTAATTTATTGAATGTTGCTCAGAAAATCAGCTTGTTGCGACTTGTGATATGTGTGTGAAATGGCCGAATGTATGTGTGTTTGCTAAGAGAAGTATATGCATTTATTTTTTTTGACTATAAGTGAAAATGATTAATTGAGATGTTTGAATAAGGATTAATAAAATTAAATATTTCATTTAGCTCAAGAGCATAGAGGGACAAGTTCGGATAAAGGGAAGGCTAAAGTGGTCGAATAGCCAACTCATAATTACTCGGGAAAGTTCAAGGTAAGTTTTGAGTAATTGAATTTGGTACTTAATTTTAAATGCCATGATATACTTGTATGATAAACGAATGACGTCCCATTGTCCTTACCGTAGTAAAGTTATTGAGAATGGAACCTATTACATGTTGTTATGTGGCCGAATGGCTATTGGAGAATTAAACAAAGAAAGAGACCGAGGACTTATGTTATGCATGTGCTTGCTTATTGAGCTAAAAGTTTAGTAAATGAAGAATATATGTATTAGAATTGAATGAGGTTCACTACACAAAGTCATTGAGCATGTTATAAGTCTATATGTGAATGAATGGGCTTGAATTTCAAATGTGATCTTGCAATGTGAAATGTGGCAACATGTGAATACATATGTATGAGACCCTGTGATGTGAATCTGGGATTAAAGTCCCGATGACTATATGTGGAGACTATGTCCGAGTTAAAACCCGAAGGCTATATGCAGAGATGATGTCCGGGTTAAGACCCGAAGGCTATATGCGGAGATTATATCCGGGGTAGAGACCCGATGGCTATGTATAGAGATTTTACCCGAGATGAAGGTCTCGATGATGATGCGAGTAAAGTCTAAGACTAAATGTCTTCATGGTAACGATTGCTAATGAATGCGCTTAAAGTGTTAAGTTATACAGGTATGTACCCTAAGCTTATATGCAAGCTGGTTTTTGGACCAAATACTAAGGTCATTATGCGATTACATATGTGTGCATGAAATGAGACTATTAATATGGTCAAAGTACAATTGGTCAATGCGAAATGTTACGTGAAATTTTGTGACATGACTATGTTTACATGAGTTTACTATAAGTGAAAGCTATCTACTTTCGTATATGATGTGAATGTGTATGTTTGGTTAAAGGGTGACTTACCTAAAAGAAGAGGGAAACAAAAAATATGAACAACTATGTTATAATTTGATGTTTTATCTGTTGTCATTGCTTAAAACTTACTAAGCATTGTAATGCTTACTCCGTTTACTTTGTTTCCTCTATTTTATAGATCTCATTTTGGAAGCTACGGACTCGGGGATTGAAGCCTTAATCACCTACACTATCGTCGTTATTTTGGTACATTTGATAGTTATTTTGGATCAATGGCATGTATAGGCTAATCTCCTTTTTGTTGAACCAAATTACATTTTGAGTTGTAATTATTCTAGCCATGCGAAAATGGCTTGCTTAGTCTTCGAGTTGATTATATGTTTGGATGATACTCATATGGTTCAATGTTGTGGCATGATATTTAGTTAGTACCCAATATGCAATGAGTTTCTAATATGGTGTTCGGTTATTGAAAAGTTTGATTTGGCCAAATTGTTAGTAGCCACATGGTAGAAATATGTTAGCATGCTTATAAAACACTTTTAATAAGATATGATGTACTGACCGAACCTATTTACAAGTGATATACATTCGGTTATAGAACTCAATGAATCTATGTCTAGCGTGTAACTATGAACCTCGGTAGGTTGTATTTAGATATGTAATACCTTAATACCCTATTCCGGTGACGGACAGGGGTGTAGGGTGTCACAGCCGGGGACATAACTGAAATATTACGAAAGCTCGATTTCTATTACTTTAGCCATTATTTATTTATTTAATTATTTTTATTTTTATTGTTATTTTTTTTCTCTTTTAATTATTTTATTTTATTTTATTTTCTTTTTAGGTTTTTCTAGTTTATGACTAGAAGTAACCTGTCAGGACCACTACTTTTTGACGAAGATTTGGAAGCTACAGTCCGCAGAAATCGTAGAGAAATTAGAAGAAGTTTACATTATCCAGAGCAGGAACTTGAGCAAGAGCCAGAACCTACTGAAGAGATGGCCGCAAATCAAAATATTCACCAACCTCTAGCACTACCCGCTGAACCAGAAGAAGCTCCGCGTACTATGTATGATTATGCTAAACTTAGTGTGATTGGTACTCAAACTAGTATTGTTAGACCTGCTATCGCTGCTAATAATTTTGAATTAAAACCTAGTACTATTCAGATGATTCAGCAACTTGTGCAGTTTGACAGTTTACAGGATGAAGATCCCAACTCACATCTAGCCAATTTTTTGGAACTATGCGACACTTTTAAAATCAATGGCGTTACTGATGACGCCATTCGCCTAAGGCTATTTCCATTTTCCCTAAGAAATAAGGCAAAACAGTGGTTAAACTCTCTACCACGAGGCTCAATTACTACATGGGACCAAATGTCTGAAAAATTTTTGCTTAAATATTTTCCCCCTGCTAAAACTGCTAAATTACGGAACGATATTTCTTCTTTTGTGTAGATGGATTTAGAAACACTTTATAATGCCTGGGAAAGGTACAAAGATCTTTTAAGAAGATACCCTCACCACGGATTACCTTTATGGCTACAGGTTCAAACTTTCCACAATGGGTTAAACCCATCAACTAGGCAGATGATCGATGCAGCCGCATGCGGAACCATCAATAATAAAACACCTGACGAAGCTTATGAATTTATTGAGGAAATGTCATTGAATAACTATCAATGGCAAGTCATGAGGACAAAGCCGACGAAAGCCGCAGGAGTCTATAATATTGATGCTGTTGCTATGCTCATTAACCAAGTAGAACTTTTAAATAAAAAATTTGATAATTTTGTTGGTTCCACGCAGGCTCAATCAGTGATGCAATGTGATGCAGCCCCAGGAAATATGTTTAATTCAGACCATCTACACAACATGGAAGCCGAACAAGCCAATTATATGGGTAATAATTCTCGACCTCAAAATAATCCTTATAGTAATACTTATAATGCAGGTTGGAGAAATCACCCAAATTTTTCATGGGGAGGATAAGGAAATCAAAGACAACAGCCTCCGGTATTCCAGCAGCCACCACCTCAACAAGAAAAGAAGCCGAACCTTGAGGACATGTTAACTAAATTCATGGCCACCTCAGAAACTTGTTTCTAAAACACTGAAACAGCATTAAAGAATCAATAGGCCTTTATCCAAGGACTCGAGAACCAAATCGGTCAGCTTGCAAAATTAATCTCAGAAAGACCTCATGGTGGGCTTCTAAGCAACACTGAACCAAATCCCAGAGAACATGTGAAAGCAATCACTCTAAGAGATGGCAAAGTGCTAGTAGAACCAGAAAAGAAGCATGCTCACGAACTGCCGAAGGATAAAGTAGAGGAATCTAAGGATGACACCACTCCAACACTTAGGGAGTACAAACCGCGCATCCCATACCCAGCAAGGTTAAAGAAGGACCAAACAGACGCCCAATTCGGTAAGTTTCTTGAACTTTTCAAACAATTACATATTAACTTACCCTTTGTTGAAGCAATTTCACAGATGCCGAAATACGCGAAATTCCTAAAGGAGCTCCTGACGAACAAAAGAAAATTGGAAGAATTAGCCACAGTGGAACTCAACGAGGAATGTTCAGCCATTCTCCAAAATAAACTGCCAACAAAGCTAAAGGACCCAGGGAGTTTACTATCCCTTGTTTAATTGGTAGCTTAATTATTAATAAAGCATTGGCTGATTTAGGTGCAAGTATTAATCTCATGCCCTATAAAATGTTCAAATAACTAGGTCTAGGGGAACCTAAACCCACTAGGATGAGCATCCAATTAGCTGATAGATCTATTAAGTATCCTAGGGGAATTATTGAAGATGTGCTAGTAAAAGTCGATAAATTTATATTCCCTGTAGATTTTGTTGTGCTTGACATGGATGAGGACATTGACGTACCTTTAATTTTAAGACGCCCATTTTTAGCCACTGCTAGAGCTATCATTGATGTAGGAGATGGTAAATTAGTTCTTAGAGTTGGTTATGTAACACCCCAAACCCGGCCCAGACGTTATGGCCAGATCTGATGTGTACATGAAAAACCTTCCTTGAAAAACCATGTTTTTTTTTTTTTTTTTTGATTTCAAACTTTTCTCCTTAAAGATTTATAAAGTTAATTTCAAAAGCTTGCTTCTAAAGTGAATGGAAGCTGTGCACCAGGTAGGTACCCGAAACAGAGGAGGTGAGCCATGAAGGCTGCTTAAGTACCAAGCTCTTGATTGGATCCAATCCTCGACATGCCCACAACCATTGCCACACTTTAGGTTGTTGAAAACGATTTGTGTTGGTGCTCGTTAAGTGATAATTTAGAAAAACATTTTTGTTTCATCAAGATATACTTAAATCAAGAGTTAATTTCTTAATTCGGAAACGTAGCCTAGGTCTAACCCAGTTTTAGATCATAATTAGCAGCACAAAATATAAAGTTTGAAAACCAAGCAATCCCAAAAGAAATTAGTTAAATGGCCTTATTACAACCCAATCAAAATTATAAATAAAAACCTATTTAAATGCAGTAGAATTTAAAAGAAAACTGAATAAACACCATGGCCACTCTGAATTCCCCTCGGCTCCAAGCCTCCATATCAAGGCTCACCTGCAAGGTTTAGAAAGAGGGGGGTGAGTTTGGAAAACTCAGTGTATAACAAGCCCTTTCAGAGCCCAAATCCATACATGCACAAATTCATTTTTAACACATCATTAACGATTACTGGGCCGAAGCCTTTCATAACACATATCACTGGGCCGAAGCCTTTTTCTGTAAACGGTAAGGCCCCTTAGGCCCATTTCATTATCACATATATCAAATCAATCATGTATGCAGAAACCCGTTTGGGGAGACTACTCAACCCACCAACCGCTACTCTCCACCCGTACCATCCAACACACCATGTGGGGAATAACTCAACCCACCCAGCCAACACACCACTGGCAGCATAGCTGCTTTATCATATAACTGGAGGCCTAGCCTCTTTTATAACTGGGGCAAAAGCCCTTTTCGATAAATTGGGGCAAAAGCCCTTTAACACTTCCTCCATCAAACAAACCCAACCCATGTATGTAATGAGTAAAACATAGCATATGTGTCATAGCATATCATGTCATGGCATGAAAATTAACATTATTACAACCATCTTTTTCAGAATGAAACTTTAAGGGTATAATAGACATTTTCCTATAAGGGCAAAATAGTCATTTTCATGCTTAGGGGTAATTTCATAATTTTACCAACTATTATGGTTTTCTATGTTCATTCATCGAATCTAAGCACTTATACGACCGTTTTTAGCCCATTAAAAAACATCCAAGTTATTGGGCCCAAAACCCCTAATGGGCCCTACGTAGCCGATTTAGTTATTAGGCCCTTTTTAGCCCAAGTTACGCAACGGTAATAATAGTTTAACATGCAATCCAATCCGATTCCATTTTTGCCAAATTTTTCCCAAATGGTCCCAAAAGCCCATTGGGCCCTATTTTAGCCCAACAAGGCCCACTTACCAACTTTGCTCGAAATCGGGTTTTTACCTGTTCCATTAACTTCGTTATTTGCGTCCATCGTAATCATACTAATCCACGTACCATCACGTCTTTACACTTTACAAAGGTACCGAAATTCGATATTTCGGCTTTTTAACAAGTATGAATCTAAGCTATTACGGGGTATGTTACACACCTGTTTAAAGATGATCAATTTCTCAAAGTTTACCACGCGCTTGCCCTACATACATTTATTCGACACATCAGGTTTCGAAATCCAAGTGAGCATTAATACACTCTTATTGATACCATTCGGCTACTACCCCTAATGCCTTAAAACGCTCACCTTTGCCGGATTCGCCGATTTGAACTTAGTCTATTCCGTACCGATTCTCCAAACCTTGATGCTCTTCCAAAGTTGTCCCCCCTTTTCTACACGAGATCATAAATCTGAATGAAAAGAGACCATTAAGGCTCTAAGCCCAAAACGACAACCTCTCTAGGAAACTAGAGGTTTTCGGCTTTTACAATCCATCAGATATGAATGGGACTACGAACACTTACCGAATGGTCTATTGTTGCGAGCATTCTCAGAAAACTCCTTGCTTAGAACCGCCCCCTAACACGAGCTACAAATGAACCCAAAAATCTAATGATATTCGGCTATCAACTACTTATTAAGGGTGATTTTCGGCCTTTAATGAAAGTAGAAGGAAGGTAGGACTTTGTGAGAAGAGAATGAAGGATTCGGCTATGACTAGAGAAGAAGATGGAAGGAGGTTTTTGTTTAGATGAGAATGGTAAAAGTAGTTTCAGGGACTTGGCTTGTTTGGTGTATTCGGCCACAAGAGAGGTAAGGAGGGAATATAGTTCGGTTGCTAAGGATTTGAGTGGTGAGAAAAATAAAGAGAATGAGAGTTCGGTTTTGGCAATTGAAGGGAAAGAGATGGAGAAGAAAAGTGGTGATTTCGGCTAGAGAAAAGAAGAGGAAAAAAAACTTTAATCCTAGGGTGTTCTAAAAAAAAGAAATCGGCACCACTAAAGTCCCTAATGCCGAATTACTAACACAACCACCCTTAGCCGATTTCACCTCCTACACTCCCCCACTCAGCCAACTTCTTAGCTCTCATTCAAATCCCAAATATCTCTCCCCTTATCACTCCTAAGATTTAGCTTATGACCAATTCAAATCTTAACCCAATAGAGTTCCATTCAACTTCAAACTCTTGCGTACACAAGCCATAAAAATAAACGCCACAGATTCCTGCTCTATGACTCGAACCTTGGCCTTCTCCCCTCACTGACACGCCACATTTGTAGGAGACTAGTGGCGTCAATTAGCCACTCTGCCAAGGCTTCTTTTGTGCCACATTTTCCCCACATATTTTCATAAATCCTCCTAACCAGAGCCCCTAATTCTTAAGTCCAAAATTCAAAAATTCAACCGGGTTTTGGCTAACTCATGGGCCTTCCATAGGCCCATTTATACACTCTAAACATGAATTCCACAACCACATCTCAACATTTTAAAATTTTACAAAACATCACACAAAATTACTAAGCCCCAAAAATTAGGATGTTACAACTCTACCCTCCTTAAAGAAATTTCGGCCTCGAAATTTACCTTAAAATAGTTGAGGATACTGTTGACGCATCGCCTCCTCAGGCTCCCAAGTAGCCTCCTCTCTGCCATGGTTCCTCCAAAGTACCTTCACTAGTGGGACTGATTTTCTTCTCAACACCTTAATGTTGCGATCAAGTATTTGCACTGGTTCTTCTTCGAAGGTTAAATCTGCTTGTACCTCAATGTCTGCAACTGGCACGATATGAGTAGGGTCAGAACGATATCGCCTTAGCATTGACACATGAAAGACATCGTGAATGCGATCCAACTCCGGTGGTAACTCTAGTTGATAAGCGACCGGTCCTATTCGTTTTACAATTCGATAAGGCCCAATAAATCGCGGACTCAATTTGCCTTTCTTAACAAATCTCAATATCTTCTTCCAAGGCGAAACCTTAAGAAAGACCATGTCTCCTACCGCATACTCAATATCCTTACGCTTCATATCCGCATAAGACTTCTGTCGATCTGCTGCCTCTTTCAAACGGTCTCTGATTACCCTAACCTTATCTTCAGTATCAGCCACTAATTCTGGTCCAAGTACTCGTCTCTCTCCCAACTCAGTCCAACAAGTAGGCGAACGGCATCTTCTTCCATACAGTGCCTCATAAGGAGCCATCTGAATACTCGCTTGATAACTGTTATTATAAGCAAATTCCGCCAACGGCAAGTAATCCTCCCAACTGCCCCTAAAGTCGATCACACAACCCCTCAACATGTCCTCTAAAATCTGAATAACTCTCTCTGACTGCCCATCTGTCTGAGGGTGAAATGCTGTGCTAAAATCCAATCGCGTCCCCAACGCTTCATGCAATTTCCTCCAAAATCGAGATGTAAATCTTGGGTCTCGGTCAGAAATTATTGACACTGGCACTCCATGTAACCGTACTATCTCTGCTACATATAGCTTGGCTAACTTCTGAAGGGAATAATCTGTTCGAACAGGTATGAAATGGGCAGATTTCGTCAGCCTATCCATAATCACCCAAATCGAATCTTTCTTGGAAAGCGTCAAAGGCAACCCACTTACGAAATCCATGGTTACCCTTTCCCACTTCCAAAGTGGTATTTTCACTGGCTGCAACAATCCCGAAGGCAGTTGATGCTCGGCCTTTACTTGTTGACATGTTAAACACTTTCCCACAAACTCGGTCACTTCTCTCTTCAGTCCAGGCCACCAATATAACTCTCGCAAGTCTCGATACAACTTATTTCCTCCTGGATGCATGGCACAAGGTCCACTATGAGCCTCTTTCAGAATCATCAGCCTTAGTTCAGAGTCCTTTGGCATACAAATTCTTCCTCGAAAACAAAGAATCCCATCACTGTTTAACCCAAAGTCCGTATTCTCCCCCTCCTTGGCTTGCTGAAATCGAGAACCCAATGATTCATCCAACAACTGTTGCCTCTTAATTTGCTCTACCCAAGTCGGTTTTACTTGTAACTCTGCCAACAGACTCCCATCGTCATACAAGCTCAAACGTGCAAATATTGCCTTTAACTCTGCTATAGTCCTTCTACTCAACGCATCAGCCACCACATTCGCCTTGCCTGGATGGTAATCAATCGAACAGTCATAATCTTTCAACAGCTCTATCCACCGCCGTTGTCTAAGATTCAGCTCCTTTTGAGTCAATAGATACTTAAGACTCTTATGATCTGTATAGATGGTGCACTTCTCTCCATACAAGTAATGCCTCCAAATTTTAAGTGCGAAGATCACCGCTGCTAGCTCTAAATCATGAGCAGGATAGTTCACCTCGTGAGGCTTGAGCTGCCTTGAAGCATACGCGACCACTTTCCCCTCTTGCATCAGCACACAACCCAAACCTACATGTGATGCATCGCTATACACAGTGAAATCTTTACCAGACTCTGTCTGAATCAACACTGGTGCCTCAGTCAAAACTTTCTTCAACTTCTCAAAAGCCTCCTGCTGCCTCTCAGTCCAAACAAATGGCACTCCTTTCCTTATGAGTTTTGTCAATGGTGCTGCCAATACAGAAAACCCTTCCACGAACCTTCTATAATAACCTGCCAACCCCAGAAAACTTCGAATTTCTGATACTGACCTCGGTGGCTTCCAATCCAGAATCGCCTCAATTTTTCGAGGGTCCACCTTAATCCCCTCAGCAGACACAACATGGCCTAAGAAGGTTACTTCACGCAACCAGAATTCACACTTACTGAACTTAGCATAAAGTTGCTTTTCCCTCAATACTTGTGGAACGGTACGAAGATGCTCATCATGCTTTTCTTCTGTTTCTGAGTACACCAAAATATCATCAATGAATACAACTACGAACTGATCCAAGTATGGCTGAAATACTCAATTCATCAAGTCCATGAATGCTGCTGGCGCGTTAGTCAATCCAAAAGGCATGACCAAGAACTCGTAATGACCATATCGAGGTCTGAATGCCGTCTTATAAATATCCACCTCTTTGACTTTCAACTGATGATAACCTGACCGAAGGTTAATTTTTGAAAATACCGAAGCTCTTCTCAGCTGATCAAATAGGTCGTCGATTCTCGGCAAGGGGTATTTATTCTTGATCGTCAGTTTGTTCAACTGCCGATAGTCGATACACATTCGCATGGTTCCATCCTTCTTCTTTACAAACAAAACCGGTGTGCCCCACGAAGAAACACTTGGTCTTATAAACCCCCTATCCAATAACTCCTGAATCTGAGCTTTCAGTTCTACCAACTCCTTTGGTGCCATCCTATACGGTGCAATAGACACCGGAGCTGTTCCAGGTAACAGGTCAATTCCAAACTCAACCTCGCGGTTTGGAGGTAATCCAGGAAGCTCCTCAGGAAAGACATCTTGAAACTCTTTGATAGTCCTGACTGACTCTGCGGTCATCTTTTCAGGCTCAGCTTGGCTCACAAAGGCCAAATATGCCTCACCACCTTTTCGAATCAACTTCTCGGCTTTTAAGGCTGACACCACGTTAGACAAATAATTTCTTCGCTCCCCTATAACTAATACCTCCTCATCCTCGTCAGTTTTTAATACCATCCTCTTAGCAGCACAATCCAATGTCGCCCTATGCTGAGTTAACCAATCTATTCCTAAGATAAGATCAAATTCTCCAAATGGCAATTCTATTAAGTCTCCCACGAATACTCTATTTTGAGTCTCTAGAGGCACTTCCCTAAAAAGTTTATCTACCTTAACCGAGTGACCCAAAGGACTTATTACTGATACCCCACTCACAGCCTTCTCAGGATGCACACCCAACACCCCAGATACCTTACAAGCAACATACGAATGTGTGGAACCAACATCTATTAAAGCAGTATAAGGCGTGCCATGAATGAAAAACGTACCGGTTATAACATCAGGAGCATCACCCTCCTCTCTACGTCGTGCAGCATAGACCAACGCCGGCTGACGAGCTTCAGCACGACCGGCACCCCTGCCAGGCGCCCCACGTCCTCGTCCATTACCATTACCACCTCTGCCTTGCCCACGGCCTCTCTGCGGTGGTGGTCCTCCTCGCACTGGTTGAACAGCCCTTGGCTCGGCAGCTTGATCCTGAGCTGCTCCCCTAGGACACTCTCTGGATTGATGTTCCTTGGACCCACATCGAAAGCATCCCCCAGTTTTTCTCCAACACTCACCCAGATGTACTCTCCCACAGTCTTTGCAAGTCTGCGGTCTAGCGGTGTTCACCGGAACTGCTCGAATCGCCTCCTCCACTCTAGCTCACTTGACATTTCGGTATGCAGCACCTGAGGGTCCAGAATCCCTCCTAAATCTAGATCGATCCCTCTGACGGTTCTGCTGCTCAACCCGCTTTACCTCCTCAGCTATCTTGGCCTTTTCTACCAATGCAGCAAAGTCACGCTCCCTCTATGGAGCTATCAGCACCCTAAGCTCATCTCGAAGGCCATCCTCAAACCGAACGCTACGCTCATATTCAGTCACCACTATCCCACTAGCATATCGGCTCAACCTCAAAAATTCTGCCTCATACTCAGCAACAGTCTTATTACCCTGAGTTAAATTCAGAAACTCCTTACGACGAGCATCCACATAACTAGCTCCAACATACTTGCCCTTAAAAGCAGTCTTAAACAGATCCCAAGTTACCCGCTCAGCCGGGGTACTCTCTCTTACCGTGATCCACCACTGGTAAGCCTCATCTCGTAGCAACGATACAGCCCCTTTCAACTTTTGCTCCACGGAGCAATCCAAGTTATCCATGATCCGCTCTGTGGCCTCCAGCCAATATTCAGCCACGTTTGGGGCTACTCCAGATATGCCCCTAAAAACCTCTGCTCCATTGGCCCTGAGTCGCTCGGAAATAGATCCTCTGTTCACCGTCCCGGTACTAGCTCCAGTAACCCTCTCTAAGACCCTCAGCATTGCCTGGGATAAGGCATCGTCTCCTACAGCCCTATCATGTGACCCAGTCTCAGATGCTTGTGGCACAGATGCCTCTTCAGCTAGCCTATGCCCTGAAGATGAAGATTCGGCCCGCGCTCTTCCGCGACTACGTCCGCGGCCTCGTCCACGAGTTCTTCTAGTACTCATATCGACTTATCTGATTACGAATTTTATGACATTAGTTAATATTTTAGTTGTTTATTACTAAAAATGTCTTATGAGCATATAGCAGTTCAAAGTTTGTTTCCGCAACGTCGTATCTTAGCTACAGTCTTGCTCTTAATGTTTTCAGCTCTACCCTATCTAAAGTAACATAGTAGGGTCTTGATTCTTTCTATAGCATCATAGCAATATCAACAATAGTGCCATATAATCTCAAACATCATTTAAAATGACAAGGTAAGTATACTTACAGACTTGGTGCCGGGAATTCAGTGTGCCACTTCTTCTTTCAAATCATTTAAAATATATACTTAATTACAAAAATAAGTTTAAAAAGAATATTTTAAAAATTCTTAAATTTGATTTAAAATACCTTTATCTTAGAATTTTGAAAAGCCCGCTAAAAAGACCATTAAAATACCGTTAAAAACCCACAGCCGAGTTGTTGCAACCTGGCTCTGATACCACTAAATGTAACACCCCAAACCCGGCCCAGACGTTATGGCCAGATCTGATGTGTACATGAAAAACCTTCCTTGAAAAACCATGTTTTTTTTTTTTTAATTTCAAACTTTTCTCCTTAAAGATTTATAAAGTTAATTTCAAAAGCTTGCTTCTAAAGTGAATGGAAGCTGTGCACCAGGTAGGTACCCGAAACAGAGGAGGTGAGCCATGAAGGCTGCTTAAGTACCAAGCTCTTGATTGGATCCAATCCTCGACATGCCCACAACCATTGCCACACTTTAGGTTGTTGAAAACGATTTGTGTTGGTGCTCGTTAAGTGATAATTTAGAAAAACATTTTTGTTTCATCAAGATATACTTAAATCAAGAGTTAATTTCTTAATTCGGAAACGTAGCCTAGGTCTAACCCAGTTTTAGATCATAATTAGCAGCACAAAATATAAAGTTTGAAAACCAAGCAATCCCAAAAGAAATTAGTTAAATGGCCTTATTACAACCCAATCAAAATTATAAATAAAAACCTATTTAAATGCAGTAGAATTTAAAAGAAAACTGAATAAACACCATGGCCACTCTGAATTCCCCTCGGCTCCAAGCCTCCATATCAAGGCTCACCTGCAAGGTTTAGAAAGAGGGGGTTGAGTTTGGAAAACTCAGTGTATAACAAGCCCTTTCAGAGCCCAAATCCATACATGCACAAATTCATTTTTAACATATCATTAACGATTACTGGGCCGAAGCCTTTCATAACACATATCACTGGGTCGAAGCCTTTTTCTGTAAACGGTAAGGCCCCTTAGGCCCATTTCATTATCACATATATCAAATCAATCATGTATGCAGAAACCCGTTTGGGGAGACTACTCAACCCACCAACCGCTACTCTCCACCCGTACCATCCAACACACCATGTGGGGAATAACTCAACCCACCCAGCCAACACACCACTGGCAGCATAGCCGCTTTATCATATAACTGGAGGCCTAGCCTCTTTTATAACTGGGGCAAAAGGCCTTTTCGGTAAACTGGGGCAAAAGCCCTTTAACACTTCCTCCATCAAACAAACCCAACCCATGTATGTAATGAGTAAAACACAGCATATGTGTCATAGCATATCATGTCATGGCATGAAAATTAACATTATTACAACCATCTTTTTCAGAATGAAACTTTAAGGGTATAATAGACATTTTCCTATAAGGGCAAAATAGTCATTTTCATGCTTAGGGGTAATTTCATAATTTTACCAACTATTATGGTTTTCTATGTTCATTCATCGAATCTAAGTACTTATACGACCGTTTTTAGCCCATTAAAAAACATCCAAGTTATTGGGCCCAAAACCCCTAATGGGCCCTACGTAGCCGATTTAGTTATTAGGCCCTTTTTAGCCCAAGTTACGCAACGGTAATAATAGTTTAACATGCAATCCAATCCGATTCCATTTTTGCCAAATTTTTCCCAAATGGGCCCAAAAGCCCATTGGGCCCTATTTTAGCCTAACAAGGCCCACTTACCAACTTTGCTCGAAATCGGGTTTTTACCTGTTCCATCAACTTCGTTATTTGCGTCCATCGTAATCATACTAATCCACGTACCATCACGTCTTTACACTTTACAAAGGTACCGAAATTCGATATTTCAGCTTTTTAACAAGTATGAATCTAAGCTATTACGGGGTATGTTACACACCTGTTTAAAGATGATCAATTTCTCAAAGTTTACCACGCGCTTGCCCTACATACATTTATTCGACACATCAGGTTTCGAAATCCAAGTGAGCATTAATACACTCTTATTGATACCATTCGGCTACTACCCCTAATGCCTTAAACCGCTTACCTTTGCCGGATTCGCCGATTTGAACTTAGTCTATTCCGCACCGATTCTCCAAACCTTGATGCTCCTCCAAAGTTGTCCCCCCTTTTCTACACGAGATCATAAATCTGAATGAAAAGAGACCATTAAGGCTCTAAGCCCAAAACAAAAACCTCTCTAGGAAACTAGAGGTTTTCGGCTTTTACAATCCATCAGATATGAATGGGACTACGAACACTTACCGAATGGTCTATTGTTGCGAGCGTTCTCAGAAAACCCCTTGCTTAGAACCGCCTCCTAACACGAGCTACAAATGAACCCAAAAATCTAATGATATTCGGCTATCAACTACTTATTAAGGGTGATTTTCGGCCTTTAATGAAAGTAGAAGGAAGGTAGGACTTTGTGAGAAGAGAATGAAGGATTCGGCTATGACTAGAGAAGAAGATGGAAGGAGGTTTTTGTTTAGATGAGAATGGCAAAAGTAGTTTCAGGGACTTGGCTTGTTTGGTGTATTCGGCCACAAGAGAGGTAAGGAGGGAATATAGTTCGGTTGCTAAGGATTTGAGTGGTGAGAAAAATAAAGAGAATGAGAGTTCGGTTTTGGCAATTGAAGGGAAAGAGATGGAGAAGAAAAGTGGTAATTTCGGCTAGAGAAAAGAAGAGGAAAAAAAACTTTAATCCTAGGGTGTTCTAAAAAAAAGAAATCGGCACCACTAAAGTCCCTAATGCCGAATTACTAACACAACCACCCTTAGCCGATTTGACCTCCTACACTCCCCCACTCAGCCAACTTCTTAGCTCTCATTCAAATCCCAAATATCTCTCCCCTTATCACTCCTAAGATTTAGCTTATGACCAATTCAAATCTTAACCCAATAGAGTTCCATTCAACTTCAAACTCTTGCGTACACAAGCCATAAAAATAAACGCCACAGATTCCTGCTCTATGACTCGAACCTTGGCCTTCTCCCCTCACTGACACGCCATATTTGTAGGAGACTAGTGGCGTCAATTAGCCACTCTGCCAAGGCTTCTTTTGTGCCACATTTTCCCCACATATTTTCATAAATCCTCCTAACCAGAGCCCCTAATTCTTAAGTCCAAAATTCAAAATTCAACCGGGTTTTGGCTAACTCATGGGCCTTCCATAGGCCCATTTATACACTCTAAACATGAATTCCACAACCACATCTCAACATTTTAAAATTTTACAAAACATCACACAAAATTACTAAGCCCCAAAAATTAGGATGTTACAGGTTAAGAGGAAGTCATTTTTAAAATCTATGATGCCATGAAATTTTGCAAAGAACAAGATGATTCTTATTATTTTGTTGATTTGGTTGATTACTTTGTTCAAGATAATTTGCAGGAAATCTCTATCACCGACACTCTAGAATTGTGTCTTATTCAGGGAGAGGGTGGAACCTCCTTAGAAGTGGAGAAAGTAAGAAAAGAATTAGACTCTAGCGAAACTATTACTAGACACATAAGCTATGACAATTTAAAGATGCATGATAAGCTAAGATAGAAACCTTCCATTGAGGAACCCCCTAAATTAGAATTAAAACAACTGCCAGAACACTTAGAATATGCCTTTTTAGGAGAGAACTCAACTTTGCCAGCCATTATTGCATCAAATTTAAGCTCTAGAGAAAAGGAAGAACTGCTCCAGGTATTAAGAAAACATAGGCAAGCGATAGCCTGGAAAATTTCAGATATCAAGGGAATTAATCCCTCTTTCTGTACTCACAAGATTTTAATGGAAGATGAATATAAACCAGCAGTGCAAGCTCAGAGACGATTAAATCCTAACATGAAGGAAGTCGTAAAGGCTGAGGTAATTAAACTTCTTGATGCAGGTATCATTTATCCTATTTCTGATAGTTCTTGGGTAAGCCCCGTGCAGGGTGTTCCTAAGAAAGGTGGGCTAACCGTGGTATCAAATGACAAAGAAGAACTCGTGCCAACACGAACAGTCACAGGATGGAGAGTATGCATAGATTACCGAAAGCTAAATGACGCCACTCGAAAAGATCATTTTCCTTTGCCCTTTATCGATCAAATGTTAGAAAGATTAGCCGGTCACATGTATTATTGCTTCCTAGATGGCCTCTCCGGTTACTTCCAAATTCTGATAGCTCCAGAAGATCAGGAAAAAACAACGTTCACATGCCCATACGGTACGTTTGCATATCGTAGAATGCCTTTTGGTTTATGTAACGCTCCTGCTACTTTTCAGCGATGCATGCTAGCTATTTTTAACGAATTTGTGGAAGATATCATGGAGGTATTCATGGATGATTTCTCCATTTTCGGTAACTCTTTCCAACACTGTCTAAATAATTTGAAACTTGTTTTGATAAGATGTAAAGAAACAAATCTAGTGCTAAATTGGGAAAAATGTCATTTTATGGTTCAGGAAGGTATTGTACTAGGACATAAAATCTCTAATAGAGGAATAGAGGTAGACAAAGCTAAAGTTGAAACTATTAAGAAACTACCCCTTCTCAGTTCAGTTAAGGCTATAAGAAGTTTTTTAGGACATGCCGGTTTTTATCGTAGATTCATTAAGGACTTTTCTAAAATAGCTAAGCCTTTAACTAAATTGCTAGAAAAAGACATACCTTTTAACTTCGACCAAGTATGTTTAGAGTCCTTTAGCACCCTTAAAGACAAGTTAGTCAGCGCTCCAATTATGATTTCACCTGATTGGAATCTGCCTTTTGAACAAATGTGCGATGCAAGTGATTTTGCCGTAGGTGCAGTTTTAGGACAGCAAAGGGACAAGCACTTCCAACCAATCTACTATGCCAGGAGAACATTGACAGCTGCTCAAGCCAACTACACCACCACGGAGAAAGAATTACTAGCTGTTATCTTTGCTTTTGATAAATTCAGATCTTATTTAATCTTGTCAAAAGTCATTGTTTTTACTGACCATTCAGCTCTTCGTTATCTCTTAGCCAAACCTGATGCAAAACCTCAGTTAATAAGATGGATTTTACTTTTACAGGAATTCGACTTGGAAATTAAAGACAAGAAAGGAGCCGAAAATTTAGCAGCAGATCACCTCTCGAGAGTAGAAAATACACAACCCAGGTACCTCGAAAAGATAAACGATATGTTCCCTGAAGAACAACTCCTAACTTTAGCGGGTACGACACTTCCTTGGTTTGCCGATTTTGCAAATTATTTAGCAGCCAATATAACCCCAAAAGGGCTAACCCATCAGCAAAAGAAGCGATTCTTTGCTAATGTGAAAAACTACTTTTGGGAAGATCCTTTTCTTTTTCGAATTTGCGCAGATCAGGTCATACGGAAATGCGTTGATGACATAGAGACATATCAAATTTTGGAACACTGCCACTCAGGACCCACAGGAGGACACCATAATGTAACCAGAATCGCCCATAAAGTTCTCGAATCAGGTTTTTACTGGCCTACACTTTTCAAAGATGCCAACAAGTATGTGACTTCTTGTGATAAATGCCAACGAAGAGGTAATATCTCCTAACTTAATGAAATGCCTCAAAACTATATACTTTCATGTGAAATATTTGATGTATGGGGTATAGACTTCATGGGACCCTTCCCTAATTCATTCAGAAATAAGTACATACTAGTAGCAGTAGATTACATGTCAAAATGGGTTGAAGCTCAAGCCTTACCTACAAATGATGCTAGAATGGTAGTACGATTTTTGAAGAAGATTTTTTCTCAATTTGGAACACCTAGGATAATCATAAGTGATAGTGGCACACATTTTTGCAATACCCAATTTGAAAAAATTTTAAGAAGGTATGGAGTACACCACAGAACAGCCACCCCCTGCCACCCACAAACTAGCGGCCAAGTCGAAGTGACAAACAGAGAACTGAAGCGCATCCTAGAAAAAAACCATAGAATCAAATAGGAAGGACTGGTCTAGAAAATTAGATGATGCACTATGGGCTTACAGAACTGCGTTTAAAACACCCATAGGAACAACTCCTTATAAACTCGTTTATGGAAAAAATTGTCATCTACCATTTGAACTCGAGCATAAAGCATTCTGGGCTATAAAATTTCTAAACCTTGATCTTAAAAGTGCAGGTGAAAAGGGACTTCTGCACCTAAATGAGCTAGATGAATGGCGCTACAATGCGTACGAAAATTCACGATTATATAAGGAAGCCGTGAAGCGACGTCACGACAAAAGGTTAAAACAACCTAAGCAGTTCGAAACAGGTGATCTCGTTCTACTTTACAACTCAAGATTGAAACTATTCCCTGGAAAACTCAAATCAAGGTGGTCAGGTCCGTTTACCGTTCTCAAAGTCTTTCCATACGGCACTGTCGAGGTAACACACCCCAACCACGGTACTTTCAAGGTAAATGGCCATAGGCTAAAACATTATAAAATCGAGAATTTTGCAGAAAACAAGGAGGAGCTTAGGCTCCATCCCGTTTCTTCTTGACATCTCTAGGAAGAGTCGAGCTTAGACTCTAAATAAGCGCTTCTCGGGAGGCAACCCGAGCACTAACATAGTAACCTCTATTTTTTTTAAAATTTTTCATGATTTTATTGCATAAACTAACACTTTTCCTGCAGAAAATATGGACCACACGGCCAGGCACACGGGCGTACCTAAGGCCGTGCGCATATCAAAAAGTAGAGACACGGTCGTGTGGGCAGACCGTGTGCAAACAGAGTACCGTTTCCCCAAAACACGGGCTTTCGATAAAATCCCACGGCCGTGCGAAATGGCCATGGCGACTCTTCGACATCTACACGGGTAAGACAGAAAAACACACGGCCGTGCGATATGGCCGTGTCAACCCTGCAACTTCCACACGGGCAAACATAGAGCCACACGCCCGTGCCACAAGCCCGTGGAAGCTACTGTTAATTCAAACACGCCCGTGTACTCTATTACACGCCCATGCGTTTAACGAAGGACTGATCTCCACGGCCGTGTATACCTTACCATGCCCGTGCGTTTAGCGAAGCTGTGCTCAAAGGAAACACGGGCGTGCTCATCGAACGTGGCACGCCAAAAACCTCCAATTTTTGAAAAGCACGGGCTCAACACGACTCACACGGGCGTGCGATATGCCCATGTGACCCAAAATGTATATATACAGGGCCATTTCTCCCTTCCCATTTCATCTAAACCCTAAGCTTTTTCCCTCAAAACCTCCCCAAACCTCCAAAAACACCACCATAGCCCTCTAAAACGTTACAATTCTAGATTTTCTCGATCCACACGCCCATGCAACAGTACCCACGACCGTGTGACACCAAATTTGGTTCTATTTTCTCCCTTTTTCTCATTTATTTTATTTTTAATACATTTTTTATTAATGTTATTATTGATTTAGGCTATTAGAGAATCAGGAAATAGAGAATAATCTAGAATAGTCTAAAATTCTACTTGCCATTTTAGATTCCATTTGCCAATTTTATGCCATTTAACACCATAGTTAGTTGCCACCTAATACACATTGTAAATATGCCACTTAAACACACATGAATATGCCATTTGTTACTTAGTTTAGTATATATACATTCATTCATAAAAGGAATCCCTATGCAAATTTTAAAAATGATTAGATTCTACTACCAAGGTTAATTCTCATTCATATTAGGAATTATTTTATTTTATTACTCAGCCTCTTTATTTTTAATTATTTGCATTTCTTATTTTTCTTATATTTTAATTCCTGTTTTTTTTGTAGATGCCATGTCATCTTCTCGAGCCAGGAAAGCTGTCGTCCCCGCCTCTAAGAAACGAAAGGGGCCAGGGAGTTCTTCGACCAGGCCCACTTTCGAGGTGCGCCACCCATTTCTTACTTTTTCACAAGACTCCCAGGAAGAATGCTACCAGCTACTGCGTGCGTGCAATATCACGATGGGCCGATGCATCGACTGGAGGGCCCTCGAACAAGTACGCCTGGTAGATGATGTCCGGGCCCTACTTGCCACTGACCCATGGGACCAGTTCTTTTAGATCGTGGAGCCCACATACCTTGAACTCACTCTCGAATTCTGTGCCACATTCCACCTTCAGACGGTGATGACACGGTTCGATGATCCTGGGATAGTCCAATTTCGGTTGGGAGGGCTCGTTCGACAACTCAGCGTCCCAGAATTCGGTGTGGCAGTTGGCCTTTACACCGAGCAGTTTATGGCTGAGGAGAGTTTCCCCACCCTTTCTAGGCGCATCCATATCCGACCCCTTGATTGCTAGAAAGAGATTGCCCTAGGAAGACAACTATACAACCCCAGCGTCAGCAAAGCCTCCGCTCTCCCTCCCTCTCTCAGGTATATCCACGCACTCCTAGCTCATACTATTACAGGTCGCCGAGAGAGCACAGGCGTTGTCAACACACACGACGTCTACTTCTTATGGTGCATGGAGAATGGCCACCCCATTGACCTTGCATATTTCATCGCACTCACCATGCAACATCAGACCGAGAGGCACCGTAAGGGAGTCGTATCCATGGGCCCGTACATCACTCGACTAGGCCGTTACTTCGGCCTATTTAACACTACAGCCCAGACCTCCTCCTACACCTTACTTGGCCAGATGTCCTCCCAGGGCATCCAGAGCATGCTTTCGATGAGGATGGTCGAGCGACGTCTCGGTGGCGACCACTTCCACTTCCGCCTTGTCCAAGAAGGCGAGGATCCAGAGGACATTCCTGATGATGTCCCACCGCCACCACCAGTAGAGGACGCGCCAGCTGAGCCACCACGCCCTAGACTATCACCGCAGATGGCAGCATCCAGTGTTGACATATCCGAGCGCCTGGACCACTTTGAGCAGCACCTCGATTACATCGACGCCACCTTATCGCACATATGTCAACACCTTGGCATCGTCCCACCACCACGAAACCCACCAGAGGATTAGATCCTCTTTTATTATTTTTATTTTTATTTTTATTTTATTTTATTTTATTTTTACTTTTGTTTTTGTTTTATTTTATTTTATCTTCTATCTTTCTTTTTCTACCTAGTACACACTAATCTTAACCTCTAAATGTTAATTCTTCTTTTTCCTTTTGCAGCTTTTAATTTTCTTATATTTTTCTTTATTTTAAATTTTAGTAAATTTTCTATTTTATTATCATAACGGTTATCTCCTAACGAAATAATCCCTCTTCATCTTAACCTCCCACGACTAATAAATCCCTTCGCAGTTTCAAAGGAGCTCTACAGCTCAAATCTCTACGAAAAAGGGAACACAGTGCCAAACCTACCAGCTCCTCCACTAATCCATCCAAAGCAGGGAGTTTCATACCCTTCCCTATCTTATGATGCTTTGCTTTTATTGTTATTAATATTCTCCTTGTACATTGAGGGCAATGTACATCTTAAGTGTGGGGGGGTAACTTACTTTCACTTTTTATACTATCTTTGAAACCCCTGAACTTTTCCTAATAGTAATATCTTCAGTCTCCTATTAGGGATTTATTCTGATTAATTTATGATTTCTATCGATATATTGAGAATTAAGATATAGGCGCTTGTACTTTGATTATTCAAACTTTAAAACATTAGGGAATCAAGCATGATAAGTTGAAATTTTTGAGAATCCCCAATTTTTGCATAAGTTATTTTCCCTAATTTTAAGCACTATCTTGAGATTTGAAATTTGCAGGATTGACATCAAAAGCCATAATTCTGGTGAGATTTTTGAGCCTTTTTGAGCATACATTTTCTTCGTGCTCACTTTTATTATTGCTTTGAGTGAGTCAATACTGAATCGTGATTCTAGAACTTGCTTTGATTATACTAAAATGATAAAGGCACATAGGATTTAACCCACTCACTCCACAAAAAGCCTACCTCCATAAATCTAACCCTTAGTAAACCCCGTTGAGCCTAACAACCTTTTCTATTGACTCACCCTCTAATTATTAACCAATAACCCATTTTTTGTTGAATTTCATTCAATTATTTTGATCCCTATTTTTTGTCGAGATTTGAGTTGAATTTTTCATCTAGCTTTATTCTCTTTTCTAAATTGTAAAGTTTTGTTCAATTTATTGTAAATACTTGAATTGTTCTTAAAAAAAATGAATGGATGAGTACATACAGTCAAATTCAATTGTAACTTGTAATAGTCGAACAAGTTTTTGCATATTTCTATTTTAAGGCTACCAAGGCAGAAATGATAGTTTCACAAGAATTAGCTGAGAAATATGTTCCAGTGATAGAGATTTTTCTAGCTAGATAATTTTTCAGTTCAATCTCGATTCTAACCTTCTTTTTGTAGCCTGTGACAACACCCCTAACCAAGCCCCGTTACAATCATTAAAAGACCTTTTGATCAATGTATCATATCAAAATTTAGTGGTGGAGACTTGATTTTCTTGCAAGCTTATGGTAATAACTTTTCAGGTTGACTAAGGAGTGCTTAAATGTTGAACCCTAAACACTTCGAGTGGATAGAGTGAACCTTTAGTGAGGATGTCAACTCCTGTTAATTAAGATGGAGAGATAACTACTTAGAAGGAAGGAAGAAACTTATGTTTTCAATGATAAAATTCTCAACTTAGAGTGATTGAGTCTTTAAATGTTCTTGAGATTGAATTTTCATTGTATAACTACCTGTGGATTAATTCGAAACATTATTGATAAGGGTTATAGATCAAGAAGAATGATTTCCTTTAGGGATTGAGATTTTGCTTGAGGACAAGCAAAGGTTTAAGTGTGGGGGTATTTGATAAGCGCTAATTTATACATATTTTTTACCTCATGTTTAGCCTATATTTTGGATGAATTATTATCAATTTAGTAAGAATTGGTGCTCTTAATCTTTCTTTTGCATATCTTATACTCAGGAGAGCATAGGGGAGATGAAAGAACAAAAAATGGGCCCAAAACGGTGAAACATGGACCAAAAAGCACGAATCACACGGGCCAGGGGATGCCCCACGGTCGTGCCACACGGGCGTACCTCACGAAGATCACACAGACAAAGCCCCGACAAGCACGGCCACTATACATGGGCATGCTAAATCACACGGCCTCTATCGAACCCACATGGGCGTGGCACACGGGCGTGTTCTAGTCGCGGGAAAGACGAATTTCACTCGAATTGGGATGCTTAGGGGCTAAGAAAGAATCTCCAAAACCTCTCTATATAAAGACCCCATGAGGCAACATAGAAGAGGGCCTCCTTCCATCTTTTACACACCCTCTATATTCTTTTCCTCTCGTCTTTCTGCCACACCACAGGTAGAAGCAAGGGATTACTCGAAGGGAGAAGCCAATCGATTCATCTCAGAAGCCAAAGTTTTGCATCAACATAGAAGATTCTCCTAAATTCCTTCAGGGGTTTTTGGTTTCTTTTATGATTTGTTATTTTATAACTTCTGAGATGTTTTCTTTTATTATTATGAACTAAACCCTTCAAATACTTGAGGGGGATGAAACCTAAGACAGATCTTGTTATTTATTCTTGATTATTATGAGAATTACTTGAATTGTTCTTAATTATGTGTTTTTAATCCTTGATTTAATAGTCCTAGGTATTGATTCAAGAATTGGATGTGCTTAGAGCAGAGGAGCAAAAGTCCCTGTGATAAGAGTAGATCTACCATAATTAAGCGGAGTTGCATGCAACCCTAGACATAGGGCGACATAAATCTGCCGGATTAGGGTCAAACCTAATATGGGGAACCATAGATTGAATTAATGCAACCTAGGGAGTTAATTAATAAAGGAACTTTAATTAACAACTTAGGCCTAGTTGCTCTTCACCTCGACGAAGGGTTTAGCATAGATTAGGGATCTCTACGGATCAAGTCAAGTAAATAACTTGTATAATTCAAGAAAATAATAACAAGTGAAGTCTGGGTGGATTCTCCCTTAAGTATTAATCATATCAATTAGTTTTTCCCTAAAAGTTCTTCCCAATTTATTTTTCCTATTTTTCTTAGTTAGTTTTAGAGTTAGTTTTAAATAAACCCTCACTTAATTTTTAGGTTAAATAATAGAAATAAAGTGAGTAATAGTACTTTTGGTTCCCTTGGGTACGATACTCGATCTTATCACTAGACTATACTACTGTCGACAGGTGCGCTTGCCTTAAAAATGTCGTGATATTAGTCAGTTTAGGTTTGGTCAAGTTCTTTATAAATTTTATGACTTCATATCACGCCGATATCAAGATGGATCAGATCGGTATCGACAAAGCATCAGCACGTGAAACGCATTATGAATCTTTTTAAGTTCAGACGGTAACGATAGTTGATAAGCTACAGGTCCAATTCTTTCCACAATTTCATACGGCCCAATAAAATGAGGACTCAACCTTCCTTTTCGACCAAAACGAAGAATTTTCTTCCACAGTGATACTTTCAGAAATACACAATCTCTGACTTGAAACTCTATTCTTTTCGTTTCAAATCAGCATAAGATTTCTGTTTGTCAGATGCTGCTTTCAAATTGTCACGTATCACTTTTACTTTCTCTTCCGTTTCTCTAATCAAATCAACCCCGTGTAACTTTTTCTCACTCAATTCAGTCCAGTATAATAGTGTTCGACATTTTTGACTGTATAGTGCTTCGTACGAAGCCATTTTCAAACTCGTCTAGAAACTGTTATTATACGCGAATTCAATCAGAGGTAAATATTTCTCCCAGCCATTCTCAAATTCAAGAATACAACATCGTAACATATCTTCTAAAATCTAAATAACTCTTTCAGATTGACCGTCGGTCTGGGGATGAAATGCTGTATTGAAATTCAATTTTGTTCCCAAAGCTTCCTGCAATTTTTTCCAGAACCTTGAAGTAAATCTCGGATCTCGATCGAAAATAATAGACAGCGGTATACCATGTAACCGTACAATCTCTGATAAATACAATTCAGCTAATTTATATAGAGAATAGTCTGTACGTACCGGTATAAAATGAGTAGATTTGGTCAATTTATCAACACCCAGATTGCATTTTTCTTCTTCGGAGTCAGGGGTAACCCTGATACAAAATCCATTGTAACTCTGTCCCATTTCCATTCCGGAATTAGAATAGGCTGCAGTAAACCCGACGGTACTTGATGTTCAGCCTTAACTTGTTGACAAATTAGACATTTAGACACGAATTCCGATATATCTCCTTTCATTCTCGACCACCAGTATAATTGTTTCAAATCATTATACATTTTGGTACTACCTGGATGAACTGAAAAATGACTATCATGTGCTTCATGTAAAACTTCCTGAATGAGTTTACAATCTTTCGGTATGCAAATTCTATTTCGGTACATTACACAATCATCAGTCCCGATAGAGAATTCAGAATCAGAATTTAGCTTACAGTAAAGTCGCTTAGCTTGCAATTCATGATCATTTTTCTAAGCCTCACGGATTCGTTGCAGAATCATCAGTTTAGCCTTTAGCTCGGCTATAATAGATCCATCATCACATAGCATCAATTTTGTATTCAAAGCCCGCAAAGCAAACAAATATTTCTGACTCAATGCATCAGCTACAACAGTAGCTTTTCCCGGATGATAATCAATCACAAACTCGTAGTCTTTCAGTAATTCAAGTCATCTACGTTGTCGCATATTCAAATCTTTTTGTGACATGAAGTATTTCAAACTCTTATGATCCGTAAAGATTCGACATTTCTCACCATATAAATAGTGTCGTCAAATCTTTAAAGCAAAAACTATTGCAGCTAACTCAAGATCATGGGTCAGGTAATTTTTCTCATGCGGTTTCAACTGTCGGGAGGCATACGCTATAACTTTCCCGTCTTGGATCAATACACAACCCAGTCTAACTATCGATGTGTCACTGTAAATCACAAACTCTTTTCTCGATTCAAGTTGAACTAAAATCGGTGCTTCTATTAGCAAAGCTTTCAACTGTTCAAAACTCTGTTGACATTTATCCGTCCACTCAAACTTCACATCTTTCTGTAGCATTCGAGTTAACTGTATCGCAATCATTGAAAATTCATTCACAAATCTTTGGTAATAACTGCCTGATCCTATAAAACTTCTAATCTTAGAGACATTTCTCAGTGGTTTCCAGTGTATAATTGCAGATATTTTGCTCGAATCAACTCTGATACCTTCCGCAGAAACAATGTGACCTAGAAATCCGACTTCTCTAAGCCAGAATTCACATTTGCTGAATTTGGCAAATAACTATTTATCTCTCATAGTCTGTAACACAATTCTCAAGTGTTCAGTATGCTTCGTCTCATCACGTGAATAAATCAGAATGTCGTCAATGAATACAACAACGAATCTATCTAGATACGGTCTAAAAATACAATTCATGAAATCCATAAATACTGCAGGAGCATTGGTTAACCCAAAAGGCATAACTAAAAATTCAAAATGACCGTACCGTGTTCTGAAAGTAGTCTTTAGTATGTCTGACTCTTTAACTCGTAACTGGTAATAACCTGATCTCAAATCAATCTTTGAAAATACAGTAGCCCCTTTCAGCAGATCAAACAAATCATCAATTTGCGGAAGAGGATATTTATTCTTCACGGTTACTTTATTCAACTGCCGATAATCAATACACATTCTCATTGACCCATCTTTCTTTTTCACAAACAATATGGGAGCACCCCAAGATGAAAAGCTCGGTCTCGCAAAACCTCTATCCGTTAATTCTTGTAACTGTGCTTTCAACTCTTTCAATTCAGTCGGTGCCATTCTGTATGGAGCTATCGATATTGGTGTGGTACCCGGTAGTAACTCAATACCAAATTCAACTTCTCTGATCGGTGGTAAATCCGATAATTCTTCTGGAAAGACATCTGGAAACTCACAAACCACTGGTATAGATTCAATCTTTGATTTTGATACTTTTGTATCCAACACATACGCTAAATAAGCATCACAACCTTTTCTTACATATTTTTGGGCTCGTATCGCAGATATAACTATCGGTAATTCATTCAAATCATTTGACTCGATCTGAAGAATTTCACCATTCTGACATTTCAACTCTATACTCTTTCATCTGCAATTCACAACTGCCTCATGTATATTTAACCAATCCATACCCAGTATCACATCAAACTCATTAAATGGGAGGAGCATCAAGTCAGCCGAAAAATAATATCCCCGAGTCATCAATGGACAATTCTTACATATTTTATCAACTAACATAGACTTGCCTAATGGATTCGATACTTTAACTACAAATTCAGTAGACTCAACATGTAGACTCTTTTTAAACACTAGTTCCATACAGATATATGAATGAGTTGATCTAGGATCTATCAACGCAACAATATCAGTGTTATAAAGAGAAAAAGTACCAGTGATAACATCAGGCTTAGATCTCACGTTAACATCTCGGGAAGCATTGCGGAATCCACTCCTATTCCCGATATTCTGGGGTAGTTTACCTCGGGTCACAGTATTATTTGTCGTTGTCGACTGCTCTTTGCTAGCTATTGATCTTTCAGGACAATCTCGCAAATAGTGATCCAGTGATCCACATCTGAAATAAGCTCCACTCTTCAATCGACATTCACTAAAATGCTTCTGATTACAATACTTGCAATCAGGCCCGGGAGTTCTCACACTAACAGCATTAGCCACAGAGGTTGCCTGAGGTCTCGAATGAGAAGATTTAACATTTCTTTCTCTGATGGTTATGCCCGTAGAAGCAGTAGAATGAGGATAAAAGTCTTTTGATCTCTTGGATCCAGACTAGTGCGATTTACTCACAATTCTCTTTCTGAATTCTCGGGACTCAAAATCAGCTTTTTGTTTTTCTTTAGCAAGTTCTTCGGCTTTACAAGCCCGATCAACTAGAACTACAAACTTTTTTAGTTCCAGTATCCCAACTAACAATCGAATTTCTTCATTTAGCCCATCTTCGAACCGTTTACACATTATCGCTTCAGTAGAGACACATTCACGAGCATATTTACTGAGTCGTACAAACTCTCTCTTGTACTCAGTTATTGACATTCGACCCTGTTTTAGTTCTAGAAATTCCTTCCTTTTTTGGTTGATGAATCGTTGACTACTATACTTCTTTCTGAATTTTGTCTGGAAAAAGTCCCAGTTAACTCGTTCTCGTGGCACAACCGATGTCAAAGCATTCCACCACTGGTATGCAGAATCCCGTAGCAAAGAAATAGCACATCTCAAACACTCATCAGGCGTGCAAGCGAATTCATTAAAAACTCGGATTGTATTCTCAAGCCAGAACTTGGCTCTCTCAGCGTCATCACTCACTGAAGCTCTGAATTCTTCGGCCCCATACTTCCATATCTTGTCAACCAGAGGTCTATTCATTCTCAGGGGATCTATAACTCGTATATTTTTAGGGTTAAGTTGAGGGACAGGAGGGGGTGGAGGTTGTGGAGTAGTCGGGTTTGCTCACACAAACTCGCTGAACCATTTAGACATTATATGGAAGAAAGCTTGCTTAGCTTCTTCCTGAATGCCCGTAGCAAGGCCCGATTCAGAAGGCACAACCCCTTGAGCAGGTGCTGGTGCAGTACTTTCAACATCGTTGGCTATTGCTTGATTCAGATCCATTATTATATAAAACAAATTTCAGAGGATGTCAGGAGATATCACACTATCACACTTCAAGTACATGGCATGTATAGCTAGACTCGTACCACTACAGTAGTCGTAGAATTGACTAGCCCCACACGATCACTAAACACGCCCGTGTACATAGGCCTTGACCAACATTGTCAACTGCCATACGGCTACCAGACACGCCCGTGTCTAAGCCGTGTGTAAAATTTGTTCAAAGCATTCGAGATGCAGGGTTCATACGATTGAGTCACACGCCCATGTGATCTGCCCGTGTGGCACAAGGTAGGCTTGGTTTAAGTCATTCTTGCCACCCAAATGGATCATCCCTATAAGCATGTCAGAACCATATCATTTCATAAACAATTGGCAACCAAAACAACCATTCAACACCATGTAAGCATATAACAATACACAATATTCCATACCAAAACATATTCACAATTCATTAGCTAACAATGCCAATTAAACCACATCATTGCACTTACCATTTCTATCAATGATATCACATTCATCATCAACTTCAAGTATATAGAACCCATCATATAAGGCATTCAAGATTGATCAAAACATTTACAAAGCAAGCCATATCTCATAGCTTGAATTAGTACCAAAACATACTATAGTCATTAACAAGCTAACCATAGACATAAACTTAGTAAATAGCCTATACATGCCATGACCATTTCAAAACAAAGATCCAAAAGTACCAAAAAGCTATTTGGATAGTGTGATGGCGATCTCCAACACATCCGAAAGTCGAGCTAGCTTCCGAATCTATAAAATAAGGGAAAAGTAAACGGAGTAAGCTTTAAAACCTTAGTAAGCCCGTATAATGTAGAATTAAACTTACCGATTCTACGAGATAATTACATTAACAAAGCCAATTCGATTCATATACTCAAGTTGCCTATTTCACAACATACATTTGTTAGTCCATGTAAATCTTGTAAATCATCCATGTACAAAACACAACATTCATGTATCACAACTATATCTCCAATACTTATAACATGTATTTCATGTAAATCATACCATATAATCCATGTGAATCTCATATCCTATATAACGTGTAATACATATATCTTTTGATCCTCATGTAACATGAATCGGTGATTGCCCGTTGAACCTTTAAGAACATCAAGGGATACTCGGGTGATACACACACAGTGTATATACCTGTAACCTGTAATCCGTTAATGCATCATGTATGCTCTATCGAGCCTGTAACGGTAAGCCCGAAGGCTGAACATTTGATCCCGAAGGATGAACGGTAAGCCTGTAGGTTGAACGGTAAGTCCAAAAATTGAACATGTAATCCCGAAGGATGAACATATAGTTCATGAGCTGTGGTGAGTCCGCAACAATGCAGGAGCCCGAACCACCCTGTAGCCCTAGTGACATGTCACTTGTATCCTACGACTTTCTATGGTTCGAACGGGACTTGGTAACCATTTTGGACTTGTAATCTTTAACAATTCCATGTCACTTCAAGTACATATAACCGATAGGCAAAATTTCATTTTTATCAATTATCATACATTCATATAACAGTTTAACCACAATTATAAGAATTTACAATTTGATTCTAATTATACAAACTTACCTCGATTTCCCGATCTCTACTCGTCTACCTTTCGTTTTCCTCAATCAAGTTCCGGGATTTGATCGTCTTTATCTATATTTATACAAATTTAGCTATTTAATCACCAATGTATTCATATTAATCCAAAGACATGTATTCTAGCATATTTACCAATTAACCCCTATACTTTCAACACTTTGCAATTTAGCCCTTTTAACACAAAATAGCAAATTACACAATAAATCCCTCAATTTACCATAGTCGAATATCTCTATACCTTATACAAGCACATACCTTTCGTAAAATCACATTTCTAGCCACATAAATTCTATTTATTTTCAATTAAATCCTTAAAACTCATTTTCATCAAAATTTACTTTATAAAACTTGTATATTTTCATATAACATTCAATAATTCATAAAAAACCATTAAAATAACATGGATTCATCAATGGCATTTTTCAAAAACACAATCAATTTCATAAATTGAGGTACGGGTCGGCTAGTATACGAAGCAACGATCTCAAAAACATAGAAATTATCAAAAACCGATTACAAAACATACCTTAATTTTGCAAAATGCTAGCCGAACGAAAGAAAGCTTTAAACCCTTTATTTTTGTTTGAAGAATCGGTGGAAGACCCATGAAATAAAGCACTTTCATGTTTATTTTTAATATAAAACATATAATAAACCAAAAGACCATTTTACCCTTTACTAAAACCATTTTTATTTCATGTTATTATGGACATAAATGTCCACCATCAACCACTCACAATGTAAATGGCATAATTTCCATACAAGTACTTCCTTTTATAAAGCCATGATCAAATAAGTCATTTATGAAATAGAACTTCTATTTATCGCTTTATGCGATTTAATCCTTTTTACCGAATTAACTATTTAAACGATAAAATTTCTGTATGAAACTTTCACACCATATATCTATCATGCTATAAAACTTATTAAAGCAATAAAAATAATATTTTGACTCGGTTAAGTGGTCCCGAAACCACTCGTTCCAATTAGGGTCAAAAGTGGGCTGTTATAGGGTAAAACAATAATTTCTCAGCCATAGGGAGTATTTCAGTAATTATACCAATTTTTAGGGTTTTATGTATATTTCAGTGATTAGCAGTCCAATTTCCACCTTAACAGTATTTCTAGCCCATTTATCAATTTTAAAGCTATTGGGCCCTAAAACCCCTAATGGGCCCTACAGTGTCACTTAGCTATATTGGCTCGTTTAGCCCAAATTTTATGAATGTCTTAATAGTTTAAACCTACAGTACACCAGAATGCACTTATCGCTTATTTTCACCTATACGGGCCTAAAAGCCCATTGGGCCTAATTTTAGCCCATTGGGCCCAATTTTAGCCCACTGGAGCCCAAATGTACCAAGTGCACGAAATCGTGCACTCACTAACTTTACCAATTTCGGTTATGGATCTTACCGCTTCCAACCAACCCACGAGTGCTCGCACGCTCGCAAGCCCACGAAATGTCAGAATTTCGGCATTTCGGCTTTTTGACTTTTGCCAATTTAGACTACTAGAGGGTGTTTGTTTACACACCTATTTGGGATTACTACAGCGAGATCTCCCACACGATTTTTCCTACAATCATTACAAACCACATGTCACTATAGATCTAATCGAATAACTTACACCACCCACATACCTATTCGACCAACACCATTCATGGCCCTCAAATGCTTACCTTTGCCGAAATAGTGACTAGATCTAGATCTAGTCGCTCCAATTGTCCAAGCCCTTGATCGATAGCCTTTAATCTAGCACAAAACAAATCAAATAACACCACTAAAACCTTTTAGTCTTAGTCGACAGCCACCCTATGCATATAGGGGTTTTCGACTTTTCTCAAAACCTGAAATAACGAATAGAGAAGATATCTAAGCACTTATCGAAGATCTACAACACTCAAATGCTTTCAATACTTTTCTAATCCAGATCTGATGTAGATCTAATCCTCAAATGCGAGCAGAGAATGAATCCAATAGATCTAAGGGTTCAATTTCCAAATCATTTATGAATTTGGAGATTTAGCTTTTGGTATAATGATAGAGAAGGAAAATAAAAGTTTTGTAAAGAAAAAGAAAAAGATATCGACAAGGGTTATAGGAGTTGAGATATTCGGCTAAAAGAGAAGAAAAGAATAAGGGTATTCAACTAAGGAGAAATCGGCACAACCTAGAACCTTTCGGGATTTCAGCTTTTAAGAGTATTCGGCTAAGAGAAGTTTGGCTAAAGAAAAGGTTTGAGTTTACAGTCTTGAAACAATCGGCTAAATGAGATTTAAGGGAGTCAATGAAGAAGATGAAGAAAAGAAGAAGGGAGGAAAGAAAGAATAGGAAGTATAGGTTCGGCTAGAGGAGAGAAATCGGTAAGGAAACCTTAGGTATAAGGTTTTGGCTTATGGGACAGAAAAGAGGAGAAAAGAATGCACGAAGGTACCCACTACTAACCTTATTCAACGATTAAAATGATTGACCTAATCTCGAAAAACTAGATATAGCAATCGGCTCTCACTAACCCCTAATGCTGAAACTACCACCTCAACCCCTCATGGCTGAATGTGCCTCCCAAAAACTCCCATAGTCAGCCAACTCTGCTACTTTCAAAATTCCTAAAATCTCTCTGCCTTATCCTTCCTGATCCAAACTCATGAACACTTCAAACTCTTCCATCAGAGTTTCACTTAACCTCCATCACATGACTGGCAGATGCATAAAAATTAAAACACACACAATGCTTACCTTGTGACTTGAACTCTGGCCCTTGCACACATATCCACACGCCACTTTTTTAGAAACTAAGTGGTAACACATTGCCACTTTACCAAGGGCTCACTTGTGTCTTAGTTTACTCCCTTTTTCTTAAAAGCCCACTTAACCAAGTCCCATTCATTTTAAATCCAAAAATTTGATATTTTCGCCGAGTTTTTGTGAGAACCCGAATTAGGGGCTAGTCAGAATAGTGGTTTCATAACCACAAATTTGAAGCAAAAATTTTTAATTATGTGAATTTTAGATGATATTTGCTTGATTGAAAATTTGAGTTAAAATACTGATTGAGAATTTTACTGTATTGATGCTTAATTTCCCGATAATGACTAAATTGAGAAAAGTGCAAAATGTACCTATTAGATAATAATTGGACTTGATTGAATTTTTGCATGAAATAGGAAGGTTTTATATGGCAATAAAACCATGAGTAAGTATTATGGACCAAAATAGCCTTACATGGAAAATCTCAAGTAATAGATGGAAGGGCATTTTTGTCAAAAGTCAGTAAAAGACAAAATAGATGAAATAAAACATCATCTTCCCCATGAAACACCCCATGTTCAACTGAAAATCCCAAACTCCATAGCCAAGGGTTTCAAAATTTTTCAAGCTTCCATGTAGGTGCAATTTGGTCCCTTTTTCAATTATTTTTGCATTTTTGGACTCCTTGAAGCTTGTATTTCATTATTCTACCATTTATTTGAAGAAAAATTGAGGTATAAAAATTTACCCATTTGTGGAATGAGTGTCTTTGGCTCACTAATGGTAGATAATGGAAGTTTTAAATGCTATGTTCATGTTTTAATGGATGAAATTGAATGAAAGTTCATAAAGAGGGACTAATTTGTAGAGATTACAAATTGTTCATAAATGTGTGGAATAATGAATATTTGAGTGTTATATTTGTAAAAATGGGCTTTATAAGCCTATGGAATAAAGGAAATGAGTTTTTGAGTCCAAGGGACTAATTAGTAATTATTGAAAAGTTGAGAGGTAAATTTGGAAATTTGCCCCAAATGTGAACTGTGACCGTATTGAAATAAATAATTGATATATGTGCTATATGTGTTAATTTAGATCAAGAACGGTCTGATAAGGCCCGAGATCAGGGAAAACCCTTCTTATTAAAGCTTGTTGCCATTTAAAACTTGTGTAAAATCTCGAATTATGTATGCATATTTTTAAAACATGGTTTATTAAAAGACGTTCTCTTGTAAAATGTTATTACTTTGAAAACCTTAACTGTTATGGAAGCCTAATTTAAACTAGTTGCGAAAACGTGATATTTTGAAAAGTAGTTGTTGTTTTGGAAAAACCGTGTTCAACTTCTAGCAATTATAAAACAACAAATAAAATCCAAATGTAAAAACCAGAAAGTTAAAAAAAAAGCCTTATTACAACCCAAACCAGAATAAAGTACTTAAAAGTAAATCAAGATAGAGCATAAGAAATGTGTGGCCTTCTTCGAGTCCCCCGCAGCACCGATCCTCCTAAAGCTAGGGATTACCTACACAGTTATTAAATGGGGTGAGTTTTATGAAAACTCAATGTGTAATCCCCTACTATATAAAAGGAACAGTTTGTCATATAAAAGAATTAAAAGTCTGGGGCCCAGCCCAACTACAGTTTCAATATCAATTGGGCCTTAGACAACTATAATAGACAGTACCAGATGGACCTTAGCCCATTACAGAATAAGAAATATTGTCAGAACTAGAATCAAAATCAGAATCAGATTCAGAATCAGAATGAGAATCAGAATCAGAATCAGGTAACAGAATCAGAATCAGAATTAGTATCAGTATCAGTTAACAGAACAAAAATTAGAACCAGGTAACAGAATCAAAATCAGAATGTGAATGTAATGCCCAAGCCCAGCCTAAATCCATCCGCTACACTCCACCCATACCAACCATATACATACCATGTGGGGAAACAACTTGACCCACCTAGCCGCTACACTCTACAGACGCAGCAAAGCTGCTAATACAGATATCGTGGTAGAGCCACCAGAATCAGATAACGTGGCAAAGCCTGTGATATTGGCACAAAGCCTTCAGTAATGGCACAAAGCCCATAATAACGGTACGAAGCCCACAATAACAGCACGTAGCCTTCGGTAATGGCACAAAGCTCATAATAACGGCACGAAGCTGACAAGATCGATACGAAGCCCACAATAACGGCACACAGCCTTCGGTAACATGATCAGCACTCAACCATCGATCGGTCCACAGTCGTCTCGGGCGACCCGTGCAACCTTATCAAATCAGTACGAATATACGGCTCTTAAGCTTTCAGTTGATCCACAGTCGTCAGGCAACCATGCGATCCTAACAGATCAGATCTTTCTCCGTACAAAATCCCAACCCATGCAACATGTCATGTATGCAAAATGTCATGCCCATATTTGAATCAAACAATCACTGTCAAGTTATACATATCACCAACATATATTCACAATCAAAGCCGTCAAACACATAGTCCAAGCCAGTCACTTGCCCACAAGGGCAAAACAGTCATTTAACACCCTAGGGGCAAAACGGTAATTTTACCCCACAGGGCTATCTCGATAATTCTACCCTACATGGGTATTTTGATTATTCTACCCTACAGGGGTATTTCGGTAATTCTACCCCACAGGGGTATTTCAGTAATTCTACCCTAAAGGGGTATTTCGGTAATTATACCTTATAAGGGTATTTCAGTAATTCTACCTTACAAAAGTATTTCGGTAATTATACCTTATAAGGGTATTTCAGTAATTCTACCTTACAAGGGTATTTCGGTAATTCAACCCTACACGGGTCTTTCGGTAATTCAACCCTACAGGGGTATTTCAGTAATTCTACCCTACAGGGGTATTTTGGTAATTCTACCCTACAGGGGTATTTTGATAATTCTACCCTACAGGGGTATTTCAATAATTTCACAAATCAAGGGTAAAACGGTAATTTTACAGATCAGGAGTGAAACGATAATTTTACAAATTAAGGGTAAAACAATAATTTTACAAATCAGGAGTAAAATAATAATTTTACAAATCAGGAGTAAAATAATAATTTTACAAATTAGGGGTAAAACGATAATTTTACAAATTAGGGGTAAACCAATAATTTTACAAATTAGGGGTAAAACGATAATTTTACAAATTAGGGGTAAAACGGTAATTTTGTAAATTAGGGATAAAATGGTACTTTTACAAATTGAGGGTATTTTATAATTTTGCAAATCAGGGGTATTTCTATAATTTTACAAATCGAGGGTAATTCGATAATTTTACAAATCAGGGGTATTTCTGTAATTTTACAAATCAAGGGTAATTCGGTAATTTTACAAATCGAGGGCATTTTTGTAATTTTTTAAACCAATGGTATTTCAGTAATTTTGTAAACCAATGGTATTTCAATAATTTTGTAAATCAAGGGTATTTCAGTAATTTTGTAAATTGAGGGTAAAATGGTAATTCTGTAAATCGGAGGTACTTTGGTAATTTTACAAGTCGAGGGTATTTTAGTTATTTGGTAAACTAAAGTATTCTAAACAGAGATAACAATGCGAATGGGCCTAGGGCCCATTCTCCGCCCAATTGGGCCCACACGCTTGTGTGGCCCTTTTAGCCCAAATCTAGCCACAAATATGCGATTCACCTAGTCTAGTCCAATATTTACTACACAATCAAACAACTTATCCAATTGGGCCCGTAGGCCGATTAGGCCCACATGGCCCCTTTCGGCCCATTGCGGCCTAAAGTAGCCGTCCTATAGCTAGAGTAGTGAGAAATACACACCTGATAGGAATCTGGAGTTAATTCGCGCTTCGAACACTCCTATGCCCAAACGTCAACCAAGGTATGCTTACTCTCCTCATGGTTTGCTCTATTTAAAGCCAGCTCCTCACCTATTCCCATGCTATCTTCCTGATGTGGGATCCCTCCGTCAATCCTCCAAAATAAACTTATTAGCAAAATAACCAACCTTTGCGTGCAAAGGGATTCGAACCATAGTCCTCCCAATAGCCATGTCACGCCACCACCACTAGGACACAAGCTCCTTTGTGGCATAAGTCCACCACATTTAACTTTAAAGCCCATCTACTCGCTTTCAGATTTATTTAAAAAAACAAAAATAAATTGCAAGAGCCAAAACTTGAACCTTGGACCCCTTGCTTCCTTGTCCCCTAAGTGGCGCTACTTTGCCACTACACCACACTCCTTTTTATGTCATGCTTTCACCAAAAGTATTCTTAAAGCCTACCCACTAACGTCAAGGCTCCCATAAGAGAAAAACATAAATTTTTGCTAAGGCCCAGGTTTGAACCCAGGACTTCTCCAACACTTCCAAACCTCTTAGCCATCACTCCAACACATTATTCAGTGATTATGGGCCCGGGGCCCATTACGTAACCCAAGTGGGGCCCACATGCTTGCATGCCCCGCTAAGCCAGATTTGCCCATAGCCACGTGTATGGCACAGTCGGTCCACTAATTCTTGTAAGTCCAAAGACAACGACTTGTGTGGGCCTACAAGCCCATTGGGCCCACACAGTACATTCTTACAGGCCCAATTTCAGGGCGTTACAATTTCGAATAGCCACACAAGCTAGACACATGGGCGTGTGACTAGCCATGTGGACAAGTTAGTATGTATGCCCTGTTTTGCTAGGGCCTAGACACATGAGCATGTCTAATGCCATGTGAGGCACACAGCCTAGCCACACGGGCGTTTGACCTCTGTAGCTTTGAAAATTTGTTAAGTTTTAGGAAATTTTGTATAAGCTTGGTTTAGTCCTGACCTTCTTTTAAAACATGTTTAAGGTCCAATTGACCTATGATTGGAACTCATTGATTATGTTTGAATATGATACGGCGATATATATGTTATAGGTTGTGAAATGTTAGTAAAAGTTTCATTATGTCCGGTAATGCTCTTAACCCTATTCTGGCAAAGGATGCTGGTTAGGAGTGTTACATTTGGTTGGTATCAAAGCTACGATTTAGTCAATTCTAGGACTAACATAGCGTATGTGAGTCTAGCTATACATGCCCATATATCTGAAATGTGATAGTATGATGAATCTTGACAAATAAAATATGTTTTTCGTATAGTAATAGATCCCGAACGAGCCATAGCTGATGATGTTGAGAGTAATGTACCAGCGCCCGCACAAGGGGCAGTGCCTTCTAATTCGAGAAACGTGACTAGTAGCTATGAGGGAGAAGCTAAACAAGCTTTCTTCTAGATGATGAACGAGTGGTTCATGGAATTCATTCGTACAAATTCGGCTACTCAATAACCTCCATTGCCGCTTAATCCCACTCAGACCTCTGTTGTGCCTTCAATTATGAATCCGATTTTGTTGAATAAGCCTCATGTCAACAAAATACGAAAATATGGGCAGAAGAGTTCAGGGCCACAAATGATAACGATACTGAGAAAGCTAAATTTTGGCTCGAGAATACTATCTGAGTTTTTGATGAAATGTCGTGTACTCCCAACGAATGTGTAAAATGTAACAATTCATCGCTCAGAGATGTAGCTTATCAATGGTGGAAAACTTTGACTTCTGTTGCTTCGAAAAAGCGAATAACCTGGGATTTCTTTCAATCTGAATTTCGTAAGAAGTATATCAGTCAGAGATTCATTGATCAAAAGTGAAAAGAGTTTCTAGAGCTTAAACAGGGTCGTATGTCTGTTACAGAATACAAGCGAGAATTTGTTCGTCTGAGTCAGTATGCAAGAGAATGTGTATCCATTGAAGAGATAATATGGAAAAGATTCGAAGATGGCCTAAATGAAGATATACGTCTGTTAGTTGGTATTTTGGAAATAAAAAAGTTTGTTATGCTTGTTGATCGAGCATGTAAAGCCGAAGAACTCGAGAAAGATAAAAGAAAAACTGATTCAGAAGCTAGAGATATGAGAAGAAGATCTGCAAGTAAATCATTTCAGTCTGCATCAAAGAAATTTCGAGATGATTATAGTTGTTCAAAGGCTAATGTGGGACATTCGAGAAAAGATCGTGCTAGATCGCATTCGAGCTTCCGAGCTCCAGCTACTTCTGTTGCAAGTGTTAGAAATGTCCGATCTGATCGACCTGAGTGTAGACACTGTGGTAAAAGACATTCGGGAAGTTGTAGATTGAATGACCGAGCTTGCTTTAAATGTGGATCTTTATACCACTTTATCCGAGATTGTCCTGAGTCTGTTGAGCAAGAGATTGTACAGAATCTGAGACCGAGCAATACTTCAGCTAGAGGCAGACCTCCTATAAATGCGGGATATGTCAGTGGTAGCCAAAGAGCTACTAAAGATACCGTTGTACGATTTGAGTCTAGAGCACCTACTAGAGCCTATGCCATTCGAGCTCGTGAAGAAGCTTCGTCTCTAGATGTGATTACTCGTACATTTACTATTTACAATACTTCTGTAATTGCATTGATAGATATAGGGTCTACTCATTCGTATATATGCATGAACTTAGTATCCAGTAAGACCTTGCCTGTAGAGTCTACTGAATTCGTAATTAGAGTATCGAAACCCTTAGGCAAAAGTGTCCTAGTTGACAAAGTGTACAAGAATTGTCCGTTGATGTTTCGAGATAATTGTTTTCCAACTGATTTGATGTTATTACCCTTTGATGAATTTGATATAATTCTGGGTACGAATTGGCCAACTTTTCATGATGCAATTGTAAATTGTAAACGAAAAACTATTGATTTGAGATGCAAGAATAATGAAATAGTTTGAATTGAATCTAGTGAGTTAAATGGGTTGCTGTAACATCCCGGTTTAGACCCTATTCAGAATAGTGGTTTCGGGACCACATATCTGAGTCTAAAAAAATATTTAAATATTATTTTCTGTGTCTATGATATGTGAATTTACATCTGTGAAATTTCTGTAAATTAATTTGATTGTTTGAGTACGAAATTTGTGAAAAGGACTAAATTGCATAAAAAGTAAAAGTGGCAAATTAGGTGATTATGTGCTGATTTGAATATGGCTTTTAATTGTTAAGGCCCTAAATGGTTATTAAACCAATTAGAAAGATGGTGGTCATAAATGGCCTTAATATTAATGTTTATTATATTTATAAATCATGGATATTGTAACATCCCAACCCGTATCCATCATTGGAATAGGGTCACGAGGTATTACCGGAGTTTATAGAACTTTTTTTTTATCACATGATAACTCATTTTATAAGAAATTGTACAACTTAAATTTTACCACTCTTCCATAAACACATGTATATTTTCATTTGATCATTTACCCTTTCGACGTATCAAATAATAAACATATTACCATTTAACCAATAGCTTGGCACTTGTCTAAGCGTCAACAACAACAGTCATTAGTATACTTGAATATATTTCATATAATTTTAGAATCGATAAACTCATTGTATCAACATATCATACTTGAGATTATTACTTATTACGGCTTACCCAATTTCCATGTATCAGCATATTAAAGATAGCCACATATTCATATAATATGATACATATTATTCTCTTGCCATTTCTTCAAAAACATAAATCATTCATTATACCAAAATTTCATGTATCATTGTTTTCATGATTTTTGTATATATTTATTCCGGGACAATTCATAATCTTGAACATGCATAATTATCAGGTAAGTTTCATATACATGTATTTTCCATGTCATATTTTTAAAATATCGAATAAATATCGTTTTCGTGTATTTCAAGTTCAATTTCGTGATTATTGTTTCGTGCTCAAATTATTTCCATGTCAGGGCTTTATTCATTAAGTCATTCGAAATTTCATCGTCATACAATTAATATTATTAAAGTATACGAATCTATAATCATGGATGCATATATTCATCAATAAATTCCATGTACAAATATCATCATCTTATATTTCCATATATCCAGTATCACTGTCATTTTTTTTATGTACTTCAGGAATATATGTACAAATCTTTTTATATACATATTTCCTTTTCTGGTCAGGATTCTTACCTACTGAATTTATCGGAATATCGATAGTTAAAATCATATAGTATACTTAAAATATGCAAATCTGTAATCCATCAATTCACATTTACCCTTTTTAGCTATGTGTTTACCATCTTCTATATTTATCCCGTTGAATTTCTCAGAATTTCGATGGATTTCCGATAGTACACTCCTGGTGTACAATCTCATTAACCGTCAATTCATACAGGAGTACACTTTTAATGTACAATTCCGGGTCCGTCAATTCATATGCATGTGTTGCCATGGTATCTTTCAACCATGGTCTTATTCATTTTCTCAATATGTTGGCATGGTATCTTTCAACCATGGTCTTACACATTTCATTTCAGTGAGCACACTCTCACGAACCTCACTCTCCCGCGAACCTCAATTCTTGGCACACTTCCGCGAACCTCAGCTTCCATGTATTATTCGGAAAGGCCTATACACATATATTCTTCGGGAGAGCCACCAGCACACTCCTGCGAACCTCATTTCCCATATATTCTTCGGGAGGGCTGGTATTAGGATTACCCTTTCAGGCTTAATCCTTTTTCCTATATTCTTCGGGAGGGCTGTATCAGGATAAGATCACCCGTCCGGGCTAGATCCCCTTTTACCGTCAATTCCTTTTCAAAGATCCATCAAATTTTTCTTTCATTCAACCGGGATTTCTTCCCCTTTTTATCAAATATATCAATGTTTCATCAATTTTTATATAATGAACATTCAATTCATATTCACATCAATAACATACATTTCAAGCATTTAAGAATATAATTCAAGTTACACGAACTTACCTCGTTGCTTGTTCGTGTTTATAAATTCATTAATCCAATACATTTTCTTTTCCACGTTCGAGTCTCATATTTGAGTCGTTTGGGTCTTTATAAATAAATTTGATCATTGTTTTCATTTATTCCATATTTTAATACATTCAATTAGTGTGCTCTAGGCAAAATTACCATTTTGCCCCTAACTTTTAATTAATGACGATTTTACCCTTAGGCTCAGAAAAATAAATTCTTGCAATTTAATACTTATTTCCAGCCGTTATCATCATACATATTAATAACATTCCATAAATTCTATAAAATATCAAAATTTTCCATAATTTCAACACTTTTCAATTTAATCCTTAAAACATGTTTTCCCTCGATCTCGAACTAAATTAATAGTTTTCATTTAAAATTTTCAATTTAAATAATCTAATAATCTATTTCATGTAATTTGATCATTTCTAACATTTTTACAAAATTACCCATAAAATTTTACTTTTATTCAATTTAGTCCCTGAGCCTAAAACATACAAATTAGCCATGCTAACTGAATATTCATACATATTTTCCTCCTCCTCCTCTCCATTCCACATCCCTAATTTATATAATATGCTTATAAGTAACATTATCAATAATTTCACTATTTACTTATATGTGAACATTCAAGCTATCGACCTGCATCATAGTCACTAAATTATTTATATCTTGAGTTAAAGAACTCCAAATTAAGATCCGTAAATTTTACCTAAAACTAGACTCACATATATTCTGACAAGAAAATTTTTAGAATTTTTGGTTTAGCCAAATAGTACAGTTTATTCTTTAAAGTCACCCTATTCTGCTATCTGATAGTTCTAACCCTTCTTCACTAAAAATTAATTATCTCTTTATACAGGATTCGGATGATGTTTCCGTTTGTTTCTATTGAAAATAGGCTCATTAAAGAATCTAACCATATAATGTATGTCCCATAATTATTTTTATAAAATTTTTAATGATTTTTCAAATTCAGAACAAAGGATCCCGAAATCATTCTGAACCAGCCTCACAAAAATATAAATATCTCAGAATACAGAATTCATTTACTTGTTCTGTTTCTTTTATATGAAAATAGACTCAACAATCTTTAATTCCATATCTCACTCAACTCATAATTCAGTTTCTACCATTTTTGGTGATTTTTCAAATTTAGCTTACTGCTGCTGTCCAAAACTATTTTAGTGCAAGATATTAATTACTAAGTTTATATCACCCTTATTTTCTTTCTCTACACCATTTCCCATCACTTTATCTAATTTTCTCTTCACTACCATATCAAAAACATAGAATCATATATAAGAAAACTCTACATTAACATCATTTACATGCTTTTTCAACAATATTAAACTTAAAAATACATGGAAATCTTGATGTTCTTACCTTGTTTTATTGTTTCCAAACTTTAACTTCATTTTCTCTCTCCTCCAGCTTCTATTTCTTGAATCCAACTTGATATTCTAACTCCTCATAGTCTCCTTAACATTTTTCTCCTTCGGTAGCTATGGAAATTCTTTTGATTTCTAGGTGAAAATGGTGAATTTTTGGTGGAATGACCAAATTATAAAGAAAGCAAAACTTTCTTTCTTTCTCTCTTCCTTTCACGTTGGTGCATGGGAAAGATGGTGGTTTCTTCTCTTTTTTTTCCACACACACACACACATATATATATACTAAATAAAATAATAAAATAATAAAATATCTTATAAAATATTAATAAAGTAATGTTTATCTTATTAAATAATTATAAAATATCATCACACCATCATTACCTTCTAGATTTCTCTCTACTTCTAATTGAGCATTTTGCCCTTCATGATCTTTTAAAATTCCATCCTTGAGTAATCACTTAATTTGGTAAAATTACGATTTAGTCCCTCATAATTCTTTCTCCTATTCAATTCGGTCCTAATTCATCCATTTTCCTTAGTTTCTAGATTATTCCATCCTTAAAATATTTGCACTATTGGTCCTTCAACGTTTCCATATTTACACTTTAACCCCTTAAATTTTAAGTATTTACTCTTGGGCCACAAAACTTTTCTCACTTTATGATTTAGTCTTTTCTTGGATTAATACATCATAATCACTTCCTACATAGATTTTGTTGATATAGCTCAAAATTTCTCTTTTTATTTCTTTATTTCTTTATTTTACTATATCAAGGATAGAAATTTTCGGGATATTACAGATATTTTGGTAATTGAAGTATTAATGTACATTAATTAAATCAAACCGTGAAATTAGTGGGGTTGTTCATCATCTTGCCGAAATTGAGCGAAAGAAATTAGGGTTCTAAAGCTTTCATCCATTCAGTATTATACAAGCTTACTTAGGTATGTGTTTTCGGTTGCTTTTCAATAATTTTATGTTTTTGTGATCGTTGCTTAGCTACTATCAAGCCCGTACCACAATTTTTGATTTTGATGAAGATTATGGAATGTGCCATTGTTAATAATTTGAGCTTTGTGATGATTTTTGATGATTTATGAAGACATGTGTGAGGTTTAAATGTTTTGCCTTTGAATTTTTGATGAAATTGAGCTATTTGGGCTAAATTGTGAAAATGGTATTTTGGAGGACTAATTTTTGAAATAATTGTGATTTATGGGCTTAAATGAAAGCCATAAAAATTTGGCTAGGCTATTTTGTGATGAGATTTTGTATATTTGTAATTTTGTGAAAAATGGACTAAATTGTCAATGTGTGCGACTGTAAGGGCTAATTTGTAAAATTCCCTAATTATGTGTATTTTCATTGAATTGAATGATTTGGTGAATAAAAGAGCTAAATTTAAATTTATATAGATCAAGAACTGAAAAGAACGGATTTAGAATGGGGAAAGTGTAAAGTGGTCGAGTAATTGTTTTCGTTCGTCCGAATCTGTATGAGGTAAGTCAATAGACAAATAAATGTGTTAAATTGAATTATAATTGCTATTATGATGAGTGAATTGTATTGAATGGCTATGAAGACTAAATACATGAGATTTGAAGTAATTCTGAGCATGAGATCAAGTCTGAAAAGCCCCGTTCGAACATTAGGAATGGTTAGGATACATATGTCGTGACATAGGATCCGATATGTGTTTTGGTGTAAGACCACATCTGGGACATTGGCATTGATCTGAGATTTATGTGTAAGACTATGTCTGGGACATTGGCATCGTATTAGATTTTGTGTAAGACCCTGTCTGGGATAGTGGCATCGATATCCAATTTCATGTAAGACCATATCTAGGACGTTGGCAATGTATGAGCTTTCTGAGTTATGTGCGTATCCTATTTGATTATGAATGGTTCAATGGGCAAAATCTAAAAAACGTATATTTCTGTTAAGCTAAATCTGAATTAGGTACGTTGTGATTTATATATTGGATATTTGACCATGAGAGTTATGCAATTGTCCTATCTACTGTATGTGAGATTTATATAAGTTTATGCAAATGGAATGTGATATATGTTCAAGTGAGCCTAGATTGAATGAGCTATATGAATACTTTGGAATGGTGATTATGTTTCTATGGAATTTTGTTTAATAAATTGATCTATCAATGTGAATTGTGATGAGTTTATTTGTAGATGGCTTACTAAGCTTGTTGTAGCTTCTTTTGTGTGTGTTTGCTTTGTTTTTTTTTAGATATCGAAGCTGCCGAAAGCTCGGGGGTCATCGAGGACTATCACCACACTATCTAATCTTATCTTGGTACATTTTGAAAGTACAAATGTTAAGTTATGGCATGTATAAGCTAGATAGGTTTGAATATGTTTTATAATGTACATATGTTAAGCCATGTGATATGGGTAATAAATGGTTGTGTTTATGTTTGTTTTTGGTATGATATATATGATGCAAAAATTGGTAAGTTCTATAGTGAAATCATGGTTTATTGAGGAATGCTTATTTTGATATGAGAATGTCTTGAATTTGGTAAGTTTTGAAATGGGATGGACTATGGTATTGAATGCGTTATGTTTCATAAGTTTTGGTATGGCTATAAAGCATTTTTAGAATGGGTATTTGTGGCATGAATTGTGTACGTTTTGGTTGTGAAATTGGCTGAGAGTTGTTAGCATAATTGTATTGGTTTTGGCTGGTAGGGATGACCCAAAATGGGTGGCAAAGTTGGCTTTTTGAATGGCATATTTTTGTCCACACGGACAGAGACATGGGCGTGTGACTCAGCCGTGTGTGACACACAGTCATAGTACACGGCCGTGTGCCCCCAGGGTACCCTATCGATTTAAGTTAGTATACCTTACAGGATTGACACAGCCTAAACCCACAGGCATGTCTAGTGGTCGTGGGTGTCATACGGGCTAGTCACATGGGCATGTGATCGACCGTGTGCCAAGTTAGTAGCTCCCTTAATTTTCACGCGGCCGAGCACATGGGCGTGTCTTGTGGCCGTGTGAGCAAGTCAGTATGTATGCCCTGTTTTGCCATGGCCTAGACACATAGGCATGTCTGGTAGCCATGTGAGGCACACTGCCTGACCACATGGGCATATAACCTCTACAACTGTGAAAAATGTTTAAATTTTGAAAAATTTTCTAAGTGTTTGATTTAGTCCTGACTTTCTTCTAGCGCCTGTTTTAGGTCTATGGGACTTATGATGATGTTTGATATTGATGTGATGTTGTTGACAGAGAATTATTTGTAAAAGTTTTGTTTTGTCTGGTAATGCCTTTAACCCTAGTCTGGCGACGGATACGGGTTAGGAGTGTTATAGTTGCCTACTATGATATCTTCGATGAAAGCTCTTAAATATGTGAAAAAGGGTTGTGAAGCCTACTTAGCTTATGTGATTGATCTGAAAGTGTTAGAAAAGAAAATTGAATCAGTGCCTGTTGTTTGTGAATTTCCTCATGTGTTTCCTGAAGAACTTCTGGGATTACCTCTGATCTGAGAAGTTGAATTTGGCATTGAACTAGTGCCGTGAACTACTCCGATTTTGATAGCTTCGTATGGAATGGCTCCGACTGAATTGAAAGAGTTAAAGTCTCAGTTGCAAGAGTTGACGGATAGAGGGTTGGCAAGATCGAGTTTCTCACTTTGGGGTACTCTAGTTCTGTTTGTGAAAATGAAAGATGGCACGATGAGAATGTGCATTGATTATCGCAGTTAAACAAAGTGACTATAAAGAATAAATATCCTCTGCCCAAAATTGACCATTTTTTTGATCAGTTGAAAGGAGCTATTATATTCTCAAAGATAGATCTGAGATCAAGCTATTATCAGTTGCGAGTAAAAGATGCAGACATTCTGAAAACTATTTTGTAACACCCCTAACCTGTATCTGTCGCCGAAATGGATTACGAGGCATTACGAGACCAATGTCACATTTGATCATTTCATATACATATGAACGAGTCTCTTAAATCAAGCAAATTTTAAACATATAATTAACCTAATCTCTTTACAAATCATTTCATATCGTATAACAACCATAAACAATATCGTAATAATTCCAATGCAAAAGTATCAATTATCTCGTATTGACTATATTGATAATCGGCAATCATGTGTTTATACAAGAATAAAACAAGCCAAACATCATCATTCAATACATGTATATGCGCATGAATGAGTAACTAAATCTTAGACCAAATATGCATTTTATAAAGTGTTACTATTCATTTGGTAAATTTTTATTTGTTTAACCGAATGTATGCAAGCTTATCACCATTTCATTTCCAATTTATTTCCATCCTTTAAACCAATATGTAATCGCACATGGAAGTATTTAAGGCTTACGGTAATTTGCATATAAAATCAATATACATCTTACTTAAATCAACCTAAATTGTATATCTAGTATTATACATGTCATGATCGAAACCACTAAATCAATTTAACCACGATTAAAATTCATCCATATCAAGCGTTTAACTTTTACAATTTATAACCGATTCAACATAGACTAATCTATCCATCTATTAATCCAAAAGCATGAACACCAAGCTTAGCATCATAACTAGCCATTTTCGCATGGCTTATATAAACATATACAAAATGTAACTTTTATACCTTATCTAACCTATGCATGCCATAAGTCAAGTTTAGAACATCAAAATACCAAAACAGTAGATAGTGTGTGTAACACCCCCACGCCCGAGACCGTCGCCGGAGTCGAGCTTGAGGTGTTACTGAACATAATTTTCCATTTTAAGAACTTTGAAACATTTAATTCTACATTCACAGCATACTGTCTACCTACATTACGGTTACAAAAAAAAATCATATCTCAAGTTACAAAACTCGAAATCAAGATCCGTAAATTTTACCAGAAACTAGACTCATATATCTATATACTAATTTTTTTCTAGAATTTTTGGTTGGGCCAATTAGTACAGTTTATTAGTTAAAGTTACCCCTGTTTCAGGACTTGACTGCACTAACCTCTACTTACTACAAACCACTTTTCTCCCTGTACAAAATTCATATAACTATAACATTTATTTCTATTAAAATTAGATTCAATAAGGATTATGATCATATAAATTACACCTCCTAATTGTTTTTTTACAATTTATAGTGAATTTTCAAAGTTGGGACAGGGGATCCAGAAATTGCTCTGGACCTATTTTACTAAAACTCAAATATCTTATAACATATAACTCCTTTCCCTATTTCGTTTCTTCCATTTGAAAGTAGACACAATGAGCTTCAATTTCATAGTTAATTATTTACCTAATTCGTTTTCTACTATTTTTGGTGATTTTTCAAACTCACGTCATTGTTGCTGTAGTGTTCTGTTTTATGGCAAGTTTCATCTTTTTATGAATTCTCATGAACTATATAACATATTAAACTCACAAGGCATCCAACATTATCTAGGCTAGCCATACCAATGACTAATCATTATCAAGCATTTTCTCAACCAAACCACAACCATATCACAAGATTATTTACACAAAACAAGTATATTGCTATACATGCCATACATCAAAACATACAAACCAATATACCAATTCTTCCTCGGATAGTGTGAGCGTTTCTTCGACCTTCCCGATATCCAAGTTGGCTCGCTAAAAACTACAATGAATGTAAAGGAGGGAGTAAGCATAAATGCTTAGTAAGTTCACATGCAAATAACAAGTAACATAACAAAGCAATCATATCAACAACAATAGCATGGTATCACCAAGATACAAACCACATTTCTAGCTATCGTGTATCATCTTACCACCTTATTTCTGTTGTATCAAGTTACAACCCGAGGGTTAAGTACATACCTGTCCAAATTGTCCATTTCACAACACTTACCAAAATATCATTTTCATCTTGAGTATTCTTCCATTCCGCTAGAATTTTACCCGTTGAACACATCGGAATATAACTCGGATACACGGATCATTTGCACATAAGTGCCACATATGTAATCAATCAATCATGTAACCTGCCTATAAGCGAACTCAGACTCAACTCAATGAGCTCGGGCGTTCGCATCCATAAGTGAACTCGGACTCAACTCAACGAGCTCGGATGCCTAGTTACATCTCACGAACTCGGACTCAACTCAACGAGTTTGAACATTTGCATCCATAAGTGAACTCTGACTCAATTCAACGAGTTCGGATGCTCAACCATCGTAGTGACATGTCACTTGTATCCTAATCTATTCATAAGGTTCAAACGGGATTTTCCTCAGTCACACATTTCCCAGTCGTTCTCCTCGGAATATTGGAACCAATACGTTGCTTGCATCTCATACTTATCAATTTAATCACATACTTTTCATACCAATACATAATATTTCACAAAGCATAATATTCATAATAACAAGTATCATATCGTATAAATAGCATTAAATCACTTAAAATAGCAATCATGTTACATTATTTACACATGAACTTACCTCGGTACAAAATATAGCAATTTTACGATTTAGTCCAAAATCTTTTCTTTTCCTCGATCAAGGTTGATTCCACGTCTTTCTTGATCTAAAATAACACATTTAGCTTATTTAATACTCACATTATCAAAATAGTCCTAAATTCAAAATTTGGCAAAATTACAATTTTGCCCCTAAACTTTTGCATATTTACACTTTTGCCCCAAAGTTCAGAAATTTAATTTTATCATAAATTCTTATGTTTTAGGACATGCTGATCATTTATTTACCATTAGTAAGCTCAAATTCCCACTAAAACACATACTTATGAACAATATGTACTTTTACCGATTAAGCCGTTTTACTCGTTTTTACTTAAAACGGAGTAGCACAAGTTGTCTAACATAATTTAAAACCTCATATTCTATCATAAAACATCAAAATAAACAAATTTCACCTATGGGTATTTTTCCAAATATGAACCCTAACTTAAATTATTGCTAACATAAGCTTTATCGAGTTACCGGGACTACGAAAACGTAAAGAACATTAAAAACGGGGCTTGGAATCACTTACTATGGAGCTTGGAAGCTTGAAACAAACCCTAGCTATGGAGAACCCTTGAAATTTCGTGGTAATGAAGAAGATGACCAATTTTGTGTTATTTTTCCCTTTTTATTTCATGTTAATATCCAAATGACCAAAATGCCCCTCCTTACTAAACTTTCAAAAATTCCATCCATGTCCAAATTTTTCCCATGAACTTAAAATTGGTCAAATTGCTATTTAAGACCTCCTAATTAATATTCCAAAGCAATTTCATACTAGAAACTTCTAGAATGCAAGTTTTGCAACTTATTCGATTTAGTCCCTAATTTCAAATTAAGCACTTTACGCTTAGAATTTCTTCACGAAATTTTCACACCATCATAAAATCATATCATAAACATCAAAATAATTATAAAATAATTATTTCTACCTCGAATTTGTGGTCACAAAACCACTATTCCGATTAGGCCCTAATTCGGGATATTACAACTCTCCCCCCTTTAAGGATTTTCGTCCTCGAAAATCTTACCGGTAAACAGGTGTGGATATTGTTTCCTTATAGTTTCCTCGCATTCCCATGTAGCCTCTTCTATTCCATGCTTTTGCCACAACACTTTCATAAGAGCAATACTTTTGTTTCTTAGTTGTTTGATCTCTCGAGCTAAAACTTTAATCGGTTCTTCTTCGTAGGTCATATCTAGTTGTAATTCAATTTCTGTCAGTGAAACCACATGTGAAGGATCCGAATGATACCGACGTAGCATAGATACATGGAACACATCATGAATTTTCTCCAACTCAGATGGTAATGCTAATCGATAAGCTACCGGTCCAACTCTTTCAATTATTTCATACGCCCCGATAAAACGCGGACTTAATTTACCTTTCCGTCCAAATCTGAGGACTTTCTTCCACGGAGACACCTTTAAAAATACCTTATCACCAACTTGAAACTCAATTTCTTTTCGTTTCAAATCTGCATAAGATTTCTATCTATCTGAAGCAGCTTTCAAACAATCTCGAATTACCTTCACTTTTTCTTCAGTTTCTTTTATTAGATCAACTCCATAGATCCGATTTTCCTTGAGTTCAGTCCAATACAAAGGCTTCCGACACTTACGACCATACAATGCTTCATAAGGTGCCATTTTCAAACTCGTCTGATAACTGTTATTGTAAGCAAATTCCACCAACGGTAAATATCTTTCCCAACTTCCTTGAAATTCTAGTACACAACATCAAAGCATGTCTTCAAGAATCTGAATTACCCTTTCTAATTGCCCATCAGTTTGTGGATGAAAAGCAGTACTGAAATTTAACCTTGTACCTAACGCTTCTTGCAACTTTTGCCAAAACCGCTAAGTAAATCTCGGATCTCTGTCTGAAATGATTGACAATGGTATTCCATGTAGTCTAACAATTTCTCTAACATACAATTCAGCTAACTTGTCAAGAGAATAATCCGTACGTACTGGAATGAAATAACCCGACTTAGTCAATCTGTCAACTATTACCAAGATGGCATCTTTCTTTCTTGGAGTCAACGGCAACCCTGAAACAAAATCCATAGTAATCCGATCCTATTTCCATTTAGGAACCATAATAGGCTGAACTAATCCTGAAGGCACTTGGTGTTCAGCTTTCACCTGTTGACAAATTAAGCATTTCGATACAAATTTCGATATATCCTTTTTCATTCCATTCCACCAGTACATCTTCTTCAAAACATTATACATTTTCGTACTACCTGGATGAATCGACAAGCAACCACTATGTGCTTCCTGCAAAATCTTTTGAATCAATTCCTCATTCTTCGGTACACAAATCCGATCTTTAAACTTCAAGCAACCATCAGAACCGATTTTGAAATCTGACTCTGTATCAACCTCACATTGCTTTCTTTTGGCTTGCAAGTCTTCATCGCTTTTCTGAGCTTCACAAATCTCTTGTAAAAACATCGGTCTTACTTTTAGCTCGGCCAGAATGGAACCATCATCTGACATTTCCAACTGAGTGTTCATAACTCTCAAAGCAAACAATAGTTTTCTACTCAAAGCATCAGCAACTACATTTGCTTTTCCTGGATGATAGTCAATCACAAGCTCGTAATCTTTTAATAACTCCAACCATCTTCGCTGTCTCAATTTCAAGTCCTTTTGTGACATCAAGTATTTAAGACTCTTGTGGTCGGTATACACTCGACACTTTTCACCATATAGATAATGTCGCCAAATCTTCAAAGCAAACACCACTGCAGCCAATTCCAAATCAGGAGTCAGATAATTCCTCTCGTGAGGTTTTAACTGCCTCGAAGCATAAGCCACAACCTTTCTTTCTTGCATCAGTACACATCCCAAACCATTTAGAGAAGCATCGCTATATACCACAAATTCTTTACCTGACTCGGGCTGTACTAACACTGGTGCCTCTGTTAATAACTTTCTCAATTCTTCAAAACTTTGTTGACATTCTTCCGTCCACTCAAATTTAACATCCTTATGAAGTAATCTAGTCATAGGAGCAGCAATTATAGATAATCCATTTACAAACCGTCGATAATATCCAACTAGTCCCAAGAAACTCCTAACCTTAGTTACATTCTTCGGTGGCTTCCAATCAACAATAGCTGAAATTTTACTGGGATCAACCCATATACCATCACCCGAAACAATATGACCCAAAAATCCAACTTCCCGAAGCCAAAATTCACTTTTACTAAACTTGGCATATAACTGCTTGTCTCGCAAAGTTTGTAAAACTATCCTCAAGTGCTCAGCATGCTCTGTCTCATCTTTTGAATAAATCAAGATATCATCTATAAATACCACAACAAACTTGCCTAAGTATGGTCGAAATATTCGATTCATCAAATCCATAAACACGTCAGGAGCATTTGTTAATCCAAACGGCATAACTAAAAATTCATAATGACCATACCTTGTCCTAAAAGCAGTTTTAGGCACATCTGACTCTTTTACCCGCAGCTGATAGTACCCAGATCTCAAATCAATCTTTGAAAACCATGTTGCTCCTTTCAGCTGATCAAACAAATCATCAATTCTCGGCAACGGATACTTGTTCTTAATTGTCACTTTGTTTAATTGCCAATAGTCTACACACAATCTCATCGAACCATCCTTCTTTTTCATAAACAATACCGGAGCACCCCAAGGCGAAAAACTCGGTCTCACAAAGCCTTTGTCAGTCAACTCCTGCAACTGCGACTTTAATTCTTTCAACTCTGTTGGTGCCATTCTGTACGGAGCAATCGAGATCGGAGCTGTTCCCGGCATCAAATCAATACCAAACTCTACTTCTCTAACTGGAGGCAAACCCGGCAATTCTTCTAGAAATACATCCGTAAACTCACATACAATCGGCACTGATTCCACTTTCTTTTCAATTTCCTTTGTATTCAACACATACGCTGAATAAGCTTCATAACCCTTTCTCAAATATCTCTGAGCCGACATTGAAGAAATCACACTAGACAATGCCTCTGATTTATCTGATTCGACCCGCAGAGTTTCACCATTTTCACACTTTAATTCAATAACTTTCTGTTTACAATTTACTATAGCATCATGCAATGTCAACCAATCCATACCCAAAATAACATCAAACTCATGAAACGGCAACAACATCAAGTCAGCCAGAAAGTAATAACCCCGAATCATTAAAGGACAGTTCTTCTATACTTTATCAACTATAACACATTGGCCTAACGGGTTTGACACTTTAATCATAAATTCTGTATTCTCAACAGGTATATTCATGCTAGATACTAATTTCATGCACATATATGAATGAGTAGAACCGGGGTCAATCAAAGCAGTAACATTAACATCATAGAGAGAAAATATACCAGTAATCACATCGGGTGAGGAAGCATCTTCACGCGCTTTAATGGCATAACTTCTAGCTGGAGCCCTTCCTTCAGATTTAACTACTGAATCTCTGGCTACATTCTTGCTGCTTGCTTCACTCCCAGCTTTTCTTGGATACCTTCCTCTTGAATCTGCACCACCAGCTTTTGTACTCTGAAATTTTTCTTTTTCAATCCTCTCTGGGCAGTCTCTAATAAAATGATCCGGAGAACCACATCGGAAACATTCATTTGCTCTACACGGACCAAAATGATTTCTACCACACCGCTGGCACTCGAGTTTAACAAATCTCGAGTTCCCTACACTAGCTGCCGAAGTAGTCTGGGACTTAGGACCCACATTTTGCTTCCTAGAATTCCCATATGATTGTCCAGCTGAAACTTGGGAACGATGATTCATATTTCTTGATTTTCCGGGTTGCTGTGAGGGTGCATTACTCATTGGTCTTTTCTTCTAATTTCTTGTCTTAGATTCTACCTTTTTCTTCTCTTTAAGTAGTTCTTCAGCCTTACAAGCCCGATCGACAAATGCCACCATTTCCTTTAGTTCTAGAATCCCTACAAATACCTTGATGTCTTCATTAAGCCCATCTTCAAATCGTCTGCACATCTTGGCCTCTGTAGGAACATATTCTCTTGCATACTTACTCAGTCGAATAAACTCTCTTTCATATTCTGTAACGGTCATGTTACCTTGTTTCGACTCAAGAAATTCCTTACGCTTCTGATCAATAAATCTGTCACTGATGTATTTCTTCTGAAACTCTTCTTGAAAGAATTCCCAAGTTACCCTCTCTTTCGGTACCACAGAAATCAAGGTCTTCCACCAATTATAGGCTGAATCCCTCAACAAAGATATAGCACATTTCAAACATTCTTCAGGTGTACAAGATAATTCATCAAATACTCGAATAGAATTTTCAAGCCAGAACTCTGCTTTCTCGGCATCATCATCTACATTAGCCCTGAATTCTTCAGCCCCTAGCTTACGGATTTTATCAACTGGAGTTCTTTGCAATTTCATCATATCCACACCATGAGGCATCGGGGGTACAGGTTGAGGAATTGGGGGAGGTGGGGGAGGTTGTACATTTGGGTTCGTGCGAACGAACTCAGTATACCAAGCACTCATCATCTGGAGAAAGGCTTCTCGACCCCTTTCTCCTCCTCCTTGACCAATAGTGGGAGGTGGATTTTTAGTCGGCACTGCCCCTTCAGCTGGAGCTGGTGCATTACTCTCTAAATCATCGGCCACAGTTGGATCGGGATCCATTTACTATAAAAAAATCATTTAAAAGGTCAGAAGTCGTCACACTATCACAATATACATATATGGCATGTATAGCAAAATCCGTGCATAAAATACGTTAGTCCAAGAACCGACTAAACCTGCTCTGATACCACCAAATGTAACACCCCCACGCCCGAGACCATAGCCAGAGTCGAGCTTGAGGTGTTACTGAACATAATTTTCCATTTTAAGAACTTTGAAACATTTAATTCTACATTCACAGCATACTGTCTACCTACACTACGGTTACAAAAAAAATCATATCTCGAGTTATGAAACTCGAAATCAAGATCCGTAAATTTTACCTGAAACTAAACTCATATATCTATATACTAATTTTTTTCTAGAATTTTGGGTCGGGCCAATTAGTACAGTTTATTAGTTAAAGTTACCCCTGTTTCAGGACTTGACTCACTGACCTCTACTTACTACAAACCACTTTTCTCCCTGTACAAAATTCATATAACTATAAAGTTTATTTATATTAAAATTAGATTCAATAAGTATTATGATCATATAAATTACACCCCCTAATTATTTTTTTACAATTTATAGTGAATTTTCAAAGTTGGAACAAGGGATCCAGAAATCGCTCTGGTCCTATTTCACTAAAACTCAAATATCTTATAACATATAACTCCTTTCCCTATTTCGCTTCTTCCATTTGAAAGTAGACACAATAAGCTTCAATTTCATAGTTAATTCTTCACCTAATTCGTTGTCTACTATTTTTGGTGATTTTCCAAACTCACGTCGTTGTTGCTGTAGTGTTCTGTTTTATGGCAAGTTTCATCTTTTTATGAATTCTCATGAACTATATAACATATTAAACTCACAAGGCATCCAACATTATCTAGGCTAGCCATACCAATGACTAATCATTATCAAGCATTTTCTCAACCAAACCACAACCATATCACTAGATTATTTACACAAAACAAGTATATTGCTATACATGCCATACATCAAAACATACAAACCAATATACCAATTCTTCCTCGGATAGTGTGAGCGTTTCTTCGACCTTCCCGATATCCAAGTTGGCTCGCTAAAAACTACAATGAATGTAAAGGAGGGAGTAAGCATAAATGCTTAGTAAGTTCACATGCAAATAACAAGTAACATAACAAAGCAATTATATCAACAACAATAGCATGATATCACCAAGATACAAACCACATTTCGAGCTATCGTGTATCATCTTACCATCTTATTTCTGTTGTATCAAGTTTCAACCCGAGGGTTAAGTACATACCTGTCCAAATTGTCCATTTCACAACACTTACCAAAATATCATTTTCATCTTGAGTATTCTTCCATTCCGCTAGAATTTTACCCGTTGAACACATCGGAATATAACTCGGATACACGGATCATTTGCACATAAGTGCCACATATGTAATCAATCAATCATGTAACCCGCCCATAAGCGAACTCGGACTCAACTCAATGAGCTCGGGCGTTCGCATCCATAAGTGAACTCGGACTCAACTCAACGAGCTCAGATGCCTAGTTACATCTCACAAACTCGGACTCAACTCAACGAGTTCGAACATTTGCATCCATAAGTGAACTCTGACTCAATTCAACGAGTTCGGATGCTCAACCATCGTAGTGACATGTCACTTGTATCCTAATCTATTCCTAAGGTTCAAACAGGATTTTCCTCAGTCACACATTTCCCAGTCGTTCTCCTCGGAATATTGGAACCAATACGTTGCTTGCATCTCATACTTATCAATTTAATCACATACTTTTCATACCAATACATAATATTTCACAAAGCATAATATTCATAATAACAAGTATCATATCGTATAAATAGCATTAAATCACTTAAAATAGCAATCATGTTACATTATTTACACACGAACTTACCTCGGTACAAAATATAGCAATTTTGCGATTTAGTCCAAAATCTTTTCTTTTCCTCGATCAAGGTTGATTCCACGTCTTTCTTGATCTAAAATAACACATTTAGCTTATTTAATACTCACATTATCAAAATAGTCCTAAATTCAAATTTTGGCAAAATTACAATTTTGCCCCTAAACTTTTGCATATTTACACTTTTGCCCCAAAGTTCAGAAATTTAATTTTATCACAAATTCTTATGTTTTAGGACATGCTGATCATTTATTTACCATTAGCAAGCTCAAATTCCCACTAAAACACATACTTATGAACAATATGTACTTTTACCAATTAAGCCGTTTTACTCGTTTTTACTTAAAACGGAGTAGCACAAGTTATCTAACATAATTGAAAACCTCATATTCTATCATAAAACATCAAAATACACAAATTTCACCTATGGGTATTTTTCCAAATATGAACCCTAACTTAAATTATTGCTAACATAAGCTTTATCGAGTTACCGGGACTATGAAAACGTAAAGAACATTAAAAACGGGGCTTGGAATCACTTACTATGGAGCTTGGAAGCTTGAAACAAACCCTAGCTATGGAGAACCCTTGAAATTTCGTGGTAATGAAGAAGATGACCAATTTTGTGTTATTTTTCCCTTTTTATTTCATGTTAATATCCAAATGACCAAAATGCCCCTCCTTACTAAACTTTCAAAAATTCCATCCATGTCCAAATTTTGTCCATGAACTTAAAATTGGTCAAATTGCTATTTAAGACCTCCTAATTAATATTCCAAAGCAATTTCATACTAGAAACTTCTAGAATGCAAGTTTTGCAACTTACTCGATTTAGTCCCTAATTTCAAATTAAGCACTTTACGCTTAGAATTTCTTCACGAAATTTTCACACCATCATAAAATCATATCATAAACATCAAAGTAATTATAAAATAATTATTTCTACCTTGGATTTGTGGTCACAAAACCACTATTCCGATTAGGCCCTAATTCGGGATATTACAGTGTGATGAGTCGATTGACGATCCCTGAGCTTGTAGCTGGATTCAACGATCTATAAAACAAAGAGACATAACATTCAAAGTAAGCTTTTATAAGTTTAGTAAGACTTAAGCAATTTAAAACAAGTCAATGACATAATGATTTTGTTTAATATTAGCCGAAAAGTACCATTAAAATCTACTTTAATTCAATTAACCCATCTTGGCCGAATATGCAATTTCCTTAGAATCTTATACTCAACCGAATAAACCAAATCAATATAAATTTCCATTCCATCAAATATACCAATTCACTATATATGTTCTCATTCTACTGAAGATACAAATTCAATATAACATTACATAAGTATATACTTATACCATAAATGGCTGAACACTATGCTATGTATTCATCTGTTTGTAAAATATCTTCTTGAATTTCAGACTTATTCAATCTCATTCGAATTATAACCATTATTCAAATACATAGCATATGCTATAAATCTCATAACAAAACATATGCGTACCTTATGACGAGTTATCATATATTTCACTCATACTTGGCTTTTCACTCATTTTAACTCGTTTAATGGCACATCAATTAAGAGATTCGAATATCACACCGGCACATAGCCTGCTAGGTGTCAACCTGATTTAGATACAACAGCACAATGCCTGCTAGGCTTTTAGCCTGAAATCTCACACCGGCACTAGGCCTGCTAGGATTATAACCTGGATCATAACACTGGCACTATGCCTGCTAGGTGTCAACTTGATTTAGATACAACGGCACAATGCCTGCTAGGCTTTTAGCCTGAAATCTCACACCGGCACTAGGCCTACTAGGATTATAACCTGAATCATAACACAGGTACTATGCCTGCTAGGCTTTTTGCCCGAATAACTCAAATACTTAAATTGTACTATAATTCATTAGCCGAATTCATAACAATATCCTTGATTTGTGACTTCCCAATCAACTCACACTCAACAATTTCAATAATCAATAATTTGACCAATTCAATACTTCACATCTCAATCGACAATCATAAAATACCATAGCTTTCACAGCTCAACCATCCAAATAACATTCGGTACACATAAATACTATAGCTAAAACACCTCAAACAATTACATTGACATTCGACATATTATAACTCCATGTTTATTTCCACTCAAAGCATTTTAGCCACATTCACCCCAGTTCACTCTTCTACTAAAATCATTAACAATCAGCATCTATTCTATATAAAATCAAACATGCCCTTTACTATATTTATTAGATCATTTGAATCACTAAGCGTACAAATTTTAGCTTAACTACTTAAGAACTTACCTCGGTTAGCAATGTACTACAAGCTCGAGTACTCAACTAGCTTTGACTTTCCCCGACCCAAATTCGGTCCCTTTTGCTCTTGAGCTTGAATAAAACAAGTTGAAATTGCTTAATCACTTAGCCAACTTATTTTTCACTCACATATCACATAATTATGTAATTTATGTAATAACCCTTTACATTTTTACACATTGACAAGTAAATCCAATTTCTATAAAATATCCAACCACACAAATTTACCCAAATATAATTAGGCCGAATTCATGCCATTCAATAATAAATCTTTCTATTTCATCTTTTTTTTTTTTAATTTCACCACATACATTTATCAAATAAACAAAATTTAATTTATATAATGAAGTTACATGAAATGCTCATACATAATTTTTTCATTACAACCTATATTTCATTTCCAACCTCAAATATCAAATTTATCCAACTCTTTTCATCATGGCCGAATCTAGTAGCATCATCTATTATCAAAATTAACACTTGGGCTACTTAAATATTCTAATTACAAACTAAAAAATAAACACAACACTCAAAATTAACATCAAACTAACCTTGAATTTTTGTTTAGCAATGGCCGAACCTGGGAGAGTTTCTCTTATCTTATTCTCTTAACTTTCGGCACTCAAAGATGATTTTGCATGTTTCCTTTTTTCATCTTTTATTTTTTTATGTTATATACTAACTTTATTTTATATCTTGTTTCCTAATATAACCTTATATAACATATATATATACTAACATTATGCCATTGCCATACCATGAATAAATAAATGGAAAATTTGCCTTTTAAATACTTCCAAAATAAAAACATTTTAGAATCAACCATCACATATACAACCATAGAATTTTCATCTTATGCAATTAAATCCTTTTTGGTAAATCAAGCACTCAGACGTCGAAATTAAATCACGAAACTTTAGCACACATAAGTACACTCATTCAGAACACAGAAAATAATATTTAAAAATCTTTCCAACTCGGATTCATGGTCCTGAAACCATCGTTCCGATTAGGGTCAAATTCAGGTTGTCACATGTTTTCCGAACGAGGTACGGACACTATGAGTTTTTAGTTATGCCTTTCAGATTAACGAATGCACCTGCTATTTTTATGGATTTGATGAACAAAATTTTTAGACCATTTTTGGTTGCTAATCGAGTTTTGGCCACTTCAGGAGCTGAAGTTGTAAACATATTTGACATTTTAAGGATTTTCTTTTAGTTTTCTTTCTTATCTTGTGTGGGTATTTTGGCTTTCTCCCAATTTTCGTTTGGATTTCTTCCCTGAGCTGATTGTGGCATTCCATCCCTTGCTTTACATTTTTTTTTGTGGCCAAATATTGTTATCTGCATTGTAGCCTTTCTTTCTTTCTTTGGTGAAGCAACCGATTCTCTCCCCTTTTCTTTTCTATATTTTTCTCTTTTGATCATCTCTCTGAATTCTCAAATCTCCTCTAAATCAGGTATTGATCACTCTTCTCTTTCTCTTTTTCTTCAATCGATTTGTGCCTTAGCCAATGCTATCTTTTGCTTTCACCTTTCTTTTGCGTTCATCTCTACTTCTTTTCTAAATTTGAGTTCTTTTCTCTATTAGGCCAAAATCTCAGCACACTCTCTCTCCCTCTTCTCTGGTGGTTGGCCGAATATTGACAGGTAAGTTGGGGTACATCTAATTTTTTAGTTTTTCCTTCTTTCTCTGAATACCAAATCTGATCTCTTTTTTTAATGAATCTGGTATTCTCTAGGGGTAATACTTTTCGAGGAGTAGTGAAGTGCGCAAGTGATTCAGAATGATCCAAATCTTTCGCTTGTCTCTCAGTCGAAGGTAGCATTATTGGTTCTCACTGTTTTCAACTGGGTATTATGGTTTAGTTTCCTCAGTTTTGGCTGAATGTATTCCTGTTACTGGGTTCGAGTCACATGTGTGGGTAAACTTGAATAATAGAATTCATTTTTTGGTACAGTGTTCATCAAGGAGTTCTTCAATGTGTCTTCGTCAACGTTTCTAGCAAGGCTAGTCACTCCTACGATCAACGCAAGTATTGGATGTTATATTAATGGAGGAAAGATTATTAGTCCTAAACGATGACTAGCTAACAAGGTGTTTTGATGGATTATAGGTTCGGTACGAGTGGGTTAAGCGCACGTTGCGGAAACACGTGTATTTTTCACACTGTATAGACTACAATGGCAAAAGTTGAAATGCTGAAATGCTGGAAAGTCGAAAAGCTAAAAATTGGGCTTTTGGCTACATGGGCGTGCGAATGCACATGTGATTAGCCCAGCCCATGAAATGTGGGCCTACATTGAGAGACAGCTACCATGAGCGATTTCATGGGCCTGGACTGAACTGGGCCATATGGGCCCGATGGGCCCATGGCTCTTATGAGCAAATCGCACTGTTGAGTGGGCCAACTTAGTGGGCTTTGGGCCCAATATCATTTTTCATATTGGGATGGTCACACGAGTCGCTCGAGGCGACAGTGGGCTTATTGTTGGGCTTAAGAACTTATGGGTACAAACTGTTAAAAATGACCAAAATACCCCTAAGGGATAAAATGACCAAAGTACCCCCCGTAGCTAAAATGTATGATTAGGTCCTATATGATGTATGGATAATTATGTATGCCATGAGATGATTTGTATATTGTATTTATGTACTATATACATACGTGATAGTATGTAATAGCATGCCATTGATATATGTTACATAAAATGGGGTTGGGTATATGTGACTGGAGGAAGTACTCTGTTCTGGCAGCTCTGCTACATATCTCTGAAAGCTTTTAGCCTACCATTCTAGTGGCTCTGCTATAAATTCTATTTAGTGTCGCATCGGTGCTAATATATGGTGTGTAGGGATGGGTGGATCGATCTTATATCCCCACGTGGTGTGTAGTGTTGGACAGAGCTGGTGTGTAGAGGTTGGATGGGTAGGATTGTTGCATGCTTGATTATTCTATCACTGTACTAATTTGGGATAAGGCCCTCACTGCCTCTTTTCTGAAACAGGCTTAGGCCTAGTCTGTTACTATTACTAAAATGGTCTCAGACCTAGTTTTTTCTGTATGACTATGTTTTAATGGGATTACACACTGAGTTTTTGTAAACTCACCCAACTGTTTAACTGTGGAGGTAATCCCCAGACATAGATGGTTTGGTACTATGAAGGACTTAGAGACGGCCACACATTTAAATATGCTTTTGATTTGATTTACTTTATTTATGATTTTTAGGTTGGAATAAGGCCTTTCTTAACTCTTAACTCCAAATTTGGGTTTTTCATAACAGCATTTTAAACCTGATAGAACTAGGGCGCGGTTTTCACAAAAGTTATATGTTTACAAAATTTCACGACATCACGACTAATAAGTTAAAAAGAAAAGCTTCCGCAAAGTATAAGTTTTCAAATGTAACCTCTTAATTTGAATAAAGGATTTCACTATGTTAATTAGTTGTAACTAGGAGAGCTTTCAGAATGTGTTTTAAAAGATCTATGCTTTCAAAATACACTTCAATGTGACATCGCCAGATTCGGCCATAGTGTCTGGGGGTTTGGGGTGTTACATTTAGTGGTATCAGAGCCAGGTTGCAAAACTCGACTGTGGAATGGGTTTTTGGAAAATTTAACGTTTCTATAAAGTGTTTTCAAAAGCAGTCAAGGTAATTTAAAATAATATTACAGAAGTGTGGGTCACCGAGTCTCCGGCATCGAATCTGTAAGTACTCTTGATACTGTGTTTTAGACTGTAATACTAGGGTTACTTTAAAATGAGACTGTATTGAGATACCCTAGATAGAGTATACTGAAACTGTAGGAAATTAAAGACTGTAGTGGAAACTCGATCTACGAAAGTAAAGTCTAAATTTCTACTATTCATAAAACATTTGTTAATAATACTGGATCTTTAAACTAATGCATAATATTTCTAAAACAAATATCATGTGAATCGATATGAGAACTAGAAGTGGTACAAGAGGCCGTGATAGAGGCCGTGGTAATGTTAGGGCTAGGTCTTCAGCGTCAGGCCACATGCCCAACATTGAGGTAAGGGAAGCACCAACTCTACCGGTAGCCAAAACAGGGTCGTTCAACCGAGTAGCTGAGGACGACGTATTATCCCAAGCAATGTTAAGGATTTTAGAAAGGGTTGCTAGTACTGTTGGGATGAATATCGCTACTACGAGCCGTGGGTCAGTTACAGAACGGCTCCGATCAAATGGAGCAGAAATATTCAGGGGAGTTTCCGGGGTGATTCCTAGTGTGGCTGAGTACTGGTTAGAGGCCACCAAAAGAATTATGGATGACCTCGACTGCACATCTAAACAACAGTTGAAGGGTGCTATGTCCCTGCTGAGAGATGAAGCCTACCAATGGTGGCTTACGATAAAAGAGGGCACTCCGTCTGACCGATTAACTTGGGAACTCTTCAACTCCACCTTTTTGGGAAAGTATGTGGGCGCCAGCTATGTCGATGCTCATAGGAAAGAATTTCTAAATCTGGTTCAAGGTGATAAATCTGTGGCTGAGTACAAGACAGAATTTTTACGATTGAGCCGGTATGCCGAGGGATAGTAGAAACAGAGTACAATCATTGTGTTCGATTTGAGGACGGCCTCAAAGACAGCCTCTGAGTGTTGATAGCTTCACAGAGGGAGTAAGACTTTGCTACGTTAGTAGAGAAAGCTAAGATTGCTGAGAAGGTGAAGCACATAGAGCGTCAGAATCGTGGGAAGGACAAGGGAAAAATAAAAGGGATGCAGAGCCCGTCGATTTCTTTTAAAGGACCAGGAAGAAGGCTAGAGTTGATAGCCCAGCAAGAGTTGGCCCTCCTGTTATAGCTACCAGAATGCAACCTTATGCTAAGTATGGGAGGAGGCATCTTGGGGAATGCTGGAAAAGTATTAGAGCTTGTTGAATATGTGGATTGATGGAGCACTGTATCAAGGATTGTCCATGAAAACTAGTTCAGACGCAAACTACTGGAGTGGGTGCCGTGGTCAGGCTAGAGGTGGAAACAGTTGGGCCGTGGTCGTGGAGTACCTAGCCAAGGTGCTGGTATTGCAGAGGCGAGGTCGCCAGCTTTGGTGTATGCTGCACGATGTTGAGATGACGGTGATGCCCCAAATGTAATTAATAGGACATTCTTCATGCATGCTACACTTTATACTACTTTAATTGATATGGGGTCCACACATTCATATGTCACATGCTTTATGTCTGGAACTTTGGGTGTCTTGTGTGAGAACACTACTAGTGGGATGGCGGTTATAAGTCCTTTAGGCCAATCAGTAAGACTGGACAAGTAATATAGATATGTGCCTTTAGAGGTGAACGGAACTACCTTTCTAGCTGATTTAATTGAATTTCCCTTTGGAGAGTTTGATTTAATCTTGGAAATGGATTGGCTGCTAAAGCACCGGGCTAGCCTTAATTGTGCTGCTAAGTGTGTGGTTCTAAAAACTGCTATAGATGAAGAGGTAGTCGTGATTAGGGAGCATAGGGATTATTTGTCGAATGTAATTTCTGCGTTAAGGGTCGAGAAACTGGTTCAGAAAGGGTGCGAAGTGTACTTGGCTTACGTACATATCATTGATTCTGAAGGTTTGTCGGTGGGGGATTTTCGAACTGTGAAAGATTTCTCTGATGTTTTCCCTGATGAGCTTCTTGGGTTACCTCCGGATCGTGAAGTGGAATTTGGGATTGACCTCTAACTTGATACTGCTCTGGTGTCCATTGCCCCATATAGAATGGCACCAAAGGAGCTCGTTGAACTCAAAGCTCAGATTCAGGAGTTGCTTGATTGAGGGTTCATCCAACCAAGTGTGTCTCAGTGGGGAGCACTGGTGTTGTTCATGAAGAAGAAGGATGGTTCTATGCGCATGTTCATAGACTATCAGAAATAAATTAAAAATTAACAATAAGTACCCTCTGCCAAGGATTGAAGATCTATTCGACCAACTACGAGGAGCTTTAGTCTTTTCTAAGATAGATCTCTGTTCTAGGTATCACAAATTGAGGGTGAGAGAGGCAGATGTGTATAAAACAACGTTTAGGACTCGTTATAGGCACTACGAGTTCTTGGTGATGCCGTTTGGGCTGATAAATGCACTCGCTACTTTCATGGACTTAATGAACCATGTGTTCCAGCCCTATCTGGATGGTTTGTAGTGGTGTTTATATATGACATCCTCGTATACTCAAGAACTGAGGAAGAGCATGAATCACACCTTCAAATTATTCTGCAAGTACTGAGGGAGAAACAGTTATATGCTAAATTCAGCAAGTGTGACTTTTGGCTCTGAGAAGTGACATTTTTTGGTCATGTTATTTTTGCAGAAGGGATTAGGGTTGATCCATGAAAAATAGAGGTAGTTCTGGACTAGAAACCTGCTAAAACTGTGTCTAAGATACAAAGTTTTTTTGGTCTAGCAGGGTATTACAAACGTTTCGTGGGAGGGTTTTCTTTGATTGCTGCACCCCTGACCAAGTTATTGCGTAAGATGGTGCCTTTTGTTTGGAATGAGAAATAGTAGGAAAGTTTTGAGAAATTGAAGAAGATTCTGACCGAAGCCCCTGTTTTGACACAGCCAGAGTTTGGAAAGGAATTCACTGTTTATAGTGATGCGTCTCATGTTGGGTTAGGATGCATGTTGATGCAGGAAGGTAATGTGATTGCACATACATCGCACGAACTTAAAACGCATGAGGAAAATTACCCACACATGACTTGGAGTTAGTTGTGGTGGTGTTTGCACTAAAGATTTAGAGGCATTACTTATACGGTGAGAGGTGTATTATCTACACAGATCACAAGAGCCTCAAGTATTTCTCACTTAGAAGGAGTTGAATATTAGGCAGTGAAGGTGGATAGAGCTACTTAAGGACTATGACTGCTCAATTGAGTACATCCTGGTAAGGCTAATGTGGTAGCCGACGTGCTGAGCTGTAGGGCTATGTCTGATTTGAGGGAAATGTTTGCACGCCTAAGTCTGTTTGATGATGGTGGATTGTTGGCTGAGCTTCAAGTGAGACCGACCTGGATTGAAAAAATTAAGAGTAAGCAGTTATTGGGTGAGTCACTGGTTCCTCATTTCTGACAAGTTGAGAATGGGGAAACTTCTGAGTTTGGGCTAATTAGTGAAGGGTGTTGTGTTTCCGTAGGAGAGTTTGTGTGCCGAAGGATTTTGATCTGAGGTAACCTTTACTGCAACAAGCGAATAGTAGTCCTTATGCTATGCATCTTGGCAGAAACAAGATGTATAACATTACTGGTGGCCAGGTCTTAAGTGCAAGGTTACGAAATTCGTAAGTGTCTTACATGTCAGCAGGTTAAGGCTAAGCATCAACTGCCTTCTGGATTATTACAGCCAGTGAAGATTCCCCTCTAGAAGTGGGAAAAGGTAACCATGGACTTTGTTAGTGGGCTGCCCCTAACGCCTATTAAGAAAGATTCGGTATGGGTCATTGTAGATCAGTTGACTAAGTCTGCCCATTTCATCTCAGTCCGTACTGATTACTCATTACAAAAACTAGCCAAGTTGTATGTGGCGGAGATTTTAAGACTACATGGGGTACCGGTTTCCATAATATCTGACAGAGATCCACGTTTTACGTCACGGTTCTGGAAGAAATTACATGAGGCACTAGGTACGAGGTTAGATTTCAGTACTGCGTTCCACCCTTAGACGGATGGACAGTCAGAGAAGGTGATTTAGATTCTAGAATACATGCTTAGAAGTTGTGCAATTGATTTCCGAGGTAGCTCGGACGACTACTTACTATTGGCAGAGTTTACATATAACAGTAGTTATCAGGCCAGCATTCAGATGGCACCGTACGAAGCATTGTATGGTCGTAGGTGTCGTACTCTTACGTGTTGGACTGAGTTGGACGAGCGGCGAGTTTTGGGGCCTGAGTTGGTGTCTGATACCGAGGATAAGGTGAAGTTGATAGGAAAAAGTCTTACGCAGACCTTAAGCACCGTGAGATTGAATATGCTGTGGGGGACTATTTCTTTCTCAAGGTCTCCCCATGGAAGAAGATATTAAGGTTTGGACGGAAGGGTAAGCTAAGCCCTAGGTTCATTGGGCCTTACCGTATACTGAAGCGCGTGGGACCGGTTGCCTACCAGCTCGATTTGCCTCTAGAGTTGGATAGAATTGATGATGTGTTCCACGTTTCTATGCTAAGACATTACCGCTCTAATCATTCACATATTGTGCCAGTTAAGGAAATCGAGATTAGACCTGATCTAACCTTTGAGGAGGAGCTAGTGCAGATTTTGGATCGGGATGTTACGGCTTTGCACAGGAAGTCAGTCCCACTGGTGAAAGTGCTTTGGTGTAATCATGGTTCAGAGGAAGCAACGTTGGAACCAGAAGAGACGATGCGGCAGCAATACCCTCACCTATTCTAATCAGGTAAATTTCGAGGCCGAAATTTCTTTTAGGGGGTAGAGTTGTAATGCCCCAAGACTTAAGGTTTTTAATCTTGCATGATCTAACACAAATTGTATGATTGGTGTGATGGCAAAGTGATTTGGGGGTGTGGGGAGTGTTTGAGAAGCTTGGGTTCAAGTCTGTGTAGTAGTAGAAAATTTTGGTTTTTCCTGTATTAACTTTGTTGCTAGTTGTTAGACCTTTTAAAAATTCACGTTAGGTTTTTGATGCATAAAGGCTAGTGGTGTGGTGGATGGAGGCGTGTGGATATGGTCTTGAAGTTTGGGGTTCGAGGAACAGCATGGTTATTTATTTTGCGTCTTTAAGTGGGTGAGTGGTTGGTGTTGACCGAAACACTATGGAAGATATAGGGGTGAAAATTCGATTGTGGATAGGATGGGATTTGGGGGAGTTTTTCAAGGGAGGTAAGATGTGGATGAAGGAGTTTGATTGTATTTCAAACTCGGTTGGTGGCTTGATTCAAGGAGAAAATCAAGGAAAAGGATAAAGTGGAGTGGTTGAGCCGAATTTGAGTTGTGTGGTAAGGGGGAATTCGGTTTTGTAGTTTGAGGAGGTGCCAAATTCTTTTTGGTTGCTAATCGAGATTTGGCCACTTTAGGAGCTAAAGTTGTAAAAATTTTGACCTTTTAAGGATTTTCTTTTAGTTTTCTTTCTTTTCATGTGTGGGTACTTTAGCTTTCTCCCAATTTTCGTTTGGATTTCTTCCCTGAGCCATTTGTGGCATTCCATCCCTTGCTTTACATTTTTTTCTCGCCGAATATTATTATCTGCATTGTAGCCTTTCTTTCTTTCTTTGGTGAAGCAACTGATTCTCTCCCATTTTCTTTTCTATACTTTTCTCTTCTGCTCATCTCCCTAGATTCTCAAATCTCCTTTAAATCGGGTATTGATCACTCTTCTCTTTCTCTCTTTCTTCAATCGGTTTTTGTCTTAGCCGAAACTCTCTTTTGCTTTAATCTCTCTTTTGCATTCATCTCTACTTCTTTTCTAAATTTGTGTTCTTTTCTCTGTTAGGCCAAAATCTCAGCATAACCTCTCTCCCACTTCTTTGGTGGTTGGCAGAATATTGACTGGTAAGCTGGGGTACCTCTGATCTTTTAGTTTTTCCTTCTTTCTCTGAATACCGAACCTCATCTCTTTCTTTAATGAATATGGTATTCTTTAGGGGTAATACTTTTCGAAAAGTAGTGAAGTGCGTAAGTGTTTCAGAATGATCTGAATCTTTCGCTCGTCTCTCGGTTGAAGGTAGCATTATTGGTTGTCATTGTTTTTAACTGGGTATTATGGTTTAGCTTCATCAGTTTTGGCCAAATGTATTCCTATTACTGGGTTTGACTCACATGTATGGGTAAACTTGAATAATAGAAGCCACTTTTTGGTGCTGTGTTCATTAAGGAGTTCTTCAACAAGTTTTCGTCAACATTTCTAGCAGGGCTAGTCACTCCTGTGATGAAGGCATGTATTCGATGTTATATTAATGGAGGAAAGGTTATTAGTCCCTAAATAGTGATTAGCTAACGAGGTGTTTTGATGGATTATAGGTTCAGTGCGAGTGGGTTAAGCATACGTTGCGCAAACAGGTGTCTTTTTTGCACGGTATAGACTACAATGGAAAAAGCTGAAATGCTGAAATGCCGGAAAGCCGGAAAGTCAAAAATTGGTCTTTTGGCCACATGGGCGTGCGAACGAACATGTGATCAGCCAAGCCCAAGAAATGTGGGCCTACATCGAGAGACGACCACATTAAGTGATTTAATAGGCCTAGATCGAAATGGGCCGTATGGACCCGATGGGCCCGTGGGTCCTTATGAGCAAATCGCACTACTGAGTGGGCCAACTTAGTGGCCTGTGGGCCCAATATCATTTTTCATATTGTGATGGTCGCACGAGTCGCTCAAGGCGACTGTGGGGTTATTGGTCGGCCTAAGAACTCGTGGGCCCAATTTGCTAAAAATGACCAAAATACCGCTAAGAGGTAAAATGACCGAAGTACCCTCGTAGGTAAAATGTATGATTAAACCCTATATGACCTATGGATAATTATATATTCCATGAGATGATTTGTATATGTATCTATATTCTGTATACATGGGCGATAGTATGTAATAGCATGCCATTGATGTATGTTGCATAACATGGGGTTGGGTGTATGTGACTGGAGGAAGTAATCTATTCTAGCAGCTCTCTGCATATCTCTAAAGGCTTTTAGCCTACCATTCTGGCAGCTCTGCTGCAAATTTTGTTTAGTGTCTCATCGGTGCTAATATGTGGTGTGTAGGGATGGGTGGGTCGATATTATATCCCCACATGGTGTGTAGGGTTGGACGGAGCTGGTGTGTAGAGGTTGGATGGGTAGGATTTTCGCATGCTTGATTATTCTGTCATTGGACTAATTTGGGCTAAGGCCCTCACTGCCTTTGTTCTGAAAAGGGCTTAGGCCCAGTCTGTTACTATTACTAAAATGGGCTCAGACCTAGTTTTTTTTTTATGACTCTATTTTAATGGGATTACACTCTGATTTTTCGTAAACTCACCCAACTGTTTAACTGTGCAGGTAATCCCCAGACATAGATGGTTTGGTGCTGCGAGGGACTTGGAGACGGCCACACATTTAAATTTGCTTTGGATTTGATTTACCTTTTTTTATGATTTTTGGGTTTTAATATGGCCTTTCTTAACTCCTAACAACGAATTTGGGTTTTTCGTAATGGCATTTTAAACCTGATAGAACTAGGGCGTGATTTTCACAAAAGTAATATGTTTACAAAATTTCACGACATCACGACTAGTAAGTTAAAAAGCAAAGCTTCCGCAAAGTACAAGTTTTCGAACGTAACCTCGTAATTTGGATAAAAGAATTCACTGGGCTAATGAGTTGTAACTAAGAGAGCTTTCACAACGTGCTTTAAAAGATCTACGTTTTCAAAATACACTCTAATGTGACATCACCAGATTCGGCCACAATGTCTAGGCAGAGTTTGAGGTGTGTACAACCAAAATCAAGTAAAGAATTTGTGATTTATAGTTATGCTTCATTGAATGACTTCGGTTGTACACTGATGCAAGAAGGTAAAGTTAGAGCCTATGCTTTAAGACAATTAAAGCCGCATTAAAAGAATTATCCGACGTATGACCTTGAACTAGCTACGATTGTATTTTCTCTAAAAATCTGGCGCCACTATCTGTTTGGTGAGAAATGTCACGTAGATTATGATAAAAAAAAGTCTAAAATATCTGATGACTAAGAAAGATTTAAATCTACGACAGAGAAGATGGTTAGAACTATTAAAAGGTTACGAGCTTCTTATTGATTATCATCCGAGGAAAGTAAATGTTGTTGATGATGCTTTGAGTCAGAAATCATTGTTTGCATTACATGAGATGAATGTTCATTTAGCTCTATCCGATGATGATTTCGTTTTAGCCAAATTGAAAGCGAGACTATTATTCATTCAGCAGATTTGTGAAGCTTAGAAAGTTAATAATGAATTGTTAGCAAAACGAGCTCAGTGTGATTTCGATTGTAATTCTGAATTCTGATATAGACTTTGTGTCTCGAGAAGTCCAGAGTTGATTCAGATGATTTTGAGTAAAGCTCGCAATAGTAGATTATCAGTACATTTGGGAAGCACGAAAATGTATAACGACTTGAAACAACTATACTAGTGGTCGAGAATGAAAAGAGATATCTCTGACTTTGTTTCAAAATGTTTGATCTGTCAGCAAGTTAAAGCTGAACATCAGGTGCCATCTGGTTTGTTACAATCGATTATGATTCCCGAGTGGAAATGGGGTAGAGTGACAATGCATTTTATTTTGAATTTTCCCTATCTCCAAGAAAGAAAGATACAATCTGGGTTATAGTTGAAAGATTGATGAAATTATCTCATTTTATTCCAATACGATCTGACTATTCACTTGATAGATTAGCTAAGCTATACATTTTTGATATTGTAAGATTACATGGATGGATGGTCAATCTGAGTGGTTCATTCAGATACTCGAGGATATGTTGAGATGTTTCATTCTTGAGTTTGAAGGTTCGTGGGAACAATATTTTCCATTGATTAAATTCGCTTATAATAACAGTTTTTAGTCAAGCATTAAAATGGAACCTTACGAAGCCTTATATGGTAGAAAATGTAGAACTCCGTTATATTGGTTTGAGCTCTGTGAAAATAAGATATACGGGATTGATTTGATTAAAGTGACTGAATAGAAAGTGGAAGTGATCTGTAATAGTCTAAAAGCAGCTTCTAATGGTCAGAAATCCTACACGGACCTAAAACGAAAAGATATTGAATTTGAGATCGATGACAAAGTATTTTTAAAAGTGTCTCCATGGAAGAAAGTACTTCAGTTTAGTACTTCGGTTCAGTAGAAAAGGCAAACTAAGTCCGAGGTTCATTCGGTCATATGAGATTATCAAGCGTGTCGGGCCAGTCGTGTATAGACTATTGTTACCACTTAAGCTAGAAAAGATCCACAATGTGTTTCACGTATCGATGCTTCAACGATACAGATCCCACCCATCACATGTGATTTCTCCATCAAAGAGAGAAATTCAGTCTGATATGACTTATAAAGAAAAATCGATCCATATCTTAGCTCGTGAGATGAAAGAATTACGAAATAAGAGAATTTTGTTAGTAAAAGTATTATGGCATCGACACGTTATTGAAGAGGCTACGTGGGAGCCCGAAGATGCTATGAGACAGAAATATTCAAATCTGTTCAACGGTAAGATTTTTGGGGACGAAAATCCCTTATGGGGAGAGTTGTAACAGCCCAGTTTAGACCCTAGTCGGGATAGTGGTTTCAAAACCACAAATCCAAGTCAAAAAAATATTTTAATATTATTTTCTGTGCTTAAAGTATGTGAATTAGCATGTGTGAAAGTTTCGTATGAAAATTTGTCCGTTTGAATGTTTAATTTGCAAAAAGGACTAAATTGTAGAAAATGCAAAAGTAGCCAAGTAATTGATTTAGTGTTAAATTTAAAGTGCCTTTTAAATATGATGGCCTTGATTAGTAATTAAACCATTTAAATTAGTAGTGGACAATTATGGCCATCCATTATATGATTTTTTTTTTTGTTTTTGTGATCGTTGCTTCGGGTTTTCTAAAGCCCATGTCTTAATTTCTGATTTTGATGAAGACTTTGAAATGTTCCATTGATGAAATTAGAAGCTTTATGATGATTGTTGGTGAAAATGAAAGATATATGTTTAATTAATATATTTTGTATTTGATTTTTTGATGAAATTGAGTAATTTGGACTAAATTGAGAAAATGATATTTTGAGGGACTAAAATATGAAATAAAGGTGATATATGGGCTTATATGAACTCTATAAAGATTTGGCTAAGCTATGATGTGGGGAAATTTTGCGTATCTGTGATTTTGTGAAATATGGACTGAAATGCTGAAATGTGAAAATGTGAGGGCTAAATTTTAAAATGCCCTAAATATGTGTTTTTGGATTGAATTGAATGATTTTTTGAATAAAAGGGTTAAATTTGAATGTGTTTAGATCAAGAACCAAAGAAAACGGAGTTAGATCGGGGAAAATCGAAAATAGTTGAATAGCCGATCAATACTGTCCGAATTTGTACGAGGTAAGTCAATATACAAATAAATGCGTCTGAACTAATTTAATTATGCTTTTATTTGATAGTGAAATGTGATAAACGATTATGAAAGTTGAATATGTGTAATTGATGAAATTCCGAGTATATGATGATGTCCGAAAAGCCCTATATCAACTTAGGAATAATTAGGATACATATGTCATGACATAGGATCCAATATGTATTATCGTGCAAGACAACATTTGGGACGTTGGCATCGATTTATGATTTACGTGTAAGACCATGTCTGGGACATCAACATCGTATTTATTTTCGTGTAAGACCCTATCTGGGACAGTACCACTGATATTTGATTACATGTAAGACCACGTCTTGGATGTTGGCATTGTACGATATTTTTGAGCTATCCGAGTATCCTTTTTGATTCCGAACGGTTCAACGGGCACTCTGAGATATAAATGTATATGAGTATCTAAATCCAATTCAGGTACATTTGAATTGCACTCAACCATTGACAATGAAAATATGTATACGTGAAATTAAAGGTATGTGATGTGTAAAAGAAAGATATGCCATTTGTGTAATTGAATTGGAGATTTGTGACATATGTGAACAAATGAATATAATGTGGTTTATAAAATGCATATGTGAAATGGCTAGGAATGTTATATGAATGAATTGAATTATACATGATTTATAAGTTGAATATATTTGTATATGGCTTACTAAGCTCTTTGTAGCTTACTTTGTGCGTGTTTGTGTTGTTTTTATAGATATCGAAGCTTCCAAAAGCATGGGGATCGTCAAGGATCATCACTACACTATCAAACTTAACTTTGGTACCTTTTGAAAGTGTAAATGTTTAAGTATGGCATGTATAGTCTGAATAGTTTGAGACATGATTTTGAATTGTGAATATTATGCCATGTGATATGGCTATGTCTTGGTTGCAAATATAGTTTGGTTTTGGTATAGAAAATGTGATAAGAAAATGGTATGTTTTGATGCTAATGAGAGACCAAATGAAATGGTCAATGGGATATGCTCTTGAATGAGAATTTGGCATATTTTGACTTGTGATAGAATGTGTTAAATTGGTATAATGATCATGAATGTTTATGTATGATTTTTGGCTTATGATTTGGTGTGATTTTGTATGGAAATTGAGTATGAATTGGGGTGATGAATATGAGTTATGAATTGTATATGATTTGGTTGTGAATTGGCTAAAAATTTGGTATGAAATGCATTAGTTTTGAACTTGTAGGGATGACCCAAAATTGGGTGGCATATTGGCCTTGCAAATGACCTATTTTGCGCCCACACGGGCAGGGACATAGGCTTGTGTCTCTACCGTGTTGCTCGAGGGCCATTTCAAAATGAGCCTGGGTAGACCACACAATTGCACACACGGGCGTGTGCCGAGCCGTGTGGCCAAGTCAGTATACCCCTTTAGCTTGACATGTCCCAGCACATGGCCCAGACATGGGCGTGTGAGGCCATTTCGAATAGCCATAAGAGCTGGATAGACGGGCATGTGACTGCCCATGTGGACAAGTCAATATGTATGCCCTGTTTTGTTGCAGCCTAGACACACGAGCGTGTCTAATGCCGTGTGAGGAGCACGGGCTGACCACAGGGGTATGTGACCTCTGTAACTTGGTTTAGTCCCGACCTTCTTTTAAAGCATGTTTAAGGTCGAATTGACCTATGATAGGAACTTATTGATTATGTTTGAATATGATATGACAATATATGTGTTATATGTTGTGAAATGTTAGTAAAAGTTTTGTTATGTCCGGTAATGCTCATAACCCTAGTTCGGCAAAGGAAACGGGTTAGGGGTGTTACATAGAGATTCGTACGGTGCCAATCTTTATACTCGTCTAAAAACTATTGTTATACGTGAATTCAATCAACGGTATGCATTTCTGCCAACTATGTTCAAACTCTAGTACACAATAATACAACATATCCTCGAGAATCTGTATTATTCTCTCAGACTGACCGTCAGTTTGGGAATGAAAAGTAGTACTAAAATGCAACTTTGTACTCAATGCTTCTTGTAGTTTCTTTCAGAATTGTGACGTGAATCTATGGTCTCTATCAGAAATAATAGATACTGGTACTGAGTGTAATCGAACAATCTCAGAAATGTACAATTTAGCTAGTCTATCAAGTGAGTAATCTATACATACCGGTATGAAATGTGCAGATTTCGTTTGTCGATCAACGACAATCTAGATAACTTCTTTTTCGGAGACAGTGGTAAACTCGATACGAAATCCATCGTAACTCTATCCCATTTCCATTTAGGTATCATCACAGGCTATAGTAGTCCCGATGGTACTTGATGTTGAGTTTTGACTAGCTAATAGATCAAACATTTCGATACAAAATTTGATCTGTCTCGTTTCATACTTGACCACCAGTATAACTATTTCAAGTCATTATACATTTTAATACTCCCCGGAGGAACATGCAAGCAACCATTGTGCGCTTCGTGGAAAATCTTCTGAATGAGCTCAGAATTCCTCGGTACACAAATTCTATTCGGAATAGTAAACAATTATTAGCTCTAATTTGAAACTCTGAATCAGGAATAGACTCACATTGAGCTCGTTTAGCTTGCAATTCACTATCATCTTTTTGAGCTTCACAGATTTGCTAAAGAAATATCGATTTAGCTTTTAATTTAGCTAAAACCAATCCATCATCACATAACACCAACTGAGTATTTGTTGCTCGTAATGCAAACAAAGATTTCCTGCTCAGTGCATCTGCAAGTACGTTTGCTTTCCCCAGATGATAATCAATCACAAACTCATAACCTTTCAGTGATTCGAGCCATCTTCATTGTCGCAATTTCCAATTTTTTTGTGACATCAGATATTTTAAGCTTTTGTGATCTGTATATATGTGGCACTTTTCACCATACAAGTAATGTAGCCAATTTTTCAATGTTATAACAATAGCGGTAAACTCTAAATCATGCGTCAGATAATTCCTTTCGTTCGGTTTCAACTGTCAGGAAGCATAAGCTATAACTTTGCCTTCTTGCATTCAAACACAACCCAGACCATTCAATGACACATCACTGTAAATCATGAATGAAGCATAAGCTATAACTTTGCCTTCTTGCATTCAAACACAACCCAGACCATTCAATGACACATCACTGTAAATCATGAATTCCTTACCCGACTCAGGGTGAACTAATACCAGGGCTTCAATTAATAGTACTTTAACTGATCAAAACTATGTTGACATTTTTCGGACCACTCGAACTTCACATCTTTCTATAGCAATCGAGTCATCGGTGTAGCAATCATCGAAAACCCTTTTACAAATCTCCAGTAATAGCCCGCTAGACCCAGAAAACTTCTGATCTCAGATATGTTTCTCGGTGGTTTCCAGTCAATAATTGCGAAAATCTTACTCAGGTCAACTCTAATACCTTCGACAGAAACGATATCCTAAAAAATCCAACCTCTCGGAGCCAAAACTCACATTTGTTAGATTTAGCATACAATTTCTAATCTCTCAGAGTCTGTAACATAATTCTCAGATGTTTGGTATGCTTTATCTCATCTCGAGAATAGATCAGAATGTCGTCAATTAACACAACAACAAATCTATCTAAATACTGTCTAAAGATCTGATTCATCAAATCCATAAAAAAGGCAGTAGCATTAGTTAATCCAAATGGCATAACCAAAAATTTATAGTGTTCGTACCTCTTTTTTGAATGCAGTTTTCGGCATATCGGATTCTTTTACCTGTAATTCATAATAACACGATCTTAGATCAATATCTGAAAATACTATAGCCCCTTTCAATTGATCAAATCAGTTATCAATTCATAGTAGAGGTTTCTTGTTCTTGATCATCACTTTATTGAGCTGTCTATAGTTAATGCACATTATTATCGATCCGTCTTTTTTTTTACAGATAATACTGGTGCACCCCAGGGCGAGAAACTCAGTCATGCAAATCCTCTATTGGTTAGCTATTGCAACGGAGCTTTGAATTCTTTCAATTCTAACGGAGCCATTTTGTATGGAGCTATCAATATCGGTGTTGTTCCCAGTACTAAATACCAAATTTAACCTCCCTGATCAGTGGCAATCTCGATAATTCCTCAAGAAACACATCCGAATACCCACAAACTACTGGCACTGATTCAATATTTGATACAGACATTTTTGCATCCAGTATGTAAGCAAGATATGCATCACAACCCCTTTTTATATATTTTTTACACATTTTTACTTATTACATTAGGCAATTCACTCGAAACATCAGATTTAATCCAAATAATTTTACCACTCTGACATATCAATTGAATGATCTTTCGTCTATAACTCACAACTACATCGTGCAAAGTCAACCAATCCATACCCAGAATTACATCAAACTCATCAAATGGTAGAAGCATCAAGTCAGCCGGAAAATAATAACCCCGAGTAGTTAAAGGACAACTTTTGTAAAACTTATCGACTAGGACAGACTTTCCTAAGGGGTTCGATACTTTAATTAGAAACTCAGTAGACTCCACAAGTAAACTATTTTTAAACACTAAATTCATACAGACATATGAATAAGTTGATCCAGGATCTATCAACACAACTAGATCAATGCCATAAAGAGAGAAAGTACAGTAATAACATCTGGCGATGATGCCCCCTCTCGTGCACGAATGGCATAAGCTCTGGCCGGTGTTCGTGCCTCGAATCTTCCTACAGAATCTCTTGTAACTCTACACTTATCACTCCTATTTCCAGTGTTTTGGGGTGGTCTCCCCCAGTAGTCGTACCACTTGATTACGGACTTCTCTGGACAATCTCTAAGATAATGATAAAGAGATCCACATCTAAAGCATGCCTCACTCTTTACTCGGCATTCATCATAATGTTGCTTATTGTAGCTTACATTCAGGTCTAGCATTTCTAACGCTACCTACACTGGCTACAGATGTCGTCTGAGGTTTAGAACTGAAGTGTCTCACATCTCTATCTCTAATCAATAATCCTGAAGAAACAGTGGGAAGATGATGATATTCTTTAGATTTCTTCGAAGCAAATTGATGTGACTTTCCCGCAAATCTCTTTCTACAATATCTAGCCTCAAAATCAGCTTTTCTCTTTTCTTTGCTAAGCTCTTTGGCCTTGCAAGCTCGATCAACTAGCACAACTAATTCTTTCAGCCCAAGAATCTCGACTAATAGTCTGATGTCTTCATTCAACCCATCTTGAAATCTTTTACACACAGTGGTCTTGGTGGAAGCACATTCACAAGCATATTTACTGAGTCTTACAAACTTTCTTTCATATTCAGTCACAGACATTCGACCCTGTTTCAATTCTAGAAACTCTTTACCCTTTTGATCGATGAATCGTTGACTGATGTATTTCTTTCTGAACTCAACTTGAAAGAATTCCCAGGTGACCCTTTCTCTCGGTACTACGAATAGTAAAGTATTCCACCATTGATACACAGTGTCTCTCAGAAGTGACATGGCACATTTTAAACATTCAGATAGAGTGCAAGTTAGTTCATCTAGTACTCAAATTCTATTCTCGAGCCAAAACTCAGCTCGCTCAGGGTCACCAACAATAGTAGCTCGAAACTCTTTAGCCCTGTATTTTCAGATCTTATGAACGGGCAGCTTATTCAATCGTATATGTCTAGTGATTTGAGGAGCTACTGGGATCAATTGGGGAATAGGTGGGAGTGGAGGTTGTTGAGCAGCTGGATTAGCTCAAACATACTTAGAAAACTATTCATTCATCATCTAGAAGAAGGCTTCTTTGGCCTTCCCTGCACGACCCTTAGATACGGGTCTTGATTCAGAAGGCGCTACTCTGTGAACAAAAGCTAGCGCATTACTCTCTGCATTGTCAGATTCAGCTTGATTGGAATCCATTTATTATATAAAACATAATTTAAAAACTATTAGGAGATATCACACTATCACAGTTTATATATGGCATGTATAGCTAGACTCGTATACGTTACATTAGTCCTAGAATCGACTAAACTGTAGCTCCGATACCAACAAATGTAACACCCTAACCCGTATCTGTCACTAGAATAGGGTTACTGAGCATTACCGGACTTATAACACACATACACATTCATTCTGCAAACATTAATCAATTCCAAATACATATCATTCCTAATATGAGCCTACGAGGCTCAAATCATACATTAAAAGTGGTTTGGGACTAAACTGGTAACTCATGAAATTTCTAAGAAAACTTTGAAAATTTCTATATACAGGGGACACACGCTCGCGTGAACAGGCCGTGTGTCTGACATGGCTACAAGACACACCCGTGTCACAGGTCGTGTAGACATTTGAAATGCGATCATATGGCTGTGTCCCAGCCTGTGTCCTACCCCGTGTAACTCATTGACTTGGGTTACACGGCTGATCATACGCTCGTGTGTCTAGGCCTTGTAACTCACTGACTTGTTTTCTTTAAATGCTATAGGGGACACATGACCGTGTCTCTGTCCGTGTGGACAAAAATAGGTATTTACCAAGCCATTTTGCCACCGAATTTGCATTCACCTACACAAGATCAATTGGTACCATTTCAAGACATAAATAAGCAGTCAAACAACATCATTTGATGCACAAGTCATACCATTGTATGACTACCATTTCGATATCCAAATCATCACCATTTACTCATTCAAACACATGCCAAATTAACATGTTTCATTAACCATAAAAGACATATGTAATATATCCTATAATTCAATCTTATAGTCATCCAAATACCAAACACAACCAAACATTTCAATTTCATGTCTCCATCACATATAGATATAACCACTTGCATAAATACTTTCTATCACCAAACTTGCCAAAAGATACCATAACATACAAACTTGTACACTATCAAAACTTATACCAAGTTAAGCCAAATCACATGGCTTAATATACCAAAACATATAAGCTTCACAAGCTAACATGACCAGTCACATCATTTTCTTAACTAGCCTATACAAGCTATATCTACATATTTCTTAAAGTTTCAGAGTACCAAATCTTGAACTGGATCTGACGTTTTCCAAATCAAGCAAGCTTTTGAATCTCTAAAAAAAACATAGGAAAGAAAAATAGAGTAAGCTTTATTGCTTAGTAAGCCCATATAATAAAGAATTAAACTTACAATCATTCATAATTTAAACAACATAGTATAACCCAAATCAAATGACTCAAATGCCTATCATATGAAAACATCTATAGGTTAGTTCCTTAATATGCATATAACCATTAATTCAACAATAAGGAATTCAATTGGTATTTAAACTCACGTACATCTATCTTTCCATCAATACATAATTCACATATAACATTAATTCCATGTAATTCATACATCTCATATAACTCTTGTGCCAAACCGCACTTAATCATATAACCTGTACCAGGATTATGCTCGTTGAACGAATTAGAATGTCAATAGATACACGAGTGGTATACACTAAGTGTACTAATTGGTAATTCATCAATTCCTTATCATATTTGCTCTTTTGATCTATAATCGGTAAGCTCCTCCTGAGCTGATGGACAGTAAGCTCTATCGAGTTGAAAACAGTAAGCTTTTACAAGCTGTGGTGAGTCTGCAACAAGTGTAGGATCTCAATTGAATGGTAACCCTAGTTACATGTCACTCGTATCCTACGAATTCCTATGGTTCAAACGAGACTCGGTATATAAATCTCATCAATTAGGCATTTAATACATTAGTATCTTAATTTCTCAATACAAATATATACATTTCCATTAAGTACATATAATTAAAATTCAATTCTAATTACATGAACTTACTTCGTAACGCTCAGATGGAAATTATCGACTATTCAATTATTTTGCCTTTTCCTCAATCTTGATCCGATCTTGGCTTTTCTTGATCTATATAATATCAAATTTAACATATTCAATATCCATTCTATTCAATTTACCCCATAATTCATATTTTGGAAAATTTACACATTTGGCCCTAATGTTTCACACATTTACAATTTAGTCCTTATTGCATAAAAATATAAATTCATGAAATCTAACCTTTACCCATACTAGCCGAATATCAAATTGGTCCCTAGCAGACCATACTTTTCATTTATTCACACTTTTGACCATAAAATTCCAACATTTCTCAATTTAATCTCTAAATGACACTTTTACTCAAAATCACTTAACAAATGTTGTTTATCTATCATTAAACCTCCATAATCTATCATCAAAATTCAAGCTCATATAGTTTCATCAATGGAAACATGCTAAATCTTTAACAGTTTTAAAATCAGAGATATGAGCTAGCTAGATTAAGCTACAACGATATCAAAAACGTAGAAATCATTGAAATCGAGCAAAAATGCATACCTAATTGAGGAATCAAAGTAGCCAAATGGTGTGTTCAACAATCACTTTCTTTTGATAATTTTGGTTGTGAAAAGCAATAGAAAGATAATGGCTTTAATTTATTTTTATCTATTATAACATTATTAACTAATTTACTGAACTAACCTTTAATTAAACATTTAAATTCACATAAATATTGTCCATATATGTCCACTTGCCCATATAATGGTCTATTTATCACTTAAGGACTTCCACTATTTAATTTCATACCTATTTAATACCTTTAACTAATAGAACTCTAGTTTTATGCTTACGTGACTTAGTCTTTTTTTACCGAATTAACCATTCAAACAGTAAAATTTCTTTATGAAAGTTTCACACAATTATTCTATCATGCTGTAAACTTTAATAAAATAATAAAAAATATTTTGACTTTGGATTTGTGGTTCCGAAACCATAGTTTTGATTTGACTGAAAACGAGTTGTCATATGTTAGCATACTTAAACATAATCCATATGAGTTTAACATAGATAAACCATTACACATGAACATAATTCAATTGGATTCATCATCTTCCATAACATAACATAACATAACATAACATAACATAACATAACCTGCTTTCAATGTATCTCACTATTTCACTCCTTTTTATAAATACATAACATGGTTCATATTGAACTCTTACTATTTCCTTTCTTTTTTGTGCCAGTAGAATCATTTAGAATATCATCAGATACGAGAAAGAGTACACATGAAGTGTGCTAAAAATATAACTCTAATCTTTCCTATCATTTCCTTTAAATCATTGCTCATACGAGTTGTGAAATGGGCTTGGTCACATGAGCTGTAGGTCAGAATGTAAACTACACGATGCTGCTCACATGAGCTATGGAGTATCCGCAACAAATGCAGGACCTCAACCAGTGGTAGTGTAACACCCTGAATTTTGGTTCTAGAAGTATTGGGCCTTAAGTCTGGGTTTGGGTAGAAGACGGCCTGAATAATTTGGATGTTTTAATTATTGATAAAAAAAATAGTATTATTATTAGTTTCATGTTTAGGGTAGTGAATTTGGAACTACTTATAGAGTGGGAAAAGTCCTGGGCTCGGCCCAGGGCTCTAGCAAAAATTTTTAATTTTGCTTCCTTAGGGAAATCCGGGCATTAGGCCTTATAAGTAAGTTGGGCTAAGTTTAGGCACAAAGGAGGTGCCTGGCCTATTGGCTAGGCATGCTAGGAAGCAGGAAGGGGACCCGGGTTTAAGGCACAACGCGCACAAAATGTTTGGTTTTTTTAGTAATCGGGTTGCATTAAAATAGGCCTTAAAAGAAGTTGCGAATGGAGCTTAACACAAAGAGCGCCTGTGGCGTAGTGGCAGCATCGTGCTAGAAATGCCGAGGGGGCGCAAGTTCGAACCCTGGGTAGATGAAAATTTTGGTTTTGTTTTTAAACAGCCAAGGCTTTAGCAGGTAAGGCTTAAAAGTAATCGTAACACTATTATAACAAAAGCGAAGTCGCGTCGTAGTGGCTAACAGTGTGTGTGGGTGCCTGGAGGTCTTAGGTTCGAGCTACTGTGTACGCGTGGGAAGAGTGTTTCAATTGGACCGAAACTCTCCCTAACAGCAATTTGAGTCGGCTAAGCGATGGAATGCTGCTAATGGTGCAAGGAGTTTGAATTAAATTCAAACGGTGCTAGCTAAAAACAAGGTGATAAGCATTAGCCTATTAGCCGATTTTGTTTCCTTTCAATCAGTTTTTGTTATTTTATTTTATTTTTGCTCACCTTCCCTTCGCCAACTCTTTTACCCATATTCTTAAATTTTTTCCTTTTTTGTTTTCTTTCCATGATAGCCGAAAATTACATTATTTTTACCCATTTGTATACTTCTTCTTTTCCTTCATACAAGAGCCGAATGAACTCTTTCTTATCTACTATCTTCTTTAACCCCTTAGTCGATGTCATACGTGCCAAAATCTAAGGCTAGTATTGTCGTTTTCATCTTAACCCAACTTCCTTCCATTGCGATTCCTTTTCAAAAGCCGAACCTCTAATCTCCTATCTTATTCTTTGACGATTAGATTTTGCACTTGTGAACTCCTTTTCATCTATTCTTCTTTAAAACTGAAATAGATATTCTAGGATAGATCCAAAAGCCGAAATCGTTTAGATTCATTCTCTACTTGTAGTTGAGGATTGATATACATCAGATCTGGATTAGAAAAAGATTGGAAGTATTTTTGTGTGGTAGATCTTCGGTAAGTGCTCAGGTTCTTTCTTTCCATTCGTTATTTTGGGATTTAAGAAAGCCGAAAGTCCCTAAATACTTTAGGAAGGCTGTCGACTTTGGTGATTGGTAATGCTATTCTTTGTAATCGATTTATGTGTTATAGTTTGCGAGAAAGGGTGATTCTGCAAGGAGAAATAAAGGCTAGGGATGTGGAGGTGATCTAGATCCAGATCTAGATCTAATAGTTAAATCGGCAAGGTAAGTTGTTAATAAAGCCTCATAGTGGCCGAATGTGGTAAGTGATTATCATGTTGTATATCATTGTTTTGTAATCTAATGTCATGGTGGTTGATTGTAAGGTAATCGTGTGGGAGATCTCGCTGTGGTAATTGCAAATCAGGTGTGTAAATGAATACTCTCTAGTAGACTAAATCGACAAAAGCTGAAAAGCCGAAATATCGAAATGCCGAAATCTCGACATTTCGTAGGCTTGCGAGCATGCGATCACTTGTGGGTCAGTTAGAAATAGTCAGATCTGTAATCACACTTGCGAGCGTGCGAGCGTGCAATTTCATGCACTTTGGTGAATTTGGGCCTCGATAGGCTGAATTTGGGCCCAACAAGCTTACGGGCCCATATGGGTGGACATGAGCGGTAAGCGTATTCTGGCAATTTGTAGGTTAAAACTATTAAACCGAACTTAGAATTTGGGCTAAATGGGCCAAAATAGCTAAATGACACTATAGGGCCCATTAGAGGTTTTAGTGCCCGATAGCTCTAAGGTCGATAAATGGGCTAAACATACTATTAGGATGATAATGAGACTGTTAATAACTGAAATATACATAAAACCCTAAAAATTGGTATAATTACTGAAATACCCCTTATGGGTGGAAAAATTACTATTTTACCCCTAGATGCAAAATGACCATTATACCCTTAAGGCTACATTTGATTGAAATGCATGCTTTACTTTATCTGTTCACTGTATGCCATGACATGATTTACTATTGCATGGGACTGGGTTTATTGATGAAGTGTAAGTGGCATTGCCACGTTTACTGAAAGGGGCTTCGCCTCGTTTTACAGAAAGGGGCTTTACCTCGTTACACTGTTAGTGGCTTGGCCACGTTATCTGAGTAGCTATGTTGCGACTGTGGAGTGTAGGGCTGGGTGGGTTGAGTTATTCCCCACATGGTGTGTAGGGCTGGTACGGGTCGAGTGTAGCGGTTGGACATGGGATAGGCTTTGCATACTTGCATTGTTTCTGATTTGATACTGTTATGGGCCGATGGGCCGCACTGATATCTAAATAGGGCTACAGCCCGGTTATCTGATGTGATAGCCCTAATTTGACCCTAGTCGGAAAGTGGTTTCAGGACCACCTAACCGAGTCACAAAAATAAATAAATGCTATATTTTATGTCTATTATATGTGAAATCGCATATGTGAAATTTTCATACTTTAATTATATCATTTGGTTGTTGAATTAATTAAATGGACTTATATGAGAAACCTTGAAAATGTGCTATGTCTATTTGTAATGGCCAAATATTGCATGGGTTGGAAAATGGGGATTTGCATGTAAAATCTCCCATTTTTAACTTAGTGGCCGGCCATAATGGTGATGTTTATAATATATGCACTTTGTTTTATTTCATTTTAATTTATTATTAGTTAAAGGCTTTATTTTATAAGTAATGAAAATATTATAATAAAGGGAAGGTGATAAAAACAAAGTACATGTTTTCTTCATCCTCACTTGGCCGAAAATAAACAAAGAAAAGAGATAAAAAGAGTATGAAGCATTCGGCCATGGTCCCTGTATGAATCACAGGTATGTAATGTGATTTTCTAAATTGTTTATGGAATTTAGTTGCTAAATGTGCTGTGTAATGAACCCATTGTTCTAAATTCATGAAATTTGGGTATAGTTGCATACGGCAACTTGTTAAAAAAATTTGGAAAATGGTGATAAAAATTGGTAGTTCATGCTTAATGGTTAAATTAAACTTTAAATAGACGAAATTATGTGGTAATGGAATGAATTGAGTTGGGAATGTATAAATTCTTGAGTTTGTTGATTTTTGGTACATTCGGCCATGGATGTTATGTATTCCTTGATGTTGTTTTAAATGTTTTGAGTATTGAGAAATTATAATTGATGATTTGAGCTTGGTAAAATTTAAAATTTGTGGCTATATTGATTTATGGTAATCGGCAAATTGGTGTTGTAAAGGTTAATGTACAATTGAAAGTATTACATGAATGTTGCCGTAAGAGTGATTGAGAAAAGGGTATTTAATTGTTAAATTATATATATGGCTTTTGTACATGGAGGAGAGTTGTTGGATATGTTCTGAATTGTTGTGTAAATAAAGTTTAGATGATAAATGGTAATTGTCTAATATGTTCATGTGAATATAGCTGCTGTAGGTAAACTGTTATAATAGTTGAAAGATGCATTTGTGTTTATGATAAATGTGATGTTTTTTGGAAGCTGTAAAGGGGTATACAGCTGTGGATAGAAAGTTAAGAAGTAGAAGTTTTATGTTAGCAGTAATTAGCTATAGTGATAGTATTAGTGCCGAATGGGGAATTATGCATTTGTTGATTAAATGGTTGTTTTATGGGGATGTTTTGATATGTAAGAAATGCTGCATTTAGGTAATAATTAAGTAAAAGAAAGTATATATGTGATATATGATTAAGTTAGATTGATGTAGTTTCAAGATTTTTCATGGCATACAGCTATTGAGATCAACTTATAAAAGCCTTATGATGAGGTTAAGTAATAATGTTTAGATTGTATTTAAATTGACAATTGTCGAATGTAATCTTAGTAAGAGTACCTCAATTTGATTATGTATATATATATATATCGTCATGTATCAAAGTAATTGCGTCTTGAGTAAACAATGACATTTTCGATGATAATGCGTGTTAATGTGCATGATTTCTGCTATGCGATTATGAGTATAAGGGTCGTATATATATATATGCATATACTTATGAATTTACGGTCGAATAATTAAGTGATAATAAGATTAAATTTATTTATCTTAGCTCAAGAGCATAGAGAGCAAAATTCAGACAAAGGGAAATCAAAGTTTGTTGAATAGCATATCCGTAATCAGTCGACGACAGTCAAGGTAAATTTTAAGTAATCAAACGTAAATAACATTTGATTATAATTTGATATATTACATGAATTGGTATTCTTTGTAATCTATAGATATAGCCGAACTTTAAAGATAAAATGATGAGGTGTTATATTATGCTAATATGGCCTAATGGCAAGCATATCATATTGGTAAGTGTGAAATGTGCTTTTAAGATCGTGTGATAAGTATGAAATGAATGTGAGCCAAATGCTATGCATAAACTATCAAATGCTAAGTGTGAAGATGAAATGAAAGAAAGATGATTGACATGATATGTGAATGTAGTGCTTTGAATTAATCCTATTAAGTCGAATCAACGAATTACATCGAGGCGGTTAGATGTTGTGATTATGGGACTTTGAGATTTAAAGAAATTATATGTCAATGAAATGAATATAATGTGGCCATGCATATATGGTCAATTGGTATTACATATTGAATATGTTATATGTGAATAATGTGCATAAGTAAGTTCTTAATTGACTAAGTTGATTGTATGTGTTTAATGATTAAATGAATATAAAAATTTGAATGTTAAGCTTATGTGATAATATCTATATATATATGCATACGAATGAATAGCAATGTTAACGTTATGAGCCGAAATTGGCTAGCTTGTTTGATTGAATTGTGGATGGCAATGAATTATATGTTAAAAGTTTTATAGAGAATGATAAATGACAATTGTATTTTGAAGAAGCAAGGGTAAATAATATGAGCAGGAATCTAGAAATGGCTAAGTGTGATAGCCAAATGTGCTATGAATTAACATATGTGAATGGTATTTTGAATATATTGTGTCGAAACCATTTTTTAGGGTTTTTGAAAAACGGGGTTCGACTTTAAAAAACTAAAATGGGAGTCGCCACCAATCTTTTTAGGTGTGATTGGATCACCTTTAAAACATTTTGTTTTAAAATCATTAGTTTTGGTCTACGAAATAGAGAAAACGGGTTCGGGAGTCGGTTACATACGAGAAAGGGTTAGCACCCTCGTAACGCCCAAAAATTGGTACCTAATTAATTATTTGACGTCTTTTATGTCAGAAATTTGAAAGTTTTAAAATGCAATCCTCTTTTGAAAGAAAACTATTTGAATGCCTCGAACTTGAAAACTAAGACTCACTTAGCTTAAACGAATCAAAACATCACATCCTGTAAGTTAGGATGCAATATTTCAAAATCTTTGAAGCTAAACTTGCCTTTGGAAAATTTCCATCTTGAAACAACAAAATGCCATATCCAGTAAGTTAGGACACAACGTTTTGAAATCTCAAGAATAATTGTTTATATTTTAAAACTCAAAACATTTAGAAGGGTAATTGGATATTCGAATTCGACAAGAAAAATCGCAACCCAGTAAGTTAGGGCACTACTTTTCTCGAAAATCCTAAATGTCAAATATTGCCTTTAATTAAAAAAATAATTTTTGGATAAAAATGAAAATTAAATGAAATATATTTTTTAAAACAATGATTTGAGTAAAATTTAAAAAAACAATAAAAAATAAAAAAATTTAAGGAAACATGGATTAAATCAAAATAAAAAAAGGTTGAAAAATGAAGATGAACAAAGAATAAAATAAGAACAAACCACAGAAAATAAGAACGTAAGAGGGAGAGAAATTTGAGTGAAAGCTCTCAAGAATTTTTATTGCTTCTCAAAACTCAAGTGTCTTTTACAATCAAGGAGAGGCCTCTATTTATAGTTGAGCCTCCTCAAATCCAACGGTACAGATCAATTACATCAACGGTTAAGATTAAAAGGTATCTATAAATTAAATCTCTAAGATTACAAAATCATATCTTCTAAGATTGCATATCATATCTAAGATTGCATATCCTTGAAGATTATATTTCCATATGAGTCAAGCTTGTAGATGGGCCTTAAATCTTTTCAAGTAATGGGCCATTCCGATCAGGCCAAATTATATTTGTAATTCTGGACTGGACTTGGACTTCGTTTTTTTTGGGTTTATTATTTTTGTTTTTGGACTTATTTCTGGGCCCGGGCAAAATTGAGTGTCTACAGCTGCCCCTCTTTGCTGATTGTTGTGTAATAGGAATAGAGCAAAGACTATAAAAGGACCAATTTTGCCTGGGCTTGCCAAGTCTTGAGTTCTTGATCCTTGATCTTCTTTAAATGGCCTCTTGACGGCTTCAATTTGCTTCACTGCAACTCAAGAAGGCGATATCTGCTATCTTTGATCTGCTCCCTGTCTAATACAGAGACGCCAAATCTGCTTCTTCAATCTGCTCCTCGTCCAATACAGAGATGCCAAATCTATTATCTCTGATTTGCTCCCAGTCTAATACAGAGATGCCAAATCTGTCATCTTGGATCTTCGATCTGTTCCCTGTCAATATAGGGATTGCCAAATCTGCTATCTTGGATCTGCTTCAATGCAAACACATGAAGGTCTGATCTACTATGTCTTCGATCTGCTCCCCGCCGAGTATAGAGACACCAAGTCTGCTTTTTTGATTTGTTCTCTGTCAATACAAAGATGCCAAATCATCTTAGATTTGCTTTAACGTAAGCACGAGAAAGCCAAATCAGCTATGTCTTCGATTTGTTCCTTGTAAGCACAAGGATGCCAAACCATCTTAGATCTATTTCAGCATAAACATCTGAATGCCAGATCTACTATGTGTCTGCCCTCCGTCGAATATGGAGATGCCAAACTTCGATTTGCTCTCCGCCAGTACAGAGACGCCAAATCATCTTAGATTTGCTTCAACGTAAACACGCGAAAGCCAAATCAGCTATGTCTTCGATTTGCTCCTTGCCAGTACAAGGATGCCAAACCATCTTGGATCTGCTTCAGTATAAACATCTGAATGCCAGATCTGCTATGTGTCTGCCCTCCGTCGAATATGGAGATGCCAGACTTCGATTTGCTCTCCGCCAATACAGAGATGCCAAATCATCTTAGATTTGCTTCAATGTAAACACGCGAAAGCCAAATCAGCTATGTCTTCGATTTGCTCCTCGCCAGTACAAGGATGCCAAACCTTCTTGAATCTGCTTCAGTATAAACATCTGAATGCCAGATCTGCTATGTGTCTGCCCTCCGCCGAATACAGAGGCGCTAAACTTTGATTTGCTCTTCGGCAATATAGAGATGCCAAATCATCTTAGATTTGCTTCAACGTAAACACGCGAAAGCCAAATCAGCTATTTTTTTGATTTGCTCCTTGCCAGTACAAGGATGCCAAATCATCTTGGATCTGCTTCAGTATAAACATCTGAATGCCAGATCTGCTATGTGTCTGCCCTCTGCCGAATACAGAGATGCCAAACTTCGATTTGCTCTCCGCCAGTACAGAGAAGCCAAATCATCTTAGATTTGCCTCAGCGTAGGCACGCGAAAGCCAAATCAGCAATGTCTTCGATTTGCTCCTTGTAAAACAAGGATACCAAACCATCTTGGATCTGCTTCAGTATAAACATCTGAACGCCAGATCTGCTATGTTGTGGCCTGTTACCCTACTGCTTAGGGGATTAAGGCGAGTCTTCGATCCACTCCACTACTGTTTAGGGAGATAGGATCTGCTATTTTAACCTGTTACCCTATCGCTTAGGGAATTAAGGCAAGTCTTTGATCCACTCCACTACTACTCAAGGAGATAGGATCTGCTATTTTAGCATGTTACCCTACTATTTAGGGAGTTAAGGCGCGTCGCCTTTGATCTACATAACTTGTAGAATGCGTGTGTGATTATGCCTGATGATTAGGATGCCATAATTGAAATGAGTCAAATGTTCCTAATTAGACATATTTATGACGCAAAATGAAAATGACTCCTATTTCGGACGCCTTGATTTGTAACGCCCTAATTTTCGGGTTTTTTCTTAGATTGGTCCTCATCTGACAAAATGTTTAAATGTTAGTATTTGGGTGTGTAATGCATGTTTGGAGTATAATAATGGGCCTATGGAAGGCCCATGTGTTGGTTAAAGGCTCGGCAAAATTTTGTGTTTTGACTTAGGAGATAGGGGACCATTGAAAATAAGGGTCTTAAGGAATTGTGTGCGAAATATAGCACAAAAGGACCAGTGGTAAAGTGGCAAGGGAGACGCCACTAGGCTCCTTAAAAGGTGGCGCCTAAATGAGCTTAGAGGTCAAGGGTTCAAGCGCCAGAGGTTGCGAAGGTGTTGTTTATTTTTAAGCTTGAGCAGGTAAGAGTTTGAAGCCGAGTGGAACTCTGCTTGGAGGAGATTTGAACCGGTCAAAGGAGCAAATCGTGGAGGAGGTTGAGGAGCAAATCTAGGAAGTTCGAATTTTGAAAGGAAGTAGCCGATTGTGGGACTTTGCAAGTGTAATTCGGCTAGGGGGTTAGTGTTAGCATTTTCGGCAATTAGTGCTAGTTGGTGCCGAATTCTCCTTAGTACCTTTAGGGTTTGTGCCGATTTCACTAAGAGTCTTTTTGAGGTTCTTGAGCTTATTGTGTATAGCATTAGAGAATTCATTTTCTCTCTTTTGCTATTCAATCTCCCTTTTCTTCTATTAGCCGCAACCTACTCCTACCCCAAGCATCATTGCCGAATTCCCTTGTTGCCGAAACCACTTCCTAGTATTCTTCTTTTCTTTTGTTTTCTTTTACGTTGACACCCCATACCGGTCTCATTCCATCCCACTTCCCTGTTAGACCAAAGCACCTTTCTTCTTCTCTTTTTCTTCAAGTTCCTGTCGACAGCACTAAAACCGAAACACCTTTGCTTTACCGAAAATCTTGTTGACCGAAACCTTTTTCTCCTTAATTCTCTGGTTGGCCGAATCTAATCTCTTCTCCCTCTCCTCTTTAAACCTCTGTCGGCACCTGCAAGAAATAGAAGCCGAACACTTTGTGACGAGTATTCTTTTATTAACCGATTACCCTTTCTCCTACCAATTCTTCAATTAGTCGAATTCTTATCCCTTCATCCCTTGCAATTGCGAAATCACTCCTCTCTCTCAATTCTTTCTCTATCATTGAAGCAAGTGGAACGGCTGTGGTTTTGGATTTAGATCGGTAAGTTTTTCGTGATATTATTTCGTTATTCTTTTCAAGTATAAGGCTAGATGCCGAAACCCCTTAGGGGGAGGTTAACGTTTCTAGACTAAGGGCCCTATGGCTTTTCTCTTTGGCTTTTGTGCGTTAGAGTGGACAAGAGACGTTCAGCAAAGGAGGCTATTGTGGATTAACGCGGTTGGACACAGTGATCTAGTCCATAATCGAAAGGGGTAAGATTTCGATGCTTAGGCTATGTAGGCCGATTATGGTAAGGGGTTTATAACTCTTTGATTATCGATTATTAGGCTAATAGTTAGCGTTCGATTGTAGGTTCTTCATACGTGGATTTCGTCAACGTTTCATCAGTGACAGGTGTGTAACGTATCTCCATCATAGACTAGGATGGCTAAAAGCCGAAATAATCGAAACTGTGCTAAGTGACCGATCAATAGGGACCGAAAAATCAGGCTTGAAAGGAAATAAGAGTAACCGAATACTCTGTTGTGGTCACATTGGGAATTGGCGATAGCGAAATTATAGAAGGTGCAATTTCGAGCGTTTTGGTAAGTTGGGCTGCAATGGGCCAAGACGGGGCCAATGGGCTTCCGAGCCCAAAATTTGAATATGTTCATAAAAGACTTTCTGGTAACTTGAATAATAAAAACTTGGTAAAGTCGGTAAACTAAAATCTAAAATTGGGCTTAACGGACTTATCGACGATATTGGACATAGTAAGGCCCATTAGGGGATCTAGGCTAAAAAGGGCAAAATTGGAAATTTGGCTTAAGTGGACTTCTGTGGTTATTTAGGGACTGTTAATTTATCAGACTTGCATAAAATGTCTGAAAATATGAAAAAGGACTAAAATACCCTTAAATATAGAAAATTACCAAAATACCCCTAGGGGTAAAAGGACTATTATACCCCTAGGGTCAATTCTGTATGAAATGTATGATGTTATGTATCTGCATGAGTTAATTATTAATATGAATATATCTGATGCATGAGATGCTATATATTGCATGCTAGTATGATTATCTGTTGCATGGGGTAAGGGTTTATGATGGAGGAAGCGTTCTGGCAGCCTCGCTGCAATCTGGTGGCCTCGCCACATATTTTCTGGCAGCCTCGCTGCAATCTGGTGGCCTCGCCACATATTTTCTGGCAGCCTCGCTGCAATCTGGTGGCCACGCCACAATATTTATATCTGGTGACCTCGTCACAATATTTGGCAGCCTCGCTGCAAATATATCTGGCAGCCTCGCTGCAAATGTTATCTGGCAGTCTCACTGCAAATTATATCTGGCAGCCTCGCTGCAAATATCTGTGGTGTGTAGTGGTTGGGTGGGTCGAGTAGTCTCCCCACATGGTGTAAGGCTGGTACGGGGGTGTTAAGGATGGATCTGGGTTGGGTTTCTGTTTGCATAATGCTTATATCTGATCTGTTTCTGTTATGGGCCTTTTGGGCTTAACCTGATTCCTGTAATGGGCCAAGGCCCAATTAAATCTGTTTCTGAGGCTTGATCTGTTTTGGCCTATGGTTGAGATAATGTTGCACACTGAGTTGTCAAACTCACCCTTTTTAATTAATCTCTGCAGGTAACCCTCAACCATAGTGGGCTTGGAGCTGCGAGAGATTCGGAGTGGCCACAGCGACTGCAATAAAACTGGTTTTCATTTATGTTTTAGTATTTTAATTTTTATGTTAATTTTTGGGTTTTAATGTGTAATAAGGCCGCTATTAAATTTTCTTTTTGGGTTTTAACTTTCTAAAGGATTTGGTTCGTACTTTATCGAAACTGCTAGATATAGGCTGCGCGGGTTTCCAAAACCTTAATAACGTTTTCAAAATAACGTTTATAAAAATTTAAACAATCTTGAATAATGACAACTTAAAGTAGTATTAACAAGAACTTTTCTCACCTTGCTAGTTTTACAAAATATCACCTATGTCTCAACATGTTTTAAAAGGTTATAAGCGTAGTTTAGGATCATGTGACGCACCAAATCTGGTCATAACGTCCAGACCGGGTTTGGGGTGTTACATTTAGTGGTATCAGAGCTAGGTTGCAACAACTCGGCTGTGGAACGGGTCTAAAAATGAAGGTTTTCAAACAATCAAAATGAAGATTTTCAAAAGATCATGATTTTTCAAAAAAATTATTTGGAACTAGTTTTGATGAACTCCTTTTCAAGCATAAATGATTTATTTTCAAAGAAAACAAAAATTTATTAAGTTTTTCTATGAAATCTTTCGAAAGAGTGGCACACTGAATCTCCGGCCCAAGCCTGTAAGTTCTCTAAACTTTTCTGATTATTTCTGAAAACTCTGATTGCATGCCTGACTAAAGACTTTATTATGATACTTTAGCTAGGGTATTACTGAAACTGTAGAGACTCTGATAGGTAGACTGAGACTGTAGTTAGGCTACCGCGAAAGAAGATAAGCTCTGAAACTCTATCTATTCATAAGACATCTGTAATAAACACTGAAATATTAATCTGACTCATAAAATTTCTAAACAGAAAGTACGAGATGAGTACACGAGCAGCTCGTGGTAGGGGCCGTGGACGTGGCCGAGGTAGTGCACGAGCTGAGACCTCATCTTCGGGTCATGCGCCAGCAGCTGGTATGCCGATACCACCGGCAACAGAGGTGGAATCTCATGATAGGGGTGTAGGGGACGATGCCCTATCGCAAGCGATGCTTCGAGTTCTAGAAAGGGTTGCTGGGGCAAGTACCGGTAATGGATTTCGGGGATCCATTTCTGAGCGACTCCGAGCTAATGGGGCAGAGTTCTTTAGGGGTGTGTCTGGTGTAGCCCCAAATGTGGCTGAATATTGGCTAGAGGCCACAGAGCGAATCATGGACGATCTGGATTGCTATATGGAGCAGAAGCTGAAAGGAGCCGTGTCGTTGCTTAGAGATGAAGCTTATCAGTGGTGGCTCACAGTAAGAGATGGAACTTCAGATGGTGAGGTAACATGGGAGCTATTTAAGAAAGCCTTTAAAGGAAAATATGTTGGGGCTAGCTATGTGGACGCCCGTAGGAAGGAGTTCTTAAATTTGGTTCAGGGGAGTAGGACAGTATCTGAGTACGAGGCTGAATTTCTGAGGCTGAGCCGATACGCTTCTGGGATAGTTGCTACCAAATATGAGCGTAGCGTAGGTTTCGAGGATGGTCTGAGGGATGAGCTAAGGGTACTGATCGCTCCACAGAGGGAGCGTAACTTTGCTGCTTTGGTTGAGAAAGCTAAGATAGCTGAGGAAGTAAAGCGTACCGAGAGACAGAATCGCGAAAAGGATAGAAACCGCTTTCGGAGGGACTCTGGACCATCAGGTGGGGCTAATAGGAATGTTAAGAGGGCAAGAGTGGCAGAACCAGTGCGAGCGGTGCCAATGAATGCTGTCAGACCGCAGGGTTGTAGGAGTTGTGGTAAGATACATATGGGCGAGTGTCGAAAACGTTCTGGAGCCTGTTTTCGATGTGGGTCGATGGAGCATAGGATTAAGGACTGTCCCGAAGAACTGGACCAAGGACAGGTTATGGCTCAGAGGGTTGCTCAACCAGTGAGGGGTGGACCACTAGCTCCGAGGGGTCGTGGGCAAGGTAGAGGCGGAAATGGTAATGGTCGAGGACGAGGAGCACCTGGCAAGGGTGCTGGTTTCGCTGAGGCTCGTCAGCCAGCACTAGTTTATGCAGCTCGTCACCGAGAGGAAGGTGATGCTCCTGATGTCATAACTGGTACGTTCTTGATTTCTCGTATGCCATTCATTGCGTTAATAGATGTTGGATCTACCCATTCTTATGTTGCATGTGCCATATCTGGGTCGCTGGGAGTGCGTTCTGAGGAGACAGTGAGTGGGGTAACTGTACTAAGTCCTTTGGGTCACTCGGTTAGGGTAGACAAACTGTATAGAGATGTACCTATAGAGACTCAAGGAAAAATCTTTTCTGGAGACTTGATGGAGCTACCTTTCGGAGAATTTGATCTCATCTTGGGAATGGATTGGCTTGTAAAGCATAGGGCTACCTTGGATTGTGCTGCGAAACGAATGAGGCTAAAGACTGCAGAGGATGAGGAAGTTTTGGTGATAGGTGAATGTAGAGATTATTTGTCCAGTGTGGTGTCAGCATTAAGAGCTGAGAAGTGGATTCGTAAAGGATGTGCGGCTTATTTGGCATTCGTGGGTCAAGTAGGAATTAAGGAACTAACTGTGGATCGAGTTAGAACTGTTAAAGATTTTCAAGATGTTTTTCCAGAGGAGCTTCCAGGTTTACCTCCGAATCGAGAGGTTGAGTTTGGGATCGATTTGTTGCCTGGTACGGCACCGGTGTCCATTGCACCGTACAGGATGGCACCAAAGGAGTTGGTGGAGTTAAAAGCGCAGATTCAAGAACTGTTGGATAGAGGTTTCATTAGGCCAAGTGTGTCTCCGTGGGGAGCACCAGTGCTTTTCGTTGAAAAGAAAGATGGGTCAATGCAGATGTGCATTGATTATCGGCAGTTGAACAAGCTGACGATCAAGAATAAGTACCCGTTGCCTAGAATCGATGATCTGTTCGATCAGCTTAGAGGAGCTTCAGTATTTTCCAAGATTGACCTTCGATCTGGGTACCATCAATTAAGGGTGAAGGAGGTGGATATTCACAAGACGGCATTCAGAACTCGTTATGGTCACTATGAGTTCTTGGTTATGCCATTTGGGCTGACCAATGCACCTGCAGCTTTCATGGATCTGATGAATCGGGTGTTCCAGCCATACTTGGATCGATTCGTGGTCGTCTTTATCGACGATATTTTGGTCTATTCTGAATCTGAAGAGAAACATGATGAGCATCTCCGTATTATGCTGCAAGTGTTAAGGGAAAAGGAGCTTTATGCGAAATTTAGTAAGTGTGAGTTCTGGTTAAGAGAAGTAACCTTCTTGGGGCATGTTGTTTCAGCTGAGGGTATTAAGGTGGACCCTCGAAAGATTGAAGCAATTCTGGAGTGGAAACCACCGAGGTCAGTGGCAGAAATTCGAAGTTTTCTGGGTTTAGTTGGATACTATAGAAGGTTTGTAGAAGGATTTTCTGTGATGGCAGCGCCATTGACAAAACTCGTAAGGAAGGGAGTACCATATATTTGGACCGAGCAGCAGCAAGAAGCTTTTGAGAAACTAAAGAAGGTTCTGACTGAGGCACCTATAATGATTCAACCAGAGTCTGGAAAAGATTTTACCGTGTACAGTGATGCATCGCATGTTGGGTTGGGCTGCGTGTTGATGCAAGAGGGTAAAGTGGTTGCTTATGCATCGCGACAGCTTAAACCTCATGAAGTGAACTATCCTACCCATGATCTGGAGTTGGCAGCAGTAATCTTCGCACTTAAAATCTGGCGACATTATCTGTATGGAGAAAGGTGTATTATATACACAGACCATAAAAGTCTTAAGTACTTGTTGACTCAGAAGGAGCTGAATCTTAGGCAACGGAGATGGATCGAGTTGCTTAAGGATTATGATTGTGCGATTGAGTATCATCCAGGCAAAGCTAATGTGGTGGCTGATGCCCTAAGTCGTAGAACTGTATCTGATCTGAGAGCTATGTTTGCTCGTTTGAGTCTGTATGATGATGGTAGTTTGTTAGCAGAATTGCAAGTAAGACCGACTTGGGTGGATGAGATTAAGGAAAAGCAGTTGAGGGATGAGTCTCTGGTTTCTCGATTTCAGCAGGTTAAAGATGGGAATACTTCTGAGTTTGGACTTAACAGTGAAGGAATTCTATGTTTTCGCGGTAGAATCTATGTTCCGAAGGATTTTCAGCTGAGGCAAGCAATTCTGAATGAAGCTCATAAAGGGTTGTGTGCTATGCACCCTGGAGGTAATAAGATGTATCATGACTTAAAGGAGTTGTATTGGTGGCCTGGACTGAAGCGAGAAGTAACAGAATTTGTGGGGAAATGTCTGACTTGTCAGCAAGTGAAAGCTGAGCATCAGTTACCTTCTAGACTTCTGCAACCAGTGAAGGTACCACTCTGGAAGTGGGAAAGGGTAACCATGGATTTCGTAAGTGGATTGCCCTTAACGCCATCGAAGAAAGACTCGATTTGGGTGATTGTAGACAGGTTGACTAAATCTGCTCATTTCATCCCTGTACGTACTGATTATTCGCTTCAGAAGTTGGCCAAGTTGTATGTGGCAGAGATTGTGCGACTGCATGGGGTGCCAGTGTCTATCATTTCTGATCGAGATCCTAGATTCATATCTCGGTTCTGGCAAAAGTTGCAGGAGGCATTGGGAACACGACTGAACTTTTGCACGGCTTTCCATCCTCAAACTGATGGTCAGTCAGAAAGGGTTATTCAGATTCTGGAAGATATGTTAAGGGGTTGTGTTATCGACTTTCGAGGCAATTGGGAGGATTATCTACCGTTGGCAGAGTTTGTGTATAATAACAGCTATCAGGCTAGTATCCGTATGGCACCTTATGAGGCACTGTATGGGCGTAAGTGTCATTCACCTAGTTGTTGGACCGAATTGGGCGAGCGGCAAGTTCTTGGACCTGAATTGATAGCGGAGACTGAAGAGAAGGTCAAGGTGATAAGGGACCGTTTGAAAGAGGCATCTGATCGACAAAAGTCTTATGCAGATTTGAAGCGTAAAGAGATTGAGTATTCTGTAGGTGATATGGTTTTTCTGAAAGTTTCGCCTTGGAAGAAGATACTAAGATTTGGTAAGAAAGGCAAGCTAAGTCCGCGATTTATTGGGCCTTATCGGGTTCTTAAGCGAGTGGGCCCGGTGGCGTATCAGTTAGAATTACCGCCAGAGTTAAATAGAATTCATGATGTGTTTCACGTATCCATGCTGAGACGATATCGTTCTGACCCTGCCCATATTCTACCAGTTGCAGAAGTGGAGGTACAGCCTGATTTGACTTTCGAAGAAGAGCCGGTGCAGATTCTGGATCGAGACGTGAAGGTTCTAAGAAGAAAATCAGTTCCGTTGGTGAAGGTACTTTGGCGTAATCATGGCAGAGAGGAAGCTACTTGGGAACCAGAGGAGGCAATGCGTCAGCAATATCCTCATTTGTTTGGATAAGGTAAATTTCGAGGACGAAATTTCTTTAAGGAGGGTAGAGTTGTAACGCCCTAATTTTCGGGTTTTTTCTTAGATTGGTCCTTATCTGACAAAATGTTTAAATGTTAGTATTTGGGTGTGTAATGCATGTTTGGAGTATGATAATGGGCCTATGAAAGGCCCATGTGTTGGTTAAAGGCTCGGCAAAATTTTGTGTTTTGACTTAGGAGATAGGGGACCATTGAAAATAAGGGTCTTAAGGAATTGTGTGTGAAATATAGCACAAAAGGACCAGTGGTAAAGTGGCCAGGGAGACGCCACTAGGCTCCTTAAAAGGTGGCGCCTAAATGAGCTTAGAGGTCAAGGGTTCAAGCGCCAGAGTTTGCGAAGGTGTTGTTTATTTTTAAGCTTGAGCAGGTAAGAGTTTGAAGCCGAGTGGAACTCTGCTTGGAGGAGATTTGAACCGGTCAAAGGAGCAAATCGTGGAGGAGGTTGAGGAGCAAATCTAGGAAGTTCGAATTTGAAAGGAAGTAGCCGATTGTGGGACTTTGCAAGTGTAATTCGGCTAGGGGGTTAGTGTTAGCATTTTCGGCAATTAATGCTAGTTGGTGCCGAATTCTCCTTAGTACCTTTAGGGTTTGTGCCAGTTTCACTAAGAGTCTTTTTGAGGTTCTTGAGCTTATTGTGTATAGCATTAGAGAATTCATTTTCTCTCTTTTGCTATTCAATCTCCCTTTTCTTCTATTAGCCGCAACCTACTCCTACCCCAAGCATCATTGCCGAATTCCCTTGTTGCCGAAACCACTTCCTAGTATTCTTCTTTTCTTTTGTTTTCTTTTACGTTGACACCCCATACCGGTCTCATTCCATCCCACTTCCCTGTTAGACCAAAGCACCTTTCTTCTTCTCTTTTTCTTCAAGTTCCTGTCGACAGCACTAAAACCGAAACACCTTTGCTTTGCCTAAAATCTTGTTGACCGAAACCTTTTTCTCCTTAATTCTCTGGTTGGCCGAATCTAATCTCTTCTCCCTCTCCTCTTTAAACCTCTGTCGGCACCTGCAAGAAATAGAAGCCGAACACTGTGTGACGAGTATTCTTTTATTAACCGATTACCCTTTCTCCTACCAATTCTTCAATTAGTCGAATTCTTATCCCTTCATCCCTTGCAATTGCGAAATCACTCCTCTCTCTCAATTCTTTCTCTGTCATTGAAGCAAGTGGAACGGCTGTGGTTTTGGATTTAGATCGGTAAGTTTTTCGTGATATTATTTCGTTATTCTTTTCAAGTATAAGGCTAGATGCCGAAACCCCTTAGGGGGAGGTTAAAGTTTCTAGACTAAGGGCCCTATGGCTTTTCTCTTTGGCTTTTGTACGTTAGAGTGGACAAGAGACGTTCAGCAAAGGAGACTATTGTGGATTAACGCGGTTGGACACAGTGATCTAGTCCATAATCGAAAGGGGTAAGATTTCGATGCTTAGGCTATGTAGGCCGATTATGGTAAGGGGTTTATAACTCTTTGATTGTCGATTATTAGGCTAATAGTTAGCGTTCGATTGTAGGTTCTTCATACGTGGATTTCGTCAACGTTTCATCAGTGACAGGTGTGTAACGTATCTCCATCATAGACTAGGATGGCTAAAAGCCGAAATAATCGAAACTGTGCTAAGTGACCGATCAATAGGGACCGAAAAATCAGGCTTGAAAGGAAATAAGAGTAACCGAATACTCTGTTGTGGTCACATTGGGAATTGGCGATAGCGAAATTACAGAAGGTGCAATTTCGAGCGTTTTGGTAAGTTGGGCTACAATGGGCCAAGGCGGGGCCAATGGGCTTCCGAGCCCAAAATTTGAATATGTTCATAAAAGACTCTCTGGTAACTTGAATAATAAAAACTTGGTAAAGTCGGTAAACTAAAATCTAAAATTGGGCTTAACGGACTTATCGACGGTATTGGACATAGTAAGGCCCATTAGGGGATCTAGGCTAAAAAGGGCAAAATTGGAAATTTGGCTTAAGTGGACTTCTGTGGTTATTTAGGGACTGTTAATTTATCAGACTTGCATAAAATCTCTGAAAATATGAAAAAGGACTAAAATACCCTTAAATATAGAAAATTACCAAAATACCCCTAGGGGTAAAAGGACTATTATACCCCTAGGGTCAATTCTGTATGAAATGTATGATGTTATGTATCTGCATGAGTTAATTATTAATATGAATATATCTGATGCATGAGATGCTATATATTGCATGCTAGTATGATTATCTGTTGCATGGGGTAAGGGTTTATGATGGAGGAAGCGTTCTGGCAGCCTCGCTGCAATCTGGTGGCCTCGCCACATATTTTCTGGCAGCCTCGCTGCAATCTGGTGGCCTCGCCACATATTTTCTGGCAGCCTCGCTGCAATCTGGTGGCCACGCCACAATATTTATATCTGGTGACCTCGTCACAATATCTGGCAGCCTCGCTGCAAATATATCTGGCAGCCTCGCTGCAAATGTTATCTGGCAGTCTCACTGCAAATTATATCTGGCAGCCTCGCTGCAAATATCTGTGGTGTGTAGCGGTTGGGTGGGTCGAGTAGTCTCCCCACATGGTGTAAGGCTGGTACGGGGGTGTTAAGGATGGATCTGGGTTGGGTTTCTGTTTGCATAATGCTTATATCTGATCTGTTTCTGTTATGGGCCTTTTGGGCTTAACCTGATTCCTGTAATGGGCCAAGGCCCAATTAAATCTGTTTCTGAGGCTTGATCTGTTTTGGCCTATGGTTGAGATAATGTTGCACACTGAGTTGTCAAACTCACCCTTTTTAATTAATCTCTGCAGGTAACCCTCAACCATAGTGGGCTTGGAGCTGCGAGAGATTCGGAGTGGCCACAGCGACTGCAATAAAACTGGTTTTCATTTATGTTTTAGTATTTTAATTTTTATGTTAATTTTTGGGTTTTAATGTGTAATAAGGCCGCTATTAAATTTTCTTTTTGGGTTTTAACTTTCTAAAGGATTTGGTTCGTACTTTATCGAAACTGCTAGATATAGGCTGCGCGGGTTTCCAAAACCTTAATAACGTTTTCAAAATAACGTTTATAAAAATTTAAACAATCTTGAATAATGACAACTTAAAGTAGTATTAACAAGAACTTTTCTCACCTTGCTAGTTTTACAAAATATCACCTATGTCTCAACATGTTTTAAAAGGTTATAAGCGTAGTTTAGGATCATGTGACGCACCAGATCTGGTCATAACGTCCAGACCGGGTTTGGGGTGTTACATGATTCATTCAAGTTTTATTTAAAGTACCAATCCTATTTTGCTCGTATGCTTAGAATCTTCTCCCTCAATTTCGTCCACTGTACCATTACCAAATGTTATGACCTACTGGAGATGTTTGTGAAGTGATCCTCTCTTAGGATTGAATCATTTGAAATTGTCCAATCATCATTTGGACTAAAGAAGAAATTCTCTCAAGGACCTTCGATCCTTACTCAATTGGAATTCCTTAAACCATTGTCATGTTTCAATTTCTTGTATTATCCAGTAATTTCCAGAGTAATATGTAAAACTTCGTTTGTGAAAATATTTTAGTTCATCAATCATTGTTTCAATGCAACATGCTTTATGAATAATGGACAACAGATAAATTGATCTTTGAGGATAATTAGAGTTTGAAAGATTTATAAAAAAAATGGAAGTTAATCTAGGAATCTATCTTTGTGAAGAAAGAGAATTCAAAGATAGTAAACAGCACAAAAAATCAGATGCCCTAGATATCGCAGCTTGGGCTTCCATATACAAATTCCATAAAGACTGCTTTGAGTTTAATATGTGTTTAGAAGACCCAAAGTACTTTGTTGATGCCCCGGTATGTAACATACTCCGCTTCTTGTTGAATCAGGTATAACAAGGTCACTGCATGCCTTTCAAAATTTGAGCCGCCCTTTCGGGTTTTCAACTCAAAACCCCCTTTGGTCTCAAGGTGCCCTTTGCGGGTTTTCACCTTGGCCTCTCCATTTTCTTTTTTCTTTTTTTCTTTTTTCTTTTTTTCTTTTTTCTTTTTCTTTTTTTCTTTTTCCCTTTTTTCTTTTTTCTTTTTCTTTTTTTTTTGGAATAGAAGTCTCAAAGCGCCTTTTGCAGGTTTTCACCTTGGCTTCCATAAGAAATTCTTATGGAGGAACCCTCTTTGTCATAAGTCTGTGTCATCCATTCTTAGTACATTTGATTAGGATGGATACTTTTCAAGTTAAGTTCACTGGAGGTATTCAATTCTTGACTCCATCGAAGCTTGGAGGAAAAGATCTTGATTCTTAAACCCATGAGAAAAGTGTTGCCCCAGCAAAAGTCCTGGCTGACGTTTGACAAGCATAGAGAGCATATGGTAGCTAAAATCCAAAAGCTCTACACAAAAAGATGGTTCAATGATTCTCAGTAGATGAAAATAGAGCTGCTGACATTATTCTTCAACCTGTGAGGCTGAGTTACAGAAACTGCTCTCGGAGTTGTTACTCCATCATGGCTCGATGATGTCTCTGAAGCATCCTCAAACTTTATAAATTGCCCCAACTGTGAAGTTGCCAAATGGGCATAACAAATAGGGGCCACAACAAACATGGCTGTGGTGTTCGTAAGATAGTGCATGGACTAGTTCCTGCAGATCATCGACCAAAAAACTAATTTGATCTAAGAGAACATGACAATGAGTATGCCTCGTGGTTCCTTAACATTCCAGCATGGGCACAAAGATAGAAGGCATCGTTCTTAAGATGATAGATTTTGTTGTCTATAACGGTTCCAAGCAGGACTTTGTCAGGAGATCCCCGCTGGATAATCTTGGTATGATGGTTTTTCTATGCCACAATGACCATAAACTTAGGGTTCCCATTCTGTCAAGGAACCTGGTTAAGTTCTTTGTTCAAAATCTGATTGAGACTTGCTAACTCCATCCTTGACAATAATGAGCTAATCAGGCTTCCTCTTCCCTGAACTTGTATAGAAGTCTAAGAGAGCTTCCTTCATGGTACCCTCATCCACTTTGTCAGAAATTAGTTTGGAGAGAAAATTTATCATTTCAAGCTTCAGAATCTGTGTATGGCCTGATGCCCCATAGCTGGAAATCAATGGCCATTACTTAGAACTAACCACTGCAGCTATTAACGGCACATCAAACTACTTAGGAGAACCAAACAATGCATCCATTTCAAGGATGATGGTTGGAACCTTCGAAACAACTAGAATTGAAGGTGTTTGCTCCAACGTAAGCATAGAGAGTAAGTGGTAGTTTCTTATGCCAATCTTTACCAGTCTCGGTCATCTTCTGTAATTTATTTTTTCTTGTTTTTCTTTTCTTTTGGCAGCCTTTGGTGTAGTGTGATATGGCGCCTTCTTTGAACAGACTGCAAACTTTTGACATTGTGCAGTTGGATATGATCTTTTTTCTTTTTTCTTTTTTTTTTTTTTGCGAAATAGATAACTATTGGCTTTGTATTATTGGCATATGAAGCTACTCTCACCCTCTTAATGGAGTAGTCGATGACCACAAAGATGAACCATTGTCAGCCTAAAATTTTGACGAGCTCGGGCCCATAACATATATGCCCCATATATAGAAATTTTGTGAAGAAAAGAAGGAGGCACATAAGTCTTGATTCCTTCGATTCGGTATTTATGGTATAACTGACGCGGTCTCCTTCCATGGGAAACCAATAGTGCCCAAACCTCATGCTCGTCCTGGCCACTATGAATCCTCCTGCATGTGTCCTTCTAACATTCCTTTGGACCTCTTTTAACCTTGACAACGTCTTTGAATTCCCAAAATAGCCTCCACAAGGTCTTATTTTGCGTTCCAACCTTTCCTTTCTCTAAGGCTAAATTCTCTTCCATCTCTTCATGGGGTAAAATTTGCTTCTTCTTGCCTTACTATTTTCAAAAAATTCAGAAACAAGGTTACAATTTATGTCATCTTCAAAGTACTGAGATTCCTTTAAACACATATCGCACTCAAAAGGAACTCTAAATCTGTAGTATCGTTGCCCCTGTCATTGATATCTAGGGACTATAATAGGCACAAAAGAATGTACAAGGTATGAATTCAAGAATGACTATTTACATGTTATGAATGAAGAAATTTGATGAAAATTAGAAAATCAAAGAATAAAGAATGAGGGAACATTTGCCCGAATTAATCATGAAAGATATGTTTTATTGAAACAACAATGTCTGAACACGAGCCTATTTCATAAATAAAATCTTGTTACTCCTAGGCTTTAGAGTAACAAGAGTGTTCTACAGATTACTCTATATAATTTCTAAAGACTACAGGAAGTTCTTCCACAGTCCAGTTGTTTAGGAACTTTCCTGATTCGTAAGAACAGATGCCCTCTAAATTTTCTTAATCAGTCCCTTCTTTATGTATGGCATTGATGGAACGATTTTCATTTCAAAACACCTCCGTCTCCGGGTAAGCTATCCCTCCAGATACAAAAGTTTGGGATATGTAAGGGAACGTCTTTTTTTCCACTCAGCCGTGACACCGTCTTCTTTTCCACTTAGCCGTGATCCTCTTCTCTCTCTCTTTCTTTTCCTTTCTCTTTTTAACCTTAACTAATTAGGATCTTTTTATGGATTTAAATGCATGTGATGCAATGCAAATGCATGAATGTAAAAGAAAAGGAGATGTTGATCATGAATTTCATCCCATTAGAATAACTTTTCTAGAAAACAAATTTCTTTACATGAAAATAGATTACATATGCGGTCTTGCCCTTCATAGTCCCAGTAAATGCTGATCCTTTCTTCATGGTCAAACCTTGTAAATTCTCCAAAAGATGTCTTTGCTAGCTCCTTGCTGCTTGATCTGAGCCTCGATCTCTTGCTCGCTTATCTCTATGATACTCATCAAAAGTTTTGACTCTTGGATCATCTTCGTTGACTTGAATCTTTGGCAATCAAGTCATGTATTCCTTCGTGGACTTTCGGCTTTCTCTCATCATGCTCTTGGATAACCTTCGTTGGCTTGAATATCTAGCAATTAAATCATGTATTCCTCCATGGACTACCAACTTTCTCTCGTCATGTTTACTTGGACTATATTCAGATGACCACACTATAATCCACTTTATCAAGAAATTCGTTTCCTTATGACAAACTATTCTATTTAGGAATCAAATTTTGAATCAACTTCTTCTTTTCTTTGATGTAATGTAATGCAAATGCATGAATGTAAAAAGGTATCGATCTCGATTCAATTTCATTTAGAAACTTTATTTAGAAAAAGAATATCTTTACATATGAATGGATTACAATTACGCCTTCGCCCTATGGCCCAAAACTTTAACTCTCCTAAACGACAAAGCTAACTCTTGACCACGATCTGACTGTAGCTCGTATTTCGCGCTCGATGTATCAGCTTATACCTTCAGGGTTCATAAATGATCTACTACCATCTCGAATTTGAGTTATGGCTTCACCCATGAGATAATCCCTATAGCCATGGACACCTCCTCCAATGTCTGTGAAGTTGTTCTAATTATCTTGAAAGAAAGATTGAACAAGTAGGCATTCCTGCTTCACAGCATGCTGCCTTAAAATGATATCCTGCACCTTCAGTGTTTCTTGAGAGCTTTCAGATTCCTGTCCGCGCAAAGAATTTTGAAATGCTTACATGGGTATCTTCTCAGCATAGCTAATCTCCACTTTAAAGGCCTTTAAATGATATGGTCTTCTTTAATCTCTTTCTTTTGCGTCCATTTGGGCAGGCCATCAGGGCTTGCATTTCCATTGTCTCTGATAGGTGCAACATAGTAAACTCATGCTTGTTGTTTGGTAGCAGTCCTATAGTAAATAAACCTTTTACCATCATAGGCAAAATTCTTTCCATCCAACTCACTTTTGTAGGTCCCATGCATTCTGTCAATCACTTTCCTTCCAACACTTTTACCATCGACCATCTTCATATGAAAGAGAAATGCTGTAATGGTAGAAGTTCCATCAGTACTCTTCTTGTTCACCTTGAAGTGATTGGTGAGTACATTACCTTCTGCCCTTTAGTTCCTGGAGCACGCCTTGCCATAGGGTGTCGAACAATCTTCCTCGCATCTAATTCTGCTTTAATTGGAACAACATTAGGAAGCACCAGTGGTGGAAGAGGCAAGAATTCCAACATTGCCCCATTTCCTCTTGCTCTTCCTGTTTAGCTCGCTCCCTCTCCCCATGACGTTCATAAACTTCCTCACAAAAGTTGGAATACAGTCAACCCTTGAGTAAACTTTATCAACTTGAGTCTTTCAAAACCAAATATTCCTCCCCACGGGTACCATATCGATTTTTCCAAACGTAAAGCCACTATATACAAGATTCCGATGATGGTCCAAAACAAAATCTTGTATATTTTCAAGTTAAACAAGTACTGCAAGTTCCCAACTGCTTGGCTTCGATGCTCCATTGATCCCATATTTCCTTTAACTCATGGTGACTATTCCGTGTGACGATGATACGAAGGTAATTTGACAGTTCTGGCACATATCCCACAGCTAGACTATCTCCCTTTACTAACTGAGTTTGCTCTGACCATATATGGACATTAGCATTGCCTTCCACTCTATCAAGAAGTCTGTTCTCCATAATAAAACTCTCTAACTTAGAAACTGACTGTGAATCGATACCTTTTAAAATATGAGATGATATGCAATAAAACACAACAAGTTAGTGTCACAAAATAGATCATAAGGCAAATAAAATAAGCAAACACCTATCAGGGTGATTACTAAGGTTTGGTATAGTTCTACCTAGGGTGGATACCTATGTCTTCTATATGTGGTTTAGCTCTAAAGTTGAGGTACTTGAACCAGCAAATTCCTCGATCCTCACCCATTATAGGCTCATTCAAATCGAGTTCGGTTCAGGGGAATACATTTCCCTATGGATACACGGAGATGAAAATCTCACGAAACCATAGGTACGGATGTATTCCGAAAGTGATCCACTATCCTGCACGGAGGCAAAAACCTCACGAAGGCATAGTTTCTCACTCTCACTTAAGGGTATGACCACAACGGTCATGCAAATGCAATGCATATTAGAATATAGCAACACATGCAATAATTCAAACACATGTAATGCAAAGAGGATTGAATTTTAGACTTTTCAAATTTTCGACATTAAGACAAAAGGTAACAATTATACGGCTTAACTCTCTTAAAACATCCCCAGTGGAGTCGCCAAGCTGTCGAAACCATTTTTTAGGGTTTTTGAAAAACAGGGTTCAACTTTAAAAAACTAAAACGGGAGTCGCTACCAATCTTTTTAGGTGTGATTGGATCACCTTTAAAACATTTTGTTTTAAAATCATTAGTTTTGGTCTACGAAATAGAGAAAACGGGTTCGGGAGTCGGTTACGTACGAAGAAGGGTTAACACCCTCGTAACGCCCAAAAATTGGTACCTAATTGATTATTTGACGTCTTTTATGTCGGAAATTTGAAAGTTTTAAAATGCAATCCTCTTTTGAAATAAAACTATTTGAATGCCTCGAACTTGAAAACTAAGACTCACTTATCTCAAACGAATCAAAACATCACATCCAGTAAGTTAGGATGCAATATTTCAAAATCTTTGAAGCTAAACTTGCCTTTGGAAAATTTCCATCTTGAAACAACAAAATGCCATATCCAGTAAGTTAAGACACAACGTTTTGAAATCTCAAGAATAATTGTTTATATTTTAAAACTCAAAACATTTAGAAGGGTACTTGGATATTCGAATTCGACGAGAAAAATCACAACCCAGTAAGTTAGGGCACTACTTTTCTCGAAAATCCTAAATGTCAAATATTGCCTTTAATTAAAAAAACAATTTTTGGATAAAAATGACAATTAAATGAAATATATTTTTTAAAACAATGATTTGAGTAAAATTTAAAAAAAAAATAAAAAATAAAAAAATTTAAGGAAACATGGATTAAATCAAAATAAAAAAAGGTTGAAAAATGAAGATGAACAAAGAATAAAATAAGAACAAACCGCAGAAAATAAGAACGTAAGAGGGAGAGAAATTTGAGTGAAAGCTCTCAAGAATTTTTATTGCTTCTCAAAACTCAAGTGTCTTTTACAATCAAGGAGAGGCCTCTATTTATAGTTGAGCCTCCTCAAATCCAACGGTACAGATCAATTACATCAACGGTTAAGATTAAAAGGTATCTACAAATTAAATCTCTAAGATTACAAAATCATATCTTCTAAGATTGCATATCATATCTAAGATTGCATATCCTTGAAGATTATATTTCCATATGAGTCAAGCTTGTAGATGGACCTTAAATCTTTTCAAGTAATGGGCCATTTCGATCGGGCCAAATTATATTTGTAATTCTGGACTGGACTTGGACTTCGTTTTTTTTTGGGTTTATTATTTTTATTTTTGGACTTATTTCTGGGCCCGGGCAAAATTGAGTGTCTACATATTGTATGATGTGATGACCGAATGCATTATGAAATGGGTTATGAGTCAATGCTATAAAGTGGATGAAACTACTATGGGTGATATTGAGGTTACGAGCCTAGTAAGCTAGTTGCCATTGAAATAAATCAAGTTAAAACCTAGTAGGCTAAGTGCCGTTGAATTATTCCGAGCATGATATTAACGATTTACCTACAAGGTAAGGTTACAATTTGCTAATTGAAGGCCTATCAAATTGAGTGGTATTCGGCCAAATATGTAAATGCAAGGTATGGGCTCTATTCGGTTACTTTATATGTGTGACAAGAATATGTTTGATCTTTTATGTTCCTATATGGAAATCTATTAGTTGTTTAAATGATTCATTTGAAGATATGGAAGTAACGATGAACAAAAGAATTAAACTACTATAAGCATATATGTTTATATGTACATGTATGAAAGGAGTGCATCAAATAAGTGATTAGAAGTATTGATATGTTAAGTGCAATTATAAAAAGGTGATGAAGTTGATTGGTGATATTCATGTTAAATAATATGAATGCAAAGAATGTGTTAAAGAGTAAATTTGTAGTAACTTTGCTTGGGACAGCAGCAGTAACATGATTTTAGAAAATCACTATAAATTGTTGGAGTTGAGTTAGAGGCTGAATAAATTATGTAATTAAAGCTTAATGAGTCTAGTTTCTTATAAAAGAAACCGTGTAAGCAAAAGAATTGCTGATAATAAGATATTTGATGTGGTGTAGGATAGAGTCAAAATGACTTCGAGATTCCCTGCTCTGTCTTTAGGAAATCATTATAAATTTTATAAAAATGGTTATAAGATAAAATTTATATGTTTAGACTCCTTAATGAGTCTAGTTTCAAATGAAATAAACGAGAACATATTTTGAATTCTGTACAATAAAAAATGTGATTCGTAGAGAAGAGTGTTCAGAATAGTCAAACAGTGAAATAGGAGAAAATTTAAGAAAAATCTGGTATTGATTGGTCAAACCAAAAATTCTGAAAGTTTTATGGATAGAAGATATAGGAATCTATTTTTAGGGAAAATTAACGGTACTTGATTTGGAGTTTCGTAGCTCCAGTTATAAATAATTTAGTAACTAAATTTGTGGTTTTGTTGCAAACATTGTTAAAACTTGTTAACGAGTTGCTTATTGTTTTCTTATGAACTTACTAAGCTTTAAAGCTTACTCCCCGTTCTCTTTCCCTATTTCTTATAGTTCTTTATGATAGCTCGAGTTGGAAGGGCCGGAGATAACATGTCATACCCCTAACCCGTATCCATCGCCGGAATGGGTTATGGGGCATTACGAGACCAGAATCACAATTGAATAATTCATCTACAATTGAACGAGTTTCATTAATCAAGGAACTCACAATCATATGAATAACCTAGTCAAATTTAACAACTCATTTCATATCGAATAACAACCATATACCATCTCTCTACAATACAAAAGTACCAATTATCCCTTATTGACCATTTTGATATTTGGCAATCATGTGTTTATAAATAAATAAAACAAGCCCACTAACATAATTCAATTCATGTATATGTGTATGAATGAGTAACTGGATCTTAACCCAATATACATCTTATTAAGAGTTACTATTCATTTGGTAATTTCTAGTTGCGTAACCGAGTGTATGCATGTCTATCACTATTTCATTTCTGATTAATTTCCATCCTTTGAACCACTATAATTTTTTATTTTTTGCACATGGTAATATCTAAGGCTTACAGTAATTTGCATAATATCAATATACAAGTCATGATCAAAACTATTTAAAACAATCTAGCCAAGTTTAAACCTCATTCAACACAAGCCTTTATAAACACAACCAAGCATTTAACTTTTAAGCTTTATAACCGATTCAATATAGATTAATCTATCCATCTATTAAACCAAAAGCATAAACACCAAGCTTCGAATCATAATTAGCCATTTTCGCATGGCTTATATAAGCATTAACAAGAAAACCCACTTGTTCAAATCAAGAGTAGAGCCAATACATGCCATTATCAAAATTAAGACATTAAAGATGCCAAAATGAGTTTAGATAGTGTGGATGACTTTGACTTTGAATCCCCTGAGATCGTAGCCAGCAGTCGAGATCTATAAAACAGAGAATCAAAGATAAACAGAGTAAGCATTTCTATGCTTAGTAAGTTTTAAGCGATACAACCATATAATCTCTAATAAAAAAGATATCATTCAATTCTAAATTGTAAATCCTTTGGCCTATTATCTCTTTTGGCCTAGCACACATGGGAACAAATATACAATGTTTAACACTCATTAAACCTTTTAACTTCTCTTGAATCGGTATTGATGTAACATAGATGATTCAAATTATATCACATAGTTCCACACTTTGACCAAATACACACATATACTTAGGGCCAAGTCTATCATATTATTTAAATTGAATTTGAAATATCATATAACTTAAATAACCCACATACTTTCACATAGCAATGTACTTTGGCCGAGTGTATCACCATTTCCTTTGTAACATAGTACTCAATCACATATACTTCACTATGATCCTTAATTCAATCAAATTTTAAATTAACATTTGAGTACGTGATACATACCTGGCCAATTTAATGTTTCGAACATATTCAATTGAGTATAATTTCAATTTCATTATAATCTCATACTTTGCTCAAATCACCAGCACGAAGCCTGCGAGTTCTTAACCTGGATTTAATACCAGCACAAAGTCTGCGGGACTTAGCCCGGATATTTTTCTAGCACAAGGCCTGCGGGACTTAGCCCTGATATTTTTCTAGCACAAGGCCTGCGGGACTTAGCCTGGATATAATTCCAGCACAAGGCCTGCAGGACTTAGCCCGGATATTTTACATCACCGAGTTTCATGCATATTTATTCATATATTAATACATTTCACATAGTATATCACATTTGTAATTCAATTGCTTCATTTGAATAAGCACATAATGTATACCTTCCATTTACTTTCGGTTCAATAAACACACATACAAAGATCACATATCCATTTCACTATCTTAGCTTAGTTCTTAAAAACCATTCGGCTAAATGCCATATGCACAATTTATTTCACAATTAACCTTAGTAAAAAAAAAGGACAAAAGGCCACGATTAATCTATTATACATATATCATGTTATCATCAATTATATATATATGTTAAATGTGATTACCCAAAACTTACCTCAAAAGTTGTTGACGACTATATATCTACGGCTATTCGTTTAATTTTTCCTTTCCTTTATCTGATTTTTGTCTTTGATGCTCTTGAGCTTAAAATTAAACAAGTTTAACTTATTAAAACTCAACTATATAAACATTATATCAAGTATATTCGGTCTTCATGCATATAGAACATACCAATAATCACATATATTATAAGACATTTTTCTCTTGACCTTTCTATTTTATTTAATTTGAACCACTCTCTCAACCAAAACACATTCGGCACTATCATCTAAAATTAGCTAGCATTACTTATTTTCAAATACAAGTAATCTCATACACATAGACATTATTTTCTAAACATTTCGTCTAAACTTATAACATTACTCCATAAGCCAAATGCAAAAAGTACATTAAATTCAACAAAGGCCAAATTTTATTACAAAATCTATGATCATTGCTCATCTATCATCAAAACATAACACCAAAAATATCCAATTTCATCAAGTCTAAATTCATTTAACAACCAATCATGCTAAGCACCAATTACCATTGAATTAATCACTTAATAGAAATGATCGAATGCCTTTTTTTTTTAGATTTGACACTTTCTTTCTAGCAAATTTTCCAAATTTAACTTAAACCTATATGGATTTAACACTTTAAAGTTCATCTAATAAACACTCCTAGCTTCATGACTTCAAAGCTTACATCTTTAGCAAAATTAGTCGTGGCCAAAAGCTTCAAACATCCAAAACTCAAAGAATTCAATTATGGGCTATGAAGGGAACTTCAAAACTATCACAAATTCATAGAATTTAAAGAAATTCACCAAGAAAACATAACTCAGTCAAGGTATTCTCCTAACCGAATAGCTTGGTCTTTTCTAATTTTCTTTTCTTTAGTTTCGGCCAAAAATGAGGATTAAGTTTTGCACCATTGTTTTTATCACCTTTTTCTAATATAATAATCCTTAAACTATTTTATGCAACCTTTTATTTTAATTCAATAATAAGAAAGTGCATATATTAATGTTATTTATCCAACAATGCCGTCCACTAAACTTAAATGGGAGGTATTGACATGCAAGTCCTTAATTCTTAACAACTATCTAATTTAGTCATTTGACCATTTACCTACTAAATTTACAAAGTTTAGCAACTACGTCCCCTTTTGTTAATTCAACACTCAAATAGTAAAATTAAAACATGAATTTTTCACACAAGCATTTTCACAAATAATAGGCAAAAAACATAACATTCAATTATTTTTACGACTCAGTTTAGTGGTCCCGAAACCACTTCTCGACTAGGGTCAAATTAAGGCTGTCACAACTCTTCCCCCTTTATGGATTTTCATCCTCGAAAATCTTACCAGTGAATAAGTTAGGATATCGTTCTTTCATTGAATCCTCAAGTTCCCAAGTTGCTTCTTCAACCCCTTGCTTGAGCCACAATACTTTCACTAATGGAATCATTTTATTTCGCAATTCTTTCATCTCGCAAGCCAAAATACGAATCGGTTCCTCTTCGTAGCTCAAATCAGATTGAATTTCAATATCAGAAGGATTAATTACATGAGAAGGGTTAGATCTATAGCGTCGAAGCATCGAAACATGAAAAACATTATGAATCTTATCGAGCTCAGGGGGCAAAATCAATCTGTACGCTACCGGCCCAATTCGTTCTAAAATTTCATATGGTCCAATAAATCTCGGACTCAACTTGCCTTTACGGCCAAATATGAGCACCTTTTTCCAAGGTGAAACTTTTAGAAAAACTTTATTCCCAATGTGATACTCTATATCTTTGCGCTTTAGATCTGCGTAAGATTTCTGACGATCCGATGCTGCTTTCAAATAATCACGAATCGTTTTCACTTTTAGTTTAGCCTCTCTAATCAAATCAACCCCAAAAATCCTATTCTCGCTAAGCTTGGTCCAAAACAATGGTGTACGGCATTTACGACCGTACAAAGCCTCATAAGGTGCCATTTTGATACTCGTTTGAAAACTGTTATTATAGGCAAATTCAATCAACGGTAAGTACCTCTCCCACGAGCCATTAAATTCAAGAATACAACATCTCAACATATCCTTAAGTATTTGAATCACTCGTTCGGATTGACCGTCGGTCTGGGGGTGAAAAGCAGTGCTAAAATGCAACCTGGTGCCCAAAGCATCTTGCAATTTCTTCCAAAATCGTGATATAAATCTGGGGTCTCTATCAGAAACAATTGAAGTAGGCACACCATGCAGTCGTACAATCTGAGAGACATATAATTCCGCGAGCTTATCAAGTGAAAAGTTTGTAGGAACAGGGATGAAATGAGCTGACTTCATCAATCTACCAACAATAACCCAAATTGAGTCCTTTTTGCTCGGTGTCAACGGTAGATCAGATACAAAGTCCATCGTGACTCGATCCCATTTCCATTTCGGTATCATGATCGGCTGAAGTAATCCCGAAGGCACCTGATGTTCTGCTTTCACTTGTTGGCATATCAAACATTTAGAAACATAGTCAGAGATGTCTCGTTTCATACCGTGCCACTAGTACTGACGTTTTAAATCGTTGTACATTTTTGTGCTACCAGGATGAACCGACATTTGGCTACTATGAGCCTCACTCAAAATCATCAAAATAAGCTCTGAACTTCTAGGTACACACAATCGGTCTCTGAACCTCAAACAGTCATTATTGTCAATTCGAAACTCTGAGTCCATGCTCGAATTGCACTGAACCCGCTTAGTAACTAAATCATCATCGGCTTTCTGAGCTTCACAGATTTGCCGTAACAACACTGGTTTTGCTTTTAATTTTGCTATCAACATGTCATCCGCAGACACAGACAAATGTACATTCATCGCTCGTAATGCAAACAAGGATTTTTGACTGAGAGCATCCGCAACTACGTTAGCTTTTCCCGGATGATAATTAATGACAAGCTCGTAGTCTTTCAGAAATTCCAGCCATCGCCTTTGTCTCAAATTCAAATCTCTTTGAGTCATTAAATATTTGAGACTTTCATGATCGGAAAAGACGTGGCATTTCTCTCCAAATAGGTAGTGACACCAAATCTTCAGAGCGAATACAATAGCAGCTAACTCGAGATCATTAGTTAGATAATTTCTCTCATGAAGCTTTAATGCCTCGAAGCATACGCGGCAACTCTACCCTCTTGCATCAAAACATAGCCTAAACAGTTCAAAGACGCATCACTATAAACCACGAACTCTTTACCGGACTCTGGCTCAACTAACACTAGAGCTTCTGTCAAAAGAGTTTTCAACTGATCGAAACTTTTCTGACACTTTTCGGACCATTCAAATTTGACATCTTTCTGTAATAGCTTCGTCAACGGGGTTGAGATCATCGAGAATCCTTTTACAAATCATTGGTAGTACCCAGCAAGTCCTAAGAAGCTCCGGACTTCTGAAACATTTCTCGGAGGTTTCCAGTCAAGAATAGCTAAAATTTTGTTCGGATCGACTCGTATACCCGAAGCGGATACAACATGACCTAGAAAGTTGACCTTATGCAACCAAAACTCGCATTTACTGAATTTCGCGTACAACTGATTATCACGTAAAATCTGAAGTACAAGTCTCAAATGCTCGACAGGTTTGACCTTGTCGCGAGAATAAATAAAAATATCATTTATGAACACAACCACAAATCGATCTAAATACTATCTGAACATCTAATTCATTAGGTCCATGAATACCGTAAGGGCATTAGTGAGCCCAAACGGCATTACTAAGAACTCGTAGTGTCCTTATCTCGTTCTGAAAGCAGTCTTGGGCACATCTGAGTCTCTAACTCACAACTAATAATAGCCAGATCACATATCGATCTTTGAAAACACTGAAGCTCCCTTTAACTGATCAAACAAGTCATCGATTCGAGGCAACGGATACTTATTCTTTATAGTCACCTTGTTCAGCTGTCGATAGTCGATACACATTCTTATAGTTTTGTCCTTCTTTTTCACAAACAAGACTGGTGCGCCCCAGGGTGAGAAACTCAGTCGTGCAAAACCTCTATCTATCAGCTCTTGCAACTGAGATTTCAACTCTTTCAGCTTAGTCGGAGCCATACGATACGGAGCAATCGAAATCGAAGTTGTACCTGGTACAAGCTCTATGCCGAACTCAACCTCTCTAATAGGTGGTAGTCCCGGTAATTCCTCGGAAAACACATCTGGATACTCACAAACCACAGGTACGGTCTCAAGCTTTCGTTCAGATAATTTGCTATCCAATACATAAGCAAAATAAGCTTCATAGCCCTTTCTCAAATATTTCTGAGCTAACATCGAAGATATCACGGCTGGTAACCCGTTTGAATCGGAAGACTCGACCCAAATTATCTCATTATTTGAACATTGCAAATCAATAGCCTTTCGCTTGCAATTCACTACAGCCTTGTGCACAGTCAACCAATCTATCCCGAGAATAATATCAAATTCGTCAAATGGTAATAGCATCAAATCGGCCGGAAAGTAGAAATTTCGAATCATTAGGGGGCATTTCTTGCACACTTTATCAACTAATACACAACAACCCAGAGGATTTGACACTCAAATCACAAACTCAGTAGACTCAACAGGAATAGTCTTACTGGATGCTAAGGTTTCACACACATATGAATGAGTAGAACCGGGGTCAATCAAAGCAATTATATCAGTGTCAGAGAGTGTAAAAGTACCGGTAATAACATCTGGAAAAGAAGCCTCCTCCCGAGCACGAATAGCGTATGCTCTAGCAGGTGCATGAGCCTCAGATTTGACCGCGGTGTCTCTGGTCCCTCTCTGACTGCTGCTAGTATTTCCCCCACACCTCAGTGGTCTACCTCGTGCTGCCGTGCTGCCAAGTCTCTCACTCGAGTCAGTATTACGCTCAACTAATTCCGGACAATCTTTAATGAAGTGGTTGGCAGATCCACACTTATAACAAGAGCGATCATGAAATCTACAGCTCCAGAGTGCCATTTACCACAATGTTTACACTCAGATCTGTCCCGACGATCATTACCAGCACTGGCGACTGAAGTAGCTCGTGAACTTACAGGTTGTCGATCGCGATCTCGTCTGGAAAAGCCCGAGGTAGCCTTAGATCTACCAAACTCATCTCGAAATTTCTTCGATGACTGTTGAATAGACTTCCCCGAAGATCTCTTACAAAACTTTCTGGCTCCATCTTTAGCTTTTCTTTTTTCAATCCCAAGCTCTTCAGCCTTGCAAGCTCGCTCAACCAGCACTACAAACTCTTTAATTTCCAGAATACCAACCAGTAGCTTAATATCTTCATTTAGTCCATCCTCGAAGCGTTTACACATAATAGCCTCCGATGAAACACACTCGCGAGCATATCTAGTGAGTCACACAAATTCTCTTTCATACTCAGTCACTATCATACGGCCTTGTTTAAGCTTAAGAAACTCTTTGCATTTTTGGTCAATGAATATCTGGCTGATATACTTTTTACGGAATTCTGTCAGGAAGAATTCCCAAGTGACCTTCTCCCTCGGAACCACTGAAATCAGAGTATTCCACCAGTGATAAGCAGCGTCACGTAACAGAGATACAACACATTTCAAACACTCTTCGGGTGTACACGATAATTCATCGAATACTCAGATGGTATTGTCTAACTAGAAATCAGCTCGCTCAGCATCATCGCTAACTGTAGCTCAGAACTCTTCAGCCCCATATTTTCTAATCTTGTCAACTGGGGCCCTACTTGATCTCAACGGTTCGGTCACAGGAGGGGCTACAGGTGTCGAAAGCGGAGTATTCAGAGGCGGGGGTTGTGGAACTGCTGGATTAATTCGGATGAATTGAGTGAACCAATCACTCATCATAGTGTAGAAAGCTTGTCTCGTATCATCATCTCGATGACTGGTATTGGGTTGAGAGTCAATCGGCGCAGGCTCTTACGCGGGAGCAGCCACAACACTCTCGACATCTTCTGCTACGGCTCGATTGGGATCGGGATTCATTGCTATACGAAAAACACATTTTAGTTATCAGAAGTCACACTATCATAGTATCATATTATGGCATGTATAGCTAAACTCACATGCGTTACGTTAGTCCTAGAATTGACTAAACCATAGCTCTGATACCAATAAAATGTAATACCCCTAACCCGTATCCATCGTCGGAATGGGTTATGAGGCATTACGAGACCAGAATCACAATTGAATAATTCATCTATAATTGAACGAGTTACATTAATCAAGGAACTCACAATCATATGAATAACCTAGTCAAATTTAACAACTTATTTCATATCGAATAACAACCATATACCATCTCTCTACAATACAAAAGTATCAATTATCCCATATTGACCATTTTGATATTCGGCAATCATGTGTTTATAAATAAATAAAACAAGCCCACTGACATAATTCAATTCATGTATATACGTATGAATGAGTAACTAGATCTTAACCCAATGTACATCTTATTAAGAGTTACTATTCATTTGGTAATTTCTAGTTGTATAACCGAATGTATGCATGTCTATCACTATTTCATTTCTGATTAATTTCCATCCTTTGAACCACTATAATTTTTTTATTTTTTATTTTTTGCACATGGTAATATCTAAGGCTTACAGTAATTTGCATAATATCAATATACAAGTCATGATCAAAGCTATTTAAAAAAATCTAGCCAAGTTTAAACCTCATTCAATAAAGCCTTTATAAACACAACCAAGCATTTAACTTTTCAGCTTTATAACCGATTCAATATAGATTAATCTATCCATCTATTAAACCAAAAGCATAAACACCAAGCTTAGAATCATAATTAGCCATTTTCGCATGGCTTATATAAACACTAACAAGAAAACCCACTTGTTCAAATCAAGAGTAGAGCCTATACATGCCATTATCAAAATTAAGACATTAAAGATACCAAAATGAGTTTAGATAGTGTGGATGACTTTGACTTTGAATCCCCTGAGATCGTAGCCAGCAGTCGAGATCTATAAAACAGAGAATCAAAGATAAACAGAGTAAGCATTTCTATGCTTAGTAAGTTTTAAGCAATATAACTATATAATCTCTAATAAAAAAGATATCATTCAATTCTAAATTGTAAATCCTTTGGCCCATTATCTCTTTTGGCCTAGCACACATGTGAACAAATATACAACGTTTAACACTCATTAAACCTTTTAACTTCTCTTGAATTGGTATTGATGTAACATAGATGATTCAAATTATATCACATAGTTCCACACTTTGACCGAATACACACATATACTTAGGGCCAAGTCTATCATATTATTCCAATTGAATTTGAAATATCGTATAACTTAAATAAGCCACATACTTTCACATAGCAATGTACTTTGGCCGAGTGTATCACCATTTCCTTTGTAACATAGTGCTCAATCACATATACTTCACTATGATCCTTAATTCAATCAAATTTTAAAGTAACATTTGAGTACGTGATACATACCTGGCCAGTTTAATGTTTCGAACATATTCAATTGAGTATAATTTAAATTTCATCATAATCTCATATTTTGCTCAAATCACCAGCAGAAAGCCTGCGAGTACTTAACCTAGATTTAATACCAGCACAAAGTCTGCGGGACTTAGCCCGGATATTTTTCTAGCACAAGGCCTGCGGGACTTAGCCCGGATATTTTACATCACCAAGTTTCATGCATATTTATTCATATATTAATACATTTCACATAGTATATCACATTTGTAATTTAATTGCTTCATTCGAATAAGCACATAATGTATACCTTCCATTTACTTTTGGTTCAATAAACACACATACAAAGATCACATATCCATTTCACTATCTTAGCTTATTTCTTAAAAACCATTCGACTAAATGCCATATGCACAATTTATTTCACAATTAACTTTATTAAAAAAATAAGGACAAAAGGCCACAATTCATCTATTATACATATATCATGTTATCATCAATTATATATATATATGTTAAATGTGATTTTCCAAAACTTGCCTCAAAAGTTGTTGACGACTGTATATCTACGGCTATTCGTTTAATTTTGCCTTTCCTTTATCCGAATGTCCTTGATGCTTTTAAGCTTAAAATTAAACAAGTTTAACTTATTAAAACTCAACTATATAAACATTATATCAAGTATATTCAGTCTTCATGCATATAGAACATATCAATAATCACATATATTATAAGATATTTTTCTCTTGACCTTTCTATTTTATTTAATTCGAACCACTCTTTCAACCAAAACACATTCGGCACTATCATCTAAAATTAGCTAGCTTTACTTATTTTCAAATACAAATAATCTCATACACATAGACATTATTTTCTAAACATTTCATCTAAACTTATAACATTACTCCATAAGCCGAATGCAAAAAGTACATTAAATTCAACAAAGGCCAAAATTTATTACATAATTAATGATCATTGCTCATCTATCATCAAAACATAACACCAAAAATATCCAATTTCATTAAGTCTAAATTCATTTAACAACCAATCATGCTAAGCACCAACTACCATTGAATTAATCACTTAATACAAATGACCGAATGCCTTTTTTTTTTTCAGATTCGGCACTTTCTTTCTAGCAAATTTTCCAAATTTAACTTAAACTTATATGGATTTAACACTTTAAAGGTCATCTAATAAACACTCCTAGCTTCATGACTTCAAAGCTTACATCTTTAACAAAATTAGCCATGGTCGAAAGCTTCAAACATCCAAAACTCAAAGAATTCGATTATGGGCTATGAAGGGAACTTCAAAACTATCACATATTCATAGAATTTAAAGAAATTCACCAAGAAAACATAACTCAATCAAGATATTCTCCTAGCCGAATAGCTTGGTCTTTTTTAATTTTCTTTTCTTTAGTTTCGGCCAAAAATGAGGATTAAGTTTTGCACCATTGTTTTTATCACCTTTTTCTAATATAATAATCCTTAAACTATTTTATGCAACCTTTTATTTTAATTCAATAATAAGAAAGTGCATATATTAATGTTATTTATCCAACAATGCCTTCCACTAAACTTAAATGTAAGGTATTGACATGCAAGTCCTTAATTCGTAACAATTATCTAATTTAGTCATTTGACCATTTACCTACTAAATTTACAAAGTTTAGCAACTACGTCCCCTTTTGTTAATTCAACATTCAAATCGTAAAATTAAAACATGAATTTTTCACACAAGCATTTTCACAAATAATAGGCAAATAAACATAACATTCAATTGTTTTTACGACTCGATTTAGTGGTCCCGAAACCACTTCCCTACTAGGGTCAAATTAAGGCTGTCACATAACATCACACTATCGAGTTATCATGTGAGGAGTGTTACATGGCATGTATAGACAAACCTCAAGCATATGATTTTGAATGTCGTATTTATATGAAGATGAATTCGTCAGTAATTTCTTATATACTAACTTATTAAGTATAGTTGAAATCATGACTTATGTGTAACGGTGAATGTCTGATAGCTGTGTTTTGTTGAGTAATATCTTATAACCCTATTCTGGCGACGGATAGGGTTTAGGGTGTTACATCTGAATACTGAATAGGGCTTCGGCCCAGTTATTATTAAGACTGGATAGGGCTTAGGCCCAGTAGGCTTGAGCTAATTTGGGCTTCGGATGGGCTTCCTTTACATACTATGGTTTTGTTGCAAACATTGTTAAAACTTGTTCACGAGTTGCTTATTGTTTTCTTATGAACTTACTAAGCTTTAAAGCTTACTCCCCGTTCTCTTTCCCTATTTCTTATAGGTCTGTACGATAGCTCGAGTTGGAAGGGCCGAAGATAACATCACACTATCGAGTTATCATGTGAGGAGTGTTACATGGCATGTATAAATAAACCTCTTTTCTTTTTTTTTTTGAAAAGCGTATGATTTTGAATGTCTTATTTATATGAAGATGAATTCGTGAGTAATTTCTTATATACTAACTTATTAAGTATAGTTGAAATCATGACTTATGTGTATCGGTGAATGTTTGATAGCTGTGTTTTGTTGAGTAATATCTTATAACCCTATTCTGGCGACGGATTGGGGTTTAGGGTGTTACATCTAAATACTGAATAGGGCTTTGGCCCAGTTATTATTGAAACTGCATAGGGCTTAGGCCCAGTAGGCTTGAGCTAATTTGGGCTCCGAATGGGCTTCCTTTACACACTGAGTTTCCAAACTCACCCTTTTTCTTCCATCCATGCATGTGAGCCCTAGACCGGTGGACTTGGAGCTGGGGGGATTCAGAGTGGCCACGTAGACTACATTGCTGGTTTTTATTTAAGTTATTTATTTTCTTATTTATTTTTAATTATTTTCATTATGGTTTTGGGTTTGTAATAAGGCCGCTTTAAGTATTTTAATTTTGGGTTTTTATTCCTTATTTACAATTTGATCTAAATGATTTGAATAAGGCTACACGAGTTTTCTTAAAAATTAACCAAAGTTTTCAAAACAAAGCTCTCGTAACAAATGGATAACAAACCAATGATCGAGATATGGTAACAAGCTAAATTTTAAACTGATAGTGGATAAGACGTACACAACTAGACTTGGGTTCTCTTTTCAAACTCTTAAATAACGGTTTTGCAAACTCACTCTAATCGGAATAACTGAAGAACATGATCAACCCTTAGTTGATGTGACACACCGGACTTGGCCGTAACGTCTAGGCCGGGTTCAGGGTGTTACAGGTAGGACATTCAAGACCAGTACCTAAAACATGAAAACCCTAATGATATGTCATTTGTATCCTACAAATTCCTATGGTTCATACGGGGCTCAATAGTCATCCTATATAATTGGATTTACATTATTCAATTACATATGACTTAAAATATTAACATATAGATCAAAACATAACATTAAACATTGCATAATCATACGAACTTACCTCGACGATAAAGGCATAGAAACAGAGTCGACTAATTTGAAGCTTTAGGTTTACCCCGATCTAAATCAGCACGAGGTCTATCTTGATCTAAATAGGAAAATTCAATCTTTCTAATACACACACTATTCAATTTAATCCAAAGATCATACTTTTGCAAACTTACATTTTTGCCACTAAAATTTTAACTCCTTTATAATTTACTCCTTAAGCTCGTAAATGGAAATTTATGCAATTTCATCCCTAACCCATACTAGTTGAATTTATTATATACACATATCAACTCATACAAATCATTATTTCACAATTTCACAATGAACTTTTACATATTTTACAAATAAGTCCCTAATTGACATTTTCATCAAAATTCATTTTACAAAACTTGTTCATTTTTCAAGAAGGACTCATAATCTTTCATTAAACTTCAAGAATCATACAAACATGCTAATGGTAAAACCCTATTCCTTTAATAGTTTTTTAAATTAGTCCCTAGGGTAGCTAGATGAAGCTCCAGCAATCCCGAAAACATAAAAATCATTAAAAAGGGGACAAAAACCACTTACAGGCAAGCTAAAGAGTTCGTCGAATGCTTTCAACCCTAAAATGGTGTTCTAAACTTCAATTTTCAATGGAGGTTGAAGATGAATGAAAGAAAATAGATTTTTTTTTACTAATTTAAACCTAAATTACCTAATTACCTTTATAAACTTTAAAAACTTTAATAATTTCAATAAAAACCAAACTCATAATTGTGCACTATTACAAAAATGGTATAATTACCACCTAAGCACTCCTATAGTAATGTTCTATAGGCATTAGATACCTTTAGCTACTAGAACTCTACTTTTGCACCTTTTTCGATTTAGTCCTTTTTACTTAATTAAGCATACAAATGTCGAAATTTCTTAACAAAATTTTAACACGACCTTAATATAGTCTTGTAAACATTAAATTAATAAAATAAATATTTTCACATTGAATTTGTTCTCCCGAAACCACTGTTCCAATTTCACTAAAAACAAGTTGTTACAGCTTGATTTTGTTCTTTAATTATATGTTAATACATGCAATTCATCAATAACAACTCTTCAAATTTAACAAATTTGAAATCAGACATACCGGCTAGCTAAATCAAGATACAATGATCTCAAAAACATAAAATCTATGAAGATCAGGCGTTGAAAACACTTACATGCAAAGCCTATAGTTCAAGACTACCTAGAGTTTTTCTTTCTTCTTTAATGAAGATGATTTCAGTTAAGGAAGATGGGAATGAAAAACTCTCTTTCCATCCATTATATATTTCTACTTAAATACATAACACTAATCGTTTATTACTAGATGAATGTGGTTAATCACCACATTACACCTTGATCAATTCTTATAAAATACATTAAATTAGGTCGTCAATAATTATTATGATTTAGTCCTTACATCAACATTACTAACTGGTCAACCCGATTACTAAATCAAGAATCAATATAATAGTATCATGAACTTGTAAATATTAGAAGAATATTTACTAACTCACTCGTCAGAATTGTGGTCCCTAAACTACTATTTTCGACACTACTAAAGACCAGGCTATTGAATGAAGAAATTAAAATGCTAGTGGGTGTAATGGAACTATGAGATTTTTTTGTTTTGTAGATCGAGCACAAAAAATGGAAGAAATTTGTGTTAATAAGAGAAAATGAAAAGAGATTTCAAGATTCTAGTAAGATTAGTGTTTCAAAGTTGTTTTTAGCTCTTCTGCCAAAGAAATTTAGAAAAGTTGTTAGCCGCCAAACAACTCTGCTAAGGTATGCAAGAAGAAATCAAATGAAATCAAGTTATTCGAGATCATAGTCTTACCTAACGAATAGTATTGGAATTGTTCACAATGTTAATAGACCTGCTTGTGAGCATTGTGGGAAATCACATAGTGGGGTTTGCTGATTTGAATATGGTGCTTGTTTTCAATGTGGATCTATTGAAAAGTTCTTAAGAAACTTTAATGGCAAAGTGGATGTTAATGATGAGTACTCTAGAAAGCCAATGTCAAGCCAATAGAGAGGTAGATAGCTTGGACAGAGTGGTAGTATAGGAGAAAATCGAAGTGGAGTTAGAGATGCCACAGTTAGATTTGAAGCTAGGGTGCTAGCTCGAGTTTATGTTGTTCGAGCTAAGGAGGAACCCACTACACGCAGTGTTATAGCTTGTATTTTTTCACTTTTTGATACTACAATTTATGTATTGATTGACCCTTGGTCAACTCATTCGTATATATGTACTATATTGGTAAATGATAACAATATACCATTAGAGTCGACTAATTTTGATGTTAGAGTGACAAATATATTAGGACAAAGTGTCATAGTTAATATGATATGTATACAGTGTCCATTAAAGTTCAAGGTCATTACTTCCCTCCTGATCTGATGTTATTTCCATTTCACAAGTTCGATGTTATCTTGGGTATGGATTGGTTGACCTAACTTGTAACACTCCAAACTCGGCCTAGAAGTAATGGTCGAAGCTATAGGTGTCACAAAGAATGGGTTTTGAAAACGAAGTCAATATGATAAAACCATTTAAGTTTATTAACTCATGTTCCTTTATATCATTTGTCGAAAATGTTAGTTAATTGGTTTATCAGCCAAAACAAATTTTGTAGCAAAAGTCTAATAAAAACGTTATATTTTGGAAATTTGATTTGTATTTTAAGAAAACCTTTGTTTTCATAAAACCGTCGTTGTAATAAAACATTTTGTTAAACCATGCCAAATCAAGCAAATGAAACAAAACCAAGTCAAAAGTCATATAGTCCAGAGAGTCCCTGAAATTACAAACTCTCAATTAAATCCAAAATTTTAAAATCAAAACCATAGTATTACTAAGCATAATAGTTATGGGTAGAGTGGCCACCGCTCGTCGCACCGATCTGCCTAAGTCTGTGGAATACCTGAATAGAACAGACAACATATGTGAGTTTTCATAAACTTAATGTGTAACCCAATAGAATTAAGCATATAGAGATCATATACACAATCGGATATAGATTTGGACCTAAGTCATTTCCAGAAACAGATAACAGATATTCAAATTTATAGAATCCTACCTCCATCCTCTACACACCATCTTCGACCGTCCCAACACACCATGTGGGGTTAAAAACACCCACCCATCCCTACACACCATATTCTGCCATTACGACACACATCAGATATAGTGCAGCCAAGCTGCCAGAGTATAGGCGAAGGCCACCTTTCAGTACACTTCATCCATATATATATCATCCCACCCCAAATACAGATACAAAAATCAGATTCAAATATAACAAGTTAAACATGCTCCACATTATTATATACAGATGATAGATATACATATTACAGTGCAATCAGGCATACATTTAGTATCCTACTCAGTTCAGTCTACCATAATATCCTAGCATATAAAATAAGGTTTAATTAGCCCTTCTCGACCCTACAGTAGGCCCACAGTCGATCAGAGTGACTTGTGCGACAATAGGAAAAATTATCAAATATGGGCCCACAGCCTGTGTGGGCCCACACGCCCAGATTGGCCTTCCTCGTGTGGCCCACACAACCTAGCCAAAAAACCCACATGCCAAACTTGGCCTAGCTCGTGTGGCCCACACAGCCACACTTCGACCACCACACGGTTGTGCCCTACGCACAGCCATGCCTTTTTCGATCACATGGCCATGTCTCGCACACAGCTAGCTACATGGCCAGGCACATGCCCGTGTGGCGTCAACAATGAGGTTTTTTTAGTTTCACCAAAGCTCATTTTTTTTCTTTTCGGATACACACCTGTTATGATTTTGATGCGAAAATCCCCCCGAGACCACCAACACCTAAAATTGACCAACAATCACCGAACTAAATTATTAAATCGACAATAATTCGAACGACCTTTAAAACAACCAAAGCTTTAATCCACGAAAGCTCTTACCTTAGAACGAACAATAATGAATCCACATAACCATATCACCAATTGAAACCCCCAACCCCTTAATCGTCTCCTAAACAAGAAACAAAACCTTAAATTAATAATTTATTAACACAAAATATTAATCACGCTTACCCCACATATCCCTTTTTTTTTCCCCATTAACCCACTAACTTACAACTCCCATAGAATTTTGGCTATACCGAAACTCTATCAGCCAACAGAGCAAAAATTAACTCCATTGCTCACACAAGGATTAAAAACATAGGACCTCCAACACCTTAACTCCCTTGCCACTCGAACCAGCAGGCTCATTTTGACAGAGATTAATAGACAATTTTACATAAGCCCATCTAGCAAGCATAAGGCTAAGATTAGAAAAATAACAAAACTTAGCAAAGGTGAGACTTGAACCGAAGAACTCACTCACACACCCAAAACACTTAACCACTGAAGCAGATATAAACTTGGTCAGATATTTACAGAAATAGAGATAATTTATCAGGGCATTACAACTTTACCCTTAAAAGAAATTTTGACCTCGAAATTTACTTGATCAAAATAGATGAGGATACTGCTGACGCATCAATTCCTTAGGTTCACACGTGGCTTCCTTAGTGTCATGATTCTGCCACAGAACCTTCACTAATAGTATGGATTTCTTCCTCAGAACCTTAACATCATGATCCAAAATTTGAACCGGCTCGTCCTCAAAAGTCAAGTTCAGTCTAACCTCAATCTCTCAACAAAGACAACATGAGATGGATTAGACCGGTACAGCTTCAACATCTAGACATGAAACACATCATAGATACGGTCCAACTCTGGAGGTAACTCCAACTGATAAGCGATAGGTCCCACTCACTTCAGAATCTGATATGGCCCAATAAACCTAGGGCTTAACTTGCTTTTACAACCAAACCTCAGAACTTTCTTCCATGAAGAAACCTTAAGAAAGATTAAATCCCCTACAGAGTACTCAATATCTCTCCTCTTCAGATCAGTGTAGGACTTCTATCTATCTAAAGCTGCCTTCAGACGATCCCAAATCAGTCTAACCTAATTTTCAGTCTCAAAAACCAGCTCAGGGTCCACAATCCTACACTCACCCAACTCAATCCAATATACCAGAGTGCAATGCTTATGACCATACAAGGCCTTGTAAAGTGCCATCTGAATGCTAGCCTGTAAATTGTTATTGTAAGCGAGCTTAGCTAACGGTAGATAATCCTCCTAACTACCTTAAAAATCAATTACACAACCCTGAAGCATATCTTCTAATATTTGAATCACTCTCAGAGATTGACCATTGGTTTGAGGATGGAATGCAGTACTGAAGTCCAATCTCGAACCCAAAGCCTCATTAAATCGAGAAGTGAAGAAAGGATCTCTATAAAAAATAATCAAAATAGGAACCCCATGCAGTCTTACATTATCAGAAACATATAGCTTCACCAACTTTTGTAGAAAAAAGTATATTCGAATCGGAATAAAATGAGCGTACTTGGTCAATTGATCCATGATGACCCAAACAAAATCTTTCTTAGTGGGTGTCAAGGGCAACCCACTAACGAAGTCCATCATCACTTATTCCTATTTCCATAAAGGAATCTTAACTGGTTGCAACAAACCCAAAGGTAACTGGTGCTCGGCCTAAACTAGCTGGCATGTCAGACAACGAGCAACGAAGTCTAGAACCTCACACTTTAAACCTAGCCACCAATACAGCTCACAAAGATCGCAATACATTTTATTACCACTGGGACGCATAGCATAAGGGCTACTATGCGCCTCCCTCAGAATCGACTGCCTCAGATCCGAATCATTCAACACACAAATCCAATTTCAAAAACATAGTACCCCATCCTTATTCAGCCCAAAATTTGAAGTACTGCTACTCTCAATCTGATGAAACTGTAAACCTAGAGACTAATTCTCTAACTGCTTATCCTGAATCTAGTTAATCCAAGTTGGTTTAACTTGCAATTCGGCTAATAAACTACCATCATCAAACAGGCTAAGGCGAGCAAACATTGCTCTCAAATCAGTTATCACTCTACGACTTAGAGCATCGACCACCACATTAGCGTTACCAAGATGATACTCTACTGTGCAATCATAATCTTCAAGCAACTCAATCCACCGGCGCTGCCTAAGATTCAACTACTTTTAGGTAAGGAGATACTTGAGGCTCTTGTGATCAGTGTAGATAATACACTTCTCACCAAATAGATAGTGCCTCTAGAGTTTTAAAGCAAAAACCACAGCAGCCAACTCGAGATCGTGCATCGGATAATTCCCCTCATGTGTTTTAAGCTGATGGGATGCATAAGCCACAACTTTACCATCTTGTATCAATACACATCCCAAACTGATGTGTGACGTGTCATTATAGACTACAAACTCTTTACCAGAATCAGGCTGTACTAGAACAGGAGCCTGAGTCAAAACAAACTTGAGATTCTTGAAGCTCGATTGCTGTGCATCGATCCAAAACAAAAGGGACACCCCTAGGCAAAAGCTTAGTCATAGGAGCTGCAATCAAAGAGAACCCCTCAACAAAACACTGATAGTAACGCAATAGACATAGAAAATCATAGATTTCAGATATGTTCTTAGGTTGTTTCCAATCAAGCATAGCCTCAATATTTTTAAGACCAACTCAGATCCCCTCAGCAGAAACCACGTGCCCCAAAAAAGTTACCTCTCGTAACTAGAACTCACACTTGCTCAACTTAGCAAAGAGCTGCTTCTTTTGAAGTATTTAAAGCACTACTCTAAGATGCTCATCATGCTCATCCTCAGTCTTAGAGTAAACCAGGATACCATCGATGAAGACCACAATGAATCGATCTAGATATAGCTGAAACACTTAGTTTATCAGATCCGTGAATGCAGCTAAAGCATTCGTCAGGCCAAAAGGCATAGCTAGGAACTCGTAATATCCATAACGAGTCTTAAAAGTAGTCTTATGAACAACCACTTCCTTAAATCTCAACTGATCATACCTAGAATAGAGATCAATATTTGAAAACACAGAAGCCCCTCAGAACTGATCAAACAAATTGTCAATCCTCGGAAGTGGATACTTGTTCTTTATAGTCAGTTTATTCAGTTGCCGATAATGGATGTACATCCTCATGGTGCCATCCTTTTTCTTCATGGACAGAACTGGTGCTCCCCCCAAAGGCACACTAGGGCAAGTGAAACCACAATTTAGAAGTTATTAAAGTTAAACCTTGAGCTCTGCTAGCTGCTTCAGTGCCATTTGGTAAGGAGCGATAGACGCCGGAGCTCTACCCAGTAGAAGCTCAACTCAAACTCAACTTCTTGATTCAGAGGTAAACTCAGTAACTCCTCAGAAAAACATCCGAAAAATCCCTCACAATTTTGATACCCCCAATAGAAGAGTCCCCAAAAGCAAAAACATTAACGTAGGCCAAATACGCCTTATACCCTTTTCGAACTAATTTCTCAGCCACAAGAGCAAAGATCATATTGGATAAATAATCTCGACGCTAGCCGATCATAACCACCTCCCTATCATCCTTAGCCCTCTGAACGGCCCTCTTAGTCGCACAATCCAGACTTACTCAGTGCTCGACCAACCAATCCATACCCAGAATCAAGTGAAAAATTCCCCAAACGGAAGCTCCATCAGATTTGCTAGAAAAATAGCCCCTTACACCACTAACGGAACACTTCTATAAAGTTTACCAACCCAAATAGACTGCCCCAATGGACTCAGTACATTAGCCTCACTAGAAGTGCTCTCAACAGAAATCCAAGTTCAGATGATTAGGCTAAGTACCCTCCTCAACCGTCAACTACCACTGACATGCCTTGTTCCGAAGGAAAGAGATTGCACCCTTAAATTTCTACTTGGGAGTATATTCTAAATCATTCATAATCCTCTTGGTGGCCTCCAACCAATACTTGGCCAAAGTAGGATTGACTCTAGTGACACACTAAATAGCTCAGCTCCACTAGACTAGAGTCGTTCAGTTACCGACCCACAGCCCTCAGATCCAGAATGGGGTCCAGCGACCCTCTCTAATATACTCAATATGGCATGGGACAATGCATCATCCCTAGTCGAACAGCTTTGAGACCCAGTCTTAGTAATAGGTGAAACCGGCGTCTCACTCGTATCTAAATTTGGCATACTACCAAGAGAGGAAGATTTAGCTCGAGCCCTCTACGGCCTCTACCACTGCCCCGTCTGCCACGTTTGTGAGTTCCATATGCGCTCATCATAAATTATAAATTTTTATCTACATTATACAGCTTGATGCATCAGTTCCAGTATTTATTAATAGATATTTTATGCACAAATTATCAAAAGTTCAGAGATGTTTTCAGAAGTTTTAGTCTCGAACTATTTCAGTACAGTTTCAGAATACTAACTACAACGTTACAGAGTTTTCTATCTAAGTTCAAAAATACTTAAAGATTGACGCCAAAGACTTAGTGTGGAACCCAAAATTCATAACGGAGTTTAACAACCTAGCTCTGATACCACTAAATGTAACACCCCAAACTCGGCCTAGACTTATGGCTGAATTCAGAGGTGTCACAAAGAATAGGTTTTGAAAATGAAGTCAATACAATAAAACCATTTCAGTTTATTAACTCATATTCCCTTTTATCATCTGTCGAAAACGTTAATTAATTAGTTTATCAGCGAAAATAAATTTTACAGTGGAAGTTTAATAAAAACGTTATATTTTGGAAATCTGATTTGTATTTTTAGAAAACATTTGTTTTCGTAAAACCGTCATTGTCATAAAACATTTTGTTAAAGCATGCAAAATCAAGCAAATGAAACCAAACCAAGTTAAAATTCATATAGTACAGAGAGTCTCAGAAATTACATGTTCTCAATTAAATCCAAAATTGTAAATTAAAAACCAGAGTATTACTAAGCATAACAGTTATGGGTAGAGTGGTCACCGTTGAGTCTTCGCTGCACAGATCTATCTATTTTTGTGGATTACCTAAACAAAATAGACAACAGATGTGAGTTTTCATAAACTTAGTGTGTAACCGAACAGAATTAAGCATACAATTATACAAAGATCATATACACAGTCGGATATAGATTCGGACCAAATTCCCTTACAAAAATAGACAACAGATATTTAGATGTACAAAATCCTACCCCCATCCTCCACACACCAACTCCGACCATTCCAACACACCATGTATGTTTAAAAACACCCACCCATGTAACGCCTCAAATTATAAGGTCTTTGATTTTTACATAAATTGGCAATTGCATGTATAGGTGTGCTGGAGTAATGATTTGGGAGTGTGTGTGGGGCCTTTAGAAGGTTCAAGCCAAACCTTTAGCAAAGTTTTAATTTTTAAGGATAGGGGAACTTGGATGTTAACAGGTAGGACTTAAGTTTAATTGTTGTCATTTCATAGCACAAAATGAGCCACTAGTGGAGTGGCAAGTGACGTCACAAGCAATGGAAGGAAGGGGGTTCAAATTTCCTTACAGGTAAAAGTGCAATTATTTTGCTACATAGAGGCGTCAAGAGGTGGAAAGGAACTCAAACACTTGAAGTTGGTTGGAGACATGGTAAGAGATGAAAGTTGGACTTGGTCTTGAGAATTTGAATTAAATTCAAATTGAAAAGTTAAGTGAATCAAGGAGCAAAGAGGGGAGGAAATTAAGCAGCAAATCGTGGGATTCAAGGTGGGTGATGTTGTGGCCAATTTTGGAGTCTTTGGGGGTTGCACATTCAGTCTTGAGTGCCAAATTTGTATAGGGAGCGGCGTGTTTTCTATTTCGGTCATTTTTATTTCGATAGAGCTTCTCTTGCATTCTTGGTTGTCATTCATTTTGTGCATTTTGTTTTCTTTCTTTCTTTTTACCATTTTGGTTCATTTTGTTCTTCTTACTATAACACAAGTACCTAGTGCCGATTTTGTTTTTCTATTGAAACTTTTCCCTCTTTACCTCATGTTTTCTCTTTATCGTATTAGCGTTTATCCTCTCATTTGATTTCTCTCCTTCCAATCCCTTATTGTGTGCTTAGCTAAACCTTGGTTGTGCCCCTTTCATTCCTTTTCTCTTCTAACTGAAACCTATCTTCTTATCCTGTCTCTTGAAATAGCTATTCTCTCCCTCCTCAACTATATTTTTCCATTGTTGGTCAAATGCAACCTCTCTCTTTTCTCTCTTGACAGATTTCTTCAATAGCCGAATCTCACAGTTCTTTTTTTCCATTCCCATACTTTCTTCTTCTCTTCGAGTTCCCTTGTGCATTCATTTCTTTGATCCTTTTCTTTGGCCGAACACTATCTTGATTGTATTGTCGAGTTCTTCGAATTCCTTAAGTTAAATATTCCTCTGTCTTTCTTCGAATCCAGTGCTCGTCTTCTTCATCCATCGGAAAGTGGTAAGTATTGCTTCTCTACTTCTATCCAAGCCGAATATTCTTAGTTGCTCTAGAGTGGTGATTTTGATTATTCTTTCGTTAGGGTTCATAAGGAATGGGTGATTATTGAAGCGATCATTTCAGTATATTATTTAAGGTATTGTGCCACCCCACTTTTTGGTTAAGCCAATTAGGTTTATAGGTAACTATAAGGTTATGTGGTGGTGTAAAACCACCCTTTTTTATCATTATTTATTTAATAGGATCTATTGGCTTGTAGTCAGCCGTGTTGGAATGTGATCAATCCGGAGTGGTGACTCTAGGGAGTTAAGGCGTTTTGGTAACCAAGGTAAGGGATATGTTTGATTTTTGAGCATAGTGTAGAGGAGATGATTAATTCTGTTATCGAGGGGTTAATTAAGTTTGCTAATGTGATGTAGGTTCAGGCTCTAAGTTGTTCACAGATGGTCGCAAAAAGATATGTAATTGCACCTTACCGTAGTGTGAATCAGTAAAAGCCGAAAAGCTGAAATGCCGACACGTTGGAATTCGAGGCCTTATAAGCATGCAAACGCTTGTGGGCTAGACCGAGCCCAGATGTTGTGGGTAATAGAATGTTGAGGCATTTATGTGTGATGCCGTGCACTTCGGTCGTTATGGGCCTTGATGGGCCCAATGGGCTTGCAGGCCCATACTACAAAGTTACTTGGTAAGTGATCACTGGTAGGTTGGATTGTAAGGTTTGTAATACTGTATGTGAAATTGGACCGAATGGGCCACATGAGCGTGTGGGCCCACCTGGGCTCAATGGGGGTTTTGGGCCCACATACATTGTTTTAACCATATAGACTATCTAAGTCGCTTGAAGTGACGTTAGACCTTGTAAAAGGTCGTATTAGGTATCACAGCTCCGAAGCTTTGTATAATGACCAAAATGCCCCTGAGGGGTAAAATTACCATTTTACCCTTGATTGCTAAAATGACCCTTATACCTCTAGAGATAGGTTGTCTGATATATGTATGGCTGTATTTGTGTCTGTTAATCTGCATACATTAAGTTTTTACTTGAGGCACGATAATCTGCATCGGGTTGGGTATGATATTTGAGGAAGCTCTATAATAGTGGCACTGTCACATGATTTTGTTATAGTGGCTCAGACACGTATTTTGTTTCTGGTGGCTCTACCACATTATCTGTTATTAGCAGTATGGCTACGTATTGGTGTGTGGGCTGGGTGGGTCGAGTTATTCTTCACATGGTGTGATGGTTGGTACGGGTGGTGTGATGGTTGGACTGGGTTGGGCTTTCATGCTTATACTGTTCTGATTCTGTAATGAGCTTGGGCCCCACTCTGTTTCCATATAGGGCTAAGGCCCAGACTAATCTGTTTCTGTATAGGGCTTCGGCCAGTCTGTTTTGCATGACTGAACTCTGTTATTGGTTGGGGAAGTTATATACTAAGTTTTCGCAAACTTACCTATTATTTTAAATGTGCAGGTAACCCCCAACCATAGGTGATTTAGAGCTGCGAGGGACTCGGGGTGGCCACATGTCTTCTGATTTCAGAATTGTTTTTAGTTAATTTTAGTTTGGGTATTATTTGTGTAATAAGGTCATTATGGGGTCTTTGTTTTAACTTTCGTTATTTGAGCTGTTTTATCCTCTCAAATTGTTAGAGTAGTTAATCGGGTTTTCAAAACTAATAACAAACGGTTTCAAGAATTTCACATGTAATGTTTTCGACTATTAAGATCTCTCATAACTTCAAATAATTGAATACAACAAATATGGAAACCATTTCTACTAGTCCATTTTTAACTTATAAAAATAGTTTTAACCAGATTTTGTTCTACGTCCACAATCTAAATGAGGTTTTTGAAATAGAAGAAACTTTTATCGATAAGTTTAATTTCGAACGTAACTTCCATGTAACACACTAGATTTGACCATAACGTCTGGGTAGAGTTTGAGGTGTTACATTTAGTAGTATCAGAGCCAAGTTACAAAACTCGATTGTGGTATTGATTTTAAAATTTTCCTTTAAAATTGATTTTAATGATTTGAACTGTTATGAAAAGTTGATTTCTTTGAAAATTCGCTAAAAGGGTTTCTAAATTTTTCTAAATTTTGATCTTTTGAAAAACGAGGATTTTTAAGTGAATTTGGTTGTTTTCAATTGTTGATACTAGAAGTGTGTGTGGCACACCAAGTCTCCGGTGTCAAATTTGTAAGTTCTTTGATATTCTTTACTGTTATAAGACTAAGCTGTGATACTGAGAAACTACTATGATAGTAGTTCTATACTGAAACTCTGTAGTTAGGGTAAACTGAGACTGTAGGAAAATTGAAAACTGTAGCTAGATCTTGATTTGCGAAAACAAAACTTTAATTACTGCCTTCTGCATAAAACATCCGTTATAACTACTGAAATTATGAACTAATTCATAAAATTCATAATTAGATAATACATAATATCGATATGAGTACAAGAGCTACACGCCGAAGGGGTGCTCGAGGTTAAGGTAGTACTGGGTCAGATCATCAGCATCGGGATAGATGCCTGCTAGGGAGGCACCAGCATCACTAGTGACTGAGACGGGGTCTCAGGATCGAGCTGCAAGGGACGATGCTTTGCCCCAAGCGATGCTCCGAGTATTAGAGAGAGTAGCTGGAGTAAGTATTGGGTCCGTGGGTCGTGGATCAATTTTTGATTGGCTCCGGGCTAATGGAGCGGAGATCTTCAAGGGTGTATCTGGCGTAGCCCTGAATGTGGCCGAGTACTAGTTAGAGGCCACTGAGCAAATAATAGACGATATGGACTACTCAGTGGAGTAGAAACTGAAGGGAGCAGTGTCTTTACTACATGATGAGGCCTACCAATGGTGGCTTACTATGAGGGATGGTGCACAGTCTGATTGTTACGTGGGATTTCTTCAAGACTGCCTTTGAAAGGAAGTATGTTGGGGCGAGTTATGCGAATGCCTAAAGGAAGGAATTCGTAAGTCTGACTCAGAGGAACAAGTCAGTAGCAGGGTATGAAGCGAAGTTTTTAAGGTTATGTCGATATGCTCGTGGGATTGTTGCCACGAGTACAAGCACTGTGCGCAGTTCGAGGATGGTCTCAGAGATAAGTTGCGAGTGCTGATAACTCCACAGAGGGAGCATGATTTTGCTACCCTAGTTGAAAAAGAAAAGATAGCTAAAGATGTGAAGCGCTCAGAGCGCCAAAATCATAAGAAGGATCGGGGCAGATTCGAAAGGGATTCAGGGCCCTCGGGTTCTTCAGCGAGGCCTGTTAAGAAAGCTAGATTTGAGGGACCGGTTCAAGCAGTTCTAGTGATTATGGTTAGACACCTCAGACTTGTGCTAATTGTGGGAGGTCATATCAGGGTGATTGTTGGAAGCGTACTGGTGCATGCTTCCGATGTGGGTCTAAGGATCATCAAGTTAGGGATTGCCCTCAGAGGCCGGTACAGTTGCAAGCTGCAGAGCAGAGGGTTACTTAGATAGTGAGAGTTGCTTAGCAGCCACCGAGAGGCCGTGGACAGGCTAGGGCGGAAATAGTAATGGACACTACATAGAATTAGAATAATTAGAATAATATAAATATGATAGAATAAATGGAATATTATGGTGCGATAGCCAGCTTTGGTCTACGCTGCTCGTCCCTAAGAGGATGGTGATGCCCCTAACGTCATAACTGGTACGTTTTTTATTCATAGTATGCCATACACTACTTTGATTGATATTGGGTCTACACACTCATATGTTGCATGCAATGTGTTTGAGACGCTGGGTATCGAGTTAGAGTATACTGCTAGTGGGATGTTTATGTTAAGTCCACTGGGATAGTCTGTTAGGGTAGACAAATTGTTTAGATATGTACCCTTAGAAGTACAAGGTAGAATTTTTCTTGCGGATTTAATGGAACTACCATTTAGGGAATTCGATCTTATTTTGGGTATGGACTAGCTAGTGAAACATCATGCGAATTTGGAATGCGCGGCTAAGCGAATGGTATTGAAAACTGCTGAGGATGAGGCGCTAGCTGTGATAGGAGACCGAAGGGATTATTTGTCTAATGTTATCTCAGCATTAAGGGCCAAAAATTTGGTTCACAAGGGTTGCAAGGCGTATCTAGCGTACGTGAGTAATTTTGATTCTGAAGTCCTTCTGTGGGTGATGTTAAAACTGTCAGAGAATTTCTAGATGTATTTCCTAATGAGCTTCCTGGGTTACCTCCGAACCGTGAGGTCGAGTTCATAGCTCCAGTGTTCATCGCCCCTTATAGGATGGCACCAAAGGATCTTGTAGAGTTAAAGGCACAAATCTAGGAACTACTGGACCGTGGGTTTACCGGACCAAGTGTGTCTTCGTGGGGAGCACCAGTGTTAATCGTTAAGAAGGATGGGACAATACGCATGTATATTTACTACCATTAGTTGATCAAACTGAACTTTAAGAACAAGTACCCTTTGCCGAGGATAGACGACCTTTTCAACCAGCTTAGGGGAGCTTCAGTATTTTCCAAGATCGATCTTTGTTCTGGGTACCATCAACTAAGAGTTAAGGAGGCTGGTGTGTACAAGACTGCCTTTAGGACTCGATATGGGCACTGCGAGTTCCTAGTCATGCCGTTTGGGCTTCCAATGCACCAGTAGCTTTCATGGATTTAATGAATCGGGTATTCCAACCCTATCTGGATCGATTTTTAGTTGCCTTTATAGATGATATTCTGATGTATTTGAAAACTGAGGAGGACCAATATGAGTATCTCTGAACTATTTTATAAATTTTGAGGGAGAAGTGGCTTTATGTGAAATTCAACAAGTGTGAGTTGTGGCTACGGGAAGTGACATTTTTAGGACACGTTGTTTCTGCCGAGGGGATTAGGGTGGATCCTCAAAAAATTGAAGCGCTATTAGACTGGAAACCACCGAGGACTGTGTCAGAAATTCGAAGTTTTCTAGGTCTGGCTAGGTACTACAGACATTTCGTTGAGGGGTTTTCTGTAATTGCTGCACCATTAACTAAGTTACTGCGTAAAGGGGTACCTTTTATCTGAACTGACAAGCAGCAAAAGAGTTATGAGAAACTGAAAAAGGTTCTGACGGAAGCCCCTGTTTTAATACAGCTTGAATTTGGGAAGGTTTTTACTGTTTATAGTGATGGGTAGCACATTGGATTAGGTTGTGTGCTGATGTAAGAGGGTAAGGTGGTTGCTTACACATCACGTCAACTTAAGCCTCATGAGGTAAATTACCCTATTCATGAATTGGAGTTAGCGGCGGTGGTATTTGCACGAAAGATCTGGAGGCACTATTTATATGGGGGGAAGTGTATCATTTACACAGACCATATAAGCCTTAAATACCTATTTACTCAGAAGGAGTTGAACCTTAGGAAATGAAGATGGATAGAGTTGCTTAAGGATTATGATTGTTCAATCGAGTACCACCCTGGGAAGGCTAACGTGGTAGTTGACGCTTTGAGCCGTAGGGCTGTATCTAACCTGGAAGTAATGTTGGCTCGTCTCAGTTTCTTTAATGATGGTAGTTTGTTGAAAAAATTGTACGTAAGACCAACTTGGACTGAGCAAATTAAAAAGAAGCAGTTATGAGATGAGTCACTGGTTTCTCGTTTTCAGCAAGTTAAGGATGATTGGAGTTCTGATTTTGGACTAAACAGTGAAGGAATTTTATGTTTTTGTGGGCGATTTTATGTTCCGAAGGATTCTGATCTGAAGCATTTGATTTTGCAAGAGGCACATAGCAGTCCATATGCTATGCACCCTGTTGGGAATAATTTATATTAAGATCTGCGTGAACTGTATTGGTAGCTGGGACTTAAGCACGAGGTGATTGAATTTGTGGTTAAGTGTCTTACATGCCAGCAAGTTAAAGTTGAGCATCAACTGCCTTCAGGGCTTCTTCAGCTAGTCAATATTCCACTCTGGAAATGGGAAAGGGTAACCATGGATTTTGTGAGTGGGTTACCCTTAACGCCTTCTAAGATGGACTCAGTTTGGGTTACTGTGGACAAACTGACAACATTCACCCACTTTATACCAGTCTGTACTGATATTTTTGCTTCAGAAGTTAGCAAAGTTGTATGTAGCTGAGATAGTATGAGTTCATGGGGTGCCATTATCAATCATATCTGACAGAGACCCTAGATTCACAACTTGGTTCTGGAAGAAGTTGCATGAGACGTTGGGTACAATGTTGGACTTCAGCACTGCTTTCCACCCTCAGACGAATGGACAGTCGGAGAGGGTAATTCAAGTACTAGAAGATATGCTGAGAAGTTGTGTTATTGATTTTTAGGGTAGCTGGGAAGATTACTTACCATTAACGGAGTTCGCGTATAACAATAGTTATCAAGCAAGTATTCGGATGGCACCATACGAAGCGCTGTATGGTCGTAGATGTCATGCGTCTACTTGTTGGACTGAATTGGGTGAGCGTCAAGTTTTGGGGCCATAGTTGGTTACAGATACTGAAAACAATGTTAAGTTGATTAGAGAGCTGTTAAAGGAAGCGTCTGATAGGCAGAAGTCATATGCCAATTTGAAGCACATAGGGATTGAGTACTTTTTGGGAGATTTAGTATTTTTAAAAGTCTCACCTTGGAAGAAGATTTTGTGATTGCGTCAGAAGGGCAAGCTAAGCCGTCGGTTTATTGGGCCCTATCGAGTTCTAAAACAGGTGGGTCCAGTAGCATATAGCTCGAACTGCCTCCTAAATTAGATCAGATTCACGATGAGTTCCACGTCTCCATGCTGAGGCGATACCGCTTGAATCCTTCGCACATAGTGCCAGTTGAGGAAATTGAGGTGAAGTCTGATTTGACTTTTAAGAAAGAACCACTACAAATTATAAATTCGTGATATTAAAGCATTAAGGAAGAACTCTATTCCACTGGTCAAGGTGCTCTGGCGTAATAACGATTCAGAGGAAGCCACATGGGAGCCTAAAGAGACGATGCGACAACAATACCTTCACTCGTTCTGACAAGATAAATTTCGAGGCTAAAATTTCTTTAAGTGGGGTACAATTGTAATGCCCCAAATTATAGGGTCTTTGATTTTTGTATAAATTGGCAATCGCATGTTTAGGTGTGCTGGAGTGATGATTTGGGGGTGTGGGAAGCCTTTAGAAGGCCTGGGTTCAAGCCAAACCTTTGGAAAAGTTTTAATTTTTAGGCTTAGGGAAACTTGGATGTTAACAGGTAGGACTTAAGTTTAATTATTGTCATTTCATATCACAAAATGAACCACTAGTGGAGTGGCAAGTGATGCCACAAGCAACAGAAGGAAGGGGGTTTAAATCTCCTTGCAAGCAAAAGTGCAATTATTTTGTACATGGGGGCGGCAATAGGAGGAAAGGAACTCAAACACTGGAAGTTGGTTGGAGACCTGGTAAGAGATGAAGGTTGGACTTGGTCTTGAGAATTAAAATTAAATTCAAATTGAAAAGTTGAGTGAATCAATGGTGAAAGGGGAGGAAATTCATGAGCAAATCATGCGCTTCAAGGTGGGTGATGTTATCGCCAATTTTGGACACTTTGTGGGTTGCACATTTGGTCTTAAGTGCTGAATTGGTATAAGGAGTGGGGTGTTTTCTTTTTCAGCCATTTTTGTTTCGATAGAACTTCTCTCGCATTTTTGGTTGTTGTTCGTTTGGTGCATTTTTTTTCTTTCTTTCTTTTTACCATTTTGGTTCATTTTGTTCTTCTTGTTGTAACATAAGTACCTAGTGCCAATTTTGTTTTTCCATTGAAACTTTACCCTCTCTACCTCACGTTTTCTCTTCGCCGTATTGGCGTTTATCCCCTCCTCTGATTTCTCTCCTTCCAATCCCTCATTGTGTGCTTAGCTGAACCTTGGTTGTGCCCCTTTCAATACTGTTCTCTTCTAGCCGAAACCTATCTTCTCATTCAATCTCTCGAAATAGCTATTCTCTCCCTCCTCAACTATATTTTTCTTCCTTTAGCACCTTTTTCCATTGTTAGCCAAATGCAACCTCTCTCTTTTCTCTCTTGACCGATTTCTTCAATGGTCGAATCACACATTTCTTTTTCTCCATTGCCATACTTTCTTCTTCTCTTCGAGTTCTCTTCTGCATTCATTTCTTTGATCCTTTTCTATGGTCGAACACTATCTTGATTGTATTGTTGAGTTCTTCGAATTCCTTAAGTTGAATATTCCTCTATCTTTCTTCTAATCCGGGGTTCGTCTTCTTCATCCATCGGAAAGTGGTAAGTATTGTTTCTCTACTTCTATCTAAGCCGAATATTCTTAGTCACTCTAGAGAGGCAATTTTGATTCTTTTTTTGTTAGGGTTCGCAAGGAATGGGTGATTGTTGAAGCAATCTTTTCAATCTATTATTTTAGGTATTGTGCCACCCCAATTTTTGGTTTAGCCGATTAGGTTTATAGGTAATTATAAGGTTATGTGGTGGTGTAAAACCACCTTTTTTTATCATTATTTATTTAATAGGATCTGTTGGCTTGCAGTTAACTGTGTTGGAGTGTGATCAATCCAGAGTGGTGACTCTAAGGAGTTAAGGCGCTCTGGTAACCAAGGTAAGGGAGATTTTTAATTTTTGGGCATAGAATGGATGAGATGATTAATTCTATTATTGAGGGGTTAATTAAGTTCACTAATTTGATGTAGGTTTAGGCTCCATGTTGTTCACAGACAGTCGCAAAAAGGTGTGTAACCGCACCCTACCGTAGTGTGAATTGGCGAAAGCCAAAAAATTAAAATGCCAAAACGTTGGCATTCGTGGCCTCATTAACATGTAAACGTTTATGGGCAAGACTGAGACCAAAAATCGTGGGCAGTAGACCTTTTAGAATGTCGTATTAGGTGCCACAACTCCGAAGCTTAGTATAATGACCAAAATGCCCCTGAGGGGTAAAATTACCATTTTACGTCCGACTGCTAAAATGACCCTTATACCCCTAGAGATAGGTTGTCTGATATATGTATGACTGCATTTGTGTCTGTTAATCTGCATGCATTAAGTTTTTAATTGAGGCATGATAATTTGCATAGGGTTGGGTATGATATTGAAGGAAGCTCTATAACAGTGGTACTTCCACGTGATTCTGTTATTAGTGGCTCAGCCACATATTTTGTTTCTGGTGGCTTTGCCACGTTATCTATTATTAGCAGCATGGCTGCGTATTGGTGTGTAGGCTGGGTGTCTCGAGTTGTTCCCCACATTGTGTGATGGTTGGACTGGGTTAGGCTTTCATGCTTATACTGTTCTAATTCTGTAATGAGCTTGGGCCCCACTCTTTTTCTATATTGGGCTAAGGCCCAGACTGATCTATTTCTGTATAAGGCTTCTGCCAGTCTATTCTGCATGACTGAACTATGTTATTGTTTGGGAAGTTATACACATAGTTTTCGCAAGCTCACCTTTTATTTTAAATGTGCAGGTAACCCCGGCCATAGATGATTTGGAGTTGCAAGGGACTCGGGATGGCCACATGTCTTCTGCTTTCAGAATTGTTTTTAATTAATTTCAGTTTGGGTATTATTTGTGTAATAAGGACATTATGGGGTTTTTGTTTTAACTTTTGTTATTTGAGTTGTTTTATCCTCTCAAATTGTTAGAGTAGTTAATCTAGTTTTAAAAAACTAATAATAAATGGTTTGAAGTATTTCACATGTAATGTTTTCAAATATTAAGTGCTTTCATAACTTCAAATAATTGAACACAACAAATATGATAGCCATTTCTACTAGTACATTTTCAACTTATAAAAAAAGTTTTAACCGAATTTTATTCTACGTCCACAATCTAAACGGGGTTTTTGAAATAGAAGAAACTTTTTATCAATGTGTCCAATTTTGAACGTAACTTCCATGTAACACACCAGATCTGGCCATAACGTCCGGGCCCACTAAATGTAACACCCCAAACCCGGCCTGGACATTAATGCCAGATCTGGTGTGTCACTTGGAAGTTACAGTCAAAACTAAACTTTTCGATAAAAAGTTTCTTTTATTTCAAAAACCCCGTTTAGATTGTGGACATAGAACAAAATCCAGTTAAAACTATTTTTATAAGTTGAAAATGTACTAGTAAAAATGGTTGCCATATTTGTTGTGTTCAATTATTTGAAGGTATGAAAGCTCTTATTATTTGAAAACATTACGTGTGAAATTCTTGAAACCGTTTGTTGTTAGTTTTGAAAACCCGATTAACTACTCTAACAATTTGAGAAGATAAAACAACTTAAACAACGAAAGTTAAAACAAAAACCCCATAATGGCCTTATTATACAAATAATGCCCAAACTGAAATTAATTAAAAACAATTTCGAAAGCAGAAGACATGTGGCCACCTCGAGTCCCTCGTAGGTCCAAATCATCTATGGCTGGGGGTTACCTGCACATTTAAAATAAAAGATGAGTTTGCGAAAACTCAGTGTATAAATTCCCCAACCAATAACAGAGTTCAGTCATGTAGAACAGACTGCCATCCCTAATCACCATATTATGCCATTACAACACACATCAAATATAGTGCAGCCAAGTTGCCAAAGTATAGGCGAAGGTCGCCTTTTAGTACACTTCCTCCATATATATATATCACCCCACCCCAAATACAGATATAGAAATCAAATTCAAATATAACGAATTAAACATGCTCCACAAGATATATACTCTGATGACAAATATACATATAACAGTGTAGTCATGCATACTTTTAGTATCATACTTAGTTCAGTCTACTATAATATACTAGCATACAAAATATGGTTTAATAGCCTTTACTGACCCTACAGTAGGCCCACAGTTGATCGTAGTGACCCGTGCGACCTTAGGAAAAATTATAAAAATATGGGCCCACATGCTTGTTTGGGCAGACACGGCCTGCCCCAATAACCCATATGCTCGTGTGGAATACTCATATGGGCCCACACGCCTATGTGGCCCATACGGCCACACTCCAGCCACTACACGACCATGCCCTACGCCCAACCCTATCTTCATCAATCACACGACCATGTCTCGCACACGGCCAACCACACGACAATGCACATGCCCATGTGGCGTCAACAGTGAGGCTTTTCAGCTTTTGTCGAAGTTCATTTTTCTACAGTTCGGATACACACATATTATGATTTTGATCTGAAACTGCCCTCGAGACCACCAACACCTAAAATTGACCAACAATCACTGAATTAAATGCCTAAATCAACAACAATTTGAACCACTTTGAAAACAACCAAAGCTCTTACCTTAGAACGAGCAACAGTGAATCCGTACAACCACAGCACCGATTGAAACCCTCAGCCCCTTGATCGTTTCCTAAATATGAAATGAACCCTCTTAATCAATGAATTATTAACACAAAATATTAATCACGCTTACTCCACTTACCAGAAATGCACTAACACGCTGAAATACCAAGATATAAAAATACGATAATAATAAAAAAGGAGGCAGAAACGCAGGAAGGAAGAGTAAGAAGACAAATGGCAAAAAAGCAAAGAAACTAATGTCAGATTCTTTTAGTGAGAGATAAAAAAAAATTACCTAAAATTCAAAAAGAAGAAAAATTAGGGTTATGACAACATATCCCTTATTTTTCTCCCACTAACCTACTAACTTACAACTCCCATAGAATTTCGGCTATACTGAAACTCTATCAGCCAACAGAGTAAAAATTAACTCCATTGCTCATGCAAGGATTCGAAAATAGGACCTTCAACACATTAACTCCCTTACCACTAGAACCAGTAGACTCATTTTGACAGAAATTAACAGACAATTTTACATAAGCCCATCTAGCAAGGGTAAGGCCAGGATTAGAAAAATAACAAAATTTGGAAAACGTGGGACTTGAACCCAAGACCTCACTCACACACCTAGAACAATTAACCACTGAAGTAGATACACATTTGTGTCAAACATTTATAGAAACAGAGATAAATTATCAGGGCGTTACATTACAATATGCTATAGTGAATTGCAAATAGAAAGTGATTGCTCTAAAATGTTGGAATGGTGAAATGATTACTGTTGAATATGTTAAGCTCGATTGTACAGTCAATATAATATCAATAATATTTGTAACACCCCAAAATAGGGCCTATGTATTTTAAGGGTAATTCAAGAATTTTAGCCTTTGAGTGTTCAAAATTTTACAAAATGGTTTATCAGTAAATTTTTTTGCTATGGTTTTTAGAAAATCTAATCAATTGCTGAAAATGAGTTTTAAATACATTTAATTTTGAAAAAAGGACTTATTTGTAAAAGAGTCAAAACTTAGAGTTTTTAAGAGGCAATTAGACCAGATTTTAAAATCCAACTTAAAAACCCCCATTTATAGTTTTATTTTTAGGTTAGTCTTCTTTTTCTCTCATACTTGTGCCATCCATAGTTCTTCCAACTCTCCCAATTGGTTTTGAATTCCAAATCCTAATTCCTTTGATTTCTATCATCTCTTAAGTTATAAATCTCCATAGAAGTTAAGAAAAACACCTAAAAACACCATAGTTTTCTCCATTGTCAAGCTTTCAAGTTTTTAATTTTTTCAATCAAATGCTTAATTTTTCATTGTCTACGGTAAGGATTCAAGTCCTAAATAGTTTTAAATGCTATTTAGTCTTTAAAACTAAGTTTTTAGCCATTAAATCCCATGTTTTAAATAAAAGTAAAAAATTGCGCCGTTAATGGTGGATTTTAGGATTTTGAGTAAAAATAAGGTTTCAAAGTGTTTTTAAATTAATTTTGATATGATTAAGAGGTTTCTAAACTTAATTTAAAGTTTCATTCAAGATTTCTTGAGTTTTAATGAATTTTTGAAAAATAGTCATAAAACATATCGAAAAACTTGATACTATGAATTGAGTAGTTTTGTGCAGTTTAAAGGTTGAGAATGTCATTGATGAATAATTAGATGAATGAAGCTTGTTTTAGGTGAAAAGATTTAGTGTAGATCAAGATATTTGGATTTCAAGTTGGTTATGTTAAAGGTTTCAGCTACATGAGAACATAGCTCCAACTTATGTTTTTTATTGCTTGTAGTGAGTCCTTACCCAATTTTTGAATGTATTGTTATATGAATTATTAGATTGAAGGTTCAGATTCATTAAGACCTTCTACGAGTAGAGATAAAGACAAAGAAAATCTAGTTTAAGCTTTCAACTTTTCGACGAAAGCATATTTGTGAGTGTCCGTAATAATTGCTTGTGGATATGATTCAATGCGTTATTTGGGAATTTAGTATTATCCTAAACCCCTACTCTAAATTCTGAGTTTAAACTTTCTCATACCTATGTTATCTTGTGAACTATGTAAACATGTGAATTGAGATGAGATGTTATAACATGTGATATGTGGTTATGATAACTATTGTGAAAGTGCAAATGTGTACATGTTATGTATATGTTAAATGTTAGTGATAGTGTTTTGCTAAAGGTGCAAATATGCAATGATAGTGCATGGATAATCAGTAAGTAAAATGTGTTTAATTTTAGATATTTTGGCCTTGTGATCTTGAAATCGTTGGATATAGTTCGCATGTCATAAGACTGTGATTATTCACCTATATATATATATATTGATTTTAAGCATTAAGGCCCTGGGACATTTTGGAGTGATAAAGGAATGTGAGCTAAGCTCCATTCAATAGGACATGTGAGAGGAAATAATGAGAGTGTTAGCTTTACGCTTCACTTTTGGGATATGTTTGACTCATGAGTCTATGTGTTGTGTTGGAGATCTGTGCCTTCGATGAGTAATGATAGAGCTCACTTTTATTTTTCATAGCTCAAGTGCCAAATTATCTTAAATTATGAATATTTGTGTATTACGATATGTGTTTATATGACATGTGACTAGTATGCAATTTATCTATAAACATGTTTTTGAGTATTATGATATATGCTTGAATGTTATGTGATTATAGGACTATTGTAATATATGCTTAAATGTTATGTGATGATATGAGTATTGTAATATATGCTTAAATGTTATGTGATTATATGTGTAATGTGATACATGCTTAAAAGTGAATATGATTACCATGTAAATAAACTAGTAAATAATGCATGGGTAAGTACAATATGACACTAGAGTTGAAACTATTGAGGTTGTGCTATATGGTTGTCTCGTTAATGCTTGATGAATTGTTTATATGGTAGTTGTTCTAGGCATTCGTTGAGCTTGTTAAGCTCACCCACTCCTTTTAAACCCTTTCAGAGTAGTTAAGTCTTGGTGTGAGCGGTGCGGTTTCGAGGGGTGATCCAAGCAAGACATTAGCTTTATTTCATAGGTGTTATTAATTAATTTATTTTTTGGGGAAATAAAGGCAATGTTGTAGAATTGTTGCATGAATTTCGCAATGATAATTTTGATGTTTCCATAGTTTTATTTGTTCTCAAGATTTAAAGGTTTTATTCGTGATATGTTGACTATTGCTTAGACTTATTCAGAATGATTGAAAATGTGATTATAGTCATTTTGATGTTTATTTGATATGGTAAAAGGTGCATATTGAATAAATTCATGTTGGAGTGGTTTATATGAATAAATATGCTAAATTTTTACGGTCTGGAGTAGAGGTATCGATATTCATGTTCTGAAAATGATACCTCTGTGGTTTTTAATGTGTAGAAAGTCAATTTTGATTGTTGGTATCGATATTTTGCCACGAGTATCGATATTTAGGGTAAAATTATCGATACTTTTTCAATGGTACTGATACTTTCTAAAAGTTGGGTTTTTAAGACAAGAAACAGTAAGCTAATTTGGAATCAATTTTTCAAGCGGTATCAATACCACTTGAGCGAATTATCAATACTACTTTACCAGTATCGATACCTACATAATAGTTTTGAGAAATTTGGCTAAGTGGTCTTAATGCATGTTTAATTATTATGATAAGTTTATTTAAAGTATGTTTGGCATGTTTTAATGATGGTTGATATATATTTGACTAAAAATTTATAAGATCACTGATAGAGAGGATGATTTCTTAATAATGTGATAATCTACTACGAATATGACATGAGACGTGTAACAGCCCATTTTAGACCCTAATCGGAATGAGTGGTTTTGGGACCACTTAACAGAGTCGAAATATTGTTTTAACTGCTTTTATATGTTTTACAGCATGATAGATTCATTGTGTGAAAGTTTTGTATAGAAATTTTGTTGTTTGATTAGCTAATTCGAAAAAAATGATTAAATCGCATAAAGCGATAAATAGGAGTTCTATTTCATAAATGACTTATTTAATCATGGCTTTTAAAATGGGAGTCCTTAAATGCTTATTTTACCATTTTAAAAGGTAGTGGACATTTATGTCCTTATTATTATGATTTTATAATAGTTTTTATAGGGTCAATTTTGGTTCTAATCAAATATGTGATATAATAGTTTAATTAAAACATAAAATGCTTTAATTTTCACTATCTTCAACCGATTACTCAAACAAAATAAAAGGTTTTAAAGCATTCTTCATTCGGCTAGCTTTTAACTTCAATTAAGATACGATTTTTGATCCGTTTTTAATGATTTTTATGTTTTTGAGATCGTTGCTTTGTATACTAGCTGACCCATACCTCAATTTCTGAATTAGGTTGTGTCTTTGAAAAATGCCATTGATGAATCCATGTTGTTTTGATAGTTTTTAATGAATTATTGATGTTTATTTGGAAATATACAATTTTTTTTATAAAGTAGTTTTTGACAAAAATGTCGAAAAAGGGTTAAATTAAAAAAGATAGAATTTTTGTGGTTAGATTTATGAATAAATGACTTATATGTGCTTATTTGAGGTATATGAATATTCAGCTATGATGAATTGAGGGTTTTATAGTGTAATTTGGTATTTTGTGAATTTAGGACTAAAGTGTTAAATTATGAAAAGTTAAAGGCTAATTTGTAAATAGGCCAAAATACATGTTTTTGGACTAAATTGAATAGGTTGGTGGTTAAATAGTTAAATTTGCATTAATATAGATCAAGATAATCGAATCCCAGAACTTGATCGGGGAAAGAGAAAGGTAGACGAATAGACTCGAGATTCTACTAAACCGAGGTAAGTTTGTATAATAGTAATCGAGTTGTAAATGTTTATATGTGATGCTTAATTTGTCATATGAATGCAATATCCTCATAGAAATTGGATTTGCCTATTGATTATATATATGAATTGTAACACCCCAAACCCGCCCCAAACGTTATGGCCAAATCTGACGTGTCACATTGAAACAAAAACACAAGTTCCGATCTTAAACCTTCCTTAAAGAATTCAATGATAATTTTTAAGAAACTAAAGTGAATGGAAGCTGTGCACCAGGTAGGTATCCGAAACAGAGGAGGTGAGCCATGAAGGCTGCTTAAGTACCAAGCTCTTGATTGGATCCAATCCTCGACATGCCCACAACCATTGCCACACTTTAGGTTGTTGATACTTTTGAAAATATCTCGAGATGGAGTTTGTTCAAGGTGATGTCTTAGTTAAAATGTTGTATTTATCTCTGTATGATTTGAAAACCGAGAGTTGTTTAAAAACGTAACCTAGATCTAGCCCATTTTAAGATATAAATAATAACGCAGATTTCAAAGTTCAAAACCAACCAAATCCAGAAAGAAATTAGTTAAAATGGCCCTATTACAACCCAAAAATAGATAATAATATTTAAATAAAACTTTTAAAAGAAAGTCCAACTGAACATCATGGCCACACTAAATTCCCACCGGCTCCAAGTCTCCACATTAAGGTTCACCTGCAAGGTTGAAGAAGGGGGGTGAGTTTGGAACTCAGTGTATAACAAGCCCTTTCAGAGCCCAAATCCATACATGTACAAGCTCAATGCTTAACATACACTGGGCCGAAGCCTTTCGGTTAACTGTTACTGGGCCGAAGCCTTTATATTACTCATATCGCTAGGCCAAAGCCTTTCTGTAAACGGTATGGCCCATAGGCCCATCTCAATATTACATAACTCAAACCATACATGTATGCAAAAACCCATTTGGGGAGACTACTCAAACCTCCATCCGCTACTCTCTACCCGTACCAACCAAACTCTCCATGTGGGGAATAACTCAACCCACCCAACCAAACTCTCCACTGGCAGCATAGCTGCTTAATCATATAACTGGAGGCCAAGCCTCTTTTAATAACTGGGGCAAAAGCCCTTTTCGGTAAACTGGGGCAAAGCCCTTTATCACTTCCTCCATCATATAAAACCCAACCCATGCATATAATGAATCAAATAGTGCATATCATGTTCATGTCATAGCATATCATGTGCATATCATGTCATAGCATGTAAAACAACAGTATCAAAGTCATCATAAACATATTACAACCCTAAGGGTATAATAGTCATTTTTACCTAGGGGTAAAATAGTCATTTTCATGTTTTAAGGGGTAATTACGTACTTTTATCCATTATTAGGGTTTTCCATGCTTATTCATCAATTCCAAGTGTTTAACAGCAGTTTTTAGCCTATTATAGCGCATTCAAGTTATTGGGCCCAAAACCCCTAATGGGCCCTTCGTAGCCGATTTAGTCATTTAGGTCCGTTTTAGCCTAAGTTACGCAACGGTACTAAAAATTTAACATGCAATTCAATCAGATTCCATTTTTACCAATTTTTACCCAAATGGGCCCACAAGCCCATTGGGCCCTATTTTAGCCCATCGAGGCCCAACGTACCAAACTGCGCGAAACCGTGCTCTTACCTGTTCCATCACTCTCGTTTACTGTGTTCATCGCAATTGAACTCATCCACACATCATCTCGTATTTACAGGTTACATCAACAACATAATCCGATGTTTCGGCTTTTATGCAATATGAACCTAGGCTATTACGGGGTATGTTACACACCTGTTAAAAGACGACCGATTCTTCCAAGTCCTCCACGCACTCGTCCTATATTCATTTAATTGATGTATTAGATCCAAATCTAAAAGAATAATCACTATAGTCTTATTAATACCATTTGGCCCCTATGCCTAAAACCGTAGATAACTTACCTTCGCACGACCGATTAATGGTCCAGACTTCTCCAACACCACTTCACCCAACCTACTATTCCTTCGCGATTTGTTGCTTTCCTACAAGAGGCCATAAAACGATTGAAGAAGGCCTAATAAAGCCTAGGCTAGAAATCGGTAATCTCCCTAAACTTTAGGGGGGTTTCGGCTTTTATAAGCATCCATAGCATCAAAATATAACTAAGGTTTCGAACTCTTACCGAGGGTTCACTTACACCAATGGTTCAATCCCGTATTGACTCAGATTCGACATAACTCCAAGCTCCTAAACACCAGTAGAAGTCGCCCCAAAAAGATCCTAAGATTCGGCCACCAAGACTCCACAAGTGCTGCGCTTTCGGCTTTTGGTCTAAGAGAGAAGAAGTTGTTTTGGGATGGAACTTTTATGATGATTTAATCGGTATGGGTTGAAGGCTCAGAGGTTGAAAGATTCGGCTACAAGAGATGAAGAGATCGCGAAGAGTTTAGCTTACAAGAAATCGGCACAAAGTACTTTTTCGGGATTTGGCTTATTCAGTGTTCGGCTACCAAGAGAATGAGGGAGGTGAATATGGTTCGGCTTTTCTAGATGTTAAAGGGAAAAAAAAGAATAGGAAGTATAGAAGAGAAGAGAGAAATAAAATGAGAGGAATTTCTGATGTGTATCAAACGACACAAGGGAAATGAATGGAAAGAAATGAAAAACTTAATTCTAATGCCGATTTAGCACTACACACTCCCCTTGGCCGGCCACCACTTCTCTACTTTCAAATTCTCCTAAAATCTCTCCCCATTATCCTCCCCCTTATCATTCCTTGATTCTAGCTCATGACCAATTGAAACCTTAGCCAACAGAGTTCCGTTCAACTTCAAACTCTTGCATACACAAGACATAAAAATAAACGCCACTGGTACCTTCCCCATGATTCGAACCTTGGCTTTCTCTCCTCATTTTCACGCCACCTTTTTAGGAGACTAGTGGCGTTACTTAGCCACTTTACCAATGCTCCGTTTGTGATACATTTTATCCATATATTTTAATAAGGCCTTCTAACCAGAGCCCCTAATTCTTTAAGTCCAAAATTCAAAAATTCTACCGGGTTTTGGCCAACTCATGGGCCTTCCATAGGCCCCCTTATACACTCTAAACATGAATTCCACAACCACATCTCAACATTTTAAAATTTTACAAAACATCACACAAAATTACTAAGCCCCAAAAATTAGGATGTTACATGAATAGATATGGAAATGTTTAAAGAATACAAGTACAAACTGACCACCGAGCCCCGTTAGAACCGTAGAAGTCGTAGGATACGAGTGACATGTCACAAGGGCTACAAGGTGGTTCGAGCTCCTGCATTTGTTGCAGACTCACCACAGCTCATGAGCTATATGTTCATCCTTCGGGATTACATGTTCAGTCTTTGGACTTACCGTTCAGCCTACGGGCTTACCGATCATCCTTCGGGATTACGTGTTCAGCCTTCGGGCTTACCATTTTAGGCTCGAAAAAGCATATATATGCATTGACAGATTACAGGTTATACATATATACACTGTGTGTGTATCACTCGAGTATCCATTGATGTTCTTAAATGTTCAACAGGCAATTACTGATACCGGTTACATGAAGTTCTATAGATATATGTATTACATATTATATGAGATTACATGGATTATATGAATTGATTTACATGAATTACATGTTATAAGTATTGAAGTTATGCTTATGATACCTGAACGTTGTATCTTATATATGAATGGTTTATGAAATTACATGGACTAACAAGTGTATGCTTGTGAAATAGGCAACATGAGTATATGAATTGAATTGGCATTGTTTAGGTGTCTATCTAATTGATTTGGTAAGTTAATATCTAGGTTATATGGGCTTACTAAGCTTTTGAAGCTTACTCTGTTTATTTATCCATTATTTTATAGATTCAGAAGCTAGCTCGATATTCGGACGAGTCGGGGATTGCCATCACACTATCTATACAACTTTTGGTACTTTTGGATCTTTGTAAATGAAAATGGTCATGGCATGTATAGGCTAGTTGTTAAGTTAATGAATATGGTATATTTTGGTACTAGTTCAAGCTATGAGATATGGCTTGGTTTGTAAATGTTTAATTTTTTTTTTTGAATGCCATATATGATGTGATCTTGATGGTAAGGTATATTATGAATATGTGAGAGTAATTATATGAATTAGCATGAATGGTTGATAGAAATGGTAAGTGTTATGATGTTGTTTTAAATTAGCATTATTAGCTATTGAGTTGTTGAATGAATTGATTTGGAATAATATTCCTTTGACATATGTTTAAGTGGTGTTAAATGGTTGCAAATTGTGTATGAAATATGGTGGTTTCATGCTTGTAGGAATTGACCCATTTTGGGTGGCAAGAATGGCTTAAGCCAAGCCTACCTTATGCCACACGGGTAGAGCATACGGGCGTGTGACTCAACCATGTAACCCCTACATCTTAAAGGTTTTAGGAAATTTTTGCACACGACTTAGAGACGAGCGTGTCTGGTAGCCGTGTGGTAATTGACAGTGTTGGCCACAGACTTGACACACGGGCATGTTTGGTGTCTGTGTGGGGTTAGACAGTTTCAACAGCGGGATGAATGTGTGGGGCGTGTCTAGTAAGGCACGACCGTGTTAATGTACACGGGACACGGCCGTGTGTCCCTAACTTGAAAGTTTTCTCAATGTTTTCCCTGTCTTTCTCATGTTTTTTTTTAAATTTGACCCCAATGAATGTATGTATCCTTACATGAATCTTTAAAGTGTTCTTTGATGAAGGTTGAGTTCAAAATTTTACTGATCTAATTTGTGTTACAAGTCCGGTAATGTAACACCCCTAAACCCGATCCCATCGCAGGAGAGTCGAGAGGCATCACTAGACCACTTCCTTAAAAGAAAACCGTATGTTATTGAAAGGAAATCTTTTCTAAATATAACGGTAAAATCGACACTACAGGCAATCGCTCATCTACCGAACACAACTAAACCAATTCATCAAGTTCAAAACAATGTATAAAATGAAATCATCCCTAGTCACATTCACTACTCTTACTTCATAAATTACGATTATAAAGGTGTAACATACTACAAATTTAGTTTACCAACATATGTTTTACGACCGCATATATATATATATATACTTACTAAGTTAAAACCATGACTATAACATGTGAGAATTTTTAAAAGGGCCATTTTCGCATGGCCTAATTTAGTTACAAAACTCAAAAGATATTTGTTTAACCACCATAAGTCAAACCTATACATGCCATTCGTAGATTTAAAGTCCAGTACCGAAAGATAGGTGATAGTGCAGATGACTTCGATTTTGGAACTCCCGTGACCGTAGCTTCGAGTTAGATCTACAAAATCGAAAGTAATGATAACAAAGTAAGCATATACTTGCTTAGTAAGTGCTTAATTTACTCAGTCAAAAGTAAATGAAGAACATAATGATATCAATACTACTAATTATTCCAAATGCATAACACAAACGAAACTTAATGCATCCCTGGGGTTTCGATTACACAATTTTACGCCTCAACCTCAAGGTTCTTGTACATAGGAGTGATATATAATACAACTCACAGATTCTTGCCAAATTCAAATAATTCATTTTCAATGACATTCTAAATCATTAAGAGTTTAGAATACATACCTGTCTTTCTCGCGTAAAGTGGAGCTTTTGTTATAACTATGGCAATATTATTTGTATAAATTTTATTATTATTTTTTTTTTCTCATCACTGGCTTAAAAGCCCTTCGAGACTAGGCTTGGCTATAGCTTTGGCTTGTAGGCCCATTGAGACTCAGCTCGGCTTTAACCCTGGCTCGTAGGCCCTTCGAGACTAAGCTCGGCTTTAACTCTGGCTCGTAGGCCCTTCGAGACTAAGCTCGGCTTTAACTCTGGCTCGTAGGCCCATCGAGACTAAGCTCGGCTTTAACAACGAAATTCATAATCATAAATAATCAGCATATTTTTCATGTCATCTTTCAAAAATTTATCAACCACAGAAATATTCAATTTCGGCATCCCATCTATCATATTCCATACGGTTTATTTACTTACAAGCAAAGAACACAATTCACGCCTAGATACACAAGGTTCAAATTTTATAATTCGGTTTCCAACGATTCCTCACACATTTACTTTCAACTATTTACCTTTGAACATCTTATATTTTTGTTTTCCATTTAGCACACATATTGAACAAATGTTTATGACTTCACCTTATCATATATATAAAGATTCGTTAACCATCGACTTACCTGTATTTTTTGAGTAGTGCACGGTTTGGCTATTCCACGACCTTCGTTTTTCCTTTGTCCGATGGTGTTCCTCTTTGATCTTGATCTTGAAAATTACATAAGTTCGATTAATAAAGACTTTATTCACTTTACTTGCACATTTAACAAAACGTGTACATACTTTACATACTAAGCACGTTCGGCCAAGACATCATCTAACTATATATCATAATTGAAGCCATTCGGCTCTTATATATACATTAGATATGTGATTATCTCTAGTTCACAAGCAAAGTTACCAATCCATATGACCGAATTTCTCCATATATAAAAAAAAAATGTCATGTGAAAAAAAAAATATGCACCTACGGCATGTCTAACTAAATGCGTGCGCATATAATGCATATTTAATATTATCATTCGCCATCTATACTATAGCTTTAAGAGTATATCTAACTCTAATCGACAAGATTTAACATCTACCCCATCACAAAAGGTTATTTCATTTCCACATAAGGTTTCATACGCCAACTATGTCTTTCTTAAGACTTAACGGGTCAAGTCATACTAATATAGCTTCTTGACATAAATTTTTCACAAGTATATATCTAAATATTGATGAAAGCAATTTAAACTACTCACATTGCATCTTAGACTAGTTTTCATAGCTCAATTCGGCACAACAAAAGTAGTTCAACCCAAAATTCTTTCATTTCTTTACTACTATAATCACGGTAAGATTAACTCCCATGAACATTTAATACTCAAACATTCCTTCTCCCCAATAACATAGCCGAAAAAAAATTCAACAAGAAAATTTAAGTTACAAGGAACCTAATTTGCATCATTCAAGCAATTCAACCCCAAAAAACCATTCGAATTTGATATCACTATATGATTTTGCTCACCTTAACTATTTCCAACATTTAAAAGTTAAAACAAAACTAAGCCTCACTCTATGGCCATGACCGAAGGAAGCATCAACCAAGAACTCAAAAACCGACCTATGGGTTATACCATATACCTATCTTTCATCTAAAATTCACAAGATCCAAGCAAAATTACAAGAATTCATACCTCAATTTGAAACCACAATGGCCGAATCTCTCTAAAATTCCTACTCTCTTTTCTTCTTCCACAATCGGCAATGGGTGATGAAAATAAGGTAAATTTTATTTTCTAAATTTCCTTTTAGTAATAAATCAAGCCAATAATTTTATTAACACATAAACAATAATAAGAAAAAAAACAAAAATAAAATAAAATAATATTATAACATCATCATTACCGTCCACTAAGGTGGAAATGGGCAATTAGACATGCAAAGACATCATTTTGTAAGTTCATACTTTTTAGTCACTTTGATTTTTACCTACTATAATTCCAAAGTTCAACATTTAAGCCCTCTTTAAGCAATTAATCATTTAAAAGGTCAAATTTTCACGAAATTTTTTATAACCCCTACTAAAACTCGTATCAACAATCCAACTAACATCATTAATAAAAATTTCTGACTCGGTTTAGCAGTCCCGAAACCGCTTCCCGACTAAGGTCGAACTAGGGCTGTTACAACTCCCTCCCCCTTAAAAGGATTTTCGTCCCCGAAAATCTTACCCGAAAATAGATTTGGATAACGTTCTTTCATAGCATTCTCGGACTCCCAAGTTGCTTCCTCGATTCCATGCTTGAGCCATAGGACTTTTACTAATGGAACCTTCTTGTTTCGCAATTCTTTTATTTTGTGGGCTAAAATACGAATAAGCTCTTCCTCATAACTCAAATTAGGTTGAATTTCAACCTCGGATAGATTTAACACATGCGAAGGATCGGATTTATAGCGTCGAAGCATCGATACATGGAATACATTGTGGATCTTCTCAAGATCAGGAGGCAAAATCAGTCTATAAGCAACCGGTCCAATCCGTTCCGAAATTTCATACGGCCCAATAAATCTCGGACTCAACTTGCCTTTACGGCCAAAACGAAGTATCTTTTTCCACGGTGAAACTTTTAGAAACACCTTATCACCAACCTGGTACTCGATATCTTTACGCTTTAAGTCCGCGTACGATTTCTGACGATCGGATGCGGTTTTCAAACTGTCACGTATTATCTTCACCTTCTGCTCCGCTTCTTTGACTAAATCAACTCCGAGAATCTTATTCTCACTCAGCTCAGTCCAGAATAGAGGGGTACGGCATTTATGACCGTAAAGAGCTTCGTAAGGTGCCATCTGAATACTTGTCTGAAAACTGTTATTATACGCGAATTCAACCAAGGGTAAATATTTTTCCCATGAACCGATAAACTCGAGGATGCAACATCTCAACATGTCCTCAAGTAGTTGAATAACCCGTTCAGATTGGCCATCCGTTTGGGGGTGAAAAGCAGTGCTAAAGTGAAGTTTAGTACCCAAAGCTTCTTGCAGCTTCTTCCAAAATCTAGAAGTAAATCGGGGGTCTCGATCGGAAATAATAGAAGTCGGTACCCCATGCAATCGCACAATCTGAGAAACGTATAATTCCGCTAACTTATCAAGCGAAAAGTCAGTGCGAACCGGGATGAAATGGGCTGATTTCGTTAATCGATCAACAATAACCCAAATGGAGTCCTTTTTACTCAGCGTTAATGGCAAACCTGACACGAAATCCATTGTAACCCGATCCCACTTCCACCCGGGTATTAAAATCGGCTGAAGTAATCCCGACGGCACCTGATGTTCCGCTTTTACTTGTTGACATACTAAGCATCTAGATACAAAATCAGAGATATCTCGTTTCATGCCGTGCCACCAATATTGTCGCTTTAAATCATTATACATTTTCGTACTGCCCGGATGAACCGACAGTCGGCTACTATGGGCTTCATTCAAAATCATCGAGACTAGCTCAGACTTTTTCGGAATACACAATCAGCCTTTAAATCTCAAACAATCACTTTCGTCAACCCTAAATGCTGAATCTACATTTGACTCACATTGAACTCGTTTGGCAATCAGGTCGCTGTCGGTTTTCTGAGCCTCACTGATCTGTTGAAGTAGTATAGGTCTTGCTACCAATTCGGCAGTCAACATATCAACTCCTGACATCGTCAGTTTCACGTTCATAGCTCGTAAGGAAAATAAAGATTTTCGGCTAAGAGCATCAGCAACAACATTCGCTTTCCCCGGGTGATAATCAATAACAAGCTCGTAATCTTTTAGCAATTCTAGCCATCGCCTTTGTCTTAAGTTCAAATCCTTTTGAGACATCAGATACTTGAGACTTTTGTGATCGGAGAAGATGTGACATTTTTCACCAAACAGATAGTGTCGCCAAATTTTTAAAGCAAAAACAATAGCAGCTAATTCAAGATCATGAGTCGGATAATTCCGCTCATGAGGCTTTAACTGCCTCGAAGCATAAGCAATAACCCGGCCTTCTTGCATTAATACGCAGCCTAAACCGTTCAATGATGCATCACTATAAACGACAAATTCTTTATCGGTTTCTGGCTGAACCAGCACTGGAGCTTCTGTCAAAAGGGTTTTCAGTTGGTCGAAGCTTTTCTGACACTTATCCGACCACTCGAACTTGACCTCTTTTTGCAGCAATCTTGTCAGTGGAGTTGCAATCATTGAAAAGCCCTTGACGAAACGTCGGTAATAACCGGCAAGTCCCAAAAAGCTTCGAACTTCGGTAATGTTTTTAGGAGGTTTCCAATCGAGAATAGCTGAAATTTTGTTCGGATCGACTCGAATACCCGAAGCAGATACTATATGGCCCAAGAAGCCAACTTCGCGCAACCAAAATTCGCACTTACTGAACTTCGCATACAATTTGTTATCCCGCAAGGTCTGAAGTACCAACCTCAAATGCTCGGTATGCTCTGACTCATCAGGAGAATAGATCAAAATATCATCGATGAACACTACTACAAAACGGTCCAAAAACGGCTTAAATACTCGATTCATCAAGTCCATGAATACGGCAGGGGCATTGGTGAGTCCAAACGGCATCACTAAGAACTCATAGTGACCATATCTCGTTCTGAATGCCGTATTTGGTACGTCAGATTCTCTGACTCTCAATTGATAATGGCCAGATCGCAAGTCAATTTTCGAAAACACTGAGGCTCCTCTCAACTGATCGAACAAATCGTCAATTCGGGGTAATGGATACTTATTCTTTACCGTGGCTTTATTCAGCTGTCGATAGTCGACACGCATTCTCATAGTCCCATCTTTCTTTTTCACGAACAAAATCGGTGCACCCCAAGGCGAAAAACTAGGTCGCGCGAAACCCCTATCCGTCAACTCTTGCAGTTGAGATTTTAATTCCTTTAACTCTGTAGGTGCCATACGATACGGGGCAATCGAAATCGGTGTCGTACCTGGAATCAACTCTATACCGAACTCTACCTCTCTTACTGGCGGCAATCCCGGTAATTCTTCGGGAAAGACATCTGGAAACTCGCAGACTACGGATACCGTCTCCAGATCTCGATCGGTAACTTCGTTATCTAGCACATAGGCCAAATACGCTTCATAACCCTTCCTCACATATTTCTGAGCTAACATGGTTGTAATTATTGCAGGTGGCCCACTTAGATCAAGGGACTCAATTCGGATTATTTCATTATTCGAGCATCGCAGATCGATAGTTTTCCGCTTACAATTTACGATTGCGTCATGAACGGTCAACCAGTCCATTCCGAGAATAATGTCAAATTCATTAAATGGAAGAAGCATCAAGTCAGCCGGAAAACAAAAACCTCGAACCATTAGCGGACATTTCTTGCATACTTTATCAACCAGAACACAACGGCCCAAAGGGTTCGACACTCGAATTACAAATTCAGTAGACTCAACAGGAAGAGTCTTACTGGAGGCTAAAGTTTCACACACATATGAGTGGGTCGAACCAGGATCAATCAGAGCAATAACATCAGTATTAAAGAGGGTGAAAGTACCAGTAATAACATCCGGAGAAGAAGCTTCCTCACGGGCACGGATAGCGTACGCTCTGGCAGGTGCACGAGCCTCCGATCTAACCGCAGTATCTCTAGTCCCTCTCTGACTGCTGCTAATATTTCCACCCCGTCGGGGTGGTCTACCCCGTGAAACTGCACCACTAGGTTTTTGAGTCGAATCGGGAGGGCGTTCATCATTTCTCGGACAGTCTTTAATAAAATGGTCAGCAGAACCACATCTGAAGCAAGAGCGGTCACGATGCCTACAACTCCCCGGGTGCCATTTACCACAATAGTTGCAATCTAGTCTATCCCGACGTTCATTTTCGACACTGGCAATGGAGGTGGCCCGCGAACTGGCAGGAGGTCGAGAACGTTCATATCTAGGAAAATTTGAGGTATTCTTTGATCGGCCCATGTCATCTCTAGTCTTCTTGGACGATTGCTGAACAGATTTCCCCGCGGACCTCTTACGGAACTCTTTATCTCCACCTTCGGCTTTTCTTTTCTCATTACTGAGTTCTTCAGCTTTACAAGCCCGCTCGACAAGTACGACGAACTCCTTAATTTCCAGAATTCCCACTAACAGCCTGATATCTTCATTTAATCCGTCCTCAAAACGCTTACACATGATGGCCTCTGAGGATACACACTCACGGGCATAGCGGCTGAGTCGCACGAACTCTCTCTCATAGTCGGCCACTGACATCTGACCTTGTTTAAGTTCAAGGAATTCCTTCCGTTTTTGATCGATGAATCTCTGACTGATGTACTTCTTACGGAACTCGTTTTGGAAGAATTCCCAATTGACCCGTTCCTTCGGAACAACAGAAACCAGAGTATTCCACCAGTAGTAGGCAGCATCACGCAACAGAGATACCGCACATTTAAGACACTCCTCGGGTGTGCAGGACAGTTCATCGAACACTCGGATGGTATTGTCGAGCCAAAACTCGACTCGTTCGGCATCGTCACTAGGAGTAGCCCGGAACTCTTCGGCCCCATATTTTCTAATTTTGTCGACAGGGGGCCTACTCGATCTCACTGGATCGGTCACAGGAGGAGTCGTCAAAGTCAAAAACGGAGTATTCGGTGGTGGAGGTTGCGGAACAGCCAGATTTGATCTAGCAAATTGAGCGAACCAGTCACTCATCATTGCATAAAAAGCTGGTCTAATATCATCATTTCGATGACCCATATTTGGCTGAGAGTCAGGTGGCGCTGTCCCTTGCGCGGGAGCAGGAGCTACACTCTCAACATCGTCAGCTACGGTTCGTCCAGGTTCGGGATCCATTCTATATCAAAAATCACATTCAAATATCAGAAGTCATCTCACTATCAAAGTGACACTAAATGGCATGTATAGCTAGACTTATGCTTACTACGGTAGTCCGAGAATCGACTAAACCTGGCTCTGATACCAATAAAATGTAACACCCCTAAACCCGATCCCATCGCAGGAGAGTCGAGAGGCATCACTAGACCACTTCCTTAAAAGAAAATCGTATGTTACTGAAAGGAAATCTTTTCTAAATATAACGGTAAAATCGACACTACAGGCAATCGCTCATCTACTGAACACAACTAAACCAATTCATCAAGTTCAAAACAATGTATAAAATGAAATCATCCCTAGTCACATTTACTACTCTTACTTCATAAATTACGATTATAAAGGTGTAACATACTACAAATTTAGTTTACCAACATATGTTTTACGACCGCATATATATATATATATATATACTTACTAAGTTAAAACCATGACTATAACATGTGAGAATTTTTAAAAGGGCCATTTTCGCATGGCCTAATTTAGTTACAAAACTCAAAAGATATTTGTTTAACCACCATAAGTCAAACCTATACATGCCATTCCTAGATTTAAAGTCCAGTACCGAAAGATAGGTGATAGTGCAGATGACTTCGATTTTGGAACTCCCGTGACCGTAGCTTCGAGTTAGATCTACAAAATCGAAAGTAATGATAACAAAGTAAGCATATACTTGCTTAGTAAGTGCTTAATTTACTCAGTCAAAAGTAAATGAAGAACATAATGATATCAATACTACTAATTATTCCAAATGCATAACACAAACGAAACTTAATGCATCCCTGGGGTTTCGATTACACAATTTTACGCCTCAACCTCAAGGTTCTTATACATACGAGTGATATATAATACAACTCACAGATTCTTGCCAAATTCAAATAATTCATTTTCAATGACATTCTAAATCATTAAGAGTTTAGAATACATACCTGTCTTTCTCGCGTAAAGTGGAGCTTTTGTTATAACTATGGCAATATTATTTGTATAAATTTTATTATTATTTTTTTTTTCTCATCACTGGCTTAAAAGCCCTTCGAGACTAGGCTCGGCTATAGCTTTGGCTTGTAGGCCCATCGAGACTCAGCTCGGCTTTAACCCTGGCTCGTAGGCCCTTCGAGACTAAGCTCGGCTTTAACTCTGGCTCGTAGGCCCTTCGAGACTAAGCTCGGCTTTAACTCTGGCTCGTAGGCCCTTCGAGACTAAGCTCGGCTTTAACAACGAAATTCATAATCATAAATAATCAGCATATTTTTCATGTCATCTTTCAAAAATTTATCAACCACAGAAATATTCAATTTCGGCATCCCATCTATCATATTCCATACGGTTTATTTACTTACAAGCAAAGAACACAATTCACGCCTAGATACACAAGGTTCAAATTTTATAATTCGGTTTCCAACGATTCCTCACACATTTACTTTCAACTATTTACCTTTGAACATCTTATATTTTTGTTTTCCATTTAGCACACATATTGAACAAATGTTTATGACTTCACCTTATCATATATATAAAGATTCGTTAACCATCGACTTACCTGTATTTTCTGAGTAGTGCACGGTTTGGCTATTCCACGACCTTCGTTTTTCCTTTGTCCGATGGTGTTCCTCTTTGATCTTGATCTTGAAAATTACATAAGTTCGATTAATAAAGACTTTATTCACTTTACTTGCACATTTAACAAAACGTGTACATACTTTACATACTAAGCACGTTCGGCCAAGACATCATCTAACTATATATCATAATTGAAGCCATTCGGCTCTTATATATACATTAGATATGTGATTATCTCTAGTTCACAAGCAAAGTTACCAATCCATATGACCGAATTTCTCCATATATAAAAAAAAAATGTCATGTGAAAAAAAAAATATGCACCTACGGCATGTCTAACTAAATGCGTGCGCATATAATGCATATTTAATATTATCATTCGCCATCTATACTATAGCTTTAAGAGTATATCTAACTCTAATCGACAAGATTTAACATCTACCCCATCACGAAAGGTTATTTCATTTCCACATAAGGTTTCATACGCCAACTATGTCTTTCTCAAGACTTAACGGCTCAAGTCATACTAATATAGCTTCTTGACATAAATTTTTCACAAGTATATATCTAAATATTGATGAAAGCAATTTAAACTACTCACATTGCATCTTAGACTAGTTTTCATAGCTCAATTCGGCACAACAAAAGTAGTTCAACCCAAAATTCTTTCATTTCTTTACTACTATAATCACGGTAAGATTAACTCCCATGAACATTTAATACTCAAACATTCCTTCTCCCCAATAACATAGCCGAAAAAAAATTCAACAAGAAAATTTAAGTTACAAGGAACCTAATTTGCATCATTCAAGCAATTCAACCCCAAAAAACCATTCGAATTTGATATCACTATATGATTTTGCTCACCTTAACTATTTCCAACATTTAAAAGTTAAAACAAAACTAAGCCTCACTCCATGGCCATGACCGAAGGAAGCATCAACCAAGAACTCAAAAACCGACCTATGGGTTATACCATATACCTATCTTTCATCTAAAATTCACAAGATCCAAGCAAAATTACAAGAATTCATACCTCAATTTGAAACCACAATGGCCGAATCTCTCTAAAATTCCTACTCTCTTTTCTTCTTCCACAATCGGCAATGGGTGATGAAAATAAGGTAAATTTTATTTTCTAAATTTCCTTTTAGTAATAAATCAAGCCAATAATTTTATTAACACATAAACAATAATAAGAAAAAAAACAAAAATAAAATAAAATAATATTATAACATCATCATTACCGTCCACTAAGGTGGAAATGGGCAATTAGACATGCAAAGACATCATTTTGTAAGTTCATACTTTTTAGTCACTTTGATTTTTACCTACTATAATTCCAAAGTTAAACATTTAAGCCCTCTTTAAGCAATTAATCATTTAAAAGGTCAAATTTTCACGAAATTTTTTTATAACCCCTACTAAAACTCGTATCAACAATCCAACTAACATCATTAATAAAAATTTCTGACTCGGTTTAGCAGTCCCGAAACCGCTTCCCGACTAAGGTCGAACTAGGGCTGTTACAGGTAATACCCCTTACCTATTCCAGCGACAGTTACAGGATAGGGGTGTTACAAGACGGTGGTATGACATCCTGATATTCGAGCTTGACAACTAGGTCGAATATAGGGTGTTTGCATTTGGTGGTATAAGAGCTCTAGGTTCATTAACTCTAGGACCTAGGTGATTGTTGTGTGTTTCGAGCTTCAAAACTCATGAGTCTAATCTCCCTATTTTCTTGAAATTGTTGATATAACTCTGATTGAATGGCATGAGATTAGTTTAAATAAATTTGATTGAATTGCATGTGTGGTAGGAATGGGAACACATTGCCTTAATCTTAAAGTTTATTTGCAGGAACGAGACTTGGATCATTTACCATGCCACTCACACCTCTGTGTATTTGCTTATTTGTTTGATTGTGTATGTTGGATTAGTAGATATCTCTAACGCCCCTTACTAGTATCCATCACTAGAATATGGTACGAGGCATTACTGGACTTAATCACATATAACCGATCATTTTCGAGTCACAAATTTCCATTCAAGTTTAAAACTTTTCATTCATAATCACACTGCCCCTATTATGGGCCTACGAGGCCCAAAACATGCTTTGGAAATGGTCTGGGACTAAACCGAGAATTTTAAAATACTTAGAAATTTTTACCACAAATTAGGGCCACACACTCATGTGCCTTGGACACGCCCGTGTGGGCAAGCCATGTGGTCACACATGCCTGTGTCCCTACTCGTATGAAAAGCATTGAGTATTCTATTTATGACGTCATCAACCATTCCCATTTAGTATTTGCCATACATATTTACCACACATTCACTCATCCAACCCAAACAAGCATGCACATCCATGTAATGCTTCATCATAGACTTATAACATAACAAATATTGGCCACATTAAATGGCCTTATACAGCAATGACCTTCAATTAGTATAGGCCAATATTCTAGGCCAACTCATAATAACATGTACACAAATGACCAAGTCACTATACATTCGATAGACTAAAAAAAACTAGAATAAAAATCATTGATACCAATCCATAGCTTGTTAGTGTGATAGAATCTCCGACAACCTCTAACACTAGCTAGCATCTGTGATACTATAGGAAAAAGGAAAGGAAGGGGGGTAAGCATTTTAGCTTAGTAAGTAGGTATGTAAATAATAAGTAATTTATTAACATGTTTTCTTTTTTATAAATCTTAACAATATGTTCTCAAGATAATATAATCATCATTGCACATAGTTCCACTATTTAGTCATGTTCATCTCAAGCTGTCTACTCGAGTCATAGTCACTAAATTATTTATATCTTAAGCTACAAAACTCAAAATTAAGATCTGAATTTTTTTCCTGAGACTAGACTCACATGTCTTCTTACCATAAAATTTTAAAAATTTTTGGTTTAGCCAAAAAATGCAGTTTATTTATTAAACTCTCTCCTATTTCGCTGTGTGACAGCTTCGACCCTTTTTCACAAATATTAATTATCTCCTCATACGGGATTCAGATGATGTTTCTGCTTATTTCTCTTGAAAATATGCTCATTAAGGATTTTAAGAATATAAAATACAACCCAAAGTTATTTTTAGACAATTTTTAATGATTTTTCAAAGTCAAAACAGGGGATTCCGAAATCATTCTGATTTTGTTTCACAAGAATTAAAATATATGATAATATGAAATTCTTTTACTTACACTATTTCTTTTATATGAAAGTAGACTCAATAAGCTTTTATTTCATATCTTATTCAACCTCTAATTCGGTTTTCACCATTTTTGGTGATTTGTCAAAGTCACACAGCTACTGCTGTCCAAAACTGTTTTGTTTCTAAATTTCACTCTTTCATGTTTTCTTTATAGTAATTTTCATTGTAACATGTACTCCATATCAACCTTACCAAAGTTCGATCATATATTGAGCACATTGCTCATAAGTTTACACATGCATACCTACACTTATTCATCACATAGTCATATTTGTTTACAATTAATCATTTCCCGTTGAACACATCGAAACAATAACAGATACCCGGTGGCCTGCACATAGTACCACCCTTGTAGCCAAAGCTACCTTCTTTACAAAGTGGCCTTCACATAGTACCACACTTGTGACTAAAGTTATCTTTCTTCACAAAGCGGCCTTCACATAGTACCACACTTGAGTCACTAGTGACATGTCACTTGTATCCTATTCTATTCCTAATGTTCAACTTGGAAATTTCTCACTTTCCGATACTTGTCAATTTCATTCAATATTCATCCACATTTCAAAAACATAATAAAATATGATAACTTAAGTAAAAACGATGCATTATTTACATACAAGCTTACCTCGGTAGCATAATCGGTGAAAAGGACTTATTCGTCAATTTCTTGTTTTTCCCTCATTCTAGTTCCAAACTTCGTTTTCCTTGATCTATAATATCACTTTTAATTTATTTATTAGTCACATTATTCAATGTGACCCAAAAATCATATTATGGTAAAAATACATTTTTGCGCATAAAGTTTCACATGTTTATAATTTTGCCCCTAGGCTCGTAAAATGATTTTCATTCAATTTCTTTGTACTTTAAGCCTAGCCAAACCATTTTCATACTTATAACAGCCCAAAATTTCCATTAAAACACACTTTTATGACACATTTTATAACTTTTTACAAATTAGTCCTTTAAGGCATTTTCATTGAAAATCATTTAGAAAAGTCGTTTCTCTAACCAGAAACATGCATTTTCTACCATTAAACACAAAAAACACACATATTCATCATGGGTCAAAACCCTAGACTTTAGCCATATCTCAAATTAGTGGTAGAAATAGATAGATCTTGTTACGAGGATTTCAAAAACGTAAAAATCATTAAAAATGGGGCTAAAACAAACTTACTATCAAGCTTGGAAGCTTGAAAAACCCTAGCCATGGTTTCCTCTTGTCAAATTCGGCCATGGGGTTGAAGATGGTCAAAAATTGGCTTTTACTTTTGTTTATTTAATCATTTAATCACTAAATGACCAAAATACCCCTAACTTAATATTCTGTTTCACCTATTTCATGTCCATTTTTGTCCAACAAATTAACCAATGGTATAATTACCATTTAAGGAGCTCCAATTAAAATTTCATAACAATTGGACACCTCTAACATGTAGAACTCAACTTTTACACTTTTTATAATTTAATCCTTTTTACTAAATTGAGTGCCCAAACGTCAAAATTTTCGAACGAAATTGTCACGAAATCATTCCATGAAATTGTAGACCATAAAAATACAATAAAAATAAATTTTTCTAATAATTTTTTCCTTGTCAGGTTTGTATCCCCAAACCATTGTTCTGACAACGCCTAGGTTCAGACTGTTACAATTCTCCCTCCCTTTAGGGATTTTCATCCACAAAAATCTTACCAGAAGTGATTAGGGTAACATTCTTGTAGTTTCCTCTACCTTATCAAAGAGTCCTCTTCGAGGGCAATACTTTCAGAAACACTCTGCCTTCGATTTGAAATCCAATATATCTAAGTTTCAATTCTATATAACTTTTATGTCAGTTTGAAACTATTTTCAACTTTCACGAATTGCTTTCACCATTTGAACAAAATCACAATTTAATTTAGTTTTGTGCTCACAGTTTCCTGTAGCTTTTTTCCATAATTGATAATATAACTCTTAGATGCTGAAATAATCATACGAATTTTCATCATCGATCAAACACAATCTAAATAACATCTCTCTTTCTTCGAGGATAAGAGAAAAATTGATACGGGACCCATGGTATCTTTATCTTAATATCACACCAATATCATCGTTGACTATAACAATTCTAATTACATTTGATATTCGGCCTTTCCCTGATGACAAAACAATATTTGGACACAAAAATTTAGAAATACCGAGTTTCATATCCGTATACCAGAACATTTACTTGAAATCACTATACTTTTATCTTTCTTTGGATGAGCAAACAAGATACTACAGTGAGCTCTGAACGAAAACTCTCTGCATAAGCCTTGAGTTCTTCAGTGTATAAATTCTATCTCGAAATAATATTAATAGTAATTAGATCTGATCTAAAATTCAAAATCAAAAGTTAGCTCATACTGTTTTCACTTAATTTACCACTTACCAACCCATTTTTGAGCTCTACTAGTTTATAACGAAAACTTCGGTTTAGCTTTCACTTTAGCTAGACTTAGAACACCATCAATAAGATAAATCTTGGAACCAATACTCGCAAAGTGAGCAAAGATTTTCATTCAAGCGTCCGCAAGTGTTTTAGCTTTACCCAGAGGTTAGTCGGTATGCACACACATTGTTTTAGTTAAGAGAAACTTAATCAGTATGTTCCTATCTCAAGCTTTCAAGAATACAATTTCTTCATTTAGACTGTTTGTCTATAAATCTATGTATGCACAACATCATTTTTGAACCAGAGAATAAACATAAATGTAGAACTTATTTTATCTTCCAAATGAACAGCCCACTTGGTTGAAAGAATCGAGTTAATCTTAATTATTCAATAATATTCCACACTGATCACTTTTTCATGTTGTCAAGATAGTTCAAACATACAATCTTGCATAGTTATTTCAACATACCAGTCACAGATATTTACTAACAGTATTAACTTAGACGAAACATAACATCTTGCTTGAAGTCACTGTTAATAATCAAAATTACCCGAGGAAAGAAAATCAATATACAATTTAAACTTGAACTATCATAATCCGCAAATTGGCCGATTTCGACTTTAAAGATAAGCCATGCTTGATAAATTAAATAATAAGGGTGATAAGAAAACTGAGATGATTAAATCCAAGATATGAGACCATACTGAATGTAACAGCCCGAATTAGGGCCTAAACAGAACGGTGGTTTTGAGACCACAAATCCGACATAGAAAAATTATTACGATTAAGTTCTAAAGTTGATTGTGCGATTGAATGCATGAGTGAAATTTTAATAAATAAATTTAATTGATAAAGTGCCCGATTGACTGATAAGACTAAATTGCAGGAAATTCAAAATATGTGTTTTAGAAGCTTTTAGTGTGAAATTGAAATGAAATAAAAAAGTAGAGGTCCTTATTTAGCAATTAGACCATTTTTGGGCATAATGGACAAAAATGCCCATGGAAGGAAAAATTTTCAAAGAAGGCCATTAAGGGCATTTTGGTTATTTCGTTATTAAAAGAAATAAAAAGGGAAAATAAGGCAAAAAAGTGTCCATCTTTCTCCTACCTTGGTCGAATTTAACAAGCTCCATAGCTAGGGTTTCTTTCAACTTTTCAAGCTCTAAGTAAGTGACTCCTAACCCCATTTTTCATGTTTTTCTTTTTTTGAGATCCTCGTATCTAAACCTAGCTTTCTATACCACTACCGTAAGCTAGGATTCATGTTTAAAAATTTACCCATATGTAACATGAAATTATTTTGAAGTCTTTTGGTAGGAAATGATAGTTTGAAGTGTAGTGAACACCTTTTTCTAGGTGATTTTTCATGAAAGTCCCTAATAGGGACCAAATTGTAGAGATAGTAAAATGTGTGGTAAAAGGGTAAATCAATGAGAAATGTGGGCTGTTATGAGCCTTATTAAAGTTTGGGTAGGCTTTGGTTACCTAGAACATAAACACATTCCATTTTACGAGCCTAGGGACTAAGTTACAAAAATTGACAAAGCTAGGGGTAAAATGGTAAAATTTACCATAGGATGATTTTGTGTCCAGTTGAGTAATGTATGTATTGAACGAGTTAAATTTGATGTTATAGATCAAGAACGACATGAAATTGAATTGGACTGAGGAAAAGGCAAATTATCGGACTAAGTTAAAAAGACTAATATTTTGTATAGAGGTAAGCCTTATATGTAAATTAATGAATTGTTTAATTATTTTGTGTAATTATTTAATTATGTAGAAATTTGAAATTTATATTGAAAATTTGAATATGCAATGTAATAGAATTTGCAAGTAAAGAAAAGTTCCGGTTGAACCTTAGGAATCATTAGGATACAAGTGACATGTCACTAGGAAGCATATACCGTTATCGATTGGTTATGTGATTTCGGGTGCTGGTCTAGTTCAACTACCAGGGGCTAGGTAATCCTGCATTTGTTGCGAATACCTGTCAGCTTGTGCGAGTAGGCTGAGTAGTATTGACTACATCGTCAGTTTGTGTGAGCAGACCCGAGAATAGCTCATTATTAAGCCTTATGTGATAAGTAGTAGTTTCAATTACATTATATGTGTGTGTGGCAGTTGTGCCTTATTTCGTGTATCCTTTTGTATTCCACATGGTTCAACGGGTTATTTAAACCGATTTGAAAAAGTGTAATGACATGCGAAAAGATTTGACCGTGTGTTTAAGATTGTGTATGTGCAGGTTATATGAAAATATTGTTTGTGCTAAATGCAAATTATATGTATTGTGATTTATAGTAAGGCTATTGAGTAAGTGATAATCAAACCTAGTGTATTCATAATGAAACTTACTTCTATCATATGAATTATTTTTTAAAATGCTTATTAGCTTACATATAGGCTTAGTAAGCTTTTAAGCTTACCCTTTTCTTTTCCCTTCCCCTTATAGGTTCGTCAAGCTAATCCGAGGTTCTGTGATCAACAGGATTCCATCAACACTATCAACTATCATTTTGGTATTTGACTATGAATTTTGAAGGTTATGGCATGTATAGGTGGTTTAACGTCGAGTTTTATGTCATAGTCTTTTGGGTCTAATGTTGTTGGTAATGTTTTGGGCAATTGGCCATTTGAAATGAGCCAAAATTGATTATGTTATATTTTGTTAAAGTATTGTAATCTGTTGGTGCAAATTTGCTAGGTAAATGTAGAATGTGGAATGGATGAGTATGCATACTTGTGGTAGATAGAAATGGTTGAATGATAGCTATATTATGTAGGTATGAATGTGTTTCATGTGCCATGTTGATCAATGGCAAAAATTGTTTGTGTTTTAGGGTGGCAATTAGCTTGGAAAATAGCCTATAATTGTCCACACGTGTAGGCACATGGGCATGTGTGTGACAGCCCGAAATAGGGCCTAATCGGAACAGTGGTTTTGTAACCACAAATCCGAGAGGAATAAGTTAAATTTTGAGAATTTTATACTGCATAGGTTTATCGATTAAGTTCTGTGAGAAAACTGTTTAGAAATTTACTATTTTTGTGATCAATTGGAAAACATGGACTAAATTGTAAATAGGGGAAATTATGAGTATTAGATGAAATAGGGACTTGATTGAATTGTGATATGAATGCAGGAGTGTTTATGTTGCAAATATACCATAAGTTAATAGGATGGACACAAAAGGGTAATTCTAGAGAAATTTTCAAGAAACATGGCTGAGGGCATTTTTGTCCAATTGATAAAAATTGTCATAAAAGATGAAAAAAAAATGAAAATGTTCATCTTCTTCTCATGTTTCTACCAAATTTTCTCTCCACCATTGCTAAAGGGGTTTTGAGCTTTGTCAATCAAATTGTAAGTGTATTTCAACCCCGTTTTCAATTATTTTCGTATTTTTGAGTCCCTTGAAGCTTGAATTTCATGATTTTGCTGTTTATTTGAAAAGAAATTAGGGTTCAAAAATTACCCATTTTAGAGAAATGTTGTTATTTGAAGAATTTTGGTAGTAATTGAGTTATTGATGTGTTATTTACGTATTTTTACAAGTGGTTTTTGATAAAAACGTCCCTAAGGGACTAAAATAAGAAAAGAGAAACGTTGCTTATAAATAGGTGAATGTGAGTGAATTTTCGATGATTTTATTGATAAAGGAAGCTGATTCAGTTTAAAATGCAAGAAAATTAAGTAAAATTTAAATTCCGAGACTATGGGTAAAATGGTCATTTGCCTAACAAGTCCGATTTATGAATGTGTTGGATAGAATATTGATAAATGTGTTAAATGCATTTATTTAGATCAAGAAAGAAGAGAGGGTGATCAAAATCGAGGAAAGGAAAAGATAGTAGAATAGCACGAGTTAGTTGATTTGTTATCGAGGTAAGTCATAAGTAAATTATAGCTTATCTGCATCATTGTTAATTATTTGATGATTCCGATGTGAAAAATATGTGAATATGATATTGAACTAAGTAAATGTGTAATTGTGATTATTTTGATAAACCCCGATTGGACTGTAAGAATGTTTTCGGATATGTGTGACATGTCACTTGAGGGCTCTGAATCTATCTGATTCCATATCCCGGGTGCTAGGTGTACTAGCATGTGTTGCAGTCACCTGTCAGCTTACGTGAGCAGACCCGTAGATTACGTCTGTGTATCTGTGATCTGAGGTAGCTACGGCTACATATTCTGGTAGCTTCGGTTACATACTCTGTTGGCTTACGCCATATTTCTGTGATTGGCTTCGCCATATATCTGTGAAGCATTTCGGTGCTAACCTCTGTATATCCTTCTCTGTTCTGAATGTTTAACGGGGAAATTGGCTTGATTATGTGAAGTAATTGTGCAGGTTGAGAATTAGAAATCAGTTGAATACAAAATCATTGTAAATGTCTATGTTTGGATATTTTGGTAAGATTATGCATGAGTAAGTACACCAATATTGCACCTCTGTTATGTTAGAACCAACATCTTGGTTAATTATTATGCATTTAGCTATTGACTTGCTGATGTCTTACTAAGCCTCTTGTAGCTTACTCCCCTTTTCTTTCCTTTTTTCCTTTAGATTATCAAGTGAAGAGCATTTTGGAATTTGTGATCCAAGGAGGCTCGTCTCACACTATCAAGCTACTGTTGAGTATGTGCTATGGTTTGATAACTTGAAATTGGCATGTTTAGTTGGCTAGTTTTTGTACAAATGTTATTTAGTGGTTAGAATGAAAAGGATGAATATATGTAACTAGTTTTGTAAATGAGGTATGAATGTAGTCTTCGAATGTATGTCATTGGAATTGGTTAATATGAATGAAATATAGTTGTGATGATGTCTCAGGGAGGTTAAGGCTTGGTAAATAGCCGGACACGGCCTGCATGGCAGGGCACACGGGCATGTGTCTCGGCCGTGTGGGATTTGACAGAATACTCCACGGGGTAGAGGCACGGGCATGCCTAGGCCGTGGTCGAGCCACAAGCCAACCCCATGAGCGTGTGAAAGCACACGGCCCGTTCCCACGGGCGTGTGATATAGTTTGTGGCCGTGTCGAGTAAGTCAGAATGTTCCACGGCCTTTAGACATGGGCGTGTGAGGGCCACACGGCCTTATCACACGGCCGTGCCTTGTGTCACACGGGCGTGTGACGTTGTTTTAAAAGTGAAAAATTTTCCGAGCTTCCGATGCGATAGGATTCAAATCCTAACCATCCGAAGGGTTAGTATTACCATAGAAAACCCTAGGGAAGAGTAATATTTCATTAATTTGATTGAAAAATGAATCCGAACTCCGGTAAGTCTAGTAACACCCATTACTCGATTCTGGCGACGGTTTCGGGTAAAGGGTGTTACATTTTTAATTGGTATCAGAGCATGGTTTAGCCGATTCTTGGATTAGGGAAGTCAGTGTAATAGTCAGTCTATACATGCCAATTTTTAGACTTGATAGTGTGACGACTCCTGATGATTTTGAAATGTTTTTATTATAGTAAATGGATCCCAATCGAGATACTATTGATGATGCTCAGAGTAATATGCCTGCTCCCGCGCAAGGGACAGTGCCTGTTGAGAGTAGACCCGAGACCCAAGGTCAGGGAGATGAGGCTCGGGAAGCCTTTCTCCATAGTATGAGTAATTGGTATACAGAGTTTATTAGGGCAAATCCGAATGCTCAACCTCCTCCGCCCCCTCCTATTCCTCAAGCCGTTCCCATAGTTCCTCCATAATCAGAAGTGGTAAGTTTATCTAAACCTCCGGTAGATAAAATCAGAAAATATGGGGCTAAAGAATTTCGAGCTAATGTGGATGATGATCCAGAGAAAGCTGAATTTTGGCTAGAAAACACAGTCAGGGTGTTAGAAGAATTGTCTTGTACTCCCGATGAGAGTTTGAAATGTGCTGTCTCATTGCTAAAAGATTCTGCTTATTATTGGTGGAAGACCTTGACTTTCGTTGTGTCTAGAGAAAGAGTGTCCGGGGATTTCTTTCTAGGGGAATTTCGTAAAAAGTATATTAGTCAGTACTTTATCGATCAAAAGCGGAAGGAATTTTTAGACTTGAAGCAAGGGAGTATGTTAGTAGCTGAATATGAAAGAGAGTTTGTTAGATTGAGCAAGTATGCCCAAGAGCTGGTAACCACCGAAGAAATGCTTTGTAAGAGATTTGAAGATGGACTGAACGAAGACATTCGATTACTTGTGGGAATCTTGGAAATTAAAGAGTTAGTAGTATTAGTTGAACGAGCCATCAAGGCCGAAGCTTTAAGCAAAGATAAAAAGAAGGCTGAGAATGAAGCTAGAGAATCTAGAAAGAGGTCGATGAGCCAATCATTTCAATCACAATCGAAGAAATCAAGAGAGATGAGTTCTCGATCAAATGCTTCGGTAAATTTTTCTCAGAGAGACCGTGGTAAACAACGTTTTAAACCAAAGGGACAAACCACTTCGGCAACAAGTGTTTGTAGTGTAAGATCTGATAGGCTCGAATGCCAGCATTATGGAAAGAGACATATGGGTGAATGTTATTTGTATAATCGAGCTTGTTTTAGATGCGGGTCCTAAAATCATTTCATTAAAGATTGTCCCGAAAGAGAAGAGTTGGAGAGATCTCAAAATGTAAAACCAAGTAATGTGAGCAAGGGAAGACCATCAAAGAATGTGGGATCTGGAAATAGCAGTAGAAGTGAAAAGAAAGATATTACTATAAGATCTGAACCGAGAGCTCCAGCAAGAGCATATGCTATAAAGGCTCGTGAAGAAGCTTCTTCGCCTGAAGTAATTACTGGTACATTTTTTCTCTGTGATGATTCTGTTTTTGCGTTAATTGATCCGGGATCAACTCATTCATATATATGTGTGAAAATAGTGTCTGATAAGAATTTGTGTATCGAGTCCACTGAATTCGTGGTTAAGGTGTCGAATCCATTAGGAAACCATGTGATAGTAAACCAAATTTGTAAGAACTGTCCCTTGATGATTCATGGTCACTGTTTCCCTGTTGATTTGATGTTGCTTCCTTTTGATGAATTTGATGTCATTTTGGGGATGGATTGGTTAACCATGCACGGTGCTAAGATAGATTGTAGACGAAAGATCCTTGAATTGAATTGTGGTGATGGTGAAATACTCCGAATTGAAACGGGTAAATCAGATTGTGTTTCGTCAATGATTTCTGCAATGTTTGCTTATAAATGTTTGAAAAATGGTTGTGATGCATATTTGGCCTATGTATTGAACACTAAAGTGCTTAAAAGGGAAATTGAATCTGTGCCGATAGTATGTGAATATCTGGATGTATTTCCCGATGAATTGCCTAGATTACCTCCGGACAGAGAAATAGAGTTTCGTATAGAATTGCTTCCAGGTACTGCTCTGATATCGATTGCTCCGTATAGAATGGCACCAGCCGAGTTAAAAGAGTTAAAGACACAGTTGCAAGAGTTGACTGACAAGGGTTTTGTGAGGCCAAGTTATTCTCCCTGGGGTGCTCCGATTTTATTTGTCAAAAAGAAAGATGGAACATTGAGACTTTGTATTGATTATCGTCAACTTAATAAAGTGACAGTGAAAAACAAGTACCCGTTGCCTAGAATTGACGATTTATTTGATCAGCTTAAAGATGCCTTGGTGTTTTCAAAAATTGATTTGAGGTCTAGATATTATCAATTAAGGGTTAAGGAATCTGATGTGTCCAAGACTGCTTTTAGAACCCGGAATGGTCACTATGAATTTCTGGTAATGCCATTTGGATTGACTAACGCTCTAGCCATTTTCATGGATCTGATGAACAGGATTTTTAGACCTTATTTAGATAAATTTGTGGTAGTCTTTATTGATGACATTCTGATATACTCTAAAAGCGAGACCGAGCACGCGGAGCAATTGAGAATAATATTGCAAATTTTGAGAGAAAAGAAGCTTTATGCTAAATTTAGTAAAAGTGAGTTTTGGCTTAATGAAGTGGGATTCTTGGGACATGTAGTTTCAAGAGATGGTATTCGAGTGGATCCGAGTAAGATTTTTGTAATTGTAGAATGGAAGCCTCCGAAAAATGTGTCTGAAGTCAGGAGTTTTCTCGGCCTTGCCGGATATTACCGTCGTTTTGTAGAGGGCTTTTCAATAATAGCTTCACCGATTACGAGACAGTTGCGGAAAGAAGCCAAATTTATATGGACGGATGATTGTCAGGAAAGTTTTGAAAGGTTGAAAAAGTGTTTAACAAAGGCACCAATATTAGTGCAACTGGAGTCGGGAAAGGAATTTGTTGTCTATAGTGATGCGTCTTTAACTGGACTTGGTTGTGTTTTGATGCAAGAAGGAAAGGTAATAGCTTATGCTTCTCGACAACTAAAGCCACATGAAAAGAATTACCCGACTCACGATTTAAAATTGGCCGCTATAGTTTTTGCTTTGAAGATTTGGCGACACTATTTGTATGGTGAAAAGTGTAGAGTGTACACCGATCATAAGAGTTTGAAGTATGTGATGACTCAAAAAGAGTTAAATTTGAGACAACGGAGATGGTTAGAATTACTGAAAGACTATGAGCTCATAATAGACTATCATCCGGGTAAAGCGAACGTGGTTGCAGATGCTTTAAGTAGAAAATCTCTGTTTGCTTTGAGGGCTTTGAATGCGAATTTGTCGTTGACTGATAAGGGTTTGTTGATGGCTGATTAGTGGCAAAGCCATTATGTTTACAAGAAATTTGTGAAATCCAAAAAATTGACAGTGATTTGTTAGCAAAGTGGACTCAGTGTGAAACTGACAATAGTTTTGATTTTCGAATAAATTCCGATGGATGTTTGTTGTTTCGTGATAGGATATATGTGTCGAAAAATACTAAACTGATTCAGAAGATTCTACATGAAGCTCATGATAGTCAATGGTCAATGCACCCTGGTAGTGTGAAAATGTATCAGGATTTAAAGAAAGTGTATTGGTGGCCGGGTATGAAACGGGATATTTTTGAATATGTGTTAAAATGCTTAGTGTGTCAGAGAGTGAAAGCAGAACATCAATTGCCTTCTGGATTATTGCAGCCAATTATGATTCTCGAGTGGAAATGGGAAAGAATTACGATGGATTTTGTTTCTAGATTGCCTCTAACTCCGAGAAAAAAAGATGCTATTTGGGTAATAGTTGATCGATTAACTAAGTCAGCTCATTTTATTCCAGTGAAAATGGATTTTTCTATGGACAAATTAGCAGAGTTGTATGTCTCTGAAATAGTTAGACTGCATGGTGTGCTTATGTCTATTATTTCCGACAGAGATCCTCATTTTACTTCAAGGTTTTGGAATAAATTACAAGAGGCATTAGGTACCAAATTAAATTTTAGTATTGCCTTTCATCCTCAGACAGATGGACAATCGGAAAGAGTGATTCAAGTGTTAGAGGATATGTTGCGATGTTGTGTTTTAGAGTTTGAAAGTAATTGGGACAAATATCTGCCTTTGATTGAATTTGCGTATAATAATAGTTATCAGTCGAGCATTAAAATGGCACCGTGTGAAGCTCTATATGGGCGAAAATGTCAGACTCCGTTGTATTGGACTGAACTCCGTGAAAGGCATATTCATGGGACAGATTTGATAAAAGAGACAGAGGACAAAGTAAAGGTAATACAGGATTGTTTAAAAGCAGCATCCGATCGACAAAAGTCGTATGCAGATTTGAAAAGGAAAGAAATTGAGTTCCAAGTAGGAGATAAGGTATTCTTGAAAGTCTCCCCGTGGAAGAAAATCTTGAGATTTGGCCGTAAGGGTAAATTAAGTCCGCGCTATATTGGTCCGTATGAAGTAATCGAAAGAATAGGTCTAGTTGCCTATCGGTTATCTTTGCCTCAGGAATTGGAGAGAATTCATAACGTATTTCATGTCTCTATGCTTCGTCGATACCGGTCGGATCCATTGCATCTAATTTCACCTACTGAGATTGAAATTCGTTCAGATATGTCATATGATGAAGAACCGGTTAAGATTTTGGCACGAGAAGTAAAACAGTTGAGGAATAAGAAGATTAAGTTAGTAAAGGTATTATGGCAACGTCATGGAATGGAAGAGGCAACATGGGAAACGGAAGAGACTATGAGGACTCAATATCCACATTTGTTTACTGGTAAGATTTTCGGGGACGAAAATCCCTAAAGGAGGGGAGGATTGTGATAGCCCGAAATAGGGCCTAATCGAAACAGTGGTTTCGTAACCACAAATTCGAGAGGAATAAGTTAAATTTTGAGAATTTTATACTGCATAGGTTTATCGATTAAGTTCTGTGAGAAAATTGTTTAGAAATTTACTATTTTTGTGATCAATTGGAAAACATAGACTAAATTGCAAATAGGGGAAATTATGAGTATTAGATGAAATAGGGACCTGATTGAATTGTGATATGAATGTAGGAGTGTTTATGTTGCAAATATACCATAAGTTAATAGGATGGACACAAAAGGGTAATTCTAGAGAAATTTTCAAGAAACATGGCTAAGGGCATTTTTGTCCAATTGATAAAAATTGTCATAAAAGATGAAAAAAAAAATGAAAATGTTCATCTTCTTCTCATGTTTCTACTGAATTTCCTTTCCACCATTGCTAAAGGGGTTTTGAGCTTTGTCAATCAAATTGTAAGTGTATTTCAACCCCGTTTTCAATTATTTTCGTATTTTTGAGTCCCTTGAAGCTTGAATTTCATGATTTTGCTATTTATTTGAAAAGAAATTGGGGTTCGAAAATTACCCATTTTAGAGAAATGTTGTTATTTGATGAATTTTGGCAGTAATTGAGTTATTGATGTGTTATTTACGTATTTTTACAAGTGGTTTTTGATAAAAACGTCCCTAAGGGACTAAAATAAGAAAAGAGAAAAGTTGCTCATAAATAGGTGAATGTGAGTGAATTTTGGATGATTTTATTGATAAAGGAAGCTGATTCAGTTTAAAATGCAAGAAAATGAAGTAAAATTTAAATTCCGAGACTAGGGGTAAAATGGTCATTTGCCCAACAAGTCCGATTTATGAATATATTGGATAGAATATTGATAAATGTGTTAAATGCATTTATTTAGATCAAGAAAGAAGAGAGGGTGATCGAAATCGAGGAAAGGAAAAGATAGTAGAATAGCACGAGTTAGTCGATTTGTTATTGAGGTAAGTCATAAGTAAATTATAGCTTATCTGCATCATTGTTAATTATTTGATGATTCCGATGTGAAAAATATGTGAATATGATATTGAATTAAGTAAATGTGTAATTGTGATTATTTTGATAAACCCCGGTTGGACTGTAAGAATATTTTCGGATATGTGTGACATGTCACTTGAGGGCTCTGAATCTGTCTGATTCTGTATCCCGGGTGCTGGGTGTACTAGCATGTGTTGAAGTCACCTGTCAGCTTATGTAAGCAGACCCGTGGATTACGTCTGTGTATCTGTGATCTGAGGTAGCTACGGCTACATATTCTGGTAGCTTCGGTTACATACTCTGTTGGCTTACGCCATATTTCTGTGATTGGCTTCGGCCATATATCTGTGAAGCATTTTGGTGCTAACCTCTGTATATCCGTCTCTGTTCTGAATGTTCAACGGGGAAATTGGCTTGATTATGTGAAGTAATTGTGCAGGTTGAGAATTAGAAATCAGTTGAATACAAAATAATTGTAAATGTCTATGTTTGGATATTTTGGTAAGATTATGCATGAGTAAGTACACCAATATTGCACCTTTGTTATGTTAGAACCAACATCTTGGTTAATTATTGTGCATTTGGTTATTGATTTGCTTATGTCTTACTAAGCTACTTGTAGCTTACTCCCATTTTCTTTCCTTTTTCCTTTAGATTATCAAGTGAAGAGCATTTTGGAATTTGTGATCCAAGGAGGCTCGTCTCACACTATCAAGCTACCGTTGAGTATGTGCTATGGTTTGATAAATTGAGATTGGCATGTATAGTTAGCTAGTTTTTGTACAAATGTTATTTAGTGGTTAGAATGAAAAGGATGAATATATGTAACTCGTTTTGTAAATGAGGTATGAATGTAGTCTTCGAATGTATGTTATTGGAATTGGTTAATATGAATGAAATATAGTTGTGATGATGTCTCAGGGAGGTTAAGGCTTGGTAAATAGCCGGACACGGCCTGCATGGCAGGGCACACGGGCGTGTGTCTCGGCCGTGTGGGATTTGACAGAATCTCCACGGGGTAGAGGCTCGGGCGTGCCTAGGCCGTGGTCAAGCCACGAGCCAACCCCACGAGCGTGTGAAATTACACAGCCTGTTCCCACGGGCGTCTGATATAGTTTGTGGCCGTGTCGAGTAAGTCAGAATGTTCCACGGCCTTTAGACATGGGCGTGTGAGGGCCACACGGCCGTGCCTTGTGTCACACGGGCGTGTGACGTTGTTTTAAAAGTGAAAAATTTTCTGAGCTTCCGATGCGATAGGATTCGAATCCTAACCATCCGAAGGGTTAGTATTACCATAGAAAACTCTAGGGAAGAGTATTATTTCATTAATTTGATTGAAAAATGAATCCGAACTCCGGTAAGTCTAGTAACACCCATTACTCGATTCTGGCGACGGTTTTAGGTAAAGAGTGTTACAATGTGTCTAGGCCATGTGCGACACACGGGCAGCCCTATAGGCGTGTTGATAGGCCGTGTGTCCCCTGCACTTGAATGCATGAAATATTAATTGCCCAATAGTAAACACACGGGTGGAGAAATGGCCGTGTGTCTCAACTGTGTGATGGACACGGCCTAGCCCACGGGCGTGTGGCTTAGCCGTGTGGCGAGAATCGCATGATGACATCATAAACAGAATACCCCCAAGTTTTCACACGGGCTAAGACATGTGCGTGTGACTAGCCGTGTAAAGGACACGGGCATGGAACACGGGTGTGTGCTCGGCCATGTGGAAACCCCTATAGGTTCGAATTAAAAAAGAATTTTGCACGGGCAAGTGACATTGGCATGTGCGCACACAGGCCTGCCCACATGAGCTCGTCCCTATCCCATACGGGCATGTGCCCTGTATATGTCAAATTTTTGTAAAGCTTCGAAAGGTTCCGATTTAGTTTCGGATCACCCTAAATGCATCATTTTGGCCTTGTAGGCCCATAATATGGAAGTTACATATATGAACTAAAAAGTTTTAAATTTTATGTGAGAATTTGGAATTAAATCGAATGTTCGTATGAGTGAGAGTTCGGTAACGCCTCGTACCTGAGTCTAGTGATGGTTACAAGTGAGGGGTGTTACACTGAATGTCCTAGAACACCACTCATATGAACTAATAGAGAATCTTGACGATTCTTCAGAGAAAACCAGAACAAAGAGAAACACTATTCATACATTCTGAAATCAATTATGACAGAGATAATATATATTCCATATAGATATAAACAGAATAGTAGCCAGAAGAAATAGAAGAATAGTTTCATATGAATTCACTGTCAACTATTTATCTCAGACGTAACGTAATAAAATACCAATAGAAGATAGTGGAATGCCGATCATAGATCAATTAGACCAACGATACTGTCATCAGAAAGTGAGAAATTACAAATGCCTTTAAGAATATATAAACACATAAAATACCCAGAAGAGATAAGTTGCTCAACTATAACTATCATACTCAAACATCTTTACATTTCAAACATTATTCTTCTGACTAATTCTATCATCACTAATCCCATAATATTTCATTCATTAAAAAAAATCAACTTAAAAGAAGTCCCGGTAAATACAATCTTTAGAAAAAATACCTGAATGAGTCGATTTAATCGAAATTAACTCCTTTTCTAGCTGTGGCTTTGTGCATTCCAAATAATTTTTAGAATAATCTGATATCTCTCTCATAACCGTCTTGGCTCGCTAAATCATTCCCATCCCTAATCACATCATTAATTATTCCACCACTAAACTTTTTAGTTTCCCCACTTGTGAGCTTATTCAATATAAATCTCATGAACTTCGTGGTAAGGGGGTGAAGATTGTAAAGCCTTTAAACTTCTGACTCTCATACATACACGCATATAGCATAGCATTCAATACCAATACAATATCATGTACTTTGATTACACATCTCTAGGTTTCTACTAATCATGAACACATTTTTAGATATCTTAGTAACACATTCAGCATTATCATATATGAATATCAACCAATCATAATAAGCTCGTCTCAAAATAAAATTTTCATGTTATTCACTGCAAAAAGTTACTCTAATTTATCAAAATGCAATGTTCAATCGGAACAATAACATTTTATCCATATTCCTCAACATTTGGTTAATCCATTCTATTGTATCTATTAACACATACATATCATCACAAATCACAAAGATCAATTCAAGCATATCAATATATTAACTAAGTTATACGAACTTACTTATCCCCTTTCAGCATTTTTGATGGTAGCTCGGTTGGAAAGCATCCCTTCTTTAACAAAAACAAATATTATCGGAGTCGGGAGATATCACACTATCACAGTTCACTTATGGCATGTATAGCTAGACTCTTGCACACGCTGTGTTAGTCCAAGGATCAACTAAACCTGGCTCTGATACCACCTAAATATAACACCCCTTACCCGTATCCGTCGCCGGAATAGGGAACGATGCATTACTGGACTTAATCACATATAACCGACCATTTTTGAGTCACAGATTTCAATTCAAATTTAAAACTTTTCATTCATAATCATATTGTCCCTATTACAGGCCTACAAGGCACAAAACATACTTTGGAAATGGCCCGAGACTAAACCGAGAACTTTACAATACTTATAACATTTTACCACAAAATAGGGCCACATGTCTGTCTGGCTTGGGACAAGCTCGTGTCCCTATCCATATGAAAAACATTCAGTATTCTGTTTATGACATTATCAACCATTCCCATTTAGTATTTGCCATACATATTTATCACACATTCACTCATCCAACCCAAACAAGCATGCACATCCATGTAATGCTTCATCATAGACTTATAACATAACAAATATTGGCCACATTAAATGGCCTTATACAACAATGACCTTCAATTAGCATAGGCTAATATTCTAGGCCAACTCATAATAATATTTACACAAATGACCGAGTCCCTATACATGCCATAGACTAAAAAAAACTAGAATAAAAATCATTGATACCAATCTATTGCTTGTTGGTGTCATAGAATCTCCGACGACCTCCAACTCGAGCTAGCATCTGTGACACTATAGGAAAAAGGAAAGGAAGTGGGGTAAGCATTATAGCTTAGTAAGCAGGTATGTAAATAATAAGTAATTTATTAACATGTTTTTTTAATAAATCTTCACAATATGTTCTCAAGATAATACAATCATAATTGCACATAGTTCACTATTTACTCATGTTCATGTCAAGCTGTCTACTCGAGTAATAGTCACTAAATTATTTATACCTTGAGCTACGAAACTCCAAATTAAGATTTGTAATTTTTTCCTCAAACAAGACTCACATATCTTCTTACCATAAAATTTTTAGAATTTTTGGTTTAGCCAATAAATACAGTTTATTCATTGAAATCTCCCCTATTTTGTTGTCTGACATCTTGGACCCTTTTTCACTAAATATTAATTATCTCCTCATATGAGATTCGAATGATGTTATAGTTTGTTTGTCTTAAAAATATACTCATGAAGGATTTTATGAATATAAATTATAACCCAAAATTATTTTTGTACAATTTTTAATTATTTTTCAAATTTAGAAGAGGGGATTTTAAAATCTTTCGGACTCTGTTTCACAAGAATTCAAATATATTATAATATGAAATTCGTTTGCTTACACCATTTCTTTTATATGAAAATAGACTGAATAAGATTTTAGTTCATATCTTATTCAACCTCTAATTCAGTTTTCACCATTTTTGGTGATTTGTTAAAGTCACACAACTGCTGCTGTCTAAAACTGTTTTGTTTCTAAATTTCACTCTTTCATGTTTTCTTTATAGCAACTTTCATTGTAAACACTTACTCCATTTTACCCCTAAGCTTGGCAATTGATTTTTATCGAATTTCCTTATAACACCTCAAACTCGGCCTAAATGTTATAGCTGGATTTGGCATGTCACATTGAAGTGTTCTTCGAATATGTAATTGTTGGTAAAAATCCGTTTCCAAGTTAAAAACCCTTTTATTACTTTTAAATAAAATATCTCTTCAAAACGTTTGCTATATTTGTTACACTTGATTTCTCAATCTGTTTTATTCTGCGAAATCTTTTTAAATCAGCGAAGTTTAGTATGCGTGTTTTTGAAAATTGTTATTATTTTGAAAACTTGTCGTTTCCTAACTAGTAGTTTTAATTAAATAATCAAAAACCCAATTAAAAATTAAATCCCATGAATGGCTTTATTACAGAAAGAAAACCCCAAAACATGTATAAAGGTATAAACAAAACCAAATGTGCAAATATCTGTAGTTGTGTGGCCACCTCTGAGTCCCTCGCAGCACCAAACCGCCTAAGGCTGGGGATTACCTGTACAGTTAAAGAAAAGGGTGAGTTTGACAGAATTCAGGGTGTAATCCCCTAACAGTCAATCAGTAAATAGTATACGGGTCAGTCTAGGTCGAAGCTCTATTCAGAAGCAGTATAGTGTGGCCTTAGACCATACAGTATCAATGTGGGCCTTAGCTTAATATCGCAACAGTACAGTGTAATCATGCAAAAGTGCAACCCACCCTAATCCAGCCAACACACCTCACTCCGTACCACCAACACACCATGTGGGAATAAAATCAACCCACCCAGCCAACACACTAATATCGCAGCTGAGCTATCGGTAGTATGCCACCAGTATCAGTAAATGCTGTAAAGCCACCAGTAACAGTATGTGGCAAAGCCATCAGTAACAGTATAAATGTGGCAGAGCCACCACTACTTCCTCCAGAACAGTATCCTGATCCCATGCAGTATGACATGCCATAAATAATACGTGTATGCAGTATGTCATGCTCAGTATCAGTCATAATCATACCATAAATACAGTCAATCTACGGGTATGGCGGTCATTTTAGACCATTAGGGGTAAAATAGTCATTTTAACCTTTAAGGGTATTTTTGTCACATACCGACCTCCTAGAAGGTTTACAGACGTCTAGAGCAACTTAGATAACCAAACTGGTCATAAGAGTGTGTTTGCACCAGAGGCCCATTGCCTGGCCCGTGTGGGCCCAAACGCTCGTGTGGCCCATTTAGCCCAGATTCAGTCAGGATTAAGTGAACTACATAGACCAGTCAAGAATTTGTCATATTTCATGGATTTCATCCATGTGGGGCCTACAAGCCCGTTGGGCCCATACGACCCAATTCGACCCATCGTGGCCAAATAGTGGCCTAAGCCCACAGGAATGCTCATGGTGGCCTATGCCCGTGTTTCATGGGCTCGCATTTCCACACGAGTGCTGTAACACCCCAAACTCAGCCCGAATGTTATGGTTGAATCTGGCAATGTCACATTGAGAGGAGACCCGCACAAATCAAATGTCGTTGAAAAGCCTTGAATACATTTACTTGTTTGCAATTTAAAATAGTGTTTACACGGCGCATCTCTATAATTCAAAATCAGCCTCGTACGAGAAGTACTTTAGTTTAAACCTTTGTTAAACCCCCTCGTTAATTTACAGCGAAAGCTCTTGTTTTGAAAACGTTTGTTTCTTAAGTTAAGTTTGTGTAAAAATATTACTTTAGTTGCATATTTGGGAAAACAAGTTTAAACTTAAGAGTTAAGCAGATACGAAAACAAAACCAAAACCAAATCAACTGGAGAAAGGCCTTATTACAACCAAAAACCCAATAAAACAAAATTAAAAATAATATAAAATTTAAATCTAGGTTTAATACTGCTCATAGTGTGGCCACCTCCAAGTCCTCCCATACGTCAAACCGCCTACTGAGGACTACCTAAAAAATTTAAAAAAGGGGGTGAGTTTGCGAAAACTCAGTGTGTATAATCCTCGGTTGGGCTTAAGCCCATATCAAATATCAAAATCAGTACATGCAATGCTTAAATGCCCATACCAACCCTACACTTCATCTCCTATCCTGCCTTACACTCCTATGGGGATATATATATCGACCCACCCATCCTTACACTCCTGTTGTAGCACCGGTTGCGGCACTACTTAATGTTGTAGTAAAGCTTCCAATCATATACTAGCTTAAAAGCCATCGGTGGATCTACGGTCGTCAAGCGGCTATGCGATCCTCATAAACACTTCTTCCAATATAAACCCCTCCCAAATGCAAGCATGTATGCAACATAACATATCAAGTATGGCATGCAAAATCTTTGATGAAACATGTAGGGGTATTTTAGTCATTTTGCCCTTAGGGGCATTACTATCATTTACTATTATTATGGCTAAAGCATATAACTCTGCCCATTAACAAGCCTACTATCATTTAGTTCACTATAGTGACATTTTTAACAATTACAACACTATAGGGCCCAAAAGCCCATACATGTCCAAATCTAACTTTGGCCACTCAGTTAACGTGATCGGCTCATCAATTCTTACCAATCCATCAATTTAACTCGTCTCAAGCCCACGAGCCATCAGGCCCATTTGGCCCATTAGGCCCATTTTGGCCTAATTGACCAAAAAGGGGCCCAAGTCCATAAGATCGCTCGTGGGGCCTCTATCATCGTATCGATCTCTCTACACAAGTGTTCGCACGCTCATGGAGTCACCGTAGCCAAAATTTTAGCTTTTCAGCTTTTTGGCATTTCAGCTTTTGCCGATCTATCGTGTGTGCGGTGTGTGTACACACCTGATTATGAAGGCGCTATGATTCCTTAGCCACAAACCTTGACCGACAAGCCTTATTAACCCTTCACCAATCATTCGGCACGATTGTTTCCAAGGTCTGCATCAAAACCTTAACTATCAAAGATTGAATAAACAAGTGACTTACATCCATCATAAGTCACCCTTAACATTTCAGAAAAACATTATGTAACGCCCCAAAGTATAACGGGTAGAAATTTCTGCATGTTTCGACAAATTACATGCTTGGCATGCTTGGCTTGATGGTTTGGGTGTGTTTGGGGGTTCTTAGGAAGCTAGGGTTCAAGTTGGACCTTTGGCAAAATTTTTAATTTTTACCTTGAGTGAACATGGATGTTAGTCTATAGGACTTAAATTTAGTTATTGCTATTTCATGACACAAAGAAGCTTGTGGTGGAGCGGCAGAGTAGCGCCACATGAGATGGAGGGAGGTGGCGTCATATGCTTGTCAAGGAGGTCCAGGGTTCAAGTCTCATTTCGTGTAAAAGGTTATTATTTTGGTAGTTTGGAATGGCAAGTGGTGGACTTGGATACAAATTCGTCCAGGTGGTTGAAGACTTGGTAAGAGATGACTTGGTCTTGAGAATTTGAATTGAAATTCAAATTAGGAAGTTGAGTGAATTAAGGAGCAAATCGGGGGATTCAATGTGGGTGTTGTTGTAGCTGAATTAGGTTGTTGGATGAGGGAAAATTCAACATTTGCAGAGTGTAGGAGCCAAAATAGAGTAGAGCCCTTTCTCTCTAATTTTGTTTTCGGTGATGTTCGTTCTTTTTTAGTGTGACCATTTTCATACTTACTCTTCTGACCATTCGGGTCTTTCTCAGGTTAGTAAGCTTCCCATTTTTTTGATCACTTTGCCGAATCATTTTTCTACTCCTATTTTTGTTTAGTACCGAAGCATATCCTGCTTTGCGATTACCTATGGAAACCATTGTCGAACCTTGTTTTACTTTATTTTTCTCTTCTTTTCTCCTCATCTTGCTTTGGCCAAATTCAATACCTTCTAGCCGAACCCTTGCCTTTCTTTTTCTTTGTCAATTTTGGATCGTGACATTCTCTTTTATTCTTTCAACTTCACTCTCATAACCGAGCCTATCATTCCTTCTCTTCAAATATTCTCCTTAGATTTCTAAGGGTTGATACAGTCGATTTTGATCTTTCTCTTATACCTTTATTTCAATTGTGGTTTCTTTTTGACCGATTATGTGATTCTCTGGGCCTCTTGAATAGCCGAACCTATGATTCCACTCTCTTTTATTCCCTTATCATCTCTTTCATTTTTCAAGTAACTGAATACTTCTTTTTCCATCAGTTTGGAATTGTTTCGGTTTGGGAGGTGGGACTCTATGAAGGGAGCATTCGTTACTACTATTTGCTGTCTCTACCATCTATTATTGGGTCAGTGTTCTTTTCCCTTTTGGCTTGTCTTGTGATAGCCGAATTTCTTCTCTCCTGTGTGTTAATCAGCTTTGGGTTCTTTCACTGGAGATCAATTTCGAAGTCTTGCTTTCTTGACCTTTCTGCTTTGATTTTGTAGGCATTGATTAGTAGTCGATTTCGTAAAAGGTGATTGGTTGCTAGTGTTGTTGACGTGATTTTGTGACAATCCTAATTTGACCCTAATCGGGAAAGTGGTTTCGTAACCATTAAACCGAGTTAGAAATTTTTTAAAATGTTATATTCTATGTTTATTGTATGTGAAACTTCATGTGTGAAAATATCGTGTTTTGATTTTGCCATTTGGATGTGGAATTATTAAAAACGACTTGTTTAAGAAACCTTGAAAATGTGATAGGTAAAATTGTAGTAGCCGAATAGTATGTGGTTAACATTATGAAGGACTTGCATGTCAAATAGTCCATCTTTAAGTTAGTGGACAGCAATGATGATGAGTAGTGAATAATATATATATGTCTTTTATATTAATGATATAAAATTTAATTGTTTTATATTAAGAAAACATGAATTTAAATAAGAAAAAGGTTATAAAAACAAAGTTGGATGCTCATTCTTTCTCACCTTGCTGAAACCATAAAGTAAAAGAGGAAAAGAAAAATTCTAAGAAGTTCGGCCATACTTGTAACTTGATTGAGGTATGTTTGATATTATTCTTTGAAATTCTTGTATATTTTAAGTTGTTAGTTAGAATTCTACCTAGCCCATGGTTCAATTTTTGCTAATTCATGGAGGTTATGTGATGATACAATCGGCCATGGAAGTTTTATGTTTCATGGATGGAGTGTTGATGTTTTTAAATTGAAATGGTAGAAAGATGAGATTTGAGCTTGTAAAATGTTGGAAACAAATGCTAAAATTTTTAGTATATGTATGTGTGTTGCCGAACATGGACCTAAAGTGATGGAAATGAGCATTCGGCTATTGATGTCTTAGCGATGGTAGCATTCGGCCTTAATTTGTAAAATATTATAATTTGAGTGTTTAAATGCCTAATTGTTAGCACATATATGTATAATTGCCGAATAACATCTTAGTTAATAATTTGATTAAATTGTTAAAAGGGATTAATTTGCTAGATTAATGAAAAGTGAGGGATGGTATGAGAAATAGGAGTATTCGACTAAGGTGTTGTGTGAAGAATTATTTTAGTGTAATTTAACTTTGATTTTTGGGTTTAAAAGACAGAATGTGATCTTAATTAATAGATGGTGTGAATTGTTGAGTTACGGCAAAGCATGTATTCAGCCATGTTTGAATTATGTAATATTTTGAGTGTGAGATGTTAAAAGTTTATTCATAATGACCAAATAAGCTTAAATGATTAAAAGGTTTGATTTGTTAGTAATTTAAGATGAAAGAATAGATCATGTTGGTGGTTTTTAAATCGAAGAAATGACTATGTTAATGTGTAATTGAGTGTTCGAATATGACTTACAAGTAAATGATTTTGAAAAAGAAAATTTGTAATAAGCTTAAGTGGCCAAACGATAAGTATAATTCGATTTGTTTTGAAATACATATGGTTACCGAATGTATATTTTGACATGAGTTTACATAGTCAAAGATGAAAGTGTCGTAGGCTTTATGTGTTTGGAATTTATAGTATTTGATTTATAATGAATTGATAAGATGATTGAATTAGTTTACTTGTTTAATTAAAGCTCAAGATCAAAGAGAGCCAAGTTTGGATAAGGGGAAAGCGAGATTAGTTGAATAGTCGATCCGTACTAGCTTGAAAACATCGAAGGTAAGTTTTAAGTGATTATGCGAAGACTATATTAGATTATATTATGTTACATTATGTGAATTCAGTATTCTTTGAGATATATGTATATGGCCGAAAGGCAAGAATGAATTTAATGGTGAGTTGCCCTAAGCTTATATGGCCGAATGGAAATTTAGAAAATGAAGGTAAGTCATGCTTTTGTAATTGAAAGGTGATGGATATTATGATATATTACCGAATTGGAAGATATGAAATGATAAGGTGATAAACATTATGTGTTCATATTCGAACGAGGTCAAAATTGACCTTTGTGGTTGCTCTATGCAAAATAAATAAGTACATGATGTGATTTTGATGATGATTTTGTGAAATTGATATTCGAATTGTTATTCGGGCCTTTGGCTCACCAAGCTTTTAGCTGCTGAATATGTTTCGGGCCACGAGCCTAGCAGGCATGAATGCCGGTGATTGAGTTTCGGACTTAAATGTCCAGCAGGCCTTGTGCCTGTGATAAGTTCGGGTTATACCCAGCAGGCTAAATGCCAGTGAAATAATAAAAGTTTAAAGCTAAGAAGCTTGTGCTACACAGTATCTGAACTTGTTCAATAGTTTTAAATCATTAAGGTACGTATAATTTTACATGTACATGAAGATAATGTGAATTGAATGACAGAGGTGAAATGGAAAGTAATTGAGATGTGATTGTGCATATATACATATATATAAATATGTATTCGGTTATTGTGAAATTAAATACTTGAAAGTACATGTTATATCGTTGAATATGATCATTGAAATTTTATGTGAATATGGTGCCTTAGATTCATTCTATTAAGTTGAATTATAGAATGATTTTGAAAGTTTAGTGACACGATTATGTGACTTCGAACTTTAAACAAATGAAATGTTAATGGAAATGTGTTCAATGTGGCCATGTATATTTAACCCAATTGATGTTACACTTAGATCACGTATATGTGATTGATGTGTTTAACTAAGTTAAGTTGTTTTGTTTACTTAAAACTTACTAAGCTAATTAGCTTACTTCGAGCGTCTTTGCTACTCTATTTTATAGATCTCGTTCGAAAGGTACGTGGTCGGGGATTCAGGTTTAGAGTCATCCATACTATCGTCATTGTTTTTGGTATTTTTAAAAGTCTATAATTTTGAAAGATGGCATGTATAGGCTTAACTCTTCGTTTTGAAACAACTGATATTTTGATCATATATATATTTAAGCCATGCAAAAATGGCTTGCTCATTCACTATTTATGAATGTATGGTTTGATGATTTATGTGGCTTGTTATTTTGATAAATAGGTCAAGTGGTTAAGTAGGTAAAATAGAATCATCTTATTCAAGTATGGTTGAATGAAGTGCTATAAATTTCAATAGTCATAAGTGTATATTATAATTTGATAGTAGTTGGTTTTGTTACTAATATATTCGAATATGCTATTGTTAATAAGTCACTTTTGAAATTTGACAAAAGTTCTTATGGCAAATCAACAAGATATGTTTGCATCGAATTAATGATGATAGTAAGATAGTATATTCGGCTATGAATAAATTAAAATAGAACACTACTTGATATTTGATGCATAATTGAATTTATGTTTGGTATGTATCTTTGATCATTTAAAAGTTTTGTTTAGTAAAGTAATACCTCATAACCCTATTCCGACAGTGGATACGGGTTAGGAGTGTTACAGATTTAGGCCTAGTGGTTAGTCTTCAGCCAAGGTAAGTGTTTGGTGTTTCTTTTTGAGATGTTGGTCGAATATGATAGGGGTTTGGTAGTATGGTTAACAAACCGGATTGTATGATTAATTGTTGTTTGGGTGATTGTAGGTCGATTGTTCGTGGGTTATTTGACTTGATTCATAACCAGGTGTGTAACTGCACCCTACTGTAGTGTAAATCGGCAAAAGTTGAAATGCCGAAACGTCTGCATTCGAGACCTTACAGGCGTGCGAACGCTTGTAGGGTGAATCGAGCCCACTAGTCATAGGTAGTAGATTGTAGAGGCCATCACGAGTACTCTCATGGTCTTGGGCCTCGTTGGGCCAAAATGGGCCGTGTGGGCCCAATGGGCTTGTGGGCCCTATACAGGCCAATTTTGAATACTGTGGTAAATGTTTGACTGAGATGTGTGGTCCACGTGGCTAGAGTTGTTTTGGGCTAAATGGGCCACGTTGGGCCGTGTGGGCCCAATAGGCTTGTGGGCCCACATGGTTAAAATGTATTTAATGTGATAAGTAATTGTTTTGGACTGTGTTGTTTGCATAGCCGTGATTGTTTCCAGGCTAAATGCGCCACACGAGGGTTTGGGCCCACTTGGACTGAGTAATGGGCCTTAGGCCTAATTACCCTATTTTGTCCATTTAGGTTACAAAAGTCGCTCGAGGCGACGATGGACCTTCGGTTGGGTGGTTAAGACCCTGGTTTACAAAATTACAGAAACACCCTCGATTTACAAAATTACAAAAATACCCTCGATCTACAAAATTACAGAAATACCCTCAGTTTACCAAATTATAGAAATACCCTCGGTTTACAAATTACAGAAATACTCTTGGTTTACAAAATTATAGAAATACCCTCGATTTGTAAAATTACCGAAATACCCTTGAGTTGCAAAATTATCGAAATACCCTTGGATTGCAAAATTACCGAAATACCCCTATAGTGTAGAATTATCGAAATACCACTGTAGGGTAAAATGACTGTTTTGCCCTTATAGGAAAAGGACTGACTTAGATTGTGTATTTGACTGTGATTGAATGACTGTGTATTAACTGACTCAACTGTGGTTGTGTGACTGATTGACTTTTAATATATATGATTAAATGACTAATATTGAGCATGGCCATTCTGCATACACGTATAATGATTTAGCATAACATATATGACATATTACATGGGGTTGGGTCATTAAATTGGAGGAAATTCTGTGCTATTGGCTTTGCCACGTATTTCTGTTATTAGTGGCTTCGCCACATATTTTGATTCTGGTGGCTCTGCCACGTATTCTGTTATTAGCAGCCATGCTGCGTATTGGTGTGCGGGCTGGGTGGGTCGAGTTAATCCCCACAAATGTGCAGGGTTGGTACGGGTGGTGTAAGGGCTAGACTGGGTTGGGATTACATTCATATTTTGTTCATAATTCTATTTTGGGCTTAGGCCCACATGATTCTAATTATGGTTCCGATTTTGATAATGTTTCTGATTTTGTAATGGGCTAAAGCCCATCTGGTACTGACTGTTTTAATGTGCTAAGGCCCAATTGATACTGATACTGTAGTAGGGCTAGGGCCCAGACTTTTAATTCTTTTGTATGTCTAATTGCTCGTTCTATATAGTAGGGGTTTACACACTGAGTTTTCTTAAAACTCACCCCGTTTATTAACTGTGCAGGTAATCCCTAGCTTTAAGAAGATCAGTGCTGCGAGAGAGTCGAAGAAGGTCACACACATTGCTAATGTTTTCAGTTCTGATTAGTTACATTCAAGTATTTTTGTTTGGGTTGTAATAAGGCCTTTTTAATTTTGTGAACTTTAATTTGGGATTTTATGGTACTTAGTTTTATATCTGCTAGTTTTAGGACATGATTTTCAAAATCGATAACTGATTTCATGAACACTACGATTCTGCAACGTTTCTAAATGTTTCTGTGACAATATTTTTAAACAACACATTTTCCCAAATTGTTTATTTTTAAATTAGGCTTCTGCAAGAAATAAGGTTTTTAAAGGTAATAACATTTTACTAGAGAACATCTTTTAATAAACCACATTTTAAAATCAGGCAAGCACAAATCGAGATTTTACACCAGTTAAAAATGGCAACAATATTTAAATAAGAGGGGTTTGTTTATGAAAATAAGGTTTTCGAAAAACGCTTCAATGTGACACGCCAGATTCAGGCCTAACTTCTAAGCTGGGTTTAGGGTGTTACACATTTGACCACTAACTAACCAAAAGTAAGGGTGAATACAGTTATTGATTGATAGAAATCCTTACCACACCAGAACTCAAAACACACAAGTAGCAATTCGGCAGAGTTTTGGAGAAAAAGAAGAATGAGCGATCCGATCCCTACCAAGCCAATTAAGAAAGCGAAAGAGAGGAAAAAGACTAGAAAGAAATCTGATGAAACAAAACAAGGTTTGGCTATAAAAGAAACCCAAAAAGAGCCAAGGTAAAAGAATTATAATTGATCAAGAGTAAAAAGAAAACAAGAAAGGAGTGTTGGTTCATCAATTGCTGAGAAAAATGAAATAAAAGAAAATAGAGAGGGAGGAAAACGTGAATCCGGTTATACTTACCACATGAAGAGGAGCAAAAGCAATGAACTCAATCAAGAAGAAGAAAAAATAAAAAAAAACACAAGTTCGGCCTAAAAATCAAAAAGCTGGATCTGCACCAAAGGAATAATAAAAGAAAAATCGGCAATAGCCCACTTCAATTCAAACTCTTTTTCCCCCTCTTAAAATCTTTCCAAAATCCACTCCTAAGATCCCTCATTCACCTATTGAATCACTTTCAAATTCCTCGCAATCGATTATTTTCCACTTATTTTAAATTTAAAACAAACCTTTGGTGTTTCGGTCAACACCAATTCCTACCTTACATGAGCAGCAAAATATATCTCCCTTTGCGCATAAGGTAGCTTGAACTCCAGACCCCTAAGCTTCCTACATGCCGCTTGCCTCTTTACCATCTAGCTTTTTATGTCATGAAACAATCACAACAAAACATAAGTCGTACTTGCTAGCATCAATCTCTTCAAAAATAAAAAATTTGCATGACATGAGATTCGAACTCATGCTCCCCAACAGTCCTAACATGCCTCTTACCATTAAGCCGCAAGCTCTCTTATGACGGAGATCAATCCCAAATAACTATAAGGCCTACACGCTAGCTTCCTTACTAATATATGCGTAATAAAAATTTCACCAATGCCAGGACTTGAACCCTAGACCACATGCTTGTTACTAACGTGCTCCTACTACTAGGCCAGGCATTTCCCTTGTGTCGAGTTTTACTAGGCTTAATTAATAAGGCCTTCAAATGAATGCTAAGGTCCTCTAAAGGAAAAATGTAAAATTTTACCAAAGTCCTAGTTCGAGCCTAGGACTTTGCCTACACTCCCCAAACACTCCTAATTCACTAGCCAATATGCCGAACACAAAATTATGATATTTCTAAGCATGATTATCACTTTAAAAGCCGCCCCCAGCCCAAGCCTAATACTTCTAGGCCTTACAACTCACACCTCCTAAGGGAAATTTCGTCTCCAAAATTTCCAACTAACAGGGTAGTCGTGTATCAACTACCCCACTACGCTACCGCTGTGCATTCTGACCCTAATAATACTAACACACACAGAATAAGTACCAAATTCAGGTTCAAATACTTTAATACAGTCTGATATCTATGGAAATCCTAGTGTTTCCTATTGAACGACTAATAGCTTAAGACATATTGCAGCATTAAGTACTTGGTTCAACGCCAGACCTATTTCACAAGACCTATTTCACAAGCCGAGCTTTGCAACCGGGCTCTAATACCACTAAATGTAACACCCCAAACCTGCCCCGGACATTATGGCCGAATCTGGTGGTGTCACATTGAGGGGAGACTCACACAAATCAAATGTCGTTGAAAAGCCTTGAAAACATTTATTTGTTCGTGGTTTAAAACAATGTTTACACGATAGATCTTTATATTTCAAAATCAGCCTCGTACGAGAAGTACTTTAGTTTAAAATAAAGCCAGTAAATTGCAAGTTTAAATAAAACCTTGAATATGTTAATTTGAAAATCGGAGTTCACAAACCTTTGTTAAATTCCCTCGTTAATTTACAGCGGAAGCTCTAATTTTGAAAACATTTGTTTCTTAAGTTAAGTTTGCATAAAAATATTACTTTAGTTGCATATTCGGGAAAATAGGTTTAAACTTAAGAGTTAAGCAGATACAAAAATAAATCAAAAACCAAATCAACTGGTGAAAGACCTTATTACAACCAAAAACCCAATGAAACATAATTATAAAATTTAAATTTAAGTTTAATGGTGCTCGTAGTGTGGCCACCTTCGAGTCCTCCCAAACACCGAACCGCCTACTGAGGACTGCCTGGAAAATTAAAAATAGGGGCCGGTTTGCGAAATCTCAGTGTGTACAAACCTCATTAGTCAACAAAACCAGTCACATCAGATTAGGGCCTTGGCCCATTAACATTAATAGTGGCAATTGGGCATTAGCCCAATTTAGCCTTGGTTGGGCTTAAGCCCATATCAAATATCAAAATCAATACATGCAATGCTTAAATGCCCATACCAACGCTGCACTCCATCTCCTGTCCAGCCCTACACTCCTATGGGGATATATATATCGACCCACCCATCCCTACACTCCCGTTGTAGCACCGGTTGCAGCACTACTCAATGTTGCAGCAAACCTGCCAATCATATACTGGCTTAAAAGCCATCAATGGATCCATAGTCGTCAAGCGACTATGCGATCCTCATATAACACTTCCTCCAATATAAGCCCCTCCCACATGCAAGTATGTATGCAACATAACATATCAAGTATGGTATGCAAAATCTGTGATGAAACATGTAAGGGTATTTAAGTCATTTTTCCCTTAGGGGCATTACGGCCATTTACTATTATTATGGCTTAAGCACATAACTCAGCCCATTAACAAGCCCACTATTATTTAGTACACTATAGTGACATTCTTAACAATTACAACACTATAGGGCCCAAAAGCCCATACATGCCCAAAATCTAACTTTGGCCACTCATTCAACGTGACCGACTCGTCAATTCTTACTAATCCATCAATTTAACTCGTCTCGGGCCCACGAGCCCATTGGGCCCATTTGGCTCATTTTGGCCTAATTGACCAAAAAGTGGCCCAAGTCCATGAGATCACTCATATGGCCTCTATCATCGTATCGATCTCTCTACACGAGCGTTCTCACGCTCTTGGAGTCAACGCAACCAAATTTTTAGATTTTCAGCTTTTCGACTTTTTGACTTTTCGACTTTTCAACTTTTACCGTTCTATCGTGTGTGCAGTGTGTGTACACACCTGATTACGAATGTGCTACGATTCCTTTGCCATGAACCTTGATTGACAAGCCTTATTAACCCTTCACTAATCGTTAGCCACGATTTTTTCCAAGATCTGCATCAAAACCTTAACTATCAAAGATTGAATAAACAAGTGACTTACATCCATCATAAGTCACTCTTAACATTTCATAAAAACATTTGGCCACCCACTAACCAAAAGTAAGGATGAATACACTTATTGATTGATAGAAATCCTTACCACACTAGAACTCAAAACGCACAAGTAGCAATTTGGCAGAGGTTTGTAGAAAAAGAAGAAGGAGCAATCCAATCCCTACCAAACCAATTAGGAGAGTGAGGGAGATGAAAGAGACTAGAGAGAAATCTGATGAAACGAAGCAGGGTTCAGTTACAAAAGAAAACCAAAAAGAGCCAAGGTAAAAGAATTATAATCAGACAAGGGTGAAAAGAAAATGAGAAAGGAGGGTTGGTGTGACAGCCCTAATTCGACCCTAGTCAGAAAGTGGTTTTGAAACCATAAAACCGAGTCACAAAAATAATTTAATAATTATTTTAATGCCTATTATATGTGCCAATTCATGTGACATCTTTGGTGTGTTAATTTAGTCTTATAATAGTGAATTTGACTTAAAAGGGCTTAATTGTGAACTTTGAAAGTATGCTAGGTAAAAGTGTGATGACCAACTAATAGTATGGTTTAAAGATATGACTTTGCATGTCAAATTGCCCAAAAATAATTAGTGGCAGGCCATGATATGAAACATTCCACTAATTCTTGTTTTCTCATATTATTAAATTGGAATTTATTTAGAAATATGTATTAAAATAAAATAAAAAAAAGTGTTCACCTTTTCACCATTTTTGCCGAAATTTGAAAGAGAAATAGGAGAAAGGAAACCAAGCATTCGGTCTTTTGGCATCAAATTTTAAGGTATGGATTCATGATATTTTCTTGAGAAATTGTGAGTTTTAGTTGATAGTTAAGTATATGCATCAACCCATGAATTAATTTTTAGTTGGATGGTAAATTCTTCATTCAACCATTGTTAAGACAATGATGTTTTTGAGTTTTAATGTTAGAAATGTATTAAGGAGAGTTTGAGGGTTATATTGAGGTTAAATTTATGTGATTTTTCTTAAGATGCTTAAATTATGCAAATGTAGCTTTGTATGGTTCTTTGAGCAATAAAAGACATTTGGGCATGTTCTTTTTTGCATGGATAAAATTTACTTTGAGTGATGTTTTAATTCAAGGAATGAAATGATGAATGAGCTTGAAATTTTAAATTAGATATAGGTGATGCTTAGGTAGCTTTCGATTTTAAGGAATTTTATAATTGATAAAGGATGAATTCAAGACTTGTAAATGGGATTAAATCTTGCCGTTCATGTGTTAACAAGGTGGAAATGATTTTTGTTGTTTAAACAAAAAAAGCTTTTGGTTCTTGTGTTTATGAACTAGGGATTTGATTTGTAGGTTAAAGGTTGCTGAATAAATGTTAGATGAGTTTGATGATGTTAAAATTCATGAGTGTATAAAATTATGAGTTTAGATTTTGAAGAGAAGCCTAAATTTAGCTCAAATTCTTAAATTTGATATTCGGCTATGTGGCATTTATTAATTTTGGATGTTTGTTCTATTTTAGATCTAAAATGATTAGTAAATAAGTTTTAACATTTGCATACGTATTTGCCGAACATGATAGTGGTTAATAACTTAAGCATTGGTTGAGTTTGGTTTTGTTAATAAAGAGTTTGAGAAGTGTACCTATAAGTATGCCTAATATCATGTCTTTGAAACCTATAGATGGTTATTCGATTTTGGAGGTTAAATGATGGAACCTCATGTTAGCTTATAGAAGTAAGGTAAGTGTTAACTTAACTCATCAATGACCTAAATGTGATAAATTGTTAACGAATCACTTATTTGGTTGCCTTGTAAAATGGATGGAGATAAGGCTTGCCGAACGTGCCTAGATGGTCAACTATGATGGTTGATGTTTTATAATTGCTGAATATGGGGTTAAATAATAGAGATTTAATGAGTTAAAAATTTGCCTAATATAGCTCAAGAACATCAAGGAGAAAGGTTGGAAAAAGGGAAGGAAAAAGTTGTAGAATAGCTGATCCACAACTGCTCAAAGATACTTGAGGTAAGTTTTAAGTAGTGAAACCTAGCATAAGAATTAATTATATATGATATACAAATTTATATGTACATGTGGTTGATGAATTGAGGCTTATTGGCAATGTTGATTATGAGTGATGCAAAGTAAGTTGTGATTTTGGTAAATAGCTGAAAGTTCCTTGGAAATGTAAGCTATGATAATTGATTTGATATGTGATTTATGTATGTGCCTAAAGACCAAATATTAAGTTAAAATGTTACGTTATGTGCTAATTTATAAATGAGGCAAATGAATTTCAATTGAGATCAATTTTGTGAAATGTGTACTTGACGGGTACATATGCATAAAGGTTCAGTGAGCTATATCCGGGCTAAGTCCCGAAGGGCATTTGTGCCAGTGTTATATCTGGGCTAAGTCCCAAAGGGCATTTGTGCCGGTGTTACATCCGGGCTAAGTCCCGTAGGGCATTTGTGCCGGTGTTAAATCCGGGCTAAGTCCTGAAGGGCATTCATGCCGGTGTTAAATCCGGGCTAAGCCCCGAAGGCATTCATGTTGGAAATATGTGATTTCTGTCGTTATAATCTCAACTAATGTGCTCACTACCCTAAGTTAGTCAGGTACGTACCATGTACAAGTTGTGAATTAGATTCTGTTTAAATTATGCCATTTCATTTGGATATTACTATTCCCAGCCATTACTTAGGGTTGGATGAAAGTATTTGGCTTATTTATGATATTTAGTTCACGTGGAAATACGCTAAGATTGACTCTGAGCATGTGAGTAGATTCGGTTAAAGCATGAAGTAACGAGTATATGTGAATATGTGTTATGTAATAATTTAGCCTTGAAATAGAATTGGATGTATTCGGCCCAATGATGAAGCTTGTTCGATATAACGAAATTATCTATGTGATATGAAATTTTGTTAAGGAAAAATTGTAATAACATGCACGAACAATGGTGGTAAAATTTAGTCATGAATGTTTTCGGTCAGAGAGAGAAATAGACAAGTATTAAGATTTCTATGCTTAAATCTTTTAAATGAATTTTTATTGCTTAAAACTTACTAAGCATATGAATGCTTACTCCGTTGTCCTTAATTCTCTGTTTTATAGATCTTGTTCGTTAGCTATGGTCTCGGAAATCACAAGATCGAAGTCGTCCACACTATCAAAGCTCTTTCGGTACCTAGTAGTTAAACTTTGAATATGGCATGTATAGGCTTGAGTTTTGATGATAATTAAGTATCATTTTGATGATGTGTATATATATATATAGCCATGCGAAGATGGCTTGCTATGTTACCTTTTTATTGAATATGAATTTCAAGCTTGAACATGTTGAATTTTGGAATAAATGTATGCATTCAGTAAATGCTATTGGATTGCATATGATGTGTGGGAGTAAATTTAGTAAGTACTTGATGTATATAGTAAATTGACACTTTTTGAATGTCACATATATTTATGTACATGCACAATCGGCTTTGTGGATTGTTGGGGAAATTGGATAAGCCTTGATATTATTAACATATGAATAGAAATTTTCATTTTATATGCAAAGTGGATTGAAAGTAAAATAGTTGTGTATGATTATATGATTGGATTTTATGAGTGTCAAAATCTAATTAAGTTGACGGTGTATGTACGTTTACATATATGTGTATATCTTAGACATGTTATATGCAAATGAAGATGCATCAAATTTGATGATTGTCTTGTAATGCCTCATAACCCTCCGGCGATGGATACGGGGTTTAAGGGTATTACATTTTATTGGTATCAGAACTACGGTTTAGTCAATTCTCGGGCTAACGTAGCGCGTGTGAGTCTAGGTATACATGCCATTTAACGTTAATGCGATAGTGTGATGACTTCTGACATCTGAAATGTGATTTTTGGTATAGAAATGGATCCCAAACCTAATCGAGCCATAGCGAATGATGTTGAGAGTGTAGCGCCTGCTCCCGCGCAGGAGACAGCGCCAAATGATTCTCAGCCAAATACTGGTCATCGAGACGATGACACGAGACAAGCCTTTTATACAATGATGAGTCATTGGTTCACTCAATTTCTTAGAACATATCTGGCTATTCCACAACCCCCGCCCCTGAATACTCCGCTCCCAACTTATGTGGCCCTTCTGTGACCGATCCGGTGAGATCGAGTAGGCCCCCAGTCGATAAAATTAGAAAATACGGGGCTGAAGAGTTCCGAGCTACACCTAGTAATGATACTGAGCGGACCGAGTTTTGGCTCGATAATACAATCCGAGTGTTCGACGAATTGTCATGTACACCTGAGGAATGTCTAAAATGTGCGGTATCTTTGTTACGCGACTCTACCTACTACTAGTGGAACACTTTGGTTTCTGTTGTCTCGAGAGAGCGGGTCACCTGGGAGTTCTTCCAAACCGAATTCTGTAAGAAATACATTAGTCAGAGATTCATCAAGGAAGGAATTTCTTGAGCTTAAACAAGGTCGGATGTCAGTAACCGAATACGAGAGAGAATTCGTGAGGCTCAGTCGATATGCTCGCGAGTGTGTGTCATCCGAGGCTATCATCTGTAAACATTTTGAGGATGGATTAAATGAAGATATTAGATTGTTGGTGGGAATTTTGGAAATTAAAGAGTTTGTCGTGCTAGTCGAGCGAGCTTGCAAAGCCGAAGAGCTTGGAAATGAAAAGAGAAAGGCTGAAGATGGAGCGAGAGAGTTCTGTAAGAGATCTGCAAGAAAGTCTATTTAGCAATCATTCAAGAAAATTAGAGATGACTCAGGCTGATCCAAGAATACCTCGGGTTTGTCTAGACCTGATCATCATCGACCCCCCGCGAGTTCGTGAGCTACTTTTGTCGCCATTGTTGGCAATAAACGTCAGGACAGATCTGATTGCAAATATTATGGTAAATGGCACCTAGGGAGCTGTGGATATCATGATCATTCCTATTTCAGATGTGAAGCCGCCGATCACTTTATTAAGGATTGTTCGAAATTAGATGAACGCAATCCCGATTCAAGTCACAGACCTACTGGTACGGCAGCACGAGGTAGACCACCGAGGCGTGGAGGGAATACTAGTGGCAGTCAGAGAGGGACTAGAGACATAGCAGTCAGATCCGAGGCTCGTGTACCGGCCAGAGTGTATGCTATTCGTGTTCGTGAGGAGGCTTCTTCTCCGGATGTTATTACCGATACTTTCACTCTCTTTAATACTGATGTTATCGCTCTGATTGATCCCGGTTCAAGCCATTCATATGTATGTGAAACTTTAGCCTCCAGTAAGACTCTTCCTGTTGAGTCTACTGAGTTCGTAATTCGAGTATCAAATCCCTTGGGTCGCTGTGTTCTGGTCGACAAAGTACGCAAGAAATGTCCCCTAATGGTACGAGATTTCTGTTTTCTGGCTGTCTTGATACTTTTACCCTTCGATGAATTCGATATTATTCTTGGAATGGATTGGTTGACTGTACACGATGCGGTAGTGAATTGCAAATGAAAGGTTATCGATTTGCGAGGTTCGAATAATAAGATAATTTGGATTGAATCCACTAATTTAAATGGACTACCGGCCGTAATAACTTCCATGTCAGCCTAGAAATACGTGAGAAAGGGCTATGAAGCGTACCTGGCTTATGTCTTAGACGACAAAATATCTGAACGGGAACTTGGGATGGTGCCTGTAGTTTGTGAGTTTTCAGATGTGTTTCCCGAGGAATTACCGAGATTGCCGCCTGTTAGAGAGGTTGAGTTTGGAATAGAGTTGGTTCCTGGTACGACTCCGATTTCGATTACCCCATGCCGTATGGCACCTACCGAGTTAAAAGAATTGAAATCTCAGCTGCAAGAGTTGACAGACAGAGGCTTCGCACGACCGAGTTTCTCACCTTGGGGTGCGCCAGTTTTGTTTGTGAAAAAGAAAAATGGAACTATGAGAATGTGTATCGACTACAAATAGTTGAATAAAGCCACCGTAAAGAATAAGTATCCGTTGCCCCAAATTGACGACTTGTTTGATCAGTTGAAAGGAGCTTCAGTGTTTTCAAAGATTGATCTATGATCCGGTTATTACTAGTTGAGAGTTAGAGATTCTGACGTGCCAAAGACCGCATTCAGAACAAGGTACGGACACTACGAATTTTTAGTGATGCCATTCGGGCTCACTAATGCCCCTGCTGTTTTCATGGACTTAATGAATTGGGTGTTTAGACCGTATCTGGATCGTTTTGTAGTGGTATTCATCGATGATATTCTGATCTACTCTCGAAATGAGATCAAGCATGTCGAGCATTTAAGACTTGTGCTTCGAACTTTACGCGATAACAAATTGTACGTGAAATTCAGTAAGTGCGAGTTCTGGTTGTGCGAGGTCAGCTTTTTGGGACACATAGTGTTTGCCTCGGGTATTCCAGTTGATCCGAACAAAATTTCAGCTATTCTTGACTGGAAACCCCCTAGAAATGTTTTCGAGGTTTGAAGCTTCTTAGGACTTGTTGGCTATTACCGATGATTTGTCAAAGGTTTCTCGATGATTTCGACACCATTAACGAGACTGCTACAAAAAGATGTCAAGTTTGAGTGCTCTGAAAAGTGTCAGCAAAGTTTTAATCAGCTAAAAACTCTATTGATGGAAGCTCCAGTGTTAGTTCATCCAGAATCCGGTAAAGAGTTTGTAGTTTATAGTGATGCATCTCTGAACGGTTTAGGCTGCGTTTTGATGCAAGAAGGTCGAGTTGTCGCATTTGCTTCGAGGCAGTTGAAGCCTCACGAGCGGAATTATCCAACTCATGATCTTAAGTTAGCTGCTATTATTTTCACTCTGAAGATTCGGCGTCACTATCTGTTCGGTGAGCAATGCCACATCTTTTCTAATCATAAGAGTCTTAAATATTTAATGACTCAAAGAGATTTGAATTTAAGACAAAGACGATGGTTAGAGTTACTTAAGGACTACGAGCTTGTCATCGATTATCACCCGAGAAAAGCTAATGTAGTTGTAGACGCTCTTAGCCGAAAATCACTATTTTCCTTACGAGCTATGAACATGAAATTTACGTTGTCGGCCGACGATGTATTGATTGCCGAATTAAAAGCAAGACCAATGTTACTTCGACAAATTTGTGAAGCTCAAAAAGTCGACGATGATTTAGCTACTAAGCAAGTTTAGGGTGATTCAGGTGTGAATTCAGAGTTTCAAGTCGATGAAAATGATTGTTTGAGGTTCAGGGATCGTGTGTGTATCCCGAGAAATTTAGAGCTTATTTCGACAATTCTAAATGAAGCCCATAATAGCGGAATGTCTATTCACCCGGGTAGCACTAAAATGTATAACGACCTGAAATGTCAATATTGGTGGCACGGTATGAAACGGGACATCTCAGATTTCGTATCTAAGTGTTTGGTATGTCAGCAAGTAAAAGCGAAACATCAAGTGCCTTCGGGATTACTTCAGCCGATCCTAATACCGGAATGGAAGTGGGACTGAGTTACTATGGATTTTGTGTCCGGTTTACCGCTAACGCCGAGCAAGAAGGACTCCATTTGGGTTATTGTTAATAGACTAACAAAGTCAGCTCATTTCATTCAGGTTCGTACGGACTTTTCACTTGATAAGCTAGTGGAATTCTACGTCTCCTAGATTGTACGATTGCACGGAGTGCCAACTTCTATTGTTTCAGACCGAGATCCTCGATTTACTTCACGATTCTGGAAGAAATTGCATGAGGCATTGGGTACTAAGCTTCATTTTAGCACCGCTTTTCATCCGCAGACTGACGGTCAATCCAAATGGGTTATTCAGATACTCAAGGACATGTTGAGATGTTGAATTCTCGAGTTTAGCGGTTCATGGGAAAAATATTTGCCTTTGATTGAATTCGCGCATAATAACAATTTTCAATCGAGTATTCAAATGGCACCCTACGAAGCTCTCTACGGTCGAAAATGCAGTACACCCCTGTTTTGGACCGAACTTAGTGAGAATAAGATTCTTGGGGTTGATTTACTCAAAGAAGCAGAACAAAAAGTGAAAATAATTCGTGACAGCTTGAATTGGGCATCCGATCGTCAAAAATCATACGCGGATCTGAAACGTAAAGATATCAAGTATCAAATTGGTGTTAAAGTGTTTTTAAAAGTTTCACCTTGGAAAAAGTTGCTCAGATTCGGTCGTAAAGGTAAGTTGAGTCCGAGATTTATCAGACCGTACGAGATATCAGAACGGATTGGGCCGGTTGCTTATAGGCTGCTTTTGCCCCCTAAACTTGAAAATATCCATAACGTTTTTCATGTATCAATGCTTCGTCCTTATAGATCCGATCCCGCGCATGTGATAAATCCGTCAGAAATTGAAATTCAGCCCGATTTGAGTTATGAAGAAGAACCGATTCGTATTTTAACTCGTGAAGTGAAAGAATTGCGAAACAAAAGGGTTCCGTTAGTAAAAGTGTTGTGGCTCAAGCATAGGATTGAAGAAGCGACTTGGGAACCTGAGAATTCTATAAAAGAACGATACCCTAACTTATTCATTGGTAAGATTTTCGGGGACGAAAATTCTTAAAGGGGGAGAGTTGTGACAGTCCTGATTCGACCCTAGTCGAAAAGTGGTTTCGGGACCACAAAATCGAGTCACAAAAATAATTTAATAATGATTTTGATGCCTATTATATGTGCCAATTCATGTGTGACATCTTTGGTGTGTTAATTTAGTCTTATAATAGTGAATTTGACTTAAAAGGGCTTAGTTGTAAACTTTAAAAGTATGCTAGGTAAAAGTGTGATGACCAATTAATAGTATGGTTTAAAGACATGACTTTGCATGTCAAATTGCCCAAAAATAAGTAGTGGCCGGCCATGATATGAAACATTCCACTAATTCATGTTTTCTCATATTATTAAATTGGAATTTGTTTAGAAATATGTATTAAAATAAAATAAAATAAACGTGTTCACCTTTTCACCATTTTTGCCGAAATTTGAAAGAGAAATAGGAGAAAGGAAAACAAGCATTCGGTCTTTTGGCATCAAATTTTAAGGTATGGATTCATGATATTTTCTTGAGAAATTGTGAGTTTTAGTTGATAGTTAAGTATATGCATCAACCCATGAATTAATTTTTAGTTGGATGGTAAATTCTTCATTCGGCCATTGTTAAGAGAATGAAGTTTTTGAGTTTTAATGTTAGAAATGTATTAAGGAGTGTTTGAGGGTTATATAAGGTTAAATTCATGTGATTTTTGTTAAGATGCTTAAATTATGCAAATGTAGCTTTGTGTGGTTCTTTGAGCAATAAAAGACATTCGGGCATGTTCTTTTTTGCATGGATAAAATTTACTTTGAGTGATGTTTTAATTCAAGGAATGAAATTTAATTCAAGGAATGAAATGATGAATGAGCTTGAAATTTTAAATTAGATATATGTGATGCTTAGGTAGCTTTCGGTTTTAAGGAATTTTATAATTGATAAAGGATGAATTCAAGACTTGTAAATGGGATTAAATCTTGCCGTTCATGTGTTAACAAGGTGGAAATGATTTTTTTTGTTTAAAAAAAAAGAATGCTTTCGGTTCTTATGTTTATCAACTAGGGATTTGATTTGTAGGTTAAAGGTTGCTGAATAAATGTTAGATGAGTTTGATGATGTTAAAATTCATGAGTGTATAAAATTATGAGTTTAGATTTTGAAGAGAAGCCTAAATTTAGCTCAAATTCTTAAATTTGATATTCGGCTATGTGGCATTGTATTAATTTTGGATGTTTGTTCTATTTTAGATCTAAAATGATTAGTAAATAAGTTTTAACATTTGCATACGTATTTGCCGAACATGATAGTGGTTAATAACTTGAGCATTGGTTGAGTTTTGTTTTGTTAATAAAGAGTTTGAGAAGTGTACCTATAAGTATGCCTAATATTATGTCTTTGAAACCTATAGATGGTTATTCTGTTTTGGAGGTTAAATGATGGAACCTCATGTTAGCTTATAGAAGTGAGGTAAGTGTTAACTTAACTCATCAATGACCTAAATGTGATAAATTGCTAACGAATCACTTATTTGGTTGCCTTGTAAAATGGATAGAGATAAGGCTTGCCGAATGTGCCTAGATGGTCAAGTATGGTGGTTGATGTTTTATAATTGCTGAATATGGGGTTAAATAATAGAGATTTAATGAGTTAAAAATTTGCCTAATATAGCTCAAGAACATCAAGGACAAAGGTTCGAAAAGGGGAAGGAAAAAGTTGTAGAATAGCCGATCCACAACTATTCAGAGATACTTGAGGTAAGTTTTTAGTGAAACCTAGCATAAGAATTGATTAAATATGATATACATATTTATATGTACATGTGGTTCATGAATTGAGGCTTATTGGCAATGTTGATTATAAGTGATGCAAAGTAAGTTGTGAATTTGGTAAATAGCTGAAAGTTCCTTGGAAATGTAAGCTATGATAATTGATTTGATATGCGATTTATGTATGTGCCTAAAGACCGAATATAAAGTTAAAATGTTACGTTATGTGCTAATTTATAAATGAGGCAAATGAATTTCAATTGAGATCAATTTTGTGAAATGTGTACTTGACGGGTACATATGCATAAAGGTTCAGTGAGCTATATCCGGGCTAAGTCCCGAAGGGCATTTGTGCCAGTGTTATATCTGGGCTAAGTCCCGAAGGGCATTTGTGCCGGTGTTACATCCGGGCTAAGTCCCGTAGGGCATTCGTGTCAGTGTTAAATCTAGGCTAAGTCCCGAAGGGCATTCATGCTGGTGTTAAATTCGGGCTAAGCCCCGAAGGCATTCATGTTAGAAATATGCATTCGGTAAATGCTATTGGATTGCATATGATGCGTGGGAGTAAATTTAGTAAGTACTTGATGTATATAGTAAATTGAAACTTTTTGAATGTCACATATATTTATGTACATGCACAATTGGCTTTGTGGATTGTTGGGGAAATTGGATAAGCCTTGATATTATTAACATATGAATTGAAATTTTTATTTTATATGCAAAGTGGATTGAAAGTAAAATAGTTGTGTATGATTATATGATTTGATTTTATGAGTGTCAAAATCTGATTGAGTTGACGGTGTATGTACGTTTACATATATGTGTATATCTTAGACATGTTATATGCGAATGAAGATGTATCAAATTTGATGATTGTCTTGTAATGCCTCATAACCCTCCGTCGACGGATACGGGGGTTAAGGGTGTTACAATTGGATCATCAATTACCGAGAAAAAAAAATAAAAGAAAATAGAGAGGGTGGAGAACATGAATTCTGTTATGCTTACCACATAAGAGGAGCAAGAGCAAGGGACTCAATCAAGATGAAGAAAAAAGTAAAAAAAAAAACACAAGTTCGGCCTAAAAAACAAAGAGCCAGAGATGCACTGATGGAATAATAAAATAAAAATCGACAATATCCCACTCTAATTCAAACTCTTTTTCCTCCTCCTAAAATCTCTCCAAAATCTGCTCCTAAGATCCCTCATTCACCGATTGAATCACTTTCAAATTCCTCCCAATCAACTACTATCCACTTATTTTAAATTTAAAACAAACCTTTGGTGTTTCGGTCAACACCAATTCCTACCTTGTGTGAGCAGCAAAAATATATCTCCCTTTGCACATAAGGTAGCTCGAACTCCAAACCCCTAAGCTTCCTACATGCCACTTGCCTCTTTACTGTCTAGCTTTTTATGTCATGAAACAATCACAACAAAACATAAGTTGTACTTGCTAGCATCAATCTCTTCAAAAATAAAAAAATTTGTATGACATGCGATTCAAACAAATGCTCCCTAGCAATCCTAACACGCCTCTAACCATTAAGGCGCAAGCTCTCTTATGACGTAGATCAATCCCAAATAACTATAAGGCCTACACGCTAGCTTCCTTACTAATATATGCGTAATAAAAATTTCGCCGGCGCCAGGACTTGAACCCAGACCACATGCTTGCTACTAATGCCCTCCTACCACTAGGCCAGGCGCTTCCATTATGTCAAGTTTTACTAGGCTTAATTAATAAGGCCTTCAAGCGAATTTTATGGTCCTTTAAAGGAAAAATGTAAAGTTTTACCAAAGTCCTAGTTCGAGCGCAGGACTTCGCCTACACTCCCCAAACACTCCTAATTGACTAGCCAATATGCCGAACACAAAATTGCGATATTTCCAACCATCATTATAACTTTCAAAGCCACCCCTTAGCCTAAGCCCAATACTTTTAGGCCTAATTTCTGAGATGTTACAAGTGCTCGCACGCTCGTGTGGCATCAACGCCCAGCCTTTTGGCTTTTTGGCTTTTGCCATCTTATAGTTACAGTGAGGTGTTTACACCCCTATTGGTGAAGTCGAGTGAACCGTTAACGAGCCCAAACCCTACATTCCAACAAGGAATATGTTAGCCTTCCAATCATTAAAGTTCTCAATCAATAACTCCTCAAACTATCAATCATCACTAACCTTGATTGATAGCAGCAAAGCCTAATACCCTAACCTTGCTGACTAGAATCAATAGGTGCTCCTTGTCGATTATCTGCATAGTCACGAAGTTTATTAGACAAGATCATTTACCAGAGTGTGGCTTATAACCTTAATACTAAAACCATAAGACAATCGACCAATAAGCCATCTTACCCCAACAATCTAATCGATTGATGATCGGAAAGCTTGAACGCCTCAGTCCACTTGAGAAACCCTCCCCACAAATGGGAAAGGATAGAGAATCAGTAACCAGAGACTGAGCATTCGACTTAAACAGTGAAGAACAAAAACAAAAAGAATAGCACCAAGGCAAAAGAAATAAGGACTTACCCAAAATCAAATAATGGAAAAGGAAGAATGATAGAACAATTGGTAAAAACACCCTTAACCGCAAGGATAATGTAATATCCCAAATTAGGGCCTAATCAGAATAGTGGTTTCGTGACCACAAATCCAAGGTAGAAATAATTATTTTATAATTATTTTGATGTTTATGATATGATTTTATGATGGTGTGAAAATTTCATGAAGAAATTCTAAGCGTAAAGTGCTTAATTTGAAATTAGGGACTAAATCGAATAAGTTGCAAAACTTGCATTCTAGAAGTTTCTAGTATGAAATTGATTTGGAATATTAATTAGGAGGTCTTAAATAGCAATTTGACCAATTTTAAGTTCATGGACAAAATTTGGACATGGATGGAATTTTTGAAAGTTTAGTAAGGAGGGGCATTTTGGTCATTTGGATATTAACATGAAATAAAAAGGGAAAAATAACACAAAATTGGTCATCTTCTTCATTACCACGAAATTTCAAGGGTTCTCCATAGCTAGGGTTTTTTTCAAGCTTCCAAGCTTCATAATCAAGAAAGACGTGGAATCAACCTTGATCGAGGAAAAGAAAAGATTTTGGACTAAATCGCAAAATTGCTATATTTTGTACCGAGGTAAGTTCATGTGTAAATAATGTAACATGATTGCTATTTTAAGTGATTTAATGCTATTTATACGATATGATACTTGTTATTATGAATATTATGCTGTGTGAAATATTATGTATTGGTATGAAAAGTATGTGATTAAATTGATAAGTATGAGATGCAAGCAACGTATTGGTTCCAATATTCCAAGGAGAACGACTGGGAAATGTGTGACTAAGGAAAATCCCGTTTGAACCTTGGGAATAGATTAGGATACAAGTGACATGTCACTAGGATGGTTGGGCATCCGAACTCGTTGAGTTGAGTCCGAGTTCACTTATGGATGCAAATGTCCGAACTCGTTGAGTTGAGTCTGAGTTCATGAGATGTAACTAGGCATCCGAGCTCGTTGAGTTGAGTCCGAGTTCACTTATGGATGCAAACACCCGAGCTCGTTGAGTTGAGTCCGAGTTCTCTTATGGGCGGGTTACATGATTGATTGATTACATATATGGCACTTATGTGCAAATGATCCGTGTATCCGAGTTATATTTCGATGTGTTCAACGGGTAAAATTCTAGCGAATGGAAGAATACTCAAGATGAAAATGATATTTTGGTAAGTGTTGTGAAATGGACAATTTGGACAGGTATGTACTTAACCCTCGGGTTGAAACTTGATACAACAGAAATAAGGTGGTAAGATGATACACGATAGCTAGAAATGTAGTTTGTATCTTAGTGATATCATGCTATTGTTGTTGATATAATTGCTTTGTTATGTTACTTGTTATTTGCATGTGAACTTACTAAGCATTTATGCTTACTCCCTTCTTTACATTCATTGTAGTTTTTAACGAGCCAACTTGGATATCAGGAAGGTCGAAGAAACATTCACACTATTCGAGGAAGAATTGGTATATTGGTTTGTATGTTTTGATGTATGGCATGTATAGCAATATACTTGTTTTGTGTAAATAATCTTGTGATATGGTTGTGGTTTGGTTGAGAAAATGCTTGATAATGATTAGTCATTGGTATGGCTAGCCTAGATAATGTTTGATGCCTTGTGAGTTTAATATGTTATATAGTTCATGAGAATTCATAAAAAGATGAAACTTGCCATAAAACAGAACACTATAGCAACAACGACGTGAGTTTGAAAAATCACCAAAAATAGTAGAAAACGATTTAGGTGAAGAATTAACTATGAAATTGAAGCTTATTGTGTATAATTTCAAATGGAAAAAGCAAAATAGGTAAAGGAGTTATATGTTATAAGATATTTGAGTTTTAGTGAAATAGGGCCAGAGAGATTTCTGGATCCCCTATTCCAACTTTGAAAATTCACTATAAATTGTAAAAAAATAATTAGGAGGTATAATTTATATTCTCAGAATCCTTATTGAATCTAATTTTAATAGAAATAAACGTTATAGTTATATGAATTTTTTACATGGAGAAAAATGGTTCGAAGTAAGTAGAGGTCAGCACAGTTAAGTCCTGAAATAGGGGTAACTTTAACTAATAAACTATAATAATTGGCCCAACCAAAAATTTTATAAAAAAATTAGTAGATAGATATGTGAGTCTAAATTAAGGGAAAATTTACAGATCTTGATTTGGAGTTTTTTAACTCAAGATATGATTTTTTTAGCGACCATGATGCAGAAAAACTACTTATTCCGAAAATCAAAATAAATGATGTAAAGTTGTTTAAATGATAAATTATGTTCGGTAACACCTCAAGCTCGACTCCGGCGACGGTCTTAGGCGTGGGGGTGTTACAGATAAAATATTTGGTTTGTCAGCCCAAAGTGTGAGAGAATAGGAGGAATACTGACCAGCTTAGGGGAAAAAGGAGAAAAGGGAAAGAACGATAAATGAAAAGAGAAGAAATGGAGCAGCGTTCGGCCAAGGCAAAGAAGAATGTTGAGAGGAGAAGCAAGATGAATGGAGAGGGAATTTGATTAAGAAAAAAGAAGGACAAAGGTTCGGCTGAATAGAGAATTAAGATTTAGAGGAGAAAGAGATACAATGTTTGACTTTTAGAAGGAAGTAAAGAAAATGCCCAAAACAATTTGGTCACAGAGGTGGAGCACGAAATCGCAAGAGAAGAGAAAATAGAAAAGTTCAGCACTCAGGAAAAGCCAAACTAGTTGTCACACTCCCAAAACTCAAAATTAGCACCACGAATAATACCCCCAAACTCTTAAATTACCGAAAATGCACACAAAGGGACCCATTAGCCGAATTTGCCTAACAAGCTCACCTATTCGGCTACAACACTCCAATTTTCAAATTCCTTGATTTTCTCCTCCTAAATCTCCTCCATAACCATACCAACATTATCGTATCCCTTGATTTCCTCTACTTGACCAATTCCACAACCACCTCAACAGAGTTTCAGTCAACCTCCACCTCTCACGCCACCAAGAAATAAAATAAATATTATTTTACGTGTTAAGGGATTCGAACCCAAGCTCTCCCAGTAACCATAACACGCCACTTACCTCTTAACCATCCACCTCTTTAAGTCATAGTTTAATGCAATATTTTTAAAAGGCTACCCCCTAATGTCCAATCCCTTAACTAAGAAAAACAATTTTTTTCCAATGGCAAGGCTCAAACCCAAGGTTTCTCAGAGACCCCCAAACACTCCTAAGCCACTCAAACAGACCTTTATTCGAATCATACACATAAAATTAATACATAGATTTTTGAGGCGTTACATTCTTTATTAAACAAGCCTAACCAAACTCTTTTCACTCTTATAGCAGCCCAAAATTCCTATTATTTCACACATTTATTCTTTATTTTACAACTTCTACAACTAAGTCCTCCCTAAGTGTTTTCATGCAAATTTCTTCACAAAATTTATTTATCAAACAACTATGATTCATTTTCTTTCATAAAAACTTAGCAACCAACACCTATGCATTCATGGTGAATCCTAAGAATTTCAATCATTTTGGACAATAGTCCCCTCGTTGGAAAGCCCTTGCTCCAAGGGTCCCAAAAATACAAAAATTATCACTAGAAAACCTTAAAATCACTTACTTGTAAGTGTTCAAAGTTGCTAAAATTTTAAATCTTTCAAAACCCCAAATTTGCTGCGATTTTCGGTGAAGAGAGAAAAAGAGAATGGAGAAAGTGGTAGCTAGTATTAGGCTAATATTAAAATGTCAAATATCCCCCCTAATACTCCATAAATTTTGACTTTTCTTTTCTTTGTTGACTCCCTTGGCTGATCATGCTCAAATTAGTGAGCTTATTTGCCCTTTAAAACCCCACATTTTAATTCTCCAGCTAATTGACACAATTCACTAATAAATTGCAACTTTTACCCCTTTATGCGATTTAGTCCTTTTTCCATAATTAAGCCCCCAATCGTGTAAATGAATTCACCAAAATTTTCATACACCCTTATAAAAATACTATAACACATAAAATAATGCTAAAATAAATTTCTCTAATCTCAGGCAAGTGATTCTGAAATCACTATTCCGACTAGGCCCAATTTTGGGCCGTTACATAGACCATAAAAATATAATAAAAATAAAATTTTCCTCGTCAGATTTTTGGTCCTGGAACCACTGTTCCGACTAGGCCCAAGTTTAGACTATTACATTATGCCTCAGAGATGTGTTAATGTGAGTGCAAATGTATTCGTTTGTTCTAAGTGCATTACTTAGTAACTTGGGAATTCCGGCATGAGTGCTTGATAAAGGGTTCATTTGAGTTAGATCAGGTAGCAGAAGCACGGTGGTAGATTTAGGTTCTACGCTTTCTTAAATTTGGAGTGACTTAGCTAATAAGAAGAGAATCCCAATAGAGACTATTAAATTAGGATAAAAATGATTACGAGTTTTTTAGACGAGAGTGTCATAGTGAATAGAGGAAATTGTTAGAGAAGTTATCAAAAGGTAGTTCATGGTAGTGAATAGGATCATTAAGGAAAGCGGTAGAAAGATAAGGAGAATAGGAATCAGAATGCCCAACGAAAGTGTGATGGTCAATTTAAAAGTAGAAATACCATATTTTGTGATTAAGCAAGTGATGTGTTAGTAAGAAATTCCAAGGATGAAATTCTTTTTAGAATGGGAGATTTGTAACAACCCAAAATAGGGCCTAGAAGCTTTAGGAGTAATTTAGGAATTTTAGTCTCAGAGTGTTCAAAATTTTGTGACATGGTTTATTAGTAATGTTTTTTACTACGATTTTTAGAAAATAAAATCAATTTCAGAAAATGAGTTTTAAATACCTTTAATTTTGAAAAAGGACTGATTTGTAAAAAGGTCAAAACTTAGAGTTTTTAAGAGGCAATTAGACTAGATTTTAAAATCCAACCTAAAAGCCACCATTTATAGTTTTCTTTTAAGGTAGTATTCTTCTCCTTTCATACTTGTGCCATCCATAGTTCTCCCAACTCTCCCAATTGATTTTGAATTCCAAATCCTAATTCTCTTTGATTTCTATCATCTCTTAAGTTATAAATCTCTATAGAAGTTAAGAAAAACACCCATAAACACCATAGTTTTCTTCATTTTCAAGCTTTCAAGTTTTTCGAGTTTTCAATCAAACTCTTAGTTTTTCAATGTTTATGTAACGCCCTAAATTTTGGGCTTAGAAGAAATAGGCCTTGAGCACTGGCAGTGATTGGAAGATGACACATAAATATTTCTTGTGCAAGAAGTGACATAAATAAAGGCTTGCTTCAGTAGGTAAGGGTCCTGAGAAGTGTTGGAGAAGTCCTAGGTTCAAACATCGGCTTTAGCAAAATTTTGTTTTAAGTGAATGAAACCCTTGGTACTGGAAAGTAGGCCTTTTAAATAATTGAGGACAAAATGTGGCATAAAGAGCCTATTGGTCTAGTGGTAGGTGGCGTGTGGAGTTCTCATGAGGTCTAAGGTTCAAGTCATGGCAAGGCAAAAAGAGTATTTATTTTGCTCCCTTGCCATGTGAGAGGCGGAAGTCGACTGAAACTCTGCAAGGTAGAATTTGAACTGGTCATGGAGAAAGTTAAGGAGATATTTCTTGATGATAATATGGTTGTTAGGCAGTAAATCAAGGAAACTTTGAAAAAAAAAAGGAAGAGTTGCCTGGGGAGGAGGTCTTTGTGCCAAATTGGGGCTATGGTGAAGGAGAAATTTAGCTAGGGGAAGGATTTGTGAACATTTTTGGGTTTGGGTTGTGTTTGACAGCTAGTTTTGACTTTTTCTCCTTGTATGTCGAATTCTTTATGTTTTTCTCCTCTTCTCTCTTGTGTTTTCTTGCTTTATCCTTGTGATCAATTTTGTCTTCTTTTCTTGCCTTGGCCGAATAGGCATACTGCTTTTTGGGGCATTCTTATTTTCTTTCTTTAAGCTGAACCTTCCCTCTCCCTTCTCAATCTCTTTTTCTTAATTAGATGAATCTCTGCTCCCCTTTCTCTGTTGGGGTTTCTTTTCCTGTTTGACCGATTACGGCTATCTCTTTCTCCTCTCGTCCTATTTTTTTCTTTCCATAATAGTGGCTGAATATCCATTTCCCTCTTCTCTTATTTTCCTTCGACTTTTATCGAGTGTCTCATCTTGTATTGTGGAAACCAAATATACTTCCTCTCTTACTAAAAGTTTTTCATTGGGTTGATAGTCTGGAGACTGTGGACCGAATTTTTTTAATCCTTTCTCCTTTTCAACAGTTTTGTTTTTGACAAGCTCTACCCCTTGGTCGATTATTGGTTTTCCCCTCATGAAAGCATTTCATTTCCCCTCCTATTTCTTAGGCTGACATTTTTCTAAGGTTACTGCCGAGTCTGCTGTATTGCATTCTCTACTTATTTGGAATCCTATTCGGTTCTATGTATCGTGGTCTCAGTAAGTTTGTTTTGCTAAGGATCAGTTATTTTCATAGATATAGGTTAATGAGTGGTCCATTCGTTTGTAGATATTAATCAAGGAGTGGGTAATCACTCTTGATCAGCAGTGAAGTGCAAGTATCTGTTAGTTCAAGCAAGGCAGGGGAGTTTGGTTTAAGTGTTGAAGTTTGTTGATTAAAGGCTGGTTATGTTCTATTGTTATGCAATTAATCATGTATTGTGATTAGATGTAGGTTTTGGTATTCAAGGTTTATTCGCACTCTTCGTAAATAAAGGTGTGTATTGGTACCCTGTACTCATTAATCATCGAAAGAGCCGCTAATGTGTGTGTATTTCACAATGATTTGTCTGTAGATCGGCAAAAGCCGAAAAGCCGAAAGTCGAAAAGCCGGAAGGTTGGGCTTTCAGGTCACATGGGTGTGCGAATTCTTGAGTGGTAAAATCAAGCCCACGTATGTGGGCGTAAGACCGTGGAGGCCGCCATGAGCATTCTTATAGTCTTGGGCCGTTAAGGGCCACGATGGGCCATGTAGGCCGCGTCGGCCCAATGGGCTCGTGGGCCCCACTTGAATAATGTCCATGATATGTGGTAAAGAGTGGACTGGGTGATGTAGTTAGCTTAGCTATGGCTAAATCTAGGCTAAATGGGCCACATGAGCGTGTTGGCCCACTTGGGCCTGATAGTGGGCTTTGGGTCCATATACACCGTATATGATACGTAAGTCGCTCGAGGCGACTGTAGACCTCTAGTTGGGTTGGTATGTGTACCTAGATCTTAGAATAGGTAAAATGACCAAATTACCCTAAGGGGTAAAATGACTATTTTACCCCTCGGGGGGTAAATGACTGATTTATGCTATGAGTTGACTGTTCTTTCTGAGCATAACATGTTGCATACATATATTGTTTTAAGAGATGACATAATGCATGGGGTTGGGATACTATTATGGAGGAAAAATATTATACTGGTGGCTTTGCCACATATTCTATTACTGGCAGCTTGGCTGCGATTCTGGTTAGTGTCATAACCAGTGCTAACATTGTAAGTGTAGGGATGGGTGGGTGATTTATTCCCCACAGTAAGTGCAGGGTTGGATGGGGATACCATGCATCATGCATTGTTCAAACTAATACTGTTATGGGCTAGGGCCCACCTGATCTTGATACTATTAAGGGCGTAGGCCCAACTATTATAGAAATGGGCTAAGGCTCAACTGATATTGATACTGTGTTCGATTTAGTCCCACCTGTATTCTGGTTCTGACTCTATTTCTGTAATGGGCTCAGGCCCAAACTACTTCTATACTCTGTATATCGGACTAACTATTTTTATATTAGGGGATTACACACTGAGTTTTAGTAAACTCACCCCGCTTTTAACCGTACAGGTAATCCCCAATGTTAGGTGGATTGGTGCTGCGAGGGACTCGAGGGTGGCCACACAACTGCATCTGCTTTACTTTCGACTTGATATTTTAAATAACTTAAGTTTGGGTATTTTTATGTAATAAGGCCTATCCAATTTTCTAGCCTTTAGTTGGGATTTTATCTATTATGATTTATATTTGTTAGAAGTAGAGCACGATTTTCCAAAACATTAACTGTTTTTAAAACATCACGTTTCCACAACACAATGTTTTATTAAGCTTCCACAACAAACAATATTTTAAAAGTAATGACCATTTCAAGTGTTTAACAAATGACTAAGATAATTTGAGAATTAACGAAGAGGCTTTAGCCTTCAAACAGGATTTTTATAAGCAAGAATGAGTTTTCGAAAAACACTCCAATGTGGCACTGCTAGATTTGGCCATAACATCTAGGCCAGGTATGAGGTGTTGCTATTTAAGTTAAGGGTTCAAGTCCTAAATAGTTTTAAATGTTATTTAGACTTTAAAACTAAGTTTTTAGCCATTAAATCATATGTTTTAAATAAAAGCCAAAAATTAGGCCGTTAATGGTGGATTTCGAGATTTTGAGTAAAAATGTGGTCTGAAAGTGTCTTTAAATTAATTTTGACATGATTTAGAGGTTTCTAAACTTACTTTGAAGTTTCGTTAAAGATTTCTTAAGTTTTAATGAATTTTCAAAAAAATAGCTATAAAAAAATCGTAAAACTTTATACCATGAATTGAGTAGTTTGTGTAGTTTAAAGGTTGGGGATTAGTCGGTGAAGAATAATTACATGAATGAAGTTTGTTTTAGGTGAAAAGATTTAGTGTAGATCGTGATATTTGTATTTCAAGTAGGTTATGTTAAAGGTCTTGGCTACACGAGAACATAGCTTAGGCTTATGTTTTTGATTGCTTGTGATGAGTCCTTAGCTGATTTTTTAATATATTCTTGTATGAATTATTTTATTGAAGGTTTAGATTCGTTAGGGGCTTCTACAAGTAGAGATAAAGACAAGGAAAAGCTAGTTTAATCTTTTGCCTTTTCAACGAAAGGTCATTAGTGAGTGTTTGGAATAATTGCTTGTGTACATGATTCAATGCGTTATTTGGGAATTTAGTAGTAGCCTAAACCCCTAACCTAAATTTTGAGTGTAAGCTTTCTCATACCTATGTTATCTTGTGAACTATGTGATATGTGAATTGAGATGAGATGCTATAACCTGTGATATGTGGTTATGATAACCGCTATAAAAGTGCAAATGTGTACATGTTATGTATATGTTAAATGTTAATAACAGTCTTTTGCTAAAGATGCATATATGCAATGATAGTGCATGGATAACCGGTAAGTAATACATGTCTGATTTTGAATATTTTGGCCTAGTAATCTTTTAACTGTTGAACATAGTTTGAATGCCATAGGATTGTGAGTACTCACCTATATGTATACTGATTTTGGGCGTTGAGGCCCTAAGACATGTTAGAGGGATAAAGGAATGTGAGCTAAGCTTCATTCAACGGGACATGTGAGAGGAAGTAAGGAGAGTGTCAGCTTTATTCTTCATTTTTAGGACATGTTTGATGTAACACCCCTTACCCATATCCAACGCTGGGACAGGGTTTGAGGTGTTACCATACTTGAACATACTTAAACTTCTTAAACCAGGCCATAAAATTTCTTTCAAAATTACAACTTTTTAATTTCCATATTAAAGTCCATTATACGGGCCTACGAGGCCCTAAAACATACGGTGGTAATTATACGGGACTAAACTGAGAACTTTTGAAAGTTTGGAGACACAATTAAAATTTCCCTATTTTGGAGAGTCACACGCCTTTGTGGGCAGGCCGTGTGGCCTCACACACCCGTGTGGCTCAGGACACGCCCGTGTCCTCCACCCGTGTAACTCTCTGTATATGATGTCATCAAACATTTAGGACACACGGCCAAGTCACACACCCGTGTCATTGTGAGAAGGACTAAAATCGATTTAGGAGGGATTCTGGACCCTCGAGTGTTGCAGGTAGGAATTTAAAAAGGGATAGAGTGGACGAACCGGTTCGAGGAGTTTCGGTGAATGTGGTTAGATCGCAGGCTTGCGGGGATTGTGGTAGAGTGCATCCGGGAGAGTGTTGGAAGCGTACTGGAGCATGTTTCTGGTGTGGATCCAAGGAGCATAGAGTTAAGGACTGTCCTCAAAGGCCAGCTCAGACACAAGCTACTGAACAGAGGGTTGCTCAACCGGTGCGATGTGGACCACAACCACCGAGAGGTCATGGTCAAGGTAAGGGTGGCCACAGAAATGGTTGTGGACGTGGACCACAAGGTAGGGGTGCTGGAAGTGCTGAGGCTCGTCTGCCAACGTTGGTGTATTCTGCTCATCGCTGAGAGGAGGGTGACGCACCTGATGTCATAACTGGTACTTTTTTTATTTCTAGCATGCCATACACTGCCTTGATAGATATTGGTTCTACCCATTTGTATATTGCATGTGATATATCTGGGACGCTGGGTGTGCACTCTGAGGAAACTGTGAGTGGGGTAACTGTGATAAGTCCACTGGGTCACTCGGTTAGGGTAGATAAACTCTTTAGAAACGTGCCTTTAGAGACTCAAGGTAGGATTTTCTCTGCGGACTTAATGGAGCTACCGTTTGGAGAATTCGATCTCATATTGGGAATGGACTAGCTTGCTAAGCATAAGGCGACTCTGGATTGTGCGGCTAAACGAATAGTGTTAAAGACCGTGGAGGATGAGGAGGTGATGGTTATAGGGGAGTGAAGGGATTACTTGTCCAATGTTGTTTCGGCCTTGAGGGCTGAGAAGCTGATTCGCAAGGGTTGCGAGGCGTATTTGGCATATGTAAGTTAGTCTGATGTTAAGGGTATGACTGTAGGAGAGGTTAGGACTATCAAAGAGTTTGAAGTTGTCTTTCTTGAGGAGCTTCCTGGGTTGCCTCCGAATCGTGAAGTTGAATTTGGAATCAACTTCTTCCCTGGAACGGCTCCAGTGTCCATCGCGCCCTATAGGATGGCACCAAAGGAGCTAGTGGAGTTGAAAGCACAAATCAAAGAGTTGTTGGACAGAGGTTTTGTTAGACCAAGTGTGTCTCCATGGGGAGCACCAATACTATTCGTGAAGAAGAAAGATGGGACGATGCGTATGTGCATTGATTATCACCAGTTGAACAAACTGACGATTAAGAACAAGTACCCTCTGCCAAGGATCGATGACCTGTTCGACTAGCTAAGAGGAGCTTCGGTATTTTCCAAGATCGATCTTCGATTTGGATATCATCAGTTAAGGGTCAAAGAGGTGGATATTCATAAGGCAACATTCAGAACTCAGTATGGTCATTACAAGTTTCTGGTAATACCATTTGGATTGACGAATGCACCTGCGGTTTTCATGGATATGATGAATCGGGTATTCCAACCTTACTTGGATCGATTCGTAGTCGTCTTCATAGACGATATTCTGGTGTATTTAGAAATTGAGGAGAAGCATGATGAGCATCTCCGTATTGTTCTGCAAGTACTGAGGGAGAAGCAACTCTATGAAAAATTCAGCAAGTGTAAATTTTGGTTGCGAGAGGTGACATTTCTAGGTCACGTTGTTTCTGCTGAGGGATTAGGGTGGATCCTCAGAAAATTGAGGCGATTCTCGAGTAGAAGCCTCCAGGATCTGTATCAAAAATTTGGAGTTTTCTAGGTTTGGCAGGGTACTACAAAGGTTTGTAGAAGGATTTTCTTTGATTGCTGCACCGTTAACGAAGCTGTTGAGGAAAAGAGTACCGTTTGTATGGACTAAGAAATAGCAAGAGGCTCTCGATAGGTCGAAGAAGGTCTTGACTAAGGCGCCAATATTGATTCAGCCAAAGTCTGGGAAGGATTTCACTATGTACAATGATGCGTCGTATGTTGGTTTGGGTTGTGTATTGATGCAAGAGGGTAAGGTGGTCACTTATGCATCACTACAGCTTAAGCCTCATGAAGTGAACTACCCTACACATGATCTGGAGTTGGCGGCAGTGATCTTTGAGTTAAAGATCTGGAGGCACTACTTGTATGGAGAAAAGTGTATTATATACACAGACCATAAGAGTCTCAAGTATTTTTTGACTCAGAAGGAGCTGAACCTTAGACAGCAAAGAGCGATAGAGTTGCTTAAGGACTACGACTGTTAGATTGAGTATCACCCAGGCAAAGCAAATGTAGTGGCTGATTCACTGAGTAGGAGAGCTGTAACTGAGTTGAGAGCAATGTTTGCTCATCTGAGTCTATATGATGATGGTAGTTTGTTAGTGGAGTTACAAGTGAGACCAACCTGGATTAAGCAGATTAAGGAGAAGCAGTTAGAGGAAGAGTCACTGGCTCCTCGATTCTAACAATCTGAGAGTGATGAGACTTTTGATTTTGGATTGAATAGTGAAGGAGTTCTGTGCTTTCAAGGAAGAGCTTGTATTCTGAAGAACTCTGACTTGAGGCTATCAATTCTGAGAGAGGCTCATGGCGGACCTTATGCCATGCATCTAGGAGGGAATAAGTTGTATCGAGATTTACAAGAGTTGTACTGGTGGCCTGGACTTAAGCGTGAAGTAACGAAATTTGTGGGAAAGTGTCTGACATGCCAGCAAGTGAAAGCTGAGCATCAACTACCTTCTGGACTTCTACAACTGGTGAAAATTCCACTTTGGAAGTGGGAGAGGGTAACCATGGACTTTGTGAGTGGGCTACCCTTGACGCCTACCAAGAAAGACTCGGTTTGGGTGATAGTGGATAGGTTAACCAAATCTGCTCATTTCATACATGTTCGAACCAATTACTCACTACAGAAATTAGCTAAGTTGTATGTGGCGGAGCTAGTGCGACTTCATGGAGTGCCAATTTTGATTATTTCTGATCGGGATCCAAGGTTTACATCTCGATTCTGGTAGAAGTTGTATGAGGCATTGGGGATGTGGTTGGATTTCAGCACTGCTTTTCACCCTCAGATGGATGGACAATCAGAAAGGGTTATTCAAGTTCTGGAGGACATCTTGAGGGCCTGTGTGATCGACTTTCGAGGTAGTTGGGAGGATTACTTACCATTAGCAGAGTTTACTTACAACAACAGCTATCAGGTGAGTATTTGAATGGCTCCATATGAGGCGCTATATGGGCGTAGGTGTCGTATGCCTACTTGTTGGAACGAATTGGGAGAACGTCAGGTTCTTGAGCCAGAGTTGGTGGCAAATACTAAAGACAAGGTTAAGTTGATCAGAGATCAGTTAAATGAATCATCTGATAGACAGAAATCTTATGCCGACTTAAAGCGTAAAGGAATTGAGTACTCAGTAGGGGATATGGTCTTCTTAAAGGTCTCGCATTGGAAGAAGATATTAAGGTTTGGTAAGAAGGGCAAGTTGAGTCTGCAAATTATCGGGCCTTACCGAATTCATAAACGAGTGGGTCCGGTAGCTTACCAACTGGAATTACCTCTGGAGTTAAATAGGATTCATGATGTCTTACATGTCTCCATGCTAAGATGGTATCGATCTGATCCTTCTCATGTAGTACCAGTGGAAGATATTGAGGTGAAAACCAACTTGACTTTTGACGAAGAACCTGTGCAAATTCTGGACTGATATGTCAAAGTATTAAGGAAGAAGTCAGTTCCTTTGGTAAAAGTACTGTTGCGCAATCATGGCAGAGAAGAAGCTACGTGGGAGCCAGAAGAGGCGATGCGTCAACAATACCCTCACCTGTTTGGACTAGGTAAATTTCGAGGCCGAAATTTCTTTAAAGGGGGTAGAGTTGTAACGCCCAAATTTTTGGGATTTCTGGGATTTTGTGTAAACTTAATTTTTTTGCTTGTCTGGATGTATTAATTTTGTTTTGAGTGTGTTGGTGGGCCTTTAGAAGGCCCAAGTTTAAGTTAAAACCCGATAGAAAATTTAAAATTTTAGACTTAAAGACAATGGGCCTTGAGTAAGTGGGCTTTTAAAGAAAAGTTGGTAATTTAAGACACAAGATGACCTGGGGTAATGTGGCAATGTAACGCCACTTAAGAGACAAGGGAGTGGCATGGAAGTTGTACAAGAGCTAGAGTTCGAGTCTATAGAGTAGCAAACTGTTATTATTTTTTTATGCCTATCCAAGGTAAGTGATGGAACCTAAGTAAAATACTGAAGGAAAAAGTTGAGCTACTCATGGTATTGGGTGAGGAGTGATAAGGAGAGATTATCTAGGAGCAAATCTAGGAAATTCGAATGAGAAGTAAGTATTGGCCGAACATGGAACTCTTGGGAAAGTGATAAACGATAAATTATACATGTTTTACCCCATGCTTAGCCCAATTTCTGGATCAATTAACCCTTGATTTGTATTAATTGACGCTTTTAAACCTTTACAGCACGTTTGGTTGGCTGTAATGGAATAGGGCTGTAATTGAATAGAGCTGTAATGGAATAGAGCTGTAATAAGTAATTCAACTGTTTGGTTGAATGGAATAGAATAGAACTGTAATAGCATTCTTGTGTTTGGTTGAATGGAATGATGTTGTAATAGCATAAGAAAAAAAATTAAAATGACCAGAATACCCTTAGCAGAATTTTTTTTAAGGTAGATGATTATTGTTATTGTTATTAAATTTTAATAAGATTATTACTGAAAATAATTTAATAAAAATAATAAATAATTTAACCATATTTTAACATAATTATTATTAAATATAATTTAATAAAAAATATAATTTCATAACATTCTTAATATAATTATTATTATATGAATTAAAAAATCAAAATATATAATACTATAAAAAACTATATAATCTACTTTATTATTTTTAAATTGCAATACATATTTAATGTGCTAAAATATCATTACTGAAACAAATAATTTAATTATTCCATAATAAAAAATTAAATATTATAAGTAATAAATAACTCATTGCTAAAAAGGTAATAAATAACTTGAGAATTATATTTCACATCCAAGCATAATATTCACATATTAACCAAAAGTTACATGATTTCATTAGTTTATATGTCATAATCCGTATGTTTTAAAATTTTACAACATCAAAAAGTTACAATATTATAATGACATTCTATCATGTCATTATACCATCCAAATATTACACATAAAAAGTTACCAAACTATCAACACAACTATGATTTTTAATGGTTAGCAAGAAATCTTCTGACCCATTCCAATCGCACAGCAGAAGGTAAACTAAAAAAAATGAGCATTTGCATTGGATGATCTGGAATTTTGCTCAATGCTTGATAGCGCTCATCCTCAGTTAAACCTTCCACTTCACATAAAGTTGGATATAATTTTAGAGCACTTCCTTGAATGGTCATTTCTGACTTTTGTTGAATAAGCACTTCGGAGGCAATACTCTTACTGATATCAAGGCCAACAGTCCGTATATTTTCCGCCAATAAAGTGGCAGCATCATTAAATGAAGTAGAAAAATCATTTGCATCAGAAATCTTTTTTTTCTTCTTTGAAAATATGGGATCACCTTCGTTTCTAGCTGGTTGCGGTTGTGTAGCTGAAAGATCCATGTCATCCAAAGAAACATCAGCTTCAGATCCATGGAAATCGTCTCTTTCTTCACGAATATTTGTAGCAGCTACATCTTCAGCATTTATTTCTTCAATAATATCAGCTGCTATTTGAGCATCTTTTCCAGTGGCTCGATCTTTTACATAGATGGCAGTAAGTTGGTCATAATAAGGGAAACTCCGATGTCTGAATTGAGCTGCTTCTTTATGACTCTATAAAAATAAGAAATTCATATTAGATATAAGTTTGGTCAAAATAAGATAATAAAGACTTGTAAAAAAATTCTTACACTTATATATGAGTTCCACACTGCACCTTCAGCAACAACAATTTGCCTATGCTCATCCCAACCAAAGCCGCTATTATTTTTTCCACTGAGCATATCATAAACGATTGACCAGTCCCTTTTTAATGTCCTAATCCTCGATTCAAGATTAGGTTTAGCCTTCAACATGGCATTCGGTAAAACTTTTTCTAACATTTTTTCCAACTCGTTTAAATAGCCGGCTTTGAATCCTGTATCCGCATTATACGTTCCAGCATTGTGCAAGTCAACCATACATGCAACCAATGCAGCATCTTCTTCTGGAACCCATTTCCTTTTGGTTCCTCGAGAACTTTGGGAAGAAACATTTGATTCTGAAAAACCTAACATAACTATCTTAAGAAAAAATGCAAATTAAAATTAAGTTCAATATTATGCATCAAAATCTCAACAATTTATAAAATTAAAACACATGATGAATCAAAAGAAAATAAATTATCATTCGACAAGTCTAGTACAATACAAAATAAAATTCAAACACCACCAAAGTTTCATAAACTAGATACATGAAATAACATAAACAACTTAGCATTTACTATTTTTACCCTAAACCTAACTAATTTCTAGATGCTTGCCATTCATCGAACATTTGGTTGGCTAGTTCCATCCTCCAAGTAGCCCATGCATCTGATGGATGAATATTTACGATATTCGGTTCATCTTCATCTATCACATTACTAGGTAATCCTTCTCCCAACTCATCTTCAATAGGATCAGTACTCATATAGGTTCGAATAAAGTTATGGAGCAAACAACATGCAATAATGATTCTATTGTGCACCCTCACAGGGTAGAATGATGGACTCCTAAGTATTCCCCATCTAATTTTTAATAACCCAAAACATCTTTCAATAACATTACGCGCTGAAGCATGTTTCATATTGAAAAATTCTTCTGGAGTACTTGGCTGGTAACCCTGACGCCACTCATTCAAATGATATCTTTGTCCTCTAAAAGGTGCAAGAAATCCCTCACAATTTGTGTATCCAGCATCAATTTGTGTACCTGGAACGACTCCGATTTCAATAGCTCCGTATCATATGGCCCCGACCAAATTAAAAGAATTGAAATCTCAGTTGCAAGAATTGACAGATAGAGGTTTTGCTCGACCGAGTTTCTCTCCCTGGGGTGCACCAGTGCTGTTTGTGAAAAAGAAAGACGGAACCATGAGAATGTGCATCGATTATCGTCAACTTAAAAAAGTTATGATAAAGAATAAATACCCGTTGCCGCGAATTGACGATTTATTCGATCAATTAAAGGGAGCTTCAGTATTTTTGAAGATAGACTTGAGATCGGGCTATTATCAGTTGCGAGTTAGAGACTCTGATGTGCCTAAAACTGCTTTCAAAACGAGGTACGGACACTATGAGTTCTTGGTGATGCCGTTTGGGCTCACTAATGCCCCTACGATTTTTATGGATTTAATGAACCGGATTTTTTGACAGTATTTAGATCGATTCGTAGTAGTGTTTATAGATGACATTTTAATCTATTCACGCGATGAAACTGAGCATGCCGAACACCTAAGATTGGTATTACAGATTTTGCGAGACAATCAGCTTTACGTGAAGTTCAGTAAATGTGAGTTCTGGTTATGTGAAGTTAGCTTTTTGGGACATGTTGTATCTGTATCGGGTATTCAGGTTGATCCGAGTAAAATTTTAGCTATACTTGATTGGAAGCCTCCGAGGAATGATTCAGAAGTTCGGAGCTTTTTGGGACTTGCCGTGTGATAGCCCTATTTCGACCTTAATTGGGAAGTGGTTTTGGGACCGCTAAACCGAGTCATTGAAATAATTGAAAATAATATTCTATATCTGAATTATGTGATAAACGTATGTGTGAATTTTTGCATGTTTGAATCGGATAATTTTGATGTGATTATTAAACTAAAGGACTTATGTGAGAAGAAAATAAGATATGTGTGGCTAAAATTCAAGAGAGAAATTGTATAAGGTTGCAAATTTAGGGACTTGCATGTCAAATTAGCCATTTGACACTTAGTGGCCGGCCAACCTATATCATGATGCTATTTAGATTGGTTATTTTTATTTATTCATTTTACTTTTGTGAATATATGTATATTATATGCATAAAATGAATTTAATAATAATATTAAGTGATAATGGACGGAAAAACCAAGGTTAGAAACATTTTCTTCTTCCTTTGCTGTGAGTTGAGAAAGAATAGAAGCTTTTGAAGCTTAAGGAAAATTCGGTCACTTTAATCTCTCAATAAGGTATGAAATTTTATATTAGTTTCTTATATTTTTGAGAAATTTGAATGGCTAGAGTATATCTTAACTAGCCCATGTTTCGATTTTGAATTTGTTTGGCTCTTGAGCATTCGGTCATGTAGAAGATTTATAGAAATGGTTATGGCTTCAATTGTATTTATGGAATGATGGATAGGGAGATTGAGTTAGTAAAATGTGCATAGGAATGGATATCTTGGTAAAGGGAATCGGTTATTATGCTTGGGTGATTGTAATTGTCGCATATTGATGTATTAGATTGCTAATATGGTAATTGGGAATGAATAGATGCTTTGGAAAATTTTGTCAGATGAGTTCATGTTAGGAAGCTTGTGAGTTAAGGGTCATAAATTGTGTTTTGTGATTTAAAATAGTCAAGTACCATTCGTATATAGCCATTTTCATGAAGAAGACAAAAATTTAATGTATGTGTGTTTGGTTATAGCCCAATGTACCAAGGATAAGTTAATAATTGATTATTTTAGTCTAACTGTTATAGTGAATTTGATTGAATATTATATTTGAAGTGAGAGTAAGGCCTATAATTTCTGAAATTTTGTTGGCTATAGAAGTTGCCGTGTTTGTGTAATTGAAAATGAAACACCTCCCTTGTCTATGATACCTATACCATAGTTGTATTGAACAACGGTTATATTCTTTTTTGTTTGGTCTCTATATTTGTGAATTTGCTTAAACATACCTTTTATAATTTGGACAAGACTTTCGACTAGGCTCAAATGGTTTGGAAAATTGATATTGGGTATTTCCCATGGTATGTGAATTAAAATAGAAATGTTAAGTTGATTTATGTGTATGTTTAGAGAAGAGTAAAAGTGCCGTTTGTTCAATTTGAGTGTGAATATTGCTACTTCGGCTTAGATGAATTGGAAAAGAAATTAAAATAGTTTATTTGTTTTAATGTAAACTCAAGAACAAAAAGAACCACACTCAGATAAAGGAAAATCAAAGGTGGTGGATTAGCCGGTCTAGTGTTGTTGAACGATAATCAAAGTAAGTTTTAAATAGAGTAATCTAGCCTATTATTCGATCAAACATGATGTACATGTCTAATTGTTCATGCTGATATTGAATGTTGCAAAGTAAGTGGGAAAAATGGCAATAGAGCCGCAAGTTTATTAGAAATAAAGCCTATGAATATCAATTTGATAGGAGAAATATGAATGTGCGTATAGGCCAAGCATTTAGTGGACAAGTTATGCCATGTGTTAATGTGTGAGATAGATATGTGAATGTTATTTGAAATCAAATGTGTGAAATTATGCTTGAAAGATTTAAATATGCAAAGTTGAAATGAGTTAATCCGGGATAAGTCCCGAAGGGCCTTAGTGCCAGTGTTACATCCGGGCTATGTCTCGAAGGGCATTTTTGCCAGAGTTGTATCCGGGCAAAGTCCCAAAGAGCCTTCGGGCTAGTGTTAAATCCGGGCTATGACCTGAAGGGCATTTTTGCCAGAGTTGTATCCGGGCAAAGTCCCGAAGAGCCTTCGGGCTAGTGTTAAATCTGGGCTATGACCCGAAGGGCATTTATGCCAGTGTTACATCCGGGCTAAGCCCGAAGAGCCTTAAGGCTAATGATATAGCCGGGTTAAACCCGCAGGCATTTATGTTAAAAATACCTTGTTTATGTTTTGATCGTCTTAGATGAATGTATTTATTTCCTTAATCCGTTAGGTACGTCCCCCACAACCGTTGTGAAGTTACTTCGTTTAGATTTTTGGCCACATATTGTGGTTGTGACGCTTTGACTATCGGCTAATGTTTTGTGAAATGTGAATAACATACTTATGAGGTGTGAACTTCAATTCAGGTAGAACTGTGATAAGTTGAACCCTTAACTGTATGCATATATGATTCTTTTAAAGTATGATGCTACATGTTATGTGGGAATGAGTATAAACCTTAGTTTAGCATTGAAATGATAGAAATACACTTTAAGTTGATTGTTTAAAACTTACTAAGCATATGAATGCTTACTTTGTTTCCCTTAACTCTCTGTTTTATAGATCTCGTTCGTTAGCCACGGTCTCGAAAATTTCAAGTGTCGAAGTCATCTACACTATCCAAGCCCTTTCGGTACTTGTAGCTAAATCTTGATAATGGCATGTATAGGTTTGACTTTTGTGAGTAAGTAAATGTCATTTCGACATTGTAAACATGAATAGCCATGCAAAAATGGCTTGTTAATTACCCTATACATATGTGCATGTGGATTTAAGCTAGATGAACTCCGTTATGGTTGTGTGTGAAAGAAATGTTCTTTCGATTATAAATGCTTGGTGTGATATGCTTGTCGTGGTTGATTATGTTAAAGATAACAAAATTTTGAGTATGGATAGATATATGTATTCGGCTAGTTTTTGAATTATTAGATGATACTTGGTTCAAATTATTTGAATGGTACATAGTTAAGTGGCATTAGAATTATAAGCAAAACCGGAAGAACTTTATGGTCTGTGGATGTTCTTTATGCATATGGGGATTCGGCAACTAGTTGGTTCTAAGCATTTGACTAGAGTAAAAAGAGTTGATGGAAAAATGCATTGAAGCATGTTTGGAAATTGTTAAAATGTCATGAAACCGGGGTACCCATTGAATGAAATGTGTATACATGCTCATTCGGCCCTAATAGATGGGTTATGCATTTGACTTAGGTTTAATAATGTTACCTTATGAATAGTGATTCCTTTTTAACTTTTATAATCGGCTTAATGTGAATCTGTCAGGCATGCCCATATGTGTTAGACTCATGAATGTTTGAAGGCATATAGAGTATACATACATGTGATCACCTACAATTTCAATTGAACTTTGTTATATGTATACATATACTTGCCTAAGCTGTTATTCACAAAGGTTTTAATGCGAATTATGCAATAAGGTTAATTTAAGATTTAGCGCTTGTCTGGTAATGCCTCATAATCCCTCTGGTGACGGATACGGGATTAGGGGTGTTACATTTTATTGGTATCAGAGCTACGATTTAGTCAATTCTCGGACTACCGTAGTAAGTATGAGTCTAGCTATACATGCCATTTTTGTTAATACGATAGTGTGATGACTTCTGACATCTGAAATGTGATTTGTGGTATAGATATGGATCCCGAACCCGATCGAACCGTAGCGGACGATGTTGAGAGCGTAGCGCCTGCTCTTGCGCATGGGACAGCGCCAAATGACTCACAGCCGAATATCAATCATCGAGACGATGACACGAGACAAGCCTTTCATGCGATGATGAGCGATTGGTTCGCTCAATTCCTTATATCAAATCCGGTTGTTCTGCAACCCCCGCCCCCAAATACTCCGCTTCCAACTTATGTGGCCCCTCCTATGACCGATCTGGTGAGATCGAGTAGGCCCCCAGTTGACAAAATTAGAAAATATGAGGCTGAAGAGTTCTGGGCTACCCCTAGTGATGATGCCGAGCGGGCTGAGTTTTGGCTCGATAACACCATCCGAGTTTTCAACGAGTTATCCTGTACGCCAAAGGAGTGTCTAAAATGTGCGGTATCTCTGTTACGCGACTCTGTATATTACTGGTGGAACACTCTGGTTTCTGTTGTTCCGAGAGAGCGAGTTACTTGGGAGTTCTTCCAAACCAAGTTCCGCAAGAAATACATTAGTCAGAGATTTATCGACCAGAAACGGAAGGAATTTCTTGAGCTTAAGCAAGGTCGAATGTCAGTAACCGAATATGAGAGAGAGTTCGTGCGGCTCAGCTATTATGCTCGTGAATGTGTATCCTTCGAGGCTATTGTGTTTAAGCATTTCGAGGATGGATTAAACGAAAATATCAAATTACTGGTGGGAATTCTGGAAATTAAAGAGTTTGTCGTGCTAGTCGAGCGAGCTTGCAAAGCTGAAAAGCTCGGTAATGAGAAAAGAAAAGCCGAAGATGGAGCTAGAGAGTTTCGTAAGAGATTTGTGGGAAAATTTGTTTAGCAATCGTCCAAAAAGATTAGAGATGACTCGAGCCGATCCAAGTATACTTTGGGTTTTTCTAGACGTGATCATCATCGACCCCCCATGAGTTCGCGAGCTACTTCTGTCGCCAGTGTTGACAATGAACGTAGGGATAGATTTGATTGTAAATATTGTGGTAAATGGCACCCGAGGAGCTGTAGACATCATGACCGCTCCTGCTTCAGATGCGGATCTACCGATCACTTTATCAAAGACTGTCCGAAAGTCGATGAACGTACTCCCGATCCGAGTTAGAGACCTAGTGGTACGGCTGCACGGGGTAGACCACCCAGGCGTGGAGGAAATACTAGTGGTAGTCAAAGAGGGACTAGAGACACTGCAGTCAGATCCGAGGCTCGTGCACCGGCCAGAGCGTATGTTATTCATGCCCGTGAGGAGGCTTCTTCTCCGGATGTTATTACCGGCACTTTCACTCTCCTTAATACTGATGTTATCGCTCTGATTGATCCTGGTTCGACCCATTCGTATGTGTGTGAAACTTTAGCCTCCAGTAAGACTCTACCTGTTGAGTCTACTGAGTTTGTAATTCGAGTGTCGAATCCTTTGGGTCGTTGTGTTTTGGTTAATAAAGTATGCAAGAAATGTCCTTAATGGTTCGAGATTCCTGTTTTTTGGTCGATTTGATGCTTTTACCCTTTGATGAATTTGATATTATTCTCGGAATGGATTGGTTGACTGTTCACGACGCAATAGTGAATTGCAAGCGAAAGACTATCGATTTGCGATGTTCGGATAATAAAATAATTCAGATTGAATCCACTAATTTGAACGGGCTGCCTACCATAATCACTTCCATGTCAGCCCAGAAATATGTGAAAAAGGGTTATGAAGCATATCTCGCCTATGTGCTAGACGACAAAGTTTCCAAACGAGAACTTGAGATGTGCCTATAGTTTGTGAGCTATCGGATTTGTTTCCTGAGGAATTACTGAGATTGTCGCCCGTTAGAGAGGTCGAGTTCGGTATAGAGTTGGTACCGGGTACAACTCCGATTTCAATTGCCTCGTACCGTATGGCACCCACTGAGTTGAAAGAATTGAAATCTCAGCTACAGGAGTTGACAGATAGAGGTTTCGTACAACCGAGTTTCTCACCCTGGGGTGCACTAGTTTTGTTTGTGAAAAAGAAGGATGGGACTATGAGAATGTGTATCGACTACAGACAACTGAACAAAGCCACCGTAAAGAATAAGTATCCGTTGCCCCGAATTAACAACCTATTTGATCAGTTGAAAGGAGCTTCAGTGTTTTCGAAGATTGGTCTACGATCCGGTTACTACCAGTTGAGAGTTAGAGATTCTGACATGTCAAATACCGCATTCAGAACGAGGTACAGACACTACGAAATCTTAGTGGTGCCGTTTGGGCTCACTAATGCCCCTGCGGTTTTCATGGATTTGATGAATCGAGTGTTTAGACCGTGTTTGGACCATTTTGTAGTGGTGTTCATCGATGATATCTTGATTTACTCTCGCGATGAAATCGAGCATGCCGAGCATTTGAGACTTGTACTTCAGACTTTACGTGATAATCAATTGTATGCGAAATTCAGCAAGTGCGAGTTCTGGTGGCGCGAGGTCAGCTTTTTGGGACATATAGTATCTGCTTCGGGTATTCGAGTTGATCCGAACAAAATTTCAGCTATTCTCAACTGGAAACCCCCTAGAAATGTTTCTGAGGTTCGAAGCTTTTTAGGACTTGCCAATTGTTACTGACGATTCATCAAAGGTTTCTCGATGATTACGGTACCATTGACGAGACTACTACAGAAAGATGTCAAGTTCGAGTGGTCTGATAAGTTTCAGCAAAGTTTTGATCAACTAAAGACTCTATTAACAGAAGCTCCAGTGTTAGTTCAGCCAGAATCTAGTAAAGAATTTGTAGTTTATAGTGATGCATCTCTGAACGGGTTAGGCTGTGTGTTGATGCAAGACGGTCGAGTCGTCGCTTATGCTTCAAGGCAGTTGAAGCCTCACGAGCGGAATTATCCGACTCATGACCTTGAATTAGCCGCTATTGTTTTCGCTCTGAAAATTTGGCGTCACTATCTGTTTGGTGAGAAATGTCACATCTTCTCCGATCACAAGAGTCTCAAGTATCTGATGACTCAAAGAGATTTGAATTTGAGACAAAGGCGGTGGCTAGAATTGCTTAAAGACTACGAGCTTATTATTGATTATCACCCTGGAAAAGCTAATGTAGTTGCAGATGCTCTTAGTCGAAAATCCCTATATTTCTTATGAGCTATGAATGTGAAATTAACGTTGTCGGTAGACGATATGTTGATTGCCGAATTAAAAGCAAGACCCGTGCTACTTCGACAAATTTGTGAAGCTCAGAAAGTCGACGATGATTTAATTGCTAAACGAGTTTAGTGTGATTCAAGTGTTAATTCAGAGTTTCAAGTCGACGCTAATGATTGTTTGAGGTTTAGGGATCGTGTGTGTATTTTGAGGAATTCAGAGCTTATTTCGACAATTCTGAATGAGGCCCATAATAGCCGAGTATCCATTCATCCGGGCAGCACTAAAATGTATAACGATTTGAAACGTCAATATTGGTGGCATGGTATGAAACGGGACATCTCTGATTTTGTATCCAAATGTCTGATATGTCAACAAGTAAAAGCGGAACATCAGGTGCCTTCGGGATTGCTTCAACCGATTCTAATACCAGGGTGGAAGTGGGATCGAGCTACAATGGACTTTGTGACCGGTTTGCCGCTAACGCCGAGCAAGAAAGACTCCATTTGGGTTATCGTTGATAGACTAACAAAGTCAGCTCATTTCATCCCGGTTCGTGCAGACTTTTCACTTGATAAGCTAGCGGAATTATACGTCTCCCAGATTGTACAATTGCACGGAGTGCCAATGTAACGCCCTCTTACCCGAGACCGTCACCGGAGTCGAGCTTGAGGTGTTACTAAACTTAATTTACCATTTAAACAACTTTAAACCATTTATTTTAACTTTCGGAATAAGTTGTCTTTCTGCATCATGGTCGCTCAAAAAATCATATCTTGAGTTACGAAACTTGAAATTAAGATCCATAAATTTTCACTGAAACTAGACTCATATATCTATCTACTAAGTTTTTTCCAGAATTTTTGGTTGGGCCAATTAGTACAGTTTATTAGTTAAAATTTCCCCTATTTCAATGTTTAACTGCTCTAACCTATGTTCACTACGAACCACTTTTCTCTCTATAAAGAATTCAAAAGGATATGAAATTTATTTATATTAAAACTAGACTCAATAAGGAATCTGTACATATATAGCATGACTCCTAATTATTTTTTTACAATTTTTAGTGAATTTCTAAAGTTGGAACAGGGGATCCAGAAATTGCTCTGGCCCTGTTTCACTAAAACTCAAATATCTCATAACATATAACTCCTTTACGTGTTTCACTTCTTCCATATGAAAGTAAACACATTAAGCTTCAATTTCATATTTAATTCATCACCTAATTCGGTTCCTACTATTTTTAGTGATTTTTCAAACTCACGTCACTGCTGTTACAACATTCTGTTTTATGACAAATTTTCACTTTTCTATGGAAATTCATGAACTATTAACACTTTGAACATACATGGTCTCATACATGATCTAAATTAACCATTCCAAGGATTAATCATTTTCAGGCATTTTCTCAACCAAACCACAACCATATCGCAAGATTAATTACACAAAACAAGTATATTGCTATACATGCCATATTTGAGTTATACAAGCCATTTTACCAAACTAGTTCTTCGGATAGTGTGAACGAGCCTTCGACCTATCCCGATTCCCAAGCCGGCTTGTCCAAAACTACAATGAATGGAAAGGAGGGAGTAAGCATAAATGCTTAGTAAGTTCACATGCAAATAACAAGTAACATATCAAATCAATTCTTCCAAATAACACTAGCATGGTATCACCAAAACATATATCACATTTCTAACCATCATTCATCATCTTACCACATTATTGTTGTTGTATCAAGTTTCAACCCGAGGGTTAAGTACATACCTGTCCAAAGTATCCATTTCACAACACTTATCAAAATGATACTTGTCTCTTGAGTGTTCTTCCATTTCGCTAGAATTTTACCCTTTGAACACATCGGAATATAACTCGGATACATGGATAATTTACACATAAGTGCCACATATGTAATCAAGTAACCATGTAACCCGCCCATAAGTGAACTTAGACTCAACTCAACGAGGTCGGGCGTTCGCATCCATAAGTGAACTCAGACTCAACTCAACGAGCTCGGATGCCTAGTTACATCTCACGAACTCGGACTCAACTCAACGAGTTCGGACATTTGCATCCATAAGTGAACTCGGACTCAACTCAACGAGTTCGGATGCCCAACCATCCTAGTGACATGTCACTTGTATCCTAATATATCCCCAAGGTTCAAACGGGATTTTCCTCAATCACACATTTCCCAGTCGTTCTTCTTGGAATATCAGAACCAATACGTTGCTTGCATCTCATACTTATCAATTTAATCACATACTTTTCATACCAATACATAATATTTCACAAAGCATAATATTCATAATATCAAGTATCATATCACATAAATAACATTAAATCACTTAAAATAGCAATTATGTTACATTATTTACACATGAACTTACCTCGGTACAAAATATAGAAATTTTGCAATTTAGTCCACAATCTTTTCTTTTCCTCAATCAAGATCGATTCCACGTCTTTCTTGATCTAAAATAACACATTTAGCTTATTTAATACTCACATTTATCAAAAAAAGTCCTTAACTCTAACTTTGTAAAAATTATGAATTTGCCCCTAAACTTTTGCATATTTACGCTTTTGCCCCAAAGCTCGGAAATTAAACTTTATCCCAAATTCTTATGTTTTAGGACATGCTGATCATTTATTTACCATTAGCAAGCTCAAATTCCAACTACAACATGCACTTATGAACAATAGGTATTTTTATCGATTAAGCCATTTTACTCTTTTTACTTAAAACCGAGTAGCACAAGTTGTCTAACATAATTTAAAACCTCATATTCTATCATAAAACACCAAAATAAAAAAATTTTACCTATGGGTATTTTTCCAAATATGAACCCTAGGTTGAATTATTGCTAGCATAAGCTAAATCAAGTTACCGGGACTCCAAAAACGTAAAGAACATTAAAAACGGGGCTTGGAATCACTTACTATTGAGCTTGGAAGCTTGAAACAAACCCTAGCTATGGAGAACCCTTGAAATTTCGTGGTAATGAAGAAGATGGACATATTTTGCCATCTTTTTCCCTTTTTTAATCTTTTAATTACCAAATGACCAAAATACTCTTAATGCCTTTCTTTGAAATTTTTCATGTACAAGCCCATTTTTGTCCAAAATTTTAGATATTGGTCAAATTTCTATTTAAGACCTCCTAATTAATATTCCAAAGCAATTTCATACTAAAAGCTTCTAGAATGCAAGTTTTGCAACTTATTCGATTTAGTCCCTAATTTCAACTTAAGCACTTTATGCATAGAATTTCTTCACGAAATTTTCACACCATCATGCAATCACATCATACACATCAAAATAATAATAAAATAATTATTTCTATCTTGGATTTGTGGTCACAAAACCACTGTTCTGATTAGGCCCTAATTCGGGATATTACAGCCAACTTCTATTGTTTCAGATCGAGATCCTCATTTCACTTCGCGATTTTGGAAGAAATTACATGAGGCTTTGGGTACTAAGCTCCATTTTAGCACCGCTTTTCATCCGCAGACTGACGGTCACTCTGAACGGGTTATTTAGATACTCAAGGACATGTTGAGATGTTCATTCTCGAGTTCAGCGAATCGTGGGAGAAATACTTGCCCCTGATTGAATTCGCATATAATAATAGTTTTCAATCGAGTATTTAGATGGCACCCTACGAGGCTCTTTACGGTCGAAAATGCCGTACACACCTGTTTTGGACCGAGCTTAGTGAGAATAAGATTCTCGGGGTTGATTTAGTCAAAGAAGCAGAACAGAAAGTGAAAGCAATTGTGACAGTTTGAAAGCAGCATCCGATCGTCAGAAATCGTACGCAGATCTGAAACGTAAAAATATCGAGTATCAGGTCGGCGATAAAGTGTTTCTGAAAGTCTCACCGTGGAAAAAGATATTTCGTTTTGGCCGTAAAGGCAAGTTGAGTCTGAGATTCATTGGACCGTATGAAATTTCAGAACGTATTGGGCCGGTTGCTTATCGACTAACTCTGCCCCCTGAAATTGAAAAGATTCACAACGTTTTTCACGTTTCGATGCTTCGACGTTATAGATCTGGCCCTTCCCATGTGATTAGTCCTTCAGATATTGAAATTCAGCCTGATTTGAGTTATAAAGAGGAGCTGATTCGTATTTTAGCTTGCGAGATGAAAGAATTACGAAACAAAAAGGTTCCGTTAGTAAAGGTGTTGTGGCTCAAGCACGGGATTGAAGAAGCGACTTGGGAGCCCAAAAATGCTATGAAAGAACAATACCCAAATCTATTTTCTGGTAAAAGTTTCGGGGACGAAAATCCCTATAGGGGAGAGTTGTGACAGCCCTATTTCAACCTTAATCGGGAAGTGGTTTCAGGACCGCTAAACCAAGTCATTGAAATAATTGAAAATAATATTCTATATCTGAGTTATGTCATAAACGTATGTGTGAATTTTTGCATGTTTGAATCGGATAATTTTAATGTGATTATTAAACTAAAGGACTTATGTGAGAAGAAACTAGGATATGTGTGGCTAAAATTCAAGAGAGAAATTGTATAAGGTTGCAAATTTAGGGACTTGCATGTCAAATTAGCCATTTGACACTTAGTGGCCGGCCAACCTACATCATGATGCTATTTAGATTGGTTATTTTTATTTTTTCATTTTACTTTTGTGAACATATGTATATTATATGCATAAAATGAATTTAATAATAATATTAAGTGATAATGGGAGGAAAAACCAAGGTTAGAAACATTTTCTTCTTCCTTTGCCGTGAGTTGAGAAAGAATAGAAGCTTTTGAAGCTTAAGGAAAATTCGATCACTTTAATCTCTCAATAAGGTATGAAAATTTATACTAATTTCTTATATTTTTGAGAAATTTGAATGGCTAGAGTATATCTTAACTAGCCCATGTTTCGATTTTGAATTTGTTTGGCTCTTGAGCATTCGGTCATGTAGAAGATTTATAGAAATGGTTATGGCTTCAATTGTATTTATGGAATGATGTATAGGGAGATTGAGTTAGTAAAATGTGCATAGGAATGGATATCTTGTTAAAGGGAATCGGTTATTATGCTTGGGTGATTGTAATTACCGCATATTGATGTATTAGATTGCTAATATGGTAATTGGGAATGAATAGATGCTTTGGAAAATTTTGTTAGATGAGTTCATGTTAGGAAGCTTGTGAGTTAAGGGTCATAAATTGTGTTTTGTGATTTAAAATAGTTAAGGACCATTCGTATATAGCCATTTTCATGAAGAAGACAAAAATTTAATGTATGTGTGTTTGGTTATAGCCGAATGTACCAAAGATAAGTTAATAATTGATTATTTTAGTCTAATTGTTATAGTGAATTTGATTGAATATTATATTTGAAGTGAGAGTAAAGCCTATAATTTCTGAAATTTTGTTGGCTATAAAAGTTGCCGTGTTTGTGTAATTGAAAATGAAACACCTCCCTTGTCTATGATACCTATACCATAGTTGTATTGAACAATGGTTATATTCCCTTTTGTTTGGTCTCTATATTTGTGAATTTGCTTAAACATACCTTTTATAATTTGAACAAGACTTTCGACTAGGCTCAAATGGTTTGGAAAATTGATATTGGGTATTTCCCATGGTATATGATTTAAAATAGAAATGTTAAGTTGATTTATGTGTATGTTTAAAGAAGAGTAAAAGTGCCGCTTGTTCAATTTGAGTGTGAATATTGCTACTTCAGTTTAGACGAATTGGAAAAGAAATTAAAATAGTTTATTTGTTTTAATGTAAGCTCAAGAACAAAAAGAACCACACTCGGATAAAGGAAAATCAAAGGTGGTGGATTAGCCGGTCTAGTGTTGTTGAACGATAATCAAAGTAAGTTTTAAATAGAGTAATCTAGCCTATTCTTCGATCAAACATGATGTACATGTCTAATTGTTCATGTTGATGTTGGATGTTGCAAAGTAAGTGGGAAAAATGGCAATAGAGCCGCAAGTTTTTTAGAAATAAAGTCTATGAATATCAATTTGATAGGAGAAATATGAATGTGCGTATAGGCCAAGCATTTAGTGGAAAAGTTATGCCATGTGTTAATGTGTGAGATAGGTATGTGAATGTTATTTGAAATCAAATATGTGAAAGTATGCTTGAAAGATTTAAATATACAAAGTTGAAATGAGTTAATCCGGGACAAGTCCCGAACAGCCTTAGTGCCAGTGTTACATCCGCGCTATGTCCCGAAGGGCATTTTTGCCAGAGTTGTATCTGGGCAAAGTCCCGAAGAGCCTTCAGGCTAGTGTTAAATCCGGGCTATGACCTGAAGGGCATTTTTGCCAGAGTTGTATCCGGGCAAAGTCCCGAAGAGCCTTCGGGCTAGTGTTAAATCTGGGCTATGACCCGAAGGGCATTTATGCCAGTGTTACATCCGGGCTAAGCCCAAAGAGCCTTAAGGCTAATGATATAGCCGGGTTAAACCCGCAAGCATTTATGCTAAAAATACCTAGTTTATGTTTTGATCGTCTCAGATGAATGTATTTATTTCCTTAAGCCGTTAGGTACATCCCCCATAACCGTTGTGGAGTTACTTCGTTTAGATTTTTGGCCACATATTGGGGTTGTGACGCTTTGACTATCGGCTAATGTTTTGTGAAATGTCAATAACATACTTATGAGGTGTGAATTTCAATTCAAGTAGAACTGTGATAAGTTGAACCCTTAGCTGTATGCATATATGATTCTTTTAAAGTATGATGCTACATGTTATGTGGGAATGAGTATAAACCTTAGTTTAGCATTGAAATGATAGAAATACACTTTAAGTTCATTGTTTAAAACTTACTAAGCATATGAATGCTTACTTTGTTTCCCTTAACTCTCTGTTTTATAGATCTCGTTTGTTAGCCACGGTCTCGAGAATTTCAAGAGTCGAAGTCATCTACACTATCCAAGCCCTTTTGGTACTTGTAGCTAAATCTTGATAATGGCATGTATAGGTTTGACTTTTGTGAGTAAGTAAGTGTCATTTTGACATTGTAAACATGAATAGCCATGCGAAAATGGCTTGTTAATTACCCTATACATATGTGCATGTGGATTTAAGCTTGATGAACTCCATTATGGTTGTGTGTGAAAGAAATGTTCTTTCGGTTATAAATGCTTGGTGTGATATGCTTGTCGTGGTTGATTATGTTAAAGATAACTAAATTTTGAGTATGGATAGATATATGTATTCGGCTAGTTTTTGAATTATTAGATGATACTTGGTTCAAATTATTTAAATGGTACATAGTTAAATGGCATTAGAATTATAAGCAAAATCGGAAAAACTTTATGGTGTGTGGATGTTCTTTATGCATATGGGGATTCGGCAACTAGTTGGTTCTAAGAATTTGACTAGAGTAAAAAGAGTTGATGGAAAAATGCATTGAAGCATGTTTGGAAATTGTTAAAATGTCATGAGACCGGGGTACCCAATGAATGAAATGTGTATACATGCTCATTCGGCCCTAATAGATGGGTTATGCATTTGACTTGGGTTTAATAATATTACCTTATGAATAGTGATTCCTTTTTAACTTTTATAATCGGCTTAATGTGAATCTATCAGGCATGCCCATATGTGTTAGACTCAGGAATGTTTGAAGGCATATAGAGTATACATACATGTGATCACCTACAATTTCAATTGAACTCTGTTATATGTATACATATACTTGCCTAAGCTGTTATTCACAAAGGTTTTAATGCGAATTATGCAATAAGGTATATTTAAGATTTAGTGCTTGTCTGGTAATGCCTCATAATCCCTTCGGTGACGGATACGGGATTAAGGGTGTTACATGCTGGGTATTATAGACGGTTTGTGAAAGGCTTCTCAATTATAGCAACACTGTTAACAAAGTTGCTTCAGAAAGATGTCAAATTGGAGTGGTCAGAAAAGTGTCAGAAAAGTTTTGATCAGTTGAAAGCTCTTTTGACCGAAGCTCCAGTGTTAGTCCTGCCGTAATCCGGTAAAGAATTTGTGATATTTAGTGATGCCTCTTTGAACAGTTCAGGTTGTGTTTTGATGCAAGAAGGCAGAGCTGTTGCATATGCTTCGAGACAATTAAAATCTCACGAGCGAAACTATCCAACTCATGATCTTGAATTAGCTGCTTTTTATTATTTTCGCTCTAAAATTTTGGTGTCACTACTTATTCGAAGAGAAATGCCATGTTTATTCCGATCATAAAAGCCTCAAATACTTGATGACTCAGAAAGACTTGAATTTGAGACAACGACGGTGGTTAGAATTATTGAAAGGTCACAAGCTTGACATTGATTATATCCGGGAAAGGCTGTTGTAGTCACAAATGCTCTAAGTCGAAAATCTCTGTTTACACTTCGAGCAATGAATGTACATTTGTCTATGTCCGACGATGATGCGTTAGTAGCGGAATTAAAAGCAAAACCTGTGTTAATACAACAAATCCGTGAAGCTCAGAAAATTAATGATGATATGATCGCTAAATGGGCCCAATGTGATTCGAAAGAGGACTCAGAATTTTCGATTGATGAAGATGATTGTTTAAGATTCAAAAATCGATTGTGTGTTCCGAGAAATTTAGAGCTTATTTTGATAATTTTGAACGAAGCTCATAGCAGTCGAATGTCAGTTCGTCCAGGTAGCACGAAAATGTACAACGATCTGAAACGTCAATATTGGTGGCACGGTATGAAACGAGACATTTCTGACTTTGTTTCGAAATGTTTGCTATGTCAACAAATGAAAGTGGAACATCAAGTGCCCTCGGGATTGCTTCAGCCAATCATGATACCCAAGTGGAAATGGGATTGTGTAAGAAAGATACAATCTGGGTTGTCATTGATAGATTGACAAAGTCGGCTCATTTCATTCCCGTTTGTACCGATTATTCACTTGATAAACTAGCCGAACTGTATATTTCTCAGATTGTGAGATTGCACGGGGTGCCTACTTCTATTGTGTCAGATAGAGATCCGAGATTCACATCTCGATTTTGAAAGAAATTGCAAGAGGCATTGGGTACTAGAGTTGCATTTTAGCACTGCTTTCCATCCTTAGACCGATGGTCAATCCAAACGAGTTATTCAGATACTCAAGGATATGTTGAGATGTTGCGTCCTTGAGTTTAGTGGCTCGTGGAAACGATACTTGCCTTTGATGGAATTCGCGTACAATAATAGTTTTCAATCGAGTACCAAGATGGCACCTTACGAGGCTTTATAAGGTTGCAAATGTCGTACACTGTTATTTTGGACCGAGCTCAGTGAAAATAAGATTTACAGAGTTGATTTGATTAAAGAGGCTGAATAAAAAGTGAAAGTAATTCGTGAAAGTCTAAAAGCAGCATCAGACCGTCAAAAATCGTATGCAGACTTGAATCGTAAAGAAATAGAGTATCAAATTGGGGATAAAGTGTTTTTGAAAGTTTCACCATGGAAAAAGGTACTCAGATTCGACCGTAAAGGCAAATTGAGCCCGAGAGTTATCGGACTGTATGAAATTTCTAAACGAATTGGGCCGGTTGCATATAGATTAAATTTGCCACCCGAACTTGAAAAGATTCACAATGTTTTTAATGTTTCGATGCTTAGACGGTATAGATCCGATCCTTCACATGTGATTTGCCCGTCAGAGATTGAAATTTAGCCTGATTTGAGTTACGAGGAAGAACCGGTTCACATTATGGCTCACGAGGTGAAAGAATTACGAAATAAGAAAATCTCGTTAGTGAAAGTGTTGTGGTTCAAACACAGGGTTGAGGAAGCAACTTGGGAGCTTGAAGACTCAATAAAAGAATGTTACCCTAACCTATTCACTGGTAAGATTTTCGGGGACGAAAATTCCTAAGGGGGGAGAGTTGTGACAACCCTATTTTGGCCCTAACCGAAAAAGTGGTTTCGGAACCACTAAACCGAGTCAGAAAATTTTTAAAATATTATTTTCTATGTTTTTATTATGTGAATTATCATGTGTGAAAATTTGGTGCTTTAATTTTGCGAATTGGCTGTTAATTTATTAATTGAGGATTTGATTGCATAAAAGAAAAGATTAGAAGGCTATAATGTAAGTGCCGAATTGTAGGTGAACTTTAATGTTGAAGGGTTTAAGGTGTAATTAAACCACGCAAAATTTGCATGGACATAATAGGCCATGTGATAGTGGAGAAGAAATTATTATAAAAGGGTTAGTTTAGTAAAATAACAACAAAAGCTCATGCATGTAATAGTGAATTAGAAAATTAGGCTCATATTCTCTTGTGTTTGCCGAATTCTTCAAAGAAGAAAAGAAATAAAAAGAACAAAGGGGCATTCGGCTAATTGAGGGTCTAATTATATGTTATTTGCTTTAGATTTTGTGAAATCTGGTTGATCATTAAGTTTTTGTTGTAACCCATATATTAAATTGTGAATTTGAGATACATGGAGCATTCGGCCATGGTTAAAAACGTGCTAATTCATTGATAGTTTGATGTTTGTGTAATGAGAAATGAATATATGTGGTTATAAACTAGTTAAATGTTGCTTTAGGTAACTAAAATAAGCAAATTGCATTTGGCTATTAAGGTGAAATGTGCAATCTGTGCTTACTTTTGGAATTTGATAATTAAATTGTTAGTAAGTGATTACATGCTTGCCGAAATTGAACCAAAGTGAGAAATGAGGTGAAAGATGAGTTTGAGCTTGTAAATTGACATTATGATGTTAAATTCATGTGATATTAAGCTTGAAACTTGTTAATGTTGTTAAAGATGAATTTTAGAACTACATGACATTCGTTCAATTAAATTGGGTGCAATTTCAATGGCATTTTGATGTTTTGAAATGGAACTAGTTGTTAAATGAGTTCTAGACTTGTTAAATTTTAACAAATAGGGTTTTATGGACAGCGAAGCATTTGGCAGCAGAGGTTAAATTGTAAAACATCATGCTAGTATTAGAAGTAAATTTAGATTTCTAGGAATCAACTTACCTATGACCGAATGTGATAATTTTGTTGAGGAACGACTTAGTTTGTTTGTGCCATAGTGGAATGTACTTGATACCAAGGCATAGTTTAGTTAAATGCATTTGACAAGAAAGAAATTAAGTTGCCGTATATATGATAGTGGGAAGAGAAATTGATTTGCTTGACTATAATTGAATGTATATTCGAATGAGATTTTATATGCTGCTAATACGAAATTGTAAGACAAGTTGGTTGAGTTAAGAACTATGTGCATTCGGTCATGATATGTGTTTAATTAATTAATGATGAAAGTGTCATATGCTTTATGTGTTTGGAATTAATAGAATTTCGATTATGATGAATTGATAAGATGATTAAACTAGTTTACTTGTCTAATTAAGCTCAAGATCAAAGAGAGCCAAGCTCGGATAAAGGGAAAGCGAGATTATTTGAATAGTCGATCCGTAATAGCTTGACACCATCAGAGGTAAGTTCTTAAGTGTTTAATTTGATTTTATATGATTAACGGTTAAATGAAAATAGCTAAGAGGAAGATGTTTTTATTTAAAAAATATGCCAAATGAGAATGAATTAATACTATAAACCGAAGATAGCTAGTATAGCTAAATTGAATTAGATATGGAAATATGACATGTTAAATGAACATTATGATCAATGTACTATGTTGTATGGGTGGTGAAAGAGGTTTCACTATTTGTGATTGTTAGAACCTAAGGGTAACCATGTTTGGATATGATATTATTATTAATTATGTGTGATTGCCGAATGTAATTGAGGTATGGAATTCGAATGTGATGCCTTACATCAAATGTGTACTTTATTCGAATGATGAAAGCCTTTGTACAGATGTATATGTTCGGCCATATGTGAAGTTGAAGCATAAGTTGTGAAAGTATGAAAGAACATGTGAATTGATTTTTGTAATGTGACATTCGGGCTTTGAGCCTAGCAGGCGTAATGCCAGTGAAATGATTTCGGGCCCTAAGCCTAGCAGGCGTAATACCGATGCCAGTGAAGTAAATTCAGACTTAAAAAGTCTAGTAGGCTCTGAGCCAGTGCTGAAACTCAGGTTTTATACCTAGCAGGCCTAGTGCCGGTGAGTTAATTAAAAGTATATAACAATGAGATCCTATGCTAAAATGGCAAGTTGAATTCGTATTATGCATTAAGATGTCCAGGTATGTCATACTTACCTATTATGTGAGAAAGATTCAAATTGGATTATGATTAAGTTCAATTGTGAACATTCGATACATGTGAAATTATTCATGGAAATATATTAACTATTTATATGGTTATTAATAAAGAAAGAATGTGTTAAAGGTGGAGATGGTATTACATTATAGCTCAATTTGGGTGAATTAATGTTGGCATTAAGATCTTGAAGTGTTCACGTCTGTATGAATGTGAAGTTAATCGAATGACTTGATATTAGTGCATATAAGTGATTACGCATATTCGGCCCTTGTGGAATTATATATACTCGAAGGTATAAGTGTTATCCATATGTGATTACGATCATTGGAATTAAATGTTGATATGGTGTCTTAAATTAACTCTATTGAATTGAATTAATTAATGACCTTGCGGTATATGATGATGCGATTATGTGATTCCAAATTTTTAGTAAATGAGATGTCAGTGTAAATGTATACAATTGTGGTTAGGCCTATTCGGCCAAATGATATTATACTTAAATCTTGAATACGTGATTAATGTGTTTAATTAAGTTAAGCTGTTTAATTTACTTAAGATTTACTAAGCTAATTAGCTTACTCCTAGTGTCTTTGTTACTCTGTTTTATAGATCTCTTCTTAAAGCTACGAGCTCGGGGATTCAAGTTCAAAGTCATCCACATTACCGTCTCTATTTTTGGTACTTTTAAAAGTCTATGTTTTGAAAGATGGCATGCATAGGCTTAACTCCCTGTTGAAACACGTTATATTTTTAAGTTGTAAATATTCTAGCCATGCGAAAAGGGCTTGCTTAATTGCTAAGTATGAATGTATGGTTGATAAAATTTATGTGGCTTATTAAATTGGTATATTCGGTTATAGACAAATTAAAGTAGATTACTATTTGATATTCAATGTGCAATTGAATCTATGTCTGGTATGTATCTATGAACCTCTAGAAGTTTTGTTTAGTTGGTTAATACCTTGTTACCTTATTCTGGCGACGGATGAGGGTTATAGGTTGTTACAAATGTCCTGTGCATTTTCTCCAGGGTCATACTTTCTTTTCTTTTGTTTAACCCTTGCCGAATTGTCTTTCTCTTATCACTTCTTCTATTTCCCCTTTTCTTAAACCGATTATAGCTTTTCTTCTTTACTCTTCTCTTTTCCATATTCCCCTCTCTGCCAAATTTATTGTGCTCTCATATTATTTATCTCACCTATCCTCATCTTGGCTGAATATAGTGTTCCTTTCTCTCATTTCTTCCCTTTGGTTTTCTTCTAGCCGAAAGTTCCATTTCCTTCTCTTAGTTCTTTCAGTTTTCCCTACTATCTGGTGGTGACCGAATACCTTGTCTTCTTCAACATTTTCTCCTCTGTTGATAATATTTTGGTAAGTCAAATTCAACACCTTCTCTGTCCCTCTTTTGTTTCTTTGTTTTTTTTAATACTAACTGAATATCATAAAACTTGTCTTGTTATTTTGAAACCATTTGGACGATAGTCTCTAATATTCGATAGTGCCTCAACTGCCTTACTTCTCTGCACATCTCTGCTCTCTTCTTCAAATACTTCCTGGCCGAATACTGTAGGGTAAGTAGATTTGTTTTGTTTTGTTAGAGTTGGTCGAATATCCAATCCATTCTAACCTTTTGGACTTTGGATATCAATTTAAGCCTTGTATTAAACATATATTGTTAATGGAATCCGTTATATGCATAGTAAATCGAGAAGGAAGGTGCGATTGTTTTCAACCAGCGACCTAAGAGTAGGAATCGCATAACTTTCGGTCAAGGTAAGTGGTGATGTCGATTTGGGGCTTTAGTGTTAATGATCATGAAAGGATGAAAGACTGATTGAATATTTGTGGTGATTGTAGGCTGGTGTTCAAGGATTCTCGCAAGTGATTGTAGACAAGTGTGTATTTGTACATTATAGATTATTACTGTCATAAAGCCGAAAAAGGTGTGTACTCACACCCCTCTTTATTGTGAACCGACAAAAGCTGGAAAGCTGAAAAGCTAAAACTTCAGCATTTGAGACCTCACAAGCGTGCAAACGCTCCTATGGTAAACTGAGCCCACAAAATCATGGGCGACAGACTATAGAGGTCGCCACAAGCATTCTCGTGGACTTGTGTCATTTTGGGCCCTGCTAGGCCGAAATGGGTCGTGTGTGCCCAATAGGTACGTGGGCCCGACACGGATTAAATCCACGATAAGTGACAGTTATTGGACTCGGCTTTGTAGATCGCATGGCCGTGACTGAATTTGAGCTAAAAGGGCTACACAAGCGTGTGGGCCCACTTGGGTCGAGTAATGGGCCCCAGGCCCATTTACACTGTTATGACCACTTAGGTCATCTGAGTCATTCGACACAATTGGAGACCTTCTAAAGGGTCATTATTTGTGCCAAGACCCCAAAATAGGTAAAATGACCAAAATGCCCCTAAAGGGTAAAATTACAATTTTACCCCTAATGGATGGAAATGACCGTAAAACCCCTAGAGGTAGGTTGGTTGATGAGTGTATGATATATGTATGACTCTACTGAGTATGACACTGTGCATGCACATAAAATTTATGACATCACATACTGCATGGGGTTGGGATTCCGGTTTGGAGGAAGTACTATTCTGGTGGCTCTACCATATTTTCTGTTACTAGTGGCTTTGCCACATATTCTGATACTGGTAGCTTTCCCATATTTACTATTATTAGCAGCATTGCTGCGTACTACTTCTGTCAGCTTCGTTGTGATATTGGTGTGTTGGCTTGGTGGGTCGATTTTATCCCCACATGGTGTGTTGGTTGGTACGGGTGTTGTGTTGGTTGGGTTGGGTTGAGTTGCATATTTACACTGTATTGATACGATATTGGGTTTATGCCCACTCTGTTATTGTATAGGACTAAGGCTCAGACTGCACTGTTAGTGTATAGGGCTAAGGCCCAGACTGCACTGTTACTTAATAGGGCTCAGGCCTAGATTGTTTTTGCATGCACTGTTTACTGTTTGACTGATAGGGGATTACACACTGAGTTTTTGTAAACTCACCTTTTCTTTTAGCTCTACTTGTAAGACCCCAAACCTAGCCTAGATGTTACGGTGATTTAGATGATTTCACATTGCAGGGTAACTCGCACAAATTCGATACATTGAAAGACTTAACGTATCGTTCATTTATGGTTCAAATCACTGGTTATTTTCAAATCGGCTCCACTAGAAAAACATTTAAAGATAAAATCCCTTGCACCTATGCTTATTTTTAAAGTTCAAGTGAGTTATATAAAAGCTTTGATCTTGGAAGGAAAAACCCATGTTTGCACCCCATGTTATGTTTCTGGTTAAATGTGGCGGAAGCTCGTGTTTAAGAAGAATAATAGAATAATTATATTGATTTTGAAAACATGTTTAAATTTTAAAACCAAGAACTCAACAGTAATAATAATAATAAAGAAACCCAAATATAAATTTGTACCGTAGATGATAGGCCTTATTACATCCCAATGAAAAATAATTAAAGATAAAGTAATTTGAAACTATTAAAATTTCTAGCTAACTTACAGCGTGGCCACCTCTGAGTCCTCTCCTATGTCGAGCCACCTACTGAGGGTCACCTGAAAAAAATAAAAGAGGGTGTGAGTTTTTGAAAACCCAGTGTGTACGACCCTCGACAATCAAATCAACATGCAATTAACACATTGGGCCTAAGCCCTATCAATATCGGTGGCCTTTGGGCCTTAGCCTACAATGGCCTCAGTTGGGCCTGAGCCCGTAACACAATATACAGTGGCCAGTGGCCTCATTTGGGCCTTAGCCCATATCACATCAATATCATATGTATGCAATGCTCCCATCCCCTTCCAACCCTACACTCCTGTGGGGTTATAAATATCAACCCACCGATCCCTACACTCCAATGGTAGCACCGGTTGCGACACTACTCAATCGTTATAGCAAGGCTGCTAAACATATAATGGGTTTAAAGCCACCGGTGGATCCACAGTCGTCAAACGTCTATGCGATCCTCACATATCTTCCTCCATATCATCAAACCTACCCAAGTGCAACATATATCACATGAATGCAATATACATATTTCCACATATTTAGCACCTAGGGGTATTTTAGTCCTTTATACAATGAGTGCATTTTAGTCATTTCATTCGATATTTCTACCTTACAAGGGTATTTCAGTAATTCTTCACAATAAGGATTTTAATTACGAACTTTGACCCGTCAACAAGTCATCATTGGCTAAAGTGAATAGAGACTATGCATCATGTAGGATTCCAGAGAAGAGGAGGTGGGTCATTAAGACCGCTTAAGTACCAAGCTTTCCCTAGATCTAATCCTAGACATGTATATGCCCATTGCCATACTCTAACCATACGACTTGCTCACAGACATGCTTGATAAATTAATTAAGTTTTATGCGCTTAAGGATTCATTAGAAACTAGACCTAAAAGTCCTTTATAAAACCCAAACAAGTCCACATACTTTCATAAACTCATATGGCCCACCAAGCCCAATCATATCTATTTCGCCCATTAGGCCCAATCACAAATATACGGCCCATCAGGCCCAATCATATTCAAACCATCCAACAAACTTTACCAATTCGTCACTTAATATCACTTATCAATTTTTTGCCGATTTAGTCCCACGAGCCCTTCGGGCCCATTTAGCCCATTCTGGCCTAGTTGGCTAAAAAGTGGCCTGAGACCATGAGATCGCTCCCTTGGCCCCAATTGTCATATTGGTATCTCCACATGATGTTCACATGCTTGTATGGTTGCCAACGCCAACCTTTCAGCTTTTCAGCATTTCGGCTTTTCGATATTTCAGGTTTTGCCGATTTGTCGTGTGTGTAGTGTATGTACACACCTTTTTGAAGAGAATCGAAACAGCTTACACGCGTAGGAACTATATTCCATTTAGAGAACTCAATTAGTCACTTACAAGATCTAGTCATTCCTAATATTGAAACCAAACCTAAGACAACCCTTACCTTAATCAAATCAACTTACACGCCCTTAAGATGCTCGATTTTGAAACGATCTCCCCTCCTAGCGGTTGTATCCTTCACTGGTCGAATAAGAGGTATATAGATTAAACGAGAATAGAATGATTAGATAAGCCATTCAACTTTCACTAAGGCACAGGACGAATAGGAACGAATATGTGCTTACTAGAACTTGATCTTTGATCCTGCGACCTAGATAGCTTATAAGTGAGATCCGGCTTCTAAGAATCAATTAAGAGTAGCAGATGGCAAGAAGAGATTTGTGATGGAAGAGAAACAACAATAAATCGACAAAGTGGTAGGGCTATTCGGTCACAAGAGAAATAAGGATAGTATTCGGCTTTTTGGGAGAAGAAAAAGAAAGTAGATCGCCCTTTAACACAACCGGTTATGGAAATATAGATCTGGATCTAAGAAACAAAGTAGTTGTCTTCGAAGAACAAGTAAAGAATCGGCATAAGCAAGGTGGTTTGAAAGCAAACGCTTGGCTATGAGATGATGTGAGGAGTAGTAGAAAAAAGAAGAAGTATTGAGAGGATTTGGCTCTTAGGGTTTGAAAGAATGAGTATGTGAAGGGAACAACAATGCTCTCTAATCAAATAAAGAAGGAAAAACCTGAAAACCAAACACACATATACCGAAAGCAAAAAGGCCAAGAGCATTCGGCTATACCATAAAAGAAAATGACCAAATCGGCACTAAACCCCTACTAAAACCTATTTGTTCCTTCCCCTAAAGTCCCATTCGGCTCCACTTCATCCAACAATTCTCTCCTTGACCACTTCCTATTATTTCTCCCCTTATCCTACCTAAATTTTCTCTTCAACATCCATCCAACCTCATCATACTAGAGTTTCAAACCATCACCACCACTTGCACGATACAAGTGCAAAATAATACTCTTAATGTCAAAACCGACACTTGAACCTTGGACCACCTAGTCTCCCAGTAATGCCACCTTCTTGTCCCCTAAGTGGCGTCACTTTGCCACTAGGCCACAGGCCCATTTGTGTCTTATTTCCTCTTAATTTGTTTAAAAGGCCTAATACCCGAGATTAGGGTTCCACTAAGGCAAAAATTAAAATTTTCCCTATGATTTACCTTAACCCTAAGACTTCAAAGAAACCTCGTAATACCTTAAAATTAATACTCTAATAGTGCTAATCATACATGTTAACCACATCACACATAATTAAGAGTTCCAAGATTTTGGGGCGTTACAACTCTACCCCCTAAAAGAAATTTCAGTCTCGAAATTTGCTTGACCCAAACTGCTGGGGATATTGACGCCGCATTGCCTCCTCAGGTTCCCAAGTAGCCTCTTCGGCATTGTGGTTACGCCAAAGCACTTTGACCAAAGGGACAGACTTCCTTCTTAGCACCTTAACATCTTGGTCAATTATTTGAACCGGTTCCTTCTCGAAAGTTAGGTCCGGCCTAACCTCAATCTCCCCGATCGGCATGATGTGAGAAGGATCTGAGCAATAACACCTTAGCATTGAGACATGAAACACATCGTGTGTCTGACTCAGTTCAAAAGGTAGTTCTAACTGATAAGCAACTGGTCCAATTCGCTTCAGCACTCGGTACGTCCCAATGAATCTAAGGCTTAACTTGCCCTTCCGTCCAAATCTTAACACCTTCTTCCAAGGGGAAACCTTGAGAAATACCAAGTCTCCCACAGCATACTCAATCCCTCACCTTTTAAGGTCAGCATAGGGCTTTTGCCTATTTGATGCCTCTTTAACCGATCCCGAATCAGCTTCACCTTATCTTCAGTGTTGGCCACTAACTCCGGACCTAATATTCGCCGTTCAGCCAACTTAGTCCAACACATTGGAGTACGACGTCTTCACCCATATAGTGCTTCATACGGTGCCATTCCAATACTTGCCTGATAACTATTATTATATGTAAATTTAGCTAACAGTAAGTAGTCCCCCCAACTGCCCCGAAACTCAATTACACACACTCTCAATGTATCTTCTAAAACTTGGATTACCCTCTCCAACTGACCATCAATCTGAGGGTGAAATGGTGTACTAAAATCCAATCTCGTGCCCAGTGCCTAGTGTAGCTTTCTCCAAAAGTGAGACGTAAATCGTGGATCCCTATCAGATATAATAGAGACAGGCACCCCATGCAGTCTCATAATCTCCGCCACATACAACCTTGCCAACTTCTGTAATGAGTAGTTAGTGCAGACGGGTATAAAATGGGTAGACTTAGTTAATTGATCCACAATAACCCACGCAGAGTCCTTCTTAGTAGGTGTTAGGGGCAACTCACTAACAAAATCCATAGTAACCGTCTCCCACTTCTAGAGTGGGATCTTAACCGGCTGGAGTAACCCTAATGGTAACTGATGCTTTGCTTTCACTTGCTGACATACTAAGCATTTGCTCACAAACTCCGTAACCTCGCCTTTAAGCCCCGGCCACCAATAAAGCTCTCTCAAATCCCGATACATCTTATTACCTACTGGATGCATAGCATAGGGACTACTATGCACTTCCCGTAGTATAGACTTCCTTAGTTCATCATCTTGCAGCACGCAAATTCTACCACGAAAACACAGTAATCCATCACTATTTAACCCAAAATCTGCCCTTTCCTACTTCTTAACTTGCTTGAAATGAGACCCCAGGGTCTCATCCAATGGCTGTTTAACTTTGATCTCCTCAACCCACAGTGGTTTCACTTGTAACTCGGCTAACAAACTGCTGTCGTCATACAAACTCAACCGAGCAAACATTGCCCTCAAATCCAACATAGCCCTACGGCTTAGTGTATCAGCCACCACATTTGCTTTGCCCAGGTGATATTCGATCGTGCAATCATAATCCTTTAGCAACTTAATCCATCTGTGCTACATCAAATTCAACTCCTTCTGAGTTAGGAGGTACTTCAGACTCTTGTGGTCCGTATAAATGGTGCACTTTTCTCCATCCAAGTAATGTCTCCAAATCTTAAGCGCGAATACCACCGATGCCAACTCTAAATCATGGGTTGGGAAATTTCCCTCCTGAGCCTTAAGCTGGTGCGACGTATATGCGACCACCTTCCCTTCCTACATTAAGACACAGCCCAAGTCCACATGTGACGCATCACTATAAACCGTAAACTCCTTACCAAGCTTTCGTTGAATCAAAATAGGAGCATCCATTAAAACCTTCTTAAGCTTCTCAAAGCTTTCCTGCTACTTATCAGTCCACACAAATGGCACCCCCTTCCGTAGTAGCTTGGTCAAAGGTACAGTAATTAGTGCGAACCCCTCAACAAACCGCCTATAGTACCCTGCCAACCCTAGAAAACTCTAAATTTCTGACACTGTCTTAGGTGGTTTCCAGTCCAACACTGCTTCAATTTTCTGAGGATTAACTCTAATCCACTCAGCTGAGACCACATGTCTTACGAAAGTGACTTCCTTTAATCAGAACTCACACTTGCTAAACTTAGCGTATAGCTACTTGTCTCTTAAAATCTGCAACATAATCCTTAGGTGTGCATCGTGATCATCTTCAGTTCCCGAGTATACTAAGATGCCATCTATGAAAACTACTATGAACTGATCTAGATAAGGTTGAAAAACCCAATTCATAAGATCCATGAAAGTAGTAGGTGCATTCGTCAGCCCAAATGGCATCACCAGAAACTCGTAATGTCCATAACGAGTTCTGAAAGCTGTCTTATAAATGTTTGCCTCCTTAACCCTCAGTTGATGATACCCCGAATGCAGATGAATCTTTAAGAACACTGAAGCTTCCCTAAGCTGATCGAAAAGATCATCTATCCTCAGTATAGGGTACTTATTCTTGATGGTTAGCTTGTTTAACTACCGATAATCGATGCACATCCTCATGGACCCATCCTTCTTCTTCATGAATAATATCGGCGCTCCCCATGGAGACACTCTGGGTCTAATAAATCAGTAGTCCAATAATTCCTGGATTTGAGCTGTCAACTCCACCATCTCCTTCGGTGCCATCCTGTGAGGAGCAATGGACACTGGAGCCGTACCAGATAACAATTCTATTCCAAACTCCACCTCTCTATTATAAGGTAATCCAAGCAATTCATCAAGAAAAACATTAGGGAATTCCTTTACTGTTCTTAAATCCTTAATAGTAAAGCTCTTAGATTCCACCTCACTAATATAGGCTAGATAAGCTTCACAGCCCTTCCTCACCAACTTTTCTGCCCTCAAAGCCAAAATCACATTCGACAGGTAATCTTGTCATTCCCCGATCACCATTACTTCTTCATCCTTCACAGTTTTCAACACCATCCGCTTTGCAGCACAATCTAGAGTTGCCCCGTGTCTCATCAACCAATCCATGCCTAAGATGAGGTCGAACTCACCAAATGGCAATTCCATCAAATCCACTAAGAAAGTAAACCCTTGGACTACCAACGGTACATCCCTAAACAACTTATTAACTTTCACCAACTGTTCGAAAGGACTCAACAAGTAATTTCGTTCGTAGTGATCTCAAACACATCACCCAAAATTTTAGTCATGTTGTATGCAATGTACGAATGTGTTGACCTAACATCAATTAGTGTAATAAAAGGTAGCTCATGAATAAAGAACATACCTGTTTTCACATCTAGAGCATTTTCATCCTTTCTGTGACGAGCAGCATAAACTAACGCTGGTTGCCTCGCCTCTACCTGTCCTGCACCTCTGCCCTGTGCTCCGTGTCTGTGTTATGCGCCATTACTGCCATTGGCCTGACCATGGTCCCTTGGCGGTTGCTAACCACCTCCCTACGGTTGGAAATTACCTCTGCCACCGGCTTGCACCTGATCTGGCCTTCTCGGGCACTCTCTAATCCTATGTTCCATAGACCCAAAGCTCAAACAAGCTCTTGTTCTCCTCCAACACTCGCCCACATGCCCTTTTCCACAAACTACACATGGTGCTATTCCAATATTAGCAGCAGCAATAGGGGCCCCAGCTCTAACCGGCTCATTCACTCTGGCCCTCCTCGCAGGCCTCTGTCCAACCCCCGTAGCTTCTACATTTTATTTATTTTTTCCTTTTTCCTTTTCTCAGTTGAGGCGCTCTATGCGCTTTACTTCCTCCTCTATCTTTGCTTTTTCCACTAAGGCCACAAAGTCTCGCTCCCTCTATGGAGCTATCAGCACCCTAAGATTGTCTCTCAAGCCATCCTCGAACCGCACGCAACGCTCATACTCCGTTCTGACCATTCCTTCTGCGTAACGACCAAGGCGCAGAAACTTAGCCTCATACTCTACTATTGGTTTGTCCCCTTAGGTCAGGTTCAAGAACTCTTTCCTTCGGGCATCCACATCGCTCGCTCTAATGTATTTCCCCTGGAACGCAGATTTGAAGAATTCCCAGGTGATCTACTCTGGTTGATTGCCATCCTTCACGGTCAACCACCATTAATAGGCTTCCTCTCTAAGTAGTGGCAATTCCTCTTTCAGCTTTTGTTTAGTCGTGCAATACAGGTCATCCATTATTCTCTCTGTGGCTTCCAACTAGTATTCAGCCACATTCGGGGCCACCCCAACTACGCTTTTAAAGATCTTCGCCCCATTAGATCGTATTTGCTCCGAGATCGACCTACGACTTCCCATTCCATTATTGGGCCCAGCGACCCTTTCTAAAATCCTTAACATAGCCTACAATAAGGCATCATCTATAGCGATAGCCCGTTCGTACGGTCCCATTTCAGCTACTGGTGAGGCCGGAGCCTCCTCTACTCCAATGTTGGGATATGGCCTGACGCCGATAGCCCAGCCCTAACACTTCCACGGCCTCTATCGCGGTCTCTTGCACCTTTTCTAGCGCTCATCATCACATGTGTATTTCTGAATTAGAAATTTTATTAAATTAGTACATAGTTCCACTATTTAAAGCAAGTGTTTTATGTAAGTAGCAATTTTAGGAGCAATTTACCCAGTCGTAAGTCCACTACAAGCTTAAGTTTCCTACGGACTTTAGTCTTGTTCAGCCAAGAGTCTATTGTCTAAAGTAGCCCAGTATCTATCCACAGTACAGTAGCTTAAAACAAGTTTAGTAATAGAAGAACTTACTTGGCTCGACGTCAAAGGCTCGATGTGCGACACCTTAAAAATCTTGCAAAACTTTTTTATACTTATTTTTAAAACCCAAAATCTAAGGCCCAATTCACAGCCAAAGCTTTGTAACCAGGCTCTAATACCACTAAATGTAACACCCAAACCTGTTCCAGACATTACAGCCGATGTTTGCACCCCTGGTTATGTTTCTGGTTAAATGTGGCAGAAGCTCATGTTTAAGAAAAATAATAGATTAATTATAGTGATTTTGAAAACATGTTTAAATGTTAAAACCAAGAATTCAACAGTAATAATAATACTACAGAAACCGGAATATAAATTCGTACCGGAGATGATAGGCCTTATTACACCCCAACGAAAAATAATTAAAGATAAAGTAATTTGAAACTATTAAAATTTCTAATTAACTTGCAGTGTGGCCACCTTTGAGTCCTCTCCTACGTCGAGCTGCCTACTGAGGGTCACGTACAAAAAAATAAAAGAGGGTATGAGTTTTTGAAAACTCAGTGTGTACGACCCTCAGCAATCAAATCAACATGCAATTAACACATTTGGCCTAAGCCCTATCAATATCGGTGGCCTTTGGGCCTTCGCTCACAGTGGCCTCAGTTGGGCCTCAGCCCATAACACAATATACAGTGGCCATCGGGCCTAAGCCCTTGGTGGCCTCATTTGGGCCTTAGCCTTAGCCCATATCACATCAATATAATGTGTGTGCAATGATCCCATCCCAATGCAACCATGCACTCCATTTTCCCCTTCCAACCTTATACTCCTGTGGGGATATAAATATCATCCCACCCATCTCTACACTCTAATGGTAGCACCGGTTGTGGCACTACTCAATCGTTGCGGCAAGGTTGTTAAACATATAACAGGCTTAAAGCCACCGGTGGATCCACAGTCATCAAGCGACTATGTAATCCTCACATATCTTCCTCTGTATCATCAAACTCACCTAAGTGCAACATACATCACATGAATGCAACATACACATTTCCACATATTTAGCACCTAGGGGTATTTTATTCCTTTATACAATAAAGGCATTTTAGTCATTTCATTTGGTATTTCTACCCTACACGGGTATTTCAGTAATTCTACCCTACAAGGGTATTTCAATAATTCTTAACAATACGGGTTTCAATTACGAACTTTAGCCTGTCAACAAGTCCTCGTTGGCTAAAGTGAATAGACACTATGCACCAGGTAGGATTCCAGAGAAGAGGAGGTGGGTCATTAAGACTGCTTAAGTACCAAGCTCTCCCTAAATCTAATCCTAGACGTGCATATGCCCATTGCCATGCTCGTGTGCCCCAATTTCTATAAAAACCCCTCACTATTCATCATCTTCTTCATACAAAACCCTAAAACCCCTTCACGCACAGCCCATACCAGCCTTTCCTAGCACCGCCGCTGACCTAGGCCACGCCACCATGCTTGTGCAAGCATCACCACGACCATGTTCCACTCTTAATCTCACTCATTCAGTTCCCTTTTCTCCCTTTTCTCTTAATTTTTAAACTATCTATTTGTTCATGATTTCATTTTTTTACTTGTTTGCACTATTATTGTTATAATGCTCATACATTTTGCATGATTAATCTAGAAAACACAATATGCCATTTAGAACCATTCTTTCATTGCCACTTCTAACTGTCTTGAGCAATTTGATTCTTAGTATAAATTGATACCCATGTTTCTATACTTAGGAATAAATTTATCTTTGAATTCAACTCGTGCATGAAAGTCTTTAGTAATTTTGGTTAGTCTAATTTGTCAATTAGTTTAGGAACTTATGAGTCCTCACGTCTTATTCTTTTTATTCTAATTTGTTCATTTATTTTTCAGGAATCATGTCGTCCTCACGAGGAAAGAAAGTTGTTGTCCCTACTTCCAAAAAACAAAAGGGGCCCGGTGGTTCCTCTTCTAGAACCACAACCGAAATCAGACACCCTTTCCTCTAATTTCCACAAAGTTCCCAAGAGGAACTGTTTTAAATTTTAAGGGCAAGACCGTTCAGAGTAGGAAGGTGCATCGATTGGGCCGTATTAGAACGGGTCCAACTAGCAGACGCAGTACGAGTCTTGTTGAAGACGGACCCGTGGGATCAATTCTTACAAATTGTTGAGCCCACCTATCCCGAGCTCGCCTTAGACTTATGCTCCACATTCCACCTCCAAACTATCATGGCCCGACACAATGATCCAGGGATGATCCAATTTTGCCTCGGAGGCATTGTTCGACAGCTTAGTGTACTAGAGTTTGGTACTGCACTGGGTCTATACACTGAGCAATTTTTGGAGGAGGAGAACCTTTCAAAGCTTCACCGCCACATCCACTTCTCACTGTCTAAGTGTTGGTAGGCCCTGGTCCTTGCTCCGGCCACATACGACCCTAGTCGCTCAAAGGCGACGGCTCTCACCCCATCTCTAAGGTACTTACATGCTCTACTCGTACACACATTCACGGATATACGCGAGAGCACTGGCGTCGTCAACACCTATGACTCTTACTTTTTGTGGAGCATGGCGCATGCACACATGCTCAACCTCGCCTACTTCATCGCCCATGCCATTCAGCACCAAATTGAGTGGCATCGAAGGGGTGTAATATCGATGGGCCCGTACGTGACTCGCCTAGCCCTCTACTTCGACCTCCTCAACACAGAGGCCCAGACATCCTCGTACACCCTCATCGGCCAGATGTCCTCGCAAGGCATCCAAAGTATGCTTCATATGAGGATGATTCAGTGCCAACGTGGGAGCGACCCTCCATAGTACCAGCTAGCTCAATCCACTGAGCAGGAGGACCCAGAGGACATTACTGATGATGTCCCCCCATTCCACGAGGAGCCACCGCTTACTCGCCGCCTAGTTCATGCAGCAGCTTCAGATTATGTCACTTCTGAGCAGTTCGTACAATTCTAGCAACAATATTTTTAGCGCCTTGATCATATTGATGCTACTCTATCTCAGATTTGTCAACACCTTCATCTCGCACCTCTGTCCCCACCTCACGAACCATCAGAAGATTGGGACTTACGAGTCCTCTTATCTTCTCCTTTATTTTCCTTTTTATTCTACTTTTTCCTTTTATTTTATTTAAACCTTATCATTTTCATTATTTGAATTTTAGTATTTTAAGAACTTAGTTTATTTTATTTCAAATGTTTAATATTGGTTATTTCCTAACGAGTACATTGTGCTGATCCAAATTCCCTAAAATTGATAAATGCTATCACAGTTTCAAAAGAGCTTTACAGCTCAAATCCATATCTAATGGGAAAACCCTGCCACGACTGCCAGTTCCTACTCATAGCCACCACGACCCCTATCATCATATCCTCTTGGCACGAAAATTATGGATAAACACCCTTCTCTACAAATCTTCACACCTCAAACTCAAGGAATTCATCCAATATTCAGGGAGTTTCACTTCTCTCACTATCTTATGATTTTATGCTTCTATTGCTACTAATGTTATCTTTGTACATTGAGGTCAATGTACATCTTAAGTGTGGGGGGAATTCACTTTCATTCTTTGTACTATCCTTGAACCCCTGAAAATTTTTTCCACTAACTTGTTGCATTATTCTCAATCCCCTATTAAAATGAATTCTGATTGATTTATGATTTTTATTGATATGTTGAGAATTAAGACATAGGTAGTTATGCTTGGATTATTCAAACTTTAAGACATTAGAGAATCAAGCATGAGAAGTTGAAATTTTTAAGAACTTAAATTTTTGTAGGTTGTTTTCCTCAATTTTAAGTGTTATCTTGAAATTTGAAATTCGCAGGATTGACATCAAAAGCCATAATTCTGGTGAGATTTTTGAGCCTTTTGAGCATACATCCTTTTGTGCTCACTTTTATTGTTGCTTTGAGTGAGTCAATATTGATCTGTTATCCTAAAACTTACTTCGATTATACATGTCGAGACCACATCATTGATTTGATATATCAAAATGATAAAGGCACTTAGGTTTTAACCCACTTACTCCATAAAAACCTACCTCTATAAATTAACCCCTAGTGAACCCCATTGAGCCTAACAAACCTTTCACTAACTTACCTTCAATATTAACCTATAACCCAATTTTCTTGAATTCCCTTCAATTATTTTGATCTCTATTTTTGTCGAGATTTGAGTTGAATAATTATCTAGCTTTGTTCTCATTTTCAGTTTGTAAAGTTTATAAATATTCAATTTTTTCTTTAAAAAAATGTGTATGTTTCAATTGTAATTCAATGTTTTGCATATTTCCATGTAATTTTTTGAGCTTCTGTTCTTAGACGATGTTATCCAAAAGAGAAAGGCTTTACTCTAGGAATATGTTTCAGTGATAGAGATTTTTCTAGTTAGATGATTTTTCAATTCAATCTCGATTCTAACCATCCTTTTTAGCTTGTGACCACACCCCTAACTAAGGCCACGTTACAACCCTGGAAAGACCTTTTTTGTAACACCCTAAGACCCGTATGCGTCGCCGGAGGGTCAAAAGGCATTACCTGACAATCTCACAAGCAATAAACCACCACTCATACAACAAATTCAAACGTTTATGGTTAAGACTATACATACCATTCAAAAACTCAAGCCGAAACTATACATGTCTCTAGGTTCATGTTGCGATTTCGCATCTAGCTACTAAAAACCTTTTCTTCTCAACTTATAAAGACAACTACGGAGTTATCATTCTTTTTATTAGCACATGTAACTAATATCAAGTAATAACCTAATTACTTTTACTAATAGCCGATTATTCCAACTTAGTAATATGACTCATTCAAACTAAAGCATATTTAATTATTCAACTATTAAACTCATTCAACAAATTTCGAAAGTGATCGCTTACCAAAAAAAAACATAACCGGATCTCTTAATGATGAGGTAGCTAGCATTAAGTCATATTAAGCATTATCACCATTTAAAACTCATAGCACTTCATTCAACAAAACATTCATAATTAGTGAATGAGTAAGCCATTTTTGCATGGCTTAAATATATATACATATTCAAAATAAAAGTTCTTAATTCAATGACCACAAGGTACTTCCTATACATGCCATTCATAAAAGTTTAGCTAATTAGGTACCGAACAAGGTTTTGATAGTAGAGATGACTTCGAGTGCAAGAATCCCGAGACCGTAGCTAACGAACAAAATCTATAAAACAGAAGGTTAAAAGTAACAAAGTAAGCATTTATGTGCTTAGTAAGTTTAAGTAGTAAAGTTTAATTAAAAATAACTAAGGCCAAGCAATTTCAAATACTTAGTTAGTTTACCCGTTTAACCGAATGTAACTAAAACTAAATTTTTTTCACCATTATACGATATGCTAAGCAGCCATTAAATACATGCCCACATAAATCAAATGTTCACGTAGAGAAAAGAAGTCATAGACCTTTATACATCTCTAAACCATTGTTAGAACCAATATTACTCATTGGCAAGCTTAATTCAACAGAAACTAGTTCACAATCTGTGTACCGCACATACCTGGCTAGCTTGTAGTAGTCAACTCACTAATTGAAATTTGCTAAGGCTGAATTTTTAACTCTAGCCCTAAGGCTCTTCGGGATTTTGCCCTGTTATGAACACTAGCCCTAAGGCTCTTCAGGATTTGACCCGGCTCTAAACATTAGCCCTAAGGCTCTTCGGGATTTGAACAGCTTTGAACATTAGCCTTAAGGCTCTTCGGGATTTGACCCGGCTCTGAACATTAGCCCTAAGGCTCTTCGGGATTTGACCCGGCTCTGAAGTGGAGATACACATATATAGAACTCACCACATGGATTTATCACTAAGTTAGTCACAAATTTTCATTCATTCGTTCACTTCACCCATTGTCACATAGCATGGCACTTTCAATATATATATACATATATGTATTCAATAGGCATATAAATAAACTTCATATCAATTTGTTTTCTAAAGGCTTCATAGGTCAAAAGGACCTTCGGTTATATTACTCATATCTTCCTCAATACGCATGCCTTATGTCACTTGGCTAAATGAATCATCTTCATGAGTAGCTAAACGCATAAACCATGTTTGATTAACTCACATGATAGGATTTTAATACTTAAACTTACCTCGAACTTTTCTGTATAATTACGGGTCGACTATTCCGTCACCTTAGCTTTCCCCTTATCTGATGTTGTCCCTCTATGCTCTTGAGCTTGAATTAACAAATTAGATGTATTAACTTTCACATACCTTACTTAAACCAAAGCATGAAATATAAATACCCTCTCTATATGGCACACATATACATTCGGCCTAATTTCAACAAATGTATACCTTCATTTCAATATTACATACACACAACCATATTTCTTTTATGAATACATTTGGCCAAATACCAATAGGTTCCATTCACTTCTAGCTTACGGATTAGATTAATAAGGCATAATAAAATCCTTTGAATTACTCATCAATCATGACACTAAGGGTATTAAAGAACGAATATGTTACACATAATGAGTTGAGTTCATGGCTCCCATTTGGCACACATAATGCACATATTATTTTCACACAAGCTAACGCTTTAGTATCAAATATGGTACAAGTTCATACAATGTCTACAATGAAATTATAAGGCAAAGACATACAGCACTTATACATATATATATACTACAAGGCACTATTTTTTTTTTGAATTGTTTAACCATTCTATCCTTCATTTAAGTATCATAGCCGAATGCTCCACTAGGATTCTTGTAAACATTTTAATCAATTTCTAAAATGCTCATAGCCGAATGTCTTAAATTCTAGTAACTAAAGAAAACCTTTTGAGATCAAATCAATATGCAAAATAGCTCAATTCCACGGTTTTCCTTAACCATTAGCTAAAATCACATTCGGCTATTATACCAATATCTATACAAATTACTACCAATTGCCAAATTGTCATAGAACCTTCAAAATTATCCTCCCGATTTCATAACCACACACATTCGACAGGACTATACTACTAACCGCATCTTCCATCACTCACATGAATCACACCATTCGGACACATGCCTCCTAAAGCCGAATGCATCATTCAATCATTAGAATAAAATTCTAACTCATGGGCCATACTAGGTACTTAACTATCAACTAATCTCTACCACCAATTCACAAAAACATTTGCATGAGCATACCTTGCTTGAAGCTAGGATTTGGCCGAAAGTCTAGACTCTTTTCTTCCCCTTTTTTTTTTTCAATTGAAATCGGCAAGCAAAGAAAGAAAATGAAGAACACTTCTTTTCCTTGTTATTTTCACCATCTTATTTCTATTATTTTATTACCACTAAGATAACCACCAATTACAAAATTTCTAAATAATAAAAAAATACCATAATAATCATTAAAAAGGTGCATGGCCGGCCACTAATATTAAAAAGGGTTATTTTAACATGCAAACCTTTCCTAATTTCACCATATAACAATCGGCTACCAAGCAATTTATCCATCACATTATAAGGCTTTTCATACAAGTCCTTTTTAATTCAATCCACATTCAAATTGACAAAATCAAAACATTAAAATTTCACACATGCATTTTTCATATAAATTAGACATTGGAAATAAAAATCAACTATTTCGTTGACTCGGTTTAGTGGTCCCGAAACCACTTCCCGACTAGGGTCGAAATAGGGCTGTCACAACTCTCCCCCCTTTAGGGATTTTTGTCCCCGGAAATCTTACCCGAAAACAGATTTGGATATTTCTCTTTCATAATATTTTCAGCCTCCCAAGTCGCTTCCTCGATCCTGTGCTTAAGCCACAATACTTTTACTAACGGGACCTTTTTATTACGCAATTCTTTCACCTCGCGAGCTAAAATACGTATCGGTTCCTCTTTGTAGCTCAAATCGGGCTAAAATTCGATTTCTGACGGACTAATCACATGCGAGGGGTCGGATCTATAACGACGAAGCATCGATACATGGAAAACATCGTGGATCTTTTCGAGTTCAGGAGGCAAAATCAATATATAAGCAACCGGCTCAATCCGTTCTGATATCTCATACGGTCTAATGAATCTCGAGCTCAGCTTGCCTTTGCAGCCAAAACGGAGTACCTTTTTCCACGGCGAAACTTTCAGAAACACCTTATCACCCACTTGATATTCGATGTCTTTACACTTTAGGTCCGCGTACGATTTCTGACGATCGGATGCCATTTTCAAACTGTCACGAATTATCTCCACTTTCTGTTCTGCTTCTCTGACTAAATCAACTCTGAGAATCTTACCTTCACTAAGTTCGGTCCAAAACAGAGGTGTACGGCATTTTTGACCGTAAAGAGCTTCATATGGTGCCATCTAAATACTCGATTGGAAGCTATTATTATACGCGAATTCAATCAGAGGTAAGTATTTCTCCCACGATCTGCTGAACTCTAGAATGCAACATCTCAACATGTCCTCAAGTATTTGGATAACCCGTTCAGATTGACTATCAGTCTGGGGATGAAAAGCAGTGCTGAAATGAAGTTTAGTTCCCAATGCCTCGTGTAATTTCTTCCAAAATTGTGAAGTAAAACGAGGATCACGGTCTGATATAATAAAGGTTGGTACTCCATGCAATCGTACAATTTGGGAGATATATAATTCTGCTAACTTATCAAGTGAAAAGTCGGCACGAACCGGGATAAAATGGGCTGATTTCGTTAATCTATCAACAACAACCCAAATAGAGTCTTTCTTGCTCTGCGTCAACGGTAAACCCGACACAAAGTCCATTGTAACGCGATCCCACTTCCACTCGGGTATCAAAATCGACTGAAGTAATCCCGACGGTACCTGATGTTCCGCTTTCACTTGCTGACATACTAGGCACTTAGATACAAAATTAGAGATGTCTCGTTTCATGCCGTGCCACCAATATTGATGTTTCAAGTCGTTATACATTTTAGTACTGCCCGGATGTATAGACATTCGGCTGTTATGAGCCTCATTCAAGATAGTCGAGATGAGCTCTGAATCTCTCGGTAAGCATACATGATCCTTAAACCTCAAACAGTCATTACCGTCGACTCGAAACTCTGAATTCACACTTGAATCACACTGAACTCGTTTAGCAGCCAACTCGTCATCGATTTTCTGAGCTTCTTGAATCTGCTGAAATAGTACAGGTCTTGCTTCCAATTTGGCAATCAACACATCATCTGCTGACATCGTTAGTTTCACGTTCATAGCTCGTAAGGAAAATAGAGATTTTCAGCTGAGAGCATCAGCAACCACATTAGCTTTTCCGGGTAATAATCAATAACGAGTTCATAATCTTTAAGCAATTCTAGCCACCGCCTTTGCCTCAGATTCAAATCTCTTTGAGTCATTAAATACTTGAGACTCTTGTGATCAGAGAAGATGTGACATTTCTTGCCAAACAGATAGTGCCGCCAAATTTTCAAGGCGAAAACAATAGAGGCTAATTCAAGATCGTGAGTCGGATAATTTCGTTCGTGAGGTTTCAACTGTCTCGAAGCATAGGCGACGACTCGTCCTTCTTGCATCAGAACGCAACCTAAACTGTTCAGACTTGCATCGCTATAGACTACAAACTCTTTACCGGACTCTGGTTGAACCAATATTGGAGCTTCCGTCAATAGGGTTTTCAGCTGGTCGAAACTTTGCTGACACTTATCAGACCACTCGAACTTGACATCTTTTTGTAGCAGCTTGGTCAAGGGTACTGCAATCATCGAGAAGCCTTTGACGAATCGTCGGTAATAACCGGCTAGTCCCAGAAAGCTTCGAACTTCGGAAACATTCCTAGGGGGTTTCCAATCGAGAATAGCTAAAATCTTATTCGGATCAACTCGAATACCCGAAGCGGATGCTATATGTCCCAAGAAACTAACTCACACAACCAGAATTTGTACTTACTAAACTTCGCATACAATTGGTTATCCCGCAAAGTCTGAAGTACCAGTCTCAAATGCTCGGTATGCTCTAACTCATCATGAGAGTAAATCAAAATATCATCGATGAACACTACTACAAAACGGTCCAAAAATAGCCTAAACATACGATTCATCAAATCCATGAAGACCGCCGGGGCATTAGTGAGCCCAAACGGCATCACTAAGAACTCATAGTGTCCGTATCTCATTCTGAATGCTGTCTTCGGCACGTCGAAATCTCTAACTCTCAGATGATAATAGCCGGATCGCAGGTCAATCTTCGAAAACACTGAAATTCCTTTCAACTGATCAAACAAGTCGTCAATTCGGGGCAACGGATATTTATTCTTTATAGTGGCTTTATTCAGCTGTCGATAGTCGATGCACATTCTCATAGTCCCGTCTTTCTTTTTCACAAACAAAATCGGTGCACCCCAAGGCGAAAAACTAGGTCGCGCAAAGCCTCTGTCTGTCAATTCTTACAACTGTAATTTCAATTCTTTTAACTCTGTAGGCGCCATACGGTACGGGGCAATCAAAATCGGAGTCGTACCCGGAACTAATTCTATACTGAATTCAACCTCTCTAACGGGCGGCAATCCCGATAATTCTTCGAGAAATACATCCGGATACTCTCTAACCACAGGTACAGTCCCCAATTCTCGTTCTGATACCTTATCGTCTAACACATAAGCCAGATACGCTTCATAGCCCTTTTTCACGTATCTTTGAGCTAACATGGTCGTAATTACAGCAGGTAGCCCATTTAGATCAACGGACTCAATTCGGACTATTTCATTATTCGAACCCCGTAAATGAATATTCTTCTGCTTGCAATTCACTATCGCGTCATGAACGGTCAACCAATCCATTCCGAGTATAATGTCAAATTCCTCGAATGGAAGAAGCATCAAGTCGCCAGAAAATAGAAATCTCGAACCATTAGGGGACATCTCTTGCATACTTTATCAACCAGAACACAACGACCCAAAGGGTTCGATTCTCGAATTACGAACTCAGTAGACTCAACAGGAAGAGTCTTACTGGAGGCTAAAGTTTCACACACATATGAATGGGTCGAACCAGGATCAATCAGAGCAATAACATTAGTGTTAAAGAGTGTGAAAGTACCAGTAATAACATCCGGAGAAGAAGCTTCCTCACGGGCACGAATAGCATATGCTCTGGCAGGTGCTCGAGCCTCGGATCTGACTGCAGTGTCTCTAGTCCCTCTCTGATTACTGCTAACATTTCCACCCCGCCGCGGTGGTCTACCCCGTGCAGCCGTGCCACTAGCTCTCAAACTCGGGTCGGGAGCGCGCTCATCAACTTTCGGACAATCTTTAATAAAATGATCAGTTGATCCGCATCTGAAACAAGAGCGATCACGATGCCTACAACTCCCCGGGTGCCATTTACCACAATATTTGCAATCAGATCTATCCCGACATTCATTCCCAACACTGGAGATGTTTAATATCCCGAATTAGGGCCTAATCGGAATAGTGATTTTGTGACCACAAATCCGAGGTAGAAATAATTATTTTATAATTATTTTGATGTTTATGATATGATTTTATGATGGTGTGAAAATTTCGTGAAGAAATTCCAAGCGTAAAGTGCTTAATTTGAAGTTCGGGATTAAATCGAATAAGTTGCAAAACTTGTATTCTAGAAGTTTTTAGTATGAAATTGCTTTGAAATATTAATTAGGAGGTCTTAAATGGTAATTAGACCAATTTTAAGTTCATGGACAAAATTAGGACATGGAAGGAATTTTTGAAAGTTTAGTAAGGAGGGGCATTTTAGTCATTTGGTTATTAACATGAATTAAAAGGGAAAAATAACACAAAATTCATCATCTCCTTCATTTAGTTGCTGCCGAATTTTGCTCTCTTCATAGCTAGGGTTTCTTCAACTTTCAAGCTTCATAATCAAGAAAGACGTGGAATCGACCTCAATCGAGGAAAAGAAAAGATTGCGGACTAAATTGCAAAATCATTGTATTTTGGGTACTAAGGTAAGTTCATGTGTAAATAATGTAACATAATTGTTATTTTTAAGTTAATTGATGTTAATTATATGATATGCTAAATTTGTCATGAAATATATGCTTTGTGGTTATTTTCAAAATTAATGTAAATTAAGTATGCTACTTGTTAAAAGTAAATTGCTACTGAGTATTGGTTTCGGTATTCTACAGAAGATGGCAAGGATATGTGTTCCAGGAAAATCCCGTTTGAACCTTAGGAAAAGATTAGGATACAAGTGACATGTCACTAGGATGGTTGGGCATCCGAACTCGTTGAGTTGAGTCCGAGTTCACTTATGGATGCAAATGTCCGAACTCGTTGAGTTGAGTCCGAGTTCGTGAGATGTAACTAGGCATCCGAGCTCGTTGAGTTGAGTCCGAGTTCACTTATGGATGCGAACGCCTGAGCTCGTTGAGTTGAGTCCGAGTTCGCTTATGGGCGGGTTACATGATTGATTGATTACATATGTGGCACTTATGTGCAAATGATTCGTGTATCCGAGTTATATTCCAATGTGTTCAACTGGTAAAATTCAAGTGAAATGGGAAGGCACTCAAGATGTAAGTGACAATTCGGTAATGTTGAGAAATGGCCATATTGGACAGGTATGTACTTAACCCTCGGGTTGAATCTCGACACCACAACAAAAATGTAGTAAGATGAAGTATGATGATTAGAATTGTGACATAGGTTTTGGTGATGCTATGCTAATGTTGTTTGGTATAATGATTTTGTTATGTTACTTGTTATTTGCATGTGAACTTACTAAGCATTTATGCTTACTCCCTCCTTTTCATTCATTGTAGTTTTGGACAAGCCGGCTCGAGAATCGGGATAGGTCGAAGGCTCGTTCACACTATCTGAAGGACTTTTTGGTAAATGGCTTGTAAAACTTAGTATGGCATGTATAGCAATATACCTACTTTGTGTAAATAATCTTGTGATATGGTGGTGTGTTGGTTGAGGAAATGCTTGATAATGATGAGTCATTGAAATGGCTAATATAGATTATGTTTGATGTCATGGAAGGATAATAGGTTATCTAGTACATGAAAGCTTTTATAAAAATGAAATTAACCATAAAACAGAACATTGCAGCAACACTGATGTGAGTTTGAAAATTTACTAAAAATCATAGAAATTGAATTTGGTGATGGATTAGTTATGAAATTGAAGCTTATTATGTCTCCTTTCAAATGGAAGAAACAAAATAGTTGAAGGAATTATATTTTATAAGATATTTGAGTTTTAATGAGACAGGGCTAGAACAATTTCTGGTTCCCCTGTTCTAACTTTGAAAATTCACTATAAATTGTAAAAAAATAGTTAAGAGGTGTACTTTATATGTATGGAATCCTGAGTTAGTATAGTTTCAAGATAAGGAAACTTCATAATCGTATGAATTTTTTACAGGGAGAAAAGTAGTTCGTATTAAACAGAGGTCAGTGCAGTCAAGTCCTGAAACAGGGGTAACTTTAACTAATAAACTGTACAAATCGGCCCAACCAAAAATTCTAGAAAATAATTAGTGAATAGATATATGAGTCTAGATTCAGGGAAAAATTACGGATCTTTATTTTGAGTTTCGTAACTCGAGATATGATTTTTTGAGCGACCATGACGCAGAAAATAATTTATTCCGAAAATGAAAATAGATTTTGTAAAGTTGTTTAAAATGGTAAATTGTGTTTAGTAACACCTCAAGCTCGACTCCGTTGACGGTTTCGGGCGTGGGGGCGTTACAAGATGGAAGTAGCTCGCGAACTCACTGGAGGTCGACAATGCTCGCGTCTAGAAAAACCCGATGTGTATTTAGATCGGCCTGAATCATCTCTAGTCTTTTTAGACAATTGCTGTACAAATTTTCCTGCAGATCTTTTACGGAACTCTCTAGCTCCATCGTCGGCTTTCCTTTTTTCAATACCGAGCTCTTCGGCTTTACAAGCCCGCTCGACTAGTACGACAAACTCCTTAATTTCCAAAATTCCCACTAGTAGTCTGATATCTTCATTTAATCCATCCTCAAAACGCTTACACATAATAGCCTCGGAGGATACACATTCGCGAGCATAACGGGTGAGACACACGAATTCTCTCTCGTATTCGGTTACTGACATCTAACCTTGTTTGTGCTCCAGAAATTCCTTCCATTTTTGATCGATGAATTTCTGACTGATATATCTCTTACGGAACTCGATTTGGAAAAACTCCCAGGTGACCCGTTCTTTCGGAACTACAGAAACCAGAGTATTCCACCAGTAATAGGCAGCGTCACGTAGCAGAGACACCGTACATTTCAGACACTCCTTGGGTGTACAGGGCAGTTCATCAAACACTCGAATAGTATTGTCGAGCCAAAACTCGGCCCGCTCGACATCATCGCTAGGGGTAGCCCGAAACTCTTCAGCCCCATATTTTTTAATTTTGTCAACAGGGGGCCTACTCGATCTCACTGGATCAGTCACAGGAGGGGTCATAAAAGTTAGAAGCAGAGTATTCGGGGGCGGAGGTTGCGGAACAGCCGGATTTGATCTAATAAATTGAGAGAACCAGTCACTCATCATTGCATAAAAGGCTTGTCTAGTGTCATCATCTCGATGGCTGACATTCGGCTGAGAGTCAGGCGGCACTGTCCCTTGCGCGAGAGCAGGCGCTACACTCTCTACATCATCCGCTACGGTTCGATCGGGTTCGGGATCCATTCTATACCAAAAATCACATTTCAGATGTCAGAAGTCATCTTACTATCAAAAGGCACTAAATGGCATGTATAGTTAGACTCATACTTACTACGGCAGTCTGAGAATTGACTAAACCGTAGCTCTGATACTAATAAAAATGTAACACCCCAAGACCCATATACATCGCCGGAGGGTCAAAAGGCATTACCTGGCAATCTCACAAGCAACAAACCACCACTCGTACAACAAATTCAAACGTTTATGGTTAAGACTATACATACCATTCAAAAACTCAAGCCGAAACTATACATGTCTCTAGGTTCATGTTGCGATTTCGCATCTAGCTACTAAAAACCTTTTCTTCTCAACTTATAAAGATAACTACGGAGTTTTCATTCTTTTTATTAGCACATGTAACTAATATCAAGTAATAACCTAATTACTTTTACTAATAGCCGATTATTCCAACTTAGTAATATGACTCATTCAAACTAAAGTATATTTAATTATTCAACTATTAAACTCATTCAACAAATTTCGAAAGTGATCGCTTACCAAAAAAAAACATAACCGGATCTCTTAATGACGAGGTAGCTAGCATTAAGTCATATTAAGCATTATCACCATTTAAAACTTATAGCACTTCATTCAACAAAACATTCATAATTAGTGAATGAGTAAGCCATTTTCGCATGGCTTAAATATATATACATATTCAAAATAAAAGTTCTTAATTCAACGACCACAAGGTACTTCCTATACATGCCATTCATAAAAGTTTAGCTAATTAGGTACCGAACAAGGTTTTGATAGTAGAGATGATTTCGAGTGCAAGATTTCCAAGACCGTAGCTAGCGAACAAAATCTATAAAACAGAAGGTTAAAAGTAACAAAGTAAGCATTTATGTGCTTAGTAAATTTAAGTAGTAAAGTTTAATTAAAAATAACTAGGGCCAAGCAATTTCAAATACTTAGTTAGTTTACCCGTTTAACCGAATGTAACTAAAACTAAATTTTTTTTCACCATTATATGATATGCTAAGCAGCCATTAAATACATGCCCACATAAATCAAATGTTCACGTAGAGAAAAGAAGTCATAGACCTTTATACATCTCTTAACCATTGTTAGAACCAATATTACTTATTGGCAAGCTTAATTCAACAGAAACTAGTTCACAATCTGTGTACCGCACATACCTGGCTAGCTTATAGTAGTCAACTCACTAATTGAAATTTGCTAAGGCTAAATTTTTAACTCTAGCCCTAAGGCTCTTCGGGATTTTGCCCGGTTATGAACACTAGCCCTAAGGCTCTTCAGGATTTGACCCGACTCTAAACATAAGCCCTAAGGCTCTTCGGGATTTGACTGGCTCTGAACATTAGCCCTAAGGCTCTTCGGGATTTGACCTGGCTCTGAACATTAGCCCTAAGGCTCTTTGGGATTTGACCCGGCTCTGAAGCGCAGATACACATATATAGAACTCACCACATGTATTTTTCACTAAGTTAGTCACAAATTTTCATTCATTCGTTCACTTCACCCATTGTCACATAGCATGGCACTTTCATTATATATATACATATATTTATTCAATAGGCATATAAATAAACTTCATATCGATTTGTTTTCTAAAGGCTTCATAGGTCAAAAGGACCTTCGGTTATATTACTCATATCTACCTCAATACGCATGCCTTATGTCACTTGGCTAAATGAATCATCTTCATGAGTAGCTAAACGCATACACCATGTTAGATTAACTCACATGATAGGATTTTAATACTTAAACTTACCTCGAACTTTTCTGTATAATTACAGGGTCGGCTATTCCGTCACCTTAGCTTTCCCCTTATCCGATGTTGTCCCTCTATGCTCTTGAGCTTGAATTAACAAATTAGATGTATTACCTTTCACATAACTTACTTAAACCAAAGCATGAAATATAAATACCCTCTCTATATGGCACACATATACATTCGGCCTAATTTCAACAAATGTATACCTTCATTTCAATATTACATACACACAACCATATTTCTTTTATGAATACATTCGGCCAAATACCAATAGGTTCCATTCACTTCTAGCTTACGGATTAGATTAATAAGGCATAGTAAAATCCTTTGAATTACTCATCAATCATGACACTAAGGGTATTAAAGGACGAATATGTTACACATAATGAGTTGAGTTCATGGCTCCCATTTGGCACACATAATGCACATATTATTTTCACATAAGCTAACGCTTTAGTATCAAATATGGTACTAGTTCACACAATGTCTACAATGAAATTATAAGGCAAAGACATACATCACTTATACATATATATATATACTACAAGGCACTATTTGTTTTTTTTGAATTGTTTAACCATTCTATCCTTCATTTAAGTATCATAGCCGAATGCTCCACTAGGATTCTTGTAAACATTTTAATCAATTTCTAAAATGCTCACAGCCGAATGTCTTAAATTTATTAACTAAAGAAAATCTTTTGAGATCAAATCAATATGCAAAATAGCTCAATTCCACGGTTTTCCTTAACCATTAGCTAAAATCACATTCGGCTATTGTACCAATATCTATACAAATTTCTACCAATTGCCAAATTGTCATAGAACCTTCAAAACTATCTTCCCGACTTCATAACCACACATATTCGGCAAGACTATACTACTAACCGCATCTTCCATCACTCACATGAATCACACCATTTAGACACATGCCTCCTAAAGCTGAATGCATCATTCAATCACTAGAATAAAATTCTAACTCATGGGCCATACTAGGTACTTAACTATCAACTAATCTCTACCACCAATTCATAAAAACATTTGCATGAGCATACCTTGCTTGAAGCTAGGATTTGGCCGAAAGTCTAGACTCTTTTCTTCCCCTTTTTTTTTTTCAATTGAAATCGGCAAGCAAAGAAAGAAAATGAAGAACACTTCTTTTCCTTGTTATTTTCACCACTATATTTCTATTATTTTATTACCACTAAGATAACCACCAATTACAAAATTTCTAAATAATAAAAAAATACCATAATAATCATTAAAAAGGTGCATGGCTGGCCACTAATATTAAAAAATGGTTATTTTAACATGCAAACCCTTCCTAATTTCACCATATAACAATCGGCTACCAAGCAATTTATCCATCACATTATAAGGCTTTTCATACAAGTCCTTTTTAATTCAATCCACATTCAAATTGACAAAATCAAAACATTAAAATTTCACACATGCATTTTTCATATAAATTAGACATTGGAAATAAAAATTAACTATTTCGTTGACTCGGTTTAGTGGTCCCAAAACCACTTCCCGACTATGGTGGAAATAGGGCTGTCACATTTTTGATCGATGTATCATTTCAATACATAGTGGTGGAGATTTGATTTTCCTGCAAGCTTGTGGTAATAACTTTTCATGTTGACTAATGAGTGCTTAATTTCTGAACCCTAAACACTTCGAGTAGATAGAGTGAATCTTTAGTGAGGATGTCAATTCTTGTTGATTTTGGGTTCAAGGTAATTACCTAGAAGAGGGGAGAAGACCTATGTTTCTGTGATAAGATTCTCCACTTAGATTGTTTGAGACTTTAATTTTCTTTTGGTTGAATTCTCAATGTATGATTACTTATGGATTAGTTTGAAACTTTATTGATAAGGATTATAAGTTGAGAGGAATGATTTTTAATTGTGAATTGAGATTTTACTTGAGGACAAGCAAAGGCTTAAGTGTGGGGGTATTTGATAAACCGTAAAGTATACATATTTTTACCTATGCTTAGCACATTTATGGATAAATTATTCATTGATTTGTGGAATTTGATGCTCCTAAACCTTTAATTTCATGTTTTATACTCAGGTGAGCTTAGGGGGTGAAAAGAACAAGAAACAGGCCGAAATCGGAGAAAATGGGCCAAGGCAAGGAATCAACACGGCCTGGAGTTCACCACACGGGTGTGTCACACGGCCGTGCCGCATAAACAGGTTTGAGCACAACCTAGACTCGATTCATATAGGAAACCAACATGGCCGTGCCACTTTAACAGGCTTGAACACGGCCTAGCATCGACTCACACGGGCGTGTCCCTATTGTGAGAAAGTTTAATTTCACGAGGAAAAATCCATTTAGGGGCTAAGAAAGACTTTCCAAACTCTATATAAAGACCCTGGGTGGCAACTATAATGGGGCACATTATTCTCACCGAGGGTACAGTCTTCCTACTAATACGAAGAGCTAAAGGCAGGGAATCACTCGAAGGAAAGCCAATTGATCCATCTCAGAAGCCAGGGTCTACATCAAGACAGATGATCTCCCTTCAATCCTTTCAGGAGTTTTGGGTTTTCTTATGTTTTGTTATTTTCTTTATTCTGAGATATTCCTTTCTATAAACATGAACTAAAACCCCAAATATCTAAGGGTTATGTAACCTAAGACAGATCTTGTTATTGTTATCTGAACTATATGATAAATATTTGACTTGTTCTTAATTGTGTTCTTTAATTCTTGAATTGATATTTTTGGGATATTAATTTAAGTCGAATATGCTTAGGACGATGAAAATCTGATGGATTAGAGTCAAATCTAATAGGGGGATCCATAGATCAAGTTAATGCAAGACTAAGGGTTTTAATTAGAAAGAGATTTCAATTAATTAACATAGGATTAGTTGTTCTTATTCTCGACGTAGATATTAACATAATCTAGGGATCTCTACGGATCAAGTCGAATGAAGAAATCGTCTAGTTCAGAGTTAGATAATAAGTGAAGTCTAGGTGGATTCTTCCCTAGGTATTGTTTTTATCAATCAGTTTTCCCAAAGTGATTTTCCCAATTTACTCTTTATCGTTTCTTTAGTTTAATTTAGATAGTTTACAACCAAACCCCCTTTTATTCTTAGGTTAGATAATAGGAAGAAAATCATTACTAGTACTTTTAGTTCATTGGATTCGATATTTTAGTCTTGCCACTAGCTATACTACTACTCGATAGGTGCGTGTAATAGCCCGATTTAGACCCTAATTAGAACAGTGGTTTTAGGACCACGAATCTGAGTTAGAAAAATATTTTAAAATTATATTGTGTTTATTTTGTGTGAATTTATTTCTGTGAAATTTTCGTGATTTAATTTTGTTGTTGGAGTGTCCAATTTAATAAAAAGACTTATTCGCATAAAAGAAAAAATTTAGTGGTTATTTCTAAAAGGGGCCTAATTGTTAATGGCTTTATTAATGGAAGCGTTTAAGTTGTAAATAGCCTATTTGTATAATAGTTGGACGGCATTAGATAATTGTTATATAGTTTTTATACTATTTTATTAAAGTTATACATTTATGTAAATTAAGTTTATTTTTTTATCATGTTTTTTATAACAAGATATTATGTGTATATATATATATATGTTAATGCATGAAAGGAAGCCCATTCATGCCCATTATGCCATTAAGAGACGAAAAAGGGCTTAAAGCATAAAGCTTGGTTAAAATTTTAGAAGGGTAAAATAGGAAACCAAGTTTCAAACTATATAATAGATGTTATATTATGAAATAAGCTTAGTGTTCATATTTTCTCACCATAGCCGAATATGAAAGCAAGAAAGGAAAAAGAAAACCTAGGTTTGACCATAGTCAAGCTCGATTAAGGTACGTAACCAGCTTGATTTTTTATAATTTTTACGTTTTTGAGATCGTTGCTTAGTAATATTCAAAACCCAAGCTTTGATTTTTGATTTTGATGATTTTGAATTTTGCCAATGATGAGAGCTTGTGATTTTTTTTGAATTTTTCCAATGATGAGAGCTTGTGATTTTTATGGTTTGATGATGAATTATGGAAGATATGGATTGGGTTAATATTATTGTAAAGAAATTTTTGATGATTTTGAGTAATTAGGACTTAATTGCAAAAATAAAAATGTGGAGGGACTAAAATGTGAAATTGGTGAAAAATATAGGCTTATTTGGGCATTAGGGGTATTCGGCCTACTCTAGATGTGATTAATTTTGCATAAATTTGTGTTTTGTGCATTAGGGACTAATTGTAAAAATTGTAAATGTCAGGGGTAAAATGGTAATTTGCCCATTTATGTGTTTTTGGACTAAATTGAATGAAAATATGTTTGAATAAGCTTAATTTGAATATGTTTAGATCAAGAATTAGAGAAATTAGAATTAGATCAGGGAAAAGCTAAAGTGGTCGACTAGTCATCTCGTTTCGTTTTTCATTATACGAGGTAAGTTTATAAGCAAATAGACGTACTTAATTTTAATTAAATGCAAATTACATATGCTGAAATGAAATAGAAGAATATATATTTGCAAGTGTCGAATGTGTATAAGCTTGGTAGCCATGTTCATGTGCCCAATTCGACCGAGTTACGACATTCAGAAAGCCCGTATAAACCTTATGAATAGTTAGGATACATATGACATGACATAGAATCCGATTTATGTGTGCAAGTAAAACCATGGCATCGATGTGAGATTCCAATAATTATGTTCGAGTAAGACCCTATCTGGGATAGTGGCATCAATATATGATTACATGTAAGACCACGTCTGGGACGTTAGCATTGTATGATATATGTGATTATCCGAGTGTCCTATCCAATTCCGAATAATTCATCGGGCATTGTTAGGTGGTGATCGAATGTGCAAAACGAGCTACAATGGTCGGGTATGAATCAGTTTATTATTTACTAAAAACAAGGCAAGAAAGTCAGTAAAGGGATCAATGGTATCTTGTGATGTATATTTGGCCCTTACTATGTATATGCACATGATATCATGTATAGGATCATGAGTATAAGTATATGTGTTGATATAATGATATTTAGCTTTGAAATTGAAGGACACATTTTATTAGTATATATGAGTGTGTGGATTCGACATTATGATTATTTGATTTGGATATCATTGAAATGATTCTTCACCATGAGCTTATGTAAGACTATGTACAATCGGCCACGTAGGAATGTACATATGTGATGTTATATGAATACTTTTGGGTATTCAGCCAAATGAATGATGTCTGTATATGAAGTTAAAACTTGTTCGGTGAACTTGTATATATGAGGGAAAGTATGTGTGAATGTGTAATGATATGTGACTTTGAGTGTAACAGCCAAAAATTCGACCCGGTTGGAATGTGGTTTTGAAACCACAAAGCCAAATTATAAAATTTATTGGAATGTTAAATTGCATGTCTAATTATATGTGTAATTGTAGGTGTGCAACTTTGGTCTATTGATGTTTGACATTTAGAGGTGAATTTTAATTAAAGGACTTACGAGTAAAATAGTATGAATGTGTGTGGTAAATTCAAAAAGGGGCAAGATGATGCATGCAACAAAAGTTTGGAGTTGCATGTCAAATTTGCCAATTCTAAACCTTAGTGGCCGGCCATAATGATTGAATGGCACTAATATTTATATTTTATATTAGAAATAATAATAACATAATGGTTAATAAAGAAAATAAAAGAATTAAAATAAGACAAGGGTGAAAAAAATGAAGCTTTCACCTTTCTTGTGCATCTTATGCCGAAAATTCAAAGGAGGAGAAAAGAAAAGTTTAGCTAAGGCATTCGGTCAAGAAGGTTTAAAAATCTAAGGTATGTTTGATACATTAAATGAAATTAATCTATGCTTTGAGTTATTTAGTAAACTCCCTTCTTGATACGAGATGAAATTTTGAAAGAAAAGGTGTTGTGAGCATTTGGTTAAGCTACGAATGTATAAATGAAATCTTTGTTTTTGTTATTCAATTGAGAGGAGTTGATTAAAGGAAGATTAGTTGTTAAAAGTGCTTGTAGATAGCTTAGATTTCTTTGAGAAAATCGGCTATCATGGTTAGATTACCGAATATGTGTTGGATGATTCTTTGAAGGTGTTTTGGTGATTATGCTTTGGTCATGGGTGCTAAATTGTTTATATAGAATGCTTTAAAATGGTGTTAAAAATTTTTATTATAAAAAGAGCAAGGGCCGAATGTGAAATTGGCTCAAATGTTTAGCTAAATTTTGTATATGTTTAAGCTATTGTCGAATGTGCCTTGATGCTTGAGAAATGAGCTTGAGGATATATAAATTGAGGTTGATAGTCTTTGGGACTTTTTTTTTAGTAAAGTTTTGGTATATGTATATATATATATGTATACACACACACATTTGTATTGCCGAATCTAGAACTAAGATGATATTTTAATAAACATTCAGCCTTGGGCTATTAAATTGTTGTTAAATGGTTTGAATAGCATGAAAGTAAATTAATGGTACATAGTTATGTGGTGAAGGGAGTGATGAGCTATATAAAGTTGTAATTGTTTAAGTGAACAATATAGATATGTTTTGTGGATTCGGCAATAAGGATAAATTATATATAGGGGAGTATGAAATTAATGTATGAGCAATGTGTGTGTTATGGTGGATATACATATATGTGATTAAATTATGGGTAATTGCCAAATGACCTATTGGATAATGAATGAGATAAGTAGTTCATATTTGAAGTCTTCGAATGCTTGAATTAGAAAATAAATGGAAATTGACTATGATGTTTTTATAGTAGATGCCGAAGGTTGGGTTAAGAAATCACTTGAGAAACATATGTATATTTGATAAGTATACTTATCTTGTGATTGAGTAGAAAGCCGTTTATATTAGTTGTTAAGTATATATATGCCTTTGTTCAGAAACATATTCGATTATGTGAATATTTGCGTGTGAATGATACTTCATAAGAAGAAATAGTATCATAAGAAGAAATAAGTAAAGTTGTATGTCATAAATTTGATAAAGAAATGATGGCTTGATTTTCAATATAGCTGAAGTTAAAGGCTATGTGCATTCGGCCATTGTACATAAGTACAAATTTGAGAGTGCTTTGATGTTTTGAAATGAATAGAAAGGAAGTTGCTGTATATGTGTCTGGATATTAGAGAATAGATATAATTGTATAAGGGTTAACATGTTAATTGGCCGAGTGGCAACTCTTTGTAACAAAGATGAACTTTGATCCTTGATAAGGTCATTACCGAAACTAATTACTAAATGGTAAATTTTTGTTAAAATCAAGCTCAAGAGCAAAAAGGAAACAAAGTCGGATTGAGGTAAAGCGAAGTTGTTCGAGTAATCAAGATCAATCGTACAAAATTGTCGAGGTAAGTTCTAAAGAGTTTGATTTGATTCATTAAGCTAAGTCGTTAATATAAGTAGCTAAAAGAATGTTGTTGTTACTTAAATAAATAATCCAAATGAGATTGGAGTGGAAGCTATTATCCGAGTATAGTTATTAAATATAATTATATATATATATTGAATTGGATGTGAACAGTGAGGTGACTAACAAGTACTTTGATGGATATAAAAACTATTATATGAGAGTTTATCACAAGTAGTGATTAGTTAAAAGTAAAAGGTAATTATACTTATACATGATATTAATCACTATGTGAGAAAGCCGGATGGGATATGAACTTCTAAATTTGGTAACTACTGAAAGCGAATGAATGTTGGCCATAAGTCGAATGTGTCCTATGCTTGTAATAAATTGGCCTATGGATTAAAAAGGGATTAAGGCCTTGTGAATTTGTGCTAAATTAATTATTGAGTTCGGTAATGTATTAAGTGACTCAGGTACGCACTATGTATTTTTGTTTATGAGGACAATGTGATTCTAATTAAATTTTTTTTAAAATGAAAAGTAAATGAGAATCTGTTGTATACTTTTATATTTCAGCCAAATGGAATTTAGTACGTGAATAACCGTTAGATATATATATAAGCATGTATTTACAACTTGAGTTTGAATAGTTGAATTAAGAATAGAACGGTAAGTTTTAAGTGATTAAAACGTGTATAATTATATATATATTAATATAGTATGACATGAAATGAAGTGATCTATATCATATATATATATATGTGTATATTATGCTGAACATGATGGTGGGATGTTAATAAGTGTTTTGACCGAATGGTAATGTATGGTGCGAAATAAATATTATTTGTTTGTGTGCTTAAATAATATTAAGCTCTTATTATATATATATATGTTCGTATTATATTGGAAATTTGAAAATAAATGTTTAATTGTAAGCGGAAGCTTGTGGTACGATCTATATTTTGTGTTCGGGTAGTTGTTTAAGAAGCTAAAAGCTGGTGGAAAATCTCGGGTTTTAAGCATAGCAAGCATAGTGCCGGAGGAATCAAATCGAATTGGTAATTAGTGAATAACAAGTCGGGTTGTTAACCCAAGACTTTGGAATTTTGTATTATTACCAAAGTTAATACGAGTAGCGAAGCAAGGTATGAGCTCTAATCTTACTAACTCGTATTAAGGTATGTATGCGTTTCCATCTTGAGACGTTGAATCACGTTCAAATGTGTTTGAATTATGGTCGTTTATCCGTTTGCAATTGAGCAAATTGTGCCTCGGGGAATTAAATTATGAATATGTGATAAAACTTTTGGTTATTTAAGGCATAAGTAAATAAGCATGATAAGTGGAAATTGAGTATTCAGTTAAGTGTAATTTTTGTACAGAATTGGTGACGACGATTAAATATGAATTTACATATCAGATGATACTTAGTATATATATTTTGCTATATGTAATATACCGTTTAGTAAGAGTATAAAAGTATATGTGATACCTATGCGATATGACCCTTAAAATTTTAAATTGTTATGGAGCTCTAGTTTAACTTTATTGAGTTGGGCAAATGAATGACTTCTTGATAGGAGATGATGTGATTTTGTAAATCTTAAGCCGACAAATGATAGGTGACTTGATAAAAGTCCAATGTTATGTGACTCTGCGATAAAATAATTAAATTAAAAGATTTAATACTTTAAGTCTGTCAGTTATGTATCCTACACTTAAAATTAAGTTTGCTTTGGATTGAACTTCAAGTATCGAATGAAATGTGTATAGGTGAATAAGTATTAAGATTCACTATGTGATTAAAATATGTTCGACAATTGTGTGAAGTTATGTGACATTTATATGCAAATTGTACATTGTGTGATTATGTGTAATCGGCTCTTTTATGAAATTATCAAGGAAGTGGAGATAGCACTAGAGAATTTGAACGTGGTTGAACACATTTACATTTGGCCACATTATGTGATATTAAATTCTAAGCAAATGAGGTGATGAGTAAAGTTAATGTATTTAATTCAGTAAAGTTAAATTTTTTATTTAAGACTTACTAAGCTTATGAAGCTTACTCCGTTTGTTTCATTTCTCTGTTTTATAGATCTTTGGCTCCAATTGAAAGCTCGGGGATTCAGTCGAAGTCATCCACACTATCAAAACTTGATTTTGGTAATCTTAAAGACTTTATGTTTTGTTAATGGCATGTATAGGCTTAACTCCTTTCTTTTTGGAAACCAATCTGTTCTTTGTATATGTATATGAAATCAAGCTATGCGAGAATGGCTTATTTATTTGTTTAGTAAAGTCATATAGTTGAGTTATTGGTTGCGAAAGTTTTAGTGTTGACGATATATTTGGATTGGCATATCTATACATAATTTGCATATTTACTAGTTATAAGCATATTTAAATTATTAAATATGAGAAATGAATTTGATTTTTGTGGGGACTTTAGATAAAGTCTAAAGGTTTTAATATCACTGATTTTTCGTTTCATAGTGTGTGTAAGATCTGCTTTATATGTGTGTCTCAAATTGTTTGGCAGTAGTTTTCAGTTGAGTAATACTTTGTAGCCCTAATCTGGCGACGGACGTGGGTTAAGGGTGTTACATTTTATTTGGTATCAGAGCTACGATTTAGTCGATTCTAGGACTAACGTAGCACGCGTAAGTCTAGTTATACATGCCATAAAGTGATAAAATGATAGTGTGATGATTTCTGATTATTAAAATGTGTTTCTCGTATTGTAATGAATGTCGATCCCGATCGAGCTGTAGCAAGCTTCTGACTATGAGAATTTGCAATATAACTTCACTTGAATATGCTCAAATTATTAAGTTGATCAGGTACGTATCATGTACCCCTATGTGAATTTAATATCGAATGAATCATAAGTATTAATATTGATGAATATGTGAATAAATGTTATAATTATGTATGAAATGTTGATACATTTGGCCAATGTAAGATGCTATGTGAAAAATGAGACGTAGCCACATTATATAAGTGTTAAATTAATAGAAAGCATGTGCTGAATTTTTTTTATGTATAGATGTGTATTTGGCCGGGCGGTTAGGTAATTAGAAATTAAGTTGGATAGTAAAACGAAAATGTGATCTTTGTATGTGGCTATTGAATCGAAAGTTGAATGGTTGGTAAGCATGTTGTGCTTGTATTCGAGTAATGTAAATGAGATACTAATGTGTATTATTATATATGTATATGTGCATGAGAATTGAGAGATATATCCGGGCTAAGTCCCGAAGAGCATTCGTGCTGGTGTTATATCCGGGCTAAGTCCCGAAGAGCATTCGTGCTAGTGTTATATCCGGGCTAAGTCCCGAAGAGCATTCGTGCTAGTGTTATATCCGGGCTAAGTCCCGAAGAGCATTCGTGCTGGTGTTATATCCGGGCTAAGACCCGAAGAGCATTTGTGCTGGTGTTATATCCGGGCTAAGTCCCGAAGAGCATTCGTGCTGGTGTTATATCCGGGCTAAGACCCGAAGAGCATTCGTGATGGTGTTATATCCGGGCTAAGTCCCGAAGGGCATTCGTGCCGGTGATGTGTTATCCGGGCCTTCGTGCCTAGCAGGCTTTGTGCCGGTGATGTGTTATCCGGGCCTTCGTGCCTAGCAGGCTTTGTGCCGGTGATGTGTTATCCGGGCCTTCGTGCCTAGCAGGCTTTGTGCCGGTGATGTGTTATCCAGGCCTTCGTGCCTAGCAGGTTTCGTGCCGGTGATATATATATTCGAACCTTCATGCCTAGACGGCTTAATGCCAACGATTCAAGCTTAGCAAGCTTAAAGCTGGTGATTAAAAGTTTCCAATCACTTCAGATATGGAATAATGGAATTTGACTTGTATGAAGTAGTACAATTCGGCCACAAAGGTGAGTACCTATTGCCCTATATTACACTTGTGTAGTCAAGTCTTAAATGAACTAATTCGAATGTATGCTTACAGTTCTGTTAAAGATGCATTAAGCTTTAATGATTGTAAGACGAGATTATCTTGTTGGAGGTTATATTAAAATTATTGGAATATCCGAATCGTTAATATGTGATTGATATGTGCTAGAAGTGCAAGTATGAATTCAGAAAAGTGATTACTGCTAATGAAATCAAGAACATAAGATATGTGTGTATACTTGTATAAATGTATATGTGTAAAGACATAATTCCATAAGAGGAGGTTATCCTGACCTAGTCGTTAGTAAGAATTTTCGGGGACGAAAATCCCTAAAGGAGGGGAGAGTTGTAACAGCCAAAAATTCGACCCGGTTGGAATGTGGTTTTGAAACCACAAAGCCAAATTATAAAATTTATTGGAATGTTAAATTGCATGTCTAATTATATGTGTAATTGTAGGTGTGCAACTTTGGTCTATTGATGTTTGACATTTAGAAGTGAATTTTAATTAAAGGACTTACGAGTAAAATAGTATGAATGTGTGTGGTAAATTCAAAGATGATGCATGCAACAAAAGTTTAGAGTTGCATGTCAAATTTGCCAATTCTAAACCTTAGTGGCCGGCCATAATGATTGAATGGCACTAATATTTATATTTTATATTAGAAATAATAATAACATAATGGTTAATAAAGAAAATAAAAGAATTAAAATAAGACAAGGGTGAAAAAAACGAAGCTTTCACCTTTCTTGTGCATCTTATGCCGAAAATTCAAAGGAGGAGAAAAGAAAAGTTTAGCTAAGGCATTCGGTCAAGAAGGTTTAAAAATCTAAGGTATGTTTGATACATTAAATGAAATTAATCTATGCTTTGAGTTGTTTAGTAAACTCCCTTCTTAATACGAGATGAAATTTTGAAAGAAAAGGTGTTGTGAGCATTCGGTTAAGCTACGAATGTATAAATGAAATCTTTGTTTTTGTTATTCAATTGAGAGGAGTTGATTAAAGGAAGATTAGTTGTTAAAAGTGCTTGTAGATAGCTTAGATTTCCTTGAGAAAATCGGCTACCATGGTTAGATTACCGAATATGTGTTGGATGATTCTTTGAAGGTGTTTTGGTGATTATGCTTTGGTCATGGGTGCTAAATTGTTTATATAGAATGCTTTAAAATGGTGTTAAAAATTTTTATTATAAAAAGAGCAAGGGCCGAATGTGAAATTGGCTCAAATGTTTAGCTAAATTTTGTATATGTTTAAGCTATTGTCGAATGTGCCTTGATGCTTGAGAAATGAGCTTGAGGATATATAAATTGAGGTTGATAGTCTTTGGGACTTTTTTTTTTAGTAAAGTTTTGGTATATGTGTATATATATATATACACACACATTTGTATTGCCGAATCTAGAACTAAGATGATATTTTAATAAACATTCAGCCTTGGGCTATTAAATTGTTGTTAAATGGTTTGAATAGCATGAAAGTAAATTAATGGTACATAGTTATGTGGTGAAGGGAGTGATGAGCCGTATAAAGTTGTAATTGTTTAAGTGAACAATATAGATATGTTTTGTGGATTCGGCAATAAGGATAAATTATCTATAGGGGAGTATGAAATTAATGTATGAGCAATGTGTGTGTTATGGTGGATATACATATATGTGATTAAATTATGGGTAATTGCCAAATGACCTATTGGATAATGAATGAGAAAAGTAGTTCATATTTGAAGTCTTCGAATGCTTGAATTAGAAAATAAATGGAAATTGACTATGATGTTTTTATAGTAGATGTCGAAGGTTGGGTTAAGAAGTCACTTGAGAAACATATGTATATTTGATAAGTATACTTATCTTGTGATTGAGTAGAAAGCCGGTTATATTAGTTGTTAAGTATATATATGCCTTTGTTCAGAAACATATTCGATTATGTGAATATTTACGTGTGAATGATACTTCATAAGAAGAAATAGTATCATAAGAAGAAATAAGTAAAGTTGTATGTCATAAATTTGATAAAGAAATGATGGCTTGATTTTCAATATAGATGAAGTTAAAGGCTATGTGCATTCGGCCATTGTACATAAGTACAAATTTGAGAGTGCTTTGATGTTTTGAAATGAATAGAAAGGAAGTTGCCGTATATGTGTCTGGATATTAGAGAATAGATATAATTGTATAAGGGTTAACATGTTAATTGGCCGAGTGGCAACTCTTTGTAACAAAGATGAACTTTGATCCTTGATAAGGTCATTACCGAAACTAATTACTAAATGGTAAATTTTTGTTAAAATCAAGCTCAAGAGCAAAAAGGAAACAAAGTCGGATTGAGGTAAAGCGAAGTTGGTCGAGTAATTAAGATCAATCGTACAAAACTGTTGAGGTAAGTTCTAAAGAGTTTGATTTGATTCATTATGCTAAGTCGTTAATATAAGTAGCTAAAAGAATGTTGTTGTTACTTAAATAAATAATCCGAATGAGATTGGAGTGGAAGCTATTATCCGAGGATAGTTATTAAATATAATTATATATATATTGAATTGGATGTGAACAGTGAGGTGACTAACAAGTACTTTGATGGATATAAACATTATTATATGAGAGTTTATCACAAGTAGTGATTAGTTAAAAGTAAAAGGTAATTATACTTATACATGATATTAATCACTATGTGAGAAAGCCGGATGGGATATGAACTTCTAAATTTGGTAACTACTGAAAGCGAATGAATGTTGGCCATAAGTCGAATGTGTCCTATGCTTGTAATAAATTGGCCTATGGATTAAAAAGGGATTAAGGCCTTGTGAATTTGTGCTAAATTAATTATTGAGTTCGGTAATGTATTAAGTGACTCAGGTACGCACTATGTATTTTTGTTTATGAGGACAATGTGATTCTAATTAAATTTTTTTTAAAATGAAAAGTAAATGAGAATCCGTTGTATACTTTTATATTTCGGCCAAATGGAATTTAGTACGTGAATAACCGTTAGATATATATATAAGCATGTATTTACAACTTGAGTTTGAATAGTTGAATTAAGAATAGCATGGTAAGTTTTAAGTGATTAAAACGTGTATAATTATATATATATTAATATAGTATGACATGAAATGAAGTGAACTATATCATCTATATATATATGTGTATATTATGCTGAACATGATGGTGGGATGTTAATAAGTGTTTTGACCGAATGGTAATGTATGGTGCGAAATAAAATATTATTTGTTTGTGTGCTTAAATAATATTAAGCTCTTATTATATATATATGTTTGTATTATATTAAAAATTTGAAAATAAATGTTTAATTGTAAGCGGAAGCTTGTGGTACGATCTATATTTTGTGTTTGGGCAGTTGTTTAACAAGCTAAAAGCTGGTGGAAAATCTCAGGTTTTAAGCATAGCAAGCATAGTGCCGGAGGAATCAAATCGAATTGGTAATTAGTGAATAACAAGTCGGGTTGTTAACCCAAGACTTTGGAATTTTGTATTATTACCAAAGTTAATATGAGTAGCGAAGCAAGGTATGAGCTCTAATCTTACTAACTCGTATTAAGGTATGTATGCGTTTCCATCTTGAGACGTTGAATCACGTTCAAATGTGTTTGAATTATGGTCGTTTATCCGTTTGCAATTGAGCAAATTGTGCCTCGGGGAATTAAATTATGAATATGTGATAAAACTTTTGGTTATTTAAGGCATAAGTAAATAAGCATGATAAGTGGAAATTGAGTATTCAGTTAAGTGTAATTTTTGTACAGAATTGGTGACGACGATTAAATATGAATTTACATATCAGATGATACCGAGTATATATATTTTGCTATATGTAATATACCGTTTAGTAAGAGTATAAAAGTATATGTGATACCTATGTGATATGACCCTTAAAATTTTAAATTGTTATGGAGCTCTAGTTTAACTTTATTGAGTTGGGCAAATGAATGACTTCTTGATAGGAGATGATGTGATTTTGTAAATCTTAAGCCGACAAATGACAGGCGACTTGATAAAAGTCCAATGTTATGTGACTCTGCGATAAAATAATTAAATTTAATGGATTTAATACTTTAAGTCTGTCAGTTATGTATCCTACACTTAAAATTAAGTTTGCTTTGGATTGAACTTCAAGTATCGAATGAAATGTGTATAGTTGAATAAGTATTAAGATTCACTATGTGATTAAAATATGTTCGACTAATGTGTGAAGTTATGTGACATTTATATACAAATTGTACATTGTGTGATTATGTGTAATCGGCTCTTTTATGAAATTATCAAGGAAGTGGAGATAGCACTAGAGAATTTGAACGTGGTTGAACACATTTACATTTGGCCACATTATGTGATATTAAATTCTAAGCAAATGAGGTGATGAGTAAAGTTAATGTATTTAATTCAGTAAAGTTAAATTTTTTATTTAAGACTTACTAAGCTTATGAAGCTTACTCCGTTTGTTTCATTTCTCTATTTTATAGATCTTTGGCTCCAATTGAAAGCTCGGGGATTCAGTCGAAGTCATCCACACTATCAAAACTTGATTTTGGTAATCTTAAAGACTTTATGTTTTGTTAATGGCATGTATAGGCTTAACTCCTTTCTTTTTGGAAACCAAGCTGTTCTTTGTATATGTATGTGAAATCAAGCTATGCGAGAATGGCTTATTTATTTGTTTAGTAAAGTCATATAGTTGAGTTATTGGTTGCGAAAGTTTTAGTGTTGACGATATATTTGGATTGGCATATCTATACATAATTTGCATATTTAGTAGTTATAAGCATATTTAAGTTATTAAATATGAGAAATGAATTTGATTTTTGTGAGGACTTTAGATAAAGTCTAAAGGTTTTAATATCACTGATTTTTCGTTTCATAGTGTGTGTAAGATCTACTTTATATGTGTGTCTCAAAATGTTTGGCAGTAGTTTTCAGTTGAGTAATACTTTGTAACCCTAATCTGGCGACGGACGTGGGTTAAGGGTGTTACATTGAGGGTTTGGTTTTATGCATTAATAGTATGGTTTTAAATGTGTATGATACTTGGTATAATCATATGTGCATTCGGTTACGCTCATAACATGTATATAAAACGTTATTTTGATGCATATGCTTATGCACTTGCGTGTATATGAGTTAAGTCCTTTATGTCCAATTGGTTTGAGAAGCTAACTAATAATGTGCTAAAGTAATGATGAGGGTAATCGGCAATGTTGTTATCATTGTCTAAGTCTCAATTATATGTAGGTGTGTTTGGATGATTAGCCACGTAGCTAACATATTACATGAAAATTTTATAGTGACACATGAGTTTATGTATCATGGATGTATGTGAAATTGGTTATATCGATTATTTGATTTTGGAAATTATATGACAATGTGTTAATATGGTTACGTAGGCATTTGATCAAGGTGACATTCATGAACGAATATATATATATGTATTTGGAATATGAGCTATTACATGCTTGGATCTAAATGTGTTATAGTAGTATAACTTGGGGCTAATTTAATTACTATGATAACATTATTCAGTTATTTATTTGCTTATGACTTACTAAGCTATGATAGCTTACTTTGTGTTTCCATTTTACTATGTTTTATAGATCTTGAATTCAAATTATGAGCTTGGGAATCGTCAGAGGAGTTTATCACACTATTGATCGCCTTCGGTAATTTTATAAGTTGAAATTTGAGACTATGGCATGTATAAACTAGGATGCGTTAAGTTGATTTTTGGTCTTGTAATTATAATGAGCCATGCGAAAATGGCTAAATTGTTAAGTTAAGTTTGGTTTGAAGTTTTTGATCAATGATGGATATGTTTGCCTTAATGATTCGATCATGATAGGTACATATATATAAGCTGTTTAAATTCGGTTGTGAAAGCTAATCAATGCCTTGTTCTAATGATGACATGTTGGAATTATTATATGAAATCATTAATTTATATTGTGTCATATTTCAGTAAACGTGATTAATACGGGTAATTATAGTGAATTTGTATTTAACTGTAGCATACTAAATGTTGTAATATTACATTATAGAATAAGTATAATGATTTAGACAATTGATTTGAACCAGGAATGAGCAATAGATAAGATCAAATTGGGCTTAGCTAAATGCATGAAAGAATGGCTAGATGAACAATGGCTTATGCAATAAAATAAAATAAAAATAATAATAAAGTGATACATTTGAGTAATGTAACTGTATTTGGTTACAGTGAGTTATTAAAGCGTAATGAGCTCTGTATATCTGTATGTATTATGAGTTGAATTAAAAGTATATTCAACTCTGTAGTGCTAGTAAATAAATAGATTACGAAATTATTTAACGATTGTTTATATTTTTCCTTCTTTTATTTATTTTATAAGTATGTGTACATGATTTTTTGAAAGTGTATTTTTGACTGGTGATACCCTGTAACCCTAATTCAGTGATGGATAGGGGCTTGGGGTGTTACAGTGCGCTTGCCTTTTATCGTGATAATAGTTAGTCTTTTAGGTACTATCAATTTATTACTTCATCACAATTACGAGATCACATCACATGTGGGTTTGGGTTGTGTGTTGATGCAAGAGGGTAAGGTGGTTGCTTACGCGTCTCGTCAGCTTAAGCCTCACAAGGCGAATTATCCTGCTCACGACTTGGACTTAGCTGTGGTGGTATTCGCACTAAAAATTTGGAGGCATTACCTATACGGTGAAAAGTGTACTATTTACACGGATCATAAAAGCCTCAAGTATCTCCTTACTTAGAAGGAACTAAATCTTAGGCAGCGAAGATGGATAGTGCTACTTAAGGATTATGATTGCTCTATTGAGTACCACCCTGGTAAAGCTACCGTGGTAGCGGACGTACTGAGCCGTAGGGCTGTATCTGATTTAAGAGCAATGTTTGCTCGTCTCAGCTTGTTCAATGATGGTAGTTTGTTGGCTAAGCTTCAAGTGAGATCGACCTGGACTGAGCAAATTAAGGAGGAACAGTTGTTGGATGAGTTATTAGTTCCTTGTTTCCAACAACTTGAGAATGGGGAGACTGCAGATTTTAGGCTGAATGGTGAGGGAGTACTATGTTTCCGTGGGAGGGTCTGTGTACCGAGGGATTCTGATCTGAGGCAATCTATACTGCGAGAGGAGCATAGTAGTCCATATGCCATGTATCCTGGCGAAAACAATTTATACTGAGATCTTCGTGAGCTATACTGGTGGCCAGGATTGAGCCGTGAAGTTACTGATTATTTGAGTAAGTGCCTAAAATGCCAGCAGGTTAAGGCTGAGCATCAGCTGCCTTTTGAGTTACTATAGCCAGTTAAGATTCCACTCTAGAAGTAGGAGAGGGTAACCATGGATTTGTGAGTAGGCTACCATTGATGCCTACTAAGAAGGATTCGATATGGGTTATTATAGACAGATTGACTAAATCTGCCCATTTTATACCGGTCTGTATTGATTACTCACTGCAGAAGTTGGCTAGGCTATATGTGGCCGAGATTGTGAGATTGCATGGGGTACTGGTTTCTATCATATCTGACAGAGATCCTAGATTCACATGTCGGTTCTGGAAAAAGTTATACGAGGCTTTGGGTACAAGGTTGGACTTCAGTACTGCATTCCATCCTCAAATAAATGGTCAATCAGAGAGAATGATTCAGATACTTGAGGACATGTTAAGAAGCTGTGTAATTGATTCTGAGGCAGTTGGGAAGACTACTTGCCGCTAGCAGAGTTTGCATATCACAACAGCTATCACTCAAGTTTACAGATGGCACCGTACTAGGCGTTATATGGTCGTAGGTGTCGTACTCCTAGCTGTTGGACTGAGTTGGGTGAGCGGCGAGTTCTGCGACTAGAGTTGGTTTCTGGTACTGAAGAAAAGTTAAAGTTGATTTGAGATCGGTTAAATAGAAGCATTTGATAGGAAAAATTCATATGCAGACTTGAAGTGTAAGGAGATTGAGTACTCTGTGGGAGATTATGTCTTTCTTAAGGTCTCACCATGGAAGAAGATTTTAAGGTTTGGGTAGAAATGCAAGCTTAGACCTAGATTTATCGGACCTTACCAAGTACTAACGTGTATGGGACCTATTGCTTATCAACTTGAGTTGCCTCCATGATTAGACATAATTCATGATGTGTTCCATGTCTCCATGCTGAGGCGATACTGCTCTTATCCCTCACACATAGTGCTAGTTGAGGAGATCGAGGTTAGGCCTGATCTAACCTTCAAGGAATAACTGGTGCAAATACTAGATTGTAACGTTAGGGTACTGAGGAAGAAATCTGTCCCACTGGTCAAAGTGCTTTGGCGTAATTACGGTTCAGAAGAAGCTACATGGGAACCAGAGGAGGCGATGCGGCAACAATACCCTCACTTATTCTAACCAGGTAAATTTCGAGGCTGAAATTTCTTTAAGGAGGGTAGAGTTGTAACGCCCCAAAAATATAGGGTCATTGATTTTGCATGATTTGACAGAAATTTCAGGTTTGCTTTAATGGCTAAGTGTTTAGGCGTATTTAAGAGTGTTAGGGTAGCCTGGGTTCAAGTCCTTGCTTTTGCAAAAGTTTTAATTTTTGCTCTTAAATGAATTTGGATGCTAGTACGTAGGTTTTATATTTAATTGTGCTTGTTTTAAACCATAAAAAGCCTTGTGGCTTGGTGGCAAGTGGCGTGTATGGTGTGCTTGAGGTCTAAGGTTCGAGTGTTGGCACAACTTAAGGTAATGTATTTATTTTGCAGCTAGGAAGGGTCAGTGGTTGAGTTGTAGTGGAACTCTGATGTATGAGGTAGTTGAGGAGAGAATTGATGAGGATATCACGGAGGAAATCGTGGACAGAATTAGGGGAGAGATATGTGGAGAAAGTTTTGGAGTTTGAATGTGGGAGGTATGTGTGCCGAATTTCATCTATTGGCTTGGGAATTTGTTATTGTGATGGAGTTTATTTCAGCTTAGTATGTTAGGGGAGGGAGTGCCGTATATTTGTTTGCTCATTCGAGCGGTACATTTTGTTTTCATCAGTATTTTTCTCTGGTGCTGAATTGATTGGCATACCATTTGGCATTTTTTTCATTTTCAGCTTCGATGTGCTACCAATGTCCTACGCATTTTCTCCAGGGTCATAATTTTCTTTTTATTTTGTTTAACCCTTTCCAAATTGTCTTTCTTTTATCATTTCTTCTATTTCCCTTTTTCTTAAACCGATTATAGCTTTTCTTCTTTACTCTTCTCTTTTCCATATTCCCCTCTCTGCCAAATTTATTGTGCTCTCATATTATTTATCTCACCTATCCTCATCCTGGCCGAATATAGTGTTCCTTTCTCTCATTTCTTCCTTTTGCTTTTTTTTCTAGTCAAAAGTTCCATTTCCTTTTCTTAGTTCTTTTGGTTTCCCCTACTATCTGGTGGTGACCAAATACCTTGCCTTCTTGCAACATTTTCTCTTTTGTTCATAATATTCTAGTAAGTCGAATTCAACACCTTCTCTATCCCTCTTTTGTTTTCTTTTTTTAATACTGATTGAATATCATAAAACTTGTCTTGTTATTTCAAAACCATTTGGACGATAGTCTCTGACATTCGGTAGAGCCTCGACTGCCTCACTTCTCTGCACATGTCTGCTCTCTTCTTCAAATACTTCTTGGTTGAATACTGTGGGGTAAGTAGATTTGTTTTATTTTGTTAGTGTTGGCCGAATACCCAATCCGTTATAACTTTAATTTTTTGGAATTTGGATATCAATTCAAGCCCTGTATTAAACATTTAGTGTAAATGGAATCCATTATATGCACAGTAAATCGAGAAGGAAGGTGTGATTATTTTCAACCAATGACCTAAGAGTAGGAATCGCATAACTTTTGGTCAAGGTAAGTGGTGATGTCGATTTGGGGCTTTAGTGTTAATGATCATGAAAGGATGAAAGACTGATTGAATATTTTGAGTGATTGTAGGCTGGTGTTCAAGGATTCTCGCAAGTGATCGTAAATAGGTGTGTATCTGTACACTGTAGATTATTACTGTCATAAAGCCAAAAAAGGTGTGTACTCACACCCCTTTTTACTGTGAATCAGCAAAAGCCAGAAAGCCAAAAAGTCAAAACTTTGGCACTTGGGGCCTCACGAGCATGCAAACACTCGTGTGGTAAACTGAGCCTACAAAATCATAGGCAATAGACTGTAGAGGCCGCCACGAGCATTCTCATGGACATGGGCCATTTTGGGCCCTATTGAGACGAAATGGGCCGGGCCCAATGGATACGTGGGCCCTACACAGATTAAATCCACAGTAAGTGACAGTTATTAGAGTGGGTTTTGTAGATCGCATGGCCATGACTGAATTATGGCTAAAAGGGCCACACGAGCGTGTGCGCCCACTTGGCCTGAGTAATGGGCCTTGGGCCCATTTACACTGTTATGACTACTTAGGTTATCTCAGTTGTTCGAGACGACTGGAGACCTTCTGAAGGGTCGTTATCTGTACCAAGACCCCAAGATAGGTAAAATAACCAAAATACCCCTAAAGGGTAAAATTACTATTTTACCCCTAATAGATGGAAATGACCGTTAAACCCCTAGAGGTAGGTTGACTGATGAGTGTATGATGCATGTATGATTGTACTGAGTATGACACTTTGCATACACGTAACATTTATGACATGACATACTACATGGGGTTGGGATTCTGGTTTGGAGGACGTACTATTCTAGTGGCTCTGCCACATTTTTTGTTACAGGTGGCTTTGCCACATATTCTGATACTGGTGGCTTTGCCACATTTACTGTTATTAGCAGCATTGCTACGTAGTACTTCTAGCAGCTTCACTGCGATATTAGTGTGTTGGCTAGGTGGGTAGATTTTATCCCCACATGGTGTGTTGGTTGGTACGGGTGGTATGTTGGTTCGATTGGGTTGGGCTGTATATTTACAATGTATTGATACTGTATTGGGCTTAGGCCCAATCTATTACTGTATAGGGCTAAGGCCTAGACTGCATTGTTACTGAATAGGGCTCCAGCCTAGATTGTTTCTGCATGTACTGTTTACTATTTGACTGATAAGGGATTACACACTGAGTTTTCATAAACTCACCCTTTCTTTTAACTGTACAGATAATCCCCAACCTTAGGCAATTTGGACCCGTGAAGGACTCGGAGGTGACCACACGATCGCTGATGTTCTGCTTTAGGCATATTTATTTAAATTACATATTGGGCTATTGGTTATGTAATAAGGCCATTTGGTTTTAATTTTTAAATTGGGCTTTTATTTTTTTATTTTAAATATGCTCGCTAGAGAAAAAAGAGTTTTCACAGTAATAATTGTTTTCAAAGAAAAACACGCATTTTAAGCTTCTAAGTTTTCAATTAGATTAGATTCTGCGGTTTTATTCAGTATAATAAACCAACGGCAACAAATATAGCAATCGTTTTGATAAGTTGATTTCAAATTTTAATAACGTAATTTGCTGAATTTTTCTCATGTAATAAAAACTAAAAAGGTTTTAGCTTAGACACAGATTTTTATCAACAAGTCTAAGTTTTGGTAAGCACTTCGATTTGACACGTCAAATTCAGTTGTAATGTTTAGGCCGAGTTTGGGGTGTTACATGGACTGAATAAGAATATCAAACTGTTAGTGGGGATATTAGAAATTAAAGAATTTGTTGTGTTGGTTGAACGGGCTTGCAAAGCTGAAGAATTAAGTAAAGAAAGGAAAAAGGCCGAGAGTGATGCTAGAGATGCAAGAAAAAGGCCAATGAGAAAGTCTTTTCAATCCTCGTTGAAGAAATCATTGGATATGCATGTTCGTTCGAATGTTTTAACTGGGAATCCTAGCAGCGATTGTGGGAAGCAATATTTGGGTTCTAAGGCCCGAACTACACCCATAGCGAGTGTTGGGATTATGAGGTCTGATAAGCCTGAATGCCAACATTGCGGTAGGCAACATCCTAATGAATGTTGGATGATCAACAAGGATTGTTTTCAATGTGGCTCCCAATACCATTTCATTAATGATTGCCTTGAGATAATTGAAAAATATAATTTCCAGAATATTAGACCGAGTAACACTATTTCTAGAGGGAAACTATTGAGAAATACGAGAGATAGGGTCACTAGCAAAGGTGTATCCGAAGATTTAGCTATGAGATTAGAAATTAGAGCCTCTACGAGAACTTATGCAATCCATGCTCGGGAAGTTGTGTCATCCCCTAATGTGATCACTTGTATATTTTCTCTTTATGATACTAATGTTATTGCTTTGGTTGATCCCAAGTCTACGCATTCTTATATTTGTAAGAATTTCGTAACTAATATGAATTTGCCTGTTGAGTCCGCTGAGTTTGTGATTAAAGTGTCAAACCATTTAGGCAAGTATGTATTAGTGGATAAAGTTTGCAAGAGTTGTCCTTTGATGATTCGAGGTCACTGTTTTCTAGCTGACTTAATGTTGTTGCCATTTGATGAATTTGATGCCATTTTGGGTATAGATTGGTTGGCATTGCATGATGCTAAAGTAAATTGTAGATAGAAAATTATTATATTGAAATGTGAAAATGGTGAATTTCTTCGGGTTGAAATAGATGAAATGAGGAAATTGCTTGTGGTGATTTCGTATATGTCTACTCGGAGATATGTAAGAAAAGGATATGAAGCTTATCTTGCCTATGTGTTGAATACAAATATGTCTGAATTGAAACTTGAATCGGTACTGATAGTTTGTTAATTTCCAAACGTGTTTCCAGAAGTATAACACCCCTAACCTGTATCCATTGCCGGAATACGGTTACGAGGCTTTAAACATACCTAGAAGAGGTTTGGGACTAAACTGATAACATTTTAAAGCTTTGGGAAACATATAAAATTTTCATGCATATATGGGTCACACGCCTATGTGAACAGGCCGTGTTCCTCACATGGTCACCAGACACGCATGTGTCCAGGTTGTATGGAAACAGGGCATACATACTGACTTGGGTCACACGGCCGACCACATGCCCATGTGCCAGCCCGTGTGCTACACACGGCTAGTAGACACGCCCGTGTGTTTAAGCCGTGTAACTCACTGACTTGTTTTAATTGAGAATTAGGGGTCACACAGTCGAGTCACACGCCCGTGTACTCAGTCGTGTGGCACAAAAATAGGCTTGTTTTAACCCACTTTTCCATCTAACTTTCATGTACTTAAAACTATACAAACGGTATCAATTTCACATACAATAGGCAACCAAAAATTACCATTTCATGCACATCTTATACCATAACAATCCAAATCATTTTACTACTCAAAACATGGCCATTTCTTATACAAAACACATACTGAAACTAGCTTGATCCACTAGCCATAATTCACCTATAAAACCCAATTCAATGTTCATCCAAATTCACCATTTATAAACATTTTATAACACATAGATTGTACATGCCTTAATCAAGCATTTAACCGACTATCAAGACTTATGTGTATTAAACATATTCAAACATATAAAGCATATAAACATCACCTAACATTAACCATTTGTATATCTCAAATCCATACCAAAATATGCCATATACAGACTTAAAACATGCCAAACTGTATGGCCAAATACACTTTCCATGGTAAACCAAAATAACCATAGCCTATACATGCCATATAACCAAGTCACAATGTGTATAAATACCGAAATTATTAGTCGGATAGTGTGATGCAATCTCCGTTGACTTCCATCCCGAGCGAACGTCCCAAACACTATAAAACATAGAAAAATAACACCAAGTAAGCTATAAAGCTTAGTAAGCTTGTAATATAATAACTCATATTATTAAATTACCACATTACACACAATTACATTAAGTCATAATATAGCTCCTTTGATTTCACCATTCTACCTCATATTCATGCACATGATTTAAACAAGATTTCCACGAGTTTATTCATTTCAAAGCTCGTATGATTCTTAAACTTCTTATCACTTCATTCTCATTTACAAATACATAAGCAACAGTATATAACTTTATTTGATCCATTATTTATCACAATTCTTTAACTGAATGATTCCTATAAAATATCATTAAATCATTGTAATTCTCACTCAATGTGCCATATTCATATAATTAACACAATCATTCCTTATATCACATATATCATTCAATTCATACCTCACTATAGCCAAATAAACACAATTTGGCATAAAATATAATTATACACTAATAATTCTCATTTCATACTCATCATACAGTATGAACTCATTAAATTGCCTTCATTTGACTCTCACATAGGTTCTGAATGTACCTATTTTGCTTAATTCAATTGAACTTTCATTCTTGTCTTAACATTGCCTGTTGAACCATCCAGGATCATTAAGGATACTCAAAAGTCTCGCATATCACAGACAATGCCATATCCTAGATATGGTCTTACATGTTTTCACATATCGATGCCAATAGCCCAGCTATACTCTTATACGAATCATATATCGATGTCAATGTCCCATACATGGTCTTACACCAAATCACATAACGATGCCAATGTCTTAGACATGGTCTTACTCGTAATCACTTATCGATGCCAATGTCCTAGAGATGGTCTTACTAAAATTGTATATCAATGCCATATCCCAAATATGACCTTACACAAAGTCTCAAATATTGAGACCATAGCCTAGCTATGGTCTTATACGAAATCATGTACCGCCATAGTCCAACCATGGTTTTTCTGTCGATTCGTCTTTCGTTACGAAATGATTGTGTTCTATCCTGAGTTTTTACTTATTTTGAAAATTTAATTTAAGTTCCACAATTAAATCAATTATATGAATACATTCAGACTATCATTCATCAATTCCATAAATATACATTGAAGTTCGATTATACGAGCTTACCTCGATTGTTAAAATGAGGTAATGGATCGACTAGTTCGATACTTTGCTTTGTCATCATTCTAGATCCATGTCTCGTTTTTCTCAATCTATATAATAACAAAATTTTCTTATCTAATCACTAATTCACTCAATTTAACACAATTTACACATTTTGGCAAAATTACACTTTTACCCCTAATGTTTTACATTTTTCACAATTTAGTCCTTATCACATACAATAGCAATTTCATGCAATTTAGTACAACCCATGTATTTTTGAATTTCATACATGCCACAAGCAGCCCATATTTTCAATTTATTTCATAATTTAACCACAATATTTCAACATTTTACAATTTAATACCTTTTTGACATTTTTGTCAAAAATCACTTTACGAAAGTATTAATCAAGCTTTCCAAAACTATCACCAATCAGCTAAATAACCAAGCATTCAACAATGGAAATATTTACAAACTTTAACAATTTCTCAAATTAGTCCCTGGGCTAGCTAGACTAAGCTACAACGATCTCAAAAACGTAGAAATTATTAAAAACGGAGCAAAAATAGTACCTATTTGAGCAAAAACACCATAGCCGAATGTCAAGCTCTACCATGGCTATTTTAAACCTTATTTTCGATTGTAAAATGGATGGAAGATGATGATATTTGACTTTATTTTATTTATTGTTAACTTTAATTACCTATTTACCTTTTTACCCTTTAAAAACATTAATAATTACACCAATTGCCACTCCACTATCATCCATTTTAAGTTCTATACCACATAAGGACCATCACTTTTAAGTTATATAGCTATTTGAAACCTTTAGCTTATAGAACACAACTTTTACACTTTTCGCGATTTAGTCCTTTTTACCAAATTAACCACTCAAACGGTAAAATTTCCTTACGAAATTTTCACACAACTCTAATATCATGCTATAATTGTTAAAACAATAATGAAATAAATATTTTAGCTTCAAATTTGTGGTCTTGAAACCACTATTCTGATTTGACCGAAAATCCAGCTGTTACAACTCTCTCCCTTAGGGATTTTCGTCCCTGAAAATCTTATCAGAAAATAGATTAAAGATTTTCTTTCACACAGTACTTCTAAAATTCTCACATGGCCTCGAATTTCATAACTCCTTAATCTTTTGAACTAAGATTTTGATCTGCCCTTTACTCTACGACATATCAGATTGTTTAACAATCTCGATTGGAGAAAGTTTTATGCGAAGAGTCTAATTTTTATAGTAATACAACATTGCTATGTAACACTCCAAACCCGGCCCAGACGTTGTGGCCAGATTTGGTGAGTCACATGTACAGTTAATTACACCTTGTTCTTCATTTTCAAGATTTTAGGTTGACTTAGCAAAACCATTTCCATTGTGTTTTGAGAAAACTAGAAGGATATTTAATTTATTAAAAATCCTATCCACTATGAGTTTGGAGTTTACTTTTTTAAAAGATCTTGTTAGTGAGTCCTTGCCATTAAGTTATCCATTTGTCACGTAGAGAAGGTTTTGAAAATGTTTGTTAATTTGAAATAAAAATCCACACAGCCTTAGTTTATCAATTTTAAACAAGTAAATAATAAATAAATAAAACCAAATAAAAATAAATACTGAGCAGCCTTATTACAAATTAAAACCCAACAATTTAAGGAATACTAAAATAAAGAAAATTAAAGAAAAATATAAAATCAAAAACAGTTCACATGGCCACTCTGAATGCCTCGTGGCTCCAAGTCCTCCATGGTTGGGGTTCACCTGCATCGATGAAAGCCAAAAGGGGTGAGTTTGTGAAAACTCAGTGTGTAAGCTAACCAAACCAGAGTTAGAGATCAGTTCAAGCTCAACTGGGCTGAAGCCCTATTCAGGTATAGTGTTAACTAGGCCTTAGCCCTATTCAGAAAACTGTGATAACTGGGCCTTAGCCTTATTCAGAAAACAGTGTGGGCCTTAGGCCCATTACAGTAACAGTTCAGTGTATTATGCATGAATGCAAAACCCAAACCCAGTCCAGCCCTACACACCACCCGTACCAGCCCTACACACCATATGGGGAATAACTCAACCCACCCAGCCCTACACACCACAGTCACAGCTTAGCTGCTTCATCAGATATTGTGGCCAAGCCACCAGAACAGTAATACGAGGCAAAGCCTCTAACAGTATACGTGGCATTGGCACTTTAGCTCTTCCTCCATTAAAATAACACAAACCTATACAACATAGTATATTATGAGATGGCTTATAGAGTAACATAAATATTAGCATGCAAATCAGTCAACTTAACCCTAGAGGTAAAATGGTCTTTTAGCACCTAGGGGTAAAGTAGTAATTTCCACCCTTAAGGGGTATTTCAGGAAATTTGCCAGAGTTTAGGGTTTCATGCTCGTTACAGTATACTAACAGACGTCTTGCCGTCCAATTAACTTATTTACTCCATTTCATTATTACAGAGTCATCGAGCCCTAAAACCCCTGATGGGCCCGATGGAGTCCACTAGCTGCTACAGCCTACTAAGTCTAATTCTACACCTGTTTTAGCAAATCGTAACAATCAGATTACCAAAATACACTTACCGCTCGTTTTCACCCATATGGGCCTGTAAGCCCATTGGGCCCAAATTCGGCACTTCGAGGCCCAAAACCACCAATGTACATGAAATCGCGCACACAACCATCTTACCATTCGCAATTGCCAACCTTACCATTCAAACTGACCCATGAGCACTCGCACACTTGCAAGGTCACGAAATGCCAGAATTTTGACATTTTAGCTTTTCGGCTTTTACCGATCTAGTCTACTGGAGGGTGTCTATTACACACCTGTTTTGTGATATACTCAAAAGTCCCTTGCGTGAATATCCTACAATCATTTAAATCGCACTGATAACTAAAAATCCAATTGAATAGTCACTATCAACTTACTATACCTATTCGTCCATAATAGAGCATCACTAGTCTCTTACCTTTGTCGATTCTAACCACTAGATCACTAGATCTAGATTGCTTCAATGGCCCTAGCCTCCACTACTCCTCGTTAGATCGCTTCTTAACCACACTAGAACAAAAGAGAACCAAAAGCAAAGCCCAACATAAAACTTTGTCAAAATCGACAGCCACCCTAAAGAGTTAGGGGTTTTCGGCTTTTCTTGAATCACAAGGTTACTAGCGAAAGAATTTCAAATACTTACCACCACTTTGTTTTGCCAAAGAAGAGTCCCCAAACACCAGCTTAGTTCAGATCTATTATAGATCGAATCAAAACACGAGAAGAGGATAGATCCAAGTGATTCGGCTTTTGGAAACCCACTAGAGAGTATGCCAGTTTCAGTTTTGAGAGAAAAGATAGAAGGAGAAGAAAAGTTTATGAAAGAAGAGTAGGTGATCGGTAGAGATGAGAGGCTTGAGGGTTTGACTCTTGAAAGATTAGTAATAAAGAGAAGAAGAAATCTGGCCAATGAAGAAATCAGCAACAATGGATTCAAGTTTTAGCTTTTGAGTGTAATCGGCTAACAAGTCTTGAGAAAGATGGTTACTTCAATTGGTGAAGAAAAGGTGTAGAAGAAAAGAAGAATGAAGGGAGAAGAGGTAGAGGCTTGGTTCGGCTAAAGAAGAAGGTGATGAAAAGGGTTCGGCTTGAAAGAGAACGGAAGAAAAGAGAAGAGTTTGGTTCTTTGCACAAATCGGCACAAAAGAGATGATGTTTTGCCTTTTTAGCTTTTAAAACTAAGGAGAGGAGAACAAGGAAAAAGTAGAGAGCCCTCAGAAGTACTACACTAATTCGGCAAAAAGGAATTGCCAAATCCCGAAGACTAGCCACTAAAGAAATCGGCACATACACCCAAAATGCCGAAACTAAAACCCCAAAAGCATTCGGCTAGCACCACTTTACCCCTTTGCCGATTGTGCAAAAACCAAAAGACCCCAACCGAAAATGTCCCCCAAGAGACCCATATTCGGCCATCACTTGCTTACCATTCAAAATTCCTAAATTTTCTCCCCCTTATCCTCCTTGATTCAATCCCATGAGCCATTCAAACACTCTCCTTCAGAGTTTCATTTGAGATCCACCACTTACCTTGCATATGCATTAAAAATAAAAACAACACCCTGCTTACCACGGTATTTGAACCTTAACTTTTTCATAGCCTCTACACGCCTCCTCCTTAGGCTCTAAGTGGCGCTACTTTGCCACTTTACCAAGATCTTCTTATGTCTTATTTTCCCAACAGTTACTTAAAAGCCCACTTATCCAACGCTCACTAAACACACTCAAAACATAATTTAGCACATCAGACAAGCAATAGATAAATTCAACCAAAATCTCAAAAACCCAAAAATTAGGGCGTTACAACTCTACCCCCTTAAAGAAATTTTGGCCTAGAAATTTTACATGGTTCAAACAGGTGAGGGTATTGTTGACAAATTGCCTCTTTGGGCTCTCACGTAGCTTCATCTCTACCATGATTTTGCCACAGCACTTTCACCAAAGGACCTGACTTCTTTCTTAATACCATGACATCACGGTCCAAAATTTACACAGGTTATTCCTCAAAAGTCAAATCAGCTTTAACCTCAATTTTTTCTACCGGTACGACATGAGAAGGATCAGATCGATACCACCTTAACATGGAGACATGAAAGACATCATGAATCTGGTCCAACTTCGGAGGTAGTTCCAACTGTTATGCTTCTGGGCTTACCCGCTTAAGAACTCGGTAAGGCCCTATAAACTGCAGACTCAACTTGCCCTTCTTACCAAACCTTAATATCTTCTTCCAAGGTGAGACCTTTGAGAAAACCATATCTACCTATCAGATGCTTCCTTTAACCGATCCCTGATTAGCTTAACCTTTTCTTCTGTATCTACCACCAACTCTGGCCCAAGAACTTGACGTTCTCCCAATTCTATCCAACAAGTAGGCGTACGACACCTTCATCCATACAACGCCGTATACGGAGCCATTCAAATGCTCACCTGATAGCTATTGTTGTAAGCAAACTCTACTAATGGCAAGTAATCTTCCCAACTACCTCAAAAGTCAATAACACATCCTCTTAACATGTCCTCTAGAACTTGAATCACCCTTTCCGATTGTCCATCTGTATAGGGCTGAAAAGTAATGCTGAAATCTAATCGTGTACCCAACGACTCATGCAACTTCTGTCAGAATCGAGATGTAAACCTAGGATCCCGATAAAAAATAATCGAAACTGACAGTCCATGAAGTCGCACTATCTCCGCTACATATAACTTGGCCAACTTTTGAAGTGAGTAGTCGGTTCGGACAGGTATGAAATGAGCAGATTTAGTTAACCTATCCACAATCACCCAAACCGAGTCTTTCTTGGTAGGCGTCAAGGGTAGCCCACTCCCAATGTCCATGGTTACCCTTTCCCACTTCCAAAGTGGAATCTTCACCAGTTGTAGAAGTCCAAAAGGCAGTTGATGCTCAGCTTTCACTTGTTAGCATGTCAGACATTTACCCACGAATTTTGTTACTTCATGCTTAAGTCTGGGCCACTAGTACAACTCTCGTAAATTACGAAACAATTTATTCCCTCTAGGATGCATGGCACAGAGACCGCCATGAGCCTCTCTCAGAATTGATTGTCTCAAGTCAAAGTCCTTCGGAATACAAACTCTTCCTCGGAAACACAGAACTCCTTCACTGTTCAATCCAAAATCAAAAGTCTAACCATTCTCAACTTGTTGGAATCGAGAAACTGGTGACTCATCCTCTAACTGTTTTTCCTTAATCTGCTCTACCCAAGTTGGTCTCACTTGTAATTCTGCTAACAAGCTACCATTGTCATATAGACTCATACATGCAAACATTGCTCTCAACTTACTTACAACTCTTTGACTCAGTGCATCAGCCACCACATTCGCTTTGCCTGGGTGATACTCAATATAACAGTCGTAATCCTTAAGCAACTCTATCCATCTTTGTTGCCTAAGGTTCAACTCCTTCTGTGTCAACAAATACTTGAGACTCTTATGGTCCATGTATATAATACACTTTTTTCCATACAATTAGTGTCTCCAAATCTTTAATGCAAAAATCACTACTACCAACTCTAGATCATGCGTAGGGTAGTTCGCTTCGTGAGGCTTAAGCTGTTGCGATGCATAAGCAACCACCTTACCCTCCTGCATCAGTACACAGCCCAAACCAACATGCGATACATCACTGTACACAGTGAAATCCTTCCCAAACTCCGGCTGAATCAAAATAGGAGCCTCAGTCAAAACTTTCTTCAACTTCTCGAAAGCCTCTTGCTGTTTCTCAGTCCTTACAAACGGTACTCCTTTCCTCAAAAGTTTCATTAACGGTGCAGCAATCAAAAAAAATCCTTCCACAAACCTTCTGTAGTACCCTGTTAAACCCAAAAAACTTCAAATTTCTGATACAAATCTCAACAGCTTCCATTCCAGAACCGCCTCAATTTTTCGAGGATCCACCCTAATCCCCTCAGTAGAAACAACGTGACCTAGAAACGTCACCTCTCACAACCAAAATTCACACTTGCTGAATTTCACATACAGTTGCTTCTCCCTCAACACTTGCAGAACAATACGAAGATGCTCATCATGTTCCTCCTCAATCCTCGAATACATTAGAATATCGTCTATAAAGACGACCACAAATTGATCCAAGTAGGGTTGGAATACCCAATTCATCAGATCCATGAAAGCTGTTGGTGCATTCGTCAATCCAAATGGCATCACCAGAAACTCATAATGACCATACCAAGTTCTGAATGTTGTCTTATGAATATCCACCTCTTTGACCCTTAACTGATGATAACCAGATCGAAGGTCGATCTTGGAAGATACCGAAGCTCCTCTTAATTGGTCAAATAGGTCGTCGATCCTTGGCAGAGGGTACTTGTTCTTAATCGTCAGTTTGTACAACTGACGATAATCGATGCACATACGCATCGTCCCATCCTTCTTATTCACGAACAGCACCGGTGTTCCCCACAGAGACACACTTGGCCTAATAAAACCTCTATCCAATAGCTATTGGATTTGTGCTTTCAACTCTACTAACTCCTTTGGTGCCATCCTGTAAGGTGCGATGGATATTGGAGCCATTCCAAGCAACAAGTCGATTCCAGTTTCGACTTCACGATTCGGAGGCAACCTAGGAAGCTCATCAGGAAAGACATCTTAGAATTCCTTGATGGTTCTAACCTCTTTTACGGTCAAACCCTCGGCATCAAACTGACTCACATACGCCAAAAATGCCTCGTAACCCTTGCCAATCAGCTTCTCGGCTCTCAAAGCTGAGATAATATTGGACAAGTAATCTCTTCATTCCCCTATAACCATCACCTCCTCATCCTCCACAGTCTTTAACACCATCCGCTTAGTAACGCAATCCAAAGTCACCTTATGCTTAGCAAGCCAGTCCATTCCCAAGACGAGATTGAACTCTTTAAACGGTAGCTCCATTAAATCCGCAGAGAAAATCCTACCTTGAGTCTCTAAAGGTACATCTTTAAAGAGTTTGTCTACCTTAACCGAGTGACCTAGTAGACTTATCACAGTTACCCCACTCATAGTTTCCTCAGAGTGCACACCCAATGCCCCAGATACATCACATGCAATGTTTGAGTGGGTAGAACCAATATCTATCAAGGCAGTGTATGGCATGCTAAAAATAAAAAACGTACCGGTTATGACTTCAGGTGCGTCACCCTCCTCTCAACAATGAGCAGCATAAACAATGCTAGCTGACGAGCCTCAACATTTCTAGCACCTCTGCCCGGTGCTCCACGTACTCGACCATTTCTATTGCCACCCCTGCCTTGACCACGGCCTCTCGGCGATTGTGGTACACCTCGTACTGGTTGAGAAACCCTCTGTTCAGCATCTTGCATCTGAGTCAGCCTCTAAAGACAGTCCTTAACTCTATGCTCCTTGGACCCACACCAGAAACATGCCCCAGTACGCTTTCAATACTTGCCCAGGTGCAATCTGCCACAATCCCTGCAAGCCTGCGGTCTAACCACGTTCACCGGAACTGCTCAAACTAGTTCATCCACTCTAGCCGAGGGTCCAGAATCCCTCCTGAATTGATTTAGGTCCTTCTCACGATTCTGTCACTCCATTCAGATCTATTATAGATCTAATCAAAGTGCGAGAAGAGGATAGATCCAAGTGATTCAGCTTTTGGAAACCCACTAGAGAGTATGTCAGTTTTGGTTTTGAGAGAAAAGATAGAAGAAGAAAAGTTTATGCAAGAAGAGTAGATAATTGGCAGAGACGAGAGGTTTGAAGGTTCGGCTCTTGAAAGGTTAGTAATAAAGAGAAGAAGAAATTCGGCCAATGAAGAAATCGAAAACAATGGATTCGGGTTTTGGCTTTTGAGAGTAATCGGCTAAAAAGGCTTGAGAAAGATGGTTACTTCAATCCGTGGAGAAAATGTGAAGAAGAAAAGAAGAGTGAAGGGAGAAGAGGTAGAGGCTTGGTTCAACTAAAAAAGAAGGTGATGAAAAGGGTTCAGCTTGAAAGAAAAAGGAAGAAAAGAGAAGAGCTTGGTTCTTTGCACAAATTGGCATAAAAAAGATGATGTTTTGCATTTTCGGCTTTTAGAACTAATGAGAGGAGAACAAGGAAAAAGCAGAAAGCCCTAAGAAGTACTACACTAATTCGGCAAAAAGAAATTGCCAAATCCCGAACACTAGCCACTAAGGAAATCGACACATACACCCAGAATGCCGAAACTAAAACCCCAAAAGCATTCGACTAGAACCCCTTTACTCCCCATGCCGATTGTGACAAAACCAAAAGATCCCAACCGAAAATGTCCCCCAAGAGACCCATATTCGGCAATCACTGGCTTACCATTCAAAATTCCTAAATTTTCTCCCCCTTATCCTCCTTGATTCAATCCCATGAGCCAGTCAAACACTCTCATTCAGAGTTTCACTTGAGATCCACCACTTACCTTGCACATGCATTAAAAATAAAAACAACACCCTGCTTACCACAGGATTTGAACCTTAGCTCTTTCATAGCCTCTACACGCCTCCTCCTTAGGACCTAATTGGTGCTACTTTGCCACTTTACCATAGATCTTTTTATGTCTTATTTTCCCAACATTTACTTAAAAGCCCACTTATCCAACGCCCCTTCTCTTTTAAGACCAAAATTTACAAATTCTCTAAGGCTTTAAATTAAACTTAAGCCTTCCAAATGCCTACTAAACACACTCAAAACATAATTTAGCACATCAGACAAGCAATAGATAAATTTAAGCAAAATCTCAAAAACCTAAAAATTAGGGCGTTACATTGCTATATATAGTACAATATGAACTTTCCCAAGTTAGTTGAATAAATCACTAGTCTTACCTTTTTAATAGATTCATATAGCCCGAAGAATTACAAAATCTATCTCTCTTTATGGCTAAGTCAATACATTCCATGCCTATAATTATACTTTCACAAGCACTCACTTCTCAAACTAAAATTCAATGCTTTTACGTATCAAATCTGCATAAGTTTTATGTCAATCTGAAACTGCTTTTTGGTTGTTACAAATCAGTTTCACATTCCCTTCAATTTCTCTGATGAAATTAATCCCGTGAATCTTTTTCTTGCAAAGCTAGACTTAGTAACAATGGTGTTCAGTAATTACACTCATACAATACTTCATACAATGCCATCTTTATACTCATGATATTCGTGATATGAAGTAATAAAATTTATAATAATGATCACACCAGAAACTAACTATTATCATGATTTTAAGGCAAGTGCAGCTATCAAACAGTAGTATAGCTTAGTGGCAAGACCGAGATATCGTACTCAAGGGAAACTACTAGTACTTTCTTTCTATTATTTAACCTAGAAATAAAGGGAGGATTTTTATGAAACTAAACTAATTCTAAAACTAAACTAAGAATACACAAAAAGTGAATTTAGGAAAAACTCTTAGGAAAAACTGATTGAGATGGACAATACTCAAGGGACAATCCACCTAGACTTCACTTGTTATCAACTTTTGAACTAGACGATTTATTCACTTGACTTGATCCGTAGAAATCTCTAATTTATGTTAATACCTCCGTTGAGGATAAGAACAACTAATCCTAGGTTGATTAACTAAAATCTCTTTCTAGTTAAAACCCCTAGTCTTGCATTAACTCAATCCATGGATCCCCTTATTATGTTTGACTCTAATCCGGTAGATATATGTCACCCTATGTCTAGGGTTGCATGCAACTCCGCTTAATTATGCTAGATCTACCCTTAAACAGGGACTTTTGCTCTTCTGAATAAGCACATCAATACTTGAATTAATACCTAGGAATATTAAAATAAGAATAAAGAACACATAATTAAGAAAAAATAAAGTATTTATCATATAACTCAAGAGAAAATAATAACAAGATCCATCGTAAGTCCCCTCAAGTATTTGTGGGATTTAGCTCATACTTATGAAAGAAAACATCTCAGAAGAATAAAAATAACAAAACATAAAGAACCCAAAAACCCCTGTAGGAAGTTGAAGGAAGATCTTCAGTCTTGAAGGAGAATCTGGCTTCTGAGATGGATCAATCGGCTTCCTTTGGAGTAATTCCCTGCTTCTGCTCTCCTTTTTAAGGGAGAAAGGTACTCTTTTAAGGAGAGAAAAGTATATCTTTGTGATTGCCTCCTAGGGTCTTTATATAGAGCTTTGGAATGCCTTTCTTAGCCCCTAAGCAGCTATTTCCGAGTAGAATTGCACTTTCTTACCACAGGGACACGCCCGTATGCCATGGATGTGTGACCTCGATAAGGGGCCGTGTTCGTGTCAGTTTGGTGTGGCACGGTTGCGTGAGTTGAGGTTGGGCCGTGTTCAAGATTTAGGATGGCACGGCCGTGTGGCGAACGCCCAGGCCATGTTGTTTTCATACTTTAGCCCATTTTCTCCGTTTTCAGCCCATTTTTCATTCTTTTCACTTCCCTATGCTCTCCTAAGTGTAAAACTTGAAATTAAAGGTTTAAGAGCATCAATTTACACAAATCAAGGGTTAATTCACCCAGAAATTGGGCTAAGCATAGGGTAAAAACATGTATAATTTATCGTTTATCAAGTACCCCTACACTTAAGCCTTTGCTTATCCTCAAGCAAAATCTCAATCCACAGTTAAGAATCATTCTTCTCAACTTACAACCTTTATCAATAATGCTTTAAACTAATCCACGAGTAATCACACAATGAGAATTCAACTAAAAGAACATTAAAGTTTCAAACACTCTAAGTTGAGAACTTTATCACAGAAACATAGGTTTCCTCCTTTCTCTTTAAGTAATTACCTTTCAATCAAAATTAACATGATTTGATGGTTCGCGAGGTGGGGATGGTGGTGCGATGTGTAGATGTTGGCATATCTACTGAAGAGTAGCGTCGATGTGATTGAAGTGTTGAAAGCACTACTGCTCGAATTGTGTGAGGCACTCGGATATGTCAGTGTATGAAGCTGCCGCATGAACTGGGCAGCGAGGGGATGGTGGCCCAGTTGGTGCCTCTTCCGGCAGTGGTAGGACATCATCAGTAATGTCCTCGAGATCCTCCTACTCGACATCTCGAAGTAGGCGGTATTGTGAAGGATCGGTCCCATGTTGGCGCTGGGTCATCCTCATGGGTAGCATAGTCTAGATGCCCTGAGGGGACATCTGGCCGATCAGAGTGTAGGAGGATGTTTGGGCTACGGTGTTGAGCAAGTTGAAGTAGCGGGCCAACCGTGTGATGTATGGGCCCATAGATATCACGCCCTTGCGATGCCTCTCAGTCTAGTGTTGGATGGCATGAGCGATGAAGTAGGCAAGGTCGATGGTATGTGCGTTCACCATGCTCCATAGAAAAGAGGCATCGTGAGTGTTGACGACACCTATGCTCTCGTGTCTGCCCATCAGTGTGTGTGCGAGGAGGGCGTCTATGTACCTCAGAGGTGGGGTGAGGTTGGTCACTTTGGAGTGACTAGGGTCGTATGTGGGCTGCTCAGGGACGATGGTGCTTCAGCAGTTGACTGGAGAGACGTGGATGTGGCGGTGGAGTGTAGAAAGGTCCTCTTCCCCTATGAACTGCTCGATGTCAAGGTCGAAACCTGTACCTAAGTCCGGTACACTAAGCTAACGTACGAGGCTGTCTAAACAGAACTGGATCATCCCTAGATCATCGTGACGGCTTATCACCGTCTGTAGATGGAACGTGGAGCAGAACTCAAGGATGAGTTCAAAATATATGGGCTCCATGATCTGGAAGAACTGCTCCCATGGATCTATCATCAGCAAGGCCCGGACCTCGTCTGCTAAATGGACCTGCTCTAAGGTGGTCCACTCGATGCATCTCCCCGTTCCTAGAGGTCAGGCTCGCAAAATCTGGAATAACTCCTCTTAGGAGTTCTGTGGGAATTTGATAAATGGATGGCGGGCTTCAGCTATGTGTCGAGAGGATGAACCACCGGGTCCCTTTCGCTTTTTTGAAGTAGGGGCGGCAACTCTCTTACCGCGTGATGAAGACATAATTCCTAAAAACAATATGAAAAATGATATGTATTAGTCCTAAAAATTGAAACTAAATTAAAAAGACAATATGAATAGTAATACGTTCTTATGCTTAAACAAAAAAAAAAAACATATTAAGAATAGCATTGAAATGTTGATTCACTAACTCACTAACCTAAGTAATACATTCTGCATATCCTAAGCATGGTATCAAATTACGGAGGTATGGGTATTAATTTATACTAAGTGAATACTACTCTAGATAAGAAAAAGTGGCAACCTAAGGAGAGTCTAAATGGCATCATGAAATTCTTTACAGTATTCTAAATTGTTCATGCTAAATCAATGAATTTCATGCCCAAAAATAATGCAAAAACGAAATAAAACATTATATTAACTTAAATATAGATAAAAACATTAGAAATTAGAGAGAAAAATAAGAAAAAGGAACCGAACAGGTGACTAATGGAGTGGAGCACGGTCGGGGTACGGGCGGCACGGTCATGGAGGAGCTTTTGAAACCGGCATTGGTGCTGAGGAGGGCTGTGGTGGGTTTTGGGTGGGAGGATTTTAGGGTTTCAATAGAGAAGAAAGTGAATAGTGGCTTGTTTATATAGGTTTTTGGGTCACACGAGCATGTCACATGCCCGTGTGGCTCGAGTTTTACCCGTGTGGTTCAAAAATTAAGGATTTTTCGAGACACATGCCCGTGTACCAATAGCGTGTTGAGGCACACGACCGTGTCGCACAGCCATGCCCTTTGATGTTCGCTTCTCCCACAACCGTGTAGGGGGTCACACGCCCGTGTCTGAATTGATAGGTTTGACCACGGCTTATGGGCACAGGTGTGTCGCACGCCCATGTTGGAATTGGCAGTGTTGGCCACAGCCACCTCCCACGGCCGTGGCGTTTTGTCGAAGCCCGTGCTTGGATTGTTAGGATCGGCCACGGCCACATTACACAGAGTGGTGATTTGTCGAAGCCCGTGTCTTAGGAAAAATTTTACCCTGCTTGTACACGGCCAAATTGAACAGTCGTGTCTGTACTCATAGTGTCCACACGGCCTTGGGCACGCCCGTGGGCGTGGCCTTGTGGCCCGAAAATCCTACATTCGAAAGGGTTAGTCAATGTATTAGAAAGCTGAAATAAAGGATTTACTGAGTTAGTGCTCGGGTTGCCACCCGAGAAGCGCTTATTTAGAGTCTAAGCTCGACTCTGCTTGTATGTATCACGACAAGAGTTTGTGGAGCTGAAGCTCCTCCCTATTATTCTTGAAATTCTCACCTCTATAATGTTTAAGCCGATGTCCGTTTACCTTGAAAGTGCTGTGGTTTGGATGAGTTACATCGACTATGCCATATGGAAAGATAGTTCGAATAGTGAATGGGCCTGACCATCTTGATTTAAGTTTTCCAGGGAATAGTTTAAGCCTTGAGTTGTATAGCAAGACAAGATCACCTGTTTTGAACTGCTTAGGTTGTCTCAAATGATTATCATGGCGGTGCTTTGTGGCTTCCTTATATAATCGTGAGTTTTCGTAGGCATTGTAGCGCCATTCATCTAGCTCATTTAGTTGCATCAGACGTTTCTCACCTGCAAGCTTAAATTCAAGATTTAAAAATTTAATAGCCCAAAATGCTTTTTGTTCGAGTTCAAATGGCAGATGACAACTTTTTTCGTAAACAAGTCTATAAGGGGATGTTCTTATGGGAGTTTTGAATGCAGTTCTATAAGCCCATAAAGCATCATCTACTTTTCTTGACCAATCTTTCCTATTTGTTTCTACCGTTTTCTCAAGAACACGTTTTCATTCTCTATTTGTTACTTCAATTTGTCCACTGGTTTGTGGATGATAAGGGGTGGTTGTTCTATGGTGTACTCCATATCTTTTCAAAACTTTGTCAAATTGGGCATTGTAAAAATGAGTACCACTATCACTGATAATTATCCTAGGTGTCCCGAATCGAGAGAAAAGTTTTTTAAGAACATGTACTACCATTCTAGCATCATTAGTAGGTAAGGCTTGGGCTTCCACCCATTTTGACATATAATCTACTGCTACTAGTATGTACTTATTCGCAAACGAGATAGGGAAAGGACCCATGAAATCAATAACCCATACATCAAATATTTCACATGAGAGTATATAGTTTTGAGGTATTTCATTATGCTGAGAGATATTACCTGTTCTCTGGCATTTATCACAAGAGGTCACATACCTGTTGGCATATTTAAAAAGGGTGGGCCAGTAAAAACCTGATTCAAGTACTTTGTGAGCAGTTCTAGCTCTAATGTGGTGTCCTCCTATTGGTCCCGAATGGCAGTGATCTAAAATTTTATATGCTTCTATCTCAGTAACACATCTTCTGTTGTAACGCTGGTGCCTCCAAGGCGCAGCGAAAAAATATTATTCCGGCAATCCAAACCATGGATCCATGTGTAAGGAACGAATTAGGGCGATAAAAGGTTTCGAAATTACCAAAACTTCAATCTGAGTAGACAGCGACTCCTCGGCTACGAGAATACTGTTGTGCTATCAAATCCAAGCCGTAATCCTTATAATCCCGGCCTCCACTTAATCCACCCAGTTGACAATGAACGAGAGAAATCTCCAAAACTATTTTTAGAGGTATTTTGCTTTGATGGCTGCTAGACCTTGTAGCAAAAAACAGGGTGTTATATTTATTCTCTTTTTAGGGTTCTTTCCTCCCTTTCTATATATATAAACTCCTTCTTAATTGGTATGTATATAATGAATTCTTAATTCGTTAAGTTTTAATTCGAACATAATAATCATAATAAATAAATAAAATAATGTTTTAACTGAAAATTATAATTACATTAATTATAGTAAATATTTCGGTAAACTATATTTATTTAAATTTATAAACGAACCAAATTCATATATTAATAGAATTATGTTCTCCTTATGTGTACAACATCCTTGTACATATAATATGTTCGATATTTGATTGCCTAATTAAATTAATTCTACAATTGATTTAATTCATGTGACAACCAAACACAATACCAACTATGTTCTATTCCGTTCATTTCAACCATAGGGTGTGACCCTGTAGGTTCTTGTAATGTTAGCAGTAATACTAAAATGATTCTAATATTACTAACAATGAGTGGCATCTAGCAATGCATCATTGCTACCTAAGTTCCAAGAAGTCATGATTCGACATAACCTTTTCTTGTGATTAACCTTTCATGCATTAATCCTTAAGTCCTTTATCTCTGGAATGGACACAAGTCATGGAATCACACTTGCATAGTCCATTCCATGTTTCTTGATACATTGAGTAGACTATGATACACAAATAAGTATGACATCTCATATGAACTTATTTGAGCATGGCCATGCATTTCTAGTCTCACTCAATCAAGTGGCCTGAGATATTACTCCCATTATGTAGGGGGACTTATCCTATATTGATCAACCATATCCCTCTAGATAGATTGTGGTAAATCCAACATCAGTCTTTATAGAACAACTAGTTATGGTGTTCGTTTGACTATATCAAAATATACAACTCACGATGTTGGGATAATGATCATCTCAAGTATGAGGATCATTTACATATTAATCACTATGAGTAATGTTGTGACAATTACATAATAATCCAAGAAACATACTTATAGTGGGTCAGTCCAATATGTTGTTCTCTAACACACATATTCATCCATTGATTCTGACACTCCATATCAATGACAACTCTTTATCATCAATCAAGTACATGTTAGTCTTAATGCATTATTGTTGTCTTAGCCAACAATAATACTTGACTAAGGATCTTTTAAGAATAATCATATTATTCTCAGGACATTATTATAAAACAGTTTATTTATGCACATAGAAAAGAAACTGAAATAATAATGGCAACGCCTTATATTAATATGATAAATCAAGTATGTTATTGTAACCATCTCGTGATTGATCTTTGGGCATACTCTTACATCTAAAATGACTTGATCTGCACAAATAAGGAAAACGAAAAGATCTTCCCAAAAGTAGTTTTTCACATCAGCGAAGAATCGCTTTTTTTGCTGATGGGTCAACCTTTTTGGGGTTATGTTAGCTGCTAAATAATTTGCAAAATCAGCAAACCAAGGAACTGCAGACTCTGTTATGGCTAGGAGTTGTTCTTCAGGAAACAAGTCGTTTATTTTAACGAGGTCCTCGGGGTGTGGATTGTCTAACCTTGAAAGGTGATCTACTGCCAAATTTTCAGCTCCTCTCTTATTTTTATCTCTAAGTCGAATTCCTGTAACAATAGAATCCATCTTATTAATCGAGATTTTGCATCAATTTTTGTTAAAAGATAACGAAGAGCAGAATGATCAGTGTAAACGATGACTTTCGACAATATTAAATATGATCTGAATTTATCAAATACAAAATAATAGCTGGCAATTCTTTTCCCGTGGCAGTGTAGTTTGCTTGTGCGGCCGTCAAAGTTTTGCTAGCATAATAAATCGGTCAAAAGTGCTTGTCTCTTTGTTGTCCCAAAACTGCACCTAATGCAAAATCATTCGCATCACACATTAGTTCAAAAGGTAGATTCCAATTAGGTGAAATCATAATCAGGGAATTAACTAACACTTTCTAATCAGGGAATTAACTAACTTTTCTTTGAAAGTGTTAAAAGACTCTAAACATTCCTAGTCAAAATTGAAAAGCACATCCTTTTCTAGTAATTTTTTTAAAGGCTTAGCTATCTTAGAGAAATCTTTAAGAAATCTTCAATAAAAACTAGCATGTCCTAGAAAGCTTCTTAAGGCCTTAACTGAATTAGGGGGAGGTAATTTTTTGATGGTTTCAATTTTTGCTTTATCTACCTCTATCCCTTTACTAGAAATTTTATGTCCTAATACAATACCTTCTTAAACCATAAAGTGACATTTTCCCCAATTGAGCACTAAATTTGTCTCTTCACATCTTATCAGAACACATTTTAAATTATTAAGACAGAGTTGAAAAGAATTACCAAAGACCGAAAAATCATCCATAAATACCTCCATGATGTCTTCCACGAGTTCATCAAAGATGGCTAACATGCATCGCTGAAAAGTAGTAGGGACATTACATAATCCAAAAGGCATTCTAAGATAAGCAAACGTACCGTATGGACATGTGAATGTTGTCCTTTCCTGATCTTCTGGAGCTATCAGGATTTGGAAGTAACCAGAGAGGCCATCCAAGAAACAGTAATACATATGTCCTGACAATCTTTCCAACATCTGATCTATAAAGGGTAAGGGAAAATGGTCTTTTCGAGTTGCATCATTTAGCTTTCTATAATCAATGCAAACTTTCCATCCAGTGACTGTTCTTGTAGGTATTGACTCCTTTTTGTCATTAGACACCACAGTCATGCCTCCCTTTTTAGGGACAACCTGCACAGGACTTACCCAAGAACTTTCAGAAATAGGATAAATAATGCCTGCATCTAGAAGTTTAATTACCTTGGCTTTTACGACTTCCTTCATGTTGGGATTCAATCATCTCTAAGTTTGCACCGTTGGCTTATATTCATCTTCCATTAAAATTTTGGTGGGTGCAAAAAGAAGGGCTAATTCCTTTAATATCAGAAATCTTCCAAGCTATAGCCTTTTTATGTTCTCTTAACACTTGAAGTAATTCTTCTTTCTCTTCATCGCTCAAATCTGATGCGATAATCACTGGTAATGTGGAATCATCTCCCAAAATGCATATTCTAAGTGGTCAGACAATTGTTTTAGCTCCAATTTAGGAGATTCATCAATCGAGGGTTTTTGTCTCAGTTCGTCTTTTAACTTAATACATTCATAACTTATGTGCCTTGTGACAAGTTCATGAGAGTTCAACTCCTTCATTACCTCTTTTACTTTAGTGGTGGCTTCATCTTCCTCCCCACCTTGAATAAGACACAGTTCCAACGTGTCTTCAAGAGTGATTTCCTATAAATTATCTTGAACAAAATAATCAATAACATCAATGAAATAACATGAATCATCTTGTTCTTTAGAAAATTGCTTAGAATCATAAATTTTGAAGACAACTTTTTCTTCACCAACCCTAAGCACGAATTTACCATCCTCTACGTCGATAATAGCTCTAGCAGTAGCTAAGAATGGGCGTCCAAAATTAAAGGTACCTCAATATCTTCATCCATGTCAAGCACAACAAAATCAACAGGGAATATGAATTTATCTACTTTTACTAACACATCTTCAATGATTCCCCTAGGATATTTAATAGATCTATCAGCTAATTGAATACTCATCCTAGTGGGTTTTGGTTCCCCTAGACCTAGTTGCTTGAACATTTTGTAGGGCATTAGGTTAATATTAGCACCTAGATCAGCTAAGGCTTTTTCAATGATTAAACTACCAATTAAGCAAGGAATAGTAAAACTCCCTAGATCTTTCAGTTTGGTTGGTAGTTTATTTTGGAGAATAGCTGAGCATTCCTCGTTGAGTTCCACTGTGGCTAGTTCTTCCAATTTCCTTTTGTTTGTGAAAAGCTCCTTTAGAAATTTTGCGTACTTCACCATCTACAAAATTGCTTCAACAAAAGGTAAGTTAATATATAGTTGCTTAAAAAGTTCAAGAAATTTACCGAATTGAGCATCTGTGCGGTCTTTCTTTAACTTTGCCGGATATGGTATGGGTGGTTTATATTCTTTAAGTGCTGGCGGGGTGCTTTCCTTAGGTTCCTCTTCTTCTACCTTGTCCTTTTTAGATTCTTGAACAGGCTTCCTTTCCAGTTCAGCAAGTATTTTCCTATCCATTAGAGTAATTGCTTTTACATGTTCTCTAGGATTTGGCTCAGTATTACTCGACAAACTACCTTGTGGTCTAACAGATATCATATTTGCGAGTTTACCAATTTGATTCTCGAGCCCTTGAATGGATACTTGTTGGTTCTTTAGTGCTGTTTCAGTGTTTTGAAAATGGGTCTCTGACACAGCCATAAATTTGGTGAAAATCTCTTCAAGGTTTGGCTTTTTCTCTTGTTTTGGAGGTGGCTGTTGAAATCCCGGATGAGGTGGTTGTCTTTGATTTCCTTGTCCTCCACATGAAAAATTGGGGTGGTTCTACCAACTTGCATTGTAAGTATTACTGTAAGGATTATTTTGAGATCTAGAGTTGTTACGCATATAGTTGGCTTGCTCAGTTTCAATGCTGTGTCCATAGGAGGAGTAATCTGGATTGTACATGTTTCCCTGAATTGCATCACACTGCATCATTGGGTGTGCCTGCATAGAACCAACAAAATTATCAATCTTTTAACTTAAAAGTTCTACCTGATTAGAAAGCATGGTGATGGCATCAATGTTAAAAACTGCTGTAGCTTTTGTCGGCTTTGTCCTCATGACTTGCCACTGATAGTTATTTAGTAACATCTCTTTTATAAACTCATAGGCTGCTTAGAGTGTTTTATTGTTGATTATTCCTCCGGCGGCTGCATCGATCACTTTTCATGTTGAAGGGTTCAAATCATTGTGAAAGGTTTGAACTTATAACCATAAAGGCAACCCATGGTGAGGGCACCTTCTAAAAGATCTTTGTATCTCTCCCAGGCATCATAAAGTGTCTCTAAATCCATCTGCACAAAAGAAGAGATATCATTCTACAATTTAGCTGTCTTCGCTGGAGGAAAATACTGAAGTAAAAATTTCTCAATCATCTATTCCCATGTAGTGATTGAGCCTCGTAGTGGAGAATTTAACCATTGTTTAGCTTTATTCCTTAAGGAAAAAGGAAATAGTCGGAGGCGAATGGCATCATCATAAACACCACTGATTTTATAGGTATCACAGAATTCCAAAAAATTGGCTAAACGTGAATTGGGATTGTCATCCTGTAAACCATCAAACTGCACAAATTATTGAATCATCTGAATAGTGTTAGGCTTTTAATTCAAAATTGTTTGCAGCAATAACAGGTCTAATAATACTAGATTGAGTACCAGCCAAATTAGGTTTAGCATAATCATACATAGTACGAGGAGCATCATTTTGGTTCACTGGTTCTGCAGCTATCGCAGGAGGTGGTAGATTGTCTTGATTTGCTTCCATCTCTTCCATAGGTCTAGGTTCTTCTTCTTGTCCTTGTTCTGGATAATGTAGGCTTTGTCTAATTTCTCTACGAGTTCTACAAACTGTAGCTTCTAAATCTTCATCAAAAAGTAGTGGTCCTACTGGGTTTCTTCTAGTCATAAACTAGAGATACCTAGAAAGGGAAAAATCAAAGAAAATTAAAATAAGTAAATAAAAATAAATGTTGAAAATAAATAAAAATATCAATGGCTAAAGTAATAGAAATCGAGTGTTCTTAATATCTTAGTTCCCCGACAACGGCGCCAAAAACTTGATATTCGCGATATGAAGTAATAAAATTTATAATAATGATCACACCAGAAACTAACTATTATAACGATTTTAAGGCAAGCGCACCTATCGAACAGTAGTATAGCTTAGTGGCAAGACCGAGATATCGTACCCAAGGGAACCAAAAGTACTAGTACTAACTTTCTTTCTATTATTTAACCTAGAAATAAAGGGGGGATTTTTATGAAACTAAACTAAGAATGCACAAAAAGTGAATTGGGGAAAAACTCTTAGGAAAAACTGATTCATTTGGACAATACTCAAGGGAGAATCCACCTAGACTTCACTTGTTATCAACTCTTGAACTAGACGATTTATTCACTTGACTTGATCCATGGAAATCACTAATTTATGTTAATACCTCCGTCAAGGATAAGAACAACTGAAATCTCTTTCTAGTTAAAACCCCTAGTCTTCCATTAACTCGATCTATGGATCCCCTTATTGGGGACTTTTGCTAGGGTTGCATGCAACTCCGCTTAATTATGCTAGATCTACACTTAAATAGGGACTTTTGCTCCTCTGAATAAGCACATCATTACTTGAATTAATACCTAGGAATATTAAAACAAGAATTAAGAACACATAATTAAGAACAAATCAATCATTTATCATATAACTCAACAGAAAATAATAACAAGATCCATCTTAGGTTTCATCCCCCTCAAGTATTTCGGGGATTTATCTCATACTGATAAAAGAAAACATCCCAGAAGAATAAAAATAACAAAACATAAAGAACCCAAAAACCCCTGTAGGAAGTTGAAGGGAGATCTTCAGTCTTGAAGGAGAATCTGGCTTCTGAGATGGATCAATCGGCTTCTTTTGGAGTAATTCCCTGCTTCTGCTCTCCTTTTCGAGGGAGAAAAGTACTTTTTTGAGGAGAGAAAAGTATATCTTTTTGGTTGCCCCCTAGGGTCTTTATATAGAGCTTTGGAATGCCTTTCTTAGCCTCTAAGCAGCCTTTTCCGAGTAGAATTGCACTTCCTCACGACAGGGACACGCCCGTGTGCCACAGCTGTGTGACTTCGACAATGGGTCGTGTTCGGTTCTGTTTAGTGTGGCATAGCCGTGTGAGTCGGGGTTGGGTCGTGTTTGAGATTTAGGATGGCACAGCCGTGTGGTGAACTCCTAGGCCATGTTGTTTTCATACTTCAGCCCATTTTCTCTGTTTTCAGCCCATTTCTCATTCTTTTCACTTTTCTATGCTCTCCTGAGTATAAAACATGAAATTAAAGGTTTAAGAGCATCAATTTACACAAATCAAGGGTTAATTCACCTAGAAATTGGGCTAAGCATGGGGTAAAAACATGTATAATTTATCGTTTATCAACTCACATGATAACTATTAATATACTCAAACTCAACCAATAGTAATAGTCTTCCTCAGTTGCTTTCAAACTCTAGAACACAGTGACAAAACATATTTTCAAATTTTGAATCATTTTCTCTGATTAGCTTTCAGTTTAAGAATGAAATATGATATTACAATATAACCTCATATCTAAAGCTTATCGTAGTTTCTCTCGGAATCACAATATAAATTTCAGATCTCTATCTGAAACAATAAAGACTGTCACCCTATACCAATTAGGATTTTTAAGAATGTATGACTCAACAAGTCTATCAAGAGAGAAATCCATGTGTACAAAGATAAAACATGAAGACTTCTTCAAACAGTCAACAATAATTCAGATAACATCTATCTTTTTCGGTGATAAAATTAACTTCGATACAAAATTTATCGACATTTTATCTCATTTTCACTCAGATATCAACAAATGTTGTAATAGTCTCTAAAGGGCTAATTGATCGGCTATAACTTGCTAATCGATCGAACATTTGGACATAAAATCAAAGATATTACGTTTCATATTCATTCACCAGTACATCTATCGTAGTTTATTGTACATCTTAACACTCTCCAAATGAATAGACAATTATCACTGTGAGCTAAATGTCATATTTTTTTGTGTAATCTGAGGATTGTTCGGTACACAAACTCTATTTCGAAACAAAGAATAATCATCGGTTTCAATCTGAAATTCTAAATCAGAAGTCAATTTACGTTGTACCCTTTAGAACTTGTAAGTTGCTAACGTATTTCTGAGCTTCACAAATTTGCTGAATAAACATCTATTTAACTTTTAACTCAGCTAATATCTATCTATCATTCGACAAGATTGATCACATATTCATCGCTCTTAAAGCGCACAAAGGTTTCTTGCTTAGAACATCCGTAACTGTGATTGTTTGCACAGGGTGATAATTAATCACTGACTCACAATCTTTCAACAATTCAAGCCATCATTACTGTAACAAATTCAGATCTTTCAGAACATCAAAAATTTTCACTCTTGCAGTCATGAAAAGATTACATTACTCACTAAACTATTAATGCCGCAAACTATTCAACACAAATACAATGTCAACCATCTCTAATTCTCATGTCGAATAACTCTTTTCATGCAGCTTTAAATGTACGTAAGCATAAGCTATCATTATACATTCTTATACTAGAACCCACTTCAAACCATTCAATGATGAATGACTGAAAATTATAAACTCCATACTAGACACAGGCTGAACCAGAACTGATGCATCAGTTAACAATGTCTTCAACTTTTATAACTTTATTAGCATGTACTTAAACCAAAACAAACTTCGCATAAATGAGAACTTCAACAATCGAAACAACTTTTAAATTTACAATAACATTTCTCAATAAAATCATTCTGATAAATATAATTCTATGCATGTCTTCAAGAATACGAATACTTCTTTTAGACTATTCATCTATTTACCAGTGAATGTTCAAAGTTTATTTCCAGCCCTGTGGATATATTCACACACTTATAACTCGATTAATCCTTCAAGCAAATAATCCAATCAAACTAGACAACTGAACGATCTCTGCTGTTAAATAATAACTTTTCAAAGAAATCTTTTCTTCTTGTTAGAAGAATAACCCAAACATTTTATTAAACAGATTTGAACTTGGTCTTCTATATTTTACACTTTTCCTGATATCAATCCTTTCACGAAAACTAGAAAAGGATTTTATAATAAAGCTACCTCATCTATTAATCATAAAAGCTTTTAACTATACTGAAGCCACTTCTATCTAATAGAAATTATAATGCCATAATAAGGCTGACATCTCAACAGTATAGATAGATAATGTCCCAGCTATCAATAATGCGTTATGAACACAAGAGAAATTCAAATATGATCTCAATAACAACCAGTGCAGAAACACAATCTCCATAAAATTGATAACTATACCACTATACTCCCATGATCAAATTCAAAATTTTAATCATATTAAATATAATCATCTCTGTCAAAAGAATATCTCTAGCAGACTTTCACATAGAATCATAATAAAACCAAGATAGTGAAATCTCAAAATGTTAAGCTATACAATATTTTTGGAAATTACAACCCATGAAGAATAATTAAGATTTCAATGATATCCCAAAAAATTTCCAAGAAGGAAAAAATATCACTCATAAGCACTGGAATTCTCAGTAACAGAAGTAATATAATCTTCATGTATATTCAACAAAATAATAACCGGTAGAAACAAAATACTAGCATCACACAAATTTTATCATCATCTTTTCTGTAACAAAAAGGAATAGTATATTAAAGAAAAATTGAGGAATGCTAATCATAACCCCAAACAGACCCACAATGCTTTTGTATATCAGTATGTTCAGCTAACGTTATCATACAATAAGAGTTTCATTTGAAAATATTTAGCTACATATACCCTTGAGAGTAAATAAACAAATTTCATACTCAGAAGAGGTTATCGTAAATTACTCACCTATAACTGCTGCACTCAGCTATCAATACAATTCAAACATTATTCCACTATCTAATTCTATCATCACTAAGCCCACATTAACCCATCACTAACAGAAATCAATTCAGAAGAACTTTCAGTAAATACCTTCTTTAGATATTATACCTGAATAGATTATTTAATCAAAGTCACCTTCTTATTTAACGGTGACTTTGCATAATCCCGAATAGTCTTTAGAACGATCCAATATCTCTTTTAGTACTGTCTTCAAGTGCTAACTCATCCTCTTATTTGATTACAGTATTAATCCTTCAACCATAAAACTCTGTAATTCCACACTCGTAAGCTTATTTAATCTATATAATACGAATTTCATTACAATACATTACTGATGAGAGGGGTGAGGGTCGTAAAGCCTCAAATTTAATTCTCACATAAACATGCATATCACACATATTATTACGAATAGCCAATTCCTTACTAATTCCACACTGTCAAAACACCAAATGATCATTTACTTATGATCAGTTTTATGCTTAATACATAGTTCATATGCCAATTCAAATCACTAATTCACAATCAAGTATTCACATAGTAATCACAAACTAAACATCACAACTCATATACTTATATAATTATAGCATTCATCAATAGCAAAATATCATGCACTCTGATTCATACCTTTATAAATTTCAACTCATCACCAACACATTTTCACTCAAACGTTTGAGTATAACATTTCTGTCCTATCGAAAATAGCTCAGTTGGAAAGCATATCTGTCTAATCAAAATAATTCTCATCAGAGTCGGGAGATATCACACTAACAAAGGTTAAATGTGGCATGTATAGCTAGACTCTTACTTGCAACGTTAGTCCTAGAATTGACTAAACCGTAGCTTTGATACCAATAAAAAGTAACACCCTTAACTCGTATCATTGCTGGAATAGGGTTACGTGGTATTACCTATCAATCACATCTTAAAGTATACATTTCTCATACATTTAAGCATTCAAATACATACACCATTCAAACAAAATCATTTTGTCCCATACAATGACATACGAGGCCTTAAAAATGCATAGAAGAGCTAAACCGATAATATTTGAAAGCTCTGGGAAACATATAAAATTTTCATGCATACAGGGGTCATACGCCCATGTGAACAGGCCGTGTTCCTCACATGGTCACCAGACACACCCGTGTCTAGGTCATATGGAAACAGAGCGTACATACTGACTTGGGTCACACGGCCGACCACACGCCTATGTGCTAGCCTCTGTCCTACACACGGCCAGTAGACACACCCGTGTATCTAAACCGTGTAACTCACTAACCTATTTTAATTAAACATTAAGGGTCACACGGTCGAGTCACATGCCCGTGTGCTCAACCATGTGGCATGAAAATAGGCTTTTTTTAAGCCACTTTTCCTCCTAAATTTCATGACTTAAAAGCATACAAATGGCATCAATTTCACATACAATAGGCAACCAAAAATGACCATTTCATGCACATCTTATACCATAACAATCCAAATCATTTTACAAATCAAAACATAGTCATTTCTTATACAAAACACATACCAAAACTGTAACGCCCCAAAAATATAAGGGTTGTAATTTTTCATGTTTTGACACAAATTGCTTATTTGGCATGATGGCTAAATGATTTGGGTATCTTTGGGAGTGTTTGAGAAGCCTGGGTTCAAGCCTTGGCTTTGGCAAAATTTTTGGTTTTTCTTTTAAATGAATCTGGACACTGGGGCATAAGCCTTTTAAATAATAGTGGTTGTTTTTAAGTCACAAAAAGCCTAGTCGCTAGTTGGTAAGAGGCGTGTGGTGTGTGCATGAGGTCTAAGGTTCAATTCATGGAATAAGCAAATGAGTTATTTATTTTGCTGGCTAAGCTTGGAATGAGGTGGAATTGGACTGGAACTCTGTGGTTGAATTGGTCATAAGAGTTTGAATTGAATTTGAATGGGAGGTTGGAGTAAATCAATGAGAAATTGGTGGAGTGATTTGTGGAGATTTTCATGGAATTGAGGTGTGAGAGGAGTTGTAGCCGAATGAGGGTATCTTGAGTAGGTGAATTCGGATAGGGGTCCCTTTGTGTGTGCATTTTCGGTAAGTTTGTGAAGGTGTTGGTGCCGAATTCTTTTCTGACGTTTTGGGTTTTCATTCTTGTTTTTGCAGTTTTGGTTGCTCTCTCTCCTTTTTCGTTTTTGTGCAATACCTTTGTGACCATTTAGGGTATTTCTTCTTACTTTCTTTCCTAAAAGCTGAATATGGTATCTCTCTCTTCTCAAATTTAGTTCACTTTTTAGCTGAACCCTGCTTCTTCTTCCCGTCTTTTATTCTTTTGGTTTTACTCTCTTGGCTGAATCTTTACACATCTCCTCTCTTCTAACCTTGACTAAACACATCTCATTTCATCCCTCTCTCCATTAGTCGTTCACTCCCTCTCCTCCCTTGTTATCTCTAAATCGAATATTGTACCTTCCTTTCTCACGCACCTCGATTTTTGACTGAGCACCTCCTTTGCACTTTCTCATTTCTTTCTTTTGATTGGTTGTTGGTCGAATCCCTTCCCTCTTTCTCAATTTTAATCGGTTTTGTGGGGGTGACCGTTCTTTCCATTTTCTCCCTAATTTGGTTGGGGGTAAAGTTTGCAGCTTGGATGTTCGGTTCTTATTCTTTTCTGCCAATCAATTTATAATCTCTTAACATCTTCTTTTATTATTAATGGTTGCTAGGAACGGGGTGATACTAACTCGGTTTCTATCATGGTGAGATGGGAAGTGGGATTGTAGATCGATTACTTTTCCTTTGATTTCGGTAAGTGACTGTGCCTTTACTCTAACTTTTGTATGTGTACTTTGCCTTATTAGTGACGTTTGGGAATACAGGGGTCTCAAGAGAGGAAGTTATTGTTAGTTTTTTGTAACAGTTCAAGTGAGAAATATTTTCTCGTTCGATCAAGGTAAGATATAGTGATGTTTGGATTGGTATAAGTGAGTATTTGGTTTTGGAAAACGAGTAATGGAATATCTGGATTTTTTGTAAGCTTTGAGCTCGTAGGTGACTCTCGTGTTTTCGCAACCAAGTGTGTAACCGTACACCAGTCTATTACTATCTATGCCAAGAAGGTGTGTACTTGTACCCTTCTATATCAGGGAATCGGCAAAAGCGGAAAAGCTGAAACTTCAGCATTCGAGGCCTCATGAGCGTGCGAACAATCGTGCCGTGAATCGAGCCCACCAACCTTGGGCAATAGACTGTACATGCCTCCACGTGCGTTCTTGTAGGCTTGGGCCGTTATAGGCTACATTGGGCCAAACTAGGCCGTGTGGGCCCAATGGGCTAGTGGGCCCCACATAGACGAAATCCATGGTAAGTGACAATTATGGGACTGGGCTTTGTAAGTCATGTAGCTGTGACTGAATTTAGGCTAAATGGGTTACACGAGCGTGTGGGCCCACTTTGGTCGAGTAATGGGCCTTGGGCCTATTTACACCATTATGACCACTTAGGTCATCTGAGTCATTCGAGACGACTGTAGACCTTTTAAAGGGTCGTTATCTGTACCAAGACCCCACATTTAGTAAAATGACCAAAATACCCTTGAGCGGTAAAATTACCATTTTACCCCTAGTCGATGAAAAGCCCGTTTTACCCCAAATGGTAGGGTGTTTGATGTGTATGATATTTATATGACTGATTTTGAGCATGACATACTACATGCACGTAATATTTATGCCACGACATACCGCATGGGGTGGGGATTTTGATTTGGAGGAAGTACTGTTTAGTGGCTCTACCACGTATTTACTGTTACTGGTGGCTTTGCCACATATTCTGATTCTAGTGGCTTTGCCGCGTGTTCTGTCATTAGTAGCATTGCTGCGTTATTATTGCTAGCAGCTTCGCTACTATATTGATGTGTTGGCTGGGTAGGTCGATTTTATCCCCACATGGTGTGTTGGTTGGTACGGGTGGTGTGTTGGTTGGATTGGGATAGGTTGCATATCTGCACTATATTGATATTGTATTGGGCTTAAGCCCACACTGTTACTGCATAGGGCTAAAGCCTAGACTGTTCTTCTATTTAATAGGGCTCAGGCCCATACTGTATCTTCATGTACTGTTCTGTTTGACTGATAAGGGATTATACACTAAGTTTTCGCAAACTCACCCTTTTCTTTTAACTGTACACGTAATCCCCAGCCTTACACGATTTGGGCAGCAAAGGGACTCGAAGGTGGCTACACAATTGTTGCTGTTTCACTTTTGATTTTTTTTACTTAAGTTACATAAACGGTTTTGATTACTTTTGTAATATGGCCATTTGAGGATTTAACTTTTAATTGGGCTTGATTTCTTACTTCAAACTGCTAGAGTAGGACAAACGACTTTTCAAATTAAAAACTGTTTTCAAAGTAAAATACACATTTTCAAACTTCACGGTTTTGATCAGTCTAATAAATTATCAATAAAAAAGTATGGCAATCATTTTACTAAGACGTTTTCAACTCCTAATAATGTAAATGGCAGAATTTTTCTCAAACAATAAAAACTAGAGGGGATCTAAATTAAATTCAGATTTTCGCCTACAAATCTAAATTTTGGCAAACTTTTGACAGGACAATTTGATAAACACAAACACAAAAAGACTTAAACATGGAAATGAATAGTTATCGACAAATCCAGTTTTTGAACGACACTTTGATGTGACACGTCAGATCCAGCCATAACGTCTGGGATGAGTTTGAGGTGTTACAAAAACTAGCTTGATCCATTAGCCATAATTCACCTATAAAACCCAATTCAATGTTCATCCAAATTCACCATTTATAAACATCTTAGAAAACATAGATGGTACATGCCTTAATCAAGCATTTAACCAACTATCAAGACTTATGTGTATTAAACATATACAAACATATCAAGCATATATATCACCTAACATTAACCATTTGTATATCTCAAATCCATACCAAAATATGCCAAATACATACTTAAAACATGCCAAACCATATGGCCAAATACACTTTCCATGGTAAACCAAAATAACCATAGCCTATACAAACCATATAACCAAGTCACAATGTGTATAAATACCGAAATTATTAGCTAGATAGTGTGATGCAATCTCCGTTGACTTCCATCTCGAGCGAACGTCCCAGCACTGTAAAACATAGAAAAATAACACCAAGTAAGCTATAAAGCTTAGTAAGCTCGTAATATAATAACTAATATTACTAAATAATCACATTACAAACAATTACATCCAGTCATAATATAGCTCATTTGATTTCACCATTCTACCTCATATTCATGCACATGATTTAAACAAGACTTCCACGAGTTTATTCATTTAAAAGCTCGTATGATTCTTTAACTTCTTATCTCTTCATTCTCATTTGCAAATACATAAGCAACAATATATAACTTTATTTGATCCATGATTCATCACCATTCTTTAACCGAATGAATCATGTAAAATATCGTTAAATCATTGTAATTCTCACTCAATGTGCCATATTCATATAATTAACACAATCATTGCTCATATCACATCTATCATTCAATTCATACCTCACTATAGCCAAATAAACACATTTTGGCATAAAATATAATTATACACTAATAATTCTCATTTCATATTCATGATACAATATGAACTCATTAAATTACCTTCATTTGACTCATACATAAGCTCTGAATGTACCTGATTTTCTTAATTCAATTGAACTTTCATTCTTGTCTTAACTTTGCTTGTTGAACCATTTGGAATCATTAAGGATACTCAGAAGTCTCGTATATCACATACAATGCCATATCCCAGATATGGCCTTACATGTTATCACATATCGATGCCAACAGCCCAGCTATGGTCTTATACGAATCATATATAGATGCCAATGTCCTAGACATGGTCTTACATGAAATCACATAACGATGCCAATGTCCCAAACATGGTCTTACACGAAATTATATATCGATGCCATATCCCAGATATGGTCTTACACAAAGTGTCAAATATCGATGCCATAGCCTAGCTATGGTCTTATACAAAATCATGTACTGCCATAGTCCCACCATGGTCTTTCCCGTGAATTCGTCTTTCTTTACGAAACGGTTGTGTTCTACCCTGCATTTTTACTTATTTCGAACAATTAATTTAAGTTCCAAAATTAAATCAATTATATGAATACATTCATACTATCATTCATCAATTCCATAAATATACATTGAAGTTTGATTATACGAACTTACCCCAATCGCTAAAATGACGGAATGGATCGACTAGTCCGATACTTTACTTTCTCCTCATTCTAGATCCAAATCGCATTTTTCTCAATCTATATAATAAAGAAATTTTCTTATTTAATCACTAATTCACTCAATTTAACACAATTTACATATTTTGGCAAAATTACACTTTTGCCCCTAATGTTTTACATTTTTCACAATTTAGTCCTTATCACATAAAATTCTAATTTCATGCAATTTAGTACAGCCCATGTATTTTCGAATTTCATACATCCCACAAATAGTGCATATTTTTGATTTATTTCACAATTTAACCATAATATTTCAACATTTCACAATTTAATCCCTTTTTGACATTTTTGTCAAAAATCACTTTACGAAAGCTATTAATCTAACATCAAACCTTCCAAAACTATCACCAATAATCTAAATACAAGCATTCAACAATGGAAATATTCATAAACTTTAACGATTTCTCAAATTAGTCCTTAGGCTAGCTAGACTAAACTGTAATGATCTCAAAAACGTAGAAATTATTAAAAACGGAGCTAAAATCGTACCTATTTGAGCAAAAACACCATAGTCGAATGTCAAGCTCTGCCATTGCTATGTTAAACCTTATTTTTAGTTGTGAAATGAATGGAAGATGATGATATTTGACTTTGTTTTATATATTATTAACTTTAATTACTTATTTACCTATTTACCCTTATAAAATATTAATAATTACACCAATTGCCACTCCAATATCATCAAATTTCTCATAAATGGGCTATTTACCACATAAGGACCTTCACTTTTAAGTTCTACAGCTATTTGACACCTTTAGCTTATAGAACACAACTTTTGCACTTTTCGCTATTTAGTCCTTTTTATCGAATTAACAACTCAAACGGTAAAATTTCCTCACAAAATTTTCACACAACTCTAATATCATGCTATAATTATTAAAATAATAATAAATTAAGTATTTTGATTTCAAATTTGTGGTCCCAAAATCACTGTTCTAATTTGACCCAAAATTGGCTATCACAAGAAGAGTTGCATGGGTTGCCTCTTGTCAAAGAGATTAAGTTTTCTATTGATTTAGTGCCTGGGACTATGCCGATATCGATTGCTCCATATAGGATGGCTCCGGCTAAATTAAAAGAATTAAAAGCTCAGTTGCAAGAGTAAACAGATAAGGGATTTGCGAGACCAAGTTTTTCTCCCTAGGATGCTCCTGTTTAGTTTGTGAAGAACGATGGATGTATGAAACTTTGTATTGAGTATTGATAGCTCAACAAAGTGACTATAAATAACAAGTATCTGTTGCCAAGGATCAATAATTTGTTTGACCAGTTAAAAGGGGCAACAGTGTTCTCCAAGATTGACTTGAGATTCGGCTACTATCAGTTGAGAGTTAAAGAGTCAGCTATTTTGAAGACCAACTTTAGAACACGGTATGGACATTATAAATTTCTTGTGATGCCTTTTGGTTTAACTAATGCTCCTACCGTTTTTATAGACTTGATGAATCGGATCTTCCGACTGTACTTAGATAAGTTTGTAGTGGTGTTTATAGATGATATTCTGATTTATTCTCGAGATGAGTTCGAGCATGTCGAACACTTGAGAATTGTATTGCAGATTTTGATAGAAAAGAAATTATTTGCTAAATTCAGTAAAAGCGAGTTTTGGCTTCGAGAAGTCAGATTTTTGGGACATAGTTTCGAATAATGGTATTCGGGTTGATCCAAGTAAGATTTCAGCAATTGTTGATTAGAAATCACCAAAAAATTTATCCGAGGTTAGAAGCTTTTTGGGCTTAGCCGGGTATTATCGATGCTTTGTCAATGGATTTTCGATGATTGCTACTGCTATGACCAAGTTGTTGCCAAAAGATGTTAAGTTTGAATGGATCGACAAATGTCAGCAAAGTTTTGAGAAATTGAAAGTGCTATTGATTGAGGCACCGATTTTGGTACAATCTAAGTCAGGAAAGGAATTTGTAATTTATAGTGATGCGTCTTTGAATAGTCTTGGCTGTGTGTTGATGCAAAAGGGAAAAGTGATAGCTTATGCCTCGAGGCAATTGAAGCCACACGAGAATAACTATTCGACCCATGACTTGGAATTGGTTGCCATCATTTTTACTTTGAAAGTTTAGCGTCATCATTTGTACGGTGAGAGAGATCGTATTTTTTTTGTACGGTGAGAGAGGTCGTATTTTTACTCATCATAAGAGTTTAAAGTATATTACGACTCAAAAAGATCTGAATTTAAGATAACAGAGATGGCTTGAGTTACTAGAAGATTATGAGTTGCTGATCGATTATCACTCGGGGAAAGCAAATGTAGTGACAGATGCTTTAAGTAGAAAGTCTCTGTTTGCTTTGAAAGCTATGAGTACGAAGTTGGCTGGGTCTGATGATGGCTCAATTTTGGCCTAGTTGAGGGCTAGACCGCTATTTCTTCAACAAATTTGTGAAGCTCAGAAGAGTGATAGTGAATTACTAGCCAAAAAAGCTCAATGTGAAGTGAGTAATGATTCAAATTTTTGAGTCGGTTCAGACGATTATTTGATGTTCCGAGATAGAGTATGTGTACTGAAGGATAATGACCTTATTCAAAAAATTTTAAACGAGGCACACAGTGGTTACTTATCAGTTCATCTGGGTAGTACTAAGATGAATAATGATTTGAAGAATTTGTGTTGGTGGTCGGGTATGAAAATAGATATTTCTGAATTTGTATCAAAGTGTTTGATCTATCAACAAGTAAAAGCCAAGCATCAAGTGCCTTCAGGTCTACTTCAGCCAGTGATGGTACTTGAGTGGAAATGGGATCGAATTACAATGGATTTCGTAATGGGTTTGCCTTTGACCTCGAGGAAGAAAGATGCCATTTGGGTCGTTGTTGATCGATTGATGAAATCGACTCATTTTATTCTGATACGTATCGACCATTCACTCGACAAGCTAGTTAAATTGTACATTGCTGAGATTGTGCGATTGCGCGGAGTGCCTATTTCTATTATTTCGGATAGAGATCTGATATTTACTTCGAGATTTTGGAAAAAGTTGCAAGAGGCCTTGGGCACAAAATTGAATTTTAGTACCGCGTTTCATCCGTAAACCGACGGTCAATCCAAATGAGTAATTCATATTCTCGAAGATATGTTTCGATATTGTGTTCTAGAATTCGAGGGTAGTTGGGAATAATATCTACCTTTGGTCGAATTTGCTTACAGTAACAGTTTTCAGTCGAGTATAAAAATGGCACCAGATGAGGTATTGTATGGCCACAAATGTCGAATTGCTTTGCATTTGACTGAGCTTAGTGAGAGACAGATTCACGGGGTTGATTTGGTTAAGGAAATCGAAGAAAAAGTGAAAGTAATCTATGATTTTTTGAAAGCCACTTCAGATCAAAGAAAGTCATACGCGGATTTGAAAAAAAAAAAGAGATCGAATTTCAGGTGGGTGATAAAGTATTTCTAAAAGTGTAACTCCCCGGATTTTGGGCCTAGAAGTATTGGGCCTTGAGCTTGGGATCGGTTAGATGGCAGATTATAAAAGTTTAATTGTGCTTGAAAATATCACAATTGCATGTTTGGTGTGTTGCTTAAGTCTTTTGGGTGTGTGTGGGAGGTTTTTAGAAAGCCTGTGGTTGAGCTAGAACATTGGCAAAATTTTTAATTTTTGCCTTACATGGATCTGGACATTGACATGTAGGGTTTATAATATTTTATGTTATTCCATGACACAAGGAGCCTATTTGACTTGGTGGTAAGTGGCGTGATTTAGCATGTAGGAGAACTGAGGTTCGAATGCTCTTGCAATCAGATGCAAGTATTTTTGCTATGAGTGGGCGGCAAGAGTTGGAATGATGGCAAACTCTATCAAGTTGGTTGTTGACTTGGTAAGAGGTAAGGTTGAATGAGTAAAGGTTGCTATTTGAATTAAATTCAAATTGGAAGTGGAATAAATTGTGGAGCAAAATGAGGAGATTATCAAGGGATTTGTCTGGGTGAGGGTTAGCCGAAATTGGGGGTAGCATGAAGGGTTAGGTCAGATAGGGGACTTTCATTGTTGCATTTTTGGCTTTGAGAGAGTTGGTGCCGAATTCTTTTTGATATGTTTCGAGTTTTAATACTTTTTGCAATTTCGTCATTTTAATTTTGACCATTTAGGTATTCATTTCGGAGAAACTGTATTTGCATAGCTCTCGTCTCTATACTTTTTCTTCTCTTGTTCCTCTTCGTAGCCGAACCTAAGCCTCTCATCTTCACTTTTTGGGCCGAATCTCATTGCTTTCTTCTCCTATTTCTTTAGTCGAAATTTTACACTTTCTTTTTTCCATTTCATATTTTTCTTCTTCTCTTTTGTTCATCGCCAAATTGTTAATATTGGCCATACTCTTGGCTGAACCTATCTTGATTTATCTTAACCTCAAATTTCTTTGTGGCTGAAACCTATTCCCTTCTTTTTCTAAAAAGCCGAATTGGGTTGTGGGTAGTTTACCATTCGGCCAAACCCTACTAATCTTTCTCCCCTATTTGTTCTTTTGATTGAACCTTATCATAGCTGAATCTTAATAGGTTCTCTTTTTGCTTGTTTTCTTTCTTTCTACATAACCGAAACTATTCTCTGCTCTTCTTTCTTCGCTTTAACTTTGCCTTCACCTTTCGTCTATGTACTTTTATTCTTCCTTCTAGCTAAGCTTTATTAACTTTGTTCCCCATTGTTCTTTCGATTGAATTTGTAAGAATATCGGGCTTTCCTTAGTGATCGACGGCTTCTAAGTTTTATCAATTCAACCAAACAGAAATTTTGGTTAAGCACTTCTTGTTTTGTTTCGGCTTTTGGGGATTTCAGGAGTAGGGCTTTTCTTCTGTTGAGATGTAAGGTTCTGATTTGGAGATTTATACTCCTCTAATCCTTCTCTTTTGATTGGAATCATGGCGATTCATAGGTGCCTAGATCCATCAACGTTCGATCGGTTTAGGGGGAGACTCTTTAACTTCGTGTGTTAGTAGTCGAGTAAGGCATAGTGGTAGGTAATTGTTGGATAAACCCTTGAGTATGATTCTCTATATACATTGGTGAAGGTATTAATTAATTCTGTTTGTCAATAGGTTGAGCGCATCGGTAGTCAGAATCGCAAAACATGTGTGTAACCAGACCCCTACTGTAATATAGATCTGCAAAAGCTAAAATGTCGAAATGCCGAAACGTTGACATTCGAGGCCTTACGAGCGTGTGAATGCTTGTGGGTCGAACTAAGCCCACAAATCGTAGGCAAAAGTCCATCGAGGCTATCATGTGCATTTCCAAGCACTTGGGCCGTTATGGGCCTCGATGGGTTGAAATTGGCCTAATGGGCCTACGGGCCCATAGAGGTAAAATACTTGGTAAGTGATTATTATTAGACTAGATTATGAGGTGTGTGATGCTGTATGTGAAATTGGACCGAATGGGCCACACGAGTGTGTGGGCCCACTTGGGCCCAAAATGGGATTTGGGCCCACAAGCAATGTTTTGGCCAAATAGGTTATTCGTGTCGCTCAAAGCGATGTTAGACCTTTTAGGATGTCGTATTAGGTACTGCGACTCCATAAGTAGTTATTGACCAAAATACCCCTAAGGGGTAAAATTATCGTTTTACCCCTGATTTGTAAAATTATCGTTTTACCCCTAATTTCTAAAATTACTGTTTTACCATTGATTTATAAAATTACCGTTTTACCCCTAATTTGTAAAATTACCATTTTACCCTTATTTTTTAAAATTACCATTTTACCCCTAATTTGTAAAATTACCATTTACCCATGATTTGTAAAATTATCGTTTTAACCCCAGTTTATAAAATTACCAAAATACCCCTAATTTATGAAATTAAAAAATACCCCTAATTTTTTAAATTACCGAAATACTCCTGTAAGGTAGAATTACCGAAATACCCCTATAGGGTAAAATGACTATTTTGCCCTTAGGGTGTAAAATGACTGTTTTGCCCTTGTGGGCAAGTGACTGACTTGGTTGGTGTATTTGATTGAATTGACTGTGATCGTATGACAGTATTTTGACTGACGTGACTGAGGTTGTGTGATTGGTATGTTTTTAACATGTGTTTAAATGACTGTTATTGATCATGGCCATTATGCATACATGTGTGATGATTGAGCATGCCATACACGATACTCTGCATGGGGTTGGGCTTGATTTGAAGTTATGTGCTAGTGGCTTTGCCACATAATCTATTTTTGGTGGCTTTGCCACGTTATCTGGTATTAGCAGCATGGTTGTGTATTAGTGTATGGGCTGAGTGGGTCGAGTTATTCCCCACATGGTGTGTTGGGTTGGTACGGGTGGTGTGATGGTTGGACTGGGTTGGGCTTTCATGCATATGCTGTTCTGATTCTGTAATGGGCTTGAGACCACACTGTTCTGTATAGGGCTTCGACCCAGTCTTTTCTGCATATCTATACTATACTGTTACTGATTCTGTTTTAGAATTAGGTCCACCTAATTCTGATTCTGTAATGGACTAAGGCCCATCTGGTACAGTCTGTTATAATGAGCCTAGACTTTTTATTCTTTTATATGTCTGACTGCTCCTTTTATATAGTAGGGGATTACATACTAAGTTTTCATAAACTCACCTCATTTATTAACTCTGCAGGTAATTCCTAGCATTAGGTGGATCGGTGTGGCGAGGGACTTGGAGATAGCCACATACTGTTTATGCTTCCGGATTTGATTATTTGTGTTTAGTACTTTTGATTTGGGTTATAATAAGGCCTCTTAAAGTTTCTAGATTTTTAATTCTCAGGTTTTACTTATTTTGATTCATAATTGCTAAAGGTTGACCTCGGTTTTCTAAAAATGTTAACTATTTTCAAAACAACACTACGTTTTAGCAAAACAATTATTTTAAGTTAAGCTTCCGTTATCAAAAGAATTGGGCTAGTGGCATATCAGTTGGCTTTACCGGTGGAATTGGAATGGATTCATAATGTGTTTCATGTGTCGATGTTACGACGATATCGTTCAAATCCTTCACATGTGATTTCTCCGACAGAGGTTGAGATTGATTAGATATGACATATGTGGAAGAACCAAACAAGATTTTAGCTTGGAAAGTCAAACAATTGAGGAATAAAAGTATAGCATTAGTGTAAGTGTTGTGTCATAGACATGGGGTTGAAGAGGCTAAGTGGTAACTCGAGGAATCCATGAGAAAACAGTACCCATGCTTCTTTTTCGGTAAGATTTTTGGGGACGAAAATCCTTAAAGGGTGAGAGTTGTAATAGCCCGATTTAGGGCCAAGTCAGAATAGTGGTTTTGAGAATTACAATAAAGTTTTAAGGCTTATAGTATCATTGAATGCATCTGTGAAAATATCGTTAAGAAATTTTATATATAGAGGGTCCAATTTGACTAGTAGGACTAAATTGTAAAAACTGCAAAATATGTGTTCTAGAAGCATTAGGGGTTTAATTTAAATGAATTTGTATATTAGAGGTCCTTATTTAGTAATTAGACCATTATATATCATGATGGACAAAAATGGACATGGAAGGGTAAAATTTCAAAGAAATGCCTCAAGGGCATTTTGGTCATTTGGTTAATAAAAGAATAAAAAGGGAAAATAAAGTAAAAAATTGTGTCTATCTTTTCCTACCATAGCCAAATTCACAAGGGAGCCATAGCTAGTGTTTCTTCACTTCCCAAGCTTAATAGTAAGTGCATCCTAGCCTCGTTTTTTATGCTCTTTACATTTTTAAAGTTGTAATCAACTAATCTAGCTATTTCTACCATTAATTTGAGCTAGGGTTCATGTTCAAAAATTTACCCATCTGTGACATGCATATGTTTTGATGTTTAATGGAAAAATATGAATGATTGATGTGTGTTTAACAACTTTTATTAAGAGATTTTTGATGAAATTGCATAAAAGGACCTTTTTGTAAAAAGTTGTAAAAATGTGTGTAGGAAGAGTGATTAAATGAAAAATATGTGTTAGTATGAGTATGAAAATAGTTCGGCTAGGCTTGGGTAACAAAGAAAATGAGTACAATTTATTTTACGAGCCAAGGGACAAAAGTGTAAATAAGTGAAAAGTGAGAGGCAAAAATGTAAATTTGCCTTAATATGATATTTGGGTCAAATTGAATAATGTGAGTAATAAACAAGTGTTCATATTATTCAAATTAATCTCAACAATTATTATAATAGCAAATTTAGACTAAATGTTTCTTAATAAAGACATGCTAATTCCTACTAATTTATTTTTTAATCCCTTATTCAAAATTAAGCTGCAATCATTACGCTTAACTTATGTCTTCATATGTTGAACAAAGCAATTTCTCTCCACTAATGTAGGAACATTGGAACTTCGAATCAATAGGTCTTTAACAAGGTTGTAATGTCGTTAGGCTTATTGGTAGGTAAAAAAAAATTGATAAATTCCGGCTAAGAGCCCTAAACTCACTATAAATCGAACCTTCAAAAATTTTTACCTTGAACCACCAACTTTCACATGCTCTTTTTCAAATATATGTGCTCTTTTTTTTTTTGAGCACTTGCTTCCTACATACAAATTTTGAGCATTTGATATTTCTTTGTAACTCCCCCAAACTTATTGTCAAACGATATTCTTGAATAGTACTGAGTCTAGTGTTTGGGACAATTTAAAGATAATTAAGAGAAATGTGATGGGCTAAATTTGTATAGGTTCCAATAATTAGGCCATATAGTCTCAAAGTTGGGTTTTAAAGGATAAATTTTACCATAGCGGGCTTGAAAGGCTCAAACGATCCAAACAATAGTTACCTATATCATTTTCAATGTTCCATGCTTCCTAGGATTTTGCCTCAAGAAACTACTAAGTCAATTCTAATGACTTAAACTTTCATGCATACCTAACTTTCCTAAAGAGATAAAAATTTTATGGTATGAAGTTACATACTTTATTAAAAATACATTCATGATTTATTGAAAAAAAAAAATAGAACTTTATTCATACTCAAGTTTAGCATACTTAACAAATTTCAAATTTATTGAACAGAAAATATACCTTAATCATAATTAAAAGAAAAATTTTATTCTGGATGAAAATAATTTCAAATTTCGGTCCCCCCAACTTAAAATGAACAATGTCCTCATTGTTTAAAGTGAATAGATACTATACACCAGGTAAGAGTTCAGAAAAGAGGAGGTCAGTCAATGTGACTGATTAAGTAACAAGCTCTTTCTAAATCTAATCCTAGACATGTATATATCTATTGCCACACTTTATACTTGATGACTTGTCCATATTTATTCAGGATTTCCTTCTCTTGTTTTATTATGCAGAAATAAAAATTCCTAATTAATCCTAATCCTAACTTAACCTAATAAACAAAAAATAAAATAAAATAGAGATCCCTCCCTTTTATTTATTTGCAGATCCTTCCAACTTGGACTCATCTTTTGCTCCATCATTATTGCCTTTGCATGAATCGCTTCACTCCTTTTTCGAGAGTGGAGTCCATGGCTCGAATATGAAATCTGGAAATTCAGGCACAAAAATAAATGGGTCATTGTATATTCTCTGAAAAGCACTTCGAAATGAGTCATCCCTTATTTTTGAGTATCTCCATTATGCTTGTTACTGCCATTGCATGTGTTGCATTAAGTCCATCAAATTTGACAGCTCATCTAGAAAGTCTGGGCTAGGCGACTGAGCTCTAAACATTGGAGTTCTAGCATCAGATTCATCTTTAGGCTCCACTGGGTCCACCTTATCAGGGACTTCAAATGATTGCATCGTGGGCTCTTCTTCTTCATCAGGGTCCTCAGGTTCTTCACTTTCTTCAACTCGTTCTTGCAGAACTGAGTCTCCGGCTACTCGATAGAGGTCCCAATCTGTAATTGTGCCTTGGGTGTACCCTATCTTCTTTACATTGGCAAGAATTTCTGCTTTCAAGCATAGAATAGTTATTGTAAAGGGGAAGTAAGCAGGGCCAGAACATCTAGCAGCACAGTTTCGAATTTCTTTCAGGATGATCTTTCTCACATCAATGGTCTTACCCATCAAGATCGAGTATAGTAAGACTATTCGCTCCAATGAAATTGTAATCCTATGTGAGCTAGGCAGAAGGCTGAAACGGATGAAATAAAACCATACCTTCGCAATAGGTGTTAAGTATTCTCTTCGACAAGTGTGGGTTCCTTGTTTTGACACAGTCTAATTGGAACCTTCAATTGTAAGCTCCTCGAGAATTTCTTGTAGAAATTCCGGCTTGATATTGCTCATCAAAGACGAATACTCGTCGTTCTCGAAATCAGGTAACTCAAAGAACTCATTAATAGCATTCGAATTTATAGGTACCTTGATTCCGCGAACAGGGACTTTTGTCATCTCGCTTGAAGTTAAATTTGTGTAGAACTCACGAACTAGCTCATCATCCACACTAGGTCACTTTTCACAAAATAGTTCCCAATTGAGAGCTTCAGCAATTTGACGAATACGTGCCATGAACTCTTTGTAATTGCTCTCCTTCAGTGTGAAGCCTTTCTCAGGATGCATCTGTTGATTTTTGTAGATACTTTCATATCTCATTTTAGCTTCAACATAATGGAACTTGCTTTGTGTTTCATCAATTTGAGCGGAGGTACGAGTTCTCTTGTGAGGCATAATTGACCTAAACACGAGATGGAAAAAATAAAATTTATTCTCCCAAAAATTTCAATCATAAAAATTATTAATAATTCAAATAATTGAAAATTTAAATAATTTAAATAAATTAAAAACTTAAAAGGGAAATTAAATTTTACCACCTTTTTGCAAAAAATATAATAACTCAAAGAAAAGTAATGCAAGAAAAAAAAAGGCAAATTAAAAGGAGAAGGGTTGAAGAATTGGCTAAGGTTGGGTGAATGGTTGTGCCACACAAGAGCTAGGTGCTCGAGCTTGGTGTGCGTGGGAGTAGGCCGAATGGCGCCTTGTTGAGTAGTCTGGAGCGTACGCACGAGATTGGCTTGGGCAGCAGCTGGAGCAGGGTCGGCCTGGGCAGCGGCTGGAGCAGCAGATGCATACGGCTTGATGCAACTGGGTGATGCGCGTGGGGAGCAGGTTGCTTGCCGAATAGATGTTGGAGCTAGGGAGCTTGCGGCACCTTGATGGTTTGGTGTTTATGGAGTTGAATGATGCATGGATGGGAGGTATAAGGTGGTATTTATAGAGTGGTCAATAGGAATTAGTGTAGAACTCTTAGTATAATTAAAAATTAAAAATAAGAGTTCAATTCTAATCCTACTCAAGTTTAACAACAATTAATAATTAAAAATATGCATATAAAACTATCAATTGCTATTAATTATTTAAGATAAACATAAAATAAAAATTGAAATTAAATTAATCCTAATTCTAATCTAAGTTGATAAAAATTAATATAAATTATAATAAATATAATCATATATTAAAGTTTTTCATATTATTAATAATAGTAAAAATATTAAAAATATTTATTCTATATGATTTTTGAAAATATTTACAAAGAAAGGCACCTAGTTTTCATTATTTGCAAAAAGAGTAATCAAATTTTAAAAACAATTCAATTAAGTCCCTAGACTTAATGAAATTTAAAAATTGAGTTGCAAATTAAAAATTGGATCAAATTGACCCTTTTATTTGAAAAACAAGAATTTATTTTGTTGATTAGGGAATAATTTCTTGGAAAATTATGTTAAAATAAACTCCTAAGAAAGATTGGAGGGGTCACAAACGGTGCCGCTTAAGTTCCAACCTCCTAGATAGAATTTATTTAAACATACTAAACCCAAAAAATAGACCCTCAATCATTTATGAAAAAACGAAATATTAAATACTGACAAAATGAATGAGATGTTATCCCGTTCGATTTTATCCCCCCAATAGTGTTTCAAACGTTGAGCATTAACTCGAAAATTACCTCCCTTACCTTGGAGTTCAACAACTCCGTATGGATAGACTTGGTGAATCGTAAATGGACTGGACCAACGTGATTTTAGCTTACCTGGAAAGAACTTCAATCTAGAGTTGAACAACACTACTTGCTGACCTGCTTCGAATTCTCAAACTCAGATGTATTTATCATGCCATTTCTTGAGTCTTTCTTTGAGTAGTTTGGCATTTTCATATGAGAACATTCGGAATTCTTCTAACTCATTGAGTTGGAACATCAGTTTTTCTTTTGCGAGCTTAGGATCTAAGTCGAGTTGTCGAAGTGCCCAGTAAGCTTTGTGCTCTAACTCCAGGGGTAGATGACATGCTTTCCCAAAGACCAGCCTATAGGGTGACATCCCTAAAGGTGTATTGTATGCTATTCAGTAAGCCCATAATGCGTCATCTAATCTTTTGGACCAATCTTGTCGGTTCGGGCAAACTACCTTCTCGAGTATGCCTTTGATCTCTTTATTTGCCAGTTCAGCTTGCCCATTTGTCTGCAGATGGTAAGTTGTTGCAACCTTGTGTTTCACTCCATGCTTGTCTAGCAACCATTTCAACCACTTGTTCACAAAATGGGACCCTTCATCCCTGATAATGGATCATGGGGTTCCAAATCTTGTGAACACGTGTTTTTGCAAGAACTTCATTACGACCTTCGCATCATTTGTCGAATATGCCTCTGCCTCGACCCATTTGGACACAGTCTACTGCTACCAATATATACTTGTGACCAAAGAACGAAGGAAAAGGCCCAAGAAAATCAATACCCCAAATATCGAATAATTCGACCTCAATGATGTTTGTTCGAGGCATCTCATTTCTATTGGTGATATTCCCAACTCCTTGACATCGATCACAACTCTTTACGTACGCATATGCATCCTTGAAGAGTGTTGGCCAAAAGAATCCAGCTTGTAAAACTTTGGTCGCAGTACGAGTACCTCCGAAATGTCCCCCACCTGGAGCTGAGTGACAGTGGTATAAAATATTCGGTATTTCTTCTTCTGCAACGCATCTCCTGATTATCTGATTTGTACACTTTTTAAATAGATATGGCTCTTCCTAAAAATAGTACTTCATATCGTGAAGAAACTTTCTCCTTTATTGATACATCTTATCAATTGGCATCAAACAACAAGCTAAAAAGTTAGCAATATTAGCAAACCAAGAGGTATTATGGACGTGATTTACCTTAAGTATATGCTCATCTGGAAAGGTGTCATGAATCAGTATAAGTGGAGAATTTCCTTCTTCCAGCTCCAATCTAGACAAGTGATCTACTACTTGGTTTTCTACTCCTTTACGATCTTGAATTTCCAAATCGAACTCTTGGAGTAAAAGTACCCATCGAATCAACCTTGGCTTAACGTCTTTCTTGGCAAGTAAGTACTTGATTGCCGAGTGGTCTGTATAGACAGTCACTTTGGTACCTACAAGGTAAGATCGAAACTTGTCGAAAGCAAACACAATAGCAAGTAACTCTTTTTCTATTACCATATAGTTTAATTGAGCTCCTATAAGAGTCCGGCGTGCATAGTAGATGGGATGAAAAACTTTGTTCCTTCGCTAGCCCATGACAGCTCCTATAGTGAAGTCGCTAGCGTCACACATCAGTTGAAATGGCAAGTCCCAGTCTGGTGCGACGATTATGGGTGTCGTGACTAATCGACTCTTCAAATCCTTAAAAGCCCTTAAGCATTCATCATCAAACTTGAATGTTGTGTCCTTCTCCAATAATTTGCACAAAGGTTTTGTAATTTTGGAGAAATCTTTGATAAACCGTCGATAAACCGACGTGGCCCAAAAAGCTCCTAACACCCTTTACAGATGTTGGAGGTGGGAGTTTTTCAATAACATCTACCTTTGCTCTGTCTACCATGATCCCATGTCTCGATATCCGATGCCCTAGAACAATTCCTTCTTGTACCATGAAATGGCACTTTTCCCAGTTGAGTACTAGGTTTGTTTCTTCGCATCGTCATATGACCTTAGCCAGATTGGCTAAGCAATCATCGTACATATCTCTAAATACTGAAAAGTCATCCATGAAAACTTCCAAAAACTTCTCAACCATGTCAGTGAAAATACACATCATACATCTTTGAAATGTAGCAGGTGCATTACATAAACCAAATGGCATGCGTCTAAATGCAAATATACTGTAAGGGTAGGTGAATGTGGTTTTGTGTTGATCTTTCAGTGCCACCGTAATCTGGTTGTACCCAGAGTATTTGTCGAGAAAATAGTAATAATCTTGCCCCGCGAGTCTATCCAGCATCTGGTCCAAGAACGGCAAAGGAAAGTGATCCTTCCTACTTGCCTTGTTCAGCTTTCAATAATCTATACAGATTCTCCATCCCGTAACTATCCTAGTCGGTATCAACTCGTTGTTATTGTTCTCTACGACTGTGATACCTCATTTCTTTGGTACGCACTGGACCGGGCTTACCCATGAACTGTCTGAGATAGGGTAAATGGTACCCGCATCTAGCCACTTGATAATCTCTTTTTTCACTACGTCCTTCATGATAGGGTTCAGCCTTCGTTGTCCATCGATCATCACTTTTTCACCATCTTCTAAGATAATCTTGTGCATGCATACAGATGGACTAATACCGCGAATATCAACTATGGTCCATCTGATAGCCTTCTTGAATTATTTCAGAACTAAGATAAGTTTCTCTTCTTGCTCAGTAGTTAATTCTGCTAAAACAATCACAGGCAGAGTAGAAGCGTCACCTAAATAAATGTATTTTAAATGAGAAGGTAATACCTTGAGTTATAATTTAGGTGGCTCCTCGATTGACGCTTTTGGTTGAATATATTCCCTCTTTTCTAATTCCAAAGACTCAAAACGGGATTGCAGATTAAATCCCCTTTGATTAGCTTCTAGCAAAGCTAAGTATTCATCCTCCTCTTCATCACTTGGAGGGTCTGATATCAGAATTCTTTCCAGTGGATCTTCAACAGAGTTGAGTTCCTTCTCTACTTAAATCCTCTAAGTTGGATACTGCAGAACAATCATCAACTGTGTCAGGAAATCACATTGACTTAAAAACATTAAATGTTACCTGATCAACCTGAACACGCATAGTAAGTTCGCCCTTCTGCACATCAATGAGTGTTCTCCCGGTTGCTAAGAATGGTCTTCCTAGGATAATTGGTACTTCTTTGTCTGCTTCAAAATCTAAGATTACAAATTCAGCAGGAAAGATAAACTTATCCACACATAACAATACATCCTTGATTTTTCCTTCTGGATGTGCTAAGAATTGACCTGCTAGCTGAAGTGTAACCGTAGTCGGTCTAACTTCACCTATCCCCAACTTCTTAAATATCAAAATAGGCATCAAGTTGATACCTGCGCCTAAGTCACATAGTGCCTTACCACAGTATGTTGCTCCAATATTGCATGGTATGGTAAAACACCTAGGATCCTTCAGCTTAGGGGGTAATTTGTCTTAAAGATATGCACTGCATTCCTTCGTTAGGGCTACCGTCTCAAATTCTCCAAGTCTGCATTTCTTGGACAGGATATCCTTCATGAACTTGACATAATTCGGCATTTGCTCGAGTGCTTCAACCAACGGGATGTTGATGTGAAGTTTTTGAGTACGTCAAAGAACTTTTTGAATTGGACCTCCTGTTTCTGCTTCTGGAGTCTTTGTGGGTAAGGTGGTGGAGGTTTATATACTGGAACTAGTACTGGTTGATTCGTCTTTGGCAGTAATTCTGCACCTAATGAAATTGTTAGTTGATTAGAATTAACTGGTTCTGAGGTTACCTTATTAGGTCCTACAGGTTCTGGTTCTGGTGGAACTAGAACTTCAACACTCGGTTGAACTTCTTCTTGAGCCTCAGCTGGCTCCTTCTCTACTTTGACAGTGTTGGGCTCTACTGTCTTTCCACTCCTCAATGTTAGTGTTTTACAGTGCTTTTTCCCTGGATTTCTCGAATTCTCCGTATCACTAGGTAGAGTACCTTGTGGACGGTTCCTGAGTTCAGTAGCAAGGTGGCCCACTTGATTCTCCAAATTCCTTAGAGTGGCATCATTCTTTGCCATGTATGCCTTCAATAAGTTCTCTAGGCTATTGGAGGATTCAGCCTGAGCTGGTTTCTGAGCTTGCTGTGGAAAATTAGGCGGCTGGGTCAGTCTAGGTCGGGCGTAGTTGTTGCTGCCCCCAGCCCCTTGGTTACTCCAGGAAGGATTGGGGTGATTTCGCCACGATGGGTTGTAAAAGTTGGATTGCAGTCCCTGCCCCCTCGGTTCTAGTTCTGATTACCTATGTAGTACATGGATTCTGGGTTTGATGGACATTCTTCAAACACATGCCCTTCCCCATAATAAACATAGGCTATATTCTCAAAGTGATTAGGTGGCTAGGCTACAAAACTATTAGACCCATTAGTGGTAAGATTCTTTAACATCGAAGATATTGATGATACCTGAGATGCGAGTGAAGTGAGAACATCTACTTCATGTATTCTAGCGACTCGCCTTCCTAACACTGCTCGATTGGTTGGCCATTGATAATTGTTACTTGCGATCCTCTTGATAATCTCATAAGCCTCATTGTAAGACTTAGATAGGATGACACCATTAGTAGAAGCGTCTACTACAATCCTTGTGTGAGCATTGAGACCATTATAAAATGTCTCAAGTTGGATACAGTGCGGAATTCTGTGATAATGGCATTTTTGTAATAACTCTTTGAATCTTTCCCACCACTCATACAAGGACTCATCATCCATTTGTTGGAAAGCAGTAATCTCATTTCTCAGCTTAGCAATCTTGCTTGGTGGAAAATGCTTCACAAGAAATCTCTCTGTTAACTCTTGTCATGTAGAAATTTAGTTCGGTGGCAGTGAGTTTAACCAGGCTTGAGCTCTGTCCCTCAGTGAGTATGGGAACAACTTTAATCGTAGCGCATCTTCAGGTACTCCGGCTAGTTTGAAAGAATCGCTCACCTCCATAAACAATCTTAAGTGAAGGTGAGGATCTTCAGTAGGCATTCCACTGAACTGGCCTACTGTCTGAAGCATCTGGAACATGATTGGCTTCAGCTCAAATTGTTGTGCCTCGATCTCAGGCCTTCTAATACCCGGATTAAGATCATTGAACACTGGCACGACATATTGTCGTAAGGCTTTATCCCTATCATCAGCAATAAGGATAGGATTTTGCGCAAGGTTTGCTCCGTTTCCTTGATTGATATCTCCAAAATTCATCTCTCCGGTCATTCTCTGGTTCACTTGTCTTCTTCGTTGTCGAAAGGTTTGTTCTATTTCAGGGTCCACAGGGAGTAAGTCAATAATTCGGTCAATACTCATAAACACCTAAAAAAATCAAGAAAGATTAAGTAAGTAAAATTAAATAGGAAAAATAAATGAACCAAAATGTAAAAATAAATTCCCAAATAATATATTTTTCAAAACAGTCCCCGACAACGGCGCCAAAGACGTGGAACGGCGTAAATATGCAAGTGTACACAGTCGTAACATTTATTACAAGTAAATGTCGACCACAGGGACTGTAAAAAGAATTATTTATGAAATTAATTTAAAAACACTTTGGTGAGAAAAATAATTTTAGGTTGAATAGGGTGATAAGAACTAAGATTTTGAAACTAAATAAAACAATTTAAATAAAAGAAAAAGTTTTGACGCACGATTTCAAAAAGATTTAATCAAGATGATATAATTGTGTTGGATTAATTATACTTTTTTAACTTAGAACTATTAAATTCATGCTTATGCTGTTATGAATAAATTCATGGCAACTCGGAAAAATTGCTAACTATTGCTCATACATACTTATTAAATTAACTAATCTCTTGCATGTTCCCATTTCAATTCAAACAATTAATTTAATTTAATAAACATATAAAAGATTATGTGAAGTAACAAGGTAGCCATACCTTGAAACAATTTAATCACAACAATCTTGCAAGTTATGCAAGGCATACGTATTGCCAAATACAATGCTAATTTAATTTTCAGCTACCTTAGAAGAATTAAACATGCACTGATGAAGTACTATGTCCATTAACTGCAATTTCAATCCGTTTAAACAATTAATTCTTTAGTTATCTAACAAATTTAATGCAAGAATAACTTAGGCATGATTTTACTTGATCAAGCATTTTTACCGAGGCCAATAACGGCATAAACACAATTTTAATAATTCAAGTAGACAAAATATAATCAAAAAAACACGAATTAAATTCAAGCTAAATTGATTAAAATAACCATTTCAACAACAATAATATTCATAGATATGTTCATCATTAAAAAAACAGAAATTAAAAAGATAGGGAACAAGAAGGCAAATCTGGTGTTTCTCCGTGGCTTTGACCGATGCTCCATTCTTTGTCTCCGTTGTCTTCGCCGAGCAAGGCTTCTATGAATCCTTGATTGCTGTCCAAGATGGCTGAAGAACACCACTTTTCCAAGAGAGGAAATCGGCACAAGAGGAAGGGGGAATGGAATGGAAAAATGGAAGAGAAAATGTTGAGAGAAGAAAAGAGAGGATGAGAGAATGTTGTGAAGTGAGGGATGATTGAAATGAGCAGCAAGGGGTGGCTTTTATAGCTGAGGAGGGCTACTAAAAATATCAAACTCAGCAGCCAAGAGACCCCCCACATGGCCGGCCACACACATGGCAAGGTTGAAGCTTTCAACCTTGCTAAAAATAGGTTGGGGCAAATCTACAAAACCTAAAATAAAGGTGGGGTTTGAACGCAATTTAGAGGTTTTTCAAGGGGCTTTTTGCAAGAATATTTAATCAGCTAAATTGCTGATTTGGGTTACCCTATGGCTGGTTCTGGTCAGCCCAATTAGTGTCTAGTTCGACTCACTCCGTTCGGCTCAACCAGTGTAGTTCACTAGGCCCTTTCTTCATAATTAATTAAAAATAAATTATAAATCCTAAATTAAATAGGAAATAAATTAAAATTAATTTAATTATGAATTAATACACATTTCTAAACCATCTCGGGCTAGAAATTAATTCGCCTTGATACTCTAAATTGCTTCTCAGTTTTGTTCTTCTCGTAGTGTCCGCCGGGCCATTTTTCGCCTTTTGTGCAATTTTGTCAAAAATAACCAAAATTTATAAAAATTAACTATAAAGTGAATTACAATTCATCATGTTCATATTTTTAACACAATTTAATTTTTTTATAATATTTAATTATTTTTCGACAAGAATTAAATCGGATTTGCATGAATTTAAATTAAAAACTCAGCAACCAAGAGACCCCCACATGCCCGGCCACACACATGGCAAGGTTGAAGCTTTCAACCTGGCTAAAAACAGGTTGGGGCAAATCTACAAAGCCTAAAATAATGGTGGGGTTTGAACGCAATTTAAATGTTTTTTCAAGGGGCTTTTTGCAAGCATATTTAATCAGCTAAATTGCTGATTTGGGTCACCCTACGGCCGGTTCTGGTCAGCCCAATTAGTGGCTAGTTCGGCTCACTCCGTTCGGTTCAACCAGTGTGGTTCACTAGGCCCTTTCTTCATAATTAATTAAAATTAAATTATAAATCCTAAATTAAATAGGAAATAAATTGAAATTAATTAGATTATGAATTAATACACATTTCTGAACCGTCTCGGGTTGGAAATTAATTCGCCTTGATACTCCAAATTGGTTCTTGGTTTTGTTCTTCTCGCAGTGTCCGCTGGGCCATTTTTCGCGCTTTGTGCAATTCTGTCAAAAATAACCAAAATTAATAAAAATTAACTATAAAATTAATTAAAATTCATCATGTTCATATTTTTAACACAATTTAATTATTTTATAATATTTAATTATTTTTCGACAAGTATTAAACCGGATTTGCATGAATTTAAGTTAAAAAGGGCATGAAAAAGTATATAAATTTTTGTGTTTCCATGTGTGTACGAGCAATTCGTAGTATGAACGTTATAAGTGAGGATACCATGGTAAGTTGTGTTTGAGTAAGTTTAGCATATGAGAGCTAAATGGTAAATGTGTTAACTCTCATTATATAAATTTGCATGGTTATGCTGCTACTTATTTGAATACAAACTTACTAAGCTATATAGCTTATCTTTATTTTCATTCCCTTATTTGATAGTGTTACCAAGCTTACTCGAGCATCGGGAATCATCGAAGTATCGCATCACACTATTAAGGATTTATTTTGGGTATGATAATTTTAGCATCCTGAAAATATGGCATGTATAGGGACTTGATTGTTTTGTATATGTGTCATAGTTATTTTGGCCTAATGTGTGGGCTTATATTGGAGTGATGATCATTTTGTATAAGGCCATTTGAAATTGGCAAATATTGATTTTTGGTATAATCTTGTAATGATGTTTATCATGAATGTGGTTGTATGCATGATTGAGTTGATAATTGTGTAATGTTCATGCATGGTGATTGTAGTGTGTGGATGATGAGTGAATGCATTGATTGTGGGGGTTTAAGTGCTTAATTTATGTCATGCTATGTGTTATTGAAATTGGTATAAGTATGATTGTGTTTCACTATGGCAAATGGCTTGGTAAATAGCCTTATTTTTGTCCACATGGGTAGACACACAGGTATGTGTCTAGGCCGTGTGTGACACACGGTCAGCCGCATGGGTGTGTTAATAGGCCGTGTGTCCCCTGTACCTTAGTTTTGAGAAACAGAATGTCCAGTAGTAAGTACACAGACAAAGACACGACCGTGTGTCTCAGCCGTGTGAAGTCTGCACCTTAAATGTGAAAATTAAATTTTCCATAGGGCCTAGCACACGGGTGTGTGACCCTAAATTGTTAAAGACGTAATAAACAGAGAGTTACACGAGTTGAGGACACGGGCATGTCCCAGACCACACAGGCGTGTATGATCACACATCCTGCCCACACGGGCGTATGACTCTCCACAACATGAAATTTTTCTAAGTGATGTAAAAGTTTCAAAAGTTCTCAGTTTAGTCCCTAACTACGTCTAATGTATGTTTAGGGCTTCGTAGGCCCCTAATAGGGATGTTATGAAAATGTTTGAAAAGTTTTAAATTGGACACAAATTTTATGACTCGACTTTGTCTGTTTAAGTGTGTGTAAGTCCAGTAATGCCTCGAACCCTATCCCAGTATCGAATACAGGTAAGAGGTGTTACACTTTTTCCATGGTGACACTTTTAAAAACACTCAATCTCCAACTTGAAACTCAATTTCTTTTCATTTTAAATCTACGTATGATTTCTATCGATCTGAAGCTGCTTTTAGACTGTAACGAATTACTTTTACTTTTTCTTCTATTTCTCTGATCAACTCAACCCCGTGAATTTTTTCTCACTCAATTCAATCCAGTATAACGGAGTTCTACATTTACGATCGTATAAAACTTCGTATGGTGCCATCTTTATACTTGTCTAGAAGTTGTTATTATACGCGAATTTGGTCAACAGTGTATACTTTTCCCAACTACCCTCAAACTTTAAAATGCAGCATCTCAGTATATCTTTGAGAATCTTAATAACTCTTTCAGTTTGACCGTTAGTCTGAGGATGAAAAGCTGTACTAAAATTCAATTTCGTTCCTAGAGCTTCTTGCAGTTTCTTCCAGAATCGTGGCGTAAATCTTGGATCTCTATCAGAAATAATAGATAGTGGCACCCTGTGTAATCTGACAACCTCAGAAATGTACAAGTCGACTAGTTTGTCAAGTGAGTAGTCTGTTCGTATCGGTATAAAGTGAGCAGATTTCGTTAGTCGATCAATGACAACCCAGATAGCATTTTTCTTTCTCAGAGTCAGAAGCAATGCCGATACAAAATCCATTTTAATCCTATCCTATTTCCACTCGGGAATCATCATTGGCTGTAATAAACCTAACGGTACTTAATGTTTAGCTTTGACTTTCTGACAGATCAAACATTTTGAAACAAATTTTGAGATATCTCGTTTCATGCCATGCCACCAGTACAACTATTTCAAATCAGTATAAATTGTGGTGCTTCCTGGATGTACGAATAAGTAGCTACTGTGTGGTTCGCATAAAATCTTCTGAATGAGTTTAGAATTTCTCGATACGCAAATTCTATTTCGGAACATTATCAGTTCCAATATGAAATTCTGAATCTAAAATAGACTTACATTAAATTTGTTTAGCTTGTAATTCATTGTCATTTTTCTATGCTTCACATATTTGTTAAAGAAATATCAGTTTATCCTTTAATTCAGCTAAAATAGACCCATCATCACATAACATCGTCTGAGTATTCATTGCCTGTAAAGCAAATAGGACTTTCAACTCAAAGCATCAACAACAACGTTAGCTATTCTTGGGTGATAATCAATAACAAATTCATAATCTTTCAACAACTCAAGCCATCTTCGTTGTCGTAGATTCAAATATTTCTGTAACATCAGATATTTTAGACTTTTGTGATCTATATAAATATGGCATTTTCCACTGCATAGATAGTGTCACCAAATCTTCAATGCAAATACAATTGCAACTAACTCAAGGTCGTGTATCAGATAATTCTTTTCATGCGGTTTTGACTGTCGAGAAGCATAAGCTATGACTTTTCCTTATTGCATTAAAATGCAACCCAGACTGTCTAATGATGCATCACTATAAATTATGAACTCTTTACCCGATTCAGGTTGAACTAATATCGGTGCCACTATTAACAGTGCTTTCAACTAATCGAAACTCTCCTGACACTTTTCTAAACAATCGAATTTCATATCTTTTTGAAGTAGTCGTGCCATCGGTGTCGCGATCATCAAAAATCCTTTCACAAATATCTGGTAATAGCCCACTAAACCAAGGAAACTATAGACTTCAGACACATCCCTCGGAGGTTTCCAATCAACAATAGCAAAAATTTTACTTGGTTGGACTTGGATACCTTCAGATGAAACAATATGCCCCAGAAAACCAACCTCTTTGAGCCAAAACTTATATTTGTTGAATTTCACAAATAATTGTTTATCCTATAGAGTTTGCAACACAAATCTCAAATGTTTTGAATGTTCGGTTTCATCATGTGAATAGATCAGAATGTCGTCTATGAATACAATAAGAAATCTATCTAAATACGGTCTGAATATCCTATTCATCAACTCCATAAACACAGCAGGAGCATTAGTCAAACCAAATGGCATAACTAAAACTTCATAGTGGTCGTACCGTGTTTTGAATGCAGTCTTCAGTATGTCAGAGTTTTAACTCGCAACTAATAATAACCGGATCTTAGGTCAATCTTTGAAAATATCGTAGCCCCTTTCAACTGATCAAATAAGTCATCAATCTGCGGTAGAGGATATTTATTCTTTACCTTTACTTTATTTAGTTGTCTCTAATCAATACACATTCTTATTGACCCGCATTTCTTCTTTCAAACAATAATGGTGCACCACAGGGCGAATAACTCAATTGTACAAAACCGCTATCAGTTAACTCTTGGAACTGAGCTTTCAACTCTTTTAATTCAGTCGGTGCCATTCTATACGGAGCTATCGATATCTGTGTCATTCTCAGTACTAATTCAATACCAAATTCAACCTCTTTGACAGGCAGTAATCCTGGTAGTTCTTTTAGAAATACATCCGTAAACTCACAAACAATTGGTATAGATTCAATTTTCGATTCAGATACCTTTGTATCAAGTACATATGCAAGGTATGCATTACAACCCCTTTTCACACATTTCTAAGCTTGTATAGATGATATCACAGTAGGTAATTCATTCGACTCATTAGAATTCAATCCGAAGAATTTCACCGTTCTGACATTTCAATTCAATAATCTTTCGTCTACAATTCACTCCTACATCATGTAATGTCAGCCAGTCCATACCTAAAATCACATCAAACTCTTCAAATGGCAGAAGCATCAAGTCAGCTGGAAAATAGTAACCCCGAGTCATCAATGGACATTTTTTACAAATTTCATCAACTAGAATAGACTTGCCTAAGGGGTTCGATACTTTAACTACAAACTCAGTAGACTCAACATGTAAACTCTTATTAAACACTAATTCCATACAAATATATGAATGGATTGATCCAGGATCTATCAATGTAACAATATTAGTGTTATAAAGAGAAAAAGTACCGGTAATAACTTCTGGGGATGATGCCTCCTCACGTGCACAGATAGCATATGCTCGAGCTAGAACTCATGCCTCAGATCTCATGGTCGAGTCTTTCGTGATACCTCAATTTCCACTCGTGTTTCCAGTGTCTCGGTGTGGTCTCCCTCCAGTAGTCGTATTGCTAACTTTCATTGGCTGATCTCCTTCAGCTACCGACTTTTCGAGACAATCCCTAAGGTAATGATTGAGTGATCCAGATCTGAAACAAGGTCCACGTTTCATTCGACACTCGCCATAATGTCTTTTATTTCAATGTTTACATTCAGGTCCACATTTCTAACGCTATCCACATTGGCAACAGATGTCGTCCGAGGTCTCAGACTGAATTGTCTAGCATCTCTATCTCTGATCAATATTCCTACAGAAGCAGTTGAACGAGGATGAAATTCTTTAGATTTCTTTGATATGGATTGATGTAGTTTACCTACGAATCTCTTTTTAGAGTCTCTCGCTTCAGAGTCAACTTTTCTTTTCTCTGTACCAATCTCTTCGGCTTTGCAACCTCGATCAACCAGAACAACAAATTCTTGCAACTCAAGAATACCAACCAACAATCTAATATCTTCATTTAGACCATCTTCAAACCTTTTACACATCATAGCCTTGGTAGAAACACCTTCGCAAGCATAGTTGCTGAGACGTACAATTCCGCTCATACTCTGCCACTGTCATTTGGCCCTATTTAAGCTCCAAAAACTCTTTACATTTTTTATCAATGAACCATTGACTGATATATTTCTTCACTTGAAAGAAATCCCAAGTAACTTTCTCTCGCCAAACCACCGAAATCAAAGTATTTTACCATTGATAGGCAATGTCTCTAAACAACAATATAGCACATTTTAAACATTCATCAGGTGTGCAAGAAAGTTCATCAATTACTATGATCGCGTTTTCAAGCTAGAATTTGGCTCTCTCAGCATCATCACTAGCTGTGGTTCTAAATTCTTCAGCCTCATACTTTCGTATCTTATCAACAAGGGGTCTAGGTAATCTCAAAGGATCCGTACCTTATGGATTTATAGCAATCGGTTGGGGAAAGGCGAGGATGGAGATTGTTGAGCAGCCATGTTTGCTCAAACAAATTCGGTGAACCATTCACTCATCATTTGGAAGAAAGCTTGTTTAGCTTCTCCCTAACTGCTCGTAATAGGACTAGATTCAAAAGGCGGAGTCTCTTGAGCGGGAGGTGGCGCATTATTCTATATGTCATCAGCTACAGCTCGATTTTAGTCTATTTACTATATAAAATATAATTCAAGGATTGTCAGGAGATGTCACACTATCACAGTTTACATATGGTATGTATAGCTAGACTCACATACACTACGGTAGTCCTAGAATCAACTAAACATGGCTTTGATACCAATAAAATGTAAGACCCCTAACCCATAACCGTCGACGAGATAGGTTAAGAGGCATTGCCAGACTTTCAACCCAGATCAGAATATTTAATCATCAAATATTATCCTATTTCAGTAGTTATCCATCAATCATACTCATATCATGCTTAAATAGAGTTTACAAAGCTTAACTCATACATTCGGTACTGAATCAGTAACATATAAAATATTTGAGAGAACTTAGAAAAATTTTTGAATAAGGGTCACACGGCCACCAGACACTTCCGTGTATCCAAGCCGTGGGAAAACAGGGCATACAAACTGACTTGCACCATACTGCCGTGGACACGCCCATTGCCAGGTCGTGTGAAATTTAGAGGGGTCACTGACTTGGGTCACACGACAGACCACACACCCATGTGCCAGTCTGTGTGCCACACACGGTTAGTAGACTCGCCCGTGTGTCTAGGCCGTGCCAATCATGTAGGGTATATTGACTTAATTCGAAAGGGTACCCCAAGGGACACACGGCCATGTACCAAGGCCATGTGTCACACACGGTCGAGCCACACGCCCGTGTGCTCAAGCCATGTGGATAAAAATAGGCTTGGTTTAAGCCACTTGTCACACCCAATATACATGTACCTATAAGCCTTCAATTGGTAGTCAAATCACATATAATATGGCAGGAAAATCAACCGATTCAATACATATTCTAAACCAATTCATAACCAACCATTTTCTTTTTCAATTCAACACCATTATACAACAAGTTCTATAATCCATGCATTTAACCATACAACATAATCTCAAACAAACATTATAACATATCCAAACATCATACAAAGTAGTTACCAAAACATATCATATCATCCGCATGTACCAATTCAATCATTAACCAACATAAGCCATATCACATAGCTTAGTCATATACTAAAACTTGTACCAAATTCAATACATAAGTTACCATACATATCAACCTATTAACTAGCCTATACATGACATATTTACACATTTTCCATAAGTTAAAAAGTACCAAAAAGTTGACTGGATAGTGTGATGCTTGTCTCCATCGTTGTCCAAATTGAGTGAGCTTTCGTGAACCTATAAAACATGGAAAAATAAATAGAGTAACCTTTATAGCTTAGTAAGCCCGTACAAATCTGAATTAAACTGACCACTTAATACATATAATCAAGGCAATTTAATAAGCTATACTCAATTCACTTGCCAAATGCCTAATCACAAGCATTTTCCAACAGGTTAGTTAAATAACTGTAAACAATCACACATTATCTCAATTTCATATTCAACACATTGTATCATATCAAACAATTAAACAATAATTCATTCGTATAAATAATATTTCATCCATATAAATAATACGGCATCAGTATAATATTAATTCATTCATATAACAGTCTTTCATCTATATAAACACATAGCTTAATCATAAGATCTATAATAGTAATTATACCCGTTGAACCTATTATAACATCGAGGGATACTTTGGTGGTACACTATAAGTGTATTAATCAGTAATCCATCAATTCATTATCATTTTCGCTCTTTCGAGCCATAAATGGTAAGCTCCTCCTGAGCTAATGAACAGTAAGCTCTATCTAGATGAAACAGTAAGCTCTAACAAGTTAAGAACAGTAAGCTCATAAAAGTTGATATATCAGTAAGCTCATACGAGTTGTGGTGAGTCCGCAACAAATGCATGATCTCAACCAAAACGGTAACCCTAGTGACATGTCACTCATATCCTATGACTTTCTACGGTTCAAACGGTACTCGATATTTTTCCAACATATAACCAATTAGGCATCCCAATCCAAATATCTCATTTATATCATTCAATCAACATTCATAATCTATCAAGAACTTTCAAAATACTAAGTATTCAATAATGACATCATTCAATATCTTTAACAGTTTCAAAAATGAAGGTACGAGCTAGATAGATTAAGCTGCAACAAGCTAAAAAACATAGAAATTATTAAAAATCGAGTCAAAACTGTACTTAGATGAACAACCAAAGCTTGGCCAAACCTAAAGCACTTCCATGGCTGATTTCTTTCTCTTATTTTGGTGGTGAAGAAGAAAAGATGATCATATTTTAATTTTTACCTTATTTACTAACATATTTCATAATTTACCTTATTAACCTTGGTTACAAAACATGAAAATCGCTTAATATAAGCCCATAATTGTCCACTCAAACTATTAATGGTTTCATTACCATTTAAGGACCCCCAGTAATTAATTTCATATATATAGAGAGCTTTTAACAAGTAGAACTCTAATTTACCTATTACGCGATTTAGTCATTTTTACCGAATTAAACATTTAAACAGTAAAATTTATGAACAATATTTTTATGCTATAATTCTATCATGCTGTAAACAGTAATAAAATAAGGAAATAAATATTTTGACTTTGGATTTGTAGTTTTGAAACCACTATTTTGATTTGACTCAAAAATGGGTTCTTATAGTGTTAAATTTAGGGGGTATACTGACTTGCTCACACGGCCAATCACACGCCCGTGTGTCCAGCCATGTGCCTATTCGAAATGACCTCACATGCCCGTGTCTGGGCCGTGTGCTCAGCCTTGTTAAACCTGTAGGGTATACTGACTTGGCTACATGGCTAGTCACACGCTTGTGTGCGAGGTCGTGTGGAGCGCCCAGGCTTAATTCAAATTAAACCCTCGAAGGAGATGGTAGAGACACACGCCCGTGTCTCTGCCCGTGTGGGCAAAAATATGCCATTTACAAGGCCAATTTGCCACCCTTAAAGGGTCTACCCTACAAGCTCAATTCTAATATCACTCACATACCATTTCTAGCCAAAATTAAACCCAAATTATACATATTCAAGGTATAACTACTTCATCCATTTCCAACCACATTTGCCTGCCCAAAACATACCAAGTTCATATACATAAGCCATATCAAAACCATAAAACTCAAGCATTATTTTTACCCAATTCCAAATATACAATTTCTCACATAATTCAAATATCAAAACCATAACAAAATACACCATTTCTCATTCATCACATACTAACATCATTCCACCATGAAATCTATCCATTTTCTTAATAAGGTAACCATACCAAAATGATCAAATTCATAAGGCCATTACTACTGTACCGTTACCGGGGAACTAAAATATTAGGAACACTCTATTTCTATTACTTTAGCCATTACTACTTTTATTTATTTTCAGTTTTTATAATAGGTTCTATTTACTATTTTTTTTATTTCTTCTTTTTTGTTTTTCACTGGCAGGCATCTATAGTTTATGACTAGAAGAAACTCGTCAGGGCTTTTGCTTTTCTACGATAATTTAGAAGCCATAGTTCGCAAAAACTGAAGAGAGAAGAAGACGCCTACGGTACCAAAAACAAGGACAAGAAGAAGAGCCCGAATCTACTAAGAGATGGAGGCAAATCAAGATAATCAGCTACCTCCTATAGTAGCCGCAAATCCTATCGAGCAAAATCCTATTCCTCGTACTATGTATGATTATACTAAACCTAATTTTACTGGTACTGAATCTAGTATTGTTAGGCCTACTATTGCTGTCAATAATTTTGAACTAAAGCCTAACACTACTCAAATGATACAACAGTTTGTTTAGTTTGATGGTTTGCAAGATGAAGATCCTAATGCTCATTTAGCCGACTTTTTAGAATTCTGCGACACATTTAAGATAAATGGCATTTCTGATGATGCCATTCGTCTTCGGTTATTCCCAGTTTCCTTAAGGAATAAAGCTGAATAGTGGTTAAACTCCCTACCACGAAGGTCTATCACTACATGGGAACAAATGATCGAAAAATTCTTACTCAAATATTTTCCACCGGCTAAAACAGAAAAACTAAGGAATGATATATCTTCTTTTGTGTAGATGGATTTAGAGACACTTTATGATGCTTGGTAGAGATACAAGGACTTATTGAGAAGGTGCCCTCACCATGGGTTACCTATTTGGTTACAAGTTCAAACTTTTCACAATGGTTTGAACCCCTCAACGAGACAGATGATTGATGTAGCCGCCGGTGGAACAATCAACAACAAAACACCAGAAGCAGCCTACGAGTTTATAGAGGAGATGTCACTAAATAACTATCAGTGGCAAGTTAGAAGAACAAAGCCACAAAAAGCTACTAGAGTTTTTAATATTGATGCAGTCACCATGCTTTCTAATCAGCTAGAACTTCTTAATAAGAAGATTGATAATTTCGTTGGTTCTACGCAGGAACATCCAGTGATGCAGTGTGACTCAATTCAAGGAAACATGAGCAATTCTGAGTACCCCACCTATGGATATGGCATGGAAAACGAGCAAGCCAACTATATGGGTAATAATTCTAGATCTCAAAATAACCCTTATAGTAACACTTACAATGCAGGTTGGAGGAACCACCCCAATTTCTCATAGGGAGGACAAGGTAACCATGGAAATCAGAGACCACCACCTCCTCCGAGATTTTAGCAACCACCTTACCAACAAGAGAAAAAGCCGAACCTTGAGGAGATGCTCAAGAAATTTATCTCCGTGTCAGAAACCTATTTCCAGAACACTGAGACAACACTTAAAAACTAGCAAGCATCCATTCAATGACTCGAAACTCAGATAGGCCAGCTCGCTAAGCTAATCTCTAAAAAACCACAAGGTGGTTTACCAAGCAACACCGAGACTAACCCTAAGGAGCAGCTCCACACTATTGACACGATTGATGAAGGAGGATTAGCTAAAACCAAATCAAAGCCAAGTAAGGAGACTATAGTAAGTAGAGGTAAGGATGAGGTAAGGCACAAAGAACCAATAGTCAACGAGTATAAGCCTCGTGTCTCATATCCTAATGTAATGAGGAAATATCGTACAGATGAACAATTTGGTAAATTTCTTAAACTCTTAAAGAAGTTACATATTAACTTACTATTTATTGAAGCTCTTTCATAGATGCCAAATGCCGTTAAGTTTTTAAGAGAGCTTCTGACAAACAAATGAAAGCTGGATGAGTCATCTCATGTGGAGCTGAATGCAGTTTGCTTAGCCATTTTACAAAATAAGCGATCTAACAAACTAAAAGATCCAAGGAGTTTTACGATTCCTTGTCTACTTGGTAACTTAGATGTAAAAATGCCTTGGCTGATTTAGGGGCAGGTATTAATGTAATGCCATATAAATTATTTAAACAACTAGGTCTTGGGAAACCTAAACAAACTAGGATGAGCATTCAATTGGCTGATAAAACCATTAGATTTCCTAGGGGTATAATTGAAGATGTGCTAGTTAAAATTGATAAATTCATATTCTCAGTGGACTTTGCTATTTTAGACATAGATGAAGATAGCAATGTGCCATTAATTCTAAGGCGACCCTTCTTAGCAACTGCAAAAACTATAATTGCTGTAGGGACAGGTGAACTCACACTTCATATAGGAGATGATACAAGTACTTTGCAAGATCGTAATCCTAATAAGACTGTTAATGATAAAGATGTTAATATGAGTCCTTGTCCTACAAATGATTTCACTGTCCAACCTTCTCTGTAGGGTACTCCTCATAAAAGTGCAACAGAGCCACATTCAATTCCATACGATAACAAATGAACCACCCATGAAAAACGAATGCTAAAGATTGAAGAACTAGACGGGTGGCTGAACTACCACCAAGAGAAACCAAAGGCATGCCACATCGAAACAAAGCAGCACCATGATAACCCTAAGGTAAAGACGATCAATTTAAGGTAGGAGATAAGGTATTTTTTATGGAGGAAGATCCTCGAATCTCGAGTTCAAAAGTTTATACAGGTGACACCCCTCCCTTTACAGTAATGAAAATTTTCTCCTATGGTATAGTGAAGATAACACATAAGACGTTGGGCACTTTCAAGGAAAATTATACTTGACTCAATACTTATTTTGATATTCAAACTGATAGCAGGAGAGAGCATTTCAAACTTCTCAAACCACCGTGACAGTGCAAGCTTGAAAGAGTCGAGCTTAGACTATAAACAAGCGCATCTCGAGAGGCAACCCGAGCACTAACATAGTAAATTTCTTTTATTTAAGCTCTCGACCTCTAATTCATTAACTAACTTACTGAATGCAGGGTTTTCAAGCCACACGGCCATGCCCACGGGTGTGCCTAAGGCCGTGGCCACACCACGGTTAGAAACACTACTGCGTGATACGACCATGTAAAAATAGAGCCAAATTTTCCCCAAAACACGGGGTCCAATAAATCGCCACAGCCGTGCAATACTACCGTCGCCAAACCTGTCAATTCATACACAGGCATGTTGCCTCAAACAAGGCCATGGGAGAAGCGAACACCAAAAGACACGGCCGTGTTATATGGCCATGTGCCCCAACATGCCCATACCAATAAGCAGTGGATGAAATTGAAAAATCAGCACAGGCGTGTGACATGCCCGTGCCTACCACCCGTGGCCACACCAATAGTCCACAAAACACACGGGCCAAACCAAGGGCACGCAAGCGTGTGCCATGGTTGTGGGCCCAATCCCCTATTACTTAATTTTAATTTTAATTTTTCTTTACTTTATATTTTTCCTTTTCCTTTTATTTTGCACCTCATTTCTTATTGAGTAATACTTGAATTCCCCATACAGTTGCGCTTATTCTCTTCAGTCACCTAGAATCGTGAACTTCAAGTAGTCCTCTTTCCAATTCAACTTTCACTATTCTCAAGGAATTCATCCAAAATTCAGGGAGTTTCACTTCTCTCCCTATCTTAAGATTTATGCTTATATTGTCAGTAAATTTAACATTGTACACTGAGGGTACTATACATCTTAAGTGTGGGGGGATTATTTGTCTATTATCAGAAAATCCCTGAATTTTGCTTTATCTATCAATTCACTTTCTCATGTCACTATTAGAATGAATTCTGATTGGTTTGTGATTTTTATTGATATGTTGAGGATTAAGACATGGGTGTTTATGCTTTGATTATTAAAAATTTAAAGAATTAGAGAATCAAGCATGATAAGTTGAAATTTTTGAGGATTTAAATTTTTCTAAGTTGTTTTCCCCAATTTCAAGTGTTATCTTGAGATTTGAAATTCGTAGGGTTGACATCAAAAGCCAAAATTCTGGTGAGATTTTTTAGCCTTTTGAGCATACATCCTTTCGTGCTCACTTTTATTGTTGCTTTAAGTGAGTCAATATTGATCTGTTATTCTAGAACTTGCTTCAATTATACATGTCGAGACCATATCATTAATTTGATATACTAAGATGATAAAGGCACCTAGGTTTTAACCCACTTATTCCATAAAAGCCTACCTTCATAATTAACCTATAGTGAACCCCATTGAGCCTAACAAACCATTCATTGACTTACCCTCAATATTAACCTATAGCCCATTTTTTTATTAAAATCCCTTCCATTATTTTGATCCCTAATTCTTGTAGAGATTTGAGTTGAATAATTATCTAGCTATGTTCTCCTTTTCAGCTTGTAAAGTTTATAAATACAATTTGTATATATATATATATATATATAAATATATAAAAAAATGTATATTTCAGTTGTAATTCAATGTTTCGTATACTTCCATGTAATTTTTGAGCTTCTGTTCTTAAACGATGTTATCCAAAAGAAAAAGGCTTTATTCTAGGAATATGTTTCAATGATAGAGATTTTTCTAGTTAGATGATTTTTTAGTTCGATCTCGATTCTAACCCTCTTTTTCAGCTTGAGACCACACCCTTAACCAAGGCCACGTTAGAACCCTTGAAAGACCTTTTGATCGATGTATCATGTCAATACATAGCGATGGAGATTTGATTTTCCTGCAAGCTTATGGTAATAACTTTTCATGTTGACTAATGAGAGCTTAATTTCTAAACTCTAAACACTTCGAGTGGATAAAGTGAATCTTTACTGAGGATGTCAACTCTTGTTGATTTTGAGTTCAAGGTAATTACCTAGAAGAGGATAGGAAACCTATGTTTCTGTGATAAAATTCCCAACTTAGATTGTTTGAGACTTTAATTTTCTTTCGGTTGAATTCTCAATATATGATTACTTTTGGATTAGTTTGAAACATTATTGATAAAGATTATAAGTTGAGAAGAAAGATTTTTAATTGTGAGTTGAGATTTTGCTTGAGGACAAGCAAAGGCTTAAGTGTGCGGGTATTTGATAAACTGTAAATTATACATATTTCTATCCCACATTTAGCACATTTATGGATGAATTATCATTGAATTTGTGGAATTTGATGCTCCTAACCCTTTAATTTCATGTTTTATACTTAGGAGAGCATAGGAGAGTGAAAAGAACGAGAAACGGGCCGAAAATAGAGAAAATAGGCCAAAGCAAGGAAACAACACGGACTGGAGTTTAGCACACAGGCAACCCACACGGCCGTGCCACATTAACAGGCTTGAACATGGCCTAAACTCGACTCATATGGGTGTGCCACATGGGCATGTCCGTGTCGTGATAAAGTTTAATTTCACACAGAAAAAGCTACTTAGAGGCTAAGAAAGACATTCCAAACTCTATACAAAGACCCTAGGAGGCAGCTACAAGGGTGTATAGTGTCCCCACCAAGACGGAGACTAAAAGGCAGGGAATTACTTGAAGTAAAGCCGATTGATCCATCTCAGAAGCCAGGATCTACATCAAGGCAGAGGATTTCCCTTCAATCCTTTCAGGAGTTTTTGGGTTTTCTTATGTTTTGTTATTTTCTTTATTCTGTGAGGTTTCTTTTTATAAACATGAACTAAACCCCCAAATACCTGAGGGGGAAGAAACCTAAGACGAAACTTGTTATTGTTATCTGAACTATATGATAAATATTCGATTTGTTCTTAATTGTGTTTTTGATTCTTGAATTGATATTTCCAGGATATTAATTTAAGTCGAATGTGCTTAGGCAGAGGAGCAAAAGTCCCTGTTTAAGAGTAGATCCAACGCAATTAAGCGGAGTTCATCGCAATCCTAGACGTAGGACGACAAAAATCTGCCGAATTAGAGTCAAATCTAATATGGGGATCCATAGATCGAGTTAATGTAAGACTAGGTGTTTTAATTAGAAAGAGATTTCAATTAATTAACCTAGGATTAGTTGTTCTTATTCTTGATGGAGATATTAACAAAATTTAGGGATCTCTACGGATCAAGTCGAATGAAGAAATTGTCTAGTTCAAAGTTAGAGAACAAGTGAAGTCTAGGTGGATTCTTCCTTAGGTATTGTCTTTATCATTCAGTTTTCCCAAAGCAATTCCCCAATTTACTTTTTGTCGCATCCTTAGTTTAGTTTAGAGTTAATTAGTTTACACAAACCCCTTCTTTATTTTTAGGCTAGATAATAGGAAGAAAGTCATTACTAGTACTTTTAGTTCCTTGGATTCGATATTCAGGTCTTCCCACTAACTATACTACTATTCGATAGGTGTGCTTCCCTTTTATCATGATACTAGTTAGTTTCTAGGTACGATCAATTTTATTACTTCATTAGATCACGATCACAGCCCAATCGATACACCGCTTCACTCCAAGAGGTTGCGCCCCAAGGATTTGGAATAATTCTTCCTGGGACCCTTGTGGGAATTGAAGGAATTGATTGTGTATTTCCGTTGTCACGCTTGAAGATGTTAAACTAGGCCCCTTTCGCTTCTTGGAGGTGGGGACGGCAGCGTTTTTCCCACGTGGAGAGGTCATTGTGTTTCTTAAAGAAAATAATTTAACAATTCTCAATGAATTACGATGATGAAAATAGTCTAGCAAATTCAAACAAAAATTAACCAAGAAACTAAGAACTAACATTGTTAAATTCAATCAAAAATGGAGAATTTCTACAGTAATCGGCATATAAATAGTATGACTAAGTAATCGGCATATAAATAGTATGACTAATATTTTATTCCTTATGAAAAAAAAAACTAGTAATAACGGTAATAGTGGGGTGCAAAATATGTGACATAGATTCTAGGCATGTGGAATATATGAAAAGTAAATAAGTAATGAATAATAAGAAAATAACTAAGTAAATAATTAAAGAAAAATGAAATAAAAATGAGATAAACAGTCAAAAGGAAGGGGAGAAAAAGGGGGAACCGATAGGAAAGAGCTAGAGGCTGGAGGTGCAACGGCACACGGGCATGGACTGTGGTGGTTAGAGGCATGATGGCACCGGAGGGGTGAGGAGGTTGGTGGTGTTGACTATGGGTGGGGAAGGAAGGAGGAGAATGGGATGAGAGGGAGTTTGGGGGTTTTGAGTGCAAGGGAAAAAGAAAAAGAGTAAGATGACAAAAGAGGAGTGAAAAGGAGAAGGTTATGAGGGTGGTGGCCAGAATTGGTGTAACACCCCCACGCCCAAGGCCATTGCCGGAGTCGAGCTTAAGGTGTTACTACACATAATTTACCATTTTAAACAACTTTACATTATCTATTTTGATTTTTGGAATAAGCAGTTTATCTGCGTCATGGTCGCTTGAAAAATCATATCTCGAGTTACAAAACTCTAAATCAAGATCTATAAATTTTCCCTGAATCTAGACTCATGTATCTATCTGCTATTTTTTTTCTATAATTTTTGGCTGGGCCGATTAGTAGAGTTTATTAGTTAAAGTTGCCCATGTTTCAGAACTCAACTGCACTGACCTCTACTTATTACGAACCATTTTTCTCACTGTACAAAATTCATATGACTATGCTGTTTGTTTCTCTTAAAACTAGACTCAATAAGAATTCTGAAAATATAAATTAATCCTCATAATTATTTTTTTACAATTTATGGTGAATTTCCAAATTCGAAACAGGGGATCCAGAAATCGCTCTGGCCCTGTTTCACTAAAACTCAGATATCTCATAAAATACAATACGTTTACCTGTTTTTCTTATTCCATATGAAGATAGATACAATAAGCTTTAATTTCATATATTATTTACCATCAAATAATGTTTCTACTATTTTTACTGATTTTTCAAAGTCACATCATTTCGGCTACTTGAATTTGTTTTTAAGCTACTTTCACATTTTCCTTAATTTCCATGTGATAGTTACTACTCAATCATACATACTATTAAACATGTATATCATCAGCCATTCTATTAGCTAATCACTAGCAAGTATTTACACATCATTCATTGATCATATCATATCAAAAGAAGCCAAGTTCCTATACATGCCATACACGAAACAAAACGTCTAACTATACCAAAGTGATTCCTTCGATAGTGTGATCGGATCTCTGACGTTTCCTTCGATCCCCAGGTGTCTTGGAAAGAACTATAAGAAGAAGGAAATAAAGAGAGTAAGCACTAGGCTTAGTAAGTTTACAAGCAAATAAATCACAACATTCATCACAAAGGATAATTATGCATAATGTCACTTAGCATCATAAACTTTCTTTACATCTCATTTTCTACCTTCTTCTTTATTCACTTACCTTCTTTCTTACCTGATCTTTCATTATTCATAAATACAATCTACCTTTCCTTTGCTAATAATTCACTGTAAATTAACTTGTACAATGGCCCGTTGAACCACTTGGAATACTAAGGATACTAGGGTCTTTCCTGTCTAACAATATCCTGCCAATGCCATGTCCTTGACATGGAATTACATGAATTATTCCTGTCTCCAATGCCATATATCTAATATGGGCTTACATGGCTCATTCCTGTCTCCAAAGCCATATATCTCATATGGACTTACATGGCTCATTCCTGTCTTGTCCTGTCCTGTCAACCCCAAATGTCATGACATTTCGTATCCTAACATTCCTAAGGTTCAATCGGGGCTTTCTAATGCTTTTTTCTGTTACATCGTCTTTAATTCAACTTTGAATATTTTCATAAAATGAATATATAAATGCTGGAAATTGAAAATATTAATGTAAAATAAAGGAATATTGCATTTATTTACAGTAAAATTACCTCGATACAAAATGTGACTAAACTTTACTCAAACTATAATAGCAAATTTAACTTATTTAATATATACATTTATCAAAACAGTCCTTTACTCAAACTTTTGCAAAATTACATTTTTGCCCCTAAACTTTTGCATAATTACACTTTTGCCCCAAGGCTCAGAAATCAAAATTTATCACAAATTATTGTATTTTAAGACATGCTGATCATTTATTTACCAACAACATCTTCAAATTCCTACTATAACATACACTTATGTATAATAGGTATAACATACCTATTAAGCAATAATAAAAGTGAGCACGAAAGAATGTATGCTCAAAAGGCTCAAAAATCTCACCAGAATTATGGCTTTTTGATGTCAATCCTGTGAATTTCAATTCTCAAGATAACACTTAGAATTAAAGAAAAGAACTTATGAAAAAAATTGGGGTTCTCAAAAATTTTAACTTATCATGCTTGATTCCCTAAAGTTTTAGAGTTTGAATAATCAAAGTACAAGCACCTATGTATTAATTCTCACATATCAATAAAAATCATAAATTAATCAGAATGTATTCCTAATAAATTCCCCCCATAATTAAGATGTACATTGCCCTCAATGTACGAAGATAGCATTGGTAGCAATAAAAGCACAAGATCATAAGATGGGGGGAGGTATGAAACTCCCTGCTTTGGATGGATTAGTGAGGCGGAGATTGGAAGAGTTGGCAGTTGTGTAAGATGTTCCCTTTTTCATAGAGATTTGAGCTGTAAGGCTCCTTTGAAACTGTGAAAGAATTTATTAGTTGTGGGGAATTTAGAGTAATGGAAATTACTTGTTAGGGTGAGGCTGTTATGAAAAATAAATAATTAAAATAAAATAACATACTAAAAATACTAATATTCAAGTAAAGAAAAATATGAAATGAAAGAAAATGAAAATAAACTGAAAAAGGAAAACAAGGTTAGTAGAAAAGGTAAAAATAAAGATTAGTGTTCAAATCTAAGTTAAAATAAAAATAAGAAAAAGATAAAAGAAAATAAACATAAGAGGATCTAATCCTCGGATGGATCATGCTGTGACGGGGTGATGCTCAGGTGCTGGCATATCTGCTCTAAGGTGGCGTCGATATAATCGAGGTGCCGAAAGCATTGTTGCTCAAACTGTGAGAAGTGCTCAGATAAGTCAGCGTGGGCAGCTGCTGCATGAGATGGGCAGCGAGGGGGTGGTGGCTCGGTGGGTGCGTCCTCCTCCGGTGGTGGGACATCGTCAGGAATGTCCTCTGGCTCCTCACCCTCCTGAACAAGTTGGAACTGAAGGGGGTGCCTCCTGGCCTCCGCTCAATCATCCTCATGTGTAACATCATCGCGATGCATTGGGGAGACATCTGACCGATTAAAGTTTAGGAGGATGTCTAGGTTGCGGTGTTAAGGAGCCCGAAGTGACGAGCCAGACGTGTGATGTAGGGCCCCATGGATAATACGCCTCTACAGTGCCTCTCTGTCTGATGCTGTATGGCGTGCGTGATTAAGTATGCTACGTCGATGATGTGTTCGTTCGCCATGCACCACAGAAAGTAGACGTCGTGAGTGTTGACAATGCTTGTGCTCTCTCGTCTACTTGTAAGAGTGTAAGCGAGGAGAGCATGAATGTACCTCAGAGAGGGACGAGGGCGGTCGCCTTGCTGATGCTGGGGTTATATGTCTGATGCCCCAGGGCTATGTCGTTCCAACAGTCGACTGGCCTGATATGGATGCGGCGAGAAAGGTTGGGGAAGTCCTCGTTTGCCATAAATTGCCCTATGTAGAGCCCAAGTGTTGTGCCAAACTCTGGCATGCTAAGGTGTTCCACGAATCCTCCCAGACAGAACTAGACCGTCCCTGGGTCATCAAATCTCGTCATCACGGTCTGGAGGTGAAAAGTGGAGCAGAACTTTAAAGTGAGTTCCAAGTAGGTGGGCTTGATAATCTGGAAGAACTGCTCCCATGGCTCGGTCATGAGTAGGGCTTGGATGTCATCCACCAAATGGATTTGCTCAAGGTCGCCACAGTCTATGCAGCGGCCCGTGGATATAGTGCGTGCTCTGAGTAATTGATAATGCTCCTCCTGCGGGGCTTGGAAAAATATGATGAATGGGTGTCGAGCCTCGAAGGTGCGCCTCGCTGATGAACTTTTTGATCCCTTACGTTTCTTGGAGATGGGGAAGGCAGTTTTTTGACCGCGTGATGACGACATAGTATCTGAAAAATAACAAGGATTAGTCCTACAAATTGAAATTAAACTAGATAGATAATAATTAAAATGTAGATTAAAATGATCCCAAGAATAAAAATAAGAAAATGAGGATTAACCTAAATAGTAGAACCTAATCATGTTGAAACTTGTAACAAAACTAAGAACTATGGGTATGTATATATACTAATTGTATGAGAAAATGTCAAATAATTATGAATTTAAATGGCAAATAAAAGGAGTTCTAAGTGGCAAGCAAAAATTGAAATTAAGTGGCATCCAATCCTAATGTGTTCTATCTAATTCTAGATTATTCACCCTAATTTTCCTAATTCCATGCTTGATTAAACATCTAGAATAAAGTAAAATTACATAATTGAATAATGAAAATGAACTATAAATAAATAAAGGAGAAAAATGAGAGAATAGAACCAACTTTGATGTTGCACGGTCGTGGGTTGGTCGTGGGGTGGGTTTACACAGGCGTGGGGTGGCTGATTTCGGGTATGGTGGTGTTTTAAAGGCTGTGGTGGTGCTTATGGTGGTTAGGGAGAGTTTGGATGAGTGACATTTTGGGTTTTGAGTGAAGAAGGAAATGAATAGTGGCCCCTATTTATAGTTTTTAGGTCACACAGGCATGTCACACGCCTGTGTGAGTCGTGTTTTGCCCGTGTCTTTCAAAATCCGGAGGTTTTGGCGCCCCTGGTTTGAAGTACACACCCGTGGGAATGTTGTACACGACCGTGGGAGATCGGTTCTTCATCAGTCACACGATCATGTGAGAGAATACACGTCCGTGTGCGATCATGTTCGTGCTTCACACGGTCATGTGATAGGTTCCATGGCCGTGTGAAATTTGACAGTGTCTTCCATGGTCTGTGGACACGGGCGTGTGGAGTTGTGTGAGCCCGTGTTGATACTGCAAGGTTGCCACGGCCATGTCGTACGGCCGTGGGGTGTTGTTAGTAGCCCGTGCTGCAGTCAAAAGGTTACCATGGCCATATTGCATGACCGTGGCTATATATCGGTGGCCCGTGTTTTAGGAAAATTTGTGCTCTGTTTGTACACGGCCTCAGTACACGACCGTGTCTCTGTTTAAAGGTTTCACACAGCCTGGGCCACGCCCGTGGGACTGGCCGTGTGGTCCTAAATCTCTGTATTAAAAAGGGTTAGTGTGATGCATGAAAAATACTAAAAATAAAATAGATGAAAAATTACTAAGTTAGTGCTCGGGTTGCCTCCTGAGAAGCACTTATTTAGAGTCTAAGCTCGACTCTGCTGGGATGTATCATGGAGGGATTTCGTGGAGCTGAAGCTCCTCTCTTTTATCTTTAAAATTTGCACCTCTATAATGTTTAAGCCTATGACCATTTACCTTGAAAGTACCCTGGGTTGGGTGAGTTACCTCAATTGTGCCGTATGGAAAGACAGTTTGAACAGTGAATGGGCCTGACCACCTTGACTTGAGTTTCCCAGGAAATAGTTTCAGCCTCGAGTTTAGAGTAAGACAAGATCACCTGTTTTGAACTGTTTAGGTTGTTTCAATCTTTTGTCATGACGTCGCTTCATGGCTTCTTTATATAGTCGTGAGCTCTCGTAGGCATTGCAACGCCATTCATCAAGTTCATTTATCTGCATTAATCGCTTCTCACCTGCAAGCTTAAAGTCAAGGTTTAAAAATTTGATAGCCCAGAATGCTTTATGTTCAAGTTCAAATGGCAAATGACAACTTTTTCCATAGACAAGCTTATAAGGAGATGTACCTATGGGTGTTTTAAAAGCAGTTCTATAAGCCTATAAGGCATCGTCTATTTTCCTTGACCAAACCTTTCTATTTGTTTCTATTGTTTTCTCTAAGATGCGTTTTAATTCCCTATTTGTCACTTCGACTTGGCCACTGGTTTGTGGGTGATAAGGGGTAGCTGTTCTATAGTGTACTCCATACCTTTTCAAAACTCTTTCAAACTGTACATTGCAAAAATGTGTGCCTCTGTCACTGATAATTATCCTAGGTGTTCCAAATCGAGAGAATTTTTTTTCAAAAATCGTACTACCATTCTAGCATCATTAGTAGGTAAAGCTTGGGTTTCCACCCATTTTGACATATAATCTACTGCTACTAGGATGTACTTATTCCCAAATGAAGTAGGGAATGGACCCATGAAATCAATACCCCATACATCAAATATTTCACATGAAAGTATATAGTTCTGAGGCATTTCATTATGTTGAGAAATATTACCTGTTCGCTGACATTTATCACAAGAGGTCACATACCTGTTTGCATCCTTGAAAAGTGTGGGCCAGTAAAAGCCTGATTCAAGTACCTTATGAGCAGTTCTAGCTCCTCTGTGATGTCCTTCTGTGGGTCCTAAATGGCAGTGATTTAAAATCTGGTATGCTTCTATTTCAGTAACGCATCTTCGAATAACCTGATCTGCATAAATTCAAAAAAGAAAAGGATCCTCACAAAAGTAGTTTTTCACATTAGCGAAGAATGACTTCTTTTGCTGATAGGTCAGCCCTTTTGGGGTTATATTAGCTGCTAAATAATTTACAAGGTCAGCAAACCAAGGAACTGTTGCATCTGCGAAGGATAAGAGTTGTTCTTCAAGAAACAAGTCGTTTATTTTGTCAAGCTACTTGGGTTGCGTGTGTTCTAATCTCGAAAGGTGATCTACTACCAAATTTTTAGCTCCTTTCTAGTCCTTTATTTCTAAATCGAACTCCTGTAACAATAGAATCCATCTTATTAATCGAGGTTTTGCATCGGTTTTAGTTAAGAAGTAACGAAGAGCAGAATGGTCAATATAAAGAATTACTTTTGACAAAATCAAATAAGATTTGAATTTATCAAATGCGAAAATAACGGCTAGCAATTCTTTTTCTATGGTAGTATAATTTGCTTGAGCGGCTGTCAAAGTTCTGCTAGCATAATAGATCAGTTGAAAGTGCTTGTCTCTTTGTTGTCCCAAAACTGCACCTACTGAAAAATCACTTGCATCGCACATTAGTTCAAAAGGTAGATTCCAATCAGGTAAAATCATAATCGGGGCATTGACTAACTTTTCTTTAAGAGTGTTAAAAGAATCTAAACATTCTTGGTCAAAGTTGAAAAGCACGTCTTTTTCTAGCAACTTTGCTAAAGGCTTAGCTATTTTAGAAAAATCTTTAATGAATCTGCGATAAAAACCGGCATGTCCTAAAAAGCTTCTTATAGCCTTAACTGAGTTAGGGGGAGGTGATTTTTCAATTGTTTTAATTTTTGCTTTATCTACCTCTATCCCTTTACTAGAAATTTTATGTCCTAAAACAATTCCCTCTTGAACCATAAAGTGGCATTTTTCCCAGTTTAGCACTAAATTTGTCTCTTCACATCTTATCGAAACACGTTTTAGATTATTAAGACAAAGTTGGAAAGAATTACCGAAAACTGAAAAATCATCCATAAATACCTCCATGATATCTTCCACAAATTCATTGAAGATAGCTAGCATGCATCGTTGAAAAGTAGCAGGAGCATTACATAAACCAAAAGGCATCCTACGATAAGCAAACATACCGTATGGGCATGTAAATGTGGTTTTCTCCTGATCTTCTGGAGCTATCGGGATTTGGAAGTAACCAGAGAGGCCATCTAGGAAACAATAATACATATGACCTGATAATCTTTCTAACATCTGATCAATAAAAGGTAAGGGAAAATGATCTTTTCGAGTGGCATCATTTTGCTTCCTATAATCAATGCAAACTCTCCATCCGGTGATTATTCTTATAGGTATTGCCTCTTCTTTCTCATTAGATACCACAGTCATGCCTCCTTTTTTAGGAACAACCTGCACAGGACTTAACCAAGACCTGTCAGAAATAGGATAAATAATGCCTACACCTAGGAGTTAAATTACCTCAGTTTTTACAACTTCCTTCATGTTGGGATTCAATCGTCTTTGAGCTTGCACCGATGGTTTGTATTCATCTTCCATTAAAATTTTGTGGGTGCAAAAAGACAGATTAATTTCCTTAATATCTGAAATTTTCCAAGCTATAGCATGCTTGTGTTCCCTTAACACATGGAGTAGTTCCTATTTTTCTTCAATGCTTAGATCTGATGCGATAATGACTGGTAAGTTGAATTTTCCCCTAAAAAGGCATATTCTAAATGATCTGGTAGTTGCTTCAACTCTAATTTAGGGGGGTCATCAATGAAAGGTTTCTGTCTTAACCCATCATTCATTTTTATACTTTCATAACTTATGTGTCTTGTGATGATTTCATTAGAATCTAACTCCTTTCTTACTTCCTCCATTTAAGTGGTGACTTCGTCTTCTCCCCCACCCTGAACAAGACACAGTTCCAACGTGTCTACCATAGAAAGTCCCTAAAACTTATCTTGAACAAAGGGATTGATAGTATGAACAAAATAATAGGAATCATCTTGTTCTTTAGAAAATTTCATAGCATCATAGATTTTAAAAACGACTTCTTCCTCACCAACTCTAAGTACCAATTTACCATCTCCTACATCAATAACAGCTCTAGCAGTGGCTAGAATGGACGTCCCAAAATTAAAGGTACCTCAATATCCTCATCCATATCAAGCACAACAAAATCAACAGGGAATATGAATTTATCTACCTTCACTAGTACGTCTTCTATGATTCCCCTAGGATATTTAACAGATCTATTAGCTAGTTGAATACTCATCCTAGTAGGCTTTGGTTCCCCTAGACCTAGTTACTTGAACATTTTGTAAGGCATGAGATTAATGCTAGCATCTAAATCAGCTAAGGCTTTATCAATGTGTAAACTACCAATTAAACAAGGAATAGTAAAACTCCCTGGATCTTTCAGTTTTGTCGGCAGTTTATTTTGGAGAATAGCTGAGCATTCCTCGTTGAGTTCCACTGTGGCTAATTCCTCCAACTTCCTTTTATTTGTCAGAAGTTCTTTAAGGAACTTCGCGTACTTCGGCATCTGTGAAATTGCTTCAACAAAAGGTAAGTTAATGTGTAATTGTTTAAAAAGTTCAAGAAATTTACCGAATTGGGCGTCTGTACGGTCTTTCTTCAACTTTGTCAGATATGGAATGGGCAGTTGGTATTCCTTGAGTGTTGGTGGAGTGCTTTCCTTGGATTCCTTTGCCTTGTCTCCTGATGATTCTGGAGTAGATTTCTTTTCTGGTTTAGCTAGGACTTTCCCATCTCTTAGAGTAATTGCTTTGACATGTTCTCTAGGATTTAGCTCAGTATTACTCAGTAGTCCACCTTGTGGTCTTTTGGATATTAACTTGGTGAGTTAACAAATTTGATTCTCAAGGCCTTTGATTGATGCTTGCTAGTTCTTTAAGTCTGTTTCAGTGTTCTGAAAATGGGTTTCTGTCATGGCCATGAATTTGGTAAACATCTCTTCAAGGTTGGGCTTTTTCTCTTATTGCGGTGGTGGCTGCTAAAATCCCTGAGGGGGTTGTTGTCTTTGAGTCCCTTCATCTCCCCAAGAAAATTTTGGATGGTTTCGCCAAGCTGCATTATATGTGTTACTATATGGATTATTTTGAGATCTAAAATTGTTACCCATATAATTGGCTTGCTCGGTTTCTGCACCATTAGCAGAAGATGAGTAGTCGGGAGTGAACATATTTGCCTGAGTTGTGTCGCACTGCATCACTACTTGTGCCTGCGTAGAACCAACAAAATTATCAAACTTTTTATTTAAAAGTTCTACTTGGTTAGTAAGCATAGCGACAGCATCAATATTATAAACTCCTGCAGCTTTTGTCAGCTTTTGTCCTCATGACCTACCACTGATAGTTATTCAGTGACATCTCTTTAATAAATTCATAAGCTGCTTCTGGTGTTTTATTATTGATTGTTCCTCCTGTGGCTGCATCGATCATCTGTCTCGTCGATGGGTTCAAACCGTTGTGAAAGGTTTGAACTTGTAGCCACAAAGGTAAACCTTGATGAGGGCATCTTCTCAAAAGATCTTTGTATCTCTCCCAAGCATCGTATAGTGTTTCTAAATCCATCTGCACAAAAGAAGAGATATCGTTTCGTAATTTAGCTGTTTTAGCTGGAGGAAAATATTTAAGTAAAAATTTTTCAGTCATCTGTTCCCATGTGGTGATTAAGCCTCGTGGTAAAACATTTAACCACTGTTTGGCTTTGTTTCTCAAAGAGAATGGAAATAGCCTTAGACAAATGCCATCATCAGAAACGCCATTAATTTTAAAAGTATCACAAAGTTCCAAAAAATTGGCTATGTGTGAATTTGGATCTTTATCCTGTAAACCATAAAATTGCACCAATTGTTGTATCATCTAAATAGTGTTAGGCTTTAATTCAAAATTATTAGCAGCAATAGTAGGTCTAAGAATACTAGTTTGGGTACCAGCCAAAATAGGTTTAGCATAATCATACATAGTGCAAATAGCTTCTTCTTGATTTGCTGGTGGCGCGACTATTGCGGGAGGTGGTGGAATGTTTTGGTTTGCTTCCATATCTTCTGCAGGTTCTGGCCTTTGTTCTTGATCTTGTTCTGGATAATGTAGGCTTTGTTTGATCTCTCTGTGATTTCTGCGAACTATTGCTTCTAAATCTTCGTCAAAAAGTAATGGTCCTACTGGGTTGTTTCTAGTCATAAACTAGAAATACCTAAAAGGAAAAGAAGACAAAGAAAAATAGAATGAAATAAAATAAAAGAAAAATAAAACAAAAACTGAAAATAGATAAATATAGTAATGGCTAAAGTAATAGAAATCGAGTTTTCTTAATATTTCAGATCCCCGGCAACGGCGCCAAAAACTTGATATATTCGCGATATTAAGTAATAAAATTTCTAAAACTGATCACACCAAAACTAACTAATATCACGATATTAAAGGCAAGCGCACCTATCGAACAGTAGTATAGTTTAGCGGCAAGACCGAGTTATCATACCTAAGGGAACCAAAAGTACTAATACTTACTTCCTTTCTATTATCTAGCCTAAAAATAAAAGAGGATTGATTGGAACTAATTCTAAAACTAACTAAAGTGCACAAAAAGTAAATTGGGGAAAAAATTAGGGAAAAGCTGATTGATATGAGCAATATTTAAAGGAGAATCCACCTAGACTTCACTTGTTATTGGTTCTTGAGCTAGACGATTTATTCACTTGACTTGATCCGTAGAGATCCCTAATTTATCCTAAACCCTCTGTCGAGGCGAAGAGCAACTAGGCCTAGGTTGTTAACTAAAGTTTCTTTATTAATTAACACCCTAGGTTGCATTAATTCGATCTATGATTCCCCATATTAGGTTTTACCCTAATTCGGCAGATTTATGTCGCCCTATGTCTAGGGTTGCATGCAACTCCGCTTAATTATGGTAGATCTACTCTTATCATAGGGACTTTTGCTCCTCTGTTTTAAGCACATCCGTTTCTTGGATTAATACCTAGGATTATTAACACAAGAATTAAGCTCACATAATTAAGAACAACTCAAGTATTTATCGTATAACTCAAGAATAAATAATAACAAGATCTGTCTTAGGTTTCATCCCCCTCAAGTATTTGAGGGGTTTAGTTCATAATAAAGAAAGAAAATATCTCAGAAGAATTAAGATAACAAAACATAAAGAACCCGAAAACCCCTAAAAGAATTTAGGGAGATCCTTTGTCTTGACGTAGAATTCTGGCTTCTGGGATGAATCAATCAGCTGCCCTTGGAGTAATTCCTTGCTTTGACTCCTTGTGTTGGCAGAAATATGGTGCTCTTTCTTGAGAGAAGAGAGTCTCCCTTTAGAGTTGCATCCTGGGGTCTTTATATAAAGATTAGAATGGCTTTCTTAGCCCTTTAGCATCCAAATCCGAGTGAAATTCCTCTTCCTTATGACTAGAACACGCCCGTGTGCCACGCCCGTGTGATTTTGACAAGAGGCCGTGTTCTGGACTGTTTGGGTGGCACGGCCATGTGGCCAGGCCGTGCTTGTCGGGGGCTGGACCGTGTGATCTCTGTGTGGCACGACTGTGTGCCATGGCCGTGTGATAACCCCTTGGGCCGTGTCGATTACACAATTTGGCCCATTTTCATGGTTCTATGTTTCATTCAATTGGTTCGAGCCCACACTCAAAGTAGTTCATGGTACAAGAATAATAGAGAAGATCATTGGTTGAAATCCAGGAAACATCCATTAAGCCAAAAATATAGGTACGAATTCAGTTAAAGTTTATTACTATAAATATCGCAAACCAAGTTGGTTTTCAAATTTTAATTTCTTATTGTGCCAAAAAAAACATTTTCAAACCAGATTTTTTTCCTGTAATTGGTATTAGATATAGGTTGTTCTATGTGTAAATCGAAACCAAATCTTTTTCTTCATCTTGTTTGATTAATATTTGATAAGATGTGACATTCTTGTAATTAATCACGTGTTTAGGGGAATGCATGTGAATGAATGCAATATTATATATATTTGTTATATAATTATTATTTTTGCCAAGGTTTTGGTTCTTAGTAAATAAACCGTGGTCTATCATCTCTACATAGGTGGAATGATGGAAATGTGCAAGTGTACACAATCGCAACAAGTAATAAAGTGACAAGTAAATGTCAAGTTATCAGTACCCACAAGGACTGTAAAAAGAATTATTAATAAATGCAATTTAAAACACTTAGGTGAAGAAAAGTATTTTGGTTTAAAGAGGTGATTAAAAACTAAGATTTTTAAACTAAGTAAAATAAATAAAAATAAAATAAGAGTTCTAATGCACGATTACAAAATACAATTTTAATGAAGATGACATAATTGTGCTAGATTAATTACATTTCTTAACTTAGAATTATAAAATTCATGTTTATGTTGTTTCGAATAAATTCACGGCAACTCGGTAATTTGCTAACTTATGAACATACTCATCTACCAAAATCCATTCATCTCTCGACTATATCCCTATGTCAATTCAATGATTAAACAAATCTTACTAGGCAAATATGTTAATGCACATGCATACTTTTTAAATTAAAATAATCTCTTGTACATATCCCTATGTTAATTCAAACAATTAATTCAATCTAATAACCACATAAAAGATTTTGTGAGGTAACAAGGTATCCCTACCTTCAAACAGTTCAATCATAATAATCTTGCAAGTTATGCAAGGCGAATGTATCATCAGATACCGTTGCTAATTTAACCTTCAGCTACCTTAGATGATTAAACATGCACTGATTAAGCACTATGTCCATTAATTACAATTTCAATCCATTTATATAATTAAATCATTAGCTACCTTACAATTGTAATGCAAGAATAAATTAGTCATGATTTTACTTAATCAAGCATCTTACCGAGGTCTATAATAACATAAACACAATTTCAACAATTTAAGCAGACAAAATGCAATCAATGTAATATCCCAAATAAGGGCCTAATTGGAATAGTGGTTTCGTGACCACAAATCCGAGGCAGAAATAATTATTTTATAATTATTTTGAGGTTTATGATATGATTGCATGATTGTGTGAAAATTTCGTGAAGAAATTCTATGTGTAAAGTGCTTAATTTAAAATTAGGGACTAAATCGAATAAGTTGCAAAACTTGCATTCTAGAAGTTTCTAGTATGAAATTGCTTTGAAATATTAACTAGGAGTCTTAAATAGTAATTTGTCCAATTTTAAGTTCATGGACAAAAATTGGACATGGATGGAATTTTTGAAAGTTTAGTAAGGAGGGGCATTTTGGTCATTTGGATATTAACATGAAATAAAAAGGGAAAAATAACACAAAATTGATCATCTTCTTCATTACCACGAAATTTCAAGGGTTATCCATAGCTAGGGTTTTTTTCAAGCTTCCAAGCTCCATAGTAAGTGATTCCAAGCCCCGTTTTGAATGTTCTTTACGTTTTCGTAGTCCCGGTACCTCGATAAAGCTTATGTTAGCAATAATTTAAGTTAGGGTTCATATTTGGAAAAATACCCATAGGTGAAATTTGTGTATTTTGATGTTTTATGATAGAATATGAGGTTTTAAATTATGTTAGACAACTTGTGCTACTCGATTTTAAGTAAAAACGAACCAAACGGCTTATTCGGTAAAAGTACATATTGTTCATAAGTATGTGTTATAGTGGGAGTTTGAGCTTGATAATAGCAAATAAATGATCAGCATGTCCTAAAACATAAGAATTTGAAATAAAATTTCATTACTGAGCTTTAGGGCAAAAGTGTAAATATGTAAAAGTTTAGGGGCAAAATGGTAATTTTGCCAAAATTTGAATTTAGGACTATTTTTATAAATGTGAGTATTAAATAAGTTAAATGTGTTATTTTAGATCAAGAAAGACGTGGAATCAACCTTGATCGAGGAAAAGAAAAGATTGTGGACTAAATTGCAAAATTGCTATATTTTGTACCGAGGTAAGTTCATGTGTAAATAATGTAACATAATTGCTATTTTAAGTGCTTTAATGCTATTTATATGATATGATACTTGTTATTATGAATATTATGCTTTGTGAAATATTATGTATTGGTATGAAAAGTATGTGATTAAATTGATAAGTATGAGATGCAAGCAACGTATTGGTTCCGATATTCCGACGAGAACGACTGGGAAATGTGTGATTGAGGAAAATCCCGTTTGAACCTTGGGAACAGATTAGGATACAAGTGACATGTCACTAGGATGGTTGGGCATCCGAGCTCGTTGAGTTGAGTCCGAGTTCACTTATGGATGCAAATGTCTGAACTCGTTGAGTTGAGTCCGAGTTCACTTATGGATGCGAATGCCCGAGCTTGTTGAGTTGAGTCCGAGTTCGCTTATGGGCGGGTTACATGGTCGCTTGATTACATATGTGGCACTTATGTGCAAATTATCCACGTATCTGAGTTATATTCCGATGTGTTCAATGGGTAAAATTTTAGCGAAATGGAAGGATGCTTGAGATGCAAATGATATTTTGGTAAGTGTCACGAAATGCACACTTTGGACAGGTATGTTCTTAACCCTCGGGTTGAAACTTGATACACGATGGCTAGAAATGTGGCATATGTCTTGGTGATAACATGCTAATGTTGTTTGGTATAATTGCTTTGTTATGTTAGTTGTTATTTGCATATGGACTTACTAAGCATTTATGCTTACTCCCTATTTTCCATTCATTGTAGTGTTGGATAAGCTGGCTCAAGAATCGGGATAGGTCGAAGGCTCGATCACACTATCCGAAGGACTTTTTGGTAAAATGGCTTGTATAACTTAAGTATGGCATGTATAGCAATGTTCTTATTTTGTGTAAATAATCTTATGATATGGTTGTGGTTTGGTTAAGAAAATGCTTGGAAATGATTAGTCATTGGAATGGCTAGCCTAGATAATGTTGGATGCTATGTGAGACTAATATGTTCTGTAGTTCATGAAAATTCATAAAAAGATGAGTTTTAACCATCCTAGTGACATGTGTAAATAATGTACCGAGGTAAGTTCATGTGTAAATAATGTAACATAATTGCTATTTTAAGTGATTTAATGCTATTTATATGATATGATATTTGTTATTATGAATATTATGCTTTGTGAAATATTATGTATTGGTATGAAAAGTATGTGATTAAATTGATAAGTATGAGATGCAAGCAACGTATTGGTTTCGATATTCCGAGGAGAACGACTGGGAAATGTGTGATTGAGGAAAATCCCATTTGAACCTTGGGAATAGATTAGGATACAAGTGGCATGTCACTAGGATGGTTGGGCATCCGAGCTCGTTGAGTTGAGTTTGAGTTCACTTATGGATGCAAATGTCCGAACTCGTTGAGTTGAGTCCGAGTTCGTGAGATGTAACTAGGCATCCGAACTTATTGAGTTGAGCCCGAGTTCACTTATGGATGCGAACGCCTGAGCTCGTTGAGTTGAGTCCGAGTTCGCTTATGGACGGGTTACATGGTCGCTTGATTACATATGTGGCTCTTATGTGCAAATTATCCGTGTATCCGAGTTATATTCCGATGTGTTCAACGGGTAAAATGAGTGAAATGGAAGAATGCTTGAGATGCAAATGATATTTTGGTAAGTGTCGCGAAATGCACACTTTGGACAAGTATGTTCTTAACCCTCGGGTTGAAACTTGATAAACGATGGCTAGAAATGTGGAATATGTCTTGGTGATAACATGCTAATGTTGTTTTGTATAATTGCTTTGTTATGTTACTTGTTATTTGCATATGGGCTTACTAAGCATTTATGCTTACTCCCTCTTTTCCATTCATTGTAGTGTTGGATAAGCCGGCTTAGGAATCAGGATAGGTCAAAGGCTCTATCACACTATCTGAAGGACTTTTTGGTAAAATGGCTTGTATAACTTAAGTATGGCATGTATAGCAATGTTTTTATTTTGTGTAAATAATCTTATGATATGGTTGTGGTTTGGTTAAGAAAATGCTTGGAAATGATTAGTCATTGAAATGGCTACCCTAGATAATGTTGGATGCTATGTGAGACTAATATGTTCTGTAGTTCATGAAAATTCATGAAAAGATGAAATTTGCCATAAAATAGAACATTACAGTAACAATGACGTGAGTTTGAAAAATCACTAAAAATAGTAGAAACTGAATTAGGTGATGAATTAAATATGGAATTAACTTTCATATGGAAGAAGCGAAACAGGTAAAGGAGTTATATGTGATGAGATATTTGAGTTTTAGTGAGACAGGGCCAGAGCAACTTTTGGATCCCCTGTTCCAAATTTAGGAATTCACCATAAATTGTAAAAAAATAATTAGGAGGTATGCTTTATATGTTCAAAATCCTTATTGAGTCTAGCTTTAAGAGAAGCAAACGACATAGTCATATGAATTTTTTATAGAGAGAAAAATGGTTCGTAGTAAGTAGAGGTAAGTGCAGTCGTGTCCTGAAATAGGGGTAACTTTAACTAATAAACTGTACTAATTGGCCCGACCATAAATTTTAAAAAAAATTAGTATATAGATATATGAGTCTAGTTTTAGGTAAAATTTACGGATCTTGATTTCGAGTTTCGTAACTCGAGATATGATTTTTTTGTAAACATAACGCAGGTAGACAGTATGCTGTGAATGTAGAATTAAATGTTTCAAAGTTCTTAAAATAGAAAATTATGTTCAGTAACACCTCAAGCTCGACTCCGGCGACGGTCTCGGGCGTGGGGGCGTTATAGTCAACCTAACATGAATTAAATTCAAGCTAAATTAATTAAATTAACCATTCCAACAACATAAATATTCATAGACATGTTCATCATAACAACAATAAAAATTAAAAAGATAGGGAACAAAAATCAAATCCGTTGTCTCTCTATGGCTTGACTAGTTTGCTTCGTCCTTCCTTCTTCACTGTCCTCATCAAACCAGAGCTACTACAAATACTTAATTGTCACTCCAAATAGCTAATGAATGCCCCTTTTCCAGGAGGAGAAATCAGCAAGAGAGCAAAGGAATTTGGATGGGAAATGAAGAGAGAATGTGGAGAGAAGAGAGAAGAGATGTGAATGCTTGAGGTCTATTACAAATGATCAGCGTAAGGGGGTTTTTATAAATGAAGTGGCTGCTAAAAATAGCTAAAATCAGCAGCCAAAGAGCCCTCCCTTGGCCAGCCACACATGTACCAAGTTTCATATTTTCAAACTTGCTAAATTATGTTTGGGGAAAATCTAGAAAGCCATCATTTGTGGAGGGGTTTGTTTGCAATTTGAACAAGTCTTCAAGGGACGGTTTTTGGGCTGCCCAACTCTTGGTTGGTTTGGCTCACTCGGCTCATCTCAACTAGGCCACTTTTCATAATTAATTAATAATAATTTATTTAATCCAAAGTAAATTGGATATATATTAAAATTGATTATATTATGAATTAATACACATGATTTTGGACCGACTTAGGCTGAAATTTTAATTTTCCTTGATGCTTCAAATTTCTTCTCGATTTTGTTCTTCTAGCAGTGTCTGCCGAGTCGTTTTTTGTCATTTGTGCAAATGTGTTGAAAATGACCAAAATTAATAAAAATTAAATATAAAATTAACTAAAATTCAACATGTTCATAATTTAAGTACAATTTAAATTATTTTATAAAAATTAATTATTTTCGACAAGAATTTTATCGAAACTGCATGATTTTAAGTTAAAAAGGGCATGAAAAAGTGTAAATTTTCATGTTTCTAGTAAGATTATTTTTTTATTTATAGAATTGTTGTAAGTCAGAAATATACATAGGACATAAATGTAATTTTTTCCAATATGGAGTTCATGACAAGGAAAAGATGGAGCAATGGCGATCAAAGACACAAGGAATGCCTTGCGGCAAAAAAACTATGTATTTTTTGTTTTTGATTTATTTTTTAGAAATAGAACCTTGGAAACATTGGCTGACAATTTTATTTTATTACCCATCTATGTATATATCTTTTTAATAAATATTTATGATATAATTGTGATATATATGTATGAGATGATTCACAATTGATCTATTAAAGATAATAAGTGTGATAATGAGAAAATACATGTGTTGTATTGTTTCATTCACTTCTTTAAGTTATTCAATTATTGTGAGAAATGTGGTAACAAGAAGGTGCGTGTATAGGATTGAATCTGGAAAGGAAATATTTGGTTTTTATGTGGTCAAATATGACTCACCTCCCTTTCCTGTAACCTACCTAGTGCACAATTCATATTTACTTCATTAGTTTTTCCTTAAAAGAAAAATTATGGAGAATCAATATTGTTTGATTGACTCTTGTGAATAATTGAATGTGAATATCAAAAATTTGTCATAACATGTCATGCATATATGAGATAAGCATGCCATATAGTTTAGGAAAGAATGCCACATGTACTTGTCATGCATATATTGATCATACATGATGAAAATAGAAAATTATAGAAACACTGCATGTTTTTTAAAATATTGAGTGGGAGAAGGTCCCTAAACAAGAACTACGGTCTCCATTAATGGTCTCTTATGATGGCATGGCAAGTGCACTACCCCACTGTAGGATTGCTATGTGGATTTCACTAAGGAGATTTCTTCAAAGTAAGAAAAATTCCTTTGTGATCAAATGATAATTAGACTGCCCCTTGTGGTAGGCTTTATCATGTGATAGGTCAAGAAATTCTATCTTCAAAAGAGGAAAACTAATTAAAGTATGCTACTCAGTGAGATTATCCCACGGTGACTCATTTGTGGTGCATGATGTGATAGGTGTTGAGTTGATGGTTATACACTCAAGATCTTCTAGTTAAGTAACTCTGCACAAAACTATCGTTAAGTTAGAATGATGGGCAAACGTACGATTATTAGTACATGTGAATGCTTAAGGAATTAGGTCCATGTAATAATTGAATAGAAATCCATGTTCTTACTAGTTGATCATGATCACTCCACGGTGGCTTGACTCAATAGGTGTAGGAATTACCGTTGCAACGACTTACAAATGTTTTCAAGTCTTAATGTAAGATGAATGCATCATATTAATGCATATCAAAATGTTGTAAAAAGTTTTCAAACATTTTCTTAACAGAAAGATATTAATATATGAATGCTTTTATTTTTAGTTCGAAAATGACACTGACTCCCTTATTGAACATGTAACACCCATCACCCGTAGCCGTCGCTGGACTCCGGTACGAGGCATTACCGAACAAACACTCGCACAATCATTTGCTTTTAATACATAATTTCCAAGAAAAATTTAAAATTCTTTTCATTCATACTCGTAACAACCATATTATAGGCTTCCGAGGCCCAAATGATACATTGGGTATGAACCGGGACTAAACCAAAACCATTCGAACACTTGTGAAAGTTTGACTCAAAATAGGGCACACGCCAGTGTGGGTCAAGGACATGCCCGTGTGGGTAGGCCGTGTGGTCTCACATGCCCATGTCCCATGTCCGTATGAAATTAATTTCCATTTTGAACCTACAACGGTTTTCACACGGCTGAGCAGATGCCCGTGTGGACAGGCCATAGGGTCTCAAATGCCCATGTCCCATGCCTGTATGAAATTAATTTTCATTTCAAACCTACAAGGTTTTCACACGGCCGAACATACGCCTGTGCCTCTAGCCCGTGTCCTTCACACGGCCTCAACATGCCCGTGTCCTCTCCCCATGTGAAAAACTGGGACATTCTGTTTATGACGTCATCGCGAAAACTTCGTCACACGACCAGGCCACATGCCTGTGAGCTAGGTCATGTTTTCTACACGGTCAGGACACATGGCCATGCCCTTAACTCGTGTGTTAGCTACCGAATATTAAATTTTCATAATTTTAGGTGCAGAGGACACACGAGCTATTAACACGCCCGTGGGTTGGTCGTGTGTCACACACGGCCTAGACACATGCCCATGTGTCTACCCATGTGGACAATTATAGGCTATTTTACAAGCCAATTGCCACCCTGAAATACAAGCCAATTCCAACCAACTTTGTCGTTTCTCAGCATGGCATATTAACACATCCAGACATACATAATATGGCCATCTTTCAACCATTTCTACATACCACAAGCATGCATATTCTTCCATGCCACATTTCACATATACTTAGCAAATTTGCACTAACAGATTATAAGATTTTAACAAAATATGACATAATAAATTTTGGCTGATTTCAAATGGCCAATTGCCCAAAACATTTCTAACAACATTTGACCTCTAAGGCCATGACATAAGACTCAACCACTAGACCATCTATACATGTCATAACTATTTAAGGCCGTAATCAAAATACCAAAAAGAGCTTGTTGATAGTGTTGATGGAATCCCATTGATCACCGAACCTTGGATAAGCTTGATAAACCTATAAGGGAAGGGAAAAGAGAAAGGGGGTAAGCTATTAAGCTTCGTAAGCCTATATGCAAAAATAATGAGTATTTTAACAATAATTCATATAGTAGAGTAAGCATCACAATGGTCACATTTTGTTCGAATATCACTTACTCTTTAACCTTACCACATGGCATAATAAATAAAATAGGCACTTAGCACTTACAATATTATTCATACAACCTGCACATGTACAATCTTAAACACACAATCAAGTTGTTTCTCATACAATCATATAATATCACATTTGTACACTTGGCCCGTTGAACCACGTTGAATGCTAAAGGATACTCAGATTAAGGCACAAGTGCCACACATATAATGTAGCCAAAGCTACCGATGATTTGTAGCCGAAGCTACCACATAACACATAGCACATGATGGCTCAATATGAACTATTCCCGGGTCTGCTCACACAAGCTGACTGTGTAGTCGATACTACTCAGTGCTGCTCACACAACCTGACAGGTATCCTTAACAAATACAGGATTTCCTAGCCACTAGTAGTCGAACTAGACTAGCACCCGGAATCAGACATACAAACAATCGATCACTGACAATAGAATCCTAGTGACATGTCACTTGTATCCTAATAATTCCTAAGGTTCATCTGGGACTTTTCTTTACTTAACAATTTTGTCACATTTCACATTCAATATTTCGATATAGAATTCAAAAGTTCGAGATATTTAAAAATAAATAAAAGAAATAAAACATAATAGTTATATTAACTCATCATTTGCATATGTGACTTACCTAGGGCCAAAATGTAATTCTTTTCGATTTAGTCCGGTACCTTTCATTTTCGACGTTCAAGGTTGATTTCGTATTATTCTCGATCTATAACATCAAATTTAGCTTATTCAATATCTACATTACTCATTTGGACACAAATCGTCCCATGGAAAATTTTACCATTTTACCCCTAATTTTGCCAAATTTTACAACTTAGTCCCTAGGCTCGTAAAATGGAACGTATCAACTTATTTACACTCCTAAGCCTAACCAAATATATTTCCCCCTCATAGTAGCCCACAATTCTCAACATTTCATAATTTATGCACACATTTTAAAACCTTTTCATTTTAGTCCCTAAATACATTTCCATGCAAAATCACTTGATATATGTTGTTTACTACACATCAAACCTTCATTTTCTACCATTAGGCATCAAAACGGTTTCATGTCACATATGGGTAAATTTTTAAACATGAGCCCTAATGTCAAATAATGGTAGAAATAGGTAGCCCAAGCTTCAAGGATTTTAAAAATGTAAATAAAATTAAAAACGGGACTAAATTACACTTACTTGAAGCTTGAAAAAGTTGAAAACCGTAGCTATGGTGTTGTTGAGAAATTCGGCCAAGGTACGAGAAAGATGGACAAAATTTTGGCTTATTTTTCCCTTTTTATTTCATTTAATGCCTTAATAACCAAAATTCCCTTAATGGCCTTCTTTGCAATTTTTTCCTTCTATGGGCATTTTTGTCCATTGATCGTGATTTCGATGAAGTAATAATGATCGTACCTGGAACTAACTATTATCACGATAAAAGGCAAGTGCACCTATGAGTAGTAGTATAATTACTAGCAAGACCGAAATATCGAATCCAAGGAACTGAAAGTACTAGTAATGACTTTCTTCCTATTATCCAACCTGAAAATAAAGAGGGTTTTGTTGGTAAATTAAAATTCTAGCCAACTAAAGACACGACAAAGAGTAAATTGGGAAATTACTTTAGGAAAACTTAGTTGTCAAAGGCAATACCTAAGAAAGAATCCACCTAGACTTCACTTGTTATCTAACCCTAAACTCAAGGATTAAAAACATAATTAAGAACAAATCAAATATTTATCATATAGTTCAGATAACGATAACAAGATTTGTCTTAGGTTTCATCCCCCTTAGGTATTTGGGGATTAGTTCATGTTTATAAAAGAATACATCTCAGAGTAAAGAAAATAACAAAACATAAAGAAAACCTAAAACCCCTGAAAGGATTGAAGGGAGATCCTCAGTCTCGCTGTAGATCATTGCTTTTAAGATGGATCAATCTGCTTTCTTCGAGTAATTCCCTATCCTCTACTCTGAGTCTTGGCGGGGACACTGTACACCCTTATAGTCGCCTCCTAGGGTCTTTATATAGAGTTTGGAGTGTTTTTCTTAGACCTCAAGTAGCTTTTTTCACGTGAAATTGAAACTCATTACAACAGGGACACGCCCGTGTGGCACGCCCGTATGAATCGAGCCAAGGCCATGTTCAAGCCTGTTAATGTGGCACGGGCGTGTGGTTCACCCATGTAAGGAACTCTAGGCTATGTTGATCTCTTATTTTAGCCCATTTTCTCTGTTTTTGGCTCGTTTCTTGTTCTTTTCACTCTCCTATGCTCACTTAAGTATAAAACATGAATTTAAAGGATTAGGAGCATCAAATTCCACAATTTAAGTGATAATTTATCCAAAATTATGCTAAGCATGGGGTAAAAATATGTATAAATTACGGTTTATCAAATACCCCCACACTTAAGCCTTTGCTTGTCCTCAAGCAACATCCTCAACTCACAATTGAAAATCATTCTTCTCAACTTATAAATATTATCAATAATGTTTTGAATCAATCTATGAGTAATCATACATTGAAAATTCAACAAAAAGAACATTAAAGTTTCAAACAATCTAAGTTAAGAATCTTATCACAGAAACATAGGTTTTCTTCCCTCTTCTAAGTAATTACCTTTAAATTCAAAATTTAACAATATTTTACATCATCACTAAAGATTTACTCTATCCACTCGAGGTATTTAGGGTTCATGGATGACGCACTCATTAGTCAATATGAGAATTTATTATCATAGGCTTGCATGAAAATCACATCTCCACCACTATAGATTGATATGATACATCAATCAAAAAGGTCTTTAGATAGTTGTAATGGGGCTTCGACTAGGGGTGTGGTCACAAGCTGAAAAAGAGGGTTAGAATCGAGATTGAACTGAAAAAATCATCTAACTAGAAAAATCTCTATCACTGAAACATATTCCTAGAATGAAGCCTTTTTCTTTTGGATAACACCGTTTAGGATCAAAAATTCATAATTACATAGAAATATGCGAAACATCGAATTACAACTGAAATAAATATACACATTTTTTATTTTTTATTTTTTTAAGAACAAATCAAATATTTTACAAACTTAACTAACTAAAAAGGAAATCATAGCTAGATAATTATTCAATTCAAATCTCGACAAAAATAGGGATCAAAATAATTATGGGGATTCCAACAATAATTGTTAATGGGTTAATATTGAGGATAAATCAATGAATGGTTTGTTAGGCTCAAGGGGGTTTACTCAGGGTTAATTTATGGAGGTAGGTTTTTATGGAGTAAGTGAGTTAAAACCTAGGTGCCTTTATCATCTCGGTATATCAAATCAATAATGTGGTCTCAATGTGATAATCGGAGCAAGTTCTAGAATAACAAATCAGTATTGACTCACTCAAAGCAACAATAAAATTGAGCATGAAAGGATGTATGCTCAAAAGGCTCAAAAATCTCACTAGAATTATGGCTTTTGATGTCAATTCTATGTATTTCAAATCTCAAGATAATACCTAAATTTGGGGAAAATAACCTAGAAAAATTTTAGATTCTCAGAACTTTCATCTTATCATGCTTGATTCTCTAATGTCTTAAACTTTGAATAATCAAAGCACAAATACCTATGTCTTAATCCTAAGCATATCAATAAAAATCATAAATTAATTAGAATTCATTCTAATAGTGATATGAGAAAGTGACTTAAGGGACAAGGCAAAATTCAGAGATTTGAGAACAATTCAACTTATAATCCCCCCACACTTAAGATGTACATTGTCTCAATGTACAAAGATAGGTAAAAATATAAGCATAGATCATAAGTGAGGGATAGAAACGAGACTCCCTGAATTTTGGATGAATTCCTTAGAATAGTGAAAGCTGTATTAGGGAAAGGACTACTTGAGGTTCATGATTCTGGGCTGCTGAAGAGAATAAACACAACTGTGAAGGGAATTAAAGTATTACTCGATAGGAAATAAAGTGCAAGAATAAAGGTATTTACAAGGAAAAGGAAAAATATAAAGGAAAGAAACTTAAGAAGGCAGATAAAATAAAGTAAAAATAAACGAAACTGGACTCTAATATTCTTATCGGCAGATGAATCATGAGGTGGTGGTGGTATGATGTGAATAATGGATGGTTTAAGATAGTGGATTGGGCACACGTCTGTGGCACACGCTCGTGTGCTCTGGGTCAAGCCTGTATGTTTTGTGGACATATGGTTTGCCCACGGGTGATAGGCACGGACGTGTCACCTGCCCGTGTTGATTTAGTAGGTTTGGCCACGACCTTACCGCACGACCGTGGCTATTTGTTGAAGGCCGTGTCTAGGAACATTTTTACTCTATTTTCACACGGCCGTGTCGCACGGCCATGTCTCCTCCCGTGGTATGTTTACGGCCTTAGACACGCCCGTGTGCTTGGCCGTGTGGCTTTGGAAAATCTGCATTCATGAAGTCAGTTTTAAGATTTAGATGTTCAGTTAAAGAAATTAACTATGTTAGTGCTCGGGTTGCCTCCTGAAGAGCGCTTGTTTATAGTCTAAGCTTGACTTCTCTCAAGCTTGTACGGTCACGGTGGTTTGAGGAGTTCAAACTCCTCTCTTGTTCTATCAGTTTTAATATCAAAATAAGGTTCAAGTTGAGTATAATTTACCTTGAAATTGCCAAATGTCTTATGTGTTATCTCAACTGTACCATAGGGGAAAATTTTTCATTACCGTGAAGGGAGGTGTGTCACCTGTATGAAATTTTGAATTCAAGATTTAAGGATCCTCCTCCTCTTGTAATACCTTATCCCCTACCTTAAATTGATTCGTCTTTACCTTAGGGTCGTCATGGTGATGCTTTGGTTCGATGTGGCATATCTTAGGTTTCCCTTGGCGGTAGTTCAGCCACTCGTTATCGTATGAACTCGAATGTGGCTCAGTTGCACTTTCATGAGGAGTACCCTATAGAGAAGGTTAGACAGTGAGATCATTCTTATTACAAGGACTCGTAATAAAATCTTTATCATTAACGGTCTTATTAGAATTACGAGCATGCAAAGTAATTGTGTCATCACCTGCACGAAGTGTGAGTTCACCTGTGCCTACATCAATTATAGTCCTTGCAGTTGTTCAGAAGGGTCACCCTAGAATTAATGGCACATTGCTATCCTCATCTATCTCTAAAACAACAAAGTCCACTAGGAATATGAATTTGTCAATTTTAACCAGAACATCTTCAATTATACCCCTAGGAAATCTAATAGTTTTATCAGCCAGTTGAATACTCATCCTAGTTTGTTTGGGTTTCCCAAGACCTAATTGTTTAAACAGTTTATAAGGCATTACATTTATACTAGCCCTAAATCAGCCAAAGCATTTTTAACATCCAAGCTACCAATCAAACAAGGGATTGTGAAACTCCCTGGATCTTTTAGTTTTTCGGATAGCTTATTTTGTAAAATGGCTGAGCAAACTGCATTCAGCTCCACATGTGACGATTCGTCTAATTTCCATTTGTTTGCTAAAAGCTCCTTTAAGAACTTAACCGCATTTGGCATCTATGAAAGAGCTTCAATAAACGGTAAGTAAATGTGTAATTTCTTTAAAAGTTTAAGGAATTTACCAAATTGTTCATATGTGCAGTCTTTCCTTGTTGTATTTGGGTATGGGACACGAGTTTTATACTCTTTGACAATTGGTTCTTTGCGACTTACGTCACTCTTACCTCTACTTACCGTAGTTTCCTCACTTGGCTCTGATTTGGCTTTAACTAACCCTTCTTCATCGATGATGTCAATGGCGTGGAGTTGCTCCTTAGGGTTAGTCTCGGTGTTGCTCAACAAACCACCTTGTGGTCTTTCAGAGATTAGCTTAGCGAGCTGGCCTATTTGAGTTTCGAGTCCTTAAATGGATGCATGCTAAATTTTAAAAGCCGTCTCGGTGTACTAAAAATAGGTTTCTGATACGAAGATAAATTTTATGAGCATGTCCTCAAGGTTCGGCTTTTTCTCTTGCTGGTAAGGTTGTAACACCCCAAACCCGGCCCAAGTGTTATGGCCAAATCTGGTGTGTCACATCACCTACATCTAACCATGTTACCTAGTTACTAAGATTAGGGTGAGCTCTGCAAAACCGTTTTTGTTATTTTAAGAGAAATTCCCAATTTACTTAATAAATGTCTTATTTACTACCGATCGTGAAAGGTTTATTAAAAAAAAGTCACTTTTCATACTCTTTGGAAAGTGCATTTGGTTTTGAAAACGTTCATTTATCATGTTATTTTGAAAACAAGTAAATCCAATTTCAAAAACAATTTAAACAATATTATTCTGAAGCTAAAACAAATAAAATAAGTGAAGAATAAAAAACCCAAAACAAAATAAATAGAGCGGCCTTATTACAACCCAGAAACCATAATAAAAATAATCTAAATAAATAACTAAAATAATTGAAAACTAGAAACTTAATCTTCATGGCCACTCTGAATCCCTCCCAGCTCCAAGTCCACCAACTAGGGCTCACCTGCATGGATGGAAAGAAAGGGGGTGAGTTTGGAAAACTCAGTGTGTATAGAAAGACCATCCAGAGCCCAAGCCAGCTCAAGCCCATTGGGCCTAAGCCCTATCCAGATACAGTGTACTGGGCCTTAGCCCTTTTCAGATAACAATACAGCCCATAGGCCTATTTCAGAACAAAACAGATAATAAGTATGAATGCAAACCCAACTCAGCCTAAATCTTGCCGCTACACACCACCCGTACCAGCCCTACACACCATGTGGGGAATAACTCAACCCACCCAGCCCTACACTCCACAGTTGCGGCATAGCTGCTCAGATAATATTAAGTTGAGGCGAAGCCTCTAGTACGTGGTCAAGCCACTTTCAGTACTTCCTCTATCAATATCCCATTCCCATGCAACAGATAATCATGTAATGAACTGAAAATAGTAACACATGTAGTTTAGTCAAATCAAACCCTAGGGGTATAACGGTAGTTCTACACCTAGGGGTAAAATCGTAATTTCTCGTCCCTAAGGATATTTCAGTAATTTTATCAGTTTTTACGGTTTTCATGCATATTTCAGTCTCCAATAATCTAACTTTTGTCTCAGTGGTTATTGAACTTGTTTTAACAGTTTTATGCTATTGGGCCCTAAACCCCTAATGGGCCTTACAGTGTCTATTAGCTACTTAAGCCCATTTAGTTCAGATTTTATGATCAATTTATCAGTTTAACCAGTTTTGAACCTACAGTCTACCAGTACACATTAATTACTCATTTCACCTATATGGGCCCGTAAGCTCATTGGGCCCACTTTTAGCCCATAAAGGCCCAATTACCGAAGAACACGAAATTATACGTACAACTATCTCACCACTTGGGATTTCAGATCCAACAATTTCCAACCATCTTATGAACATTCGCATACTCACAAGCCCACGAAATACCCGAATTTTGGTATTTTGCCTTTTAGACTTTTACCGACTTAGACTAAAGAAAGGTGTTCGATACACACCTACTTTGCGACGACTGCAATGAGATCCCCCCATGATATCCTACAATCGATTACCACAACTTTTAGTTTACAAATCCATATAACCAATCTCAATGTTCACTTACCATATTCGACCAATGTCCCTAAGGCCCTCAAAATCTTACCTTTGTCGAAAACGATGACTAGATCTAGATCTAGTCACACCAAAGATCCAAGACCTCACCAGCAGCCTTTGAATCACACTAACACCAAAAGAAACCGATTACTACAACCCCTTAGGGTCTTAGGTCCCAATCGACAGCCTCCCTAAGCTCTAGGGACTTCGGCTTTTCCAAAACACAAAATAAGAATAGATCTGAGGTGATGAGCACTTACCACTGATTCCCCTTCTGTTTCTACTCAGATCTGATACAAATCTAGCCCTTAAACGATAGTAGAACTCGAATCTAGGAGATCTAAAGTTTCAGCTATGGACTCATAAGGATGTGGCATTTTGGGCTTTTCTAACTGGTGAAAAAGATGATAATTTGGGGTAGTAGTTTTGGAGTGGTGTTGCCGACAAGCACTAAAGATTTAGAGAGGGTGAAAATCAGTCAAAAGGGATGAAAAGAATAGAGGGATTTTGGCTTAGAGAAATTGGCCCAAGGGCAAGTTTTCGGGATTTCAGCTTTTATAGCAATCGGCTATGGTGGCTTTGAAGGGAATAGGATCGAAAGAGAGAATGGGGTGAGTGGTAGGGATGCTTCAGCTAGAGAAGAAATCAAAAGGAAAATAAAAGAATGAAGGAGAGGGGAAGAAGAAGAAGAAATCGGCACAAGGGATTAGTCTTGTATTTTCGGTCACTTTGTGAAACTTGAGAAGAGAATAAAATTTTAGGTGGCTAACCCTAATTGGTAAAACAAAAGAAAAAGAAAAGAAACTAACCCTAATGCCCACTAAAGCAATCGGGCCAACCTCCCTAAGGCCCTAATCGGTTCAACTTAAGTTAATCACATGCCCAGCACATGCCTAAAAATTAAAAGTATCAATACGCTTACCTAGAGACTTGAACTCAAGCTCTCTACCCTCATCCACACGCCACTTTTTTAGGAGTTTAGTGGCGCCACCTTGCCACTTTACCAAGGTCCCATTTGTGTCATAATTTATGAAGTTTTTCTTAAAAGCCCACTTAACCAAGTCTCCTTTTCACTTAAAATCCAAACTTGATATTTTACCAGGTTTAACTTAGGCTTGGGCCTTCTAAAGGCCCACTAACACATTTAAACACCATTTCAGTATCCAACACTGAAAAACTTTTAGAATTTCACCAAAAATCACAAAAACCCAAAAAATCCCGGAAATCAGGGTGTTACAACTCTACCCCCTTAAAGAAATTTCGGCCTTGAAATTTACCTGATCCAAATAGTTAAGGGTATTGTTGACGCATCATCTCTTCTAGCTCCCAAGTAGCCTCTTCTCTGCCATGGTTGCGCCAAAGTACCTTTACTAATGGGACCAACTTCCTTCTTAAAACTTTAACCTTTCGATCCAGAATTTGCACGGGTTCCTCCTCAAAGGTCAAATCAGACTTCACTTCAATCTCCTCCACTGACATAACATGTGAAGGATCTGATCGATACCGTCTTAACATGGACACATGGAAGACGTCGTGGATTCTATCCAACTCTGGTGGTAACTCCAACTGATACGCTACTGGCCCTACCCGTTTAAGAACCCGATAAGGCCCTATAAACCGTGGACTCAGTTTGCCTTTCTTACCAAACCTCAAGATTTTTTTCTAAGGTGAGACCTTCAAGAAAACCATATCCCCCATAGCGAACTCAATCTCCTTCTGCTTTAGATCCACATAAGACTTCTGCCTATCAGATGCCTCCTTTAACCGATCTCTTATCAACTTAACCTTACTTTTAGTATCTGCCACTAACTTTGGTCCAAGAACTTGTCGTTCTCCCAACTTTGTCCAACACGTAGGCATACAAAATCTTCGCCCATAAAGTGCCTCATATGGAGCCATCTGAATAATCGCTTGATAACTGCTGTTGTATGCAAATTCTGCCAATGGTAAGTAGTCCTCCCAAGTACCTCGAAAGTCGATAACACAACCTCTTAACATATCCTCTAGAACCTGAATAACCTTTTCTGACTGTCCATCTGTCTGAGGGTGAAAAGTAGTACTAAAGTCCAACCGTGTACCCAACGCCTCATGCAACTTCTGCCAGAATCGAGATGTAAACCTAGGGTCTCGATCAGAAATTATCAAAACTGGCACCCCATACAGTCGCACTATCTCTGCCACATACAACTTGGCCAATTTCTGAAGTGAGTGATCAATTCGGACAGGTATGAACTGGGCAGATTTTGTTAACCTATCTATAATCACCCACACCGAATCTTTCTTTGAGGTGTCAAAGGTAGCCCACTCATGAAATCCATAGTTACTCTCTCTCACTTTCAGAGCGGAATTTTCATCGATTGAAGCAACCGAGAAGGTAGTTGGTGCTTAGCTTTAACTTGCTGGCACGTTAGACATTTCCCAACAAATTTAGTCACCTCTCGTTTCAGTCTAGGCCACCAGTACACCTCTTGCAAGTTTCGATACAACTTATTCCCTCTAGGATTCATGGCACAAGGTCCAAGTAGGTCTCCTCATTCCTAGCTTTGTGAAACTTAGTCTTGTGTTTTCGGTCACTTTGTGAAACTTGAGAAGAGAATAAAATTTTAGGTGGCTAACCCTAATTGGTAAAACAAAAGAAGAAGAAAAGAAACTAACCCTAATGCCCACTAAAGCAATCGGGCCAACCTCCCTAAGGCCCTAGCCGATTCTACTTAAGTTAATAACATGCCCGGCACATGCCTAAAAATTAAAAGTATCAATACGCTTACCTAGAGACTTGAACTCAAGCTCTCTACCCTCATCCACACGCCACTTTTTTAGGAGTTTAGTGGCGCCACCTTGCCACTTTACCAAGGTCCCAATTTGTATCATAATTTACGAAGTTTTACTTAAAAGCCCACTTAACCAAGTCTCATTTTCACTTAAAATCCAAACTTGATATTTTATTGGGTTTAACTTAGGCTTGGGCCTTCTAAAGGCCCCCTAACACATTTAAACACCATTTCAGTATCCAACACTAAAAAAATTTTAGAATTTCACCAAAAATCACAAAAACCTGAAAAATCTCGAAAATCAAGGCATTACAAAGGTGGTTGTTGAAATCCTGGAGAGGGCTGTAGTCTCTAATTTCCTTAATTGCCTTGTCCCCCCATGAGAAATTAGGGTGGTTCCTCCAACCTACATTGTAAGTGTTACTATAAGGATTGTTTTGAGGTCGAGGATTATTACCCATATAGTTGACTTGCTCGTTTTCCATTCCATGTCTATAAGAGGAGTACTCTAGATTGCTCATGTTCCTAGAGTTGGGTCACACTACATTGCTTGATGTACCTGCGTAGAACCAACGAAACTATCAATCTTTTTATTATGAAGTTCTACCTGATTAGAAAGCATGGTGACTGCGTCAACATTAAAAACTCCAGCAGCTTTTTGTGGCTTTGTTCTCATGACTTGCCATGATAGTTATTTAGTGACATCTCCTCTATAAACTCGTAAGCTGCCTCAGGTGGTTTGTTATTGATTGTTCCACGGGCGACTGCATCAATCATCTATCTTGTTGAGGGGTTCAAACCGTTGTGAAAAGTTTGAACCTGTAGCTATAGAGGTAACCCATGGTGAGGGCACCTTCTCAATAAATCCTTGTATCTCTCCCAAGTATTGTAGTGTGTTTCTAAATCCATCTACACAAAAGAAGAGATATCATTCCTCAACTTTGCCATTTTGGCCGATAGAAAATATTTAAGTAAAAACTTTTCGGTCATTTGTTCCCAAGTAGTGATTGATCCTTTGGGTAAAGAATTTAACCACTGTTTAGATTTATTCCTCAAGGAAAAAAGGAATAACTGAAGACAAATGGCATCATCAGAAACGCCATTTATTTTGAATGTGTCACAGAATTCCAAAAAATTAGCTAAATGTGAGTTAGGATCCTTATCCTGCAAACCAACAAACTGAACAAACTATTGTATCATTTGAATATTGTTAGGTTTCAGTTCAAAATTATTTGCAGCAATAGCAGGCCTAACAATACTAGATTCAGTACCAGTAAGATTAGGCTTAGCATAATCATACATGGTATGAGGAATAGGGTTTTGATTCACAAGATCTGCAGCTATCACCGGAGGTGGTAGATTATCCTGATTTGCGTCCATCTCTTTAGTAGATTCAGTTTTGTTCTCTCATCCTTGTTCTGTGTACTGTAGGCTTCGCCTTATCTTTCTTTGGTTTCTGCAAACTATGGCTTCTAAGTCGTTATCAAACAATAGTGGTCTTGACGGGTTTCTTCTAGTCATAAACTAGAGACACCTATTAGGGAAAGGAAAAAGAAAATTTTAGTATGAAAAATAGAATATAAATTGCAAATAAAGTAAAATAGCTAAAGTAATAGGAATCAAGTGTTCCTAATATCTTAGTTCCCTGGCAATGGCTCCAAAAACTTGATCGTGATTTTGATGAAGTAATAATGATCATACCTGGAACTAACTATTATCACGATAAAAGGCAAGCGCACCTATCGAGTAGTAGTATAGTTAGTGGAAAAATCGAAATATTGAATCCAAGGGACTAAAAGTACTAGTAATGACTTTCTTCCTATTATCTAGCCTAAAAATAAAGAGGGTTTTGTTGGTAAATTAAAATTTTAGCTAACTACAGACACGACAAAGGGTAAATTAGGAAATTGCTTTAGGAAAACTTAATTGACAAAGGCAATACCTAAGGAAGAATCCACCAAGACTTCACTTGTTATTTAACCCTGAACTAGACGATTTCTTCATTCGACTTAATCCGTAGAGATCCCTAAATTATGTTAATGTCTCTGTCAAGAATAAGAACAACTAATCCTAGGTTGATTAATTGAAATCTTATTCTAATTAAAACCCCTAGTTTTGCATTAACTCGTTCTATGGATCCCCCTATTAGATTTGACTCTAATTCGACAGATTTTCGTCGTCCTATGTCTAGGATTGCGATCAACTCCGCTTAATTGTGTTGGATCTACTCTTAAACAGGGACTTGCTCCTCTGAATAAGCACATTTGACTTGAATTAATATCCTTAAATATCAACTCGAGAATTAAAAACACAATTAAGAACAAATCAAATATTTATCATATAGTTGAGATAACGATAACAAGATTCGTCTTAGGTTTCATCCCCCTCAAGTATTTGGGGATTTAGTTCATGTTTATAAAAGAATACATCTCAAAGTAAAGAAAATAACAAAACATAAAGAAAACCCAAAACCCCTGAAAGGATTAAAGGGAGAACCTCAGTCTCACTGTAGATCCTTGCTTCTGAGATGGATCAATCCGCTTTCTTCGAGTAATTCCCTATCTTTTGCTCAGAGTCTTGGCGAGGACACTGTACACCCTTATAGTCACCTCCTAGGGTCTTTATATAGAGTTTGGAGTGTCTTTGTTAGCCTCTAGGTAGCTCTTTTCGCGCGAAATTAAAACTCGTTATGACAGGGATACGCCCATGTGGCACGCCCATGTAAATCGAGCCCAAGCCTTGTTCAATCCTGTTAATGTGGCACGGGTGTGTGGTTCACCCATCTAAGGAACTCCAGGCTGTGTTGATCTCTTATTTTGGCCCATTTTATCTGTTTTTAGCCCGTTTCTCGTTCTTTTCATTCTCCTATGCGCACCTAAGTATAAAACATGAATTTAAAGGATTAGGAGCATTAAATTCCACAATTTAAGGGATAATTTATCCAAAATTATGCTAAGCATGGGGTAAAAATATGTATAAATTATGGTTTATCATCCATCATGCCATAAATTGGTCTAATTACTCAATAAGAACCTCTAGTTTATGAGTTCAATTCAATATCACACTAAAAGATTCTAGAACACATGTTTTGTAAATTTTGCAATTTAGTCCTAACATTCAATCGGGTACTTTATCGGTAAAATTTATATACCAAAATTTTACTCATGCAATCAATCACATACTAAGTTTTAAAACTTTATCAGAATAAACTGTTCTATGTTAGATTCGTGGTGCCGAAACCACCATTTTTTTAGGCCTTAATTCGAGCTGTTACAGAGCATACTAATTGAAAACAACTATAAGGAATGAAAAAAAAAACCTAATAATTGTCTCGAGCTGTGAGAAACTTAAAGCAATTCTTGATACAAAGTGCCCACTGACCATTTAAGTTGAGGCTAGAAAACACTAAGGAGAGTCTGATGAGATAACTTATTGCTATATGCTGGCAAGTGTGACCAACACTATGTTTAAGCAATTGGGGAGCTGTAAGACTGCTAAAGCGATTATAGATAAGCTAGAAAACATGTTCAGAGGCCAAGCTGTCTTGGCTCGATAGTTTTCTATAACTAGCTTAATAAATTGCTAGCAAAAGCCCAACAATGCAATCAAAGACCATATGATCACTCTTATAGGTTATATTGTTTAAGTCATAGACAACGAGGCCAATTTGGACTAAAACACCCAAATAGAGATGGTGTTCAAAAGCTTGTCCAAGGATTTTATGCATTTTCAGGTCGTATATAACATTGGCAACACAAACTTGAAGCTTAAACAACTCATGAAGGAGTTACAATCCTATGAGTTGATGTTGAACAACGATTAGCTAGTTCGAAGAGCAGAAGTGAATGTAGCCATTGCTTCTTCCTCAAAAAGGAAAGGAAAGTGCACTAAGAAAGGCAAAGGAAGAGGAATAAAAATGAAAAGGACTAGAAAGACAAAAGACCTATCTAAGTGAAAATGCTTCTTCTATAACAAGAAAGAGCACTTCAAGGTAAACTTTAAATAGTGGAAGGAATACCTAGCTACCAAATGAAAAGGTATGAAACTTTTTTGTGATAGAAGCTTGTTTAACAGAAGACTCAATACACCACTAGGTTATTGATTCAAGAGCCACTAATTAGGTCTGTCTTTCTGTACAATGGTGTGCTTTATTCTCATTAAGACGGGGAGTTAAAGGTAGGAAATTACTCGAAGGGAAGTTGATTGATCCTTATCAAAAGCCAGGATCTACATCAAGACAGAGGATCTCTCTTCAATCCTTTTAGGAGTTTTGGGTTTTCTTATGTTTTGCTATTTTATTTCTTCTGAGATGTTTTCTTTTATAATTATGAACTAAAACCCCAAATATCTAAGGGGGATGAAACCTGAGACAAATCTTGTAATTTTTATCTAAGCTGTATGATAAATATTTGATTTGTTCTTAAATGTGTTTTTAACTCTTAAATTGATATTTTCGGGATATTGATTTAAGTCAAATGTGCTTATGTAGAGGAGCAAAAGTCCTTGTATAGAAGTAGATCCAACACAATTAAGTGGAGTTGATCGCAATCCTAGACATAGGACGATGAAAATCTACCGGATTAGAGTCAAATCTAATATGGGGAGCCATAGATCGAGTTAATGCAAGACTAGGGGTTTTAACTAGAAAGAGGTTTTAGTTAATGAACCTAGGGTTTGTTGTCCTTATCCTCGACGGAGGTATTAACATAATTTAGGGATCTCTACGGATCAAATCAAATGCAGAAATCATCTGGTTCAAAGTTAGATAACAACTGAAGTCTAGGTGAATTCTTCCTTAGGTATTGCCTTAATCAATCAGTTTTCCCAAAAGCAATCTCTCTCTTTACTCCTTGCCGTTTCTTTTCAGTTTAGTTTAGATTAGTTAATTTAGAAACAAAACCCCCTTTTATTTTTAGGCTAGATAATAGTAAGAAAGTCATTACTAGATAATAGGAAGAAAGTCATTACTAGTACTCATAGTTCCTTGGATTCGATATTTCGGTCTTGCCAATGACTATACTACTATTCGATAGGTGCACTTGCCTTTTTATCGTGATATTAGTTAGTTTCCAAGTACGATCAGATTTTATTACATCATCACAATCACGAAAGATCAAGTTTTTGGCACCGTTACCGGGGAACTAAGATATTAGGAACACTCGATTTCTATTACTTTAGCCATTACTACTTTTATTTATTTCTAGCCTTTATTTTTATTTTTATTCACTGAAATTTTCTTTCCTTCCAGGTATCTCTAGTTTATGACTAGAAGAAACCCAGGAGGACCACTGCTTTTTGACAATGATTTAGAAGCTACAGTTTGCAGAAATCACCGAGAGATAAGAAGAAGTCTACAGTATCCAGAACAAGGACAAGAAGAAGAACCTGAACTTATTCTAGAGATGGTAGCAAATCAGGATAATCAGCTACCCCCTGTAGTAGCCACAAATCCCATCGAGCAAAATCCTGCTCCGCGTACTATGTATGATTATGCTAAACATAATTTAGCAGGCACTGAATCTAGCATTGTTAGGCCTACTATTGTTGCAAATAATTTTGAACTGAAACCTAACACTATCAGATGATACAGCATTTTGTTCAGTTTGATGGTTTGCAGGATAAGGATCCTAACTCGCATCTGGCTAATTTTTTGGAATTATGCAACACATTCAAAATAAATGGCATTTCTGATTATGCCATTCGCCTTAGGCTATTCCCATTCTCTTTGAGAAACAAAGCCAAACAATGGTTGAACTTTTTGCCACGAGGGTCTATCACTACATGGGAACAAATGACCGAGAAAATTTTGCTTAAATATTTTCCGCCAGGTAAAACGGCTAAATTACGGAATGATATCTCTTCTTTTGTGCAGATGGATTTAGAGACACTTTACGATGCATGGGAAAGACACAAGGACTTACTGAGAAGGTGCCCTCACCATGGGTTACCGTTGTGGTTACAAGTTCAAACCTTTCATAACGGTTTGAATCCTTTAACAAGACAAATGATTGACGCAGCCACCGGTGGAACAATCAACAATAAAACACCAGAAGTAGCTTACAAGTTTATAGAAGAAATGTCACTAAATAATTATCAGTGGCAAGTCATGAGAGTAAAACCACAAAAAGCTGCAAGAGTTTTTAATATTGTTGCAGTCACGATGCTTTCTAATCGGGTAGAACTTTTAAATAAAAAGACTTATAATTTTGTTGGTTCTACGCAGGTACACCCAGTGATGCAGTGCGAAACAACCATGAACAATGCTGAGTACCCCGTCTATGGATACAGCATGGAAAATGAGCAAGCCAACTATATGGGTAATAATTCTAGATCTCAAAATAACCCTTATAGTAACACCTACAATGCAGGTTGGACAAATCATCCCAATTTCTCATGGGGAGGACAAGGAAATCAAAGACAACCACGCCCTCTGGGATTTCAGCAATCACTGTTCTAATAAGAGAAAAAGTCGAACCTTGAAGAAATGCTCACAACATTTATCACCGTGTCAGAAACCCGTTTCCATAACACCGAATCAGCACTGAAGAAACAGCAAGCGTCCATTCAAGGACTCGAAACTCAAATAGGCCAACTCGCTAAGCTAATTTCTAAAAACCACAAGGTGGGTTACCAGGCAACACTAAGACTAACCCTAAGGAGCAACTTAATGCCGTGGATACAATAGATTAGGAAGGGTTAGCCAAAACTAACCCAGAGCCACGTAAGGAGACTGTGGTAAGTAAAGGTAAAGATGCGGTAAGTTCCAAAGAAGCAATTGTCAAAGAATATAAGCCTCATATCCCATACCCAAATGCGCTAAGGAAAGACCGCACAGATGAACAATTCGGTAAATTCCTTAAACTTTGAAAGAAATTACACATAAACCTACCATTTATTGAAGCTCTTTCATAGATGCCAAACGCCGTTAAATTTTTAAAAGAGCTACTAACGAATAAATGGAAGCTAGATGAGACATCTCATGTGGAACTGAATGTAGTATGCTCAGCTATTTTACAGAATAAGCTACCCAACAAACTGAAAGATCCATGGAGTTTTACAATTCCTTGTTTACTTGGTAGTTTAGACGATAAAAATGCTTTAGTTGATTTAGGGGCTAGTATTAATGTAATGCCTTGTAAACTGTTTAAACAACTGGGTCTTGGAAAACCTAACCACACTAAGATAAGCATCCAATTGGCTGATAAAACCATTAGATTTCCAAAAGGAATAATTGAAGATGTGCCTGTCAAAATTGATAAATTTATATTTCCAGTTGACTTTGCTGTTTTAGACATTGATGAGGATAGCAATGTACTCTTAATTCTAGGGCGACCCTTTTTAGCAACTGCCAGAACCATAATTGATGCAGGAACAGGCGAGCTTACACTACGTGTAGGTGATGACAAAGTTACTTTACAAGCTCGAAACTTGATTATGACTGTTGATGATAAGAATATAGTTACGACTCCTTGTAAAAAGACTGATCCCACCACCTAACATTTTGTGCAGGATACACTCTACATAAAGGTGACCCAACCACTGACAAGTCCATCTGAGGGAGACGTACATGAAAAACGAATTCTTCAAATTGAGGAATTAGATGAGTGGCTGAACTATCAAGAAAAACCCAAAATATGCCACACCAACCCAAAGCATCACCAAGACGACCCTCAGGTAAAAAAGAATCAAATCAAGTAGGGGATAAGGTAATTTTAGGGGAAGACGATCCTTGAATCTTGAATTCAAAAGAACATACAAGTGACACACCTTACATCACGGTAATGAAAATTTTCCCCTATGGAACAGTCGAGATAAGACATGAGTCACTCGACACTTTCAAGGTAAATCATAGTTGACTCAAATCTTATGTTGTTGATGAAATTGAAAGCAAGATAGAAGAGTTTCAAGTCTTCAAACCACCATAACCGAACAAGCTTAAGAAAAGTCGAGCTTAGACTATAAACAAGCACTTCTCGGGAGGCAACCCGACCACTAACACGGTAAATTCTTTTATTTAGGCTCTCTAATACATCAAGTAACCCTTTGAATGCAGGTTTTTCGAGCCACACGACCATGCCCACGAGCATGTCTAAGGCCGTGTGGACACCATGAGCAAAGACACGACCGTGCGATATGGCTGTGTATGACCAGAGTAAGATCTCCTTAACACACGAGCTTCGATAACTTGCCATGGTCGTGCGATGTGCCTATGGCCAAACCTGTTAATTCAACACGGGCGTGCGACATGCCTGTGCCTCAAGGCCGTCGTCGAACCTGCCATTTCATACATGGGCATGTGACCCCTTACACGGCCGTGAGAGAAGCAAACATCAAAGGACACGGCCGTGCGACACAGTTGTGTGCCCCAACACGCCTTAGGAACACGGGCATGTGTCACGAATCAGGCACGCCAAAATCCCTAAATTTTTAACCACACCGGCTAAACTCGAGTCACATGGGCATGGCACATGCCCGTGTGACCCAAAATCCTATATAAACCCCCACTATTCATCTTCTTCTCCATTAAAACCCTAAAAATCCCTCCACCCAAAAACTATACCAGCCCTTTCTAGTGCCGTCGTCGGCCTCAACAACGCCACCACACCTGTGTAAGCATCACCACGACCGTGTTCCACCCCTAACCATTCATTCGGTCCCCTTTTCTTACTTTTTCTCTTAGTTTCTAATGTCTTTTACCTATTTATCTGTTAATAATTTCATTTATTTAGTTATTTGCATGTTATTGATAGGAAATTCATTCATTCAGCATGAGTAATCTAGAATACTCATTATGCTACTTTAATCATTCTATTGGCTGCCACTTATAACTATCTTGAGAAATTTGAATTTTCTATATATATTGATATCCATTTTTCAACTATGTGATTCTATGCTTGCATGACTTATTTGGTAATCTTGGTTAGTTTAAATTGAAAATCAGTTTAGGAACTTATGAATATTCCTACCTTTGTTTACATTTTTCTTTAGGACTAATGCATGCAGTCTTATTATTTTCCTTTATTTTTACTCTTAGGAATCATGACATTAGGGAATCAAGCATGATAAGTTGAAATTTTTGAGAATTTAAATTTTTTTTAAGTTTATTTTCCCTAATTTTAAGTGTTATCTTGAGATTTGAAAATTTTTTTAGGTTATTTTCCCTAATTTCTAGTGAGATTTTTAAGCCTTCTAAGCATACATCCTTTCGTGCTCACTTTTATTGTTGATTTGAGTGAGTCAATACTAATTTGCTATTCTAGAACTTGCTTCGATTATACATGTCGAGACCACTTCATTGATTTGATATACCGAAATGATAAAGGCACCTAGGTTCTAACCCACTTACTCCATAAAAGCCTACCTCCATAAATTAACCCCTAGTGAACCTAATTGAGCCTAACAACCTATTATTTGACTTACCCTCAATATTAACCTATAACCCATTTTTTGTTGAATTACCTTCAATTATTTTGATCCCTATTTTTGTCAAGATTTGAGTTGAATTATTATCTAGCTTTGTCCTCTTTTTCAGTTTGTAAATATTCAATTTAGTGTATTTGATTTGTTCTAAAATAAATAAATAAATAAATAAAGTTAATCCAGTTGTAATTCATATTTCAGTTATAATGCAATATTTTTGCATATTTCTATTATAAGCTTCTAAATCTAAAAACGATGTCATCAAAAAGGCTTCATTCTAGAAATATGTTTCAGTGATAGAGATTTTTCTAGCTAGATGATTTTTCAGTTCAATCTCAATTCTAACCCTCTTTTTCAGCTTGTGACAACACCTATAACCAAAGCCCCATTACAACCATTGAAAGACCTTTTGATCGATGTGTCATATCAATCTATAGTGGTGGAGATTTGATTTTCCTAGAAGCTTTGACTAATGAGTGCTTAAATTTTGAACCATAAACACTTTGAGTGGATAGAGTGAATCTTTAGTGAGGATTTCAACTCTTGTTGATTTTTAATTGAAAGGTAATTACTTAGGAGAAAGGAGAAAACCTATGTTTCTATGACAAAATTCTCGACTTAGAGTGTTTGAGACTTTAATGTTCTTCTGGTCGAATTTTCATTGTATGATTACTTGTGGATTAGTTTGAAACATTATTGATAAGGATTATAAGTTAAGAAGAATGATTTTTAAATGTGAGTTGAGATTTTGCTTGAGGACAAGCAAAGGCTTAAGTGTGGGGGTATTTGATAAACCGTAAATTATACATATTTTTACCTCATGCTTAGCCTAATTTCTGAATGAATTATCATTGAATTTGTGGAATTTGGTGCTCTTAATCCTTTTATTTCATGTTTTATACCTAGACGAGCATAAGGAAGAGAAAAGAGCAAGGAACGGGCCAAAAATGGGCAAATTAGGCCCAGTTCAATAATCAACACAGCCTGGAGGTTCGCCACACAGCTGTGTCACATGGCTGTGCCACTTTAACATGCTCAAACACAGCCTAGTAGTCGATCCACACGGGCGTGGCATACGGGCGTGTCCCTGTCATGAGGAAGTTTAATTTCACTCGGAAAAGGCTACTTAGAGGCTAAGAAAGGCATTCCAAAACTCTATATAAAGACCCTAAGAGGCAACTACAAGGGTGTGCTTTATTCTCATTAAGATGGGGAGTTAAAGGCAGGAAATTACTCGGAGGGAAGCCGATTGATCCCTCTCAAAAGCCAGGATCTACATCAAGATAGAGGATCTCCCTTCAATCCTTTCAGAAGTTTTGTGTTTTCTTATGTTTTGCTATTTTATTTCTTCTGAGATGTTTTCTTTTATAATTATGAACTAAAACCGTAAATATCTAATGGGGATGAAAACTAAGACAGATCTTGTTATTGTTATCTGAGCTGTGTGATAAATATTTGATTTGTTCTTAATTGTGTTTTTAACTCTTAAATTGATATTTTCAGGATATTGATTTAATTCGAATGTGCTTATGTAGAGGAGCAAAAGTCCCTGCATAGGAGTAGATCCAACACAATTAAGTGGAGTTAATCGCAATCCTAGACATAGGACGATAAAAATCTGCCAGATTAGAGTCAAATCTAATATGGGGAGCCATAGATCAAGTTAATGCAAGACTAGAGGTTTTAACTAGAAATAGATTTCAGTTAATCAACCTAGGATTAGTTGTTCTTATCCTCGATGAAGGTATTAACATAATTTAGGGATCTCTACAGATCAAATCAAATGAAGAAATCATCTGGTTCAAAGTTAGATAACAAGTGAAGTCTAGGTGGATTCTTCCTTGGGTATTGCCTTAATCAATCAGTTTTCCCAAAAACAATCTCTCTCTTTGCTCCTTGCTGTTTCTTTTTAGTTTAGTTTAGATTAGTTAATTTAGAAACAAAGCCCCCTTTTATTTTTAGGCTAGATAATAGGAAGAAAGTCATTACTAGTACTCATAGTTCCTTGGATTCGATATTCCGATCTTGCCACTGACTATACTACTATTCGATAGGTGCACTTGCCTTTTTATCGTGATATTAGTTAGTTTCCAGGTACGATCAGATTTTATTACTTCATCACAATCATGAGAGATCAAAAGGTGTGGCAGTTGAAGCAGTGGGAGATGTACATCTTTATTTTGATAATTTTAGGAAGATTATTTTAAAAGACGTTTTCTATGTACCAAGTTCCAAAAGAAATTTAATTTTCGTTGCATGTTTATATAAAGACGGCTTGACCTTGACTTTTGATAATTGAATTGCAATGTTTAAAAATCACAATCTCATCTGTAATGGGTGCATGTCAAATAATCTTTATTTTATCAAACCAAAGATGTACACACTGCTTGAGACTAAAATATCGAATAAAAAACTCAAATCTTCGTAGTCTAATGAGACGTACCTTTGACATTTGAGTCTTGATCATATTAACCAAGAAAGAATCACTAGACTTATGAAAGATGTCAACTTAAGTTGATCTTCTGCAATGTGAATGTTGCTTGGAAGGTAGGATGTAACCTCCCAAACCTGGCGTAGATGTTATGGCTAGATTGAGAAGGCTACATTAGCCACCAAAATTGTAACACCCCAAACCCGACCTGGACCTTATGGTCGAATCTAACATGCTGCATTAAAGTGCCTTTCAGAAAATTAGTATAAGTAGATCAGAATTTGTCGTCAAATAAAAACCCCTTCATGTTTTCATAGAAAAACCTTAGTGAGTTAAGTTCTTTGCTATTTATCAAATCAACTTGTCAAAACATTTGCCATTAGTGTATTAAACTGGTTTAATCACAGAATCTTATTTTAAAACCTTTGAAGTTTGAGTTGCGTGTCTTTAAAAACAATTATGGTTTTGAAACCTCGTCTTCTCGTAGCTAGCAGTTTAAGTAAATAAACAAAAGCCCAATTAAAAAAAAGTTAACTCCCATAAATGGCCTTATTACAAAAATAAAACCCCCAACACGCAAATAAAAGTATAAATAAATCCAAATGCAGATTATCTGCAGTCATATGTCCACATCTGAGTCCCTCGCAGCACCAAATCGCCCAAGGCTAGGGATTACCTGCACAGTTAAACAGTGGGGTGAGTTTATGAAAACTCGGTGTGTAATCCCCTAATATACAATCAGTCAAATAACCAGAATGTAGTAACAGTCTAGGCCTGAGCCGTATTCAGAAATAGTACAGTATGGGCCTTAGCCCAGTACAGTATCAATGTGGGCCTTAACCGAATACAGTAACAGTACGGTGTAATAACGTAAAAGTGCAACCCACCCCACTCTAGCCAACACACCTCACTCTGTACCTCCAACACACCATGTGGGGATAAAATCGACCCACCCAGCCAACACACCAATAACGCAGTTGAGCTGCCAGCATAGTATATGTGGCAAAGCCACCAGTATCAGTATATGCGGCAAAGCCACCAGTAACAGTATATGTGGTAGGGCCACTAGTAACAGTGTATGTGGCAAAGCCACCAGTAACAGTAAACTTCTTCCAAAATAGAACCCCATTCCCATGCAGTATGTCATGTCATAAATAATACGTGTATGCAGCATGTCATGCTCAGTAACAGTCATGTTTATATCACAAATACATTAGTCAATCTACCTCTAGGGGCATAACGGTCATTTTCATCAGAATGGGTCTAGACACCCTTACTGACCCATTAGAAGGTCCATAGTCGTCTCGGGTGACCCATGTAACCTGAACATGCATAGCAGTGTGAATGGGCCCAAAGCCCATTATACGGCCCATGTGAGCTCACACGCTCGTGTGGCCCATTAAGCCCAGAAATGACCCTAGCCATGTGTGCGACACAGTCGGGTTTAATATTCCTACATGTTCGTGAGGTTTACCTGTGTGGGGGTATTTTGGTCATTCTACCCTACGGGGGTGTTTCGGTCATTTTACCCGATGAGGGTATTTTAGTCATTTTACCCTATGAGGGCATATCGGTGATTTTACCCTACGGGGGTATTTTGGTCATTTTACCCTACAGGGGTGTACTAATCATTTTACCCTACGGGGGCATATCGGTCATTTTACTTGTGAGGGTATATCAGTCATTTTATCGTATGGGGGTTTATCAGTCATTTTATCTTATGGGGTATATCAATCGTTTTACCCTATGAGGGTATATCGGTCATTTTACCCTACGGGGTATATCGATCATTTTACCCTATGGGGGTATATCGGTCGTTTTACCCTATGGGGGTATATCGGTCATTTTACACCATAGGGGTATATTGGTCATTTTACCCTACGGGGGTATATCGATCATTTTACCCTATGGGGGTAATTCGATCATTTTACCCTCCAGGGCTAATTCGGTCATTTCGGCCCAACATGGCCCAAAATGGCCTAAGCCAATGAGATCACTCATGGTGGCCTCTCGTAATCCAGTACCCATGTTTATGCGTTTAGGTTACCACAGGGGAGATCAGACGCCCCTGTGGCATCAAAAATCCTATTTTTCGGCTTTTGCTGATTTACGAAAAAGGTAGCGTGGATACACACTTTTCAGCTTTTCACCTACTATCGATTACATGGTACTGTTACACACTTGATTACGAAATCATACTAGAAACCTTCGAGCACCAACCCTATATTCAATCGGAATAATTCATTACTTGATTCCCAAAAAGATTAATACTCAATTTAGACTTATCCCAAAACATCACCAAATATTTACCTTATTTGTATGAGAAGAGATCTCCTACTAATCTGTTACTCAAGACTAATAACGATTTCTCCTATAGGGATTCCTGTATCACCAACCGTCATTAATAACCCACATTATACCCACGCAGATTGAAGTAAGGGTACAAGTACTTACCGAAAACAGAAGAGAAGTCCTACTTAGAAACCCGCTACGATAGAATCTGAGTTAGTGTCATCACAGTCCAACGATAGTCAAGAACCCTTACAGCATCAAAATTGAAAGGGAGAGTGCAGAGATTCAACCAAAGTATCGCCCAGTAAAAAGCAAAGGAACGATTTAAAGAGGGAAAGGGAGAAGAGGAACAAACTGTGTACAGTCAGTCTACCACCTAAAAGGGAGAAAGCCGAAAGAAAAAAAGAAATGGAGAGGGACAATCGATTAGGGAAAAGCTGAAAGAAACCAAACGATATGGCTATATTTGGCCAAACATGCAATATGAAAAAGGGAGAGAAATAAGTAACCCGAGTGGGTAGAAAAGAGAAATCAAGAGAATCGAGAGACAGGGGATTGAAGAAATAAGTAAAACCGAAGGAAAATAACAAAATTGAAAGATCAAAGGTCCCTAGCAGTTTCTGGTAAAGCAACAAAATGGCAACAAGGAATGTTGGCAAATTGAAATGGAGAGAAAAGAAATGGAAAATGAGAAGCTAATACCTCCACTAAAAATTTGAGTCCATGCCAATTCCAATTTCGGTTCAAACCCTCAACAACCTACAAACTCTCCATAATCCCCTCCCAAAATCGGCTAACAACTCCCCCAAATCTCATCCCACAATCTGCTCCTATTATCCCTCCATGATTTATTCTAAAATCCTCTCTTTGACCAGTTCAAACCTCCCCCAACAGAGTTTCAACCAACCTCCGCTTCTCCCACGGCAAGAGAGCAAAATAAATACTCTTTTTACCTTGCCATGACTTGAGCCTTAGACCTCCCAGTTACACATCACACCACCTTGCCACTAGACCACAAGCTCTCTTTGTGTCACATTTTATCCTTAATTAATTATAAGGCCTACATGCTAATGTCCAAGTTTATTTAAAATAAAAACCAAAAATTTTGCTAAAGCCTAGATTTGAACCCAGGACTTTTCAAACACTCCCAAGAACTCCTAAATCACTTAGCAACTGAAGCAAATAGTCAATTGTGTCAATTTCTTGTACACAAAAACTTTTGTGTGTTCCCATGCTCCAGACCTATTTCTTCCAGGCCCAAAATTCGGGGCGCTACAGAAATGGCTAATTTAACTTATGTTACTTTTGAAGAACTTAAATAAACTCATTTTATAGAAAACTATAGTTGTACTTTGTGTTAGCATAAAAACATTCATTCATTAGGTCATGTATACTTAGGATTCATCTTATTGTTGATAGTGTTGTTTTAGAAAAACTGTTCGCTTGTTGCTCTTCTTGAAAAAAACACTCGATGTTAAACTAATGTTGCGAAAAAAACTATTTTTCAAGTCATTTTGGAAACTTAGTTCCCTTATTGATTTGTTTTTCAAAAACAGTTCAATTGCAATGCAACGGAAATTAGGGAACAATGGCAAATTTTACTTAAGTCAGATATCATGCATTTCCTGATTATTATGCTTAAGTAATCCATGCATGCAAAACCCCCTAAATGAAAAGTTACTAAGCCATAGACCAGAAATACTTAAAAATTACAAACCAAAACCAATAAAGATTAATTAATACTTATTAAAAATAATTCAAGGTCCAAGGTGATTCTCCGATTTGAGTCCAGTCCTAATTTCGAGGTTTACATAAAAAGTTAAACATTAGTGGGGGATGACCTTATGAAAAGCTTAGTATGAGTCGAACAATTATTTAAAAGGACAAAAACATAAATATCAAATATAGTGAAACATATTAGCATTAACAGAAGAACATAAAACCATCATTGTAATTTAATATCATTATGTAGCCATTATCAATTTTGCTGTCAAATAGTGTGAGCATGGGTAATCATTCATTTGAGCAACAATCATTAATTTTGATACCATTCAATACAACATAGCACAATACGTAGAATAAATCAATAACATTCAAATATATCGTGAGCATGATGCAATGCAAAAAGGTTCCTGCCCATTCCATCCACTACACACCATGAGTTCCTTTGAACTCATCTGCCAAAATCCAAAACATTATGAGCATAGCTCGATGCGGTAAAACCACCGAATAAACAATAATGCAAAAAATCTGCCAGATATCAAATAGGGCAATACAATTGCCAATAACATATAATATGCGATAAAATCGCCAATCTATTCGATACTCCAGGTGCAGTGCACTGACTATGAATAATACGAACTTAATGTGCCGATACTCCATGAAACTCCTCCATCAACCACAAAATCCCAACCCAATTTATATGCAACATGTCACACAATCTCATACATACTCATATCTCAATACTTTTCACATTCATTTTGTAACACCCCTATCCCGTAACTGACAACTGAATAGGTAATAGGCATTAATGGACTTGTAACTCAAACCGGAATAGTAAGACTTTAAACTTATCAATCGTCAACATCTTTCAACATTAATCCAACATATCATGCTTAAAACAATTATATAAGCTTATACTAAAGTGACCATTCCATGTAGTCATATATATAAGCATCTAAATGCCACTTACAAATTAATCACATTTCAACATTCTTATCAACTTATCCAATATCATATATCATTCAAACCAAAATGCCAATTATAAATTTTACCACTAAATGCACACATCATAGAATGCTTTCATATCAAACCAACTTCTCTCACATCAAGCCATATCACATAGCTTGATCATAATACCCAAAATTCATCTCACATTCATATAAACAAGTGACCATATAATCAACTTATTAACTAGCCTATACATGCCATATTACCTAATTTCAAAGAGTTCAGAAATACCAATTGCCTCCTGGATAGTGTGATGAAATCTTTGATGACTTCCAACAGAGCGAGCATTCGAATCATTGTAAAATACAAAGAATAGATAAAGTAAGCTAATAACCTTAGTAAGCTCGTATAATTATCAGCACTACATAAAAGATTTAACATTAAGCTTGTCATTTTAAGCAATAAGATTGCTTTAAAACCAGCCTCATCTAATTCAATATTTATTTCCTTAATAGTCATATAATCCATGTGTAATTTACCACATCTACTCACGCGTCATATAAATTTATCAATGTCACTTGCTTGTCAAGTATACCATGTATACCTGTACTGATTTGTATCATCATTTCTATTCTCGTAGCATAATCTTTACAGTTGAACCCTTGAGACCAACATTGAAAACCCTGTATCTTGCATACTAAGTGCCATATATGTAACTAAACCATTTATATCACATATCACCTCACATAGCATTGGTGTCGATTTATTTCATTACGTATAACTTGTAACACATTCATATAACCGATAGCAGAATTATACCTGTATAAATATTAACTCATCAGTAACATCAGTAATTCATATTCAAATATACCTTCTATATAAATCGTGTCACTTTTCATAACAATATTTCATTTAAACCATGTATCAATTCATCTATATATAAATCATTGGTCTCATGTAACTTTTCAATACTCATATCATTTCATCTATCATTTATGTATACTATATCATATATCATCTTTCATTTCAATAATTTATAATTTGTAACAAATAATCGTGTTACTTACTTACCTAATTTCGAATGGCCAATAAATTAGGTCATACGTGACCATCCAACTCGTCTTACACATTCTGTACCACATTGACACACAACTTTGTATGCATCGAGCCTAAAATAATACACACGTATAAACCTGCTAGGCATAAGCCTGATAAAACTCACCAGCTCAAGGCCTGCTAGGCTTTTAGCCTGATAAATCACACCGACTCAAGGCTTGCTAGACTTATAGTCTGATAAATCACACCGGCTCAAGGCCTGCTAGGCTTTTAGCCTGATAAATCACTAATACGAAATTTATTATAGCACATAACTCACATATCCAAAATCATAAGTATTCATCATAATTCATACGGACTTTCAAATGTCGAAACTCAATCGAAGTAATTTTCTTAAACATGATTAACAAGGTATCACCCATTCGACAATATCACGTATAACTTCATATATTCCATTTCAACATGAATACTTGCATTTAATTAAAATTCAATACATCTAATTACTTATAAACTTACTATATGGTATCGTATATAGATATATATAATGATATCATTTTACTCATCCAATTCGTACATCTATCATGCAACCTTCTTTACAATTATCAATCACACAACTTTACGATCAATAATATTAACCCTATAGGTTTGGTACTCACCTGCTCAATTTCAAATTTATAAATCATAAATACTTCTCAAGAAATTCAAGGCAAAAATACATTCAACTATTCCCGAATACTCGAAAAGCCGCACACTTAGTGCGAATAGTTATTCAACATTATATATCGAATTCGCACACTTAGTGCTCGATACTTAAGCTTTCACACTTAGTGCGCAATAATCAGGCTCGCACACTTAGTACAATTTTTACATTCGTAACCTTTTATACTCGCACACTCAGTGCCGAAATTCAATTACTCAATATTCATCAATTCAAATTTATCAACTCTATTTGCATTCGGCAACCTCAACTTTTTATACATTTCAATTTGGCACATATATGTATATATAGTATTTAATTTAATCAAGACAATATTTGCTTTGTAACTTACCATATACAAGGCATTTAATTTATCATATACTAAAACTCAGTTAAATCCAATATACATTTACTCAACCCCAAAGTACTTCATTACTTCCAAACATAAGACTGAATATATATTATGGCATTCCATCATCATGTAATATTAATGTAATCAAGTACAAAGCCATTTAACATATCTACCATTACATAATCACAAATTGGCCGATTATCCATCATTTCTTATAACATATAATTTTTTTATCAATTTAATCATATAATTCAGTGACAGTAACATATTCATAGAGCTGATAATTTTAGTAAATTATTCATTATGTATACAGTTACCATCAATTAAAACAATTTCAGTAGCTAATAACTCAATTTTTAACCATACGAACTTACCTCGTGAATCCGTCGACTATTCATCTACTTTAGCCAAATTTAACTCAATTATTCACTAACATAATCAATTAAATACATATACAAGTATTTTGGTCTATTTTACAAAATAGCCCTTGTACTTTCATACTTTAACATTTTAGTCCCTAATTCAAATTGTACAAAATACATCAAATCCCAATAAACATATACATGGTCAAATATTCAAGCATCCATAACAAGCTCAATTCCTTCATTTATTCACATTTCAAACCACAAAAATTTTACCTTTTTCAATTTAATCCAAAATACTCTATTTTGTCAAAAATTACTTTATAAAATTTGTATATCCATAAACTACCATCAATAATTTACCATAAAACATCAAAATACCTATGTATTCAACCATAGCACATTTCAAAACATCAACAATTTCAGAAATTGAGGTACGGGCATGATAGTATACAAAGCAACGATCTCAAAAACACAAAAATCATCAAAAACCGAATCAAATTGCTTACCCAAATTAGCTTTAGAATTGCCAAATGAAAAATGCTTAAAAACCTTTGTTTTTCTTTGGACAATCGTGGAAGATGAATGAAAATAATGCCATTATTTGTTTTTCTTTTAATTAATATACATATAATTATAAAATGTCAAATTTAACCTTAATTTAAACAACCAAAATCATTAAGAAAATATGCCCACTACTGTCCACTCAAATTTGAAATGGTATAATTACCATTCAAGGACACCCATTTATAAAGCCACGATCAAATAAGTCATTTTACTAATGGCACACATAGTTTTCACTTTACGCGATTTAATCCTTTTTACCGAATTAACTATTTGGGTAAAATTTCTTCACGAAACTTTCACACAGTAATACTACCACACTGTAAACATTATTAAAATAATAAAAATAATATTTTAACATGGTTAAGTGGTCCCGAAAGCACTCATTCTCATTAAGGTCTAAACCGGGCTGTTACACATTTGACATGCTCAGTATGTCCTCAATAATCACATATTTTCAGTAAATGGAATCAGTTTTCAAATCTTTCAAATTACCATTTTGTTGGTATCAACCAATATCGTTCAATTTCACATACTTCACGGATTTTCATTGCGCATAAATAGCACCCTTTTCAGTACACAATATAACATATATCTTATGCATTTAAATCATACATAAGCTTAATATCTCAACACATTATATCATTCAGTCATATCTCATAACTCAAATATGCAATTACAAACTCAATTGAAAATTCATACTATCAAACTAGTAATTTTGTTGGCATGTCAATCTTTTAAGCTTCAAAACATACCTGGTTCAACTGCTCACAAAATCAATAATTTGGCTATTGATCCAATCTAATAAGAAAGCTAAGTTATCAAATTTAACATGATATTTAACATTTTCAAACAATTTTATGATTCTAGGACCCACACCTTATTTTTCGCTTCCTGCAGCACACTAGCGAATCTTCCAATTTTCCTTAATAATTCCTTAAACGAACCTAAACCAAAATTCAATATAACTACAATAAATTTACCATTAAACCAGCCTCTAAACACCCACTTATGAGTTCAAACCAATCGTTGAAATTATAATTATTTTCTAAATCCAAACTAGTTAGATTCCTTACGCTGTATCAACGCGAACAGTATGTACAATCGTTCTTTGCCTTTACAAATGATTTGGGGCATTTGGGTTAGCACCTAATTCTATAATATACTAGAAAATAAGTAGCTAATTAATGATTAAATTCCTTCATTTAATCAATTCATAACATTTATCCAACAACTATGTAGAAATAACAAACTAGTTATCCTTAATTACACTTACGCTTCATGATTTGTGGGATCCGATTGGCTAATTGATCAAGAATGTCTCTCCATAATTAAATTTTGATTAAAGGCTAATTAGGAGGGTTCAATAACACATAGATCCAAGAAACAAAAATACCCCCTTTCTTGCACATAAGCCTACGCACCACCACCCATGGTGGCCAAATTTGGGGCTGGATTTTAAAATGGTTTGAGATCTCATTAAAATTTGGACAATAAAATCCCCCAAATTTCACATCTGGAAATTTTGGTTTTTATTTGACAAGATTAATCAAAAAATTGAACAGAAAATAGATCTCACCCAAGCTAGTTGAAAGAAACTACAATAACACTTTCTTGGCAATGTTCGGGATCGATCTTGGGGTTCAAGATTTCAGATTTGGGGATGATTTAGATGATAATAAATGGAAACAAAAGAGTAAAGGAGACGGTGCACAATATTGAAGCAAAAAGAAGAAGAAAGAGATGGCAAAATGGGAGGTGTAAGTAACGACAACAACGGGAGAAAGAAATAAAATTGAAGAGAAAAGAGGAGAAGAAGAGGTGAACGGCTGGCATAGGGAAAAATTGAATTAAAGGCTGAAAAATACAATAAAAACTTATATTTATACTTAGGTTTCGAGGGTATGGATGGCACACACTATAAAAAAAATAAGGGATTTTGTAAATTTTAATTATTTTGGCAAGGGAAATGATTCGAACTTGGGACCTCATTTAATTTCCATGCTAGCATTTAAGGAAAAATTTGCAAAATAATTAAAATATTGAGAAAGAGGGTGTAACACCCCTAACCGGTATCCGTTACTGAAATAGGGTTTCAAGGAATCACCAGAGATTACAAAACACTTTTAAATAAATCGAGTCAAACACTATTCATTTTGTAAGACTTAGTTATAATGTCCCTTAGTGGAGCCCTCGAGGCCCAAAACATGCATTAGAATCGATTCGGGACCAAATCGGGATCTCGAGGAATTTTTCACACAATCCCAAAATTTTTTCACTAATAAAAGTCACACGCCCGTGTGGTAGGGGAAACGCCTATGTGGCTAGGCCGTGTGGAGTCACAGACCCATGTCCTGAACCCGTGTAACTCACTGACTTGCAACTCAAGAACAAATTGATGTCACATACCCATGTGCTAAGCTATGTGGTTAATTCGAATTTTTAAAAAAAATAGGTGTAAGATTCACATGGCCAAGAGACACGCCCATGTTTTGGGCCGTGTGCCTCACACGGTTGAGACACACGCTAGTTCTTTGCCCGTATGCTCAATTCTAAGCATTCTATTTCTTAAAATTTAGGTCCAGGGGACACACAGCCTAACCACATGCCCATGTTACCAGGTCATGTGTCACACACGGTTTAGACACATGCCCGTGTGTTTGCCTATGTGGATAAAATAAAGCCATTTCTAGCTTTATTTCTCACCCAAATTGACACCCACAACCTGCACTCGAAACACATATCCAATACCAACCATTTCAAGCATTACAAATCTCATCATTCATCATGGCATACCATTACATACATGCGCGTTTATAACTTACATTGATTTAGCTTAGGTAATAACAACATTTGATCTTATATACTTAACTTATCACATGTAAGTGTATCAGAATAACCTACTTAACATATATTTAGCTACCATAGCATGACATTACAAGTATATCAAAATAACTATTTCTAGCCATTCCAATGGTAGATTACATACATAATTATCAAGCCACCAATGGTCAACTTGTCCTATACATGACATTATACCAAAATAATTCAACTATATATACCCAAAATAAGCTAGTTGATAGTGTAACTGTAATGCCCTAAATTTTTGGGCCTAGAAGTATTGGGCCTTGAGTACGGATTAATAAGGAGACTGTACATAAGTATTTAATTATGCAAGAAAATGACAAAATTAAATGTCTACTTCAGTGGTTAAGGGTCCTGTGAAGTGCTGGAGAAGTCTTGGGATCAAATCTAGGCTCTAGCAAAATTTTAGTTTTTCCTCTTAAGTCAACCTTGCCTTTAGTATGTTGGCCTTATAAATTATTATGGTTAACATACGACACAAAGAGAGCTTGTGGTCTAGTGGCAAGGTGGCGTGAGGTGTAATTGTAAGGTTTGAGGTTCAAGTCTTGGCATGTGCAGAATTTTTGTCTTACTTATGTAAGTGAACTTTGACTTTGGTTTCTATGCTTTTAAATTATTGCGAATAAAATAGGGCACAAAAGGAGCCTGTGGTTGAGTGGTAGGTGGCGTGTCAGAGTTTCCAAGGGGGCTTGTGTTTGAGTCACGCTTTGCTCAATGAGGTAATTATTTTGCTACGTAGGCCGTGCAAGACGTAGAGTTGGATTGAAACACTGATTTTGAATTAGTCATGGAAAAATTTGAGGAGTGGGTTATGGAGATAATCTAGGTGTTGGGGAGAAAATCAAGGAGATTTTTGAATTGGGATGTTGGGGATATGGTAGCCGAATTGGGACTCTATGGTGGCTTGGTTTTGGTTAGGAGAATTAGGGGGACATTTTGTGGAAAGTGCAATTGTCGAATGCCTTAGTTCTTTTTTGACATTCCTTTCTTTTCCGAGATTGTGGGTTTTTGTTCTTTCTCTTTACTTTTCTTTTGCTATTTTGTTGTTAACTCTTTCGGGACGACTCCGCTGGCACTTACCTTTCTTTGCCGAATAGGCATTTTATTATTGACCTTACTCTCTTTCTTTTTCTTTGTCTCTCAATCCTTTTGGTTGTACCAAAGCTGATGTAACACCCCAAACCCGGCCTAGAAGTCAAGCCCAAATTTGACGTGTCACATTGAAGTGTTTTTCAGAAACTATGTTCCCATTAAAACCCTTTTTTAAGGACTTGTGTAAAAACTTAGTTTGTGTTCGATGAATTTCAAAACGAGGTTCGCTGAAAAGTTAATTACTTTTCAAAACATTATTAATCTTGTAAAACCTCAATTTCAATTGCAGAAGCTAAATTTTAAACAGTTGCGAAAACATTGTGATGTTTTAAAGAAATAGTTAACTTTTTTGTAAAACCGTGATTTACTTCTAACAGATATAAATCAAAGTAAATAAAAACTCAAATAAAAGAAAATTAAAATCCCAATGGCCTTATTACAAAAATTTAAAACCAAAATAGAATCGAAACCATAAATAAAGTCCAAAATGTAATGAGAAAGTAGTCGTGTGGCCATCTCCGAGTCCCTCGTAGCACTGATCCTCCTAAAGCTAGGGATGACCTGAATAGTTAATAAACAGGGTGAGTTTATGAAAACTCAGTGTGCAATCCCCTACTAAATAAAAACAGTTAGTCAGAAGACAGGAAACAGTAACAGTTTAGCGTACAAGTGGGCCACAGCCCAATATAATATGGTCTGGGTCTCAACCCATAACAGAATCAACTAGGCCTAGCCCTTAAAGCAAACAGTAACAGATGGGCCTAGGCCATTACAGTTCCAGAATCTATTGGGCTTTTAGCCCAATTCAGTAACAGAATCAGAAACAAAATTAGAATCAGAATCAGGTGGCCCCAAGCCCGAAACAGAATCAGTAACAAAATGTGAATGCAATCCCAACCCAGTCCAACTATCACACCACCCGTACCAACCATCACACCATGTAGGGAATAACTCGACCCACCCAGCTCGCACACCAATACACAGCCATGCTGCTAAAAATAGAAAACGGTGTAGAGCCACCAGAATAAGATTACGTGGCAAAGCCATTAGCACAGAACTTCCTCCAAATTAATGTCCCAACCCTATGCAATATGTCGTGTATGTTATGTTCAATCATCATACGTGTATGCAGAATGGCCATGCTCAATGAAAGTCATTTAAACATATATTACAAACATATCAATCATGCAACCACGCTCACATCAGTTAAAACACTGTCATACGATCACAGTCAAATCAGTCAACGCTCCTAGTCCTATTCAGTCACTTGCCCACAAAGGCAAAACAGTCATCCTACACTCTAGGGGAAAAATGGTCATTTCACCCTACAGAGGTATTTCGATAATTCTACCCTATAGGGGTATTTCACTAATTTTACAAATCGGGGTCATTTCGGTAATTCCACAAATTGAGGGTATTTTTATAATTTTGCAATCAGGGGTATTTTTGTAATTTCACAAATAAGGGGTATTTTGGTAATTTCAAAAATCAGGGGTATTTCAATAATTTTACAAACCAAGGCTATTTCTGTAATTTTGCAAACTGAGGGTATTTTTGTAATTTTGTAAACTGAGGGTATTTTTGTAATTTTGCAAACTGAGGGTATTTCTGTAATTTTGCAAATCGAGGGTATTTTGTAATTTTACAAACTGAGGGTATTTTTGTAATTCTGCAAACTGAGGGTATTTCTATAATTTTGCAAACCGAGGGTGTTTCTGTAGTTTTACAAACCAAGGGTACTTTTGTAATTTTGCAAACCGAGGCTTAACGATCCAACAAAAAGGTCCACCATCGCCTCGAGCGACTTAAGAAACCTAAACAGACACAACGGTGTAAATGGGCCTAAGGCCCATCACCTAGCCCAAATGGGCCCACACACTCATGTGGCCCATTTAGCCCAGAAACAACCACGGCTATGCGAACAACACAGCCCATAACAATCACTTATCACATCACATACATTTTAACCGTGTAGGCCCTCAAGCCCACTGGGCCCACATGGCCCATTTAGCCCAAACAATACTAGCCATGTGGACTATACAGCTCAGTCAAACATTTACCACAATATGCAAATTTATTCTGTGTGGGGCCCACAGGCCCATCGGGCCCACAAAGCCCATTTCGGCCCAACGCATGAGAACGCTCATGGTGGTCTCAAACATCCTACGCCTATATTCTTGAGCTTGATCCACTACACGTGCGATCGCACGCTCGTATGGCATCATTCGTTGGTAATTCGCCTTTTCGGTAATTGCCGATCTACAATCGAAATAAGTGTGATTACACACCTAATTACGAACTCGGGTGGAGAGTCATTGCACACTAACGTTACATTCCATTAAGATACTTTATTAATCACTTTCCAAATAAAGATTAATACCACAACCTAAACTTATCCCACAAAACACCATCAATACTCACCTTAATTGAACGAGAAGAGATCTTCTCTTGAACCCTTACTCAAGACCAACAGCAATCCCTTAAAGAGATTTTCCTGTATCTAAATGCAGTCAATAACCAACACAGTTCACATACGAAGGTTAAGGCAATGGTACAACCACTTACCGAAAGTAGAATAGGGATAATCGGCCTACAGTCTTACTTAAAAAGTCTACTATGATAGAAGCCGAGCTAACACCACTGAAGCCCGATTGCCCAAAAAGAAGTTGCCAAACCCAAAACACTTAAGAGGGAGTAAAAGATGAGAGAAAGCTCAGCCAGAGACTACAACCGATTGTAGGAGAGGGAAGGTGAATCAAAATCGAAAGTGTAGATAGGCAAGTAAGGGATAGTAGCAATCGGTCAAGGAGGAAAAGAAAACCAAGATGAGAAAAGATACTCGGTTATGACTCAGAAAGAAAAAAGAGAAGCAATGTTCGGCTTTGACACAATATGGAGTTGAAAACAAATGTATTTAGCCAAAGTATGACCCTCAAAAGAAAGAGCCGAGAAGAGTGTCAATTGTCAAAGGTTTGAAAGAAGGATGAAATGGAAAAAAATGAAATTAGGGAGAGTATAGTAATCGACTAACCAAAAGGAATACTCAATTGTGCAAACAGAAAAGAGCCAAAACTGAAAGAGAAGGAAAGGAATTTTAGCAATAGAAAAATTCCCAAAAAGTGCACTCAAACTCCTAATCTCGAAATCCCTCTAGTCCCCACTCAAATTTGGTACTAATGACTGAATATGCACCCCCAAGGGGTTCCAAATTCGGCCGAAGCTCCCCCTTGACAACTCCATAATTTTCTCCACCCAAATCTCTCCTTGATTCTCTCCAACTCCCCATTCAAACTCAATTCAAATTCCTATAACCAATTCAAAGTTCACCCTTTTACCAAGTCCTCAACAACCTTCCAGTATTTGAATCCAATTGAACCTCTTGCCGCCCCTATGTAGCAAAATAATTACCTTTTGCATTCAAGGGGTTTCAAACTCAAGCTCCCTTGTAACTTAATCCACGCCGCTAGCCACCTTACCAACAGGCTCCTTGTGTCACAAAACAAGCACAATTAAATATAAGCCTATGGGCCAAAGTCTAGGTTCATTTAAAAGAAAACCAATATGACTTGTACGAGCCAAAACTTGAACCTCAGACCACCTGTATATACTTAACGCCTCATTGCCACTAGACCACATGCTCCCTTGTGTCATATTTTAACCAAACATATTTATAACGCTTTCCAACTAACACCAAGATCCACCAAAGGGAAAAAACTAATATTTTTGCTAGAGCTCTGGTTTAAACCCAAGACTTTCCAAATACTCCCAAACACTCCTAAATCACTTATCCATTAAAGTAAACATGCAATTTTGATATACTCAAGCATAATTAAACTCCCAAACACTCCTAAATCACTTCCCCTCTCCTTTTCTAAGTGTTGAATGAATACTCTCCTTGCTTTCTCAATCTTTTTCTTGTTCGGCCAAATACTCTCCTCTTGCATCTTTCTTTTATCTCAGTTTTTCTTTCTCTGTTATTATTGTGGCTAAGCACCTATAGCATCTTTTTCCAGTTTGCTCTTGGCTTGGCAGGGGCTCATTGATTAGTAGGAGGTGCTCGATTTTTCTTCTCTCCTGCTCCAACTGCTTCTGTGGCTGAATACTTGTAAGTGAGCATCCATGTTGCACTTTCTCTTTCTTTCGGTTTTTTCCCTTCTCTAGATATTGTCTGTTGTTTTCTCCTTTTAACACTAATTACCTTTCTTTGGTATACTCTTTCAGATTTAACTGATTCTCGACTTGTGTATGCTACTCCTTAGTTAGTATTCGGTTCTGCGTTTTGGTAAGTGGTAGAGAATGGGGCTTAAGAGGTATAGGGTTCTTCTTCTGATATTATCGTATTTCTTATGTGAATCTAATGAAGAAGGGGTTTTTTTGTATAGGTTATGGCTAAAGGTGATCTGTTTATTGTTTGAGAATTGGGGGAAATGATTACCTCTATCTTTGGTGCAAGGGTATTTGGAGCGCGGTTTGCTTTCGCAATCAGATGTGTAGCTCTACCCTGTAAATGATAATTGGTTGAACAATCGAAAGAGTATGTACGCACACACTGTTTTTAACTATAGATTGGCAAAAAGCCAAAAAACCAAAAGATTGGGCTTTGAGGCCACATGGACATGCTAACGCACATGTGATTCACCGAGCCTACGAAATATGTGTGTACGATGATTAAGATTGTAATGGGCCACACTAGGCCGAAATGGGTCGTGTGGGCCCAATGGGCTCGTAGGGCCTACACTGGTAAATCTCATGACATGATAAATATTAGACTGGGCTGTGTAGTTTGCATGGCCGTGGTTAACTCTGGGTCAGATGGGCCACACGAGCGTGTGGGCCCACTTGGGCCGCATAATGTGCCTTGGGCCCAATTGCACTGTTATGACTGTTAGGGTACACGTAATGATCGTGGACCTTCTGTTGGGTCGATATGTGAGTCTAGACCCATTCAGATGAAAATGATCGAATTACCCTCGAAGGGTAAAATGACCAAAATACCCCTGGAGGGTAAAATGACCGAGTTACCCCGAGAGGGTAAAATGACCGAATTACCCTTAGAGGGTAAAATGACTGAATTACCCCTAGAGGGTAAAATTACCAAATTACCACTAGAAGGTAAAATGACCGTAAAACCCCTGTAAAGTAAAATGATCGTAATACCCCTGTAGGGTAGAATGACTGTTATGCCTTATATGATGTTTGATTTATTGAGTATGTTATGTGATATTTATGTGTTTTACATACATGCACGGCATGCTGCATGGGTTGGGTTATTCTTATGGAGGAAGTACTGATCTATTAGGGTCGCACGGGTCACACGAGAAGACTGTGGACCTACTGAAGGCTTAAAGTCGTATATTCGTACTGATCTGTTAAGGTCACACGGGTCACACGAGATGACTATGGACTGACCGATGGCTTTGTGTCATTCATACTATCGATGGCTTAGTGTCGTTCATTTTACCGATGGCTTGGTGCCATACATATTATCGATGGCTTAGTACTGCCCATTTTACGGAGGGCTTTGTGTCACACATATTATCAATGGCTTAGTACCATTCATATGACCGAAAACTCGTGCTGTTACTAAAGGCTTTGTGCCATTTTGAAGGCTTTGTGTTGCTATTGATGGCTTTAAGCCACTTATCTTACTAGCAGCCATGATGCGATTCTGATACTAGCAACTAAGCTGCGATTCTGTTATTTGGTAGCCTTGCTGCGATATTGGTGTGCTAGCTGGGTGGGTCAATTTTATCCCCTCATAGTCTGTTGGTGGTACGGAGTGGTGTGTTGGCTGGATTGGGGTGGGTTGCACTGTTGCATTATTGTTCTAAACTGATATTGTATTGGGCTTAGGCCCACATATGTTCTGCTTCTGATTCTACTATTGTCTGCTATAATAGGCTCAAGCCCAGACTGCTTCTGTATTTTGTATTTTTGACTGACTGTTTGTTTTTATATTAGGGGATTACACACTAAGTTTTCGTAAACTCACCCTGTTTTTAATTGTGTAGGCAATCCTCAGCGTTAGGTGAATCGGTGTTGCAAGGAGCTCGGATGTGGCCACACGACTGTAGTTAAATTACCTATAGTTTTATTTATACCTTTTAGTTACGATTTGGGTTTTATTTTTGTAATAAGGCCTCTCTTTAAATTTCTAAATTTTTAATTTGGGATTTTATTTATCACAACTTATATCTACTAGAAGTATGACGTGGTTTACCAAAATATTAACAGTTTCCAACACATTATGTTTCCACAATAAACACTTTTTTTTAAAGTGCAACAACATTTGAATGTGATTAATAAATTTTGATTAAGTCATAATAAGGTTTTAACATGTTTTTATAATTGACAAAGTGGCTTTAACTTCAAACGAGTTTTTATAAGCAATAACAAGTTTTTTAAAAAACACTGAAATGTGACACCGCCAGATTTGGCCATAACGTCCAGGCAGGGTTTGGGGTGTTATAGTGATGATGCTCTAATAATCTTCCAACCTTTGTGAGCTTTTGAGCACTATAAAATAGGGAAAATAAAATGGAGTAAGCATTACTTGCTTAGTAAGTTCGTATAACAGAAAACTAAACATACCAATCTTGTTTTTTAAATCTAAGTATACAATATCATGTTTTCCATCCATTAGCAAAACTTCCTAAACACATGCATTCAATTAAACATGTTAGTCACCAAAATCTCCATATCAATCAAGCAAACATAGATGGGCTCATCATGCAATACTCTTTCAAGTGATGATTATTTCATCTCATAAGTCTCAAACCATGTTAAAAATTTTATGTCTATTGAATCATTGAAATTCTGATGGATGCTCAAGTAGTACACTCGAGGCGTACGATTCAATAATCCGTCAATTTCTTATTCAAGAGTACCCATTCAAGCATTTAATCAAGGAATACACTCTCAAGTCACATATCATATAACAAGATTACCAGTCCAGGCTAAATCCTTTATATAACGTATGCTTAGAAGGGCTCATTTAGGATTACCAGTCCAGGCTAAACCCTAATCATATCGTATACTCGAGATGTATCATATCAGGATTACCCGTCTGGGCTAAATCCTTTCTATAATGAGGTTAATAGGATTACTCGTCTAAGCTAAATCCTGTCTGCAATAAATGTAGAACGTCGTTCATTTCATAAAAGCACATATATTCATCAGAATTCAATATTCAATCGAGACTTCACCCATTTTCACCATTTTCAAGCAGGTAGTAATTTCTCATATTGTAACCTCCAAGTAATTCACACAAATGATGATCACATTTCAAACAATCACAACATTTATTTTAACATAATTACATGCCCTATTAAGTTACACGAACTTACCTTGACACTTGTTCGCATGTAAAATCTACTAATCTGAAACCTTTTCTTTTCCTCGATCTAACCTCAAATTTGAATTGTTCGGATCTATATAAATAACTTTAATCATCAATTTCACACAATTCATACTTTTCTATAAATTTCAATTTCGTCCCTCGGCTCGAAAAATGAAACTTGTGCAATTTACTCCCTATTCTAAGCCTAACCAAAATTTCTAAGTAGAATTTATAGTACATATTTTCTATAAATTTTAGAATTTTCATCAATTTTCATAACTTTACATTTTAGTCCCTAAATGAAGATTTCACCAAAAAATCACTTTGTCGAAGTTATCTATCTATCAACAACCTTTCATTTTCTACCATAAATTTCTAACTTTCAGCATATACATCTATGACCCATTTTCTGTACATTGATAACTTTTCAAATTAATCCCTAAAATAGATAGATTAAGATATCCCGGTTTTAAAAATAGCCATAAAGGCACTTAGCTCTAATCGAGGTAGGGAATATTTATCTACTGAGTTCTTAGGGTACCTTATAGAGAATGGGATTCTACCCTAGTTAACCATGTTAGACACTTCACAAAAGAATGGCGTAGCAGAGAGTAGAAATTGAACGTTGTTAGACATGGTATATTCGATGTTAAGTTATTGAAAGCTATCAATCTCTTTTCAGGGATATGTTATACAAATGGCTTGCTATATTCTAGATGATGTGTTGGCTAAGGCAGCATCAAAAGCCCCATACAAATTATGGCATGGCAGGAAGCCAAATCTTCACCATTTTTGCATTTAGGGATGTCTGGCCGACGTATTAAATAAAGATGTGAGGAAGTTGGACTTACGGAAAAAATTGTGCATGTTTGTAGGATATCCAAAGGGAAGTTTTGTTTTATAACCTAAAAGAGCAAACAGTTATAGTCTCAACTCATGCTACATTCCTTCAAAAAAGTTACATGAATGACTTCAAACCTCGAAGTAAAGAGGTACTCGAGGAGCTTTCGAGAAATATACCAAATCTTATGAAAACGTTTCCAGAACCAACTCTTAATAGTAGACTTGCAAACGATCAGTAGCATAGGGGCTTTGTCATAATAGAGGATCTCTCGTAGGCTCAAGTCCTTTCAATCTAGTGGAACTATTTTTTAACATTAAGTCTGATGAATAGGAAAATGATGATCCACTCACATATGGAAAGAGATGTAGAGTGTTCATTCCAAGCTCTAGGAAATAGCTATGAAAGTTGAAATGGACTCTATGTATTCCAACTCAGTATGGGAACTTGTAGACTTACCAGAAGGGATAAAACCCATAGAGTGTAAGTGGATCCACAAGAAGAAAAGAAATGTGGATGGAAAAGTGGAAACTTATAAAGATAGACTTGTACAAAAAGGTTATACTCAAAAAGAAGGCATTGATTATGAAGAAACCTTCTTTCTCTCTGGTTGCCATGCTCAAGTTAATCCACATATTGCTATCCATTCGAATGACTCTCAATTATGAGATCTGGAAAATGGATGTTAAGACAACATTTTTGAACGAGTATCTTGAATAGAGCATCTATGTGATGCAAACCACTAGATATATAATGAAAGGAAACAAGTATAAAGTTTGCAAACTGCTTAGATCCATATATGAACTTAAGTAAGCATCCTACTCATGGAATCAAAGATTTGATCAAGCAATCAAGACTTTTGGATTTGAGCAAAATGTAGATGAACATTGTGTTTACAAACATTTAGGGGATGGAAAAGGTAGTCTTTCTCTTTCTATATGTCAATGACATTCTACTCATTAGGAATGATGTACGGACAATGTCACCGGTTAAACTATGGTTAACCCAACAGTTTAACATGAAGGACTTTGGAGAAGCTAATTTATTTTCTAAGGATTCAAATCTTAAGGGATAAAAAAAAAATAAAATGATAGTATTATCTCATGATTCATGCATAGACAATATATTGGAGTGTTATTTAATGACCGATTCAAAGAAGGGAAATCAACCCTCCATATCAGGATTTCATCTCTCTTTAGATGATTGTTCTAAGATAGCAAAAGAAAGAAATAACATGAGAAAGTTTCTTTATGCTTCTGTAGTAGGAAGTCTCATGTATTTTATACTATGCACTTACTAAGATATTTGTTTTGCAATGGGGTTGTTGAGTCGATATCATCTGAATCCAAGACCAAGACACTGACAAGCAGTTAAGCATATACTCAAGTATATACGAAAAATGAGGGATTATGTAACAGCCCAATTTCAGTGATATCAGAATAGTGGTTCCGGAACCACAGATCCAACCGAAAAAGAAAATTTATATTAATATTATTGCATGGTCTAAAATATGGTAGGAAAGTCGTATGAAAATTTCGATAGAGAAATTTTATCGATTATGTGAATAATTAGAGGAAGGACCAAATTGCATAAAATGTAGAAGTTGAATTCTATAAGCTAGAAGGATTAATAGCTATGGAATTCAAAATAAGAGGTCCTTATATGGTAATTAGACCATTAAAAAAAGTAAGTAGATATTTATGGATGAATCATCCATGGAAATTGGGAAAAAGAACAGGACTAAATTGGAAATTGGGGAAAATAAAAGATGATAATTAAATTAAAAGGAATTATCATCATTTTATATCATCTTCTTCCCCAATTTACATGGAAACCCTATGAGAGAGAGAAGAAACTTCATTTGCTTAATTAAGTAAGTAATCAAGTCCCGTTTTTAATAATTTTTATATTTTTGAAATCAGGATAGTGTAATCTATCTAAATTAGGTATAAAGTTCATGCCATGGATGAATATGCTGAAAATTAAAAATTTATGAAAGAAATGAAAGGTTATTAGTAGATAAACAACTTTTACAAAATGAATTTGCATGAAATCGAGATTTAGGGACTAAATTGTAAAGTTGTGAAATTCAAAGAAAAATTCTAAATTTTGTGAATCATAAACGTTGTAAATGATATATAGAAATTTCGGTTAGGCTTGGAACAAGGATTAGATTGCATGAATTTCATTTTCTGATCCTAGGGACGAAATTGGAATTAATGAAAAGTTTAGGGGCAAAATAGTAATTTTTCCTAGAGTATGAATTGAATACAATTGAATATGAATTGAAAGAAATTGATGATTAAACTTATTTACATTAGATCCAGAAAACTCAAAAATGAAGCTAGACCGAGGAAAGGAAAAAGTCTCGTATTAGTTTATTTCATAAACGAACAAGCATCGAGGTAAGTTTATAGAACTTAATTGTATAATGATATGACTCAATTGATTTGATTGAGTTGTATGTGAATCGTGAGTTGGCCAAAAGCATGTAAATTGAATATATTTGGTAATTATTGGATACATGAAAAAGTCCGATAAAAGAATGGAACTCGAATGGATACAGGGTTCTATTACCTGAAATGATGGTGTCTTACATATGTTGCAGACATCTGTGGCTTGAAAGAGCTTATGCCCTCTCAAGGTTACAAATATGGTTCTTGTGAGCTTACTGTTTATACCCTTCGGAGTATTTTGTTCATGTTCTTAGGAACATTCTGATTTGGTAGTGATCTGCATTTGTTGTAGACACATCCATGCTCTATGAGCGTTATGTTTTTAAGTTCTTTGTCTGTTATCAATCTTGGATATGCTTCCTGTTTCATGCTCACCTGAGCATTCTGTTAAAGTGTTTGAGAGTAAGCTTTCTGTTTAGTCCTAATAGAAGCACTTCTGACAAAGAATTGATGGAATGATAGTATATAGTACACTACAAGTGTACCACCCTTGTATCCATCGAGATTTTTAATGAAGAAAAGAAGGAAATTATGATATGAAGTTCAAAGACATAGATCAAAGTAAGATCACTATGTGAAAGTACATGGAATGTGTAACACCCCTAACTCGTATCTGTCGCCGAACTATGGTTAAGAGGCAATACCAACATTTCGGAACATTTTACAATCATTTCACAACTATAAATCATACATCAGCATTTCATCGCAAATCATATACATATAGTCCCTTTAGAAGGTCAATGAGACCTTAAACATGTTTTAGAAAGGGGTCGGGACTAAACCGAACACAAGGCACGCCCTTATGCTGACCCCTTTCTAAATCATGTTTAAGGCCACACAGCCACAAGACACGCCCCTGTGCCAAGCCGTGTGAAAATTATGGAGGTTACAACTTGCTCACACCACCAGTCACACATTTGTGTGTCCAGCTCATGTGGCTATTAGAAATGGCCTCACACGCCCGTGTCTGGGCTGTGTGTTCGGCCGTGTAAATCTATGGGGGTATATTGACTTGGTCACATAGCCTGGCGCACGACCGTGTGTGCAACCATGTGGTCTACCTAGGCTCATTTTAAAATGGCCCTCAAGTAACACGGCAGAGACACACGCACGTGCCCCTGCCCATGTGGGCACAAAATAGGCCATTTACAAGGCCAAAATGCCACCCAACTTTGCGTCATCGCTACAAGTTCAAAACCAAAGCATTTCATACTAAATTTTCAGCCAATTCACAACCAAAACATATACAATTCTTATCATACATTCCTCAACCAAATACATACTCAATCTACATGCCAAATCATACCAAATCATAAGTCAAATTTGTGTCAAACCTACATGATCAATACATCAATTTACCACATTTAATCTCATGCCAAAACCTTGTAAATTTCTCAACAAAGCAAATACCAAATTGACCATTTTTATATTGGCCTTTCAAGAGCACATCACATACCAATTTTGCATCACATAAGTTATACCAAATTCAACCATAACTACAACCATTACCAAACCATATCACATTGCTAGGTTTACATCATTCCAAAAACATATTCATATACTTCTAGTCTATAGATGCCATATTTCAATATTCACATTTTCAAAAGGTACCAAAATAGAGTTCTAGTATGGTGATGATCCTCGACGATCCCCGAGCTCCCGGTAGCTTCGATATCTAAAAACAACTAAAAACACACACAAAGTAAGCTACAAAGAGCTTAGTAAGCCATAAAGAGCTTAGTAAGCCATATACAAATAAACTTATCACATAACATATTCATAGTTCAATTTATTCAAATAGCTTATGGCAAAACACAATTATAAATCCACATTTCTCATATAGCTCACATAATCATATATCACTTGCATATGACACATCTTATTCACATGTCACTTATTCATATGGCACATTTTTCTCATTCATATTTCACATATATTCAATGGCACATATACATACCTTTCATGATAAATTATTGGACATATCTGAAATGTACCTAATACGAATATATCTTAACATAATCATAAATTTCTCAGAGTGCCCATTGAACCGTACAGAATCAAATAGGATATCCGGATAGCTCGAAAAGCTCGTACAATACCAACGTCTTAGACGTGGTCTTACATGTAATCATATATCGATGCCACTGTCCCAGACAAGGTCTTACACAAAATCAAATACGATGTCGATGTCTCAGACATGGTCTTACACGTAAATCACAAATTGATGCTAATGTCCCAGACGTGGTCTTACACGAATACTCATATCGAAATCCTATGTCATGACATATGTGTAACACCCCTATCCCGTAACCGTCACCGGAATAGGACAAAGCGTTACCGAAAATCAGAAAACAGATCAGACAGTAAAATAGTGAAACATTCTTTTGAATAAAAGATCATTTATTTATATAAATGCAAAACACAACCAAAGGTTGAATTTAAAACTTATAAAAATAAACATCCAAAAGATGTCATATTCACATGATTTATATACAATAATCAAAATATCGTTCTACTTAAGGTCTATCCTATACATGCCACAAGCTAAGTCCAAATCATCAGGTTACCAAAACAGTAGATAGTGTGACAAAATGCTGATAATCCCCGAGCTGGTAGTAAGAGCCAACGATCTATAAAACAAAGGAACATAACATTCAAAGTAAGCTTTCATAAGCTTAGTAAGTCTTAAGCAATTTTAAACAATTGAACTTGAAAACAAACCAAATAATCGTATCACATAACTTTTTCTGAGTATAATACCATTTGTCCGATTATGCACAATCACATATATCATTTTACTGCAATTATATTCAAACTCATATAGACATAAGCATTTACATGCTTCAAGATTAACTTTAATTCTATCGAATTCAACTAGTATACCTTTTCATTCATAGTTAAATGGCATATCGAATACTTTCATGTAACTTTGCGTAATAACTGAATGCACACATATACAATATACTTATGAATTTATAACATCTTTACATATGCTTCTCATTACACACTCTTAATTCCCGTCAGATTAATCTCACATATAATATATATATATATCACATACCTGGCCAACTTATTGTCTCGAACTTATTTCATTACCAATTTAGCACAAGGTTGTACAATCTCTGACTTTAATTAGTTCACCGACATTTTGTCCGTATAACAAACTTTCTTTTTAAGTTGTTCAGAAATGTACAGATTTCAGATAGGCTTTATACAATGTCGATGTCCCGAACGCGGTCTTACATGTTATTCAATATTGATGCCACTGTCCCAGACAGGGTCTTACACACTAATACAAATCAATGCCTTCGTCCCAGACGAGGTCTTACATGAAACATAAGTGATGCCAGTGTCCCAGACACGGTTTTACACACTATCTCAAATCAATGCCTTCGTCCCAGACGAGGTCTTACATGAAACATAAGTGATGCCAGTGTCCCAGACACGGTCTTACACACTATCTCAAATAAATGCCTTCGTCCCAGACGAGGTCTTACATGAAACATAAGTGATGCCAGTGTCCCAGAAACGGTCTTACACACTATCTCAAATCAATGCCTTCTCCCAGATGAGGTCTTACATGATCTCATTTCACACACTTAGTGCCCCAATGTTTGATCTCACACATATAGTGTTGGTTAAAGAACTCGCACACACAGTGCCTCTTTTCATTCGCACACATAGTGCCTATGTTCATTCGCACACATAGTGCCCATTTTAATTTGATATTACACATCGAAATGACTTAACCAAGTCTACAAAACATCATACATATACAACATTATCAAAGCATATACTGCACATCAAATCCATCTTTAATAGATTGCATATATATTTCGCCTATACACATAAAATCATAAATCAAAATATAACATCTCATGCATACACATCACAAATATCCGAATATACTTCGCCTTATTTTATCTTATAACACATTCGGCGAATCACATTACATATCAATACTCAAAATATATTTCATACTTCTATTCGACTATGTAAACATATATCTATACATGTCCGCCATTATAATTTATCTTTATACTTCCATTCGAATATAAAACTAACCATCCAAACATTTATTCATTTCAAAATTTTCCATTCGACCTTTACAAAAATCGAATCTTTACTTCAAATATTATAAATTGATATTCGGTCATAAAATAATATAGACACTTACATTAAACATTAGTATCATTTGCATGTAGGCTCATTCCAAATACATTATTTTCTCTTCAAAGTTCTCATTCACATATTTAAAACCTAACATCATATATACTATCATTTATAACAGTCATTGGCCTTAACACATATGCCTAATGCCCATCATCTTATCGTTTTATAACTTATCATTGGGTAATATACTATAATATCCATACCCTTTCAATTACAAGGGCATGACACAAATTACTTTCAGTTTCTAATTTGCCATTCGGCCATATAAGCTTAAAGCAAACCCACCTTTAAATTTGTTCTTTCGGCCACATACATATATATAAGTACACACACTTCGCATTAGCAATTCGGCCTCACCACATACATACAAGTACACACACTTCACATTATATAGATACTATTCTTGTTCACCATCACATTCAAACTTGTACATATATCTAATATGTATTTTCCCATTCAACAAGCGATTATTATTCGGCAAGGCACTTATATAATGCAAAATATTTTGTAATAAGATATATCATGACACTTTCACAATTATTTGCGTTTAAATACTTAAAACTGACCTTGACTGTCGTCGAACGATTACGGATATGCTATTCAATCAATTTTGATTTTCCCCTTGTCCGAATTTTGTCCTCTTTGCTCTTGAGCTAGGATGAATAAATTTAATCTTATTACAATTTAATTCTTCAATCGTTAACTCATAATTATATGCATATATTCGGCCTTTACATACATAATCTCATAGTAAAAGTCATGCACCTTAATAAGCATTATCATATAAAATGTCATTATTCACTCAAGATGCAAATACTTTGGTACATGACAATATATTTATATATATATATATAATGAATATCATTTCTAATCTCCTTTTTATGAGCATCAAGTTTAGGTACTCTTTAATATGAAACACATTCAACAATTGCCCCAATCCAAATATAAATTTAAACATGATTTCATAACCTCAACATAAGGTTTTCATAAGTTTAACCTTATTAGTCGAATGCTATGTAATTTTTGAAACCACATCAATCCAACTTACTCATACACCACACACATACTTTCTTTTGCTTAATTATTTACCTATATGCGGCATTTCACACATCATGACATCCCCATGAAACAACAATTTAATTAACTAATGCTTAAATCTACATTTGGCAATTATATCACATACGTAACATATTTAAAATTCCTATTTGTATCATCTACAGCAAATTCTCATTTTCAATCACCTTAATTCACATTAAAACTAAACCACTCCAATTACATATACACATTCGGCTATATAAGTACCAATTAATACTCATGCCCGAATAACTTTCTTAATATTCAAACATCTTTTATTTAAATTTAACAAAGCTTCACATGAAACCGCATTTAATTAAACATCATGTAATATGTTCAAAGATATACCATTTGTCAAAAATAATCCATACGAAGAGTAATTCCCTTCTAAACACATATATTATGCAATTTCTCAATCTCTAACCTTCTAATACTCCATTTATTAATTTAAGTTCTCATTCGGCAATAAATAAATAAGAAAACAATAATACATTAGCCGATTATTAATAATATCAAAACTACACATATAAATCAATTAACAAGCTCAACCTCATCTTTCCCACATTTCCAACTAAAAATATCAACACTCCATCCATGAAGCACAAAACATCCTTGGCTGAATGCCCCTTAGACATTTAGGCCACACAGAATTCAAATTCTACAATTTGAGCTCACAAATTTCAATTCACATGAATTTTAACATCGTAGAGTCCATCAAACCTCCATTCATCAATTTCTATCATCAAATACAAATTTTTTTACAAATTTTCTATTCATAACCGAATGTGAAATTCTTACAAAATCAAGAAATCAAACCATGGGTCAAGGATAAAATCAAATTAAGAACTCCAAACCAAAAATATTCAACCAAATTAATAAGATCTTACCTTGAATTTATGACCTCCCAAGTGACTGACTATCCAAAGCTTTCTCTTCTTATTTTCTTTCTTTAGTTTTGGCCAAACATAAGAACAATGTAATTTGGCTTTGTTTTTATCACCCATCATCATATATTATAATCATATTATATATTATAACATATATTAAGTTTATTTATCATAAAACTATTAAATATTATTTAACTAAAATACAATACACAAAATGCCAAATTTTATCATCATTACCGTCCACTATATGTCAAAAGTGGACTATTTGACATGCAAGTCCCTATTTTGTAAACCATGCATTATTCAGCCCTCTAAATTTAACCTATCACATTTTCAAATTTTCTCACTTGAGTCCTATTTAGTAAAATTCACATTCAAATGACAAATTAAGACATGATATTTTTACGCATGATACTTCACATATAATAGGCATAGAATATAACATTTAATTATCTTCGTGACTCAGTTTTGTGGTCCCAAAACCACTTCCCGACTAGGGTCAAATTAAGGCTGTCACAATATGTATCCTAACCATTGCTAAGGTTCATACGGGACTTTTCAAACGTCGTCACTTTATCGAAACTTTCTTGGATTTCACATATTTGGCTCAAATAGCCATATATCACAATTCATTCACATATAAACAATAATAATTCAACTCAAACACATTTCTTTGTATATCGACTTACCTCATATGAATTTGAACAGATGAAATCAGTTAATCAACGACTTTCGACTTTCCCCAATCTAATTTCGTTTTCTTTGAGTCTTGATCTATATAAATTCAAATTTAACTTATTCAATCTCACATTTATTCATATCAATCCATAAACACATATTTCAGGCATTTTACAAATTAGCCCTCACATTTTCACATTTTATCACTTTAGTCCCTATACCACAAAATCACAAAATATGCATAATTTCAGTACACAATAGCTAGGTCGAATATTCACTTACCTCATATGAGCCCACATATTTCATTTTTTCATATTTTAGTCCTCCAATTTCTCATTTACACCGTTTAGCTCAATTTACTCAAATTCATAAAAAAATTCAAATACAAAACATATTAATCTATCACTTAACTTTCATTTTTCATCAACAATCATCTCAAAGATTCTAATTTCATTAATGGAACATTTCAAAATCTTCATCAATTTCTTAAATTGATGCATGGGCTTGATTGTAGCCTCAGCAACAATCACAAAAACATAAAAATCATCAAAAATGGATCAAATTTCATACCTTAATTTTGCTTGACCATGGTTGAATATGCAAAAGCTTTAAAACCCTTTATTTTCTTTCAATGTTCGGTGGAGAAAGATGATAAATTTGCCACCATTTTGTTTCATTACAATTAATATTAACATAATAATTAATTTCCATTTTTATTTTTTTAATTTCATTTAAAATCCACTAACCAATGTCCATTAATGTCCATTTCACCTTTTAATGGTCCATTTACAACATAAGGACCTCACATTTAAAAAGACACTTCAATTCGGCCATTATTCAAATAAAAGGACAATTTTGCATTTTTTACGATTTAGTCATTTTTGCAAATCAAGCACACAAACGATCAAATTAATTCACAAAAATTTCACACATGTTAAATCACATACATTGGGCACGAAAAATAATACTTAAATATTTTTTTGACTCAGATTTGTGGTCTCGAAACCACTATTCCAACTAGGGTCTAAAGCAGGCTGTTACAACTCTCCCCTTTTAGGGATTTTCGTCCCCGAAAATCTTACCGTTGAACAGATTCAGATAATGTTGTCTCATAGCATCTTTAGGCTCCCATGTAGGCTTTTCAACACCATGTCGATGCCACATTATTTTTACTAACAAAATTCTCGTATTTCTCAATTCTTTAACCTCACGAGCTAAGATACGAATCTGTTTTTCTTCATATGTCATATCGGACTGAATTTCTATTTCAGACAAAGTAATTACATGCGAAGGGTTGGATCTGTATCATCGAAGCATCGATACATGAAATGCATTATGGAGCTTTTCTAGCTCAGGTGGCAATAGCAATCTATACACAACTGACCCAACATGCTCTATGATTTCATACAGTCTGATGAACCTCGGACTCAATTTACCTTTTCTACCGAATCGAAGTATTTTCTTCCACAGAGGTACTTTCAGAAATACTTTGTCGCCGATCTCAAATTCAATATCTTTTCGTTTCAAATCTACACATGATTTCTGACGATCGGAAGCTGCTTTCAGACTCTCTCAGATTGTTTTTACTTTTTGTTTCGCCTCTTTTATCAAATCAACTCCATGTATCTTATTTTCACTAAGCTCGGACCAATATAATGGTGTTCGGCATTTTCTACCATATAGGGCTTCGTACGGTGCCATTTTGATGCTCTATTGAAAGCTATTATTATATGCGAATTTAATCAATGGCAAAAATTGTTCCCACGTACCTTCAAACTAAAGAATGCAACATATCATCGAGAATCTAAATAATCCGCTCGGATTGACCATCCGTTTGCGGGTGAAAAGCAATACTGTAATGCAATTTTATACCTAAAGGCTCTTGTAGTTTCTTCCAAAACTGCAAAGTGAATCTCAGATCTTTATCAGGCACAATAGATAATGGCACCCCGTGTAATCTCACAATATCAAAAATGTATAACTCAGCTAATTTATCAAGCGAGTAATCATATTGTACCGGAATAAAATGAGCTGATTTCGTCAATCTGTCAACTACAACTCAGATAACATCTTTCTTTCTATGAGATAGGGGCAAACCTGAAACAAAATCCATTGTTACTCTATCCCATTTCCACTCGGGAATCATAATCAATTGTAACAAATCGGATGGCACTTGATGTTTAGCTTCCCATGCCACCAGTAATGCGGTTTCAAATCATTATACATTTTCGTACTTCCTAAATGTACAGATAAATGACTATTGTGAGCTTCTTTTAGAACCATCTGAATCAATTCTGGATTTCTAGAAACACAAATCTGATTTTGGAATCTCAGACAATCATTATCATCAATTTGGAATTCAGAATCATAATTCAAATCACACTAAGCTCGTTTTACTATAATATCATTATCCACTTTCTGAGCATCATAAATCTGTTGCAAAAACAAAGTCCTCACTTTCAATTCAGCTAAAATCAAACCATCATCAGACATATCTAAATGAGTATTCATCGCATTCAATGCAAACAATGATTTTCTACTCAAAGCATCAGCAACAACATTTGCTTTTCCCAGATGATAATCAATAAGAAGTTTGTAGTCTTTTAGCAGTTCTAACCATCTTCTCTGTCGCAGGTTCAAATCTTTCTGAGTTATCAGATATTTCAATCTTTTATGATCTGAATATACGTTCTCACCAAACAGATAGTATCGCTAGATTTTCAAAGCAAATACAATAACAGCTAATCCAAGGTCGTGCGTCGGATAATTCTTTTCATGTGGCTTTAACTGTCTCGAAGCATAGGCTATAACTTTGTCTTCTTGCACCAGAACACAACCTAAACCATTCATCGAAGAAATTATAAAAATGAAAAATTCTTTACCCAATTCTGGTTGTACGAATACCAGAGCTTCAGTCAAAAGAGCTTTGAACTGGCCAAAGCTTTTCTGACACTTATCAGACCATTTAAATTTCACATCTTTCTGAAGTAATCTCGTTAAGGGAGTTGCTATCATCAAGAAGCCCTTTATGAACTGTCGGTAATAACTAGCATGTCCAAGAAAACTGCGGACTTTAGAAACATTTCTCGGAGGCTTCCAATCCAAAATAGCTGAAATCTTGCTCAGATCAACTCGGATATCGAATGCTGACACAATATGGCCTAGAAAACCAACTTCACATAATTAGAACTCACATTTACTGAACTTCAGGAATAGTTGCTTATCACGCAGAGTCTGTAGCACAACTCCCAAAATGCTCGGCATACTCATTTTCATCACGCGAATAAATCAAAATGTCATCAATGAACACGACAACAAATCGATCTAAATGTTGTTTGAATATTCTGTTCATCAAATCGATGAAAATAGCAGGAGCACTTGTTAATCTGAAAGGCATAACAAAAAACTCATAGTGTCTGTACCTCGTTCGAAAAGTAGTTTTTGAAATGTCTAAATCTTTTACTCTTAACTGATAATAGCCCAATCTCAAATCTATCTTTGGAAACATGGTAGCTCCTTTCATCTGATCAAACAAATCATCAATTCTAGGCAGAGGATTTTGTTCTTGATAGTCAGTTTGTTCACTGACGATAATCAATACATATTCTCATCGTGCCATCTTTCTTTTTCACAAAAAGAACAGGAGCACCCCAAGGTGAGAAACTCGGTCTTGTAAATCCTCTATCGGTCAGCTCTTGCAATTGAGACTTTAATTCTTTTAACTCCGTCAGAGCCATCCTATACGGAGCTATAGATATCGAAGTAGTTCCCAGCACTAGTTCAATGCCAAATTCAACTTCTCGAATCGGAGGTAATCCTGGAAGTTCTTCAGGAAACACATCAGGGAATTCACAGACAGCTGGCACTGATTCAATTTTATTTACTATCACTTTCGAACCGATTACATACGCAAAGTAGGTATCACAACCCTTTTTCACATATCTCAGAGCTTTCATTAAAGATATCACAGAGAGTAACCCGTTTAAGTCACTAGATTCAATTCAGACTATTTTATCATTTTTGCATCTCAAATCAATAGTTTTCCATTTGCAATTCACAATAGCATCCTACAAAGTCAGCCAATCCATACCCAGAATTATATCAAATTCATCAAAGGGTAATAACATTAGATGAGCAGGAAAACAGATATCTCGAAACATCAACGGGCAATTCTTGCAACTTTGTCAACCAGAACACAATTGCCTAAGGGATTCGATACTCTAATTACAAATTCAGTAGACTCTACAGGGAAAGTCTTACTGGATACTAGGTTCATGCATATATACGAATGTGTAGATCCTAGATCTATCAACACAATCACAAAGGTATCGTAAAGAGTAAAAGTACTAGTTATAACATCTAAAGATGAAGCTTCCTTATGAACTCGAATGGCGTAGGCTCTAGCAGGTGCTCTAGCCTTGGATCGAACAATTATATCTTTAGTAGCTCTTTGGCTACCACTCACATTTCTCGTATTTCTAGGAGGTCTGCCTCTAGCTGATGTGTTGCTCGGTCTCAAATTCTGTACAATCTCTTACGCAACAGACTCGAGACAGTCTCAGATAAAGTGATCTAAAGATCCACATTTAAAGCAAGCTCGATCATTCAGTCTAAAACTTCCTGGATGTCTTTTGCCACAGTATCTACACTCTAGTCGTTTAGATAGGACATTTCCAACACTTGCAATAGAAGTACCTGGAGCTCTGAAGCTCGAATGCGATCTAGCACGATCTCTGCTCGAATGCCCCACATTAGCCCTTGAATGGCTATAATCATCTCGGAATTTATTTGACACATACGAATCTCTTTCTCATATCTTTAGCTTTTGAATCAGCTTTTCTTTTATCTTTCTCGAGTTTTTCAGCTTTACATGCTTGATCAACAAGCACAAAAAATTCTTTAACTTCCAGAATACCAACTAATAGACAGATATCTTCATTCAGACCATCTTCAAATCTTTTGCACATTATTTCTTCAGTTGATACACATTCACGTACATATCGACTTAGTCGAGCAAACTCTCGCTCATATTCTAATAATGGACATACGGCCCTGTTTAAGCTCAGGAAACTCTTTTTGCTTTTGATCAATGAATCTCTGACTGATATATTTCTTACGAAATTTGATTGAAAGAAATCCTAGGTTATTCATTCTTTTAGAACAACGGAAATCAAAGTTTTCCACCATTGATAAGCTAAGTCTCTTAATAAGGAAACATCACAGTTAACACATTTGTCAGGAGTACAAGACATTTCATTGAACACTCAGATGGTATTCTCGAGCCAAAACTCGGCTCTATCAGCATCATCATCATTAGTGGGTCTTCCCTACAAGGCCAAAATAGGCCATTTACAGGGCCAACATGCCACCGAACTTTGGGTCCTCCCTACAAGTTCAAAACCAAAGCATTTCATACCACATTTTCAGCCAATTCATAACCAAAACGTATACAATTCTTATCATACATTCCTCAACCAAATTCAAACTCAATCTACATGCCAAATCATACCAAATCATAAGTCAAATTTATGTCAAACCAACATGATCAAGACATCAAATTACCACATTTAATCTCAGGCCAAAACCTTGTAAATTTCTCAACTAAGAAAATACCAAATTGACCATTTCATATTGGCCTTTCCTATGCACATCACATACAAATTTTGCATCACATAACTTATACCAAATTCAACCATAACTACAACCATTACCAAGCCATATCACATGGCTAGATTTACATCATTCCAAAAACATATTCATATACTTCTAGTCTATACATGCCATATTTCAATATTCACCTTTTTAAAAGGTACCAAAATAAAGTTGGATAGTGTGGTGATGATCCTCGACGATCCTTGAGCTCCCGGCAGCTTCGATATTTATAAACAATTGAAAAATACACACAAAGTAAGCTACAAAGAGCTTAGTAAGCCATATAAAAATAAACTTATCACATAACATATTCATTGTTCAATTTATTCAAATAGCTCATGGAAAAACATAATTATAAATCCACATTTCTCATATAGCTCATGTAATTACATATCACTTTCATATGAAACATTTTATTCTCATGTGACTTATTCATACGACACATTTTTCCCATTCATATTTCATATATATTCAATGGCACATATACATACCTTTCGTGATCAATTATTGGACATACCTCAAACTTACCTGATTCAGATATATCTTAACATAATCATATATTTCTCAGAGTGCCCGTTGAACCGTATGGAATCAAATAGGATATGTGGATAGCTCAGAAAGCTCGTAAAATGCCAACATCCCAGACTTGGTCTTACATGTAATCAAATATCAATGCCACTGTCCCAGACAAGGTCTTACAAGAAATCAAATATGAAGCTGATGTCCCAGACATGGTCTTACATGTAAATCACAAATAGATGCCAACGTCCTAGACGTGGTCTTACACGAATACTCATATCAGAATCCTATGTCATGACATATGTATCCTAACTATTCCTAAGGTTCGTACAGGACTTTTCAGATGTCGTCGCTTTATCGGAACTTTCTTGGATTTCACATATTCAGCTCAAATAGCCATATATCACAATTCATTCACATATAAACAATAATAACTCAATTCAAACACATTTATTTATATAAAGAATTACCTCGTACAGATTCGAATGGAAGAAATCGGCTAATCAATGACTTTTGACTTTCCCCGATCTAATTTTGTTTTCTTTGATTCTTGATCTATATAAATTCCAAATTAACTCATTCGATCTCACATTTATTCAAATCAATCCATAAACACATATTTAGGGCATTTTACAAATTAGCCCTCACATTGTCACATTTTAACGCTTTAGCCCCTATTCCACAAAATCACAAAATATGCATAATTTCATTAGACAATAGCTTGGCCGAATATTCACTTAGCTCATTTGAGCCCACATATTTCATTTTTTCACATTTTAGTCCTCCAATTTCTCGTTTTCACAATTTAGCCCAATTTACTCAAATTCATCAAAAATTCAAATACAAAACATATTAATCTATCACATATCTTTTAGTTTTCATCAACAATCATCATAAAAGTTCTAATTTCATCAATGGCACATTTCAAAATCTTCATTAATTTCTTAAATTGAGGCATGGGCTTGATGGTAAACTAAGCAACAATCACAAAAACATAAAAATCATAAAAAATGGATCAAATTTCATGCCTTAATTTTGCTTGACCATGGCCAAATATACAAAAGCTTTAAAACCCTTTCTTTTCTTCGAATGTTGGGTGGAGAAAGATGAGAAATTTGCCACCATTTTGTTTCATTACAATTAATATTAACATAACAATTAATTTCCACTCTTAACCTTTTTAATTTCATTTAAAATCCACTAACCAATGTCCATTAATGTCCATTTCACCTTTTAATGGTCCATTTACAACATAAGGACCTCACATTTAAAAAGATACTTCAATTTGGCTATTATTAAAATAAAAGGAGAATTTTGCATTTCTTGCGATTTAGTCCTTTTTGCAAATCAAGCACACAAACGATCAAATTAATTCATGAAAATCTTACACATGCTAATCACATACATTAGGCATCAACAATAATATTTAAATATTTTTCTAACTTGTATTTGTGGTCCCGAAACCACTATTCTGACTAGGGTGTAAACCGGGTTGTTATAGAATGTATGAGATTTCATGAATTGATGAGCTCATCATTGTTGTTGTGATTATATGAAATAAATGACTAACAATGTTGGTAAGGTTGTATGCCTAGGTTATAGCCAAACTGCTTGATTTGCATGAGCATGTTTAATTATTAAATGGTTATGTGGTAAGTAAATTTCTAGTTATATGAGCTTACTAAGCACTATATGCTTACTTAGTTTTGTTTTCTCTATTTTATAGTGCACGGAAGCTCGTGAGGCTTGGACCAGCGTCAAAGCATCATCACACTATCAATAAGCTTATTTTGGGTATAGTTAGAAATCTTACTATGGTATAATGGCTATGGTATAATGGCATGTATAAGCTATTAAATTAGTATTAAGGTTAAATTGGATTGATGTAAACTAGATATTGGAATGGCTAATGTTAATGTGATTTTGTTATGTTCATATGGTTTTGTAATGGTTATATAAATATGTTGGTAAGGTTGATTCATACATGACATTAGTGGTTGAATTGGTTGATTGCTGTTTGTAAGTATTGGTGTAGGATTTGGATGAAAATGGGTGAGAAATAAGGCTTGGAAATAGCCTTATTTTGTCCACACAGATAGACATACAGGCACACACGGTTTGCTATATGGGCGTGTAGCCTGGCTGTGTGTCCCCTGCATCCTAAAATTGAGGAACATAATGCTCTAAATTAAGCACACAGGCAAAGATACGGGCCTGTGTCTCAGTCGTGTGAGGTACATGGCTTATAACATGGGTGTGCAATACGGCAGCGTGAAACCTGTACCTATTTTCAAAAAATAAATTAACCACGTGGCCTAGCACACAAGCATGTGACTTAGCCATGTGACTTTAATTTCTACATGAGGTACAAGTCAGAGAGTTATACAGGTTAGAGACACGAGCGTGTGAAACCACACGACCTGACCACACGGGTGTGTCCCTTACCACACAGGCATCTGACTGTTTTATGTATGGAAAATTTTAGAACTTTGTGAAAAAATTCCCGAGACTTCGATTTAGTCCCGACTCAGTTTTAATGTATGTTTTGGGCCTCGATGGTCCATATAAGGGAATTAAGACTAATCTCAAAAATGAATAGTGATCGACTTGGATTATCAGTAATTGTTCTAGAAATCCTAGTAATGCCTTGTAACCTTGTTCCGGCGACGGATACGGGTTAGGGGTGTTACAGATTATATGCTTGTGTACTTCGGAGGAGATCCCAGTCCTATCAGATATACTGATTCTGACTTCCAAACATGTCGAGATTTAAGGAAATCAACATTGAGCTATGTTTTCATCCTAAGCAGTTGGTCCATTGTGTGGAGAACTGTAAAGCAAACTTGTACTGCTGACTCCACCATAGAGGTCAAATATGTGGATGGTTTTGAGACAACCAAAGAAGCAATATGGTTTTATAAACTTTAAGATAGTGTTACTCTGCCCAAAAATAGAAAGAATTTATTCTCATCTATTAAATATATCATTTTGGAATCACAATTCTGTTGATTTTTACTTGAGAAGAGAATTTTCATTTTCACCCCAAAAGAAAAGAAAATTATTTCTAAGTTTTGTGTTTTGATTCAATTGGTTCGAGCCTACACTCGAAGCAGTTCGTGGTACGATAATAGTGAAGAAGATCGTTTGGTTGATAGTCAGGAATGACAATGATCCATCTATCCAAAACAGCGGTACGATATCAATCTAGGGCTTATTGCTATAAATATCACAAACCGGGTCGGTTTTAAAATTTTAAATTTTCTACTGTACAAGAAAATTGTTTTCAAACCAAATCTTTTCCAACATATATCGTTGCGTCACCACCCAAAAGATCAGCTGAATTCTACTCGGATACACAAAAATATGGATATGTGGGAGAGGAACAATCAACCGATGTTATGCAGCTATTGTAGAAACCCAGTGCATACTAAGGCGACATGTCCATAGTTGAGGGATGCATTGAGGATAACACCTCGTTAACAAATATATTCATTTTTATGTAGACAAATTCATTCATCTTTTTGTACACAAATTTATTCGTTTTATCATTTTTCTTATAGAAAATTTGTCCATTCTTTTGTATACATCACATGCACGGGTCACATTCTTTTGTATAATGAGTAAAGATAAACTAGGTGTATTGAGTAGGTTGAGGCTCTCTCTCAAGTTCTCGAATTTAATTCCTGGGCATACTTTATGTAATATCATATGATTATTTACAAATTTAAATTTTAATAATTTACCTTTAAAATTTTTGTAAATTATCATTAAATTATTGATATCAAATATTCTGGATGGAAAATTTGTATACAATATACACTAGAATTTAACAAAGTAAATTATGAGTTGCAACAAAAAACTATGAATTGACTATATTTTATTCATATAAAATATATTTAAATCACAAAACTAAAGGAAAAAACATCATCATCATTGGCCGTATATGTGCCACAAGGTTGGATGACGGTTGCGAGTAGGATTTCTTCGTACAAGTTAGGGTTTCAACTCCTCCTATTCACTGTGACAGCCCTATTTCGACCCTAGTCAGGAAGTGGTTTCGAGACCACTAAACCGAGTCATAAAAATAATTGAGTGACAAATTCTATGCCTATCGTATATGAAGTTGCATTTGTAAAAATGTTGATAAAAGGACTTATGTGAAAATCTTAAAAATGTGGGAGAAGGGATCATAGTGACTTCTGACCAATTGTAACATGGTTTTACAATAGGAAGGACTTGCATGTTAATTATACAAATTCAACTAAAGCGGCCGGTCATGTGATGTACAATTTATATTATATGTGTAATTTATTTAGATAAAATAATGATTTGGTGACTCTTTAATAATAATAAAGTTAATAAAATAATAAAAAGAATGGTGAAAAGAACAAAGCTACCTTATTTTGCTCTTCATTGTCAATTGTAAGAGAAAATAAGCTAGGGAGAAGAACAACCTTCAGTCATTGTGGTTCTTAAAATTAAGGTAAGGATTTATGTTAATTCCCTTTGATTGTTGTGAATTTTGGTTGATAGTTAAGCTCATAGCAAAACCCATGGATTGATTTTTGGTTTGATGATGAAAGTTGTATTCGGCCATTGTTGAATTAAGTAAGAAAAATTGAAGCTTTTGAGTTTTGATGTTAAATTTTGCATATTAGAGTGCTTGAGGGTGGATATGAGGTTAAATGCATGTTGGTATGTCTTAACATTTTAAATTATGTTATGTGTGCATCTTGAACAAAAGTATGGACATTCGGCCATGTCCTTTGAGTGATAAAAATTTTTGTTTGATGCTTGGTTGAGGTCTTTATAAAGTTAAGCTAAGGTTTGGGGTTAAATGTGTTGAAGACAAGTTAAATTTGATGAGTATTGATAGATATTAAGTTTGGATTTTGATGAGGTTAGATTTAAGTTGAATTTGTAGCATTCGATCACTACAAGGAAGCATGAAATTCTTGCTAGTTTTCATGAAGACTTGTAAAATATATATAATGCGTGAGGGTTATGTTCTTATAGCCGAATGAAAACTTGGTATTGATTAGTAAAAGAAAAAGGGTTTCGGCCCTAGCTATGCTAATAAGATTTTGATGTTAGTTATTTAATAGGATAAGTTATATGAATGTGTTATGTATAAGATGGAATGTGGTAAAATGTTTAGCTAAAGTTTAGGAGACGGATTTTGAATAATAGTCCATGCTTGGACATATGGTCGAATGGCCTAAATGTGTATGCATTGAGAAAGGTTGAATTTTAAATGTACGAGTGGTCATGATTAATATGATGTTGTAAGGATCGTGTGTGATAATCATGTGTTTATAAGTGTGAAAATGAATGTGCTTTAATACTTTAAGGATATTCGGCCACATAATTGATACTAAAGTGAATCTTTATTTTAATATTTAGCTCAAGAACAAAGGGCATCAATCTCGGATAGGGGAAAAGTGAAAGTAAACGAATAGCCGGGTACGATCGTTTGAAAACTTTTGAGGTAAGTTTTAGGTAATTTAAGATAAATTGTTTAATAAGCCGTATATGTTATATCTCTAGCATGAAATAAAAGCTAGGGTGTGGTATTGAACTTATGAATTATTGGCACATACAGAAGTAGGTAAATTTTGTATTAGATTTCGGAAAGGTATGTAATGTGAAGATGAATAATTCATATAAAATATACATGTGCATAACTATGCGTGTATGAATGTAATATGGCTGATTGGGCAAGTGTGAAATAATGCTTATGGTTTCGTATAAGGCGTGGGTGGCCTAAGAATTTTAGGTGTAATGTGTGGATCATGAGAGTTGTGAAAAAGGTCAGATCTGTTTATATGAAATCTATGAACTATGTGTGTGTGGTAAGACCGAAAGGTCTCTACCTAGGGAAGTGGAAATAAATTTTATGAGACCAACTTATGAAATCAATTGTGATGTGATTTTGATCGAGCCTCAGGCTTAGCAGGCTATATACCGGTGAGAATATATATATATCAGGCCTCGAGCCTAGCAGGCTACAAAGCCGGTGAAAGTGATCAATTTGGAAGTATAGTAGGCGTTGAGCCAATGCCGAATTCAGTTAAATAAACACTTAAACTCCAAGGTAAATGACAAGTGGATTATCTTAGTGCCAAGAATTGATCAGGTATGTATCTTGTGCTTATACTTAAGCTTGAGTGGGATTAAACTAGACATGTGATGTGATGAACATGTGAATAAATGTATTTGAGCTTGAGGCATACGGTCAAGGTGTCTATTAGTGTGAAAAGATCCGAATTACTCTTGTTACATGAAATTGGATGCAAGAGAAGTTAAATGTTCAAAACATACTAAGTGATTGTGTTTCTTTATGCATATATGTTCGGCCCAAAGAAAAAAAAAGGGGATATTAGGCTATAGATTTGGTATTTGAAATTTTGAAGATTGATTAGTTAAGTTGTGTTTAAATGATTTATTTTACCTAAGACTTACTAAGCTTTTCAGCTTACCTTGAGTGCCTCTGTTTTCTTTGTTTTATAGATACATTTTGAAGTTACGGGCTCGGGGATTCAAGCTTGGAGTCATCCGCATTATCGTCACTATCTTGGTACTTTTTGAAGTCGATATTTTGTTAAGTGGCATGTATAGGCTAAATTCTATTTTTGGAATTGATCTATACTTTGATTTGTAAATGTCATAGCCATGCGAAAATGGCTCGTACTATTTCTTTAATATGAATCCATGTTTGTTTTATATGGTTGAATTCTTTCAAGTTTTCATTATGAAAATGGGGAACTAAAGCATTAACGAAGTAGTATATTCGGTTAGGCCTAAAATGACCAAATGAATAGTCCCCAATATGCATGTTATGCAAAATCATTTATATGTTACTTATTTTTTTTCCTTGGAGAGTGAGTTTAAATTGTTAAATGGTGATTCATTGTAAAATACATTGGAATGTAGAATGTTGTTTCGGATATAATTTCCAAATTAATTAGAACGTACGATGCTATTTGACGGAATCGTGTTTGGATATTATTTGAGCTGTCTCAATAAAATAAGCATCTCGTAACCCTATTCCGGCGACGGATAAGGGCTTAGGGTGTTAATTCACTGTCTTCATATTCACCTTGACCCCTATCCTTATCTTCGTCTCCTTCCTTCGTTGTTGAGTGAGGTGTCATCCTTGCCCCTTATCGTGTTTCCTCCGTTCTACGAGAAAGTGGTTGCAAAGATGAGCCACCTCTGTAAAATAATGATGCGAGAGGTGTTTGCAGCACTACCCACGGATAAGTGTGTGGTGTAGCATAAGCTGGTTGTGAATAATATCCGATAATCATTATTGGCTTATACATTAGCATTGGTGTCGACACTGATGTTGTCATCGAGGCATAATATGTTAGGGACAAAGGTGCCACAAAAAACAAACCTATAGACGGTGGAGATGCAGGGTGTTACAGTGGTTTATTGTATGGTACTTGTGTAAGATACATGGGGTTAGTAAAAGGAACTAGAAAATATGGAGGGAACTGACCGAGATGTGGTGCAAACATTAGTGCCCCTTGTTGGGTTGGAGTGGATGACAAACCTGTAACACCCCAAACCTGGCCTAGAAGTTGGGCCCGAATCTGGCGTGTCACATTGAAGTGTTTTTCTAAAACCATGTTTCCATTGAAAACCCTTCATAAAGAAATTTAAAAATTGTTGCCATTTAAACCTTGAGTAAAATCTCGAATTCCGTTTGCTTATTTCCAAAACGTGGTTTATTAAAAGCTATTCCCTTGTAAAACCTTATTACTTTTAAGACCTTAAGTGTTGCAGAAACTTAATTTAAAACAGTTGTTCTGAGGAACTGTAGTGTTGTTTTGAAAAAAGTTAACATTTCTGGAAAACCGCGATCAACCTTTAACAAATATAAAACATAGTAAATAAAGTCTCAAAGCTAAAAATAAATACCAGAGAGGCCTTATTACAAACCAAACCGGAATAAAGTACTTAAAAGTAAATAATCAAGACAGAGTGTAAGTAGTGTGTGGCCTTCTCTGTAACACCCCTATCCCGTAACTATCTTCGGAATAGGTCAGGGGCATTACCAGACTTGTAACTCAGATCAGATCAGTAAAATTTTGAACTTAACATTCATCTTAAAAGTAAATAATCAAGACAGAATGTAAGCAGTGTGTGGCCTTCTCTCTAACACCCCTACCCCGTAACCGTCGCCGGAATAGATTAGGGGCACTATCAAACTTGTAACTCAGATCAGATCAGTAAAATTTTAAACTTAACATTCATCAATATAGTTCTATACTCATTCACCCAATCATGCTTTAAAGCTCATATAAACATACACACATTCATTGAGGATCAATTTGAAAATATGAGAAAGATAGGGCAAAATTTGAGAAAATTTTCAAGTTAGGGACACACGATCGTGCCCCTAGCTCGTGCACCTCACACGGTCATCAACTACTAGACACGCCCGTATGTCCAGTTCGTGCTCAACACTGTCAAATACCATACGACTACCAGACACGCCCGTGTGTCTAGGTCGTGTGCAAGACTGCCTAAAACTATCTTAGATGCAAGGGTTACACGGCTGAATCACACGCCCGTGTACTCTGACAGTGTGGCACAATGCAGGCTTGGTTTAAGCCATTTTTACCACCCAAATGGGTCATCCCTACAAGCATCACCAAACCAGAACATTTCATAGACAATTTGGCAACCAAAACAACCATTTCGAACATATAATAACCATTTCATAACTAACCAATTCAAACATGACACTTACCATTTCTATCAACACCATTCATACTAAATCATATCAATGCCCACACATTCATCAGAAACTTTACCATTTAGAACACATTATATAAGGCATTTAAAATAAGTTAAATATTTACAAAACAAGCCATATCTCATAGCTTGATTAAGTGTCCAAAACATACCACATTCATTATCAAAGCTAACCATAATCATTAACTTAATAACTAGCCTATACATGCCATGACCATTTCATTCACAAAATTCAAAAGTACCAAAAGCTTTATGGATAGTGTGATTGCAAGTCTCGGACTCATCTGAAAATCGAGCTAGCTTCCGAATCTATAAAACAAGGGAAAGTAAACAGAGTAAGCTTTAAAAGCTTAGTAAGCTCGTATAATGTAGTATTTAACTTACCGAATCAATAGAAATAAACATGCTATAATTACCAACCCAAGTCACATGCTCATATTGCCTGTTTAACAAGTCCACCAATGTTAGTCTTTGTAACCTCAAGAATCATTCATTCTCCAAGTAAAACATTCAATTATCACAAGCATAAATCAAATACTTATGGCATATAATTCATGTAATTCATATCATATAGTTCATATAAATCTTATAACTCATGTAACTTATAGTTCATATACTCCTTGATCATTATGTAACATGTATCGATAATTGCCCGTTGAACCGTTAAGAACATCGAGGGATACTCGGGTGATACACACAAAGTGTATATATGCATAACCTGAAATCCATCATTCCATCATGTATGCTCTTTTGAGCCTATAACGGTAAGCCCAAAGGCTGAATATGTGATCCCGAAGGATGAATAGTAAGCCCGTAGGCTGAACGGTAAGTCCGAAGACTAAACATGTAATCCCGAAGGATGAACATATAGCTCATGAGCTGTGGTGAGTCCACAATAAATGCAGGAGCTTAAACCACCCTATAGCCCTAGTGACATGTCACTTGTATCCTATGACTTCTACGGTTCAAACGGGACTCGGTAATTAGATCGTACTTGTAATCTTAAAACATTTCCATATAAATTCATATACATATAACCAATAGGCAATTTAATTTTTATAAAGTATCATACATTCACATGACAATTTAAACAACAATTATAAATATTTACAATTTGATTCTAATTATACAAACTTATCTCGATTTCCCGATATCTACTCGTCTACCTTTTATTTTCCCTGATCAAGTTCCGAGATTTGATTGCCTAGATCTAAATTAATACAAATTCAACTATTTAATCACCAACACTTTCAATTTAGTCCAAAAACATGTATTTTGGCCTATTTACAAATTAGCCCTTAACCTTTCATACTTTAACACTTTAGTCCTAAATTCACAAAATAGCAAATTACACAATAGGACCTTTAATTCATCATTGTTGAATATTCAAATACCTCATACAAGTACATATAGTTCATTTATTCACAATTCCAACTCCACAAATTCTACCCTTTTCAATTTAATCTATAAAACTCATTTTCATAAAAAATGACTTTATAAAACTTGTATATTTATAAACAACCATCAAGAATTCATCAAAAACAATTAAAATAGACATGTATTCATCAATGGAATATTTCACAAACACAACCAATTTCAGAAATTGAGGTACGGGTCAGTTAAACCAAGCCGTAATGAGTTCAAAAACATAGAAATCATTAAAAACCGAGACAAAATTGTACCTTAATTGCTAAATGTAACAACCCAAACCCGGCCCGTACGTTATGGCCAAATCTGACATGTCACATGGACTTATACTAGCTGTGTTCTTTGCTTATGGTGTTAAAACAACTTTGCAAAATAGTTGCTTATAGAAGAATCGATTTATTAAGTCTTTAAATTTTACCCATTTGGTGCAATAGCCTTGTTTCGAAAACATTTGTTTAAGTTTGTTTGAAAAACCCGCGCAGCCTATAACTAGCAGTTTCAATAAAGTATACATAAAACCAGTAAATAAAACCATAAAAGAAAAAGAAATTTAAAGAGTGGCCTTATTACAACTTAAAACCCAAAATAGTAAAATAAGATAATTGAAATAAACTAAATAAAATGAAAACCAAATTTGCAGATGATGTGGCCCCTCCGAATCCCTCTCAGCTCCAAGCCCACTATGGTTGGGGATTACCTGCAAGGATGAAAATAAAGGGTGAGTTTGGTAAACTCAGTGTGTAACAGAACCCAACCATGGCCCAAAACAGATCAAGCCACAGAGTCAGATTTATTTGGGCCTTGGCCTAGTACAGAAATCAGAATGAAGCCCATAGACCCATAACAGATGCAGAACAGATATATCATATATGCAGAAAGCCCAACCCAGATCCATCCATAACACCCCCGTACCAGCCTTACACTATGTGGGGAGACTACTCGATCCACCCATCCGCTACACACCACAGAATTTACAACGAGCCTGCCAGATATTGTGACAAAGTCACCAGATACAGATATTATGGCGAGGCCACCAGAACAGATATATATGTGGCGAGGCCACCAGAACGCTTCCTCCATCAATATAACCCATCACCCATGCAACAGATATACATGTCATGGCATACATTATACAGAATCCAAATATCATGCAATTTAGATAAAATTAACCCTAGGGGTATAAAGGTCATTTTTGCACCTAGGGGTATGATGGTAATTTCACATACTTAGGGGTATTTCAGTAACTATAATCATTCCCAGAGATTTTATATATATTATAATCACTATTATTCCATTTGTTGTTATGGTAGTATATTTTAACTTAGTTAACAAATTTGGCCTTTTAGGCCCAAAAACCCCTAATGGGCCCTACAGCATTTATTAGTAACTTAAGCCCAATTAATCCAAGTTTTACGATCAGATTACCCATTTTAATCGTATTATTTTCTACAATCTGACATAATATCTTTAATGGCTATCTTTACCCATATGGGCTCGGAAGCCTATTGGGCCCATATTTGGCCCATCGAGACCCAACTTACCAAAATGCACGGAATTGCGCTCTCTGCGATTCTACCAATTACGGTTTCAAATCCAACCCTCACAGAGTAATCGCATACTCACAAATCCCCACTGTACCGACCATCCAGTTACTTTCAGTCACTCTTTGGCTTTTACCGATTTAATCTATAGAGGGGTATGATACACACCTGTTTAATGTCGAAGCGTTGACGAGATCCCCCACACGTAAAGCCTATGAACAGTCACTATCACGTTAGTCTAATAATCGACAAAACTAAAGCATTAGTCCCCTTAATACAATTGGCCACCATAGCCTAAGTCCCTAAAATCTTACCTTTCAACTGAATACGAACTAGATCTAGATGCTTGACCTCGTAAACCTTCCAAACTCCTTTGTTGAACGACGCCTTGTCCACACTATTACACACTAAACTAAGAGAAAGAGGCCAATAGGCCCTTAGTCCAAAACGTTAGCCTCCCCTAAGGGGTTTCGGCTTCTTGCCTTAGAACATGATTAACTAACGAAAGAGATTCTCGAAATACTTACCGATCTAGCCCCAAACTATGGTAGTTCTACTTGTATTTGCAAGAAGAGGTGAAGGTGATCTAATATTTAGTTTTTAACACCCCATGTATGAAGGTTCGGCTTAAAAGAAAAGATGAAATTCGGCCACAAAAAGGTATTCAGTTGGCTTGATTTTTGAGAATGATCAACGAAGAACAGGGGAAATAGAAGAGGTATGAGCAAGGTAGACTCGGCTAAGAGGCAATCGGTAATGGAAACACAAGGTTTCGGTTAACAAGAGCAGTTCGATTCTAAGGCTTCGGTTAAGGGAAGAATCGACAATGGTGAGCTTGCTTTCAGCTTTTGTGACTATCTAAATGAGAACAAGATGAAGAGGGAGAGCTATGGATGACAGTAGAAGAAGATGGAAGAAAAGAAAAGAGGAGAAGAGATTAGAGAAGAAGAGAAGTGGCAATCGGCCTTGACAAAAGAAAACAACAAAGGGAGGTGTTTTGGGAGGTTTAAGTTTAGCTTCTATCAAAAGGAAGAGTAAAAGAATGAACCCAAAGGCACTCTACCCTATTTCAGCTAAGTAAATGAAATACCAAAACGAGACCCAAGGAAGATTAAAAGGGAATTTGGCACATACTCCCCTATTGCCGAAAATGCTAAGCCCTAAGTTGTATGCCGAATTTGCATCCCCAAGAGTCCCCTGGCCGACCATTGCTCTTCAAAATTCAAATGCTCCTAAAATTCCTCCTTGATTTACTCTCATGACCATTTTAAACTCCTCAAGCTAGATTTTTACCCAAAGTCCACCACTTAGCTTTCCTGCTCATAAAAATAAAACACCTTAATAACTTACCGGGTGACTTGAACCCTGGACCTCCAACCCTTCTAGGCGCCACTTTTTAAGGAGCTTAGTAGCGTCCCTTGCCACTTTACCAAAGCTCTTTTTGTGATCCATATTGCTTGCTTTAATTTTAAAAGCCTTCTTCACCAGCACCCCCTTCCCTTAAAATTAAAATTTACCAAAACCGTCTGGTTTCTACCTAAGCTTGGGCCTTCTAAAAGCCCACTAACATACTTGAATATAATCTATATAATCAAAACACAGAATTTTAAGGATTTACCAAAAATCACAGAAATCCCGAAAGGTCCCAAAAATTAGGGCGTTACAACTTTACCCTCCTTAAAGAAATTTCGTCCTCGAAATTTATCTGGTCCAAACAATTGAGGGTATTGCTGACACATTGCCTCCTCTGGCTCCCAAGTAGCTTTCTCTCTGCCATGATTACGCCACAGTACTTTCACTAATGGAACCGACTTCCTTCTTAGAACCTTCACATCTCGCTCCAGAATCTGTACGGGCTCCTCCTCAAAAGTCAAATCAGGCTGTACCTCGACCTCTGCAACTGGCACGACATGAGTATGGTCAGAACGATATCGCCTTAACATGTCTTCCAGAATCTGAATAACCCTTTCCAACTGACCATCAGTCTAAGGATGAAAAGCTATGCTAAAATTCAATCGTGTTCCCAATGCCTTATGCAACTTTTGCCAAAGCCGAAAGGTGAATCTAGGATCTCGATTAGAAATAATCGACACTTGCACTCCGTGTAGTCGTACAATTTCCGCCACATACAATTTGGCTAACTTCTGAAGTGAATAATCAGTACAAACAGGTATGAAATGAGCAGATTTGGTTAACCTATCCACAATTACCCAAATCGAGTCCTTCTTCATCGGTGTCATGGGTAATCCACTCACAAAATCCATGGTTACCCTCTCCCACTTCCAAAGTGGTACTTTCACTGGTTGCAAAAGTCTAGAAGGTAACTGATGTTCAGCTTTCACTTGCTGGCAAGTCAGACGTTTCCCCACAAATTTCGTTACCTCTCGCTTCAGTCCAAGCCACCAATACAATTCCTTTAAGTCGCGATACATCTTATTCCCTCCAGGATGCATAGCACACAGTCCTCCATGAGCTTCTTTCAAAATTGTTTGCCTCAAGTCAGAGTCCCTCGGAATGCAAAATTTACTTGGAAACACAGAACTCCCTCACTGTTCAGTCCAAACTCAGAAGTATCCCCATTCTTAACCTACTAGAATCGAGAAACTAATGACTCATCCTTTAGCTACTTTTCCTTAATCTCATCAACCTAGGTTGGCCTTACTTGCAGTTCTGGTAGCAGACTACCGTTGTCATACAGACTTAAATGAGCAAACATTGCTCTCAGATCAGATACGGTTCTATGACTTAGGGCATCAGCCACCACATTAGCTTTGCCTAGGTGATACTCAATCGCACAGTCATAATCCTTAAGCAACTCTATCCATTTCCGTTGCCTAAGGTTCAGCTCCTTCTGAGTCAACAAGTACTTAAGACTCTTATGATCTGTGTATATAATACATCTTTCTCCATACAGATAATGTCTCCAAATCTTTAGTGCAAAGATTACTGCTGCCAACTCCAGATCGTGAGTAGGATAGTTTACTTCATGAGGTTTAAGCTGTCACGATGCATAAGCAACCACTTTACCCTCTTGCATCAACACACAGCTTAACCCTACATGTGATGCGTCACTGTACACGATGAAATCATTCCCAGACTCTGGCTGAATCAATACAGGTGCCTCAGTCAGAACTTTCTTTAACTTCTCAAAAGCTTCTTGCTGCTTCTCAGTACAAACAAACGGTACTTATTTCCTTACAAGCATTGTCAGAGGTGATGCCAACACAGAAAATCCTTCCACAAACCTTCTATAGTACCTAGCCAAACCCAGAACACTCCAAATTTCTGATACTGACCTCAGTGGTTTCCATTCCAGAATCGCTTCAATCTTTCGAGGGTCTACCTTGATCCCTTCAACAGAGACAACATGACCTAAGAAGGTTACTTCCCTCAACTAGAACTCACACTTACTGAATTTTGCATAGAGTTCCTTCTCCCTCAGCACTTGCAACACAATACGGAGGTGTACATCATGCATCTCCTCAGATTCAAAATATACCAGAATATCGTCGAGAAAGATAACCACGAATCGATCCAAGTATGGTAGGAAAACTCGATTCATCAGATCCATAAATGCTGCAGGTGCGTTCGTCAGCCCAAATGGCATAACCAAGAACTCAAAGTGACCATACCGAGTTCTGAATGCCGTCTTGTGAATATCCACCTTTTTAACCCTTAACTAATGGTATCCAGATCGAAGGTCAATCTTGGAAAATACCGAAGCTCCCCTAAGCTAGTCGAATAAATCATCGATTCTTGGCAGTGGGTACTTATTCTTAATCGTCAGCTTATTCAACTGCCGATAATCGATGCACATCCGCATTGATCCATCCTTCTTCTTCATGAACAACACTGGTGCTCCCCACGGAGACATGCTCAGCCTAATAAAGCCTCTACCCAACAATTCCTGAATCTAGGCTTTCAGTTCCACCAACTCCTTCGGTGCCATCGTGTAAGGTGTGATGGACACCGGTGCTGTTCTCGGCAATAAATCAATTCCAAATTTGACCTCTCGGTTCGGAGGCAAACCTGAAAGCTCCTCTGGAAAAACATCTTGAAAACGGTTCTAACCTTACCCACTGTCAGATCCTCAGTTTTTGATTGACTTACAAATGCGAAATAAGCTTCACAACCCTTACGAATCCACTTCTCAGCTCTCAATGCTGACACCACATTAGACAGATAATCCCTACCCTCGCCTATCACTAGAACCTCCTCATCCTCTGTGGTCTTTAACCTCATTCGCTTGGCAGCACAATCTAGAGTAGCCCTATGCTTAATAAGGTAATCCATCCCTAAGATGAGATCGATTTCTCCGAAAGGCAGTTCCATTTGATCTCCAGAGAAAACTTTTCCTTGAGTTTCTAAAGGCACGTCTCTATACAGTTTGTTTATCCTAACTGAGTGACCCAAAGGATTTAGTACAGATACCCCACTCACGGTCTCCTCAAAATGCACACCCAGCGACCCAGATATAGCACATGCAACATATGAATGGGTAGATCCAACATATATCAACGCAGTGTATGGCATACTAGAAATCAGAAACGTAACTGTTATGACGTCAGGTGCATCACCCTCCTCTCGGCGACGAGCTACATACACCAACATTGGCTGACGAGCCTCAGCAAATCCAGCACCCCTGCCAGGTGCCTCTCATCCTTGACCATTACCATTACCACCTCTGTCTTGCCCTCGTCCTCTAAGAAACTGTGGTCCACCCCTCACTGGTTGAGCAACCCTCTAATCTACAGCTTGAACCTGATCTGGTTCCTAGGGACAATCCTTAACCCTATGTTCCATTGATCCACATCGAAAATAAGCACCAGAACATTTCTAGCACTCAACCACATGTATCTTACCATAATTCCTACAACCTTGTGGTCTAACAACATTCATCGGTACTGCCAGAACTGGCTCCACCACCATTGCTCTCTTAACATTCCTGTTGGCACCTCCTGCTGGTCCTGAATATCTTCGAAAATGGTTTTGATCTTTTTCCCAATTTTGTTTTCCAGTACGCTTCACCTCCTTAGCTATCTTAGCTTTCTCCACCAAAGCCGCAAAGTCGCGCTCCCTCTGTAGAGCAATCAGCACCCTCTGTTCATCTCTCAGACCATCCTTGAAATGCACGCTACGCTCGTACTCTGTAGCGACTATCCCCGAACCATACCGGCTCAGCCTTAGAAACTCAGACTCGTACTCAGCAACTATCTTACTCCCTTGAACCAGATTTAAAAATTCTTTCCTGCGAGCGTCCACATAACTAGCCCCAACATACTTTCCTTTGAAGGCTGTCCTAAACAGCTCCTAAGTTACTCTGTCTGTAGGAGTTCCATCTCTCACCGTGAGCCACCATTGGTAAGCCTTATCTCTAAGTAACAATATGGCTCCCTTCAGCTTCTGCACCATAGAGCAGTCCAGATCATCCATAATCCACTCCGTAGCCTCTAACCAGTACTCAGCCACATTCGGAGCTACACCAAATACGCCCCTAAAAATCTCTGCTCCATTAGCCTTGAGCCGCTCAGAAATAGATCCTCGAATTCCATTTCCCATACTTACCCCAGCAACCCTTTCCAAAACTCAAAGCATTGCCTGAGATAGAGCTTCATCCCCGGTACCTCGATCTGAGACTCAACTTTCGTTGCCGGTGGTACTGGTGCATCTGCTACCAGCATATGACCTAAAGATGAAGACCCAGCTCGCGCACTACCTCGACCATGTCCACGGCCTATTCCATGAGCTGTTCGCGTACTTATTTCTATTATCTAATTAAAAATCTTATGCATCAGTTAATTATTTTAGTGTTTATTACAGATATTTTATGAATGGACAGTAATTCAAAGTTTGTTGTCTTTCGCGGTAGCCTAGCTACAGTCTTAGTCTACTTATCAGAGTTTCTATAGTTTAAATGTTACCCTAACTAAAGTATCATCATAGGGTTTTGTACAGACCTATAACAGAATTTCAGAAACAATCAGAAAAAAGTTCAGAAAACTTACAGGCTGGAGCCGGAGATTCGGTGTGCCACCTTCTTAAAAACCAATTTTGAAAACTGAGTTCCATCCTTAGAAACCATTTATTTGTAGGAAGAGAATATTGATAATGACCCCGAAAACAATTTCGAAAATAATTTCCTAAAAATAATTTTCAAAAATCTTTATTCAACGTCACTTTAAAAACTCCCGTAGACCCGTTCCACAGCTGAGTTGTTGCAACCGGGTTCTGATACCACTAAATGTAACACCCCAAACCCAGCCCGTATGTTATGGCTAGATCTGACATGTCACATGGACTTGTACTAGCTATGTTCTTTGCTTATGGTGTTAAAACAACTTTGCAAAATAGTTGCTTATAGAAGAATCAGTTTATTAAGTCTTTAAATTACCCATTTGAGAATCAGTTTATTAAGTCTTTAAATTACCCATTTGGTGTAATAACCTTGTGTCCAAAACATTTGTTTAAGTTTGTTTGAAAAACCCGCGTGGCCTATAACTAGCAGTTTCGATGAAGTATACATAAAACCAGTAAATAAAACCATAAAAGAAAAAGAAATTTAAAGAGCAGCCTTATTACAACTTAAAACCCAAAATAGTAAACTAAGATAATTGAAATAAACTAAATAAAATGAAAACAAAATTTGCAAATGATATGGCCCTTCCGAATTCCTCTCAGCTCTAAGCCCACAATGGTTCGGGATTACCTACAGGGATGAAAATAAAGGGTGAGTTTGGTAAACTCAGTGTGTAACAGAACCTAACCATAGCCCAAAATAGATCAAGCCACAGAGTCAGATTTATTTGGGCTTTGGCCCAGGATAGAAATCAGAATGAAGCCCATAGGCCCATAACAGATACAGAACAGATATATCATATATGCAGAAAGTCCAAACCAGATCTACCCATAACACCCCCGTACTGGCCTTACACCATGTGGGGAGACTACTCGACCCACCCATCCGCTACACACCACAAAATTTGCAGCGAGGCTGCTAGATATTGTGACGAAGTCACCAAATACAGATATTGTGGCGAGGCCACCATAACAGATATATATGTATGTGACGAGGCCACCAGAACAGATATATATGTGGCGAGGCCACCAGAACGCTTCCTCCATCAATATAACCCATCACCCATGCATTATACAGAATCAGAATATCATGCATTTCAGATAAAATTAACCCTAGGGATATAAAGGTCATTTTTGCGTCTAAGGCTATGATGGTAATTTCACATAGTTAGGGGTATTTCAGTAACTATAATCATTCCCAGAGATTTTATGTATATTATAATCACTATTATTCCATTTGTTGTTACGGTAGTATATTTTAACTTAGTTAACAAATTTGGCCTTTTAGGCCCAAAAACCCCTAATGGGCCCTATAGCATTTATTAGTAACTTAAGCCCAATTAATCCAAGTTTTACGATCAGATTATCGATTTTAACCGTATTATTTTCTACAATCTGACAGAACATCTTTAATGGCTATTTTTACCCATATGGGCTCGGAAGCCCATTGGGCCCATATTTGGCCTATCGAGACCCAACTTACCAAAATGCACGGAATTGCGCTCTCTGCGATTCTACCAATTACGGTTTCAGATCAGTGTAATTGCATACTCACAAATCCCCACTGTACTGGTGCAATACTTTCAACATCACCGGTTATTGCTCGATCCGGATCCATTACTATATAAAACAGATTTCAAAAGATGTCAGGAGATATCAAACTATCACATTTGATAAACATGGCATGCGTAGCTAGACTCGTACTTACTACGATAGTCCTAGAATTGACTAAATCGTAGCTCTGATACCAATAAAAATGCAACACCCCTATCTCGTAACCGTCGCCGGAGGATTTGTAACTCAGGTCAGATCAATAAAATTTTGACCTTAACATTTATCAATATAGTTCTATACTCATTCACCCAATCATGCTTTAAAGCTCATATAAACATACACACATTCATTGAGGATCAATTTGAAAATATGAGATAGATAGGGAAAACTTTGAGAAAATTTTCAAGTTAGGGACACACGGCCGTGTCCCTAGCCCGTGCACCTTACACGGTTGTCAACCACCAGACACGCCTGTAAGTCCAATATGTGCTCAACACTATCAAATGCCACATGGCTACCAGACACGCCCTTGTGTCTAGGTCGTGTTCAAAACTACCTCAAATTATCTAAGATGCAGGGGTTACACGGCTGAGTCACATGCCCGTGTGCTCTGACCGTGTGGCACAATGCAAGCTTGGTTTAAGACATTTTTGCCACCCAAATGGGTCATCCCTACAAGCATCACCAAGCCACAACATTTCATAGACAATTTGGCAACCAAAACAACCATTTCCAACATATATTAACCATTTCATAACTAACCAATTCAAACATTACACTTACCATTTCTATCAACACCATTCATACTAAATCATATCAATGCCCACACACTCATCACAAGCTTTACCATTTAGAACAAATCATATAAGGCATTCAAAATAAGTTGAACATTTACAAAACAAGCCATATCTCATAGCTTGAATAAGTGTCCAAAACATACCACATTCATTATCAAAGCTAACCATAATCAGTAACTTAATAACTAGCCTATACATGCCATGACCATTTCGGTCACAAAATTCAAAAGTACCAAAAGCTTGATGGATAGTGTGCTTGCAAGTCTCCGATTCGTCCGAAAATCGAGCTAGCTTCCGAATCTATAAAAAAAGGGAAAGTAAATAGAGTAACCTTTAAAAGCTTAGTAAGCACGTATAACGTAGAATTTAACTTACCGAATCAATAGAAATAAATATGCTATAATTACCAACCTAAGTTACATGCTCATATTGCCTATTTAACAAGTCCATCAAAGTTAGTCTTTGTAACCTCAAGAATCATTCATTCTCCAAGTAAAACATTCAATTATCACAAACATAAATCAAATACTTATGACATATAATTCATGTAATTCATATCATATAGTTCATATAAATCTTATAACTCATGTAACTTATAGTTCATATATTCCTTGATCATCATGTAACATGTATCGATAATTGCCCGTTGAACCTTTAATAACATCGAGGGATACTCGGGTGGTACATACACAGTGTATATACGCATAACCTAAAATTTGTCAATGCACCATGTATGCTTTTTCGATCCTGTAACGGTAAGCCCAAAGGCTAAATATGTGATCCCGAACGATGAACGGTAAGCCCGTAGGCTGAACGGTAAGTCCAAAGACTGAACATGTAATCCCGAAGGATGAACATATAGCTCATGAGCTGTGGTGTGTTCGCAACAAATGCAGGAGCTCAAACCACCCTGCAACCCTAGTGACATGTCACTTGTATCCTACGACTTCTACAGTTCGAACGAGACTTGGTAATCAGATCGTACTTGTAATTTTAAAACATTTCTATATCAATTCATATGCATATAACCAATAGGCAATTTAATTTCTATAAAGAGTCATACATTCACATGAAAAATTAAGCAACAATTCTAAATATTTACTATTTGATTCTAATTATACGAACTTACCTCGATTTCCTAATATCTACTCGTCTACCTTTTATTTTCCCCAATCAAGTTTCGGGATTTGATGGGTTTGATCTAAATTAATACAAATTCAACTATTTAATCACCAACACTTTCAATTTAGTCCAAAAACATGTATTTTGGCCTATTTACAAATTAGCCCTTAACCTTTCATACTTTAACATTTTAGTCCTAAATTCACAAAATAGCAAATTACACAATAGGAGCCTCAATTCATCATAGCCGAATATTCAAATACCTCATACAAGCACATGTATTTCATTTATTCACAATTTCAGCCACACAAATTCTACCTTTTTCAATTTAATCCATAAAACTCATTTTCATCAAAAATCACTTTATAAAACTTCTATATTTATAAACAATCATCAATAATTCATCAAAAACAATTAAAATAGACATGTTTTCATCAATGGATTATTTCAAAAACACAACCAATTTCTGAAATTGAGGTACGGGTCAGTTAAACCGAGCTACAACGAGCTCAAAAACATAGAAATCATTAAAAATCGAGACAAAATCGTACCTTAATTTCTAAATGAAGCTTGGCCAAATGAAAAGCTCAAACCCTTCTTTTCTTTTGTTCAAAATCGGTGGAAGATGAAGAAAATGAAGCATTTTCATGTTTTGTTTTTAATTAAAACATATTATAAAACTAAATGACCATTTTAACCTTTAATAAAACCATTTAAAAACTATATAATATGGACATAAATGTCCACTATCATTTATATTGGATAAATAACCTTTTAAGGAGTTCCACAAATAAAGACAAAGTCATATAAGTCATTTATGCAATAGAACTCCTATTTATCGCTTTATGCAATTTAGTCCTTTTAATCGAATTAGCCAATCAAATAATAAACTTTTTTATACGAAACCTTCACACCATATATCTATCATGTTGTTAAACATATTAAAGTAATAAAATAATAATTCGACTCGGTCAAGTGGTCTCAAAACCACTTGTTCTGATTAGGGTCTAAAATGGGCTATTACAACTCTCCCCCTTAAAGGGATTTTTGTCCTCGAAAATCTTACCAGTAAGCAGGTTAGGGTATTGTTTTGGCATAGCTTCCTCGGGTTCCCACGTAGCTTTTTCTATCCTGTGTTTGCACCAAAGAACTTTTACAAGTGCTATAAGCTTATTTCTCAGTTCTTTGATCTCTCGAGCTAGAATTTTGATCGGTTCTTCAGTATACAACAAATCAGATTGTATTTCAACATCAATGGGTGAGATGACGTGAGACGGAGCGGATCGATATCGACGAAGCATTGAAACGTGAAATACATTATGAATTCTTTCAAGTTCAGACGGTAAGGATAGCCTATAAGCTACATGTCCTATTCTTTCCACAACTTTATACGGCCCAATAAACCGAGCACTTAACTTTCCTTTCCGACCAAAACGAAGAATTTTCTTCTATGCTGACACTTTTAGAAATACACGATCTTTGACCTGAAACTCTATTTCTTTTCGTTTCAAATCTGCATAAGATTCTGTCTGTCAGATGCTGCTTTCAAATTGTCAGGAATCACTTTTACTTTCTCTTCTATTTCTCAGATCAAATCAACCCCGTGTAACTTTTTCTCACTCAATTCAGTCCAGTATAACGGTGTTTGACATTTACGACCGTATAGTGCTTCATACGGAGCCATTTTCAAACTCGTCTGAAAGCTGTTGTTATACGCAAATTCAATCAAGGGTAAATATTTCTCCCAGCCACTTTCAAATTCAAGAATACAACATCGTAACATATCTTCTAAAATCTGAATAACTCTTTCAGATTGACCGTCAGTCTGGGGATGAAATGCTATACTAAAATTCAAATTTGTTCCCACAGCTTCTTGCAACTTTTTCCAGAATCTCAAAGTGAATCTTGGATCTCGATCAGAAATAATAGACAACGGTACACCGTGCAATCTTACAATCTCTGATAAATATAATTCAGCTAATCTATCCAGGGAAAAGTCTGTACGTATCGGTATAAAATGAGCAGATTTCATCAATCTATCAACGATGACCCAGATTGCATTTTTCTTCTTCGGAGTCAGGGTAATCCTGATACAAAATCCATTGTAACCCTATCCCATTTCCATTCTGGAATTAGAATAAGATGTAGTAAACCTGATGGTACTTGATGTTCGGCCTTAACTTGTTGACAGATCAGACATTTTGATACAAACTCAGATATATCCTGTTTCATTCCCGACCACTACTATAATTGCTTCAAATCATTATACATTTTAGTGCTACCCGGATGAACTGAAAAACGACTATTATGTTCTTCGTGCAAAACTTTCTAAATGAGTTCACTAGCTTTCAGTATGCAAATTTTATTTCGAAACATTAAACAATCATCAGCCCTGATAGCAAATTCAAATTCAGAATTTAACTCAGATTGAAGTCACTTAGCTTACAGTTCATGGTCATTCTTCTGAGCCTCACAGATTTGTTGCAGAATCCTCGATTTAGCCTTTAACTTGGCTATAATAGATCCGTCATCACATAACTTCATATGAGTATTCAAAGCCCGCAAAGCAAATAAAGATTTCTGACTCAAAGCATCAGCTACAACATTAGCTTTTCCCGGATGATAATCAATCACAAACTCATAATCTTTTAATAATTCGAGCCATCTACGTTGTCGCATATTTAAATCTTTTTGGGACATCAGATATTTCAGACTCTTATGATCTGTAAAGATTCGACATTTCTCACCATATAGATAATGTCGCCAAATCTTTACAGCGAAAACTATTGCAGCTAACTCAAGATCATGTGTCGGGTAATTCTTCTCATGCGGTTTCAACTATCGGGAGGCATAAGCTATAACTTTTCCGTATTGCATTAATACACAACCCAGTCCAATTATCGATGCGTCACTGTAAATCACGAACTCTTTTCTCGATTCAGGTTGAACTAAAACCAGTGCTTTTATTAATAAAGCCTTCAACTATTTGAAACTCTGCTGACATTTATCTGTCCACTCAAATTTCATATCTTTTTGGAGCATTCGAGTCAACGGTACTGTAATCATCAAAAATCCTTTAACAAACCTCCGGTAATAACCCGCTAATCTCAGAAAACTTCTAATCTCAGAGACATTTCTCGATGGTTTCCAGTCTATAATAGCAGATATTTTGCTCAGATCCACTCTTATGCCTTTCGGAGAAACAATGTGACCCAGAAATCCAACTTCCCGAAGCCATAATTCACATTTACTGAATTTAGTGAATAACTATTTATCCCTCAAAGTCTATAACATAATTCTCAGATGTTCAGTATGCTCCATCTCATCTCGTGAATAGATCAGAATGTCGTCGATAAATACAACAACAAATCTATCTAGATATAGCCTGAAAACATGGTTCATCAAATCCATAAACACTATAGGTGCTTTAGTTAACCCAAAAGGCAAAACTAAAAATTCATAATGACTGTACCATGTTCTGAAGGCAATCTTTGGTATGTCTGAATCTTTAACTCGTAACTGGTAATAACCCAATCTCAGATCAATCTTAGAAAATACAGTAGCTCCTTTTAACTAATCAAACAAATCATCGATTCATGGAAGAGGGTATTTATTCTTTACCGTCACTTTATTCAACTGCCGATAATCAATACACATTCTCATTGACCCGTCTTTCTTTTTCACAAACAATACTGGAGCAGCCCAAGGTGAAAAGCTCTGTCTCGCAAAGCCTCTATCAGTTAATTCTTTTAACTGTGCTTTCAACTCTCTTAATTCAGTCGTTGCCATTCTGTACGGAGCTATCGATATTGGTGTAGTACCCGGTAATAACTCAATACTAAATTCAACTTCTCTGATCGGTGGTAAACCAGGTAACTCTTCTAGAAATACATCTGGAAATTCACAAACAACTGGTACAGACTCAATTTTCAATTCTGACACTTTAGTATCCAACATGTACGCTAAATAAGCATTACAGCCCTTTCTCACATACTTCTGAGCTTGTATAGCAGATATTACTATCAGTAATTCATTCAATTCATTAGATCCAATCTGTATATTCACAACTGCCTCATGTATATTTAACCAATCCATGCCTAGTATCACACCAAACTCGTCAAATGGTAGGAGCATCAAGTCAGCCAGAAAATAATATCCTCGAGTTATCAATGGACAATTCTTACATATTTTATCAACTAACACTAATTTGCCTAACGGATTCGATAATTTAACTACAAATTCTGTAGACTCAACATGTAAACTCTTTTTAAACACTAATTCCACACAGATGTATGAATGAGTTCATCCAGGATCTATCAACGCAACAATATTAGTAGTATAAAGTGAAAAAGTACCGGTAATAACATCAGGCGACGAGGCTTCCTCGTGTGCACGCATTGCATAAGCTCTAGCAGCAGTGCGTGTCTCGGATCTCACACTAACATCTCGTGCAATATTGTAGTTTCTACTCTAATTCTCGGTATTTTGAGGCAGTCTACTTCTGGTCACATCATTAGTCGCCTTAGTTGATTGTTCTTTATCAACTATAAATCTTTCAGGACAATCTCGCAAGTAGTGATCCAACGATCCCCATCTGAAACAAGCTCCGACCTTCAATCAGCATTCACCAAAATGCTTCCTGTTACAATACTTGCGATCAGGCCCGGGAGTTCTCACACTATCGGCACTAGCCACAGAAGTTGTCTAAGGTTTCGAATGAGAAGATCTAACATTTCTTTCTCTGATGGATATGCCCATAAAAGCACTAGAACGAGGACGAAAGTCTTTTTGTCTCTTAGATCCATACTGATGCGACTTACTCGTAATTCTCTTTCTAAAATCTCTGGACTCAAAATCAGCTTTTCGCTTGGCAAGTTCCTCAACTTTACAAGCCTGATCAACTAGAACTACAAACTCTTGCAGCTCAAGTATCTCAACTAACAGTCGAATCTCTTCATTTAATCCTTCTTCAAACCATTTACACATAATTGCTTTGGTAGAGACACATTCATGAGCGTATTTACTAAGTCGCACAACCTCTCTCTCATACTCAGTCACTGACATTCAACCCTGTTTTAGCTTTAGAAATTCTTTTCTTTTCCGGTCAATGAGTCATTAACTAATATATTTCTTTCTGAATTCTATCTGAAAGAAGTCCCAATTAACTCGCTCTCGCGGAACAACTGATATCAAAGTATTCTACCACTGGTATGTTGAATCCCGTAGCAAATAAATATCACATCTAAAACATTCATCAGGCGTACAAGCTAATTCATTAAAAAACCCTGATTGTATTCTCAAGCCAGAACTCGGCCCTCTCAGCATCATCACTCGCTGAAGCTCTGAATTCTTTGGCCCATATTTTTGTATGTTCTCAACCGGAGGTCTACTCAGTCTCAGAGGATCCATAGCTCGTATATTTTTAGGGTTAGGTTGTGGGACCTGAGGGGGTAGAGGTTGTGGAGTAGCCAGGTTCACTTGCACAAATTCATTAAACCATTCAGACATCATTTGGAAGAAACCTTGCTTAGCTTCTCCCTGATTGCCCGTAGCAGGGCTCGATTCAGAAGGCACAGCCCCTAAAGCTGGTGTTGGCGCAATACTTTCAACATCGTCGGCTATTGCTCAATTCTGATCCATTACTACATAAAACAAATTTCAGAGGATGTCAGGAGATATCACACTATCACATTTCATAAACATGGCATGTATAGCTAGACTCATACTTACTGCGGTAATCCTAGAATAGACTAAATCTTATCTCTGATACCAATAAAAATGTAACACCCCTATCCCGTAACCGTCGCCAGAATATATCAGGAGCATTACCGGACTTGTAACTCAAATCAGATTAGTAAAATTTTGAGGTTAACATTCATCAATATAGTTCTATACTCATTCACCCAATCATGCTTTAAAGCTCATAAAAACATATAAACATTCATTGAGGATCATTTTGAAAATATGAGAAAGATAGGAAAACTTTGAGAAAATTTTCAAGTTAGGGACACATGGCCGTGCCCCTAGCCCGTGCACCTCACACGATCGTCAACCACCAAACACGCACATATGTCCAATCTGTGCTCAACATTGTCAAATGCCACACGGCTACCAGACACACCCGTGTGTCTTGGTCGTGTGCAAGACTGCCGAAACTATCTTAGATGCAGGGGTTACACGGCTGAGTCACACGCCCGTGTGCTCTGACCGTGTGGCACGATGCAGGCTTGGTTTAAGCCATTTTTGCCACCCAAATGGGTCATCCATACAAGCATCACCCAACCACAACATTTCGTAGACAATTTGGCAACCAAAACAACCATTTCAAACATATCATAACCATTTCATAGCTAACAAATTCAAACATGACACTTACCATTTCTATCAACACCATTCATACTAAATCAGATCAATGCCCACACACTCATCACAAACTTTACCATTTAGAACACATCATATAAGGCATTCAAAATAAGTTAAACATTTACAAAACAAGCCATATCTCATAGCTTGAATAAGTGTCCAAAACATATCACATTCATTATCAAAGCTAACCATAATCATTAACTTAATAACTAGCCTATACATGCCATGACCATTTCATTCACAAAATTCAAAAGTACCAAAAGCTTGATGGATAGTGTGATTGCAAGTCTCTGACTCGTCCGAAAATCAAGCTAGCTTTCGAATCTATAAAAAAAGGGAAAGTAAACAGAGTAAGCTTTAAAAGCTTAGTAAGCTTGTATAACGTAGAATTTAACTTACCGAATCAATAAAAATAAACATGCTATAATTACCGACCCAAGTCACATGCTCATATTACCTATAACAAGTCGACCAATGTTAGTCTTTGTAACCTCAAGAATCATTCATTCTCCAAGTAAAACATTCAATTATCACAAGCATAAATCAAATACTTATGACATATAATTCATGTAATTCATATCATACAGTTCATATAAATCTTATAACTCATGTAACTTATAGTTCATATACTCCTTGATCATCATGTAACATGTATCGATAATTGCCCATTGAACCTTTAAGAACATCGAGGGATACTTGGGTGATACACACACAGGGTATATACGCATAACCTGAATTCCGTCAATGCATCATGTACGCTCTTTCGAGCCTGTAACGGTAAGCCTGTAGGCTAAACGGTATGTCCGAAGACTGAACATGTAATGCCAAAGGATAAACATATAGCTCATGAACTGTGGTGAGTCTGCAACAAATGCAGGAGCTCAAACCACCCTGTAGCCCTAGTGACATGTCACTTGTATCCTACGACTTCTACGGTTCGAACCGGACTCGGTAATCAAATCGTACTTGTAATCTTAAAACATTTCAATATCAATTCATATACATATAACCAATAGGCAATTTAATTTCTATAAAGTATCATACATTCACAAGACAATTTAAACAACAATTATAAATATTTACAATTTGATTCTAATTATACGAACTTACCTCGATTTTCCAATATCTACTCGTCTACCTTTTGTTTTCCCCGATCAAGTTTCGGTATTTGATTGCCTTGATCTAAATTAATACAAATTCAACTATTTAATCACCAACACTTTCAATTTAGTCCAAAAACATGTATTTTGGCCTATTTACAAATTAGCCTTTAACCTTTCATACTTTAACACTTTAGTCCTAAATTCACAAAATAGAAAATTACACAATAAGATCCTCAATTCATCATATCCGAATATTCAAATACCTCATACAAGCACATATATTTCATTTATTCACAATTCCAACCACACAAATTCTACCTTTTTCAATTTAATCCATAAAACTCATTTTCATCAAAAATCACTTTATAAAACTTGTATATTTATAAACAACCATAAATAATTCATCAAAAACCATGAAAATAGACATGTGTTCATCAATGGCATATTTCAAAAACACAATAATTTTAGAAATTAAGGTACGGGTCAGTTAAACCGAGCTGCAACGAGCTCAAAAATATAGAAATCATTAAAAACCGAGACAAAACTGTACCTTAATTTCTAAATGAAGCTTGGCCGAATGAAAAGCTCAAACCCTTCTTTTCTTTTGTTCAAAATCAGTGGAAGATGAAGAAAATGAAGCATTTTCATGTTTTATTTTTAATTAAAACATATTATAGAACCAAATGACAATTTTAACCTTTAATAAAACCATTTAAAAACTATACAATATGGACATAAATGTCCACTATCATTTATAATGGATAAATAACCTTTTAAGGACTCCCACAAACAAAGACAAAGTCATATAAGTCATTTATGCAATAGAACTCCTATTTATCGCTTTATGCAATTTAGTCCTTTTTATCGATTTAGCCAATCAAATAAAAAAAATTTTATATGAAACTTTCACACCATATATCTATCATGCCGTAAAACATATTGAAGTAATAAAAATAATAATTCGACTCGGTCAAGTGGTCCCAAAACCACTTGTTCTGATTAGGGTCTAAAATGGGTTGTTACTGTAACACCCTGAATTTGGGCCTAGAAGTTTTGGGCCTTGAGCATGGGAGCGGTTGAAGACAGCTTATAATATTTTTTTGTGCATGTAAATTTCATTAATGAAGGCTTGTTTCAGTGGTTAAGTGTGCTGAGAAGTGTGCTGAGAAATGTTGGAGAAGTCTTGGGTTCAAACCTGGACTCTAGCAAAAATTTTGGTTTTAGGTGAATTAAACCCTGGGTGTAGTAGGTAGGCCTTAAGAATATTATTGGTGAAATTGTGCTACAAAAAGCCTTGTGGTCTAGTGGCAAAGTAGTGTCACATAAGAGGCAGGAAGGTGGCGTCATAAAGTTCGCAATGAGGTCTAGGGTTCGAAACTCATGGTAAACAAAAAGCATTTATTTTGCTAAAAAGGGGCGGCAAGAGTTGGTGTTGGATTTAAACTCTAATGATGAAGGGATCCCACATCGGGAAGCTAACATAAGAGTGGATGAGAAGCTGGCTTTAAATAGAGAGAACTATGAGGAGAGTAAGGGTACCTTTCTTGGCTGATCCCTTTCGCTTTATGGCGTGCTCGTTTGGGTTGGGCGTCGGCTAAGAGTGCTCGGAGCGCGGATTAACTGCAGTCTTCTATTAGGTGTGTATTTCTCACTACTCTAGCAATAGGATGGCTACGTCGGGCTACGATGGGCGGAAAAGGGGCCATGTGGGCCCGATGGGCCTACGGGCCCAATTGGATAAGTTGTTTGATTGTGTAGTAAATATTGGACTAGATTAGGTGAATCTCATATATGCGGCTAGATTTGGGCTAAAAGGGCCACACGAGCATATGGGCCCATTTGGGCCGAGAAAGGGCTTTAGGCCTATTCGTATTCTTATCTCTGTTTAGAATACTTTAGTTTACCAAAATTACTGAAATACCCTTGGTTGGTAAATTACCAAAATACCCCTAGTTTGTAAAATTACAGAAATACCCTTGGGTTGGAAAATTACCAAAGTACCCCTAGTTTGTAAAATTATCGAAATACCCTTAATTTGTGAAATTACTGAAATACCACTGGTTTACAAAATTACATAAATACCCCTGGTTCATGAAATTATAGAAATACCCCTGATTTGCAAAATTACCGAAATACCCCCAACTTTTGGAATTACTGAAATACCCCTGACTTTTGAAATTATCGAAATACCTCTGACTTTCGAAATTATTGAAATACCCCGAATTTGTGAAATTATCGAAATACTCCCGACTTGTAAAAACTATCGAAATACCTTTAATTTATAAAATTACCAAAATGCCCCCAATTTGTAAAATTACCGAAATGCCCTGATTTACGAAATTATCGAAATACCCTTAATTAGTAAAATTATTGAAATACCCCTGTAGAGTAGAATTACTGAATTACCCCTGTAGGGTAAAATTATTGAAATACCCCTGTAGGGTAGAATTATTGAAATACCCCTGTAGGGTAGAATTACCAAAATACCCTTGTAGGGTCAAATTACCAAAATACCCCTGTAGGGTAGAATTACCGAGATACCCCTGTGGGGTAAAATTACTATTTTGCCCCTAGGGTGTTAAATGACTATTTTGCCCTTGTGGGCAAGTGACTGACTTGGACTGTGTGTTTGACAGATTTGACTGTGGTCGTTGACAGTGATTTGACTGATGTGACCGTGGTTGTGTGATTGATATGTTTTAATATGTATTTAAATGACCACTGGACATGGCCATTCTGTATACATGTGTGATGATTGAGCATAGCATACACGAGATATTGGGTTGGGATATTGATACGGAGGAAGTGCTAAAAGTGGCAATGCCACATGATATGTTTAGAGGCTCTGCCTCGTGTTACTGTTCTGGTGGCTTGGCCACGATTTCTATTATTAGTAGCTTTACTGCATATTGGTGTGTGGGTTAGGTGGGTTGAGTTATTCCTCACATGGTATGATGGGCTGGTACGGGTGGTGTGATGGCTGGATTGGGTTGGGATTGCATTCACATTCTGATTCTGATTCTGTTAATTGATACTAATTCTGATTTTGATTCTGTTAACTGTACTGATACTGATTCTGATTCTGATTCTGTTACCTGATCCTGATTCTGATTCTGATTTTGATTCTAATTCTAATAATGTTTCTGATTCTGTAATGGGCTAAGGCCCATCTGGTACTGTCTGCTATAGTGGGCTAAGGCCCAATTGATACTAGAACTGTAGTAGGGCTTAGGCCCACCTGATTCTGTTAAAGGGCTCTAGCCCAGATTGATTCTATTTCTATTTCTGGTTATTGACTGTTACTCTAATAAGGGGATTACACACTGAGTTTTCGTAAACTCACCCCCTTTATTAACCTCTCAGGTATTTCCCAGCCATAAACGAAGAGGAACTACGAGGGACTTGGAGAAGGCTGCACACTGTTTATGATTTCTTTTTTGGACTATTTACTCTCAAGTACTTAATTTTTGGATTTGGTTTGTAATAAAGCCTTTATAATTTCCAGATTTTAAATTTAGGTTTTTGTTTATTGCATTTATTATCTGCTCTAAGTAGAACCCGATTTTCCCAAAAACGTTAACTGTTTTAAAATCAACATGTTTTTGTAAGCTATGAAATTTTATAAAGCTTTTACAAATTTACTTGGTTTTCACTTATGACATTAATTAAAGTTTTAAAAGTAAATTACTTTTCAATGAACCATTTTTTGGAAGTAACGAACGCAAACTAAAATTTAAGTTTTAAAATAATAAGGAAGGTTTTCAAAAAACACTTCAATGTGACACGCAAGACTCGGGCCTAACTTCTAGGCCGAGTTTGGGGTGCTACAGTTACATTCTCTGAGTCCCTCATAGCACCGATCCTCCTAAAGTAGGGATTACTTGCACAGTTAATAAATGGGGTAAGTTTATGAAAAATCAATGTGCAATCCCCTATTAAAAAAAAAGCCAGTCAGAAGACAGGAATCAGTAACAGTTCAGAGTACAAGTAGGCCACCGCCCAATACAATATCGTCTGGGTCTCAACTCATAACAGAATCAACTAGGCCTAGCCATTAGAGTAGACAGTAACAGATGGGTCTAGCCCATTACAGTTCTAGAATCTATTAGGCTCTTAGCCCAATTCAGTAACAGAATTAGAATCAAAATCAGAATCAGAATCGGGTGGCCCTAAGCCCAAAACAGGATCAGTAATAGAATGTGAATGCAATCCCAACCCAGTCCAACCATCACACCACCCGTACCGACCATTATACCATGTGGGGAATAACTTGACCCACCCAGCTCGCACACCAATACGCAGCCATACTGCTAAAAATTAGAAAACGTGGCAGAGCCACCAGAATTAGATTACGCGGTAAAGCCACTAGCACCGAACTTCCTCCAAATCAATGTCCTAAACCTATACAATATGTCATGTATGTTATGTTCAATCATTATACGTTTATGCAGAATGACCATGCTCAATATCAGTCATTTAATCATATATTAAAAGCTGATTAGTCACACAACCACAATCAAGTTAGCTAAAACATAGCCATACAATCACAGTCAAAACACTCAAATACACAGTCCAAGTCAGTCATTTTCCCATAAGGGCAAAACAGTCATTTTACCCTATAGGGGTATTTCGGTAATTTTGCACTATAGGGGTATTTCGATAACTTTACCCTACAGGGGTATTTCGGTAATTCTACCCTACAGGGGTATTTTGGTAATTCTACCCTACAGGGGTATTTTGGTAATTTTACACTCTAAGGGTATTTCTGTAATTTTGTAAGCCGAGGGTATTTTTGTAATTTTGTAAACCGAGGGTATTTCTATAATTTTATAAACTGAAGGTATTTCTATAATTTTGTAAACTGAGGGTATTTTTGTAATTTTGTAAACTGAGGGTATTTCTATAATTTTGTAAACTGAGGGTATTTTTATAATTTTGTAAACTGAGGGTATTTCTGTAATTTTATAAATTAAGGGTATTTCTATAATTTTGTAAACTGAGGTCTTAACGACCCAACTGAAGGTCCCTCGTCTCCTCGAGCGACTTTTGTAACCTAAATAGAAAAAACAGGGTAATTGGGCCTAAGGCCCATTACTCGGCCTAAGTGGGCCCACACTCTCGTGTGGCCCACTTAGCCTAGAAACAAATACGGTTATGCGAACAACACAATCCAAATTAGTCACTTATCACATCACATACAGTTAATCCGTGTGAGCCCACAAGCCCATTAGGCCTAGACGACCCACTTAGCCTAAAACAACCCTAGCCACGTGGACTACACGGCTCAGTCTAACATTTACCACAATATACAAATGTACTCCGTATGGGGCCCACAGGCCCATTGGGCCCACACGGCCCATATCGGCCCCAACGAGTCCCAAAACGACCTAACCCATGAGAAAGCTCATGGTGGCCTCAACCATCTTATGCCTATATTCGTGGGCTCAGCCCACCACACGTGCGATCGCACACTCGTGTGGTATTATTCGCTGGTACTTTGGCTTTTCGGCATTTTGCCGATCTACAATCATAGCAACGAAAACAGATACACATTTTTGGCTTTTCAGCCGATCATCAATAAAGTACAAGGTTACACGCCTTTATGAGAACCTACGAAAACATTCCTTGAGCACAACCCTACATTAATCAACATAATTAATTAGATCTTCACACTTACCACAATTATGCGATCAGGATCTATCTTCTCCAAAATTGTTGGGCAAAATCAGACCCTTGATTAACTGCACTATATTAGCCTTTGCTAGAAAATAGCTTCTTATACCCCATAAAGACACTACCTTAAGAACAAAAGGGTAATCGGTATAAAGAGAATAATAGCAAGTAGGGTTGACAGATCATCAAGTGATGTACTTACCGATTCGCCAAATTGCCTAAAAGTCGAATCGTTTGATCGATAACGAAGGGAAAGAAGTGACTGAATGAAAAGAAAGAAGGGATAGATCTGAGTATAGAGGAGTCCAAAAAGAAATCGACAAGTTAACAGTGGATAGGGGCTGAAATTTGGTCAAGAGAAAATAGTGTAGAGAGATGTTGAGTGCGCCCAAAGAAGATTTTAAGACTCTGAAAAGAGAGAAACAGAGTTCGGCTTATTAATGGAAAAAGGGAACATTTAGAGAAGATGAAAGAACAAAAGAAGATGGAGGGAGAAGGAATATTTGGTTATTGTTCACACAAAAAGGAATAGAGCAAAGCCGTATATAATGGTGGAAGTAGAGAGCATTCAGCCTAAAAGAAGCAATAGTGTTGAAAGAAGATTTAGATATTCAGCACCACTTGAAAAGGAAAGAAGGCACTTGAGTTGAGACCAGAAAGAAGAAAAGATGCACTGAAGGTAAAAAAAAAAACAACCAAAACCGTAAAGGAAGAAGGAAAAACACCCTAAGCACCAAAAGAGAATTCGGCACCACACTTGCTAAAAAAGCGCGACACCAAACAAATGAAACTCCCCCTTCTTTTTTCCAAAAATCGATTCTCTCATTGCACCCAATTCAAGATTCGGCTACCACCCTCCTTCATTCAAATTCTCCCTTATTCTCCTCCTTGAATCATGGCATAATCTACTTCCCCAACAACCCATTCAAATTCATTCCTAACAACCAAGACCAAGTCAAATTTCTTCCTTTTACCATGTCCACAACAACCTTGATAGCATTTGAACTCCATTCCACCTCTTGCCGCCTCTAAGTAGCAAAATAAATACATTTTGCTTGCAAGGGGATTCGAACACCAGTCCCCCAGCAGAAGTTGCACGTCGCCTTGCCACTCCACCACAGGCTCCCTTTGCGTTATGAAACAACAACCATTAAACTTAAGTCCTATAAGCTAACATCCAAGTTTACTTATAAGAAAACCAAAATAAATTACAAGAGCTAAGACTTGAACCCTTTCTCCTTTGCAACCTTAATGACGCCACAACCACTAGACCACAAGCTTCCTTGTGTCATTTTTCCAACACAATAATTTATAAGGCCTACTTCCCTGCATCTAGGGTATTCACTTAAAACCAAAATTTTTGCTAAGGCCCAGGTTTGAACCCAAGACTTCTCCAATACCTCTGAGGACCCTTAACCACTAAATCAGGCATACTTTTGTGTTATTCACTTGCACAACTAAATTCCAATTTCCTTAACACGTGAGGCCCATTTCTTCTAGGCCCAAAATTCAGGGCGTTACAGAACCTATCACGCCATGTAGTCCAGACCTAGGATTCCGGGGAAATTGTCATGGCCTTTTCAAACAAGTTTTCTCACTCATCGCCTCTATTGGTAGTAGATATGGCTTCCCGTGGTGTCTAAACTATGGCATGTACTCCGCAGAGGTAGTCATTTCCAGTGTGAAAAAATGTTCATGCATGGGTATGAAATCATTTGTACAATCCCAAATGTTGATATATTCCTTATAGAATCCTTGCCAAGCTTCATTGCTTTTCCCTTGCAAAACAAGCTTGTGCAGTGCTTCAATGTCTTGTGGTGGCAGCGAAATATTTTTCCTCTACCCAAATTGTTGCATTACTAGATTGAATTCGTGCATCTTCGCCTTCACGTCCCACATACCCCAATTAGCCAAATTTTCAGGTGGAATGCATTCTACTATTCTCATATCAAAATATGGGATCCGTTCAAACTGTAGTACACAATTATAAATTTTGTTATCTACAAAATATTAAATTTCAAATCATTATGTAATTATTATATGTTTGAAAAATTCAATAACTAACCTCGACTTTTGAGCGTTGATCTAACAACACCCGGATATCTTCAAGTTACTCCAATAGTCCTATATAACTTGGTCAAAAGTTCCACCTACTCAAACAATATGTTAATTTAAACATACAAAAAAATAAACGACATTTATTATGGTAACTATATTATTATCAAATGAATTTTACCTTGTCACTAATAGGAATGTATAAGGGTTATCAATTCAAAGACATAACAATGGTAGCCCCATAACTGTAGCAAGAGTAGATAACTATCGATTAACTAACACGGCTGATCCTAAACTAAGTTTATTACATTTTTAAAGTCGATCAAATGTAGTAGCCACCTTAAGTGTACCAAATTTCAAAATCTATCGGGCATTAGAAGGCCCCCGATTAACCTAAAGATGAATGCCCCGGGGGTATTGTTCTTTTTCAAAGACAGTCGCGTGCTCATCTAGTTCACCAAAATTATCTTCCACCTATTTGATCTCTATCCAGCCACCTTGAAACTTGTTCGACACCTTCTCTAATAGTGCGTCACAATGGTCTTCCCTATTGGAAATGATCATTGGCCCCGTAAAGACTCTTGTAACACCATTAACCCATATCCATCGCCGAATTAGGGTTAAGAGCATTACTAGACATATTTGAACATTTCATAAACTTTTACTAATCATCATTCGTATATCATCATATCAGAGCAAATCATGCATATAGAGTCCCTTAAGAATGTCTACAAGACCTTAAGCATGCTTTAGAAGGGGGTCGAGACTCAACCGGGATCAAACAAAATTTTTCAAAACTTAAACATTTTTCAAAGTGACAGAGGTCACACGCCTGTGTGGATAGGCCGTGTGCCTCATATGGCATTAGACACGCCCATGTGTCTAGGCCATGGCAAAACGAGGCATACATACTGACTTGCATCAGACGGCCAGTCACCCGTGTGTCCAGCCTGTGTGGCTATTCAAAATGGCCTTACACGCTCGTGTCTAGGTCGTGTATTCGGCCGTGTCAATCTTAGAGGGTATACTGACTTGACCACACGACCTAGCACATGCCTGTATGTGGGACCGTGTGGTCTGCCCAGGCTCACTTCGAAATGGCCCTCGAGCAACATAGCAGAGATGCACGCCCGTGTCCCTGCCCATGTGGGCGTAAAATAGGCCATTTACAAGGCCAATATGCCGCCCAGATTGGTTCCTCCCTACAAGCACAAAGAGCACAACAATACCACAACATTTTCAGCCAAATTTACTTCTAAAACATTCATTAATTAAATCATAAAATCACCAACCAAATTTAAACTCATTTTCATAACAAAAATTCACCAACCAATTCCATTCAATCATACATGATCGTGTTACCAATTATCACTTCATTCACAAAGCAATCATACCAAAATCCCATTCAAGAACATATCAAATTGACCATTTCATTTGGTCATTCATTAGCATCAAAACATACCATTTCTTATCACATATTTCATATCAAAACTAATCCATAATTTCAACCATAAGCTAGCCATAGCACATGGCATAACATATATACATCTCAAAAGTATATTCAAACACTTCTAGCCTATAAATGCCATACTTTAGTATTTACACTTTCAAAATGTGCCAAAATAAAGTTTGATAGTGTGGTGATGATCCTCGACGATCCCTGAGCTTTTGGTAGCTTGGATATCTCTAAAATAGAGACAAACACACCAAGTAAGCTTTATAGCTTAGTAAGTTCATAAGTAAATAATTAAATGTATAATACAAACATAATTCAACCAATTATACAACTCAATTCCAAGAATATAATACCACAAACCTTTCACATGTCACATACATGACTAAGTCATCTCATTAAACCTTTCGATTCAATTCTCTTATAACTATCACACATACCTGTATCAATTTGCACTAGTCTCTTTCCCAACCACAACCTTTGCTCATTCGTTGAACCATTTGGAATAAATATCGGATACCTGAAGATTTCGATCTATAAGTACCTATACCATAGCCTGTAGACAAATCAAGGTAACTTATCCCAGAGTACCTATACCATGGCCCGTAGCCAACTCAAGGTAACTCCCCTAAAATACCTATACCATGGCCCGTACCCAAATCAAGGTATTACTCACACCCATAGTGCCGATTTCATGGCCCGAAGCCAAATCTTAACCTAATGACATGTCACTAGCATCCCAAAACTATTCCTAAGGTTCAACCGAGCTTTCCACCATTCATTTCCATCAGTGAACAATTTCGTAATATCACATTTAGTAGTTTAGCCTTCTCCGGAATCTCAACATCATAGTTTATGCAATATTAATGTATTTAACATTTATTTATAATAAAATTACTACCTATGAACTTACCTCGAGTGTGAAATGATGAAATGAGTTGATTACTCATCGACTTTCAATTTCCCTCGTTCTAATTCTGAATTCCTCTTTTCTTGATCTATATAAATTCAAATGTAACTTATTTAATTTCACATTCATTCAAATCAATCCATATACACATATTTAGGGCATCTTCCAAATTAGCCCTTATATTTTCACATTTTAACACTTTAGTCCCTATTTCATAAAATCACAAAATTCACAAAATTTATTTATACAATTGCCTAGCCAAATCTACCCTTAGCTCATATAAGCCCACATATTTCATAAATTTTACATTTTAATCCCTCAAAATGTCTTTTTCACAATTTAGCCCAAAATAGCCAAATTCACCAAAAATCCAAAGACAAAACATATTTATCAAACACATATCTTTCATTTTTCATCAACTAACATCATAAAGCTCACAATTTCATTAATGGCACATTCAAAATCTTAATCAAATTCTTAAATTGAGGCATGGGCTTGATAGTAGACTAAGCAACAATATCAAAAATTTAAAAATTATCAAAAACCGAAGCAAAAACATACCTTAATCAACAATCACAAGTGTCGAACCCTAGAATGGCTTTCTTTCTTTTCTTTTCTTATTATTTTCATCCAAGGATGAACATAACGACCTATTTTCATACATTTATTTTATTGTTTCATCATTTAATTATCAAATTCCATTTTTAACCTTTATTATATCATTTAAAACCCTTTGTCCATGCTAATTCTAATGGTCCATTTACATTTTAAGGACCTCAAATTTAATAAACCAAGTCAATTCGACCATTATTCAATTAGAAGGACAATTTTACATTTTTTGCGATTTAGTTCTTTTTGCAAATTAAACACTCAAACGGATAAATTAACTCACAAAAATTTCATGGATATAAATTCACATTCTATAAACACAAAAAAAATTAAATTATTTTTTACTCAAATTTGTGGTCCCGAAACCACTGTTCCGTCGAGGGTCTAAACCGGGCTATTGCAACTCTTCCCCTTAGAGATTTTTGTCCTTGAAAATCTTACCGTTGAATAGATTCAGATATTGCTATCTCATAGCATCTTCAGGCTCTCACGTGCCTCTTCTATTTCGTGTCGATGCCATAATACTTTTACTAACGAATTTTTCATATTTCGCAGTTCCTTTATCTTGCGAGCTAAAGTACAAATTGGTTCTTTATCATATGTCATATCAGACTGAATCTCTATCTCTAACGTAGTAATCACATGCGAAGGGTCAGAGCTGTACCGTCGAAGCCTCGATACATGAAAGACATTGCGTATCTTTCCTAAGTGAGGTGGTAATAAGCGACCGATCTAACTCGTTCGATTCTTTCCTCCTTCCATTTTTTCTTTTCATCTATTTTGGCTGATTCTTTTTTTCTCTTACTCTCAACTCCTAATTTCTTTGGTTTAGTACATTTCAGTAAGTGCTAACTTTGACTTTTCTTTTTTGGAACATCGTTTAAGAGGGGTTTTGTTGTTGGTAGGAATTATTTAGTGGACTGGTGATCTATGATTGGCGTGCGAAGTGTGTGAAACCCCGTTTGTGCATGTGAAGGTAATGTTTATGAGATTAGTATTTAGGTTTGTTTGTACGTTTTGATTTAGTGCAGCTTTAAATGACTAAGTGGCGTTATTTTGTCTAAATGAAGGTTCTAGGGTGCTCGTGGTTCTCAGTTTAATGGCGTTAGCCAATGGTCTTCTCCTCAGTGATAAGTCAAGCTAATACTGTTAACGATTGTTAAAACCTATGAATTAGACTGCTAAATCAGTTTGAATGATCTTTGATAGGTATTCGGGCTTAGGGAGTGTTTCGACATCGAAAATGTTACAGGTGTGTATAAACACAGCTCTGAAATTAGAATTTGAGAAAAAGCCGGAATAGGGGAATGTCAACGCCACACGGGCATGTGGCCGCCCGTGTGGTAGGCAATTTGACCAAACACAGGCGTGTAATCGACGAGGATGGCCATGTACGATTCGTGGGCCGGGCTAAATTGGGTCGTGTGGACCACACGGGTGAACCATACGGGCGTGTGGGAATAATGGGCACGGCCAAGGCCATTTTGGGCCGTGTGGGCATACGGGCATGTGGGCCCACATGGGCAAGCAGCATAGGCCTGTGGGCCCATTTTCAGTGATTGTCTGCTAAGGTTACACGGTCACCTGAGTCGACTGTGAACCTACTGTAGGGTCGGTAAGCTTTATTTTGATCCCTAACTGACTGTATGACACATGTGCATGTATGACTGTATATTGAGCATGATTACTTGTATTGTCTTGATTATAAGCATGATTCCATGAGATAGCATGTCACGATTATATAATGCATTGCATGACGTTGGGATGATATATGTGGAGGAAGTGTACTGAAAGGCTTAATGCCTGTTTACTGGCAGCTCTGCTACATATCACTGATGGCCTAAAGGCTTAATATACTGGCAGCTCTACTGCAAATACTGTTTAGTGCCACAACTGGTGCTAATTTGTAAGTGTAGGGATGGGTGGGTGATTTAATCCCCACAAGAGTGCAGGGTTGGACAGGGGATAGCGTATAGTGGATAGTTGGGTAGGCCTTGCATACTGTACACCGCATTACTGCATAATGATTCTGTGATGGGCTAAGGCCCTACTGCTACTGTCACTAGTACTATTACTATAATGCGTCAAGGCCCAACTGATTACTGTTATTGAGAAGGGCTTAGGCCCAAACTGTTATTTGCTTGCATAGTGTCTGTTTGGTTGCATGGGGATTACACACTGAGTTTTCGCAAACTTACCCCTTTGTTTTTATTGTACAGGTAACCCCCAAGCATAAGTGGATCGGTGCGATGGAGGACTTAGTGGTGGCCACACGACCATTTACAGTTTTGTATTTAACTATGAACTTAAGCATTATTTGGGGTATTTTACTGTAACATGGCCATTATGGATTTATACTTTAATTTGGGTTTTATTTTTCATTGTTTATAATTTATAGCTGTTAGAGGTAGGAAACGATGGTGTTTTTTTTTAAAAGAAAGAAAGAAATGGTTTTTAGCAACAACATAGTTTTGAAAACACTTTCATGTGACATCGCCAGATTCTGCCATAACGTCTAGGCCGGATTTAGGGTGTTACATATTCTCCCCATCTTTCTTTATTTTATAACATGTTATCAGCACGATGATTCTCTAATTTTACACTTTTATTGTGCTTTTTATTCCTGATCTTTGATTTATAATTATACAAGCATGGGTAAAGAATAGATTTGTGCTCGTGATAATAGTCAACGTGATGACGATAAAGTTAAAAATCTTCATGTATATTTTACTATGTTTTATTTATTACATCATGTTTATTATAATTGGAGACAATCACGACAAAATGAATAGATAGATTTTGATTTAAAATCTCACGCATGTTTACGATGGTGATTATGAAACAAATAATCTATTGGGATGTTTATAAGTCCATCCTACTAGATTTGTTGCATTCCCCAAAGTAAATGTAAATATAAAGAAAATAAAAGATATACTCATGGACCACTAAAAGTGGGAACATAATAATAAATAAGAGAACAATGAGAGTTCTCAAGATAACTTTTCAAAGGATAAAGATAACTTATGTTATTAATGTGATAAAAAAGATTATTGGTCACATATGTGGCGTATGCCCAAATATTTTGTTTATGTTAATAGTCTTTGAGGAAGGATATGAAAATGTAATAATGAATTCTATCATTACAGATAAAAAAATATTTATCTTATTTGGTAATAAAACAAACCAATATTATTTCAATATTTGATGGTACAAAATTAGTTGAAAGCTCTAGAAGAGCTAATATATCAATGTCTAAAAAGTACAAAGTTTGTAATGGTTAATGCATTAGTTTTAAAATATATTCATAATGGATCTCATATTAAGATTGTGAATGATGAAAATATTATATTTCATATGAATAAAAAAGGCAATTGGGTTATTAATTTATACTTATTTTATAATCTTTTTGACATTCTTTAGTCATTATCCCTATTAAAGAGTTGAAAACAAAATATTTGACTTTGAAAGATTTCGTTATGAGCAATATAATATGATAATTCTATCTAAAGCTTATTATGGTTGGATGCACTTAAAGTTGCAAGTTTTTTAAAAACTGTAAGTATAACTCTACAGTATTCAGAATAAGTTCTCAATTAAAAGTACGTGGAAAATATTACTGATGAGAACTTGCAAGAGAGAGAACTTATGTATGAAAAGTCATTGGTTATGTACCTATAGTACACCTGGAAAATAAGATCTACTTTCAAAGTTTGCTATTAATAGATTTTTGGGCATTTGAAGATTTTGACATATTCCATGAAGCAAATACTGCATATAATTATTTGGAAAATTATATTTATTGACTTAGTGACATTATAGACTTCACATTGATTTAGACGTTTCTTGTAACGCCCCAAATAATTTATCTCTTTTACTATAATTATTTGATACAATTGTATGTCTGCTTCAGTGGTTAAGTGTTCTGGGTGTGTGTGAGTGGTCCCAAGTTCAAGCCTTACCCTTAGCATTTTTGTTAATTTTTTACCTAAGCCTTACTTTTGTATGGTGAATTTATATTTAATCATTTGTAAATCCATGTTAGAATGAGCCTGCTAGTTCAAGTGGTAAGGGGTTGGTGTGTTAGAGGTTATGTGTTCGAATCCAGGCGATAGCAAGTGTATTAATTTTTACTTGTGATGTCTGTTAGAAGATGGGAGTAATCAAGATTCTTAGGTGCTTGACGTTTAGTGGATTAGTGGGAGCAAAATTAGGGATTTGGGGTTATTTTATTTTTTTATCTGGTGCTTTCCAAAAAAAAAAAAAAAAGAGAAGAAAATCCTCTGAAAAAAACTGATGTTAGTCTCATTTGGTATTCCCAAACCTGCCGAGTTTTCCTTTTTCTTCTTCCTTCTGTTTATTCCTTCCGTCTTGTTTCGATTGGTTGGCAACCTTATTGTTTTGTTGCTCTTTTATGCTTGGGTATTCGATAAACTTTCTATTCTCTTTCATCGTAGTAGTGTAATGAGTGATAAAGAATCTGATTTTTTCTACAATTGTTGGTGCAGGCAAAGTTTTTCGAGCAGTGAATTTCTTTTCTTTGATTTAGCAGTGTTAATGAAAGTTATCTATCGGTAGTAAGTCGAGTCTCTAAATTGGTATTAAGTACTCTTTTGCTAGGTTTCAAAAGGCTCGGGGTCGTTTTAGCATCAATTGATACAGGTGTGTACCCAAAACATGAAAATCTGAGTTTCGACAAAAGCTGAAAAAGGCCACTATCGACTCTCACGGGCATGTGGTAGGCCCTGTGTGAGACACGGCCGTGTGGTCGACAAAGGTGAGGCCGTGCGTAATAAATGACCATGTGATGGCTGGAGTGTGGCCGTGTGAGCCACACGGGTCACGCCGAATAGAGTGTGTGGGCCACACGAGTGTGTGGACCCACAAGCCCCTATGGGCCAAAATTATAAATTTCTCCCTAGGGTTGCACAAGTCGTCCCAAATGACTGTCGACCTATTATAGGGTTCGTAACGGCTAAATAAACCTTAAACTATATGATCTGATTAACTAATATACTGATGTGAATGCAATAATTGTATGCATGATTGATTATTCTATTGTCTGTAATTATGCATGATGAGCGTGTATAATGTGTAATATCTGCATCTGTATTTTGGTATCTGTTATTTGGGGTGGGATGTTATATATGGAGGAAGTGTTCTGAAAGGCAACTTTCGCCTATATTCTTGCAACAAGGTTGCATTATTACTGTTTTGTGCCGCATCGGTACAATATGGTGTGTAGGGCTGGGTCGGTGTTTTTAACCCCACATAGCGTGTTGGGATGGTCGGAGATGGTCTGTAAAGGATGGGGCTAGGATTCTGATTTTTGATTTTTGATTTCTAATTTCTAATTTCTAATTTGCATATTTGTATCTATATCTGGAACGGGCTTAGGCCTGAATCTGAATCTGCATCTGAAATGGGCTTAAGCTCGAATTTGTATCTGTCTGATGATTGTTAATCTGTATGTTTGCATGCTTAATTCTTCTGGGTTACACACTGAGTTTTCGTAAACTCACCCCCTTTTCTATCTGTTTTGTACAAGTAATCCATAGAGTTAGATGGATCGATGCAGCAAGGGACTCAATGGTGACCACTCATCTAGATGCTGTTCTATTTTGATTTATGGTTTTATTTAAGTTTGGCTTTAATTTTTTTGAGAGTTTGTAATTTCTAGGGCTCTCTGGACTTCTAAAATTGTTTGATTTGGTTTAAACTTGATTATTAATTTTGTGATGGCTTTACTTAAAACATGGTTTTTTCTAAAAGATATGTTTTAAGACAAATCGACTTTTTGAATTAATGTTTTTAAAAAAGTTAAAGCAAACAAAAGTTGATATTTTGGAAATAGTTTTAACGTGATAACCCATTTTCAAAATCCATTCCATGTGACATAGCCAAATTCGGCCATAACGTCTAGGCCGAGTTTGGGGTGTTACATTTCTAGTAGTAAATGTTACAATAGTACTTATTTATGGATACAAGTTAAAATGAATGATAATAAAATTATCAAATTGTTACAATTTAGTACAACTGAAACACATGTTAAAGTAAACCAGAAGTTTACTAGTACAAATGCATTTACTACTTTGCGTGACCAGTTAGATATGATGCAAAAATTAATTGAGAATTCATATGGACATTCATTAAAGAACCAGAAGATTCTTTAATTTAAAGAATGCTCATTTGTTGCTTGTTCTGTAACACCCTATAACCCTTATCCGACGCCAGAATAGAGTCACAAGGTATTACCTAACGAAACACAACTTTCGGACATTCGAAGATACACATAGAAATCATTATCAATTGTACAATATAAGCATGGTAATAATACAACTCATAATCTAACATTCAACATCGAAAATACATGCAACTCTACTATATACCTTGGCTAATCAAGCTTACTTAAGTTAATGCATTTAAGCAATTTAGGAAGTCATATAAAAAATACTTATCATTTAAAGTATAATTATTAAACCACTTACCAATCTAGCATCAAATCATCTTATTTAACAAATACAGATATTACTATTCATATAATCACTTTTAAAACTTAGCCGAATACAAATGTACTTAGACTGTTTAATTCATTAGGTGACCATTTCATAACTAAACTAAATTCTTATTTTGCAAATGTGTTTTGCATGTACTCTATTCAATGAATCAAAAATTCATAATCAACCGTTTTGCAATTATCTACTAACACATATATTAATCAACCACATCACTAAGTCAACCATGGAATCATACTTAGCAAAATGAACAAGCCATTTTTGCATGGCTTAAATACATTTACATAACCCAAAATAAACTTGTTTCAATATAGAGTTAAGCCTATACATGCCATCTTTCAAAATATCGACTTTTAAAAGTACCAAAAAGTGACACCAAAAAGTGACGATAGTGTGGATGACTTTGAACTTGAATCCCCGATCTTGTAGCTTTCAACCAAGATCTATAACATAGAGAAGAACACAAATATTCACAGTAAGCAATTAAGCTTAGTAAGTCTTAAGTAATTAAACAACCCCATTAAATAATCATATCAGTTCTTATGGATCAAATAATACCATTACATATACTTTATCTCACATAACATATCTAAGCCGAATATCCAAGGTCAAATACTTCATCACATTTACATGATTTTCCACATTAAACTAAACTTCTCTTATGACCGAAAATACACTTTCAAAACAATCTCACATATCATTTCACATTTGATCATATAGATACAATTTCAAAATAAACTTACATTCAACCGAATACACTAGTTCCATTTAACATGTCTATTTACTCATGCCCTGTTTGGCCGAAAGTTGCACTATAAATATATACACATCAATTCATAACCTAATTTCATGAAGCACAACTTGCTCGATCACATTCGGATATACAACCATAATTCAAACACATTTTAACATGCTTCCAAGTCTCATGATAAAAACACATACGTACCTTATTACGAGCTAACAAAATTGTAGCTCATACTTAGCTTTTCCATTCGTATTAACTTAGGTAATAATTCATCAATCTGAGGTCTCGGGTTAACAACTTAGCATATTGTTCGCTAAATACCAAATTGATTTGATTACACCAGCACAATGCTTGCTAGGCTTAAAGCCCGAAATTCATCACTAGCACACGACCTGCTGGACTTTGAGTCCGATTCCAAGTCACCAGCATTACTTCTGCTAGGCTCGTAACCTAAGAATAACCACCAGCATTTAGCTTGCTAGGCAAAATGCCCGAATACAACTTATGAATCACAAGTCAAGCTCTCGCTCATATTTAAACATTTACTTCCAATTCCCATATCATACAAACATATAACAAGAGCTTAATATCATTCCCACATAGTACTTATCAACACCTTATACTTCTCATGCATTGCTATTCGGCCTTACACATAATAACATCTCACCTCACATATATATATATTATTTGACTATGAAGCATATCATCTATTTTCATTCACCATCACATTCGGCTTGTACATATATATATATACAATAAAGATTACTTCCTTTCCATAATATACCATGTTAGTATACAATTTAACACATGTTTAATCACTTAAAACTTAGCTCGAATGTTGTCGAACGATTACAAATGGCTATTCGATTAATTTCGCCTTCCCCCTATCCAAATTTAGCTCTCTTTATTCTTGAGCTAAATTAAAACAAATCAACTTACTAAATTACTTAATCAATTTTATTTCCATTCAAAATTCACACATTCAAATGCATTAATAATTCTCAAAGCACAAGGAAACAATTATCGAAGTCATGTAATTATACACTTCACATAGCACAACCACATTCATTAAACTTTAATTTCATACAACCATTCGTCCTTGACCGATTGCTCATAATATTTAATTAATTAATTATCATCCAACCTTCATAATTAAGATGTTAATATATATAACCAAATGTTCATACACTTATGTATATATGCTCTTAGACCGTAATATAACATCAAGTGCACAAGCTGTCCATATGGCTGAATATCATTTAACTAATTAATTAAAAAATCCTTTAACACATAACACTCCAAGTTCATTCGGCATTAGCTCATCCAACTCAAATTTTTCATTGGCAACCTCAATAACAACAATTTATTCACATCCTTATTCATGTTCACATTAGGCCATTATAAAATATATATCTAAATGCATATTAACCACTTTAGCCGATTATCGATTTACAATTAAATCATATATCTCAATTTACAAGCTCAAACTCATCCTTCTCCTCATTTCTCACCTTGGTTCACATTCGGCAACCATAACAATTTAATTAACAATTTCAAAAATTAAACACAATTTTCACATTTCCATAATAGCCGAATGCAATTTACTCATTTTGGCCATTCATAGCAAATTTCAACTAATTTATACTCACATATAATCATTTCCCAATACACAACATCAATTTATCAACAATTTAGCACATCTAGATCATGGCCGAATGCATTATTCATCACAAATTCAAAAATTAACACATGGGCCATGTTAAGAACTTAAAAATCAACTAAATTTCACAAAATCTAAAGGAAATAACATGAAATCATACCTTAAATTTTGCTTGTTAATATCTAAAACTTAGAAGCTTATTTTTCTCTCTTTTCTTTCTTCACAACCGGCCATGCAAAGATGAAAGCACAAAATGGCTTTTATTATTCTTTTATCTATTATATTTTCGGCAAAATGGGGAGAGGAAAATAACAAAAACTTTGTTTTTATCACCCCCAATTATAATATTATAACATTTTCCCTATTATAAAATATTTAATTTGAAACATCATTATAACATGCATGTCATAACATTTACTCACCACCATTACCGTTCACTACTTCAAGAATGGCTTATTTGCCATTTAACACCCCATGCTAAAGAAACATGACATTTAAGCCTTTTCATAGTAGCATACAATTAATTTATTTAATGCAATTTAACCCTTTCTTAGCAATTAAGCACCCAAACCTCAAAATTAAATCATAAAACTTTAACACATCAAAGTTCACACCATCAAAACACAGAAAAATAATATTCAAATATTTTTCGATTCGGATTCGTGGTTCCGAAACCACTGTTCCGACTAGAGTCAAAATAGGGCTGTCACATGTTCTCAATGAAAATTGATTCTTAGAAACACACTAGCTAAAGTTGAGATTTAATGTCTTCCATTTTATAAATGAATATGGGCCCATTCATCTACCATGTAGATGGTTTTAATATTATATGATTTGGGTAGATGCATCTACAAAATAATCACATGCGTTATCAACTCGCAACCTAACATTTATGAGATTGCTTGTTTAAATGATTAATTTCATATTATGCAATTAAAATAATTCATCTTGCTAATGTTGGTGAGTGTACACCCCAAGTTTTTAAACACAAAATGATCTAGCTGAATTGTTTATCAAACACAAGTTTTCAATTGTTATTGCATGTCAATTGGGATAAAAGTTGAACATCCTATAGTCCATGTTCAAACACAAAATGATCTAGCTGAATTGTTTATCAAATGCCTCCAACTAATAGTTAAATCATTACTTATAAGAACAAAACTTTCTATTTCAGCATGAGATTGTATTGGTTTACATGTTGTATGCATCAAGCCAATGAATTATAAATACTCCCCATTACAATTGATTTTTTGTCAAGAGCCAAATATTTCACATCTTACAATTTTTGGATGTGTAGTATATGTTCCAATTGCTCCACCACAATGCACAAAGATGGGTCATAATAAGATATTGAGAATATATATTTTTATGAGTCTCCTTATAATATTTTTGAGCTATTAATTTGATATTTAGTTATGACATGAGTTGTTAGCTTTCCCAACATTAGTGGGAGAAAATAAAAAACTGGATTAATAAAGTACTTGAAATGAATTATCAATGTCTAAGATCCTCGGACAAAGCAATGTGAACTAGAAGTTCAACAAATAATTCATTTTACAAATCAACTGCCAGATTCATTAAATCTCACATACCAATTGAAAATGCTCCGATACGAATTGATGTCCTAATAGGGCAAAATGTTAGTGTAAAAGAAAGTAATCCATGCCTGAAGTGTGGAAGACCGGTCAGTTCCAAAGACAACAATTCTCGTAAAAAAAAGGAGTAAACATTCAAAATGGTCATATAGTAGAAGCGAGGGTTCTTGAAGAGACCTATGACATAACTAATTATAAAACTCAAGAAGAGATCAGGTACCTAAAAGTAAAAATGGAAATAAAGAAAATAAATAGATCTCGATAAGTTATATCAATACGAGAAGAATATAGAACCGAAAAAATTATGTAGTTGTCGATAATAATTTTTCTTATAATGTTACTATTGAAATAGAAAAAGAAAATGAGGATCTTGAGCCTAAATCTACTAAGGAATGTAAAAATAGAAAAGATTGGACAAAATGGAAAGATGCAATTCAAACAGAATTTAATTCACTTTCTAAACGTAAAGTTTTTGGACCTGTAGTCCAAACACCTAAAGGTGTAAAGCTGGTAGGATAGAAATGAGTATTTGTGCAAAAACGAAATGAAATTGATGAAGTCGCAATATATAAAGCTCGCCTTATAGCACAATGAATTTTGCAAAGGCCCGAAATTGATTATGAAGAGACATATTCTCCTGTGGTGGATGTAATCACGTTTAGATATCTTATTAGTCTGACAGTACGTGAAAAACTTAACATGCATCTAATGGATGTTGTTACATCCTATTTATGTGGTACACTTGATAGTGAAGTTTATATGAAAATCCCTGAAGGATTTAAGATCCCAGAAAGATATAGACTTTCTTGAGAAAATTTCTCGATCAAGTTAAGGAAAAGTTTATATGGATTAAAATAATCTGGACGTATATGGTACAATCGTCTTAGTGAATACTTGTTAAAAGAAGGTTACAAAAATGATCCAATTTGTCCATGTGTCTTTATAAAAAGCTTTGGATCATATTTTGTGATAATTGTTGTTTATGTTGATAATCTAAATATTATTAGAACTCTCGAAGAGCTTCAAAATACAATAAATTGTTTAAAGAAAGATTTTGAGATGAAAGATCTTGGAAAAAGAAGGTTTTATCTTGGTTTACAAATTGATAATTTAAAAGATGAAATTCATGTTCATTAATAGACTTATATGGAAAATATATTAAAGAAATTTTACATGACTTTGATGGTTGTACAAACGTTAGATGTGAATAAAGATCAATTTCGTCCTTGAGAGAATGATGAAGAGTTTCTTGGTCCTGAAGTACCATATCTAAGTGCCATAGGGGCATTGGTGTATCTTGCAGACAATACAAAATCTGATATATCTTTCATTGCAAACTTGTTAATAACATTTAGTTCTTCTCCAACACGTAGACGTTGGAATGGAATTAAGCATGTATTTAGATATTTCAGAGGGACCATTGATATGGTGTTATTTTATTCAAATGACTCAAAATCCCTATTAGTTGGCTATGCCGATGCTAGATACTTATCAATCCATAAAAGGTCGATCTCAAACAAGATATTTATTTACATGTGGGGGTACTGCAATATCATGGCATTCAACAAAGTAAACATTACTTGCCACTTCTTTAATCATGATGAAATAATTGTAATGCATGAGGTAAGTTGAGAGTGTGTTTGGCTAAAGTTATTGACCCAACATATCCAGAAGATATGTAATTTTCCTTTACAGGAAAAAATGTCAACTATCTTATATGAAGATAATGCAGTATGTATAGCTCAATTAAAGTGTGGTTACATCAAATGTGATAGACCAAAACATATTTCACAAAAATTATTCTTCACCCATGATCTTGAGAAAAGATATGATATAAATGTTCCACAAACTCGTTCTAGTGATAATTTAGCAGATCTTTTTCCTAAGTTATTGTCAACTTCAACATTTGGAGGACTACTACACAAGATTAGAATGCCTCATCTCAAAAATGTAATGTAATCTTGCTATTATGGGGAGTCTAAGATAAGTTGTACTATTTTCCTTTAACCAAGGTTTTGTCCCATTGGGTTTTCCTGGTAAAGGTTTGTAACTCCCCAAAACCTGACCTAGAAATTTGGACTGAATCTTAAAAGTTACGTTGATCACCAAAGTGATTGTAGGTAGAATTTAGTTTAACTAGCTAGAAAACAAACGTTATTTAAGTTACGTAAAACTGTGACAACCCTAATTCGACCCTATTCTGAAAGTGGTTTCGTAACCATTAAACCGAGTCAGAAATGAATTTTAGAAATATGATTTAATTGTGATTTATTATGTGAATTATATGTGTGGAAAAATTTGGTGATTTGATTTTTATGAATTGTGGGTTAAATTCGAAAATTTGACTCAATTGCATAAAAGGTAGTTTAGTAGGGCTTGTTGTGTAAGTGCCGAATTTAGATGCTACATAAACTAAAGAGGGCTTATATTGCAAATTGACCATGCATAATTTGCATGGACACTTTCGTCCATGGCTTAGTGGAGATGCATAATTATTAAAAGGGTTATGATGGTAAATGAAAAAAAAAGCATGCATGTTATGAAAGTAATAAAAATAAGCTTCATTTTTTTTTTGTCTTTGTTTGGCCGAATATTAAAGAAAAGAGAAGAGAAAAACTCCTAAAGCTTTCGGCAATGGAGGAACTTGATTTTTAAGGTAAGTAAAATGATTCTTTTAAGTTGGTTATGAAATTTAGTTGTTAATGGCATGTAGTTGATAACCCATGGTTTAAATTCTAGATTAAATGAGCATGGTGCATTCGGCAACTTATGAGAAAGGTAGAAATCTTGCAAAAACTTGTAATTTATGGTTATTTGAGTAATGGAGTCTTAAATGGATGAAATTTAAGTGCTAAATAGAAGAAAGGAGTGATGGTTGTAAGGAATTTTGAGGATTAGGTGAAGCTTACATTCGGCCATGTTAAAAGGTGGATGAATAAATTGTTTTCTTTATAATACAATGAACATGGAAGAATAAGAGTGATTAAGCTAGCTAAATTCATGGTTTTATGGATTTTATGAGAACTAAGAATCGGCTATGTGCTTATGTTATTTTTATTTTGGTTGCCGAATATGGTCTTCTATAGGGAAGTGGGGAATAGATATGTTTTCTTTTCATGTTCGGTTAAGTAAGGGAGTTTAGTGGATGCCTGAACTAAATTATATGTATTTTCATGTGGATTCAATGATAGTTTAGAAATAGCTAATGTGTGAGTAAATTTTACTCATGATTATCGAATTTGAAATTTGGGAATTTGCTAAGAAATTTGATGTGTTTCTTGTTGAATTTTATGAAACAGGTATGAGAGAAATTAAGGATGAAATTGAATTGGTTATTTTTTTCTTTGTGTGACTTATTAAATTAGTAGGACATTCGGCTATGTCCATTGGAACAAATGAATTGGGTTGGATGTTTAGTTAATGATATATATATATAGTGCAAATTGAATTGTGAGTTGTTAAAACGAAATGTTAATGTGCATTACGTGCTTGTATATGTATTCAACTAAGGAAATTTGATATGAAATTTCTGTGGCCTTGAATGATGAATGGCCGAATAAATTATAAGTTGTACATGGATGAATGTTAATGCATATGAGTGTGTGTGGTTAGTAAATAACGGCATTCGGCATTATGGAATTAAAGTTTTAGAATGAATGCTTGTTGAGTTTTGATAATATATGACCATAAGCGATCTTATATGGGAATTTTAATGAGATAAAGTTTGTTCAAATTAAGCTCAAGAGCATAGAGGGACAACATCGGATAAGGGAAAAGCTAAAGTGACAGAATAGCCGACCCGCAGTTATTTAGAAAAATTCGAGGTAAGTTGTGAGCAATGAAACCTAGCATATGATTTGATGAAAACATGATATATATACATATATGTACATGTAATTGTTAAGTTATGGCCTATTGACATGGTTTGAATGTGATTATTGTGAAATAAGTAGTGAATATGGCAAACAGCCGAATGCTCATTAGTAAAATAAGCTACGATAATTAAATGGATGTGTAATATTTATATATGCCTATAAACCAAATGTTAAATGAAAGAGTTATACTATGTGCTGATATGCGAATGAAACAAATGAAATTCCAATGTGATAGAATTATGAAAGGTATACTTGATGCACAAATGTGCATAAAGGTTCAGTGTGCTATATCCGGGCTTAGTCCCAAAGGGCATTCGTGCCGGTTTTATATCCGGGCCTAGTCCCGAAGGGCATTTGTACTGGTGTTATATTCGGGCTTAGTCCCGAGGGGCATTCGTGCTAGTGTTATATCCGGGCTTAGTTCCGAAGGGCCTTCGTGCTGTTATATCCGGGTTAAAATCCCGCAGGCATTCGTGCGAGAATTATATGATGTATGTCGTAATAATCCCCAAACAAATGTGCTCATTACCTTAAATTACTTAGGTATATACCACATACACGTTGTGAATTAGACTCGTTATAAATTGTAAATACTCATTTGAATAGAGATGCCTTGACCACTGTTTAAGGTTGTATGAAATTCTAGGACCTATTCATGATACATGAATCTCGGTTCAAGTGGATATATGTTAAGATTAGCAATGATTACGTGAGTATATTCGGTTGAAGTGTGAAGCTATATGAATATGTGAATATGTGAATGAACATAAATTTAGCTTTGTAATCGAATTGTATGCATTCGGCCGATGGTTGATTTTAGATGGATATAAATGAAGTTATTTATGTGCTATGAAGTTATATTTAGGGAAAGTTTAAATGCCATGTATGGGAATGGTAGTATATTTAGTCATGTTAGATTCGGCCAAGAGAAGATGTTAAGCACTATGCTTGCTATACAATGAATTTAAATGATTTCATTGCTTAAAAATTTACTAAGTATAGAAATGCTTACTCTGTTACCTTAATTCTCTGTTTTATAGATCTCGTTCGTTAGCTACGGCCTCGAGAATCTCAAGATTGTAGTCGTTCACACTATCAAAGCTCATTCGGTACTTAGTGGCTAAACTTTGAAAATGGCATGTATAGGCTTGACTTTTGATGATAAATAGGTATCATTTTGATGATGTATATATGTATAGCCATGCGAAAATGGCTTGCTATGTTACCTTTTATTTGAATATGGATTTTAAGCTTGATAATATTGGTTGTAGATGAATGTGAAAACTATGTGCGTTCGGTTGTAAATGCTTGATATATAGTGCATTTTGGGATTTGTGTTAGAAAAGCATGCTTAGGTTGAATGAGAACAATGTGTTTAAAGCTGGAAAGTTCAGAATGAGAGTGTGCATTCGGTAGTGTGTATGAATTGAATGGTGCATATTAGAATTTATAATTTGAACTTGGTAATATGGATATGAAAACATGAATAGAACCGAATAGGCTATAGGTTGCATAGATGATTCTTATTCATGAGAGCATGTAGTAATTGTTTTAAGAACTTGAAATATCTTGTGAATTGATACTTATTGGATGACATGTATATACAGTTACTTACACATTCGGCTTTGTGGATGAATTGGTGAAATTGGATGAGCTTTGGTATTATTACCATATGAATATTATTGGGTAATAGATACGTTAAATGGTTTCAAAATTTTATTGGATATGCATGCTCCTATGTTCGGTTTTATGAAGGTTGAGATCGGATTGAATTAATAAATATTTATACATATGTTAATATCTTTAATTATCGTTAGACTATTATTATCCTCAAGTGTTCAAATCGAATTTTTATGGTTATGGAATTCTTAAACTGGGTGTTTGTCTTGTAATGCCTCCTAACCCTCTAGCAACGGATACGGGTTAGGGGTGTTATATTTTATTGGTATTAGAGCTACGGTTTAGTCAATTCTCAGACTAAAGTAGCGCGTGTGAGTCTAGCTATACATGCCATTTTGTGTTAATGCAATAGTGTGATGACTTCTGACAATAGAAATGTGATTTGATTTTGTATAGAAATGAATCCTGAACCAGATCAAGCCTTAGCGGACGATGTTGAGAGCGTAGCGCTTGCTCTCTAGCAAGGGACAGTGCCGAATGACTCTCAGCCGAATATCAGTCATCGAAACGATGACACAAGACAAGCCTTCTATGCAATGATGAGTGATTGGTTCACTCAATTTCTTAGAACAAATCCGGCTGTTCCACAACCCCCGCCCCCGAATACTCCGCTCCCAAGATATGTGGCCCCTCCTGCGACCGATCAGATGAGATCGAGTAGGCCCCCGGTCGACAAAATTAGAAAATACGGGCTGAAGAGTTCTGGGCTACACCTAGCGATGACGCTGAACCGGCCGAGTTTTGGCTCGATAATACAATCCGAGTGTTCGACAAACTATCATATACACCCGAGGAATGTCTAAAATGTGCGATATCTCTGTTACGCGATTTTGCCTACTACTGGTGGAATAATTTGGTTTCTGTTGTTCTGAGGGAGCAGGTCACCTGAGAGTTTTTCCAAACCGAATTTCGCAAGAAGTATATCAGTCAGAGATTCATTGATCAGAAACAGAAGGAATTTCTTGAGCTTAAACAAGGCCGGATGACAGTAACTGAATATGAGAGAGAATTCGTGCAGCTCAGCCGATATGCTCGCGAGTGTGTATCATCGAGGCTATCATGTGTAAACGCTTCGAAGACGGATTAAATGAAGATATCAGATTGCTGGTTGGAATTTCGGGAATAAAAGAGTTCGTCGTACTAGTCGAGCGAGCTTGCAAGGCCGAAGAGCTTAGTAATGAAAAGGGAAAAGCTGAAGATGGAGCCAGAGAGTTCTGAAAGATGTCTGCGAGAAAGTCTATTCAGCAATCATCTAAGAAAATTAGAGATGATTCGAGCCAATCCAAGAATACTCCGGGCTTTACTAGACGTGATCATCATCGACCCACTATGAATTCACGATCTACCTCAGTTGCCAGTGTTGGCAATGAATGTCGGGATAGATCTGATTGTAAATATTATGGTAAATGGCACCTGGGAAGTTGTAGATTTCATGACCGCTCTTGTTTCAAGTGTGGATCTACTAATCACTTTATTAAAGATTGTCCGAAATTAGATGAGCAGAATACTGATCAGAGTCAGAGACCTAGTGGCATGGCAGCACGAAGTAGACCACCGAGGCGTGGGGGAAATACTAGCGGCAGTCAGAAAGGGACCAGAGACATCGTAGTTAGATCCGAGGCTCGTCACCAGCCAGAGCTACGCCATTCATGCCCGGGAGGAGGCTTCTTCTCCGGATGTTATTACTGTCACCTTTACTCTCTTTGATACTGATGTTATTGCTCTAATTGATCCCGGTTCAACCCATTCGTATGTGTGTGAAACTTTAGCATCCATTAAGACTCTTCCGGTTGAGTCTACTGAGTTTGTGATTCGAGTGTCAAATCCTTTGGGTCGTTGTGTTCTAGTTGATAAAGTGTGCGAGAAATGTTCCCTAATGATTCGGGATTTTTGCTTTGTTTGACTTGATGCTTTTACCCTTCAATAAATTTGACATTATTCTCGGAATGGATTGGTTGACTGCGCATGATGCGGTAGTAAATTGCAAGCGAAAGACTATCGATTTGCGATGTTTGAATAATGAGATAATTCAGATTGAATCCACTGATTTAAACGGGCTACCTGCTATAATAATTTCCCTGTCAGCTCAGAATTATATGAGAAAGGGTTGTGAAGTGTATCTAGCATATATACTAGATAGCAAGATGTCTGAACAAAAGCTTGAGGCTGTACCTGTGGTTAGTGAGTATCCGAATGTATTTCTCAAAGAACTGCCAGGATTGCCGCCTGTTAGAGAAGTTGAGTTCGGTATAGAGTTGGTTCTGGGTACGACTCCGATTTCGATTGCCCTGTACCGTATGGCACCTACAGAGTTAAAAGAATTGAAATCTCAGCTACACGAGTTAATAGACAGAGGTTTCGCACGACCGAGTTTCTCACCCTGGGTGCACCAGTTTTGTTTGTGAAAAAGAAAGATGGGACTATAAGAATATGTATCGATTATAGACAGTTGAATAAAGCCACTATAAAGAAAAAGTATCCCTTGCCTCGAATCGACGGCCTGTTTGATCAGCTGAAAGGAGCTTCAGTGTTTTCAAAGATTAATCTGTGATCCAATTATTACCAGTTGAGAGTTAGAGATTCCGATGTGCCAAAGACCGCTTTCAGAACGAGGTACGGACACTACGAATTTTTAGTGATGCCATTCAGGCTCACTAATGCCCCTGCGATTTTCATGGACTTGATGAATAGGGTGTTTAGATAGTATCTGGATCAATTTGTGGTGGTGTTCATCGACGACATCTTGATTTACTCTCGCGATGAGATTGAGCATGCCGAGCATTTGAGACTTGTGCTTCAGACTTTACGTGATAATCAATTGTATGCGAAATTCAGTAAGTGCGAGTTCTGGTTGCGAGAGGTTAGCTTTTTGGGACATATAGTGTCTGCTTTGGGTATTCGAGTTGATCTGAAGAAAATTTCAGCCGTTCTTGACTGGAAACCTCCTAGAAATGTTTCGAAAGTTCGGAGCTTCTTAGGACTTGCTGGTTACTATCGACGATTCGTCAAAGGTTTCTCGATGATTACGACACCGTTGACGAAACTACTGCAAAAAGACGCCAAGTTCGAGTGGTCTAAAAAGTGTCAGGAAAGTTTCGACCAGCTGAAAACCCTTTTGACGGAAGCTCCAGTGTTAGTTCAGCCAGAATTCGGTAAAGAGTTCGTAGTTTATAGTGATACATCTTTGACCGGTTTGGGCTTTGTTTTGATGTAAGAGGGTCGAGTTGTTGCTTATGCTTCGAGGCAGTTAAAGCCTCACGAGCAGAATTATCCAACTCATGATCTTGAGCTAGCTGTTATTGTTTTCGCTCTGAAGATATGGCGACACTATCTGTTCGGTGAGAAATGTCACGTCTTTTCTGATCATAAGAGTCTCAAGTATTTAATGACTCAAAGAGAATTGAATTTGAGACAAAGATGATGGTTGGAGTTACTTAAAGAATACGAGCTTGTCATTGACTACCACCCTAGAAAAGCTAATGTAGTTACGGTCGCTCTTAGCCGAAAATCATTATTTTCCTTGCGAGCTATGAACGTGCAATTATCGTTGTCAGCAGATGATGTGTTGATAGCCGAGTTAAAAGCAAGACCAGTGTTAATACGACAAATTTGTGAAGCTCAGAAAGTCGACGATGAGTTGGTTGCTAGGCGAGTTCAGTGTGATTCAAGTGTGGATTCAGAGTTTCGAATTGATGATAATGATTGTTTGAGGTTCAGGGATCGTGTGTGTGTTTTGAGAAACTCAGAGCTTATCTCGACAATTCTGAATAAGGCCCATAATAGCCGAATGTCGATTCATCCGGGCAGCACAGAAATGTATAACGACCTAAAACAACGATATTGGTGGCACGGTATGAAACGGGACATCTCTGATTTTGTGTCGAAATGTCTGATATGTTAGCAAGTAAAAGCAGAACATCATGTGCCTTCGGGATTACTCCAACCGATTCTGATACCTGAGTGGAAGTGGAATCGAGTTACGATGGACTTTGTGTCCAGTTTACCGCTGACGTCGAGCAAGAAAGATTCCATTTGGGTTATTGTTGATAGATTAACGAAGTCAGCTCATTTCATCCCTGTTCGTACGGACTTTTCACTTGATAAGCTAGCAGAATTGTAGAGATTGTACAATTGCATGGGGTGCCGACTTCTATTGTTTCAGACCGAGATCCCCGATTTACTTTGCGGTTTTGGCAGAAATTGCATGAGGCATTGGGTACTAAGCTCCATTTTAGCACTGCCTTTCACCCCCAGACCGACGGTCAGTCCGAAAGAACAATTCAAATACTCAAGGATATGTTGAGATTTTGCATTCTCGAGTTTAGTGGCTCGTGGGAGAAATACGTACTGTTGATTGAATTTGCCTACAATAATAGTTTTCAAACAAGTATCAGGATGGCACCTTACGAGGCTTTATACGGTCGTAAATGCCGTACACTTTTGTTTTGGACCAAGCTCAGCGAGAATAAGTTATATGGGGTTGATTTTATTAAAGAAGCCGAACAGCAAGTGAAAATAATCCGTGATAGCCTAAAAGTAGCATTGGATCGTCAGAAATCAAACGCGGACTTAAAGCATAAAAATATAGAGTTTGAGATTGGAGAAAAAGTTTTTCTGAAAGTCTCGCTGTGGAAGAAAATACTCCATTTTGGCCATAAAGGCAAATTGAGTCCGAGACTTATCGGGCCGTATGAGACTTCAGAAAAAATTGGGCCGGTTGCTTATAGATTAAATTTGCCACCCGAACTTGAAAAGATTCAAAATGTTTTTCATGTTTCGATGCTCCGTCAGTATAGATCCGATCCCTCGCATGTGATAAATCCGTCAGAAATTGAAATACAGTCTGATCTGAGTTACGAGGAAGAACCGATTTGTATTTTGGCTCGTGAGGTGAAAGAATTGAGAAATAAAAAGATTCCGTTAGTAAAGGTGTTATGGCTTAAGCACGGGATCGAAGAAGCGACTTGGGAGCTCGAGGATTCGATGAGAGAGCGTTACCCTAACCTATTCACTGGTAAGATTTTCGGGGACGAAAATCTCTTAAGAGGGGGAGAGTTGTGACAGCCCTAATTTGACCCTAGTCAAAAAGTGGTTTCGTAACCATTAAACCGAGTCAGAAATGAATTTTAGAAGTATGATTTAATTGTCATTTATTATGTGAATTATATGTGTGGAAAAATTTGGTGATTTGATTTTTATGAATTGTACGTTAAATTCGAAATTTTGACTCAATTGCATAAAAGGTAGTTTAGTAGGGCTTGTTGTGTAAATGCCGAATTTAGATGCTACATAAATTAAAGAGGGCTTATGTTGCAAATTGACCATGCATAATTTGCATGGACACTTACGCCCATGGCTTAGTGGAGATGCATAATTATTAAACGGGTTATGATGGTAAATGAAAAAAAAAACATGCATGTTATGAACGTAATAAAAATAAGCTTCATTTTTTTTTTTTTGTCTTTGTTTGGCCGAATATTAAAGAAAAGAGAAGAGAAAAACTCCCAAAGCTTTCGGCAATGGAGGAACTTGATTGTTAAGGTAAGTAAAATGATTCTTTTAAATTGGTTATGAAATTTAGTTGTTAATGGCATGTAGTTGATAACCCATGGTTTAAATTCTAGATTAAATAAGCATGGTGCATTCGGCAACTTGTGAGAAAGGTAGAAATCTTGCAAAAACTTGTAATTCATGGTTATTTGAGTAATGGAGTCTTGAATGGATGAAATTTAAGTGCTAAATAGAAGAAAGGAGTGATGGTTGTAAGGAATTTTAAGGATTAGGTGAAGCTTACATTCGGCTATGTTAAAAGGTGGATGAATAAATTGTTTTCTTTATAATACAATGAGCATGGAAGAATAAGAGTGATTAAGCTAGCTAAATTCATGGTTTTATGGATTTTATGAGAACTAAGAATCGGCTATGTGCTTATGTTATTTTTATTTTGGTTGCCGAATATGGTCTTATATAGGGAAGTGGGGAATAGATATGTTTTCTTTTCATGTTCGGTTAAGTAAGGGAGTTTAGTGGATACTTGAGCTAAATTATATGTGTTTTCATGTGGATTTAATGATAGTTTAGAAATAGCTAATGTGTGAGTAAATTTTACTCATGATTGCCAAATTTGAAATTTGGGAATTTGCTAAGAAATTTGATGTGTTTCTTGTTGAATTTTATGAAACAGTTATGAGAGAAATTAAAGATGAAATTGAATTGGTTATTTTTTTCTTTGTGTGACTTATTAAATTAGTAAGACATTCGGCTATGTCCATTGGAACAAATGAATTGGGTTGGATGTTTAGTTAATGATATATATATATAGTGCAAATTGAATTGTGAGTTGTTAAAACGAAATGTTAATGTGCATTACGTGCTTGTATATGTATTCAACTAAGGAAATTTGATATGAAATTTCTGTGGCCTTGAATGATGAATGGCCGAATGAATTATAGGTTGTACATGGATGAATGTTAATACATATGAGTGTGTGTGGTTAGTAAATAACGGCATTCGGCATTATGGAATTAAAGTTTTAGAGTGAATGCTTGTTGAGTTTTGATAATATATGACCATAAGCGATCTTATATGGGAATTTTAATGAGATAATGTTTGTTCAAATTAAGCTCAAGAGCATAGAGGGACAACATCGGATAAGGGAAAAGCTAAAGTGACGGAATAGCCGACCCGCAGTTATTCAGAAAAATTTGAGGTAAGTTTTGAGCAATGAAACCTAGCATATGATTTGATGAAAACATGATATATATATATATATATGTACATGTAATTGATAAGTTGTGGCCTATTGACATGGTTTGAATGTGATTATTGTGAAATAAGTAGTGAATATGGCAAACAGCCGAGTGCTCATTAGTAAAATAAGCTACGATAATTAAATGGATGTGTAATCTTTATAAATGCCTATAAACCAAATGTTAAATGAAAGTGTTATACTATGTGCTGATATGCGAATGAAACAAATGAAATTCCAATGTGATAGAATTATGAAAGGTATACTTGATGCATAAATGTGCATAAAGGTTCAGTGTGTTATATCTGGGCTTAGTCCCGAAGGGCATTTGTACTGGTGTTATATCCGGGCTTAGTCCCGAGGGGCATTTGTGCCAGTGTTATCTCCAGGCTTAGTCCCGAAGGGCTTTCGTGCTGGTGTTATATCCGGGTTAAAATATCGCAGGCATTTGTGCGAGAATTATATGATGTATGTCGTAATAATCCCCAAACAAATGTGCTCATTACCTTAAATTACTCAGGTATGTACCACATACTCATTGTGAATTAGACTCGTTATAAATTCTAAATACTCATTTGAATGGAGATGCCTTAACCACTGTTTAAGGTTGTATGAAATTCTAGAACCTATTCATTATACATGAATCTCGGTTCAAGTGGATATATGTTAAGATTGGCAATGATTACGTGAGTATATTTGGTTGAAGTGTGAAGTTATATGAATATGTGAATATGTGAATGAACATAAATTTAGCTTTGTAATCGAATTGTATGCATTCAGCCAATGGTTGATTTTAGATGGATATAAATGAAGTTATTTATGTGCTATGAAGTTATATTTAGGGAAAGTTTAAATGCCATGTATGGGAATGGTAGTATATTTAGTCATGTTAGATTCGGCCAAGAGAAGATGTGAAGCACTATGATTGCTATACAATGAATTTAAATGATTTCATTGCTTAAAAATTTACTAAGCATAGAAATGCTTACTCTGTTGCCTTAATTCTCTGTTTTATAGATCTCGTTCGTTAGCTACGGCCTCGAGAATCTCAAGATCGTAGTCGTTCACACTATCAAAGCTCATTCGGTACTTAGGGGCTAAACTTTGAAAATGGCATGTATAGGCTTGACTTTTGATGATAAATAGGTATCATTTTGATGATGTATATATGTATAGCCATGCGAAAATGGCTTGCTATGTTACCTTTTATTTGAATATGGATTTTAAGCTTGATAATATTGGTTGTAGATGAATGTGAAAGCTATGTGTGTTCGGTTGTAAATGCTTAATATATAGTGCATTTTGGGATTTACGTTAGAAAAGCATGTTTGAGTTGAATGAGAACAATGTGTTTAAAGGTGGAAAGTTCGGAATGAGAGTGTGCATTCGGTAGTGTGGATGAATTGAATGGTGCATATTAGAATTTATAATTTGAACTTGGTAATATGGATATGAAAACATGAATAGAACCGAATGGGCTATAGGTTGCATAGATGATTCTTATTCATGAGAGCATGTAGTAATTGTTTTAAGAACTTGAAATATCTTGTGAATTGATACTTATTGGATGACATGTATATATAGGTACTTACACATTCGTCTTTGTGGATGAATTGGTGAAATTGGATGAGCTTTGGTATTATTACCATATGAATATTATTGGGTAATAGATATGTTAAATGGTTTCAAAATTTTATTGGATATGCATGCTCCTATGTTCGGTTTTATGAAGGTTGAGATCGGATTGAATTAATAAATGTTTATACATATGTTAATATCATTAATTATCATTAGACTATTATTATCCTCAAGTGTTCAAATCAAATTTTTATGTGTATGGAATTCTTAAACTAGGTGTTTGTCTTGTAATGCCTCCTAACCCTCCGGCGACGGATATGGGTTAGGGGTGTTACAAAAACTCTCCATTGTAAAATCACGACATTAAAAAAATTTTAGTCCAAAAGACGCTTACGTGCATAAAACCCAAAATTCACACCACAATATTCAAAAACCAGACTTACAATTCAAATTGTTATTTATATATGTGCAATTTATGAAAATACTTTCAAAGTTGATTCTAAAATGTGGCTGTCCTGAGATCTCCAGCATTCTGAGTCCAACATCAAGAAACGAAAATGTACATGTAAGGGGAAACACTAAAGGGGTAAGCTACATGAGCTTAGTGTGAGTTCATAAGGTGACAAACAATGGACTTAAAGAACAAAAATCCAAATAGTACTCTAACGGCAGAGTGTATTTACAGATATACACAGAAATAAAGGGTAAACTCAGAACCAATATCCCAAACAAATGTAACAATTAAGCACACCAAAATGCACACAAGATCATTCGTAATTGTTATAACGAATAGACAAGGAACTCACATCCAGATGTGAATGAATGCAGTCAAACATTAAAACCCACCCATCCAACCAAAACACCACTCCATCCCTCGATCACACCCCATAAGAGTTGTTTAAGCTGATCCATCCAAACACACCACAAAGGATCTCGAAAAGCCCATCCAACCCTACACACCATGTATGTGGACTAAGCCACTCAGATAATAATACTATGTAGCAAAGCTGTCATATATGTCATACAGTGCATTGCAATAAACCATTATACAAACATGTTGTATTTGAAACTGCCAGAATAGATTAGACTCCCTTCTCTTCGCAACCAAACCCAAAAAGATTAATGCAAATGTAAAAATGCACCATACATTATCAGTCACACAAACACAAAAGCTCGTAAATAGTTAGTCAATTATAGAATCGATGTACCCAGTTTCCAAATAATCACACGCCAAATAAACAGAATCAGAAGTACGCATGTTCAATTGACCAAATTCAGAATCTTATATCACAATATTCAAAGATTAAGCAACATCACATTAACGAGTCACTTAACTAATGCAACAATTGCTTATATGTAACACCTCTTACCCATGTTCGACGCCGGAACAGGATACGAGGCATTACCAGAACATACACATGCTATCGTACAAAATCGAGACATAAATTTTACATCCAAATTAAACTTTACAATTTTCTTCACTAAGTCCCTGATATGGACCTACGAGGCCCAATACATACTATGGAAGCAGTCCGAGACTAAACCGAGAACTTTGGAAAACGTTGGAAAATTTCTTGAAAACAGGGGCATACGCCCGTGTCCAAGGCAGTGCCCTTCACACAACCATTCACATGCCATATTTATCACATCAACGTCATGCACTAATTCATCCACACACATATGCAAGCATGCTCATTCATGAATTGCATCATTTTAACTTATAACATAACCAATAATAGCTACATTAAATGGCCTTATACAATAAATACCTTTAAATAGCATAGGCCAATATTTTAGGCCAACTCATAATAACATATAAACAATTAACCAAGTCCCTATACATGCCATAGACTTATAAATACTTGAAAACCTTTTTATATCGACTAATAGCTTGATAGTGTGATTGAGTCTCCGGCAACTCCAACTTGAGCTAACATCTGTGACACTATAGGAAAAAGGAACGGAAGGGAGGAAGCATTATAGCTTAGTAAGTAAGTATGCAAATAATAAGCAATTTATTAACATGCTTTTATAAATCTTCACAATATATTTTCAAAATAATACAATCATTACTACACATAGATCCACTATTTACTCAAGTTCAAAACAAGTTGTTTATTCGAGTCATAGTAACTAAATTATTTACAACTAGAACTACTGAACTCCAAATTAAGATCCACTAATTTTCCCTAAAACTACACTCACATATCTTCTTACCATAAATTTTTCAAAATTTTTGGTTTAGCCAATAAGTATAATTTATTCTTTAAATTATCCCCTATTCTGCTATCTGATAGTTCCGACCCCTCTTCACTAAAAATTAATTATCTCCTCGTACAGGATTCAGATGATGTTCTTGTTTATTTCCCTCGAAAATAAACCAATCTACAATTTTAAGCATATAACTTACAACCCATATTTATTTTTTTACAATTTTTAATGATTTTCCAAAATTAGAACAGGGGATTCCAAAATCAATCTTACTCTGTTCCACGAAAATTCAATTATCTCATTATATGAAATTCTTTTTCTTACACTGTTTCTTTTATCTAAAAATAGACTCAATAAGCTTTAATTTCATATCTTATTCAACCTCTAATTAAATTTCCACCATTTTTGGTGATTTTTAAAATTCAAACAATTGTTGTTGTTCAAACTATTTTATTGCTAATTTTACTCTTTCATAAATTTTCTTTGTATTAACTTTCATAGTAACACTTACCCATATCAACCTTACCAAAGTTTGATCACATATCGTGCATATTTCTCATAAGTTTACACACACATTCCTGCACTTATTCATCATGTAACACCCCTTACTTGAGTCCAATGCCAAGATGGGGTACGAGGCATTACCGTACTTAAACATGCTTAAATACGTAAACTCGGGCTATAAAAATTCATTCCATTTCAAAACTTCTCACACCATCTCTTGCTACCCTTATTATGGGCCTACAAGGCCCAAAACATATATCGGATGTATTCCAGAACCAATCTGAGAACCTTCGAGCACTTAGAAAAATTTTGCCTAAAACAGGGCTACACGCCCATGTGAGGTGGGACACGCCCGTGTGGGTAGGCCGTCTGGTCACACACACCCATGTCCCTAGCCCGCACTAAATTTATTTCTTATTTCAAAACTATAGAATTGAACACGGCATGTGCACACGCTCATGTCTATGGCTCGTGTCCCTTACACGACTTAGACACCTCCATGTCATTAACACGTGGATCATTCTGATATTGAATACTATAAACATCAAGGGTTCAGATGGCCAGAGCACATGCTCGTGTGTTAATCCCATGTGCAACACTGACTTAGCAGATTTGGATGTCGAGGACACACGGTCTATCAACATGTCAATGGAGACTGACCGTGTGTCACACACGGCCTAGGCACACGCCCGTATGCCCAACCATGTGGACAATTGTAGGCTATTTTCCAAGCCTTTTTGCCACCCTAAAACTGAATCAAAACAATTGCAATTCATCACACATATCATGGCACAATAGATCATCCAAACATTCAAACCATAACATTTATTTAGCAATTAACACGATCAATATTAGCCTTGTAATAGCCCGATATAGGGCCTAAACAGAATAGTGGTTACGAAACCACAAATCTGATGTCAAAATATTTATTTCGATTGAGTTTTAAAATTTATTTTGTGTTTGCAATGTTTGGTGAAATTTTTGTTACAAAATTTTATTGTTTGTGTGTCCAATTTGATAAATTGGACTAAATTGCAAAAGTAGTAAAATGTGCATTCTAGAAGGTAAAGGTGCTTAATTTCAATGTGTTTTATTTATATTTTTATAGTTTACATTTTTATGAAATTATTTTGTAAAAATTTTGTAATAAAATTTCGACGTTTGGGCACTCAATTTAGTCAAAAGGACTAAATTGTAAAAAGTGCAAAAGTTGAGTTCTACATGTTAGAGGTGTCCAATTGTTATGAAATTTTAAACTGGAGGTCCTTAAATAGTAATTAGACCATTGGTTAATTTATTGGACAAAAATGGACATGAAATGGGTGAAAAAGAATATTTTTAAGTTAGGGGCATTTTCGTCATTTAGTGATTAAATGAATTAGAAATCAAATTAAAAGCCAATTTTTGCTCATCTTCTTCCTCAAGGCCGAATAGTGCATGGAGAAACCATGGCTAGGGTTTTTCAAGCTTCCAAGCTCGATTGTAAGTCCGTTCTAGCCCCGTTTTTAATGTTCTTTAAGTTTTTTGAGTCCCGGTAACTTAATTTAGCTTATTCTAGCAATAAATTAACCTAGGGTTCATATTTGGAAAAATAACCATAGGTGAAATGTGTTTATTTTGATATTTTATGATAGAATATAAGGTTTTAAATTATACTAAACAAGTTGTGCTACTCAGTTTTAAGTAAAAACGAGTAAAACGGCATAATCGGTAAAAATACCTAATGTTCATAAGTATATGTTAGAGTGGGAATTTGATGCTGCCATTGGTAAATAAATGATCATCATGTTCTAAAACATAAGAATTAGGGGTAAAGTTTAATTTCTGAGCCTTGGGGCAAAAGTATAAATATGCAAAAGTTTAGGGGAAAATTTGTAATTTTTCCAAAGTTAGAGTTAAGGACTGTTTTGATAAATGTGAGTATTAAATAAGCTAAATATGTTATTTTAGATCAAGAAAGATGTGGAATCAACCTTGATCGGGGAAAGGAAAAGATTGTGGACTAAATTGCAAAATTTTTATATTTTTCTCCGAGGTAAGTTTATATGTAAATAATGTATTGTTTTTAATATGTTATGATATTTTATTGTGTGGCATGTGAAATAAGTTTTAGTATTGTACAATTAATGGATATAAACGGTGAATTGTGGTTGATGAATTGGGATTAAATGAGGAAATCTCGATTGAACCTTCAGAATGAAAAAACGTGGTGCTAAGTGGATATACCACGGTTATACGTGTAACGTGGTGCTAAATATGCCACAGTTACACATATTGATTCATTAACTTGGTGCTAAGTGGATATGCCACGGTTATACATGTAAGACTATGCTCAAAGATCAATCATGAGATGGTTGTAATAACATACTTGATTTACCATGTTTATTAATATAAGGCGTTTCCATTATTATTTCAGTTTCTTTTCTGTCTGTATAAATAAACTATTTCATAATAATGTCCTAAGAATAATATGATTATTCTTAAAAGATCCTTAGTAAAGTATTATTGTTGACTAGGACAACAATAATGCATTAAGACTAACATGTAGTTGACTGATGATAAAGAGTTGTCATTGATATGGAGTGTTAAAATCAATGCATGAATATGTGTGTTAGAGAACAACATATTGGACTGACCCACTATGAGTATCTTTCTTGGATTATTATGTAATTGTCACAACATTACTTATAGTGATTAATATGTATATGATCCTCAAACTTGAGATCATCATTATCTCAACATTGTGAGTTGTATATTTTGATACAGTTAAATGTACACCGTAACTAGTTGTTCTATAAAGGCTGATGCTGGATATATCACAATCTATGTAAAGGGATATGGTTGACCAATATAGGATAAGTCCCTCCTACATAATGGGTTAAGCCACTTGATTGTGTGAGACTAGAAATGCATGGCCATGCTCAAATAAGTTTATATAAGATGTCATACTTATTTGTGTATCATAGTCTACTCAAGATATCAAGAAATATGGGATGAACTATGCAAGTGTGACTATTTCATGACTTGTGTCCATTCCAGAGATAAAGGACCTAAGGATTAATGCATGAAAGGTAAATCACAAAAGGTTATGTCGAATCATGACTTCTTGTAACTTAGGTAGCAATGATGCATTGCTAGATGCCACTTATTGTTTGTAACATTAGAATCGTTCTATTATTACTGCTAACGTTACAATAACCTACAAGGTCACACCCTGTGGTTGAAATGAACGGAATAAAACATAGATGGTATTATGTTTGATTATCACATGAATTAAATTAATTATAGAATTAATTTAATTGGGCAATCAAATATCAAACATATTATATGTACAAGGATGTTGTACACATAATGAGAACATAATTCTATTAATATATGAATTTGGTTCGTATATAAATTTAAATAAATATAGTTTACCGAAATCCTTGTTATAATTAATGTAATTATAGTTTTCGATTAAAACATTATTATATTTATTTATTTTAATTATGATTATTATGTTTGGATAAAAATTTTATGAATTAAGATTTGTTATAAATATACCAATTAAAAGGGGAGTTATATATAGAAAAAGGTGAAAAAAACCCTAAAAAAGATATAAATAACACCTGAAACCTTGCTTGTGAGGTCTAGTAGTCATCAAGCAAAGAAATCTCTAAAACGGTTTTGGGGATTTCTTCCATTTATCGTCAACTAGGTGGATTACGTACAGGTCGACATCTGAAAAGTTGCAACTTGGTTTGAGAGTGGTTCTGAATTCTCGTTACCGAGGTGTCGCTGGCTACTCATATTAAAGTTTGGGTAATTTCAAAACCATTATTTTTTTACCCCAATCCGTTCCTCGCACATGGATCCATGGTTTGGATCGCTGAGATTTCATTTTTCCGCTACACCTTGGGGGCACCGGCGTTCCAACAATACATATAACGTGGTGCTAAGTGGATATGCCACGGTTATACATATTGATTTGAAAAGTGGCACTAAGTGCATATGCCACGAATACATATGTTAGCCCAATAGTGTGATGCTATGTGCGTATACCAAGAAGTTGGGCATCAATTATAGAGGGTGGAGTTATGTGCTAAAACCACCGGATATTGTTACATTCCGAAGTGGTCAACGGGAGAAACAAGTTTGTTAAATGGAAATTTATGCAAATAAATGTTGAAATACATACCGGGATAAGTGGTTGAACTTTGATAAGATAAATATGGAAAAGTGTTATTTTGCAAGTTGATTGATAAACGATAAATTATACATGTTTTTACCTCATGCTTAGCCTAATTTATGGATGAATTATCATTGAATTTGTGGAAATTTGTGCTCTTAATCCTTCTATTTCATGTTTTATGCCCAGGTAAGCTTAAGAAAGAGAAAAGAGCAAGAAACGGGCCAAAAATAGGCAAATTAGGCCTAATTCAATCATCAACACGGCCCAGAGATTCACCACACGGCCGTGTCTGTAATATCCCAAATTAGGGCCTAATCAGAATAGTGGTTTCGTGACCACAAATTCGAGATAGAAATAATTATTTTATAATTATTTTGAGGTTTATGATATGATTGCATGATTGTGTGAAAATTTCGTGAAGAAATTTTGTGCATAAAGTGCTTAATTTGAAATTGGGGACTAAATCGAATAAGTTGCAAAACTTGCATTCTAGAAGCTTTTAGTATGAAATTGCTTTGGAATATTAATTAGGAGGTCTTAAATAGCAATTTGACCAATTTCTAAAATTTTGGACAAAAATGGGCTTGTACATGAAAATTTTCAAAGAAAGGCATTAAGGGTATTTTGGTCATTTAGTAATTAAAAGATTAAAAAAGGGAAAAAGATGGCAAAATATGTCCATCTTCTTCATTAGCACGAAATTTCAAGGGTTCTCCATAGCTAGGGTTTGTTTCAAGCTTCCAAGCTCCATAGTAAGTGATTCCAAGCCCCGTTTTTAATGTTCTTTACGTTTTCAGAGTCCCGATTACTTGATTTAGCTTATGCTAGCAATAATTCAACCTAGGGTTCATATTTGGAAAAATACCCATGGGTGAAAATTTTTTTATTTTGGTCTTTTATGATAGAATATGAGGTTTTAAATTATGCTAGACAACTTGTGCTACTCGGTTTTAAGTGAAAATGAGTAAAACGGCTTAATCGGTAAAAATACCTATTGTTCATAAGTACATGTTATAGTGGGAATTTGAGGTTGCTGTTAGTAAATAAATGATCAGCATGTCTTAAAACATAAGAATTTGGGATAAATTTTAATTTTCGAGCTCTGGGGAAAAGTGTAAATATGCAAAAGTTTAGGGGCAAATTTATAATTTTGACAAAGTTAGGGTCAAGGACCATTTTGATAAATGTGAGTATTAAATAAGCTAAATGTGTTATTTTAGATCAAGAGAAACGAGATTTGAGTCGTGATCGAGGGAAAAACAAAGTTTACGAGGAATAGGCTCGATTCGTAACATTTTGTACCGAGGTAAGTTCATGTGTAAATAAGGTAACATAATTGTTATTTTAAAAGATTAAATGTTATTTATATGATATGATACTTATTACCATGAAATATTATGCTTTGTGAATTATTATTTAGTAATATACAAATTATGTGAGCTACTTGATAAATATGAAATTCTAGCAAATATCGGTTCCGACATTTCGAGGAAGACAACCAAGAGGTGCGATTGAAGAGAATCCCGTTTGAACCTTGGGAATAGATTAGGACACAAGTGACATGTCACTAGAATGGTTGAGTTCTGAACTCATTGAGTTGAGTCTGAGTTCGTGAGATGTAACTAGGCATCCGAGCTCGTTGAGTTGAGTTCGAGTTCACTTATGGATGCGAACGCCTGAGCTCATTGAGTTGAGTCCGAGTTCACTTATGGGCAGGTTACATGGTAGCTTGGCCACATAAATTTCGTAGGTTATTGAGTTGTCTAGCTACGGATATGACACTTATGTATGTGAAATCCGTGCATCCGAGTTATATTCCGATGAGTTCAATGGGTAGATTTTTAAATGATTAATGAGAACACCTAAACGAAAGAGGTATGTTGGAAAGTATGGTGAAAGAGGAAGTTGGACAGGTATGAGCCTAAATCTCGAGTTGAGAACTTGGTAAGACAAGAATGTGGTAAAATAGCAAGTATTCTTGTGTCATGAATGTTTTAATGATATTATGTAATTGGTGGTTATGTTGATTTGCATAGTTATGTTACTTGTTATTTACATGTGAATTTACTAAGCATTTATGCTTACTCCCTCCTTTTCATTCATTGTAGTTTTGACAAGCCAGCTTGGAAATCGGGAAGGGTCGAAGGAACGTTCACACTATCTGGGACAAATTGGTATAATGGCTTGTGTATTTTGATGTATGGCATGTATAGCATTATAATCATTTTGTGTAAATAAATCTTATGACATGGTGATGGCATGGCAAGGAAATGATTGGAAATGATTAGCAATGGCCAATCTAGATTACATTTGGTGTCATGTATGTTTAATGTGTTACTTAGTCCATGAAAAGCCATAGAAAGATGAATTTTGTTATAAAATAGAATTTTGCAGCAACAATGACATGAGTTTGAAAAATCACTAAAAATAGTAGAGACAAGATTTGATGATAAATAAAATATGAAATTGAAGCCTATTTTTTCTATTTTCATATGAAAGAAACGAAACAGGTAAAAGAGTTGTATTTTATGAGATATTTGGGTTTTGGTGGAACAGGGTCAGAGAGATTTTTGAATCCCCTGTTCTGAATTTAGAAATTTGCTAAAAATTGTGCAAAAATAATTAGGAGTCATACTATATGTATAGATTCCTTATTGATTGTAGTTTTAGAAGAAATAAACGGCATAGTCATTTGAATTTTGTACAGGGAGAAAAGTGATTCGTAGTGAACAGAGGTCAGAGGAGTCAAACACTGAAATAGGGGAAACTTTAACTAATAAACTGTACTAATTGGCCCATCCCAAAATTCTAGAAAAAAAATTAGTAGATAGATATATGAATCTAGTTTCAAGGAAAATTTATGGATCTTAATTTTGAGTTTCGTAACTCAAGATATGATTTTTTTAGCGACTGTGATGCAGATGGATAGCTTATTACAAATGCTAAAATAAATGGTTTAAATTCGTTTAAGTGATAAATTAAGTTTAGTAACACCTCAAGCTCGACTCTGGCGACGGTCTCGGGTAAGAGGGCGTTATAGTGTCACACGGCTGTGCCACTTTGAGCATAAACACAGCCCAACCCTGACTCACACGGCTAGACCACACGGCCGTGCCACCTTAACAGCCTGAGCACGGCCTGGGCTTCGATCCACACGAGCGTGGCACACGGGCGTGTCCCTGTCGTGAGGAAGTTCAATTTCACTCAAGAAAGGTTACTTAGGGGCTAAGAAAGCCATTCTAAACTCTATATAAAGACCCTAGGAGGCAACCTCAAGGGGGACACATTATTTTCCCGCCAAGATGGGGAGTTAAAGGCAGGGAATTACTCAAAGGGAAGCCAATTGATCCATCCCAGAAGCCAAATTCTTCCTCAAGACTGAAGATCTCCCTTCAAATTCTTATAGGGGTTATTGGGTTCTTTATGTTTTGTTATTTTTATTCTTCTGATATGTTTTCTTTTTTAATTATGAACTAAATCCCCCAAATACTTGAGGGGGATGAAACCTAAGACAGATCTTGTTATTATTTTATCTTGAGTTATATGATAAATACCTGATTTTGCTTAATTATGTGTTCTTAATTCTTGTTTTAATATTCATGGGTATTAATTCAAGTATTGATGTGCTTATTCAGAGGAGCAAAAGTCCCTGTTTAAGAGTAGATCTAGCATAATTAAGTAGAGTTGCATGCAACCCTAGACATAGGGCGACATAAATCTGCCGAATTAGGGTCAAACCTAATAAGGGGATCCATATATCGAATTAATGCAAGACTAGGGGTTTTAACTAGAAAGAGATTTCAGTTAATCAACCTAGGATTAGTTGTTCTTATCCTCGACGGAGGTATTAACATAAATTAGGGATTTCTACGGATCAAGTCAAGTGAATAAATTGTCTAGCTCAAGAATCGATAACAAGTGATGTCTAGGTGGATTCTCCCTTGAGTATTGTCCAAATCAATCAGTTTTCCCTAAGAGTTTTTCCCCAATTTACTTTTCATGCATTCTTAGTTTAGTTTTAGAATTAGTTTAGTTTCATCAAATCCCGTTTTATTTTTAGGTTAAATAATAGAAAGAAAGTTAGTACTAGTACTTTTGGTTCCCTTGGGTACGATATCTTAATCTTGCCACTAAGCTATACTACTGTTCAATAGGTGCGCTTGCCTTAAATCGTGATAATAGTTAGTTTTGGGTACGACCATAGTTTATAAATTTTATTACTTCATATCACGCATATCATTGATAATAAGGAATTTTAGTGGAAGAGGTAAAATTTGGGATAAACAGTTTAAAATAGCAGCTGAGGAGTGACTTTGAAAAATCACCAAAAATAGTAGAAATTGAATTAGAAGTTGAATGAGATATATAATTAAAGCTTATTGAGTCTATTTTCGAACAAAAGAAATAGGGTAAGTAAAAGAATTCTATATTTTGAGTTATTTAAATTTTTGTAAGACTGGTTCAGATTGATTTCGAGATCCCCTATTTTGATTTAGAAAAATCTTTAAAAACTGTACAAAAATAGTTATGGAACATAATTGTAACACCCCAGATTTTGGGCCTAGAAGTACTAGGCCTTGGGGCGGCTTATAATACCTTATTGTGTATGGAAATATCCCAATTGTGTGTTTGGTATGTTGCTTAGTGATTTAGAGTGTTAGGGGATATGTGAGAAGTCCTGGGTTCAAACTAGGGCTTTAGCAAAAATTTTTAGTTTTTCCTTCAGTGGATCTTGGCATTAGTTGGTAAGCCTTATAAAATGTTTGGGTGAAATTTGTCACAAGGAAGCAAGTGGTTTGGTGGCAAGGTGGCGTTAGGAGTGTACATGTGGTATGGGGTTCAAGCTCTGGCTTTTGTAAAGTTATTTAATTTTTCCTCTTGTGTGGATCTGGGTGCTAGCACTTAGGGCCTATATTTAATTGTCTAGTGGACATCACAAGAAGAGCTTGTGGCCTAGTGGAGTGGCGTTACTTGTAAGGTAGGGAGAACTGAGGTTCGAATCGTGGAAGGAGCTTTGGTAGTGTTTATTTTTGCAGCTATATTGTCCAGTGGTTGAATTGGAGTTGGATTCTGATGGGAAGGGTTTGAATTGGTCTTAGGATTTGAATGTGTGGTGAGTATCGATGAATGAGATTTTTATGGAGAGATGTTGGGGAGTAGATTAAGGAGAAAACCGAGGGATTTGAATTGGGGGAGTTGTTATCTATTTTCGGCTATTTGTGTGAATGGTAATTCGGCTTAGGGGATTTGGTTGTGGACATTCGGCATTTTGGGAAGGATTTGAGGGTATGTTCTGAGATTATGCCGAAAGTGGATTGTGTGTTAGGAGTTTCAACTAATTTAGCTCTCTCACAAAAGTCTTAGTTCTGTGTGCTTTTCGGGATTCTTTTACGTAGTGATCAATTTTGCTCTTTTTTTGTTCAATAGCTACTACTTTTTCTTTTGTTCATTGTTTTCACTCTTCAGCATTGTTTCTTGTGGATAGCTGAATTCTTTTGATAGACTTCTCTTCCTTTTGTTAAACGAATACCATTTTCTTTCTCATTCGACTTTCTTCAATTGTTTTTCTTGTGTTCATACCTAGGTCAAATGTTACTTATTCTTTCTTCCGCAAACCTTTTGTCGATTTAGTCTTGCTTGAAGTCGTTTACTTCTCTTCTCTCTCTCAAAACATTTGTTCTTCTTGTGTGGTCGAATCTGTTAAGGCCTAAACACCTTTTTTTTTTTCTTTCCCGACCGTTTCTCTTGAGGGTACTGCGAAAATCTCATTGATGATTTGTTGGGGCTCATTAGCCTTAACCAAGGAGTAGACCAATTACTTTTCCCTTGCAAGGGATCTTTTGATTCGTGGTAAAATTTTGGGAAAGAATGCGTGATTGTGGGGCTAGAGGAGGTTGCGATTATTGACTAGTGTTTGATCATGGAAGGGTTTCAACTACAAATCCATAGCAGGTGTGTAATTACACCCTTCTCGTGTTACTGTTGATCAGCATTATGCCGAAAAGTCAAAGTACCGGCGAATGATGCCACACGAGCGTGCGATTGCGAGTGTGGTGGAATCGAGGCCACAAACATGGGCGTAAGATGGTAAAGGCCGCGCTGGGCCGAGATGGGCCGTGTGGGCCCAATGGGCTTGTGGGCCCCACACGGTATGAACTTGCATATTGTGGTAAATGTTAGACTGAGCCGTGTAGTTCATGCGGCTAAGGTTGTTTCTGGGCTAAATGGGCTACACGAGTGTGCGGGCCCACTTGGGCCGAGTAATGGGCCTTAGGCCCATTTGCACCGTTATGATTGTTTAGGTTACCTTAATCGCTCGAGGCAGCGATAGACTTTTTGTTGGGTCATGAATACACTCAATTTGTAAAATTATTAAAACACCCCTGGTTTGTGAAATTACCGAAATACCCATGGTTTGCGAAATTACCGAAATACCCATGGTTTGCAAAATTAGAAAAACACCCCTGATTTATGAAATTACCGAAACACCCCTAATTTATGAAATTACAAAAATATCCCTGATTTGGATGGCGTATTTGATTGAATTGACTGCGAACGTATGACAGTGTTGTGACTGTGGTTGCATGATTGATATGTTTTTAAGTTTATGTTTAAATGACTGTTATTAAGCATGGCCATTAAGCATACACGTGTGATGTTTGAGCGTGACATACACGATATTCTGCATAGGATTGGGCTTGTTTTGGAGGAAATGTTGTGCTAGTGGCTTTGCCACGTAATCTAATTCTGGTGGCGTTGCCACGTTATCTGTTATTAATAGCATGGCTGCGTATTGATGTGGGGCTTGGTGGGTCAAGTTATTCCCCACATGGTGTGTTGGTTGGTACAAGTGGTGTGATGGTTGGACTGGGTTGGGCTTTCATGCATTTACTATTCTGATTCTGATTCTGATTCTGATTCTAATTCTGATGCTGATGCTGATTTTGATTCTGATTCTGTTACTAAATTGGGCTAAAGCCCAATGGATTCTGATTTTGTAGTAGGCTAAGGCCCATCTACTACTGTCTACCGTAGTGGGCTTAAGCCTAGACTATTACTTATTCTGTTATTGGTTTGCGATAGGCCCAATTGATTCTGTTATGGGCTGTGACCCAAAGGTTATTGTAGTAGGCTTTGGCCCATGTAAGCTCTGAATTGGACTGTACCATTACTGTTAAAGGGCTCTGGCCCTGACTGCTTTGGTTTCTGTTACTATTGACTGTCTACTTCTAGTAAGGGGATTGCACACTGAGTTTTCATAAAACTCACCTCGTTTATTAACTGTGCAGGTAATCCCTAGCTTTAGGAGGATCGGTGCTATGAGGGACTCGGAAAATGCCTCACATTGCTACTGTTTTCAGTTTTGATTATTTACATTCAAGTATTTTGGTTTAGGCTGTAAGAAGGCCTTAATAATTTCTGGATTTTACATTTGGGACCTTATTTAATGTTTTAAAATTGCTAGGAGTAGAAGTCGTGTTTTTCCAAAACAACAATTATGTTTCAAAATATCACGTTTCCGCAACTGTTTTAAATTAAGCTTCCGCAACAAATAAGATTTTAAAAGTAATAAGGTTTTAGAAGAGAATGTCTTTTAATAAACCACGTTTTAAAAATACACAAACGAGATTCGAGATTTTACACAAGTTTACAAGGCAACAAGTTTTAAATAAGAAAGGTTTTTCAATGAAAACAAGGTTTTCTAAAAACACTTCAATGTGACATGCTAGATTCGGGCCTAACTTCTAGGCCGGGTTTGGGGTGTTACAATAATTTAAATGGTTAGATTCCTTATTGAGTCTATTTTTATAAGAAAAAAACGAGAACATCTTTTGAATTCTATATAAAGGGAAATCAAAATATTAGTGAAGAGTGGTTAGGACTATTGAGTAGCGAAACAGGGGAAGCTTTAATGAATAAACTGTATTAATTGGCCAAACCAAAAATTCTAAAATTTTTATGGTAAGAAGATATATGAGTCTAGTTTTTGGAAAAATTGATAGATCTTAATTTGAAGTTCCGTAGCTATGGATAAAAATAATTTAGTGACTATTACTCGAGTAAACATCTTGAAAAGGCCTTAAGTAAATGGTGGGACTATATGTATTTTTAATTATACTATTATGAGAACATGTTATGAAGTTTTATAAAAGCTTGTAATAAATTGATTATTATTTACATATTTACTTACTAAGCTATAATGCTTACTCCCTTCCTTTCCTTTCTCTTATAGAGTTTTAGATGCTAGCTCGAGTTGGAGGTGGCCGGAGATACTATCACACTATTAGGCTGAGGTTAGTATTAAAAGATTCCGAAATATTTATGAGTTTATGGCATGTATAAGAAATTGAACATATGTATATATGTTACTGAGTTGGCCAAAATTAATGGAAATTTTTTGTTGTATAAGAACATGTGATATGACCAATAGTAGCTATGTTATGAGTCATAATGATACAGTACATGAATGAGTATTGATAACGACTCGCGATATTAAGTAATAAAATTTATAAAACTGATCACACCAAAACTAACTAATATCACGATGTTAAAGGCAATCGCACCTATCGAACAGTAGTATAGTTTAGTGGCAAGACCGAGTTATCGTAACCAAGGGAACTAAAAGTACTAATACTTACTTCCTTTCTATTATCTAGCCTAAAAATAAAAGAGGTTTGGTTGAAACTAATTCTAAAACTAACTAAAAGTGCACAAAAAGTAAATTGGGGAAAACTTTAGGGAAAAGCTGATTGATATAAGCAATACTTAATGGAGAATCCACCTAGACTTCACTTGTTATTGGTTCTTGAGCTAGACGATTTATTCACTTGACTTGATCCGTAGAGATCCCTAATTTATGCTAAACCCTCCGTAGAGGCGAAGAGCAACTAGGCCTAGGTTGTTAACTAAAGTTCCTTCATTAATTAACACCTTAGGTTGCATTAATTCGATCTATGGTTCCCCATATTAGGTTTGACCCTAATCCGGCAGATTTATGTCGCCCTATGTCTAGGGTTGCATGCAACTCTGCTTAATTATGGTAGATCTACTCTTATCACAGGGAATTTTGCTCCTCTGCTTTAAGCACATCCGTTTCTTGAATTAATACCTAGGCTTATTAACACAAGAATTAAGCACACATAATTAAGAACAACTCAAGTATTTATCATATAACTTAAGAATAAATAATAGCAAGATTCGTCTTAGGTTTCATCCCCCTCAAGTATTTGAGGGGTTTAGTTCATAATAAAGAAAGAAAACATCTCAGAAGAATAAAAATAACAAAACATAAAGAACCCAAAAACCCTTGAAGGAATTTAGGGAGATCCTCAGTCTTGATGTAGAACTCTGGCTTCTAGGATGAATCAATCGGCTTCCCTTGGAGTAATTCCTTGCTTCCACTCCTTGTGTTGGCTGAAAGATGGCGCTCCTTTTTGGGAGAAAAGAGTACTCCCTTAGCGGGAAAAATGCACACCCTTTAGAATGGCTTTCTTAGCCTTTAAGTCAAATCCGAGTGAAATTCCTCTTCCTCATGACTAGAACACGCCCATGTACTTCGACAAGAGGCCATGTGAGATTCTGTCGATTGGGGCACGGTCGTATGGCTTGGCCGTGCTTGTTGGGGCTGGACCGTGTGGACTTCGTGTGGCACGGCCGTGTGGTGACTTCTTGGGCCGTGCTTTTTCACATTTTGGCCCATTTTCTCTGGTTTTTGGTCCGTTTCTCATTCTTTTCTCTTTCCTATGCTCTCTTGAGTATAAGACATGAAATAGAAGGATTAAAAGCACCAATTCTCACAAATCTAATGATAATTCATCCAAAATATAGGCTAAACATGAGGTAAAAATATGTATAATTTATCGTTTATCAAGTATGCTTGCATGTTAGTAAATGAATTAATGTATATATGATAAGAATGTGATTAGATTCTAAATTGAAAGAAATTTTATAGCTGGTTTGTGCATTTGTAAGTGTAAAAATCTAGTGATGCCTCGTACACTGTTTCAGCATTAAACATGGGTAAAAGTTGTTACAAGCCTCTTTTCAAAGGCTATTACAAAATGAATTAAGCAATACTAATAGCCAACACATTAGGCTAACAAAATGACACATCTCAAGCTGAAAAGGTTTCATATACATTCCAACACAAATATAACTAACTACGCAGTACCCCAAATTGGATGACTTGATAGTGTGACTTCGAGCTCCGACTTTAATCGATCCCCGAGCTAGTTCGATAAATCTACATTGAAAATGGGAAAGGAAGAGGAGTAAGCATAAAAGCTTAGCAAGTTGCATGAAATAATGTAGCAACATAAACCATGAAACATCATTCAAGTTCAAATATCATAAAATGCCATAAACTTTCTTACTCATTTCAAGACTTAATAAATCTTATGAATTTCTCGTTCTTATAACTTACTCAACCTCATAGCTCATAAGCTCGTAACTTACTTGTGCTTTTCTTGCTGAATTACTCATAACATTATACTTTTAATTTCTCATAACCCACTCATGCACACTTGTATCACTAATCCCAAATCATTAGTCTATGTCATATCTCATTAATTTGCCTACTTTTCTCGTTAAATTAACTTATAATACTAATGGATACCCGAATGTCATTTTCCTATTAAGATTCCAAAGCCATATCCCAGATATGGTCCTGCATGGGATCTCAAGTTGATGCCGAAGCCATATCCCAAATATGGTCTTACACGGGATCTAATGTCAATGTCGATGTTATATCCCAGACATAGCCTTACACGGGATCGTAAACTACGATGCCATGTCCCAGACATGGTCTTATATGGGATCTCTCCTAGATGTCCATGCCATGTCCCAGACATAGTCTTACAGAGGATCTATATCACATCTTGGTGTCGACGTCATGTCCTAGACATGGTCTTACATGGGACCACATGTCGATGCCAATGCCATGTCCCAGACATGGTCTTACATGGGATCTCAATTCAGTGCTGATACCATGTCCCAAACATGGTCTTACACAGGACCTACATTCTCATCTACAACTTCATCCTTTCTTGATGATAATCAAGTTAAATAACTTCATGGAGTTTGCATGATTACATAAAATATCATCATCATAAATTTACATTATGCATAAAGCTAAATTATTACATACAACTTACCTCGGGTCTAAAACAAGGGCAATTGTTTGATTTAATCCACTATCTTGCTTTTTCCCCGGTCTCGATTCGGGCTTCGTGTTTTTTGATCTAAAATGACAAATTAAGCTAATTTAATACACGCATTGGCTAAATAGCCCTTAATTTACACCTTGGTAAAATTTGTAAATTTGCCCCTAAACTTTTGCATATTTGTAAAATGGTCCCTAGGCTCGTAAAATGAAATACACTTATTTTCTTGACTACCCAGGCCTAACCGAGCCTTTCATGTGCTCATAATAGCCCACATTCTTCATCAATTTGTACATTTACTACACATTTTACTAACTTCGCAATTTGGTCCCTATTAGGGACTTTCATGAAAAATTACAAGAGAAAGGTGTTTACTACACTTTAAACTTTCATATTCTACCTTTAGGCATCAAATTACTTGTATGTAATGCATGGGTATATTTTTGAATATGAACCCTAGCCCAAATTAGTAGTAGAAATAGCTAGATTAAGCAACGAGGGTTTCAAAAATACGAAGAGCATGAAAAACGGGGCTTGGAGTCACTTACTTGGAGTTTAAAAAGTTGAAACGAACCCTAGCTATGGAGCTTGTAAATTTTGGCACCCTTAGGAAGAAGATGGACACTTTTTAGCTTTCTTTTTCCCTTTTTATTTCTTTAATTTACCAAATGACCAAAAGGCCCTTATGGCTTTTCTTTAAAATTTACCCTTCCATGGGCATTTTTCTCCATAGTGCCAAAAATTAGTCTAATTACAAAATAAGGACTCCTAATAATTTTTCTAATGCTATTTCATACTTAAACATTCTAGAAACTCAATTTTGCAACTTTTACAATTTAGTCCTAAAGGACAAATTAATCCCTAATTCAAAAAATTTACTTCATGAAATTTTCTCACTATCATGCATGCATGCCATAAATTTAATAATGATCATGAAATATGCCTTTCTACTTTGGATTTGTGGTCTCAAAACCACTATTTCGACTAGCCCATAACTCAAGCTATTTCAATTCTCCCCCTTATGGATTTTCATCCCCGAAAATCTTACCAATGGATACGTTGGGATATTGGTTTTTCATGTTTTCCTCAAGCTCCCATGTCGCCTCTTCTACCCCATGTCTTCGCCATAGTACTTTCACAAGGGCTCTACTCTTATTCCTCAACTATTTGACTTCTTGAGCCAAAATGTTAACCGGTTCTTCACCATAAGTCGTGTCCTGTTGAATCTCAATCTATGTTGGGGTAATCACATGTGAAGGGTCTGATCAATAGCGTCGTAGCATGGAAACATGGAATAATCATGAATCTTTTCCAATTCGGGCTGTAAAGCTAGCCTATAAGCTACCGGCCCTATCCTCTAAGTGATCTCACGAGGTCCGATAAAACATGGACTTAACTTGCCTTTCCGACCAAATCTAAGAACTTTCCTCCACGGAGAAAGTTTCAAGAACACTTTGTCATTGACTCAGAACTCTATCTCCATTCATTTCAAAGCAGCATATGATTTTTTTCTATTGGAAGAAGCTTTTAAGCATTCTCGAAGCACTCTTACTTTCTCTTCTATTTTCTTAGCTAAATCAACCTCGTGAATTTGATTTTCCTTGAGTTCTGTCTAATAAAGGGCGTTCGACACTTATGCCCATATAATGCCTCATAAGGCGCCATTCTCAAGCTCGACTAAAAACTATTGTTATACGCAAATTCAACCAAAGGCAGGTACTTTTCCCAACTACCTCGAAATTCTAATACGCAACAGTTAAGCATGTCCTCAAGCACTTGTATTACCCTCTCTGACTGACCATCAATTTGTGGGTGAAAAGCAGTGCCGAAATTTAGCTTTATACCCAACGCTTCTTGTAGTTTCTTCCAAAATCGTGACATGAACCTCGGATCTCTAATCAAAATGATTGATAGTGGCACTCCGTATAGCCTCACAATCTCTGAAATGTACAAACCAGACAACTTGTCTAGTGAATAATCCATGCGCACCAGAATAAAATGGGTCGACTTAGTAAGCTTGTTGACTACAACCCAAACAAAGTCTTTCTTTTTCGGTGTCATCGGTAAACCCGTCACAAAATCCATGGTAACACGGTCCCACTTCCACTCCGGAACCATGATAGGTTGTAATAAACCAGAGGGAACTTGGTGTTCTGCTTTTACTTACTGACATATCAAGCATTTTGAAACATACTTGAAGATATCTCTTTTCATATTCCACCACCAATACCATTTCTTCAAATCGTTGTACATCTTGGTGCTACCGGGGTGAATAGACATATAGCTACTATGTGTCTCACATAAAATTCTTCTACCAAGCTCATCAACCTTTGGTACACAAAGTCGATCTCGGAACCTTATACAACCATTAGAATCAATCTAAAAGTCTGAGTTGGTACTTATCTCACACTGAACCTTCTCGGCTTGCAATTCTCTATCTTTTAATTATGCTTCATAAATCTCATGAATATACATTGGTCTAGCTCTCATCTCTACTAAGACCGAATCATCATCGGTTAGGGACAGCTTTGCATTCATAGCCCTCATGGCAAATAGCAATTTTCAACTAAGGGCATTGGCAAAAATATTTTCTTTCCCTGGGTGGTAGTCGATAACCAACTCATAATCCTTTAATAACTAGGCGCAAACATCGTCGTTGCCAAAGATTCAAATCCTTCTGTGCCATTAAATACTTAAGACTTTTGTGGTCGATGAACACTCGGCATTGCTTGCCATATAGATGATGCCTCCATATCTTTAATGCAAACACTATTGCGTCATATTGTAAATCATGAGTCGGATAATTTTTTTCATGAGGCTTTAACTGTCTTGAGGCATAAGCAATCACATTGCCTTCTTGCATGAGTATGCAGCCTAATCCATCTAAGGAAGCATCATAGTAAACTACAAACTCTTTTCCGGGTTCTGGTTGTACTAAGATAGGGGCCTTAGTCAACACCATCTTTAACCTCTTAAAGCTTTGTTGGCATTTATTGTTCCATTCGAATTAAACATCTTTTTGCAAAAGCCTCATCATCAGAGTGGAAATCATGGAAAACCCTTTGACAAACCTTCGGTAATAACCAACCAAGCCTAGAAAGCTTCTAACCTCAGATACGTTCCTCAGTAGTTTCTATTCCACAATTCCCGAGATCTTATTTGCATCAACTCTAATACCATCACCTGAAATGATGTGGCACAAAAATCCAACTTCTTGAAGCCAAAATTCACTTTTACTGAATTTGGCATAAAATTGCTTATCTCGTAAAGTTTGTAAAACTATCCTCAACGCTTGGTAGGTTCATCCTCATCACATGAATACACCAAGATGTCGTTAAAACAACCACAACAAACTTATCTAAGTATAGCCGAAAGATGCGGTTCATTAAATCCATGAATACTGCAGGGGCATTGGTTAAGCCAAATGGCATGACAAGAAACTCGTAGTGGCCATACCTCGTCCGAAATGCAATCTTCGGCACGTCGAACTCCTTAACTTGTAGCTAATAATACTCAAACCTCAAATCTATCTTGGAGAACACTATGGCTCCCTGCAACTGGTCAAATAAATCGTCGATCCTTGGCAAAGGATACTTGTTCTTTATGGTTACTTTATTAAGCTATTGATAATCAATGCACCACCTCATTGAGCCATCTTTCTTTTTCACCAGTAATACGGGAGCACCCCACGGGGAAAGACTTGGTCCTGCAAAACCCTTGTCTATTAATTCTTGTAGCTAAGCCTTCAATTCCTTTAACTTGGTCAGAGCCATTCTATAAGGAGCAATAGAAATGAGTGTGGTGCCGGGAGTCAATTCTATACCAAACTCTACCTCTCTAACTGGAGACAATCCGGGCAACACTTCTGGAAATACATCTTGGTACTCACACACCACTGACATTGATTCCATTTTCAACTCTGACTCTTTTGTATTCATCACAAAAGCAAAGTAAGCTTCATACTATTCCTTATATGTTTTCTAACAACTAAGGAAGAAATCATTGTAGGCATCCTCTCCAATTCATCTGATTCAACTCGAAGAGTTTCACCATTCTTACATCTCAGTTTAATAAATTTTCTACTACAGTTCACTACCACATGATGAGTGGTTAACCAGTCCATGCCAAGAATTACATCGAATTCATTAATGGCAAAAGCATAAGATTAGCAGAGAAATAATGACCCCTAATCATCAAAGGGCAATTTCGACATACTTTGTCTACTAACACACTTTTGCCTAAAGGATTGGAGACTTTTATCACTATTTCCATAGACTCTACGGGCATACTCATGCTAGGAACTAATTTCTTGCAAATATAAAAATTGGTAGATCCCAGGTCTATTAAAGCAATAACAGAAATTTCATGAAGAGAAACTGTACCCGTATCACATCGGGTGAAAAAGCCTCTTTGCGAGCATGAATGGCGCACGTCCTTGCTAGCGCCCCACTCTCAAGTCTTGCAATTTGTTCCTTTGATGTGCCTTTATTACTAGCTCCCCTACTTGGGTTTCTCTGAGGTTTACCACTGGAGGGAGCATTACCAGACCTTGCACTCTGATTTCTATCCTTCTCGATCATCTCAGGGCACTCTCTGATAAAGTGGTCTTGAGAACCACACTTGAATCAAGCCCTCTCATGTGCCCTGCATTTGCTAAGATGGCATCTACTGCACTGGGGGCACTCAGGTCTATTGGGTCCAATGTTGCCCACACTCGTAACGGAGGTGGTCTGAGCTTTAGAGGTTGAATACGATTTACCCTTACCTTTACTTGAAAACCATGTTGGTGTAGCTAACTGGATAGAAAATTCCTTTGACTTCTTGGAGGAGGTTTGGAACGACTTACTAAATGGTCTCTTCCTCAAGTCATGAGACTCCATCTTAGGTTTCCTCTTATCTTTGGCCAATTCTTTGGCCTTACAAGCTCTGTCCACGAGTACCAAAAACTCCTTTATCTCAAGGATATCGACAAACATCTTAATGTCTTCATTCAATCCATTTGTAAACCTCTTGCACATGATGGCCTTGGTGGAAACACATTCTCAAGCGTACTTACTAAGTCTTACGAACTCACGTTCGTATTCAATCACAGCCATTCGACCCTATTTGAACTCTAAAAATTTCTTGCATTTTTTATCAATAAACCTCGGACTGATATACTTCTTGCGGAACACCTATTGGAAGAACTCTCAATTAACTCTTTCCCTTGGTACTACCAACACAAGGGTGTTCCACCACTGATAGGCAGAATCTCGTAGGAGACATACGACACACTTCATGCACTCTTCAGGGGTGCATGATAATTCATCGAATACCCAGGTGGTATTCTCTAACCAAAATTTTCCTCTTTCTAGGTCATCATATTTAGTAGTTTGGAGCTCTTCTTCCCCTTGTTTTTGGATTCCATCAACAGGGGGCTTTTCTCACCTTACTACCTCCACAATCTGAGGAGCTGCTAGGTAAATTGAGGGAATTGAGGGGGTGGAGCTTGGTGTTGAGTGGCTGGGTTTGTTTAGATGAACTCAGTGAACCACTTCTTCATCATTTGGAAGAAGACCTCTTGGCCTTTCCCCTAACTTACAGTAGCCGACCTATTCTCGGTTCTGGCTGGCACCATCCCTTCAGTGGGAGTTGGTGCGTTACTTTCTACATTAACTGCCGTAGCTCGTTCAGGATCCATTTGCTCTAAGAAAACACATTTAGATTGTCAAGAGTCATCAGACTATCATATCTCATATATACTTACGTATGGCATGTAACACCCAAAACCCGGCCCAGACATTATGGCCAAGTCCGGTGTGTCACATCAACGAAGGACTAATCACGCTTCCTAGCTACTATGATTAGGGTAAGCTTTGTAAAACCGTTTCTGTAATTTGGGAAGAAAATCCAGGCTTAATTAGTGTTTGTCCTATCCACTAACCGTTTAAAAGTTATCTTGTTACCATATCTTGATCGTTGATTTCTTATTCATTTGTTACGAGGGTTTTATTTTGAAAACATTGATTAGTTTTGAAAAAAACTTGCACAACCTTATTCAAATCATTGAAAATAAATTATAATTAAAGAATTGAAAACCCAAATAAAACAATTAAAGCGGCCTTACTACAACCCAAAACCAAAATGAAAATAATTAAAAACAACTAAGGAAGTAAATAACTTAATTAAAAACAAACTTTGCAGTCCACGTGGCCACTCTGAATCCCTCCCAGCTCCAAGTCCACCAGTCTAGGGCTCACCTGCATGGATGGGAGGAAAGGGGCGAGTTTGGAAACTCAGAGTGTAAAAAGAGCCCATTCGGAGCCCAATTTAGCTCAAGCTTACTGGGCCTATGCCCTATCTAGTCTCAATAAATACTGGGCCAAAGCCCTATTCAGTAATCAACTAATCTGTGCCTTAGCCCTATTCAGTAAACAGTGTGGCCCATAGGCCCATCACAGTAATAGAACAGAATAATGCATGTATGCAAAGCCCAAAGCCCATCCTATGTCCATCCGCTACACTTCACCTGTACCAGCCCTACATACCATGTGGGGAATAACTCAACCCACCCAGCCGTTACACTCCACAGTCGTAGCATAGCTGCTCAGATAATGTGGCCAAGCCGCTAACAGTAAATCCTAGGCAAAGCCCCTTTCAGTAATACGAGGCAAAGCCCCTTTCAGTAAACGTGGCAATGCCACTTACACTTCCTCCATCAATAAACCCAGTCCTATGCAACAATAAAATATGTCATGGCATACAATGAACAGATAAAATAAAACATGCATTTCAGTCAAATTTAGCCCTAGGGGTATAATGGTCATTTTGCACATAGGGGTAAAATAGTAAGGGTATTTCAGTAGTTGTACCAGTTTCTAGGGTTTTATGCATGTTTCAGTTATTAACAGTATCACTTTCATCTTAGTAACTTATCTAGCCCATTTTAGCAGTTTAAAGTTATTGGGCCCTAAAACCCCTAATGGGCACTACAGTTTCCTTTAGCTAATTTAGCCCGTTTAGCCCAAATTCTATGTCCAGATTAACAGTTTTAACATATGAATCACAAGAACCCACTTACCACTAGTTTTCACCCAAATGGGCTCGACAGCCCATTGGGCCAAAAATCAGCCCATCGAGGCCCAATTTACTGAGATGCACGAAATCGGACACTTACCAACTTTTTAGATTTTGGTTACAGAATCTTACTGCTTCCAACTGACCCACGAGTGCTCGCACGCTCGCAAGCCCATGAAATGCCAGAATTTCGACATTTCAGCTTTTCAACGTTTACCGATTTAGTCTACTACAGGATGTTCGTTTACACACCTGATTTGCGACAAACGTTAGCGAGATTTCCCACGAGTATCCTACAATCGGTCACTAACATATTAGACTTATGAATCAACGATAACTAACGTAACTATGCTTACCATATTTGGCCAATCTCCTTAAAGGCTTTAGAACACTTACCTTTGTCGAATGTAGGGACTAGATCTAGATCTAGTCGTTCCAATGATCCAAGCCTTCACCACTCCTCGTCTGATAACCTTTAATCCACCCTAGCACATAACAAACCGACCAATAAGATCTATAGAGCCTGTAACCCCAATCGACAGTCACCCTACATAGGGGTTTTTGGCTTTTCCTTAAATCCCGAAATAATGAATAAATAGGAGATCTAAGCACTTACCAAAGATTCACTAATCCCAAATGCTTTCAACTCTTCCCTATCTCATATCTGACGCAGATCTAGCCTTTAAACACAAGCAGAGAAAGAATCCAAAAGATCTAAGGGTTCAGTTTCCAAATCACTTTGAGTATGGTGATTTCGACTTTGGGTATAATGAAGGAGAAGGGAAAATGAAAGCTTTGTAATGAGAAGAGGAAGATGTCGACAAGGCTATGGAAGTTGTGAGATTCGACTAAAAGAGAAGAGAAAGTAAGGGTATTCAATCAAGGAGAAATCGGCACAATACTAAAACCTTTCGAGATTTCGGCTTTTCGGAGTATTCGGTTAAGTGGAGTTTGGCTAAAGAAAATATTCGGGTTTTTGTATTGGAACAATCGGCTAAATGGGATCTAAAGGAGTCAATGAAGAAGATGAAGAAAAGAAGAAAAGATAGAAGGGATAGGGAGTATAGATTCGGTTAGAAGAGAGAAATCGGCAAAGTAACTTAAGGTGTAAGGTTTCGGCTTTGTGAAAAATGAAAGAGATAAGAGATGAGAGAAAGAAAGAGGGAAGAGGAGAAAAGAATGAGGATCAAAGAAGAGAGGAGAGAAAAGAGAATTCGGCTATGGACAAATCAGCACAAGCAATGGTGCTTAGGGTGTCAGCTTCTAGAACAAAAGGGAGGAGAAGAGTAGTAACAGAGAACCCTAAAACTTACCTAGTCGGCACATCAACCTACCCAATTTGCCCAATTAAGATCCCAAAAAAAAAACCTTAAGAGTGTTCGGCTAGCACCCTAGACAACCCCTAGCCGATTGTGTCCCAAAACCGATAAGCCAAAATCGATTATGCTCCCTCAAAAGTCCCTTGTTCGGCCACCACCTGCTCCCATTCAAATTTCCTATAATTTCTCCCTCTTATCCTACTTGATCACATCCCATCAGCATCTCAAATTCTTCCATCAGAGTTTCACTTAACATCCATCACATGACTGGCACATGCATAAAAATTAAAAACACACACCATGCTTACCTTGTGACTTGAACTCTGGCCCTTGCACCCATCCATACGCCATTATTTTAGGAACTAAGTGATGCCACCTTGCCACTTTACCAAAGGCTTCCTTGTGTCTTAATTCCCTCACTTTTTCTTAAAAGCCCACATAACCAAGTCCCCTTCTCTTTTAAATTCAAAATTCGAAAATTCTATCAGGTTTTAACTTAATCTTGGGCCTTCTAAAGGCCCACTAACATACTTAAAACATAAATTCCGTAATCTAAGAACAAAATTTTGAAATTTCACCAAAATCGCAAAAATCCCCAAAAATCCCGAAAATCAGGGCGTTACATGGCATGTATATCTAGACATATGAATGTGCTAGGTTAGTCCTAGAATTGACTAAATACTAGCTCTGATACCAGTAAATGTAACACCCTTTACCCAAGTCCAACACTGAGACGCGATACAAGGCATTACAATACTTAAACATGCTTGAATACGTAAACTCGAGCTATAAAAATTCATTCTAATTCAAAACTTCTCACACCATCTCTTGCTACCCTTATTATAGGCCTACAAGGCCCAAACATACATCGGATGCATTCCGAAACCAATCTGAGAACTTCCAGGCACATAGAAAAATTTTACCTAAAACAGGGCCACACGTCCGTGTGATGTGGGACACACCCGTGTAGGCAGGCCGTGCGGTCACACATGCCCATGTCCCTATCTCGTGCTAAATTTATTTCTTATTTCAAACCTACAGACTTGAACACGGCATGTGCACACGCTAATGTCTATAGCCCGTGTCCCTCACACAGCCTAGACACCCTCGTGTCATTAACCTATGGATCATTCTAATATTGAACACTATAAACATCAAGGGTTCCCACGGCTAGAGCACACGCTCGTGTGTTCATCGCGTGCGCAACACTAACTTAACAGATTTAGATGCTGGGGACACACGGTCTATCAACATGTCCATGGAGACTGACCGTATGTCACACACGACCTAGGCACACGCCCGTGTGCCCAACCGTGTGGACAATTGTAGGCAATTTTCCAAGCACTTTTGCCACATTGCAATTGAATCAAAACAATGCCAATTCATAACACATATCATGGCACAATAGATCATCCAAACATTCACAATCATAACACTGAAACCATAACATTCATTTAGAAATTAACTTGATCAATATGAGCCTCTTTTCAAAGGCTATTACAAAATGACTTAAGCAATACTAATAGCCAACACATTAAGCTAACAAAATGGCACATCTCAAAGTGAAAAGTTTTCCTAATAGCCAACCATGTTTCCTAGTTACTACGATTAAGGTGAGTTTTGCAAACCATTATTGAAGTTTGAAGACAAAATCCCAGTTAATTTGTGAATGACCTATCCACTACTAGATTTTAGGGGTATTCTTTAATGAAAGGTCTTGTATTAACTTTCGTTACTCATTTGAAACGTGTGGTGGATGTTGAAAACGTTTGATTAATTTTAAGAGAACTCGTGTGGCCTTAGTCTATTCATTTAAGACAAATTATAAGTAAAGAATCAAAACCCAAAATTAAAAATAATTAAAGCGGCCTTATTACAAACCCAAAACCATAATGAAAATAATTTAAAATAAATACGAAAATGAAATGACTTAATTAAACCATTAATTGCAGTCTATGTGGCCACTCTGAATCTCTCCTAACTCCAAGTCCACCAGTCTAGGGCTCACCTACATGAATGGAAGCAAAAGGGTTGAGTTTGGAAACTCAGTATGCAAAGAAGCCCATCCAAAGCCCAAATCAGCTCAAGCCCACTAGGCCTAAGCCCTATCCAGTCTCAGTAATAATTGGGCCGAAGCCCTATCTAGATACAGTAAACTGGGCCGAAGCCCTATTCAGTGTTCAGTTACTGGGCCGAAGCCCTATTCAGATGCCAGTGCGGCTCATAGGCCCATAACAGTAATAGTATAGATATCATGCATGAATGCAAAGCCCAAAGCCCATCCTAAGTCCAACCGCTACACTTCGCCCGTACCAGCCCTACACTCCATGTGGGGAAACAACTCAACCCACCCAGCCGCTACATTCCACAGTCGCAGCATCGTTGCTTAGATAATGTGGCCAAGCCACTAACAGTATAACGAGGCAAAGCCCTTTTCAGTAAACAGTATGAGGTAAAGCCTCTTTCAGTAATCAGTACGAGGCAAAGCCTCTTTCAGTAATCGTGGCAGTTCCACTTGCACTTCCTCCATCAATAAACACAGTCCCATGCAACAGATAATCATGTCATGGCATACAATGAACAGAAACAGTAAAACATGCATTTCAGTCAAATTTAGCCCTAGGGGTATAACGATCATTTTGCACCTAGGGGTAAAACAGTACTTTCTCACCCTTAAGGGGTATTTCAGTAATTATTCCAATTTTTAGGGTTTTATGCATATTTCTGTTATTAACAATCTAATTTTCATTTCAATAACTTATCTAGCCTGTAATACCCCTAACCCGTATCCATCGCCGAAATGGGTTATGAGGCATTACGAGACCAGAATCACAATTGAATAATTCATCTACAATTGAACGAGTTTCATTAATCAAGGAACTCACAATCATATAATAGTTAAATTTAACAACTCATTTCATATCGAATAACAACCATATACCATCTCTCTACAGTACAAAAGTATCAATTATCCCTTATTGACCATTTTGATATTCGGCAATCATGTGTTTATAAATAAATAAAACAAGCCCACTAACATAATTCAATTCATGTATATGCGTATGAATGAGTAACTAGATCTTAACCCAATATACATCTTATTAAGAGTTACTATTCATTTGGTAATTTCTAGTTGTGTAACCGAATGTATGCATGTTTATCATTATTTCATTTCCGATTAATTTCCATCATTTGAACCACTATAATTTTTTTATTTTTTTGCACATGGTAATATCTAAGGCTTACAGTAATTTGCATAATATCAATATACAAGTCATGATCAAAACTATTTAAAACAATCTAGCCAAGTTTAAACCTCATTCAACACAAGCCTTTATAAACACAACCAAGCATTTATCTTTTAAGCTTTATAACCAATTCAATATAGATTAATCTATCCATCTATTAAACCAAAAGCATAAACACCAAGCTTAGAATCATAATTAGCCATTTTCGCATGGCTTATATAAACATTAACAAGAAAACCCACTTGTTCAAATCAAGAGTAGAGCCTATACATGCCATTATCAAAATTAAGACATTAAAGATACCAAAATAAGTTTAGATAGTGTGGATGACTTTGACTTTGAATCCCCTGAGATCGTAGCCAGCAGTCGAGATCTATAAAACAGAGAATCGAAGATAAACAGAGTAAGCATTTCTATGCTTAGTAAGTTTTAAGCAATACAACCATATAATCTCTAATCAGAAAGATATCATTCAATTCTAAATTGTAAATCCTTTGGCCTATTATCTCTTTTGGCCTAGCACACATGTGAACAAATATACAACGTTTAACACTCATTAAACCTTTTAACTTCTCTTGAATCGATATTGATGTAACATAGATGATTCAAATTATATCACATAGTTCCACACTTTGACCGAATACACACATATACTTAGGGCCAAGTCTATCATATTATTTCAATTGAATTTGAAATATCATATAACTTAAATAAGCCACATACTTTCACATAGCAATGTACTTTGGCTGAGTGTATCACCATTTCCTTTTTAACATAGTACTCAATCGCATATACTTCACTATGATACTTAATTCAATCAAATTTTAAATTAACATTTGAGTACGTGATACATACATGGCCAGTTTAATGTTTCGAACATATTCAATTGAGTATAATTTCAATTTCATCATAATCTCACACTTTGCTCAAATCACCAGCACGAAGCCTGCGAGTTCTTAACCCGGATTTAACACCAGCACAAAGCCTACGGGACTTAGCCCGAATATTTTTCTAGCACAAGGCCTGCGGGACTTAGCCCAGATATTTTTTCTAGCACAAGGCCTACAGGATTTAGCCCAGATATAATTCCAGCACAAGGCCTAGGGGACTTAGCCCGGATATTTTACATCACCGAGTTTCATGCATATTTATTCATATATTAGTACATTTCACATACTATATCACATTTGTAATTCAATTGCTTCATTCGAATAAGCACATAATGTATACCTTCCATTTACTTTCGGTTCAATAAACACACATAAAAAGATTAGATATCCATTTCACTATCTTAGCTTATTTCTTAAAAACCATTCGGCTAAATGCCATATGAACAATTTATTTCACAATTAACCTTATTTAAAAAAATAAGGACAAAAGGCCACAATTCATCTATTATACATATATCATGTTATCATCAATTATATATATATGTTAAATGTGATTACCCAAAACTTACCTCAAAAGTTGTTGACGACTGTATATCTACGGCTATTCGTTTAATTTTCCCTTTCCTTTATCCGATTTTTGTCCTTGATGCTCTTAAGCTTAAAATTAAACAAATTTAACTTATTAAAACTCAACTACATAAACATTATATCAAGTATATTCGGTCTTCATACATATAGAACATATCAATAATCACATATATTATAAGACATTTTTCTCTTGACCTTTCTATTTTATTTAATTTGAACCACTCTCTCAACCAAAACATATTCGGCACTATCATCTAAAATTAGCTAGCATTACTTATTTTCAAATACAAATAATCTCATACACATAGACATTATTTTCTAAACATTTCATCTAAACTTATAACATTACTCCATAAGCCGAATGCAACAAGTACATTAAATTCAACAAAGGCCAAATTTTATTACAAAATCAATGATCATTGCTCATCTATCATCAAAACATAACACCAAAAATATCAAATTTCATCAAGTCTAAATTCATTTAACAACCAATCATGCTAAGCACCAATTACCATTGAATTAATCACTTAATACAAATGACTGAATGCCTTTTTTTTTTTAGATTCGGCACTTTCTTTCTAGCAAAATTTCCAAATTTAACTTAAACCTATATGGATTTAACACTTTAAAGTTCATCTAATAAACACTCCTAGCTTCATGACTTCAAAGCTTACATCTTTAGCAAAATTAGCCATGGCCGAAAGTTTCAAACATCCAAAACTCAAAGAATTCGATTATGGGCTACGAAGGGAACTTCAAAACTATCACAAATTCATAGAATTTAAAGAAATTTACCAAGAAAACATACCTCAATCAATATACTCTCCTAGCCGAATAGCTTGGTCTTTTCTAATTTTCTTTTCTTTAGTTTCGGCCAAAAATGAGGATTAAGTTTTGCACCATTATTTTTATCACCTTTTTTCTAATATAATAATCCTTAAACTATTTTATGCAACCTTTTATTTTAATTCAATAATAAGAAAGTGCATATATTAATGTTATTTATCCAACAATGCCGTCCACTAAACTTAAATGGGAGGTATTGACATGCAAGTCCTTAATTCTTAACAACTATCTAATTTAGTCATTTGACCATTTACCTACTAAATTTACAAAGTTTAGCAACTACACCCCCTTTTGTTAATTCAACATTCAAATAGTAAAATTAAAACATGAATTTTTCACACAAGCATTTTCATAAATAATAGGCATAAAACATAACATTCAATTATTTTTACGACTTGATTTAGTGGTCCCGAAACCACTTCCCGACTAGGGTCAAATTATGGCTGTCACATAGCCCATTTTAACAGTTCTTAGTTATTGGGCCCTAAAACCCTTAATTGGCCCTATAGTATCTAATAGCTACTTTAGCCCATTAGTCCAAATTTTATGATCGGTTCACCAATTTTAACAGTTTTTGACCTATAGTCTACCAAAACACGCTTATCACCTATTTTTATCCATATGGGCCCGTAAGCCCATTGGGCCCGAATTTCAGCCCATCGAGGCCCAAACTTATTGAAGTGCATGAAATCACGCACTCACCAACTTTATCGATTTTAGTTATAGATCTGCCGCTTCCAACCAACCCACAAGCACTCGCACGCTCGCAAGTCCACGAAATGCCAAAATTTTGGCATTTTGGCTTTTCGACTTTTGCCGATTTGAACTACAAGATGGTGTTCGATACATACCTGATTTGCGATGACGCTACCAAGATCTCCCATAGGATGTCCTAAAATCAGTCACTTGACATATCAGATCCAAGATTCAATGACAACCAATACAATCTTACTTACTAAAACCGGCTAACCTCCCTTAATGTCTTAGAACACTTACCTTGTCAAAAATAGGGACTAGATCTAGATCTAGTCGTTCCACTTGTCCAAGCCCTCAATCGGTAGCCTTTAGATTACACTAACACAAAATAAATCAACTGTTAAAACCTATAGAGCCTTAAGCCCCAAATCGATAGCCTCCCTATGCACCTAAGGGTTTCAGCTTTTCTTAAATCCTAAAATAAAGTATGAACAAGAGATTCTAATAACTTACCGAAGGTTTAATACTCTAGAATGATTCCAATCCCATTTCTAACTTAGATCTGATGTAGATCTAGCCTCTAAACACGAGCAGAGAATAAATCTATAGATCTAAAAGTTTGGCTCCCAAATCCCTATGGATATGGTAATTTCGGCTTTTGGTAAGATGGAGAAGAGATGATTTGAACCTATGGATTGAATAGGTGATGTCGATAGAGGTTAGGGGTTTTGAGAGTGTGAATTTTGGCTAGATGGGATGAAGAAGAAAGGAGGGGTTCGGCTATGAAGAAATCAGCACCCAAGCTTAACTTTTGGGATTTCGACTTTTATGGAAATCGGCTAAGAAGATTGAATGGAAGAGGTTTTATGATAAGTGATGCAAAGATGATGGAGAAGAAGATGAGAAGAGAAAAGGAGAGGAAAAGATTAGTAGATTCAGCTTTGAGGAACTAGGAGAGAAAAGGGATGAAAGAAAAGAAAAGAAAGTTTTGGTATGGGCAAAATGGCACAATGAGCAAGTAGGGATCTAGGGTTCGGTTTCTGGCAAAAAAGGAGGAGGAGAAAGAAAAGAACCTTAAGGCACTATACCCTAATTCGGCAAGAAGGAAAAAGAAGTCAGAACTAACCCAAGTGCCGAATTTGCTTGCTAAGACCCCTACATTCGGCCAACACTTCCACCCATTCAAACTTCCTAAAATCTTTCTTCCTTATCTCCCCTGAACTAATCTCCTGAACAACTCAAACTCTCTTCAACAGAGTTCCACCTAAGTTCCATCACATGACCAACACATGCAACGAAAACAAAAGTACCTTACTGCCTACCTTGTGACTTGAACTCTGGCCCTTGCAAACCTGCCCACATGCCACTTTTTAAGGCACTTAAGTGGTGCCACATTGCCACTTTACCAAGGGCTCACCTGAGTCTTATGTTACCCACTTTTTCTTAAAAGCCCACTTAACCAAGTCCCTTTCACTTTAAATCCAAAATTTGATGTTTTTGCCGGGTTTTATCTTAGGCTTGGGCCTTCTAAAAGCCCACTAACATACCTAAAGCACAAATTTAACAGTCAAACCACAAAATTTCAAGATTTCACCAAAATCACAAAAATCCCAAAAAATCTCGAAAATCAGGGCTGTAACAACCCAGTTTTCACCCTAGTCAGAATGTGGTTTCGGGACCACAAAATCGAGTTGAAAAATTTTCTAAATGCTCATTTTTATATCCATTTATTGTGTTAATCCATGTGTGAAAATTTTTGTGCTTCGAAGTAATCATTTGAATATGAATTACACTAAAAAGGGCTTATATGTAAAATTTTAATAATGTGTGTGGTTATTTCAAAAGGGGCAAAATGATGCATGCAACAAAGACATGGACTTGCATGTCAAATTTACCATTATAACAATAGTGGCCGGCCATGAAATGATTGAAATAATAATATATGCATTTTATATACATGCATTATAATAAGTAAAGATTATATACATGTATTATGAATTATAAAATGTTAAAATAAGAGAGAGAGGCATTATAAACAAAGTTTTTTTTTTTTTGTTCTTCTTTGGTTCTTTCATTCGGCCGAATATGTAAGAAAAAAACCAAGAACAAAGTCCCTTGTTTGAACGGCCATGGAAGCTCAAGAATTCTAGGTAAGGTTTTGTTAATTCCATTTGACTTTTAATGTTTTTGAACTCTAGGGTCGGTCATACTTTAAACCCATGTCTTATTCTTCAAAATTTTATGGTGAATTGGTGTTCGGCAATGGTGCTTTTAAGTCGTGAAATCCAAAGTTGGGTGTTAGAAATAGGTGAATGAATGTGAGATTTATATTTTGATGCTAAATCCATGAGATTATAAGATTTTAAAAGTGAAATGATGAATATGAGCTTTGTGTGGCTCAATTTTTGGTAATGAACTTTCGGCCATGTCATGTAGTTGATAAATTGGCATTGAATTATGTTTTGTTTCAAGGAATAATATATATGAGTTTAAACTATTTGAATTTTTCTATGAGTGGTCAATAAGTCAAGTACTTACAGCTATTAGGAGAAAAGAGTGGAAATTGTGCTTAATTTTGGAATTTTGATAGGGGAATTGTTAGTGAGTGATTAGGTGTTTACCAAATTATGTTATAAAGGATGAATTTGAATTTGAAATTAGATATATGTGATTTTGATGTGTTTTTATTAATGGCCGAATGGAGAATTGATGTATAAATTTTGGTTCATGGCATTTTATTATAGGTACCATACTTATTGAATGTGATATGTTTTGTATATGTTTAAGGTTATATGCATTTTGGCAAATGTGGCAAATGTGTGTTAAGGTAAATTAATTAATTAATATGTGTTAGATGCATATGCGTGATGTTAATTGAAATTTGTGAAACATATTTGGCCATAGGTTAAGTGTAATCTTGAGGTATTACGATTTGATACATGAATATTTATATACTAATGTATAAAGAATTGGCTTCAAGCTTTGTTAATATAATTTTCTTGTGAATAATGATTAGGTATGAATATGTATAATCGGCTACTTATTAAGAATAAGCATGAATTATTAAAGTTAATTCAAGAAGGTTTATATTAGGAGGTAAGGTATATTTGGTTAATTAATGATAATGTCATTTTAGGATTTTGGTATGATTGGATTGAAGTGCTGCATACCTTGTACATAAGTTGGTTTGTATTTTGATTATAAGTAGTTGATATGTTTATGAATTATTATAGCCGAACTTACACTTGTGAAGTTAAAAGAAAGTAATTCAGCTAAGTAATTTAATCGTTGATTCGTTTAAATTTAGCTCAAGAGCTAAAGGCATCAAACTCGAAAAAGGGAAAGTGAAATTAGACGACTAGCTAACTCCTAGTTATTCAATGGCATCTAGGTAAGTTTTAAGTATTAAACTTCAACTATTCGTGAATGAATTATGTTTTGTTAAGAGAAAATGATATTTTTCTTGTAGTATACTTATAAACATGCATAATGTCGAAAGGTATACATGAATGAAAAAAAAAGCAAAACCATATGAGTATATTTGAATGAAAGCAACCATCTATTGATGTGCTTGTTTCATATGAGAATTTGAGTTTAAGATTAGGATTATCATGTTATGCTATGTACACATAAAATAAATTATTACTCCAATGAGTTAAATGTGTATAGAGCCGAATGACTATTACAAAAGATAAGTAAGTTCTTGAGTAATGAATTTTCAGCTCATGACATGATGAAATCATAGTATATATGCATATTATATCTATTGAGACCTAAATGTTATACTTGAATGATGTTGTGGGAATGAAAACCTGTGAAATTGTTGGAAGCCGAATGTTACTTGAATTTTACTATCACATGAAACGAAATGTCACCCCTTTTCTTATGACTATGGAACCGAATGTTGCATTGATTGGTAAATATGCCATGATTGTATTCGAGCAATGGTAATGACATTCAAATGTGATATGTTATATATGTATGTGTAAATGTTCATTGGGGTTTAATCCGAGCTTAGCCTCGAAGGGCCTCCGAGCCATTGATATGTCCAGACTTAGTTCCGAAGGGCTTCCAAGCCAGTGTTATGACCGGATTTAATTCCAAAGGGCTTTTGAGCCAGTGTTAAAATTCGGACTTAGTTCCAAAGGGTTTCCAAGCCAGTATTATGACCGAATTTAATTCCGAAGGGCTTTTGAGCCAGTGTTAAAATCCAAACCTAGTTCTGAAGGGCATTCGTGCCATTGTTTCGTCCTAGTTGGGAATTCCGTGGGCATTCGCGTGAGCAATTAGATAGTAAATGTTAAATTAATCCAACCAATGTACCTACATGCTGTGCAATAGCCAGGTATGTAACTTATCCTCATTTTAGAATCTAATTTCCTTTAGATCGTGGTTTTTGGAATGTAATGAGGAAGCTTTGATTATGGTTGAAAAGTCATGTAAATGTTTATGATCTGATTTTGATGTATGAGTTCTGATTAAAGAAGTTCAACTACACGAACATGGGATACATGTGTATAATTATGAGTTTAACATGAAAATCAAAATGAACATATTCAGCCATGGGTTGAATCTATTTGGTTACATGGATATTACATTTGTGATATGAATATAAATATGACCGATAACGGTATGCTGGTATAATGAAGTATATGCTAAGTTCTCTTTGTGTACTTGTGTACATACGGCCGATAATCTTCTGAATGATTATTATATCTACGAATAAAAGAATGATATATTTGGTTAATGGTCATTAGTATATGGAAGTATCTGACTTAAAATATAGTGTATGAACTTTAAGTAAAGGAAAATAATACGTGCTGAATTATCCATATGTAATGGTACCTATTCGGCCAAAAAGGGCCTATGATGTGAGAAAGGGTTATATTCGGCTAGATGTGCAAATACAAGATGAGGGTTATATTTTGTCAACTTAGGTATATGTGGTATGGAATATATATGTACCCATATGACAAAATTAGCACTTACTATGTGAATCCAATTTTGTTTGACGAGGAACATGCGTTGGAAATCAATTATAAAAAGAATATATGTTATGCCAATGGGCAGGGACTCTATGAACTATTTCATGATAGTTTATGGTATGATTTCGTGGTTTCAAACATGTAGAAATTGAATGTGGTTAAGATATTATGTTTTCATTTGATTGAACAAAAAGCATATAAAGAAATGCACTTGAGAATATTCAAACATATTAGTCATTATTATGAAAGTATATATGTGTTAGCTAGGTGTTGCGTTTATTGAAATTGTAGTTTGATACGAAGCTCTAAGTTAACTTTATCAAATAGAAGAGATGAATGACCAATGATGTTGAATAAAATCATTTGTGACTTAAAGCTCAAGGTTAAAGGTATATATATATATATACACATAAACCAAATTATGAGAAATTTGGTTAGGTATATTCAGTCAAATGAGACACTCGTCTTTGATTCAACACGAACAATAATTTGCTTAAAACTTACTAAGCTTGTGAAAGCTTACTCTGTTTGTTTTGTGTCTTTGTTTTGTAGATTATGGATTTTTTACTACCAGCTCGGGGATCATCAGCTCTTCGTCAGACTACCTACTATTACGGTAATCATGTGTCTTGTTTTGGTCTTTGCTTATGGCATGCATAGGGAGGACAATGAGTAGAATGATACTTTGATTTTCGTATATAGGTCATGTGAACATGCATCTGATGGAACTTTCTCGTATAGGTTTTAAACTCGAACTACATTTGTGTCTATGCATGGTAGAAAGTGAATGATCTTTATTTAAGAAAATGTTCAAAATTTTACCGTCCTGATCCGATTTCTCCTTTTTGGTAACGCCCCGTCCTATTCCGGCGACGGTTACGGGATAAGGGTGTTACAAGGGCGTTACAGTATCCCTCATTTTCTTTATCATTACTATCCAATAATTCTCATCTACAACTTTATCCTTTCATGATGATAATCAAGTTAAATAACTTCATGGAGTTTGCATGATTACATAAAATATCATCATCATAAATTTACATTATGCATAAAGCTAAATTAGTATATACAACTTACCTCGGGTCCAAAACGAGGGCAATTGTTCGATTTAGTCCACTATTTTGCTTTTTACCTGGTCTTGGTTCGAGATTCGTGTTTCTTGATCTAAAATGACAAATTAAGCTAATTTAATACACACATTGGCTAAATAGCCCTTAATTAACACTTTGGCAAAATTTGTAAATTTGCCCCTAATCTTTTGCATATTTGCAAAATGGTCCCTAGGCTTGTAAAATGAAATACACTTATTTTCTTAACTACACAGGCCTAACCGAACCTTTCATGTGCTTATAGTAGCACACATTCCTCATCAATTTGTACATTTACTACACATTTTACTAACTTTGCAATTTGGTCCCTATTAGGGACTTCAATGAAAAATCACCTAGAGAAAGGTGTTTACTACAATTTAAACTTTCATTTTCCACCATTAGACATCAAATTACTTGCATATCATGCATGGGTATATTTTTTAATATGAATCCTAGCTCAAATTAGTGGTAGAAATAGTTAGATTAAGCTACGAGGGTTTCAAAAATACAAAGAGCATAAAAAACGGGGCTTGGAGTCACTTACTTGGAGCTTAAAAAGTTGAAACAAACCCTAACTATGGAGTTTGTAAATTTTGGCACCCTTAGGAAGAAGATGGACACTTTTTAACTTTCTTTTTCCCTTTTTATTTCTTTAATTTACCAAATGACCAAAACGCCCTTATGGTCTTTCTTTAAAATTTTACCCTTCCATGGGCAATTTTGTCTATAGTGCCAAAAATTGGTCTAACTGCCAAAGGAGGACTCCTAATAATTTTTCTAATGCTATTTCATACTTGAACATTCTAGAAACTCAATTTTGCAACTTTTGCAATTTAGTCCTAATGGACAAATTAATGTCTAATTCACAAAATTTCCTTCATAAATTTTCTCACTATCATGCGAGCATGCCATAAATTTAATAATGATCATGAAATATACTTTTCTACTTCAGATTTTTGGTCTCAAAACTACTATTCTGACAAGGCCCTAACTCGAGCTATTACACATCAGTTAGTCATATTCGTTTACACTTAGTCATTTCCTGTTGAACACATCGGAGTATTAATGGATACCTCATGATGTTTCACATAGTGCCACACTTGTAGCCAAAGTTACTTCATTTCACAAGTTTCACATAGTCTCGTTCTTGAGGTAATCACATTTAACACAATGGCATGGACTTATTTCACTTAGATGCCATGGTCTTATTTCACTTAGCACAATGCCATGGACTTACTTCATTTAGCACAATGCCATGGACTTATTTCACTTAGGTACCATGGACTTGTTTCACTTTAAACAATACCATGGACTTATTTCACTTAGGTGCCAAGGATTTCTTTCATTTAGCACAATGCCATGGACTTATTTCACTTTGATGCCATGGACTTGTTTCACTTAGATCCTTAGTGGATGTCACTTGTATCCATTTATATTCCTAAGGTTCAACCGGGAAATTTCTCACTTATTGCCACTTTGTCGAATACATCAAATAGTCACTAAATATTCAGCCATACATCATAAAATATATCAAAATATTAAAACGTAAATATAAAAATGCATTATTTACATACAAACTTACCTCGACCCGAAAATGACAAACGGACGTATTAAACATTTTCTTTGATTTTCTCCTGTTCTAAGTCCGAATATCATTTTTCTTAATCTATAACAACACATTTAACTCATTTATTTTAACACCCTAAACTCGGTCCTGACGTTATGGCCGAAACCAATGGTGTCACATAGAAGGGTGATTTGTACCAATCTCGTGTAGTGAAAAACTTTGAAAACATTTGTCCGCTTGTGGTTCAAATAAGGGTTTATTTTTAAATCAGCTTCGTTGAAAAAAATAATTAAGTTTAAAACGAATTCCTTTGAATGTCTGCTTAATTTAAAAGTTCAGGTGAGTTTAAGTAAAAGCTTTGATTTTGTCAGTGAGACCCACGCTTGCATACCTTGCTACGTTTCTTGTTAAATATGGTGGGAGCTCATGTTTTAGGAAAACGTTAAGATATTTACATTGATTTAAAAAAATGTTAAGATATTTACATTGATTTAAAAAAACATGTTTTAATTTTAGAAATCAAGCAGTTATAATAATAAAACCAAATGTAAAATCATATCGGAGATTAAAGGCCTTATTACACCCAACAAAAATAATTAAAGTAAAATAAACAAAACTATTAATTTACTAATCAACTTGCAGTGTGGCCACCTCTGAGTCCTCTCCTATGTCGAACCGCCTACTGAGGGTTACCTGAAAAATTAAAGGGAGTGAATTTTCAAAAACTCAAAGTGTACAACCCTCGGCAAACACATTAACATGCAACTAACAAATTGGGCCTAAGCCCTATCAATATCGGTGGCTTTTGGGCCTTAGCCCATAGTGGCCTCAATTCGGCCTGAGCTCATATCACATCAATATCATATGTATGCAATACTCTCATCCCAATCCAACCCTGCACTCTATTTTCCCTTCCAACCCTACACTCATGTGGGGATATAAATATCAACCCACCCATCCCTGCACTGAAGTGGTAGCACCTGTTGCGGCACTAACTCAATCGTTGCAACAGAGCTACTAATCGTATAATGGGATTTTAAAGCCATCGGTGGATCCATGGTTGTCAAGCAACCATGCGACCCTCATATATCTTCCTCCGTATCATAACCCACCCAAATGCAACATACTTCATATGAATGCAACACATACATTTTCACATATTTAGCACCTAGGGGTATTTTAGTCATTTATGCATTTAGGGCATTTTAGTCATTTTCCACTTACGCATACCAATCACATCACATCGTGGGCTTAATTACAGAAATGGCCCATTAACACTTTCCCATTATCCAATGCATTTTAAGCTGAGTTCATTATAGTTATTAGTTCATTTGGGCCCAACAGCCTATTTCATAGCCCAAATAGGGCCCATACACTTCTTGAGCCCAATAGGCCCAATTCTACCAAGAACCACATAATTAGCCTAACCGGCTTGTCAAATTCTACTAGTCCATCAATTTTACTCGCGATGGTCTTGCGGGCCCATCGAGCCCATTTGGCACATTTTGGCCCAATTGACCAAAAGTGGCCTGAGTCCATGGAATCGCCCACAGAGCCTCTATTGTTGCATCGATTTCTCCACATGAGTGTCTGCACGCTTGTGTGGTTGTCGGTGCCAACCTTTCAGAATTTCAACTTTTAGGTATTCCGGCTTTTTAGGATTTCAGCTTTAGCCAACTTGTCGTGTGTGCGGTGTATGTAGACACCTTATTAGGAAGAAGTAGCCGCTCACGTGTGCAAAACCTATATTCGAATAAGATACACAGTTGGTCCTTCGACTAAGAAAATTCAATATCCCTTCCAATACCGACATCAACTCCTAGGATTAATGTTTACCTTGATTGAATTAGCTTATAACCTCTAAATCAATTGTTTAAGAATTGATCCTTTCTCCTTATGACTTGCCTGTGCCAAAACCCTTATTACTCAATAACGACAATGACAAACCTAAACAAATACTACTCTAGAAACTGCATAATCATCCAAAGAACTCCTATTCGGCCACACTTAGACATACCATCACTTACCTCTGACAATAGGCTAACAAATCGATCAAAAACCGTCAACCCTCATGAAGAGAACAAGTTCGGTACTAGAGAACAGACGAATAAGAGACTTGATTAGCCTTTAGCTTTCCTTCAAAAGCATAGAAGAAAAAAAATGTGGACATGATAAGACAAGAATCGATAAAGATCTAGCTCACTTACCAACCACGAGATCACTTGCCTGCAAGAACTTGAATTGCCTAGGAGTATAAATTAGTTTTTCTTTTTAAAAAGGAGAGTATCCGGCCCACTCTTAATAGGAATGACAAGATCCGTGTGAGGATGGTAAAAGGAGGTGCATTCGACTTTGGGAGAGAAGAATAAATTAACTTTTAACAAAACTGATTGAGGGAGTGTAGATCTGGTCAACTTAGAAACAAAATAGTCAATTTAGGTTATGAGAGAACAAGCAAAGAATCGGCACAAGAATGAAGGTTTGAAAGTAAATGTTCGGCTATAAGGTGACACGAAAGGAGTAGAGAAAAAGAAAGGAAAATTCGGTACCAATCCAAGAGAATATTGAGAGATTTCACTTTTAGGGACTGAGAAAATAAGTATGTGAAAGACAACAACAATACTCCCTAGTTGAGCAAAGAAAGAAACAACCCGAAAACCATAACACACAAATGCTGAAAATAAAAATGGCCAATAAAATTTGGCTACACCACTAAAAATGACCAAATCGGCACTCATCCACTACCCAAGCTGATTTCTCCCTTCCCCTAATGTCCCATTTCGGCTCCACTTCATCCAACAATCCAATCCCTAAATTTTCTTCAAGATTTCCTCCCCTTATCACTCATTGAATCTCTTCTTTGACCACTTGAAAATCCTACCTTCAGAGTTCAACTCCATGTCCACCACTAGCTATCCAAATTTGTAAAATAAAAAGTCATCCATATCTCATGCCACCACTCGAACGATGGACCTCCCTAATTCCATTGTGGCGTCACCCCATACTCCCAAAGTGGCACCACCTTGCCACTAGGCCTCAAGCCTATTTGTGTCTTACTTTCCCTTTATTTATTTAAAAGTCATAGCTCTTGAGGTCAGGGTTCCACTAAGGCCAAAAATTAAATTTTTCCTATGGCCTACCTTGAATCCGGGACTTCATAGCAACCCTATAATACCTCAAAATCAACACTCTACTAGTTCTAATCACGCAAGCAAAGCTTCGTCACACAATTAAAAGTTTCAGGATTTTTGGGGTGTTACATTTATTCAATATACAACTCAAATTAACCCAAATTCACATTTCAACAAAAATTATATTTTTACCTTTAAACTTTGTCATGTTTACATTTTTCCCCTAGGCTCGTAAAATAATTTTTATTCAATTTGTTTGCATTTTAGGCCTAGATAAACCATTTTCATAACTATAGCAGTCCACAAGTTGCATTTATTCACACACTTACACTGTGACTGTCTGTTTTAGACCCTAATTGAAACGTTGGTTTTGGGACCACGAATCTGAGTTAGAAAAATATTTTAATATTATATTTTGTGCTTATTATATGTGAATTAGTATGTGTGAAAATTTTGTATGAAAATTTTATCGTTTGTGTGCTTGATTTAATAAAAAGGATCTAATCGCGAAAAATGTAAAAATGACTAGCTAATTGTTAAAGTGCTACATTGCTATTGTTTTTATATTTTGGAGTCCTTAAGATGTAATTATATCATTAAAATAATGCATGGACAATAAAGGATATGAGATACTAGAATTATAATGAAAATAATAAGGCTAAACTAGTAAATTGCCTATCATTGTTTATTAAATAAAACAAACATAAAAAATAAAGCCAGTATCACCTTGTTTTTATCGAAAATCAAAAGAAAAGAAAAGATAAAGCTTTTTGAGCATTCGGCTATGGTTTAGCTTGATTTGGTAAGTGAATTTTGTTCTGTTTTGATGAATTTTTACGTTTTTGAGTTCGTTGCTTCAAGTACTACCCGACCCATGCCTAAATTTTTTATTTTGATGTTGTATTCATGAGTTACCATGATTGATATCTAAGTGAATTTGGTGTTTAATGTTGTTAAATTAAAAATATGTGTTAGATTATTAGGTTTTTATTGAAAATTTTCATGGAAATTAAGTAAATAGGATTTAATTGCAAAAGTAGTGAATAGAGGGACCAAATTGTGAAATAAATTAGTTATAAGGGCTTATAAGAGCATAGTGAGTATTCGGCTATAGCTAGAATGAATAAATTATGTTGTTTTATGTTTTTTGAAAATTTTGGACCTAATTGCTAAATGTACAAAATGTTGGGGCAAAATGCAAATTTGCCCATTTATGATTGTTGGATTAAATTGAATGAAGTTTTATTAAATGGGGTTAATTTGAAATCATATAGATCAAGAACAAAGAAAACCGGACTTGGATTGGGGAAAAACAAAAATAGTCGAATAGCCGATTCGTAACGCTCAACGATATCCGAGGTAAGTTTTAGGTAATTAAACATAGATTACTTTTGAATATAACATGATATATCATGAGAATTAATTTTTTTTATTGTATTTGTATATAGCCGAATGGGAAGTATGGAAAGAAATTAAGGTAGTTGATATATATATATTCGAATGATACTAATATCTTAAAGGTGGGTTTGTGTTACATGGAAAATAAAAATATATGATTAGATATGTGAAACATTGCGGATTGATTTTTATGCTGTAATATTCAGGCCTTAGGCCTAGCAAGCTTTAAGCTGGTGAATTTGATCTGGCTTCGTGCCTAGCAGGTGTAATGCCGGTGAATGAATATCAGACTTTGAGTCTAACAGGCCTTGTACCAGTGATAAATTCAGGCTCTTGCCTAGCAGGTTTTATACCGGTGATTTGTTTCCAAGTCCATGATTATAAGAATTCAAGTCTTTACAATAATGAAAAATGGTAATTGAGCTATGTGACATTTCATAGAATCAACCACATAGGTAAGTATATGTCATGTATATTGAAATTGCAAATTTGACTATGGATGAATTATATTGGTTTGTGCATTCGGTTTTATTTGAAGTTACCTTGAATGAATTGGTTGGGTCAATATGACATTATATTGAGGTTGAACTATAAGTGGCATAGAAAGTTTTACTTATCTTTGATATTCGGCCATATGTGTGAATATCTATGAGAAAGTATAATTTATTTTATATAATGGGTTCCATAGGGAATGTGTAAGTGGTGCTGAATTATTGATATTGGACATTCGGCCAAGATATTATATTGTATATGTGTATAAGGTTATTGGTATAATTGGTTATTTTGAAGTTTATACATTTTGATTGAGTAGTTTAATGTACTTAAGACTTACTAAGTTAAATTGCTTACTTTGAGTGTCTTATAACCTTGTTTTATAGATTTTGGAGGTAAGTTACGAGCTCGAGAATCAACATCGATGTCACTCACACTATCATCAATCCTTCGGTACTTTTAAAAAGACTATATTTCAAACTTATGGCATGTATAGGCTAATTCATTTTGTGAATGTTTTTGAACTCGGTATGTATAATTGTATGAGCCATGCGAATATGGCTTGATCATTGAACTAAATATGTTTAAATGTTTTTTGTAACTAATATGGTTGTCTTTGATTATGGTATATAATTTTGACATTGTTCTTGGCATGATGTGAAATGGTAGAAATGGTTATAAAATGCGTGAACATTGTTTAATGTATAATGAATGACTCATGATTCGAGACTATCAAATATGTGATGGGTGGTTGTAATTGAATTATAGGTGCCGAATGAAATTAGAGGAAGGTGGTATAGTTTCGCATAGGTTTTGTATAATAAGCTTCATGTATGTGATACTAAGAATTGATATCATAGACATTATAATTAGTGGTTGGCCAAAATGGACATAATGTATAGTAAAGTAGTTTAGGTGCGGCATTGAAGTCATAAATTATATGCATGAGTGGTTTGGACAAGTTGATGGTGCTAGGTGAAAAGCTATTATTTATTTGATTAAGTCATTGAAAAATGACCACATGAATAGTATGATATGATGTATAAACTATTAATTGAATTGCACTTCTAAAAGAATTAGTTGCCTTTAATTGATGTGTATTTTATGGTTATTTGATGAAAGTTTTAATTCATTCATTTTATGAGATATTTTATTTTATTGGTTTTTCTTTGCACGTATGCTTATGTGAATTGTTTTATATTTCATATATGTGCTTATAAATTAAATGAGTTTATAAAAATATATATATTAGCGATGTGTCATGAAATTTGTTCATAAGAGATTATTTGACTAGATGATATTACATTTGATTAGATTAAGAAATTTGAACTTGTTAGCAAGTGAATGCTTGAAAGTTGAAAATTGTTTCGTAATGCCTCATAACCCTTCCAGCGATGGACATGGGTTAGGGGTGTTACATACACACATTTTACAACTTCTTACAAACTAGTCCTTTTTAGGTATTTTCACCGAAAATCACTTAGTAAAAGTCATTTCTCTAACCATAAACATGCATTTTCTACCCTTAAACAAAAAAAAAATACACACATATTCATCATGGGTCAAAATCGTAGACTTTAATCATATCTTAAATTAGTGGTAGAAATAAATAGATCTTGTTACGAGAATTTCAAAAACGTAAAAATATTAAAAACAAGGCTAGAATGGACTTCCAATCGAGCTTGGAAGCTTGAAAAACCCTAGATATGTCTTCTGCAAGCAAATTTCGGTCATAGGGTAGAAGATGAGCAAAATTTGGCTTTTAATTTAATTTTTAATTCATTTAATCATTAAATGACCAAAATGCCCCTAACTTAAAAATATTCTATTTCACCCATTTCATGTCCATTTTTGTCCAATAAATTAACCAATGGTCTAATTTCCATTTAAGGACCTCCAATTTAAAAGCTCATAGCAATTGGACACCTCTAACATATAGAACTCAATTTTTTGCATTTTTTACGATTTAGTCCTTTTGACTAAATTGAGTGCACAAACGTCAAAATTTTCATGCGAAATTTTCATGGAAGAATTCTGTAAAATTGTATACCATAAAAATATAATAATAATAAATTTTTCCCTTTTCAGATTTGTGGTCTCGAAACCACTGTTCTGACTAGGTCCAAAATCGAGCTGTTGCAATTCTCCCCCTTTAGGAATTTTAGTCCTCGAAAATCTTACTAGAATGAGGTTTAGCATTTTTGCTCACAGTTTTCTAAACATAAACAAGTAATCCTCTTCGAGACGATACTTTCTGGAACACTTTGCCCTCGATCTGAAACCTAGTATAATTAAGTTTCAATTCTGTATAACTTTTATGTCGGTCTGAAACTGTTTTCATTTCAACTTTCACATTTGTTTTCACCCCTTTTATCAAAATCACCATTCGACTCAGTCTCGTGCTTAGAGTTTCCTATAGTTTTTCTCCATAATCGATAATATAATTCTCGGATGTTGAAGTAATCATACGAATTTTCATCATCGATCAAACACAATCTAAATAACATCTCCCTTTCTCCATGGATAAGAGAAAATACTGATATGGGACCCATAGTATCTTTTTCTCAATATCACGCCAATATCATCGTTGACTGTAACAATCCTTATTGCATTTGATATTCGGCCTTTTCTTGATGACAAAACAACATTTGAACACAAAAATCAGAAATATCGAGTTTTATATCCGCATGCCAGAACATTTACTTTGAATCACTGTACTTTTATCTCTCCTTAGATGAACAAACAAGATACTACAGTGAGCTCTGAATGAAAACTCTCTGCATAAGTCTTGAGTTCCTCAGTACATAAATCCACTTATCGACCCATTTATGAGCTCTTATGATTTATAACAGAAACTTCATTTTAGCTTTCACTTTAGCTAGAATCAGAATACCATCAATAAGATATATATTGAATCAAATACTCACAAAGTATGCAAAGATTTTCATTCAAGCATCTGCAAGTATTTCAACTTTACCCAGAGGTTAGTCAGTATTCACGCACATTCTTTCAGTTAAGAGAAACTTAATCAATATGTCTCTATATCATGCTTTCCAGAATACAATTTCTTCTTTCAAACTGCTTGTCTAGAAATCTATGTATGCATAACATTATTTTCGAACCAAAGGATATACATACACACATAACTTAATTTATCTTCTAACTGAATAGCTCATTCTGATTGAAATAACCGAGTTGATCTTACTATTCAATAACGTTCCACTATGATCACTTCTTCATGTTGCTAGGACAGTTGAAACATACAATCTCTCATAATTCTTTCAACATGCCAGTTACAGATATTTACTAACTGTATTAACTCAGACGAAACATAACATCTAGATCGAAGTCTCTAATAATAGCCAAGATTACATGGGGAAAGGAAATCAATATACAATCTGAACTTGAACTATCACAATCCACACTTTTGTCGATATTTGCCTTAAAGATAAGCCATACATGATAAAGTAAATAATAAAAATGATAAAACAAACTGAGATAATGAAATCTGAGATACGAGAATACTGAATGTCCAAGAACACCACTCGTATAAATTAACAGAGATCCTGATGATTCCCAAGAGAAAACCAGAAGAAAAAGAAACAATGTTTGTGTATTCTAAAATCAATTATGACAGAGCTAATATATATTCCATATAAATGTAAACAGAACAATAGCCAGAAGAGACAGAATAATATTTTCACATGAATCACTATCAAATTTGTATCACAACATAACGGAATAGAATACCAATGAAAGATAGAAGAATATAGATCATAAATCAATCAGACTAATGATGCTTCCATCAGAAAATGGGCAATTAGATATGCCTCTAAAAATGCAAGAATACATAGAACACCCAGAAGAAATAGTCATAAATTACTCAACTGTAATTGTCACACTCAAACATCTTTACACTTCAAACATTATTCCTCTAACTAATTCTGTCATCACTAATTCCATAATATTCCATTTACTGACAAAAATCAATTCAAAAGAATTCCTAGTAACTACAATCCTTAGACACCATACCTGAACGAGTCGATTAACCAAGATTAACGCTTTCTCTAACTGTAGCATTGCACATTCCAAATGATCTTTAGAATAATCTGATATCTCTCACATAGCCGTCTTTACTCATGAAGCCACTTCCACCCCTAATCACATTATTAATTATTCTACCACTAAACTTTTTAGTTCCCACTTGTGAGCTTATTCAATGTAAATCTTGTGAACTTCGTCAAATAACACTATACCGGTAAGGGGGTGAAAATTGTAAAGCCTTTAAAATTTTAACCTTCAAACTTACACACATACAGTATAGCATTTCATATCAACATAATATCACACATTTTGATTCACACATCTCTAGATTTCAACTCACCATGAGCACACTTTCAAACTTTTTGGTAACACATTCAACATTACCACTTATAAATATCGACCATTCATAATAAGCTCATCAAAAAACAAATATTTTCATTTTATTCACTGCAAAAAGTCACTCTTATTCATCGAAATGCAATGTTCAATCGGAACGATAACATTTTATTCATATCTCTCAACTTATGATTGATCCATTATATTTATTAACACATGCCTATCATCGTAAATAACAAAGGTCCATTTAAAAAAATCAATATGTTCTTTAAACAAATTAATATGTTCACTAAGTTATATGAACTCACTTATTCCCTTTCTGCATTATCAATGGTAGCTCGGTTGGAAAGCATCTCTTCTTAACAAAACAATCTCATTGGGGTCGGGAGATATCACAGCATCACAGTTTACATATGGCATGTATAGCTACACTCTCTCAAACATACTACAGTAGCTCGAGAACCAACTAAACCATAACTTTGATACTACTAAATGTAGCACCCCTTACCCGTGTTCGACACCAGAATAAGATACGAGGCATTACCGGAACATACACATGCAATCGTACAAAACCGAGACATAAATTTTACATCTAAATTAAAATTTTTAATTTTCTTCACTAAACTTTTCAAATTTCTTCACTAAGTCCCTGATATGTACCTACGAGGCCCAATATATACTATGGAAGCAGTCCGAGACTAAACCGAGAACTTTAGAAAACGTTAGAAAATTTCTTTAAAAATAGGGACATACGCCCGTGTCCAAGGCCGTGCCCTTCACACAACCATTGACATGCCACATTTATCACATCAACATCATGCACTAATTCATCCACACACATATGCAAGCATGCTCATTAATGAATTGCATCATTTTAACTTATAACATAACCAATAATAGCTACATTAAATGACCTTATACAACAAAGACATTCAAATAATATAGGCCAATATTTTAGGCCAACTTATAATAACATATAAACAATTAACCAAGTCCCTATACATGCCACAGACTTATAAATACTTGAAAACCTTTTTATATTGACCAGTAGCTTGATAGTGATTAAGTCTCCGACGACCTCTAACTCGAGCTAGCATCTTTGACACTATAAGAAAAAGGAAAGGAAGGGAGTAAGAATTATAGCTTAGTAAGTATGCAAATAATAAGCAATTTATTAATATGCTTTTATAAATCTTCACAATATATTTTCAAAATAATACAATCATTACTACACATTGGTCCACTATTTACTCAAGCTCAAAACAAGCTATCTATTCAAGTCACAGTCACTAAATTATTTATATCTAGAGTTACAGAACTCCAAATTAATATCTACTAATTTCCCTAAAAATAGACTCAAATATATTATTATTATAAATATATCAAAAATTTTGGTTTAGCCAATACATATATTTTATTCTTTAAAATCTCCCATGTTCTGCTATCTAATAGTTCCAACCCCTCATCACTAAAAATTAATTATCTCCTCGTACAAGATCCGGATGATGTTTTTATTTGTTCCCCTTGAAAATAGACTCATTAAGAATTTTAAGCATATAATTATAACCCATAATTATTTTTGTACAATTTTTAATGATTTTCCAAAATTAGAACAGGGGATTCCAAAATCAATCTGACTCTCTTCCACAAAAATTCAAATATCTAATGATATGAAAATTTTTTTCTTACACCGTTTCTTTTATGTGAAAATAGACTCAATAATATTTAATTTCATATCTTATTCAACCTATAATTAGATTTCCACCATTTTTGGTGATTTTTCAAAGTCATATAATTGATATTGTTCAAACTGTTTTATAGCTAATTCTACTCTTTCATAAATTTTCTTTGCATTAACTTTCATAGTAACACTTACCCATATCAACCTTACCAAAGCTCGATTACATATCGAGCATGTTGCTGATAAGTTTGCACACACATACCTGCACTTATTCATCACTTAGTCATATTCGTTTACACTTACTCATTTCCCCGTTGAACACATTGGAGTATTAATGGATACATCGAGATATTTCAAATAGTGCCACACTTGTAGCCAAAGCTACTTTATTTCACAAGTTTCACATAGGCTCGTTCTTGAGCTAATCACATGTAGCACAATGCCATGGACTTATTTCACTTAGATGCCATGGACTTATTTCACTTAGCACAATTCCATCGACTTATTTCACTTAGCACAATGTCATGGACTTATTTCACTTAACACAATACCATAGACTTATTTCACTTAGGTGCCATGGATTTATTTCACTTAGCACAATGCCTTGGACTTATTTCACTTAGATACCATGGACTTATTTCACTTAGATCCTTAGTGGCATGTCACTTGTATCCATTTATATTCCTAAGGTTCAACCGGAAAATTGCTCACTTATTGCCACTTTGTTGAATACATCAAATAGTCATTCAATATTCAGCCATACATCGTAAAATATATCAAAATATTAAAATGTAAATAAAATGATGCATGATTTACATACAAACTTACCCCGACCCAAAAACGACAAACAGACGTATTCGGCATTTTCTTTAATTTCTCTCGTTCTAAGTCTGAATCTTGATTTTCTCAATCTATAACAACACATTAAACTCATTTATTCAATATACAACTCAAATGAACCCAAATTCACATTTTGGCAAAAATTATATTTTTACCCCTAAACTTTGTCATATTTACACTTTTACCCTAGGCTCGTAAAATAATTTTTATTAAATTTATTTTCATTTTAGACCTAGCCTACCCATTTTCATAACTATAGCAGTCCACAATTTGCATTTATTCACACACCTACACACATTTTACAACTTGTTACAAACTAGTCCTTTTAAACATTATCACCGAAAATCACTTGGTAAAAGTCGTTTCTCTAACCTTAAACATGCATTTTCTACCCTTAAACAAAAAAAATACAAACATGTTCAGCATGGGTCGGAACCCTAAACTTTAATCATATCTCAAATTAGTGGTAGAAACAGATAGATCTTGTTACGAGGATTTCAAATGTAACAGCCCAAATTAGGGCTTAAACAGAATGCTGATTTCGGGACCACGAATCTAACATAGAAAAATTTATTCTGATAAAGTTTTAAGGTCTATTGTGTGATTGATTGCATAAGTAAAAATTTAGTAAATAAATTTTATCGATAAATTGCCTGATTAAATAAGAGGACTAAATTGTAAAAATTTCAAAATATATGTTCTAGAAGCATTTAGTTTTAAATTGAAATGGATTTATAAATTAGAGGTCCTTATTTAGCAATTACACCATTTTGTAGCATGATGGACAAAAACACCCATGAAAGAAAAAAAAATTCAAAGAAAGCCATTAAGGGCATTTTGGTCATTTGGGTATTAAAAGAAATAAAATGAAAAAAATAAGTCAAAAATGTATCCATCTTCTACCCACCTTGGCTGAAACTTTGGGGAAACACCATAGTTAGGGTTTTTCATCTTTTCAAGCTTGATTGTAAGTGTCTCCTAGCCTCATTTTTCATGTCTTGGTATTTTTGAAATCCTTGTTACTTGACCTAGCTATTTCTACATTAATTTAAGTTAGAGTTCAAGTTTAAAAATTTACTCATGTGTGACATGAAAGCATTTTTATGTTTAATGGTAGAAAATGAAGGTTTAATTTATAGTAAACAACTTTTACTAGGTGATTTTTTATGAAAATGCATTAAAGGACTAAAATGTAAAAGTTGTAGAACATGTGCATAATGTGTGAAATATTGAAAAATGTGGGCTGCTATAAAAGAGAAAATGAGTCAACTAGGTTTGGAAATTTCGAAAAGTGGAAACATTTCATTTTACGAGCCTAGGAACTAAAGTGTAAAAATTGACAAAATTAGGGGTAAAATGATAAATTTTACCATAGGATGATTTTGTGCTAAATTGAGTAATGTATGTATTAAATAAGTTAAATATGATATTATAGATCAAGAAAGACGAGAAATCAACCTTCACGGGGGGAAAGGCAAGGTATCAAACTAAATCGTAAAGTTTAGCACTTTGCACCAAGGTAAGTTTATGTGTGAATAATGAGTTATGTTAATATTATGATTTATTATTTTAAATTTTTTTAAAATTTGTAATACTGTGATGAATTGCAAATTGTGTATATTAATAAAAAATTGATAAGTGTGGAAAACCTGATTGAACCTTAGGAATTTACTAGGATACGAGTGATATGTCACCAGGAACTCATTGTATGTGATCAATTGTATATGTGATTCTAGGTGCTGGTTTAGTTTGATTACCAATGGCTAGGTAATCCTACATTTGTTGTGCATACCTGTCAGCTTGTGTGAGTAGCACTGAGTAACTTTGACTCTACCGTTAGCTTATGTGAGCAGGCCCGTGAATAGCCCAATGATAAGCCTTTATATGATATATGATAAGTGGTAGCTTCGGCTACAATATGTGTGGTACTATTGTGCATTTTATTCCACATATCCTTTAGAATTTCGTGTGGTTCAACGGGTATCAAATTAATATGATAATATTATGATAGATTGTAAAAAGATTTGACCATGTTAAGAATGTAAATGTGCAGGTTATGTGAAATATATCATTTGTGCTAAGTGCTTAATGTGTCTATTGAATCATGTGATAAGGCCATATGAGTAAGTGATGATCTTATACTCACCAAAATGATAATAAGGAAATTATTTTTATTAAATATGTATTTTAAGCTTTAAATGCCCATTATTTACATATAGACTTATTAAGCTTTAGAGCTTACCCCTTCTCTTTTCCCTTTCCTTATAGGTTCGTCAAACTAATCAGAGGTTCGGTGATCAACGGGATTCCATCAACACTATCAACAATCATTTTGGTATTTTGAAAACGAACTTTAAAATTATGGCATGTATAGGTGGTCAAATCTTTTGATATTATGTCATAGTCCTTTTGGGTCTTATATTGTTAGTGATGATTTGGTATTTGGCCATTTAAAATGTGCCATAAAAGGCTAAGTTATATTTTGTTAAAGTGATGTAATCTATTAACGTGCAAGCTTGAAATGTTTATGTGGAATGTGGTGTGATGTGTATGCTTGATGATGGTAGATAGAAATCAGTATATGAATGTCATATTGTGGATGTTTGAATGAGTATTCGTGTTATATTGAGTATTGGTAAAATTGGTCTGTATTTTATTTGTGTTTTAGAGTGACAATTGGCTTAGAAAATAGCCTATATCTATCCATAAGGGTTGACACACGGCCGTGTGTTTAGGCCGTGTGACACACGGCAAGACCCATGGGCTTGCTGGTAGGCCGTGTCCCCTGCATTTGAATTTATGAAAATTTAATGCCTAGTAGTAAACACACGGATGGAGACACGACCGTGTGTCTCAATCGTGTGATAGACACAGCCTAGCTCGTGGGCGTGTGGCTTGGCCGTGTGACGTAAATTACATGCTGATGTTAAAAATAAAATACTCAGGTTTTTGTACACGAGCGAAGACACGGGCGTGTGCTCAGCCGTGTGAAGGACACGACCTAAGACATGGGGCGTTTGCTTGATCGTGTGAAAACCCATGTAGGTTCGAAATGAAAAATAAATTCACAAGGGGTAAGGACATGGGCGTGTGCGACCACACGGCTTACCCACATAGGTGTGTCCTATTTTAAGTAATTTTTTTTAAGTGTCCGAAAAGTTTCGTTTTGGTCCTGGTTAACACCCGATGTATCATTGGGTCTCATAGGCCAATATTATAAACGTTATGAATAAGAATGAAAAAAAATTTAAATTATGTGGTAATAGGATATCGGAATCGAATGATTGTGTGTGTAAGTACGGTAATTCCTCGTACCCTAATTCGGTGATAGATATGGGTGAAAAGTGTTACATCAAAAACATAAAAATTATTAAAAACAAGGCTAGAACGAACATACAATCGAGCCCGAAAGCTTGAAAAACCCTAGCTATATCTTCTCCATGCAAGTCGGCCATGGGGTAGAAGATGAGCAAAATTTGACTTTTAATTTAATTTTTAGTTAATTTAATCACTAAATGACCAATATTCCCCTAACTTAAAAATATCCTATTTCACCAATTTTATGTCCATTTTTTACAAATAAATTAACCAATAGTCTAATTGCCATGTAAGGATCTCCAATTTAAAAGCTCATAGTAATTAGACACTTCTAACATGCAGAATTCAATTTTTACACTTTTTACAATTTAGTCCTTTTGACTAAATTTAGTGCAAAAAGGTCAAAATTTTCGTACGAAATTTTCACAGAAGAATTCCGTAAAATTGTAGACCATAAAAATATAATAAAAATAAATTTTTGCCTTGTCAAATTTGTGGTCCCGAAACCGCTATTCTGACTAGGCCAAAAATCAAGTTGTTACATTATAACAGAAATGTCCGAGCCAAAACAGTGTCCTAACCAACTTACTAAGGCCTAACCCAGGGTCAGAACACACAGGATAACAAACAAGTCAAAAACAAACACAGTGCAAAAGTTCGCAACATAAGGCCACACAACCGTGTGGCCCAGCCATGTAAAAAATGCCCAAGCCGTATAGAGGTTTACATGCTCTTGTGGAGGCCACACGCCCGTGTGAAGGCCACACATGCCCATGTGAGCAGCCCTTGTAACTCACTATCCAAAAGTGTTAAAAATTAACAGTAGAAGAAACACAACTGTATGGTGGTCCTATACATCCCTATGGGGACACATACCCATGTGGCCAGGCTGTGGAACACTAATGAAAACCCTAATTCCTAACTTCACACAGCCATGTAACTTACCCATGTGGCCACCCGTGTAGACATAAAACCACATCGAAACAGCGTAAAAAACACATAATTCACCACCAAATCGACCCCCCAATTACCTACACCCAAAAGTACACCAAAAATTACAAATTTTCCTATGATACACCATCAACTCAAAACAAAACAACACTTATATCAACACCTATATTTAACCCACAATTTCTCGAATCACTGCCCTCTCATTTTAGATACATTAGGTAGCCAAAATGATAGGAGAAATAGGAGGAACTTTGTTTTTCAGTTCAAAGCAGATTAGATATCTAAGGAAAGTTTTAAAGAGAAATTAAAACAAGTATGGATATTAAACTAGGACAAATTGCCAAAAAAAAAAACTCACAAGATTAAGCAAACGTTAAAAGAGTTGGATAAGATAAATAAAGGAAGACTAAGCAGGAGAAGAGAAAGCTTAAACAAAAAGCTTATCGAGCTTTATTTGGAAGATCCAGATGGATCCAGATGATGAACATTTATCGAAAATTATGTTAGTTAAGTTCGCGTTGAATATGGAGGCTAATAAAGAAGAAATTTTCTGGGAACAGTGAGCTAGAGCTAACTGGCTTAAGATAGGCGATAAAAATTCAGCTTTCTTCCATAATTTTGCTTCTTTTCGAAAAAAAGAAATATGATAAAAGAGGCTTAAAGATGAAAGGGGTAGATGGATTAAAGGAGATGATGAATTATTAGAGGTAGCATCTAAGTATTTTATGGAAATCTTTTCATCAAATCAATTATAAGGAAATGAGAATTTATTGAGGGAAATTCAACTTTCCATATCAGGTCGAATAAATAAAGAGCTATCAACCACGTTTAAAGAAGAGGATTTTCAGGAAGCATTAAAATTAATGCAACCTCTTAATGCTTCAAATAATGACGATTTTCCTGCCCTCTTTTACCAGAAATTCTAGCATATAGTAGGAAAAGAGGTGACAAAATTCTTCACTGAAATTCTAAATAATAAAAAAGAAATAGGAATTATTAATAGAGCAAATATTATTTTAATTCCTAAGGTTATGAAGCCAAGAAATACGAGACAATTTAGACCAATTAGCTTATGTAATGTGTTATACAAAATAATTTCAAAGGCAATAGCTAATAGATTTAGAAAGACCCTAAATTTTTGCATTGAAGCAACACAAGGAGCATTTGTGCCTGGTAGATAATACTCTTGTGAACTATGAATTATTGCATTCTTTTAAGAATAAGAGGTCAAGCAAAGGGTCTTTCGCGTTAAAATTAGATATGAAAGCATACAATAGGATTGACATTTTATTGAAAAAACAATGAGAACTCTTAGCTACTGTGACAAATTGATCTCATTGATATTAAAATGTTTCAACAACGTCTCATACTCGGTGGTCCTTAATGGTCGAAAAGGAAGGGAATTCGAGCCATCTAAAGGATTAAGACAGGGGATCCCCTAAGCCCATATCTATTTCTAATCTGTGCAAAGGGTTTCTCAAGGCTACTAAATTTAGCAAAAAGGGAAGGGAAAATTGAAAGGGTGAAAGTAGGGAAAAGTGATTTTCAATTAACTCATCTTTCTTTTCCGATGATAGAACTTTATTCAAGAACACAACTAAAAAAGAGGCTCTGGTAATAAAAAAAGGTGGTAAATGAATATGAAGCTTTATCAGGACAAATGGTGAATTTTGAAAAATCATTAGTGTATCTAACTTTATCAGGACAAATGGAAAAATGAATACAAAGCAAGGATGAAAACTGCTTACCTATCCTAATTGTCTAATAGCGTAAGCCATGAAAGCTATCAACTACCCACGTGGTGATTTTTCAAATGCTGAGTTAGGAACTCACCCTTCTTTTACCATGGTGGAAGAATTAATTAATACCAATTTAAATACCTGGAAGGAAGATATGTTAAGAAGTCTTTTTTATGAAGACCAAATAGAAAGAATTCGATCCATCCCTCTGAGGAACACTTTGCAGCCAGACACTAAGGTCTGGCGAGGAGACAATACTAGCAAATAGACGGTGAAGAATGGATAAAACTGGTGTCTTACAGAAGATTTAAATTTGTTGGGAAATAAAAATTCAATAGTGACAGACTAAATGAAAATTTATTATAGAACACTATGGGGTCTAAAAATTCCCAACAAAATTAAAATCAACCTATGGCGGATTACAAACAATTTCATGCCTACTCTAAGTAATCTTAAATTTTGAAAACTTAGATTTGAAGCGTTGTGCCCAAATGTGGTGAAGACGAAGAATCAACAGCACATGTCTTCCGTGATTGTTACATTGCAAAGCTTGTTCTCCAGAAGATGAATGTTCAAATCGCAAACATGCATGATAAGAAATAGTGGAAATTTTGATTAGCCAATACTTTTAAATCCAATAATATAGAAACAAGAATATGCTTAGCAGTCTCATTCTAGATGATTTGGCACAACAGAAATTTGTTTTATCATGAAGGTGTTCGACAAAGTATTAACGAAATCATAAGTTTCATCAAAACCTTTATTAATGAAATTAAAATGTTGGACAATATCCTTATAAGTAACCACAAAATACAAAATCCACAATGGACACCCCATCAGAAGACCAAGTCAAAGTTAATTTCGCTATCAATTTTCAGAAGCCAAATAATAAGACAGTTTCTAGAATCATAGTAAGAAATACAAAGGTTTTGTAATGGGTTCATGAAACTACCTGATTGAGAACATATGAGATCCAACAATAGTAGAAGCCTATGCATGCCTTCACGGAGTAGCATTCGCAGAAGATTTAGGGTTTCAAGACATCATTTTAGAAGGAGATTCACTGACCGTCGTCAAAAAGCTCCAAAAAAATAATGATTATATTGATCAGTGAATTATCGGAAGAATTATTGATGAAATTAAAACCAAAGCAAGAAACTTTTAGAAGTCTTATATTTCGACACAGACCTCGAGAAGCAAATGAAGTGGCACATGCGATAGTAGTGTGGGGAAGAGGAAGGGATTTGCCGACCAAAAGCACTTTTAATGTTTAATTATTTTTTCACTTCTCTAATAACATAATACTTTCTCTCTTTTTTTTCTTGGTACTTAATTACAAATGTATTAAAATCATTAAATAAAAATAGAAAAATATTTTTTAAAATACTAATTATAAATATTTAATAACTATATTTAAATATTTAAAATATAGTTTATATATTCTACTTAAATTTTATAAATAATTAATATTTATTGCTTAAAAATATTTGAAGTTTATATTTTATATATTAAAATATTAACAAGAAGTTATAATAAATTTTTTATATTCTTACTAAAATATAATAATATTAACTAATTTAAATATTATTTAAATGCATATTTGTTACTTGATAATAATATGTCTAAAATGGACATTTTATTTCTCAAAAGCACTTTTTGACAGCAATGCTAAACACTCAAATTTTATACTAAACTTTTCAAAAGCACTTCTCAAAAGCATTTCACAGCACTTTTCAAAAGCATTGCCAAACTAGCCCTAAAATTTCCCAAATGAATGCATAATGAAATATTAATGTTTCAAAAAAATTCATAGTGTTTAATCAATTTTGCTTCCTGAGAAGTTATTTAAATTGTTTAGGGGTTTTTTACCTAAATAATACAAAAAAAAAATTTTATCAAAATAATACCCTATTTTTTTATTTACCAAAATAATACAAATAAAAAAAACACTGAAAACAAAAAAAGATAGATAAGCAGGTGTGTGGGGCCCATAGGCGGCACCAAAGGTGCCTGTGGCAGAGGCGGCACCAAAGGTGCCACTCCCACAGGCGGCACCAAAGGTGCCACTCCCACATGCGGCACCCACACCCATTTTTATACCACCCAAATCCAACCTTAGTTCAGTTTCGATTTTGCACAAAAGAGAAGAAAAAAAAAAGGAGAGAAGAAGAAGAAGGAGAAGGCACCGAAAAAAGAAAGAAAAAAGAGAGAAACAGAAGAAATGAGAAAGAAAGAGAAGAAAAAATAAGGTAAATTTTTCAAAAAAAATAATTATGTTTATTGTATATTTTTTATTGTTATTTGTTACCCTCATTATTGAGAATTTTGTTGTAAAGTTATTTAGTTTGTTTATTTTGATTTGTTAGTAAGTTTTGTGTTAAGATTAATTATGTGTTTATTGTAAATGTTATGTTTTAATTTTTTTTAATATATTTGAAAGTTTTTATGTTAGTAAAACTATTATAAAATAATTGTTCATTAGTGATAAAAACTGAAATAGTATGAGCTTATTAATGAAAAAATTGCATATTGAAATATTATTTTTTTATTTAAGTAATTTATTGACTATTTGAAATTATATTTTGAAATTTTGTTTATTTTTTAACAGATTGAATATTGAAGATGGATGATAAGTTTTTCATATGTGTTTATTTCGATGGAATCATCTTAACAACAACTATTGGATGCATATTTGAATGTCGACAACAAATAGCAATGAGATTTAATAGAAATATCTCGTTGGATGATATGAAGGAAAGGATTAATGCAAAAATTATTAGACGTTGTGGGAGAAGGATATCAAAAATTTTCTACAACTTTCCAGTTTTGACAGATCCGATCAAATTCACCGAAATGGAACTTGTAGACGACAAAGATGTGGAGACAATGATCGATCTTTACTGTGGGAATGGGAGTAACAAAAATGCACCGATTCACTTATTTGCCAAGTTAGCCGGTATGGAGGAAAATGAAGATGTCAATGCATATGGTGAAGAAAATGGAGCTGAAGAATGGTGCATGGTGGCTCCAATATCGTATGTTGATAGTGAATCGACTATAGGTGGGATCAATATCGATCTCACTATTACACCCGAAATTGATGTGGTTGGTGATGATGGATACGACGGTAGCGATCATTGTGATCAAGAGGTTGATACTGAGAGTGATCCCGATGTGGACGATGTACTTGATGATATTGACGATGAAGGTGTGAATGACGGTGGAAACATTAACGCATCTTTGGTCGGGAACCAGATGCGAGGTATTATGATACACAATAATCCTGGGCCATACATGTCGCTCATAGACCCCGACGCAGCGCGTGTAACTGAGTTCCCGGAGTACCCTGAAATACTTCCTGCTCACCGGCTAGCCGTAAATTTCAATTATGCAGAGTTATTCGTATGCCAGAGATTCGAAAGTAAAGAACAGTGTGTATTTGTTATTAAATAGTATAGCATGAATATATCAGTGGATTACAAAGTCGCGGTGTCTACACCGACGATATATATTAGGGAGTGTTGGAAGGCAGCGGAAGGCTACAATTAACAGGTACGAGCTGCATTCATTCAAATTTCGCAGATATAGGAGATACGAAAATTTGTTGGGCCTCACACATGCACATCAACACGTATGACAGAAGATCACCGAAAACTTGATTCGAAAACTATCTGTACGTGTATCATGCCAATGACGAAGGACATGCCAACCATTAAAGTTTGGGTACTGATTGCCGAAATGCAAGCACGATTCCAGTATCGAGTATCATATCGGAAGGTGTGGATAGCTAAATAGATGGCGATGGAGCAATTGTATGGGGATTACGATTCCTCGTATAACGAGCTACAGGGATGGATAGCTGCTATGCGGGAGTACGTACCGAGGACTGTGATTGAGTTACAAACAAGACCTTATTACGGCCCAGATGACCAATTACAGCTAAGGAAAAGAATTTTCCATCGGATGTTCTAGACGTTTGATCCATGTGTGCGGGTATTTCCCTACTGAAGCCGTTTGTGCAAGTGGATGGGACCTGGCTATATGGAAATATACACAGATCCTACTTCTTGCGGTTGCTCAAGACGGCAATAGGAACGTGCTCCTGATAGCATTTGCCATTGTTGATAAGGAGAACTTGGAATCTTAGGAATTCTTCCTTACCAATATGCGGAGGTATGTTATTAGCAACGATAATATTTGCATCATCTCTGATAGAGGGAAAGGTTTAATTGCCGCAATTAGGCATTCCAGTGTGCCACGAAGATCCATTTATTGCATCCATCACATTGCGACTAACTTCCATCGAGATTATAAGAATGTGGACTGGAAGAGACAAGTAGTGGCAATGGGTAAATGATAACCTTATCTTTTCAATATAAGTTGTAATGTTTTATGTTATTGAGTTACTGGAACTTATATTTTCTTAATACGTATACAGCGTACGAGTTACAGCGACATATTTTTCGTCAAAAAATGATTCGACTTGAGAGTGACATGGAAGGTCAAAAAAACACATCTTTCCAACAGTGGTTGGGTACAATGGAGCCGTGGCAATTGGCTCAAAGTTTTGACGAGAGCTTTCGTTATGGTCAAATGACCACAAACTTAATGGAGGGAGTCAACGTTGTGTTTTTGAAAACACGACATCTTCCGATTACATCTGTCTTCTCGGCTACATTCTACAGGTTGGCTACCTTGATCCAAGAATAGGTCAACAACAAGTCGACCAGATGGAGGCGGGACACGTGTTTGTCGAAGATGTCAAGGATGCAATGGTTGCAAACCGTCGGATGGCGAGGTCGATGAATGTAGAAATATATTCACGACACCTAGAAACATTTCGAGTTACGGAGACCATCAATCGTCGACCCGATATACCACCTAGGTCATATAGAGTTGATCTTCGGAACAGACGGTGTGAATGTAGGAGATTCGAGACACTTCATTATCCATGTACGCATGTGGTGGCAGCGTGTGCTAAAGTGAACCTTAATGTTGAACAATTTATCGACGATGTGTACACGCTCGAGCGTACATTGCGTGTCTGGGAAAATGAGTTCCCCATCCTGCCTGACCTCTGTATGTGGGAGATGCCTCCGATGGCTTTCGAGCTTGTCCCAGACAGAGGGCTACGCAGGAATCCAATAGGTCATCCACAATCATCCAAAATCCGTAATGAAATGGAAATTACGGAGAAATCTGACAGTAAGCGTTGTGGAATATGCAGGTTAGCTGGTCATAGTCGGAATAAATGCCCGCAGCGAAACTATCATGTTGGACAATCGTCATAATTGGGTCGGAATTAAGCTTATGCTGTAGTGTTTTTAATTTATAAAAAAAAATTTGATAACTTGTTATGTGAATTGTTGTAATGTTGTAATGGTGTAATATAAATTTTGTTAAAATTTTTAAAATTTTGTTATGTGTAATGGTGTACATACAATGGTATAATGTTGAAATTAATCTACTTTGAATTATGGTCAAATTTTGTTAAAATTTTTAAAGTTCCAATTAATCTAATTAAATTTATAGTCCAAAATTACAAAGTTTGTAATATAAAAAAATACTAACTACAGTAATATCAAAACCGCAAGAAACCCCTAAAATTGATGGTTCGAGAGTGTGGTCCTAGGGGTATATCTCTGCGGAGGTCGACGTTCACGTTCTGGGTGATCGCGACGACCAACATCCTCTTGAGGCACAGGTGGGGGTGTGGTAAACATGGAAGAAAAATCATTTGACTCGAATGGCATCGATGAACTTGAGCCGGAAGGAGTGCCATGATGTTGTTGAAACGTGCCGGGAGTGCTGTACTGTGGTGGGCACAATCCAAACATATCAAACTCGTATCCGCCCCCTAATGAGTTCAGGAAATAGTCAATGCCTGCCAAATCTGGATGATACGAATGTGAATCCAAATGTTAATATGATTGCTTGGGCTCCGGCTCGGGCCCTGGCACTGGATCAGGCTGGGGATCAGGCTCCGCCACTAGCTCTATGCACCATGTCGCTGCATATGCGGGGGGCCTACAGTCGACTGGGCTTCAAGTATATATGGCTTTCTGAAACTAGAGCACCATTGTATGTATTGTACTGATGGATGTAAATCGGAAGCCATAATCATCTGAGGTATCAGAGCCATTCGATTATTCTACAGTGCAACAAATTTCCAGTGCTTAACCCCCCAATTGTTCTGCGGTTTCCCTCTCCTATTCATGCCATGAATCTGCCCCACCTGCATGGCGGATCCGGGATATATTGGACGCAACCGAATTGTCATACCACACGATCGCTATGGTACCACTCTACTACATTGAAACTTATAATTGGTGCGTTAGTGCACCACATATTAGAATCAACGTAGATAAAGGATGGTATAATAGCTGCAATTTCGGGTCTACGATATGGCATCCATATAAACTGCATGATTAATAACATGGTTATAATTTAACACGGTGTGACTAATATATAGAAAGTAACATGTCACAAATATTAGAATACCTTAACCTTTCCCCAGCATATTGTTCGATCATCAGACGGTATATCAGGACAGTGTACGACCTCCCGATACCCGGATAAATACTCCACCTACGAAAACAAATTTCAAGTCAATATAGTATCATTACAATAGTATCGTAAAAAAATTGTCAATTAATGAGAAGTTATATTTTATCACATGTTAACTAGTGGATATACATATGGCTGATGGCTAACTGATGCCAAGAATGGCATCCGATAATCCGATAAAGTGCCCAAGACTACAACAGTGTAAGACATCCACCAATGTCTACGACAGTAGGCTTTGTCAACTGACAAAGCTCTTGATACAGCACTGCTAGAACTGCCGAGCCCCAACTATACGAGCGAACATTAGCCAAATCAGCTAATACGGGTAAGTACATGATATGAACCTTATTGTTGTTTGAATCGGGCATCAGTAATCCCCTTATAAGATGCATGATGTACGCTCGAGTAGCGCACATCAACTCTCCTTCTGTCGCATTTGCTGATAACTGTCCAAATTTCCCTCTCAGCCACGTAAATTTTAGGCCCGAAAAAGTTGACTCCTCATCGTCGGGCTCGGGCGAGTCTCCTAGTAGGCTATAACATAATGCAGCTGGCTCAGCAAATGCACTTACTACTATTACGGGACTCTTGTCGATTGGGAGCCCAAGCTGCAATGCAACGTCCTCTAAAGTCACTGTGCACTCCCCACACGGAAAATGAAAAGTGTGGGTCTCCGGGCACCACCGCTCCACTAGTGCAGATAATAAATCGTAACGTAAGTCAAACATCCGGATCAATGCCGTTGACCCGAATCCAGCTTGCTCTAAGTACAGCATCAATCGTTCATCCGGGGGATATCCTATACCGTTCACCTGGCCCCTTAATACGCGGTACGAACCCTGATAGTGTTAAATTACAGAAAATAAATATTAGGATAATATGATTTATTTCTGTATATTAAGTATATATTTATTTAATAGAATCCGTGATTAACAAATAATAATATATTATCATATTATTAGCCGCATCAGATATATGAGGATCGTCTTTAAGCAATTAAGCCATTCCGAAGCCTGCAACTTCAAAACGAATTTTTGTTTTTAATTTCAATGTTTTATTATTATTTTAGTGTGTTTTTTTTTTATATAAACTTAGTAAAAAACCATTACTTTGGCCCTTTGTTCGTATTTTTCTTCTTTTCAGATTTTATTACTTTTAAAAAATATACTACTCTCGTATTTTATTTTTTTATATTATTTTAGTACAACATGTTTATTATTTTAGTGTGTTTTTTATATAAATTTAGCAAAAAACCATTACTTTGGCCCTTTGTTCGTATTTTTCTTATTTTCGTATTTATTACTTCCAAAAAATCTACTATTTACGTATTTTATTATTTTATATTATTTTAGTATATAATGTTTCAAATGTATTGTTCTAGTGTTTTTTATATAAATTTAGTAAAAATCTGTTACTTTCACCATTTGTTCGTATTTTCCTTATTTTCAGATTTTTTTACTTCCAAATAATCTACTATTTTCTTATTTTATTATTTTATATTATTTTAGTATATAAAGTTTCAAATGTATTCTTTTAGTGTTTTTTATATAAATTTAGTAAAAATCCGTTACTTTGGCCATTTGTTTGTATTTTTCTTATTTTCGAATTTTTTTACTTCCAAAAAATCTACTATTTTCGTATTTTATTATTTTATATTATTTTAGTACATAATGTTTCAAATGTATTGTTTTAGTGTTTTTTATATAAATTTAGTAAAAAACCGTTACTTTGGCCCTTTGTTCGTATTTTTCTTATTTTCAAATTTTTTAATTTCCAAAAAATCTACTATTTTCGTATTTTATTATTTTATATTATTTTAGTATATAATGTTTCAAATGTATTGTTTTAGTATTTTATATTTAAATTTAGTAAAAATCCGTTACTTTGGCCCTTTGTTCGTATTTTTCTTATTTTTCGATTTTTTACTTCTAAAAAATCTACTATTTTCATATTTTATTATTTTATATTATTTTAGTACATAATGTTTCAAATGTATTGTTTTAGTGTTTTTTATATAAATTTAGTAAAAAACCATTACTTTGGCCCTTTGTTTGTATTTTTCTTATTTTCGGATTTTTTTCTTTCAAAAAATATATTATTTTCGTATTTTACTTTCTTATATTATTTTACTACATAATGTTTCAAATGTATTATTTTAGTGTTTTTTTATATAATTTTAGTAAAAAACTCTTATTTTGGCCCTTTGTTCGTATTTTCATTATTTAAAAAAATTTTGTATTTTATTTTTATATTAATTTAGTCAAAAACCCCCACACCAAAAGTGCTGCTGTTCATATTTTATTTATTTTCGTATTTTATTTTTTAATAAACATATTTTACAGGTATTTTATTTTTTATACTATTTTTTTAAAAAATCTCATCACAACATTCTAAATAAATTTCATAAAAAATATATCTAATCAACCTAAAACACACTTAACAAATAATTTACAGAAAATAATAATAAAATATTCTTTGTGATATTATCACATAAGTATCCTTTTTTACTTCTATAAAAATTAAAGTTAATTTATTAATGAATAAAAATATAAATTAAATAAAAACATATCTTAATATCTCTTCTTTTATCTAAATAATACATTGCAAAAAAATAAATTTACAAAGTAAATCTAATTAAATTAAGACAATTAAATCAAGACAATTAACATTAAATCTTAGTAAATCTAATGAAATATAAATGAAAATTACCTCTCTTTTTTTTTCCTTTTTTTCTCCTTTTTTTTTCCCCCTTCCCTTCCGTCCTTCTTTTTCTCCTTCTCTTTTTCTTATCTCTTCCCTCAAATGGTAGCTCCCTGCTTCTCTTCTTCCTTTCTTCCCTTCTTTCCTTCTGCTCCTCTTTTCTTCTTCTTCCTCCAGCCTGCATGGTCCCTCCCTCCCTATAATATATACTCACAAAAAAAAATTGTAGGGAGGGGTCAAATCGGCTGATGCCGCCTCTACCATGGCCTTGTTTGGTGCCGCCTATGGCAGGCCTATCACTAGGGTGCCGTCACGTCAGCAGGCTTTTTTTAGGTATTCTGTCTTTTTTTTTTTATTTCAATGTTTTTTTTATTTGTATTATTTTGGTAAATAATAAAAATATTTGTATTATTTTGGTAAATAAAAAAATGGGGTATTATTTTGGTAAATTTTTATTTTTTTGTATTATTTGGCTAAAAACCCTTGTTTAGGTTTTATTAGATTATGTTACACTTATTTAAATTGTTTAGATTTTATTACATTATGTTACACTTATGATGTGGATGAAAAAAATATGTAAAAAATGTATTTATAAAAAATAATAGATTTTTATTGAAATAGTAAGTTTTTTTTTTTTTTGTTTGATGTAAAGTTAATATATTGAAATTGTGGTGTTTTAGGCTCAAGTATTATAATGTGTATTTTCTTTTTGCTTTTATATAAAATATAAAATAACAAAATATCCTCATAATAATTTTTTTATAAAAACAATGAGTTTTAAATAATTTCTCATTTGAATTGAGATTAGATAAATAAGTTATGTGAATTCAATTAATCTTTTTATAAAATGACGAATTATTAACCTCCAATATAGATGAAAAATACACATTTTTTACTTTTACTCGAATTATGCTCACGCTGCATAGCAAGTTTATATATTTTTATATTTACTTTAATTATCTATATAAGTTTTGAGTATAATATTCATATTAATAAGTGTTATAACAAACATCGATAATATTCATATTTAAAGGTTGAAAAACCCTTTTCTAATCAAAGTCAAATAGTAGAAGTATAGTTCTATACGGCCTTCGGCCTCTCGCCCCCACAAATCCCCTTGTTTTCACACTATTTATTTCTTCAATAAATGACTGGATTCGGGTCACACAATATCTAACAATCTCCACCTTGACACGAGTTCTCAATGAACAAGTTCTCCACCTTTTCCACAAAACCCATAAAGGGATATTCTTCAACAATGAACACCAACCAAGTCCAAGTAATGCTCAAACTTGGTTATAGGAAGTGATTCAATCATCATATCCATAGGATTATCATGAATACTAACTTTGCTCACAACAATGTCACCACGAGCAATAATATCACGCACAAAATGATATCGAACATCAATGTGCTTCGTTCATTCATGAAACATTTGATCCTTTGTAAGGAATATGACATTCTGACTATGTAACACCACAAACCCCGCCTAGACGTTATGGTCGTATTTGACAATATCACACTATAGTGTTTTTGAAACCTCATTGTTACGATGAAAACATTTCATGTTATTATCATTAGTAAACCTTTGTTAGAACTTAGGAAGTTAGCTTTATTTATCTAAAACATTTGTTTTGAAACATCTCTCATTGCGGAAGCTTTAATTAAAAAAAGTCTAAGTTTTGAAACATCTCTCATTGCGGAAGCTTTAATTAAAAAAAGTCTAAGTGATCATGCATTTAGAAAATACTTTAACTTTTTGAAAACCTAATTTCCTACGATCAGTAGGTATAAATCCATAAAGTAAAATAAATAAAATCCAAATTTAAAACCAAAGTCCCAGAGGATCCGTAAATTACAACCCAAATAATCAATAATAATCAAATCATAAATCGTAAATTGAAAACCATGCAGTCCAAAAATTACTGTGGTCACTGCTGAGTCCTCCGATCCATCGATCCGTCTAAGTCTGGGGACTACCTGTGCACATTAAACAAAAAGGGTGAGTTTACGTAAAATTAGTGTGTAATCCCGTAAAAACAAACAAACATTCAGTATTCACAGTGCACAGTTGAACAGTCTTGGGCCTAAGACCTTTTTAGTATTAGTGACATTTAGGGCCTTAGCCCATCTCAATATAGTGTCAAAAATGCAGTAGGCCTCCATCACAGTATCAGTAGCAGTAACAGTTATGCAGTAGCAAAATCCTACCCAACCAGTCTCTACACACCATCTCCGTCCAACCCTACACACTATATGGGGATTAAATCAACCCACCCATCCCTGCACACCATGCTGTACCAAAATGCGGCACATAATCAGAAATTTGCAACAAAGCTGCGAGATAACAGGCTTAATAGCCTTTCAGACACTTCCTCCAAATAACAATAACCCACCTCGATGCAATGCAACAGACAAAAGATGTCATGCTATTATGCAATTACAGTACATACATTTAGTTATCATAATTCATGCTCGGTAAAGAAATCAAACAGATAGATCACTCATATAGGGGTCTAAGTAGGGCCTATCGACCCTTCAGTTGGCCCACAATCAACTTGGGTGACCCGTGCAACCTTAGACAACTTTTCAAAAAAATGGGCTCACACATGTGGGCCCACATGGCACGAATTGGCCTTGGCTGAGTGATTCATTTTTAATGTAACCCATGCTAGCTAAATATTCATATATGTTTTCACTATTTACTTTTATGTTCATTCAAAGTTGTTTACTTGAGTCATTGTCACTAAATTATTTATATCCTGAGCTACAGAATTCTAAATTAAGATCCGCTTGATGTTTTTGAAACTAGTCTCAAGTACCTTTCTACCATAAAATTTTTTAGAATTTATAGTTTATCAAATAAGTATAGTAAAATCTTCAAATTTATCCCTATTCTGTTGTTTGATAGGTTTAACCTTTCCTTACAAAAAATTATTTATCTCTTAGTACGAAATCTGGATGTTTGTTTCTCTTGAAAAAAATCATTAAGGATTTAAACATAAAAATTTAAGCCCCTAATTACTTTTTTACAATTTTTGATGATTTTTCAATGTCAGAACAGGGGAACCCAAAATCATTCTGACCTTGTCTTACAAAATTTATTATATCTCATAATTTACAATTCCATTGCTTACACTGTTTCTTCCATGAAAAACTAGACTCAATAAAATTTAATTTCATATTTTATTCAACCTCTAACTCAATTTTCACTATTTTTAATGATTTTTCAAAGTTAGATGACTGTTGCTATCCAAAACAATTTTAGTGTAAAATATTGATTTCCAAGTTTATAACAACCTTATTTCCTTCTCTACAAATTTTCGCATCATTTTCTCTTATTTCTATTATTTCTCGACCGCAAGCAATTTTGTCTTTTCACTGAATCCCATTTTCTACGTTTCGGGTACACACCTAGTATCGATTCGCTGTGCAAAGTAACCCGAGCCTTTAAAAACCTATATTTTACCAATATATCCCTTAATTAATCACTTGATTCGTAAATCAAACCAAATATCCCCAACATAAAACTCGAGAAACTAAACCAACAACAATTCAAAAACTCGCGACAAATCCAATAACCAGTCGTCTCCACATACTGGAATATCCGCTTAAAACCTTTGAACAACACCTAAACAAGAGTAAAATGAACCCTTTGTTAATTGCCTAATAGAAATACAATAACTAAGGGGAAAAATTCCACTTACCGAAACAGATGAAGTCAAAAGTTGCACCCAAAGAGATGACTCGCAAAAAATACAGAAACGAAAAGAGTAGGGAAAAGAGAAGAGAATTTCGGCTATAAAACAATAGATGAACCGATCAAGAAAACGAAAAGAGAGGGGAAAGAGAAGAAACAAGATTCGGCCAAAGGGGAATAAAAACCAAAAGTGAACAAGAAGGGAGAAGAAACGATAGAGAAACAAAAGTCTAACGTCAGAAAATTTGTTGGGAAAAAAGAAAATAGAAAACTAATGAGAAGAAAATCTTATTCTAATAACTTCTCCCCAATTATATCCTAAAAACACTCTCTATTAACCCACTAAAACACAACTACTCAATAGTCCAGTTTAATTTGAACTCCACCATGGCACACGCCTCAAACAAAAATTAATTCCCCTACTTGTGCAGGGACTCGAACACAGGACCTCCTACACACTAACACTCTACTTAACCACCAGACCAGCAGGCCCATGCTGATATATTTTTACTAACAATCAAATAAAAGCTTATTGAACAAGAGTAAGGCCTAATTCATTCAAAGTACCAAAAATTGCCCAAGCGAAATCTTGAACTTGGGACCTCCCAAACACTCCCATGACACATAAACACTAAAGCTGACAGATATTTGTCCCATATTTTCACAATAATGCAATTAGAAATTTTGGGGCGTTATAATTCTACCACCGAAAAGAAAATTTTGTCCTCGAAATTTTCCTAATTAGAATAGGTGAGGATACTGCTGACGTATCGCATCTCAGGCTCCCACGTGGCCTCTCGGTGCTATGATTACGCTACAGAACCTTTACCAGAGGAATAGACTTCCTACGTAAAACCTTTACGTCGCGATCCAAAATGTGAACCGACTCCTCCTTAAAGGTCAAGTCTAGCCTAACCTCAGTTTCCTCTACAGGAATAATGTGAGTACGATCAGAGCAGTAGTGCCTTAGCATAGAGGTGTGGAATACATCATGAATGAGATCCAACTCTGAAGGTAACTCAAACTGATAAGCAACTGGACCCACTTGGTCCAAAATACGGTAAGGTCCAATAAACGTAGGACTCAACATGCCCTTACGACCAAACCTCAAAACCTTCTTCCATGTGGAGACCTTGAGAAAAATGAAGACCTCTATGGAATACTCAATCTCATGTCGCTTTAGGTCTGCATAGGATTTCTGTCTGCCAGATGCTGCTTTCAGACGATCCCAAATTAGTCTAACTTTATCCTTAGTCTTAGCAGCTAACTCAGGACCCAGAACATGTCGTTCACCCAACTCAGTCTCGCATAAGGGAGTGTGACACTTACGAGTATACAGTGCCTCGTAAGGTGCCATCTGAATGCTAAACTGGTAGCTACTATTATAGGCAAACTTTGCTAACGACAAATACTCCTCCAACTACCACGAAAATCAAAACTCGCACTTGCTAAACTTAACATAAAGCTGCTTTTCCCTCAAAGTCAGAAGGACAACTCTAAGGTGCTCATCATGCTCATCCTCAGTCTTTGAATAAACTACTATGTTGTTGATGAACACCACCGTAGACCAAACCAGATAGGGCTGGAATACTCAGTTCATCAGGTCCATGAAAGCTGCTGGTGCATTCATCTATCCAAAAGGTATCGCTAGGAGCTCGTAGTATCCATAACGAGTCCTAAATGCCATCTTAAATACATCAGCCTCCTTAACCCTCAACTGATGATATCCAGAATGCAAATCAATCTTAGAGAACATAGAAGCCCCTCACAACTGGTCAAACAAATCATCAATCCTCGAAAGTGGGTACTTATTCTTAATCGCTAGCTTCCTTTTTCTCACAAATAGCACAAGTGCTCCACATGGAGATTGTAACACCCCAAACCCGGCCCAGATGTTATGGCCAGATTTGGTCTGTCACATAGACAGTTACTTACGTTTCGACCTTCTTAATGATGGTTATGTTAGTTTTAACAAAACTATGCTACCCTTGTTTTTAAATACACTTGGTTTGTTTATAAAACCCTATCCACTACCAGTTGAAGATTACTTCTTAAAAGATCTTATTATAAAGTCATTGCCATTAGGTTACCCATTTATTGCGTACAGTATATTTTGAAAACGTTTATTAATTTGAAATAAAACCTGCACATACTAGTCTATCATTTTAAATAGGTAACAAATAATTAAGTAAAACTACAATAAAAATAATTACTGCGCAGCCTTCTTACAATTTAAAACCCAAAAGAAAGAAAGAAAACTAAAATACAGTAAATTTAAGAAAATATAAAACTGAGTGAACAGTCCACGTGGCCACTCCGAATCTCTCGGAGCTCCATGTCCTTTAAGATTAGGGTGCACCTGCATAGATGGAAAGAAGGGGGTGAGTTTGTGAAATCTCAGTGTGTGTAAACTAACCCAACCAGAGTTAGAGATTAGTTCAAGCTCAAACTAGGCCTAAGCCGTATTCAGATACAGTGATAACTGGGCATTTCCCTATTTAGGAAACAGTGTGGGCCTTAGGCCCATTACAGTAACAGATCAGTGTACAGTATTTTATGCATGTATGCAAGCCCAAGCCCAATCTAGCCCTACACACCACCCGTACCAACCCTACACAACATGTGGGGAATAACTCAACCTACACAACCCTACACACCACAGTCGCAGCTTAGCTGCTTAATCAGATATCGTGGTCAAGCCACTAAAACAGTAATACGAGGTAGAGCCCCTTAACAGATACGTGGCATTGCCACTTAACACTTCCTCCATCATAATAACTCAGTTCCATGCAACAGAATATAATATGACATGGCATACAGAGTATCAAAAATATTATCATGCAAATCAGTCAACTTAACCCTAGGGGTAAAATGGTCTTTAGCACCTAGGGGTAAAATAGTAATTTCTACCCTTAAGGGGTATTTCGATAATTTAGCCAGATTTTAGGGTTTAATGCCTATTACGGTCTATTAACAGCCCTAACATTGTCTGAGCGAGTTAATTAACCCATTTCATTATTATAGAGTCATCGGGCCCTAAAACCCCTAATGGGCTTGACGGAGCCCACAAGCCACTGTGGCCCACTAAGTCCAAATTTCCCACTCGTTTTTGCAGATCTATTAACCAAACTACCAGAATATACTTACCGCTCGAGTTCACTCATATGGGCCCGTAAGCCCATTGGGCCCAAATTCAGCCCTTTGAGGCCTAAAACCACCCAAATGCACGAATACGTGCACAAAACAGTCTTACCAATTGTGATTACCAACTTTACCGTTTCAAACTGACCCACGAGCACTTGAACACTCGCAAGCCCTCGAAATGCTTGAATTTTGACATTTCAGCTTTTCAGTTTTTGCTGATCTAGTCTACTAGAGGGTGTCGATTACACACCTATTTGCGGTATATGCTGAAATCCCTCGAACGATCAACCTACAATCATTTTATCCATATGTCAACTAAAATATAATTGAATAATCAATATCAACTTAACATACCTATTCGGCCACAATAGAGCATCCCTAACACTTTACCTTTGTTGATTCTAACCACTAGATCTAGATCTAGATTGCTTCAATGGCCCTAGCCTTCACTGCTTCTTGCTAGATCGCCTCTCAACCACCCTTAATGTTCATGCAATCCAAAAGAAAGAGGCTTACATAAATCTTTATCAAAACTGACAGCCACCCTGAAGAGTTAGGGGTTTTCGGCTTTTCTTGAATCATAAGGGTATGAAAGAAAGGATTTGAGTACTTACCACTGGTTTGTCTTGACAGAAAAGAGTCTCCAACCACTAGCCTAGTCCAGATCTGTTGTAGATCCAGTCAGAACACGAGAAGAGGATGGATCTAAGTGATTTGGCCTTTGGAACCCACTAGAGAGTATGTAAGTATCGATTTTAAGAAGAAAGGTAGAAGAAGAAGAAAAGTTTATGAAAGGGGTGGAGATGATCGACAGGAGATGAGAGGTTTGAGGGTTCGACTTTTGAAAGATTAGTAATAAGGAGAAGAAGAAATTTGGCTAAAGAAGAAATCGGCAACAATAAAAATCGGTAACAATTGATTCAGGTTTTGGCTTTTGGGAGCAATCGGTTAGAAGACTTTGACGGAGGTTACTTCAATTGGTGGACAAAAGGAGAAAGAAGAAGAGAGGAAAGAAGAGAAGGAAGAAGAGAGTAGTCGGCTCTTTTAGAGGAAAGGTAAGAATTTGGCCAAAGAATGAGAAATCAGCAAAGGGATTTTGGGGTCTAAAGCTTTCGGCTTGATGCAAGAGTAGAGAAGAGAAAGAAAGAAGGAAAAGAACCAGAATGCATAGTCTTTCTCTACTTTATTTAACACAAGGTAAGACTAAAAAGAGAATCCCGAAGGCATAGCAACCTAAAGAAATCGGCACACACTAAGCTCAAATGCCGAAAATGCAGCCTCCTATGGCCTTAGCCGAAACTGCTCCTCCAAGACCCCCTCAATCGGCCAACTCTTATTTTCCTTTCAAAAATTCCTAGATTTTCTCCTAGATAACCTCCCCTTATCACTCCCACCTAATTCTATGAGCACTTCAAACTTCTCCCTTCAGAATTTCACTTGAGGTCCATCACTTGCTATGCACAGGCATTAAAAATAAAACAACACTTGCTTCTCAAGGGATTTGAACCTTAGCTATTACATAGCCTCCACATGCCATCTCCTAAGCTCTAAGTTGCATTACCTTGCCACTTTACCACAGGTCTTCTTGTGTCTTAATTTCCCAATTTTTATTTAAAATCCCACTTAATCAATGCCCCTTCTCTTTTAAGTCTAAAATTTAAAAATTCTCTCAGGCTTTAACTTAATCCTAGACCTTCTAAAGGTCCATTAAACACATTTAATTTACTCCAACAACATATCAAGACATGCAAAGATAAATTCAAGCAAAAATTTGAAATCTCGAAAAAAAGCTGAAAAATTAGGGCGTTATAGAGATTCACTGGGATGAATGAATCCACGATCTAACAGCTTCTAAATCCCAGCCTTAAGCTCCATAAACTCCTTCGGTGCCATTCGGTAGGGGGCGATGGACACCGGAGCTGTACCTGGAAGTAGCTCAATCCTAAATTCCAACTCGCGATTCGGAGGTAACCCCGGTAGCTCCTTAGGAAAGACATCCAAAAAAATCCTTTACCGTTCTGATATCTTTAACTGTAGAATCCCTAGAATTCAAAACACTTACGTAGACCAAGAATGCCTCACATCCTTTATGAACCATCTTCTTTGCCGCTAGTGCAGAAATCACATTAGATAAGTAATTTCGGCGTTCTCCAATCATGACTACCATCTTATCCTCTTCAGTCCTTCGTACGACCCTCTTAGTTGTATAGTCCAAGCTAACACGATGCTTGACCAACCAGTCAATCCTTAGAATTAGGTCAAACTCCCCAAATGGAAGCTCCATCAAATTAGCCTGGAAGATTGCCCTTTGTACCTCTAAAGGAATATCTCTATACAGTTTGCTAACTCTAACAGATTGCCTTAACGGGCTTAGTATCGTAACCTCACTCGTAGTGCACTCAATTAAAATCCCCAAGTTTCTAGATATCTTGCTAGCTATGCATAAGTGAGTAGATCCTATGTCTATTAAGGCAACATACGGTACATCAAGAATAAAGAATGTAACCATGATGATGTCCGAAGCATCTGTAATACCCCTTACCCAAGTCCAACGCCGGGACGGGGTATGAGGCATTACTGTACTTAATCATGCTTGAACATATAAAATCGGGCTATAAAAACTCATTACTATTTAAAAACTTTTCATACATTCTCTTAATATCCCTATCATGAGCCTGCGAGGCCCAAGACATATGCCAAGAGCGGTTTGAAACCAATCCAGGAACTTTCGGGCACTTAGAAAATTTTTTCTTAAAACAAGGCCACACGCCTGTGTGAAGTGGGACATGCCCGTGTAGGCAGACCGTGTGGTTGGACATGCCCATGTCCCTAGCCTATGTCGTATTTATTTTCATTTTGAACCTACAGGGATTTCTACACGGCCAAGCACACGCCTGAGTCTATGGCCCGTGTTGCTCACACGGCCTAGACACGCCTATGCTCTCAACCTGTGTAACTCTCTGACTTTTCTCAAAGAACAAATGAGATTCACACGGTCAAAGCACACACCCGTGTGCTCTGCCCATGTGCAACACTGACTTAACTAACTTCAGGTGTAGGGGACACATGGTCTATTAACACACCCATGAGGCTGACCGTTTGTCACACACAGCTTAAGTACACGCCCGTGTGCCCACCCATGTGGACAATTATAGGCTATTTTGCAAGCCCTTTGCCACCCTAAAACTTAAGCAACCACAAGATCCAATTCAATACCACACAATATGAAATTGATAAGCATAAAGTACTCAAAACTTGAGGCATTCACATGCCATCATTGCAACATTAATCTTGCATTCATCAACATTCATTTTTCCTATTTAATTGTGCAATTTCATACTAGCACAAATGGCATTCACTTTGCATAATTTAACTGAACAATATTAGCCTTTTTCAACAGCCATTACAACATAACTTGGTTAATACCAATAGCCAACACATTTGGCTACCCAAAATGACACATACCAAAATGACAAAGTTTTCTATACATGCCATACTCAAAATAGCTAAATTAAACTATACCAAAATGGTAGGCTTGATAGTGTGACTTTGAGCACTGACTTTTAACGATCCTCGTGCTAGCTTGGCAAGACTACAAGGAAAAGGAAAGAGAAAAGGAGTAAGTATAATTTCTTAGTAAGTTGCATGAAATAAAATAGCAACATGAATCATGGAAATAACATTCCAATAAAACATCATGAAGTGTCATATAATTTCTTAATACAATAATATGGCTTACTCATGCTATTGCTTACCGACACATTCATAACAACTTGTATTCTTACTCATGCATTTCTCATCATCATACTCATATCGTTATGTGATCATTTTCTCGTAACTTAGTCATATACACCTGTATCACTCACCACAAAGCTTTAGTCTATCTCTTTAAATTCATTAGTTTGAATACTATTCTCGTTAAATTACTTAGAATACCGAAAGGATACCCGATTGTCATTCTCATGATAGGATGCCAATGCCATACCCCGGGTATGGTCTTACATGGGATCTCAAGTCGATGTTGAAGCCATATCCTAAATATGGTCTTACACCGAATCTTATATCGATGTTGATGCTGTGTCCCAGACATGGTCTTACACGAGATCAAAAATTGATATCGATGCCATGTCCCAGACATGGTCTTAGACGGGATATTTCTTAGATGCCAACGCCATGTTTGAGACATGGTCTTACTGGGTATCTAAGTCTCATTTCAGTGCCGATGCCATGTCCTAGACATGGTCTTATACGGGACCACATGTCGATGCCAATGCCATGTCCCAGACATGGTCTTACATGGGATCTCGGTTTAGTGCCGACGCCATGTCTTAGACATGATCTTACACGGGACCTACAATTTCTCATGTTATGACAACGGTATCCCTCGTATTCCTTAACCTTTAATCGGGATTTCTCAACTCTAACTTCGTCTTTTCTTGAATAAATTCATATTCATCAAATTCATGGAAGTAACTTAAATTCATAGAAAATTATCACAATAAATTTTCATAATGCATAGAGCTAATTTATTGCATACAACTTACCTCGAATCCAAAATGCAAGTGAACGTTCAATTTAGTTCATCACCTTACTTTTTCCAAGTTTTGATCAGGGTTTCGTGTTTCTTGATCTAAAATGACAAATTAAGCTTATTTAATATTCACATTGGCTAAATAGCCCATAATTGACACTTTGGAAAAATTTATAATTTTGCTCCTAAATTTTGCATATGTGCAAAATGGTCCCTAGACTCGTATAATGGAATACACTTATTTTCTTGGTTACCCAAGCCTAGCCGAACTTCATTAGTGCTCATAATAGCCCCTATTTCTCATGAATTCACACTTTTACTACACATTTTCCTACCTTTATAAATTAGTCCCTATTAGGGATTTTCATGAAACATCACTTAGAAAAAGATGTTTACTACACTTTAAACTTTCATATTCTACCACTACGTATCAAAATACTTGCATGTCATGCATGGGTATATTTTTTAACATAAACCCTAGCTCAAATTAGTGGTAGAAATAGTTAGATTAAGCTACAAGGATTTCAAAAATACAAAGAGAATTAAAAACGGGGCTAAATTGCACTTACTTGAGAGCTTGAAAATGTCAAAACCCTAGCTATAGAGAGCCCTTAAGTTTCGGCACCATGAGGAAGAAGATGGACAAGATTTTTGCTTTATTTTCCCATTCTATTTTATTAATAAACCAAATGACCAAAATGCCCTTGTACCCTTTCGTTAGAAAACTTTCCTTCCATAGGCATTTTTGTCCATAATGCTAAAAATTGGTCTAAATGCTAAATAAGGACCTCTGATAATTTTTCTAATGCTATTTTATCCTTAAAACTTCTAGAAACTTGTATTTTACAATTTTTGCAATTTAGTCCTAAAGGACAAATTAGTCATTATTTCATAAAAATTCCTTCATAAAATTTTCTCACTATCATGCAATCATGTCATAAACTCAAAAATAACCATGAAATATATTTTTCTACTTCGGATTTGTGGTCTCGAAACCACTATTCTGACTAGGCCCTAATTCAGGATATTACAATTCTCCCCCTTTATGGATTTTTGTCCCCAAAAATCTTACTGGTGAATAGATTTGGATATTGGGTTCTCATGTTTTCCTCAAGCTCTCATGTTGCCTCTTCTACCCCATGTCTTTGCCACATACTTTCACAAGGGATATACTTTTGTTTCTTAACTATTTGACTTCTTGAGCTAGAATCATAACCGGTTCTTCACCATAAGTCATGTCTGGTTGAATCTCAATCTCTGTTAGGGTAATCACATGGATACATAGAATACATGGATACATGGAATACATCATGGATCTTTTTCAACTCAGAAAGCAAAGCTAGGCGATAAGCTACAGGTCCTATTCTCTCGGTGATCTCATAAGGTCCGATAAAACGCAGACTTAATTTGCCCTTTCAGACAAATCTAAGGACTTTCCTCCAAGGAGACACTTTCAAGAACACTTTATCACCGATTTGGAACTCGATCTCTTTTCGTTTCAATTTAGCATACGACTTTTGTCTATTAGAAGCAGCTTTTAAACAGTCTTCAATTTCCTTAACTAAGTCAACCCCATGAATCTGATTTTGCTTGAGTTCAGTCCAATATAAAAGCGTTCGACACTTATGCTCATATAATGCCTCGTAATGCACCATTTTCAAACTCGATTGAAAGCTGTTGTTATAGGAAAATTCAACCAAAGGTAGCTACTTTTCCCAAATACCTTGGAATTCTAACACACAACATTTGAGCATATCCTCAAGCACCTATATTACTCTCTCCGACTGACCGTCGGTCTGTGGATGGAAAGCGGTACTAGAGTTTAGCTTTGTACCCAAAGCTTCTTAGAACTTCTTCCAAAATCGTGACGTGAATCTCGGATCTATATCCAAAATGATCGATAATGGTACTCCGTGTAGCCTTATAATCTCTGAAATTTACAAGTCAACTAACTTGTCAAGTAAATAATCTGTACGCATTGGTATAAAATGAGCTAATTTTGTAAGCTTATTAATCACAACCCAAACATCATCTTTCTTCTCCGATGTCACTGGCAAACCCGTCACAAAATCTATAGTAATACGGTCCCATTTCCACTCGAGAACCAAGATAGGCTATAATGAACCAGAGGGTACTTGGTGCTCTATTTTTACTTACTAACAGATCAAGCACTTCGATACAAACTCAGAGATATCTCGTTGCATGTTCGGCCACCAATACCATTTCTTCAAATCGTTGTACATCTTGGTGCTACCGGGGTGAATGGACATATGACTACTATGTGCCTCATGGAAAATTCTCCGAATCAGCTCATCATCCTTTGGTACCTAAATTTGGCCTTGAAACTTTACACAACTACCTGAATCGATCTGAAAATTTGAATCGGTACTCTATTTGCACTGAACTTTCTTGTCTTGCAATTCTCTGTCCCCTGACTGGGCTTCACAAATCTCTTGAATGAATATCGGTTTAGCTCTCATTTCTGCTAAAACCGAACCATCATCGGTTAAGGTAAACTACATATTCATAGCTCTTAAGGAAAATAACGATTTTTGACTAAGAGCATCGGCAGCAACATTTGTTTTCCCGGGGTGGTAATCAATAACCAACTCACAATCCTTTAGGCACTCCAGCCATCTCCGTTGCTACAAGTTCAATTATTTCTGTATCATCCAGTACTTAAGACTATTGTGATCAGTGAACACTCGGCACTTCTCATCGTATAAATGGTGCCTTCAAATCTTTAATGCAAACACTATTGCAGCCAACTCCAAGTCATGAGTCGGATAATTCTTTTCATGGGGCTTCAATTGTCTCAAGGCATATGCAATAACTTGCCTTCTTGCATAAGTATGTGGCCCAATCCATTTAAGGATGCATCATTGTAAATCACGAACTCCTTCCCGTATTCAAGTTGTACTAGAACAGGAGCTTAAGTCAATAATGTCTTTAATTTCTAAAAACTCTGCTAGCATTTTTCTGTCCATTCAAACTTAACATCTTTTTGCAATAACCTTGTCATTGGAGTAGGGATCATGGAAAATCCCTTGACAAACCTTCAGTAATAGTTGGCCAAACCCAAGAAGCTTCTGACCTCGGATACATTTCTCGACAACTTTCATTCAACAATTGTCGAAATCTTATTGGGTCAACTCTGATGCCATCACCCGAAAAAATGTGGCCCAAAAATCTAACTTCTTTAAGCAAAAATTCACTCTTACTAAATTTGGCATAAAGCTGCTTATCTCGTAGAGTTTGCAAAATTGTCTTCAAATGCTCGACATGTATGTCCTCATCGTGAGAATAGATCAGGATGTCATCAATAAAGACTACAACGAATTTATCCAAGTATGGTCGAAAGATACGGTTCATCAAATCCATGAATACCGCAGGAGTATTAGTTAAGCCAAATGTCATGACGAGAAATTCATAATGGCCATACCTCATCCGAAATATAGTCTTCGGCACGTCGGACTCCTTAACTCTTAATTGGTAATACCTGGATCTCAAGTCTATCTTGGAAAACATTATAGCTCCTCTCAACTGGTCATATAAATCATCGATCCTTGGCAAAGGATACTTGTTCTTTATAGTCACTTTATTAAGTCGTTGATAATCTATGCATAACCTCATAGAACCATCTTTCTTTTTTACGAATAATACGGGAGCACCCCACGGAAAATGACTTGGTTTGCAAAACCTATATCTATCAATTCTTGTAGCTGAGCCTTCAACTCCTTTAACTTAGTCAGAGCCATTCTGTAAGGAGCAATAGAAATAGGTGTAGTACCTAGAGCCAATTCTATACCATATTCTACCTGTCTAACTAGAGGTAATCCGGGCAATTCTTCTGGGAATACATCTTGATACTTGCAAACTACTAGCACTGACTCAATTTTCAACTCTGACTTTTTTGTATTCATTACAAAAGCAAGGTAAGCTTTATACCCTTTTCTTATACATCTCTAAGCGACCATGGAGGAAATCACTGTAGGCAACCTCACGGACTCATCTGCTTCAACTCGAAGCGTATCACCATTCTCACATTTCAGTTCAATAAATTTTCTACCAAAATTGACTATCACATCATGATTGGTTAACCAATCCATACTAAGGATCACATCAAATTCATCGAATGGCAAAAGCATGAGGTTAGTTGGGAAACAATAACCCCTAATCATCAAAGGGCAATCTTTACATACTTTGTATACTAACACGTATTTGCCTAGGGGATTGAATACTTTTATCACAAATTCCGTAGACTCTTCAGGTATATTCATGCTAGAGACTAGTTTCATGCAAACATACGAGTGGGTAGATCCCGAATCAATCAAAGCAACAATAGAAATTTCATGGAGAGAAAATGTACCCGTAATTACATCGGGTGATGACGCCTCTTCGCGAGCGCGAATGGCGTACGTCCTTGTTAGTGCTCTACCCTTGGGTCTTGTAATTTGCTCTTTGGGTGCACCTTTACTACTCACTCCCGTACCCGAGTTTCTTTGGGGTTTACCTCTAAAGGGGGCATTACTCAATCTTGCACTCTGATTTTTTTCCTTTTCGACCATCTCGGGGCACTTTCTAAAAAAGTGGTCTTGAGAACCACATTTGAAGCAAACCCATTCATGTGCGCGACATTTGCCAAGGTGGCTTCTACCACACTGAGGCATTCAGGCCTACTAGGTTGAGTATTTCCCACACTCGCAACTGAGGTAGTTTGAGCCTTGGAGACTGAATACTGTTTACTTTTGCCTTTACTTGAAAACCCCGCTGACGTAGCTAATCGTGTAGTAAATTCTTTTGATTTCTTGGATGAAGATTGTAACGACTTGCCCAACTATCTCTTTCTTGAGTCATGAGACTCCATCTCAGCTTTCCTTTTCTCCTTGGCCAACCCTTCAGCCTTTCAAGCTCTATCCACGAACCCTACAAACTCCTTTAGATCTAGAATACTGACAAACATTCGGATGTCCTCATTTAAACCATCTTCAAACCTTTTATACATGAGGATTTCGGTGGATACACATTCTCGAGTGTATTTACTGAGTCTCATGAACTTACGCTCGTATTCTGTTACGGTCATCCAACCCTATTTCAATTCTAGAAACTCCTTGCGCTTCTGGTCAATAAACCTTGGACTGATGTACTTCTTGCGAAATTCCTCTTGGAAAAATTCCCAATTAATTTTTTCTCTTGGTACCACTGACACAAGGGTGTTCCACTACTGATAAACGGAATCTTGTAAGAGAGATACGACACACTTTATACACTCTTCAGGTGTACAAGATAATTCATCAAATACCCTGATGGTATTCTCTAGCCAAAATTCTACTCTTTCCGGATCATCATCTTTAGTAGCCCAGAACTCTTCTGCCCCTTGTTACCGGATTCTATCAACTGGAGGCTTATCTCGTCTTACTACCTCAACAATTTGGGGAGCTATTGGGGTAGATTGAGGAATTTAAAGGGGTGGATGTAACGCCCCTCACCCGTAACCATCGTTGAACACGGATACGAGGCATTACTAAACAACACTCGCACGATCATTTGATTTCAACATATAATTTCTATAATAAATTTAAAACTTTTTCATTCATATACGTAACACCCACATTATGGGCCTATGAGACCCAAACGATAAATTAGGTATGATCCGGGGCCAAACTTGAATTTTTTGAACAGTTATGAAAATTTTCACTCAAAACAGTGTCACACGCCCGTTTGACTCGGGACATGCCTGTGTGACTTGGGACACGCCCGTGTGACCAACACTTAGGCTATTTTCCAAGCCCTTTTTGTTGTTCTTAATCAATTACACTCAAATACATTTCATAGACACATATCATACCCTTAATTGTTCCTAACTTAACCGTTAAATACATATAATATACCCAACTACATCAAAGCATTTCCACAAGCATACATAAAATAGGTTTACATACCCATAACCAATATAAGCCACATCTCATGGCCTTATACAATTGAGTAACATAATCCAATACATTTGGCCAAATCATAAGAATACATGTTACTAATAACTGAATCTGAATACATGCCACTCACTCGAAAGTAATTAAGGTTTATTAGTATCTCGACTTGATAAATTGATAGTGTGATGCTGCCTCTGACGATCTCCAACCCCGAGCCAACCTAACAGCACTAAGAGAAATGGAAGAGAGGGTGTAAGCTTTAAAGCTTAGTAAGTTGGCATATAATAATAAGCAATTAAATTAATAAAATGTTTTTATTTCTCAAAAGGCATTCTTAAGAAATAAAATCATTGTATACATGTTTCCACTTTTTACACATGTTTAGCTTAGGCTATTTTTTGAGCCACAGTTGCTAAATTAATTATCTCTTAAGCTACAGAACTCAAAATTAAAATCCGTAAATTTTCCGTGAAAGTAGACTCACATTCCTTCTTGCCTTCAGAATTTTTGGTTCGGAAAATTAGTATAGTTTATTCATTAAAGGTTCCCCTGTTTCGCAGTCCAATGAACCTACACTCTCTTCACTAAAAATCGATTATCTCATTATACAGAATTCAAATAATGTTTCCGTTTGTTTCTCTTGAAAGTAGATTCATAAAGTATTCTGAGCCTATAAATTACACATTATAAAAATTTTTATATAATGTTTAGTGATTTTCCAAAGTCAGAATAGGGGATTCCAAAGTCCATCTAACCCTATCTCACAACAATACAGATATCTCACAAATTGAAAATCATTTGCTTACTCTACTTCTTTTATGTTAAATTAGACTCAATGTGATTTAATTTCATATCTAATTTGGCTTCTAATTTAATTTCCACCATTTATGGTGATTTTCAAAGTCACTCCTCTGCTGCTGTTTTAAATTGTTTATCCCAAATTTCACCTCTTTCACTAAAATTCCTTATTATCAATTCAAAATAACATTTATCCATATTTATCTTATCAAAATTCGATCACTTAACTAACTCATGGTTCAAAACCCATATATTCATATCACGGTATTTATTTCCACATTTTTCACATCAAAATTCCATTTAGCAAACTTGTTTCTCCTGATGAACACTTCGGAATGTAACAATATTCGATGGTTTTACCACATAGCTCCACCTTCTGTAATTGATACCCAACTTCGTGGTATATGCACATTATACCACACTATTGGGCTAACATATGTATTTGTGGCATACGGACTTAGCGCCACTTTTCGAATCAACATGTATAACCGTGGCATATCCACATAGCACAATGTTACATGTCTAACCGTGACATATCCACTTAGCACCACGTTAATAAATCAAAATGTGTAATCGTGGGATATCCACTTAGCACCACGTTACATGTAGAACTGTGGCATATCCACTTAGCACCATGTTTTTCCATTCCGAAGATTCAATCGAGATTTTCTCATTTAACACCAATTCATCAACCGAAATTCACAGTTTATATCAATTAGTTGTACAATACTAAAACTTATTTCACATATCACAATAAAAGATCATAACATAATAAAAACAATACATTATTTACATCTAAACTTACCTGCACTTATTCATAACTTCATATCCATACTTACACATGTAATTGCATCACAGCATAAAACACATTCATACATTATTTCATCACATCACATGATCATTATCACTTTCTATAACACTTTATTATATCGTTTTGCTACCCGTTGAACCATGCAAAATTTTAAAGGATACTCAGAAAAATGCACAAAAGTGCCACACATATATTGTAGCCAAAGCTACCACTGATATGTAGCCGAAGCTACCACTGAAATGTAGCCAAAGCTACCACTGATCACTGAACATTGAGGCGATTCATGGGCCTGCTCACACAAGCTGTTAGTCCAATGTTAATATGCAGTGCTGCTCACACAAGCTGTCAGGTGTCTGCAACACTTGCTAGATCACCCAGCCACTGATATAACAATATGGACTAGCACCCGGAATCACATAATTACTGATACATTGAGGTTCCTAGTGACATGTCACTCATATCCGATTTGATTCCTAAAGTTCAATCGGGACTTTATCACACTTGTTGAAACTTGTCAATAAACACTTAATCACATATCTCATAACTATAACTAATTTACTATTTCACATAATATTCATATATCATGAAAAGTACTTTGAATACAAAGTTTCAATTCATTTCTATGTTATATTATATCATAGACATAATTTAAATCAATTCATATCCATAGCAATTTCAACATTTAATTTAGCAGTAATCAAATTAACATACTAATTAAGGTTTCAAGCATATCCAACAATAGCATTGCACTATTATTAATACACCAACTTACCTCAAACGCAAAAACAACTATAAATATTGATTTTGCCCATAATCTCGTTCTTCCCCGTTTTAAGCCCAAATTTCGTGTTTTCTTGATCTAACATATCAAATAACACTCATTTAACAATCACATTACTCAAATTTTAAAAATTTTACATTTTTTCCCCTAAAGTTTGTCCAAATTACACTTTTACCCCTAGGCTCATAAATAAATTTTTATTCAATCTCTTTGCATTTTAGGCCTAACTGAATCATTTCATAAATATGGCAGCCCACAATTCTCATTAAAACTCACACTTATGACCAATTTTATAACTTTTACGATTTAGTCCTTTCAGACATTTTCGTCGAAAATCACTTGGTAAAAATCGTTTCTCTAACTATAAACATGCATAATCTACCATAATTCATCAAAATGCACAATTATTCACCATGGGTTAATTTTTGAAATCAAACCCTAACTCAAATAAATGGTAGAAATAGAGAGATCATGTTACCGGGATTTCAAAAACGTAAAAATCATTAAAAACGGGGCTAGAACGGACTTACAATCGAGCTTGAAGCTTAAAAACCCTAGCCATGGTTTCTACATGCTATATTTGGCCTGGAGAAAGAAGATGAGCAAAATTTTTCTTCATTTTCCCTTTATAATTCTTTTAAATTACTAAATGATGAAAATGCCCTTAAAGACTTTTCTTTCAAATTTGTCTTATTCAAGCCCATTTTTGTCCAACAATTTAACCAATGGTCTAATTACTATTTAAGGACTTTCAATTTAAAACTTCATAACAATTGGACACTTCTACCATATGGAACTCAACTTTTGCACTATTTACAATTTAGTATTTTTGACTGAATTGAGTGCCCAAACGTTAAAATTTTCGAACGAAATTTTCACAAAATCATTCTGTGAAATCATAGATCATAAAAATATAATAAAAATAATATTTTCCTTGTTGGATTTGTGGCCTCAAAATCGCTGTTTTGACTAGGCCCAAAATCGGGATGTTATAATGGAGTTTGTTGTTGAACGGTCGGGTTCGTTCGAACGAACTCTATGAACCACTCATTCATCATATGGAAGAAGGCCTCCCGGGCCTCTCCTCCTTGACTTATAGTAGCTGGTCTATTTTCTGTTCCAGCTGGCACCATCCCTTTAGCGGGTCCCGATACGTTGCTTTCTACATCGTCTGCTTCAGCTATTTCAGGATCTATTTACTATAAGAGAACACATTTAAACTGTCAGGAGTCATCACACTATCATATCTCATATATACATAAGTTTGGCATGTATAGCTAGACTCGTGCATATGTTAGGTTAGTCCTAGAATTGACTAAACATTAGCTCTGATACCACTAAATGTGACACCCCTTACCTGAGTCCGACTTCAGGACGGGGTACGAGGTATTACCGTACTTTATCATGCTTGAACATATAAACTCGGGCTATAAAAACTCATTACTATTTAAAAACTTTTCATACATTCTCTTAATATCCTTACTGTGGGCCTGCGAGGCCTAAAACATAGGTCGGGGACAGTTTGAAACCAATCCGAGAACTTTCGGGCACTTAAAAAATTTTTGCTTGAAACAGGGCCATAAGCCCGTGTGAAGTGGGACACACCCGTGTGGGAAGGCCGTATGGTCGGACACGCCAATATCCCTAGCCCGTGTCGAATTTATTTTTATTTCGAACCTACAGGGGTTTTTACATGGTCGAGCACACGCCCGTGTCTATGGCCCATGTCCCTCACACGGCCTAGAAATGCCCCGTGCTCTCAACCCGTGTAACTCTCTGATTTTTCTCAAAGAACAAATGAAATTCACATGGCCAAAGCACACGCCCGTGTGCCCACCCGTAACTTAGTCATATACACCTGTATCACTCACCAAAAAACTTTAGTCTATCTCTTTAAATTCATTAGTTTGAATACTCTTCCCATTAAATTACTTAGAATACCAAAGGATACCCGATTGTCATTCTCATAATAGGATGCCAATGCCATACCCTAGATATGATCTTACATGGGATCTCAAGTTGATGCCGAAGCCATCTCCTAAATATGGTCTTACATAGAATCTTATATCGATGTTGATGCCGTGTCCCAGACATGGTCTTACACGAGATTGAAAGCTAATGTTGATACCATGTCCCAGACATGGTATTACATGAGATCTTTCTTAAATGCCAATGCCATGTCCCAGACATGGTCTTACAGGGTATCTAAGTCTTATTTCGGTGCAGACACCACGTCCCAGCCATGGTCTTATACGGGACCACATGTCGATGCCAATGCCATGTCCCAGACATGGCCTTACATGGGATCTCGGTCCAGTACTGATTCCATGTCCCAGACATTGTCTTACACGGGACCTACAATTTATCCTGTTATGACTATGGTATCCCTCGTATTCCTTAACCTTTAACCGGGATTTCTCAACTGTAACTTTGTCTTTTCTTGAATAAATTCATATTTATCAAATTCATGGAAGTAACTTAAGTTTATAGAAAATCATCACATTAAATTTTCATAATGCATAAAGATAATTTATTGCATATAACTTACCTCGGATCTAAAATGCGAGTGAATATTCAATTTAGTCCACCACCTTAGTTTTTCCCTAGCTTTGATCCGGGCTTCGTGTTTCTTAATCTAAAATGACAAATTAAGCTTATTTAATATTCACATTGGCTAAATAGCCCATAGTTGACACTTCGGCAAAATTTATCATTTTGCCCCTAAACTTTTGCATATTTGCAAAATGGCCCCTGGGCTCGTATAATGGAATGCATTTATTTTCTTGGTTACCCAAACCTAGCCAAACTTCATTATTGCTCATAACAGCCCCTATTTCTCATCAATTCACAATTTTGCTACATTTTCCTACCTTTACAAATTAGTCCTTATTAGGATTTTCATGAAAAATCACTCAGAAAAATTGTTTACTACACTTTAAACTTTCATATTCTACCACTAGGCATCAAAATACTTGCATTTCATGCATTAGTATATTTTTGAATATAAACCCTAGCTCAAATTAGTGGTAGAAATAGCTAGATTAAGCTACAAGGATTTCAAAAATACAAAGAGAATTAAAAAAGGGGCTCAATTGCACTTACTTGAGAGCTTGAAAATGTCAAAACCCTAGCTATAGAGAGCCCATAAGTTTCAGCACCCAGAAGAAGAAGATGGACAAGATTTTTGTTTTATTTTCCATTTTTATTTCATTAGTAAACCAAATGACCAAAATGACCTTGTACCCTTTCTTTAGAAAATTTTCCTTCCATAGGCATTTTTGTCCATAATGCTAAAAATTTGTCTAATTGCTAAATAAGGACCTCTAATAAATTTTCTAATGCTATTTTATTCTTAAAACTTTTAGAAACTAATATTTTACATTTTTTACAATTTAGTCCTAAAGGACAAATTAATCATTATTTCATAAAAATTTATTCATAAAATTTTCTCACTATCATGCAATCATGTCATAAACTCAAAAATAATCATGAAATATATTTTTCTATTTTAGATTTGTGGTCTCAAAACCACTATTCTGACTAGGCCCTAATTTGGGCTATTACAGCATCTCCATCCTCTCAGTGACAAGCAGCATAAACTAGCGTCGGTTACCTCGCCTCAGCCTGTCTAGCATCTCTGCCCTGTGCTCTCTACCCATGACCCATACCATTACCACCTCTAACCTGTCCACAGCCCCTCGGTGGCTACAGTACTACCCTCTGTGGCTGTGTCATACTAGTACCCGAAGCTTGCATCTGATCGGCCCTCAGTGGACACTCCTTAATACAGTGCTCCAATGACCCACACTGCAAGCACACCCCAGTCCTTCTCCAACACTCACCCTGATGGCGTCTACCACAATCAGTCTATGGCTGCAGTCTAGTAACAGTAATAGGGGCCTGAGCTCTAACCGACCCATCAGCTCTGGCCTTTTTCTTAGGCCTCTATGCAGAACTTGAGGGCTTCAAATCCCTCTTGTTCTTACCCCTCTAGCGATCATGATTCTGGCGCTCAGCGTGCTTAACCTTCTTGGCGATCTTTGCCTTCTCCACCAGTATAGAAAAATAACGTTCCCTCTGTAGAGCCATCAAGACTCTCAAATTATCTTTGAGTCCATCCTCAAAACGAATACATCGCTCATACTCAGAGGCCACCATACCTCGCGTATAGCAGCTCAGTCATAGGAACTCGGCCTTACACTTAGCCACTTATCGGTCTCCTTAAGTCAGATTTAGGAATTCCCTCCTACGGGCATCCATGTAGCTCACCGCCACATATTTCCCCTGGAAGGTAGTCTTAAAGAACTCTCAAGTCAGATTTCGGGCTGAGTGCCCCCCTTAACAGTGAGCCACCACTGGTAAGCCTCATCCCTCAACAGTGAGACTGGACCCTTTAATTTCTGCTCTGGGGTGCAGTTTAAGTTATCCAGGATCCTTTCTGTGGCCTCGATCCAGTACTCGACCACATTAGGGGCAACTCCAATGACACCCTTGAAGAGCTCAACTCCAATATTGGGCTAATTGACCCTTCCCAAAGTCCTTATCATAGCCTGAGACAATGCGTCGTCCCCAGCCATGCGATCTTGAAACCCAGTCTCAGTAACAGGTGACATTGGCATCTCACTCGTATCTAAATTTGGTATGCTACCTAGTGAAGTGGGCTCAGCTTGAGGTCCTCTGCTGCCTCTACCTCGGCATCTAGTACCTCATCTGCGGATACCTCGTGCGCTCATTGTCGAATCATGTTTATCTGTATTAACAGTTTTATGAATCAATTACAGTTCCAATATTTATTAACAAGTGTTTTATGTAAAATAGTATCGATTATTCAAAGTTCATTTTCGTAGATCGTAGTCTCACTACAATTTTCAGTTTCTCTATAATTTTTAGTATACACTAACTAGAGTGCTTTCATTACAGTTTACTACCTATATTAGTTTCAGAATATACTATCCCTAACAGTTTTAGTTTAAAACAAATCACAATTCAGAATACTTACAGCATCGGCCCCGAAGACTCGGTGTACCACTTACTCTGCAAGAACATTTCCAATCATTTGGAAATCAATCAGTTTTTCAAAAGCCCAATTTTTATAAAAACCCGTAATCCACAGCCGAGTTTTGCAACCTGGCTCTGATACCTCTAAATGTAACACCCCAAACCCAGCTTAGACATTATGGTCGTATCTAGCAATGTCATAAGATAGTGTTTTTGAAACCTCGTTGTTACGATGAAAACATTCCTTGTTATTATCTTTAGTAAACCTTTTTTTAGAAATTAGGAAGTCGATTTTATTCATTTAAAACATTTGGTTTGAAACATCCCTCATTAAGGAAACTTTAATAAAACAGTCTAAGTGATCATGCATTTAGAAAATACTTTAACTTTTTGAAAACTGAATTTCCTGCTACCAGCAGGTATAAATCCATAAAGTAAAATAAATAAATAAAAATCCAAATTTAAAACCAAAGTCCCAAAGGGTCCTTAAATTACAACCCAAATAATCAATAATAATCAAATCATAAATCATAAATTGAAAACCATGCATTCCAAAAATTACTGTGGTCACTGCTGAGTCCTCTGTCGCACTGATCCGTCTAAGTCTAGGATTACCTGTACATATTAAACAAAAAGGATGATTTTACATGAACTCAGTGTGTAATCCCGTAGAAAAAAACAAACAACCAGTATTCACAGTGCACAGTTGAACAGTCTTGGGCCTAAGCCCTTTTCAGTATTAGTGACAATTTGGGCCTTAGCACATCTCAGTACAATGTCAAAAATATTGTAGGGCCTTAGTCCATCACAGTATCAATGGCAATAACAGTTATGTAGTAGCAAAATCCTACCCAACTAGCCTCTACACACCATCTCCGTACAACCCTACACACCATGTGGGGATTAAATCAACCCACCCATCCCTACACACCATGCTGTACCGAAATGAGGCACATAATCAGTAATTTGCAGCAGAGCTTTCAGATAACAAGCTTAATAGACTTTCAGATGCTTCCTCCAAATAACAATAACCCACCCCGATGTAATGCAATATACAAAAGATGTCATGCTATTACATACATTTAAATATCATAATTCATGCTCGGTAAAAAAACGAGATAGACAGATCACTCATATACGGGTATAAATAGGGCTTACCGACCCATCAGTAGGTCCACAATCGACTTAAGCAACCCATGCAACCTTAGAAAACTTTTTAGAAAAATGGGCTCACATGCCCATGTGGCCCACACGACCCAAATGGCCTTGGCCATCTGATTCATTTTTAATGTAACTTATGCTAGCTAAATATTCATATATGTTTTCACTATTTACTTATACGTTCATTCAAAGCTATCTACTTGAGTCATTGTCACTAAATTATTTATATCTTGAGCTACAGAATTCTAAATTAAGATCCGCTTGATGTTTTTGAAACTAGGCTCAAATACCTTTCTACCATAAAATTTTTAGGATTTATAGTTTATCAAATAATTACAGTTAAATCTTCAAATTTAACCCTATTTTACTGTTTGACAGCTTCAACCTCTCCTTACTAAAAATTATTTATCTCTTAGTACGGAAATTGGATGATGTTTCCATTTGTTTCTCTTAAAAATAGACTTAATAAGGATTTAAAAAATTTTAAGCCCCTTATTATTTTTCTACAATTTTTGATGATTTTCCAAAGTCAAAACAAGGGAACTTGAAATCATTTTGACCTTATCTCCCAAAATTTATTATATCTTATAATTTACAATTCCATTGCTTACACTGTTTCTTCCATAAAAAACTAGACTCAATAAATTTTAATTTCATATTTTATTCAAGCTCCAACTCAATTTCAACTATTTTTACTGATTTTTCAAAGTTAGACTACTACTGCTATCCAAAACTATTTTAGTGCAAAATGTTGATTTCCAAGTTTATAACACCTTTATTTCTTTTCTCTGCAATGTTTCGCATCATTTTCTCTTATTTCTCTTATTTCTCAATAGCAAGCAAATTTGGCTTTTTGTTGAATCCCATTTTTTGCGTTTTGGGTACACAGTTGGTACCAATTCGCTCTGTAAAGTAACCCGAGCCATCAAAAACCTATATTTGACCAATATATCCTGTAATTAATCACTTGATTCATCAATCAAACCAAATATCCCCAACATAAAACTCAAGAAACTAAACCAACGATGACTCGAAAACTTATTGTGACGAATCCAATAACTAGTCGTCTCCACACACTGGAATATCCTCTTAAAACCTTTGAATAGCACCTAAACGAGAGTAAAATAAACCCTTTGTTAATTGCCTAATCGAAATACGATAACTAAGAGGAAAAATTCCACTTACCGAAATGGATGAAGTCAAAAGTTGCACCCAAAGAGATGACTCGCAAAAAATATAGAAATGAAAAGAGTAGGGAAAAAAGAAGAGAATTTCGGCTACAGAGCAAGAGATGAATTGATCAAGAAAACAAAAAGAGAGGGGAAAGAAAAGAAACAAGATTCGGCCAAAGGGAAACAAAAATCAAAAGTGAACAAGAAGGGAGAAGAAACGACAGAGAAACAAAAGTCTAAGGTCATAAAATTTGTTGGGAAAAAGGAAAATAGAAAACTGATAAGAAGAAAATCTTATTCTAATAACTTCTCCCCAATTATCTCCTACAAACACTTCCTATTAACCCACTAAAACACAACTACTCAACCGTCTAGTTTAATTTGAACTCCACCATGCCACACGCCTAAAAAAAAATTAATTCCCCTACTTGCACAGGGACACGAACACAGGACCTCCTACACACTAACACTCCACTTAACCACTAGACCAACAGGCCCATTCTGATATATTTTTACCAACAATCAAATTAAAGCCTACTGAATAAGAGTAAGGCCTAATTAATTCAAAATACCAAAATTTGCGTAAGTGAAGGCTTGAACTTGGGACCTCTCAAACACTCCAATAACACATAACCACTAAAGCTGACAGTTATGTGTGTCATATTTTCACAATAATGAAATTAGAATTTTTGGGGTGTTACAGACTATCAAAAAACATTGTACTGATCTGGAGGTTTTTATTGAGTTTACCAAATAGTCCCTTTAACCAAATAGCTTTTTTACAAGCCTCGATAACCATGTACTCAACTTCAGTAGTAGACAATGCAATTGTAGTCTGCAAAGTGGCTTTCCAACTGATGGCATAACCCCCTATAATAAAGAATACCCTGTGAGTGACTTTCTTTTATCAAGGTCAATAGCAAATTCATAATAAACATACCTAATGACTCCATCTCTAATTCTTCCAAACTCTAAGCAAACATTAGTAATACCTCATAAGTATATGAAAATCCACTGAATTACTTTCTAAGGTTCTTTACCGGGATTCGCCATGTATCTACTAACTGCACTAGTTGCATATAATAAATATGGGTGTGAGTAAACAATAGCATACATGAGATATCCTACTTCACTAGAATATTGAACATGTGACATGTAGTCAATCTCATCATTTGATTGTGGAGACAAAGCTGATGAAAGTATAAATTGGGCTGCTAATGGAGTACTAGCAAACTTGGCACTCTGCATACTGAATCTACAAAGAACTTTCTCAATGTACCATTTCTGAATTAGATACAATTTACATGCTGTTCTATATTTGAGAATCTCCATCTCAAGTATCTTCTTTGCTGCTCCTAAATTTTTAATCACAAATTATTTACTAAGATAGGGTTTGACCTTTCTTATCTCTCATTTATCTTTGACTGCTATCAACATATTATCAACATAAAGGAGTAGATATACAGATGAACCATCGTAATTTTTCTTAAAATAAACACAGTTGTCAAAATTGCTTCTTTTGAAATCATGAGTAGTCATAAATAAAGAAAATGCCTAGGTAACTTTTTAAGGCCATAAAGGGACTTTTTCAGTAAACAAACATAGTCATCCTTTTCTGAGACTATAAAGCCCTCTAGTTGTTACATCTAAATATCTTTCTCAAGTTCTCCATGCAAGAATGTTATTTTCACATCAAACTGCTCAAGCACCAACTCATACTTGACCACAATACCAAGTAAGGCTCAAATCAAACCATACTCAACAACCAGAGAAAACACTCATGTGAAGTCTACACTTGGAACTTGACTGTAACTGTTTACAACCAACCTTGCTTTATACCTAAGTTATTCAAAATCCTAGAGTCCTTTCTTTCTTCTTGAACCCTTATTTACCATGAACATCCTTTTCACCCTTAGGAACCTTCACTAGGTCCCATGTTCTATACTTATGGAGTGATTCCATCTCTTTTTGCATGACAATCATCCACTTTCTTTCATAGCTAACTGCCTTGAAATAAGTAGATGACTCTTAATTTACATCTATATCTTCAACCACATTTAAAATATAAGCAATTAGGTCAGCCTCGTTGAACCTCTTTAGAGGTTTAATTTCTCTTCTAGATCTATTCTGTAACACCCCAACCCATATCCATCATTGGAATAGGGTCACGAGGTATTACTGGAGTTTATAGAACTTTTTTTTATCACATGATAATTTATTTTATAAGAAATTGTACAACTTAAATTTTACCCTTCTTCCATAAACACATGTATATTTTCATTTGATCATTTACCCTTTCGATGTATCAAATAATAAACGTATTACCATTTAACCAATAGCTTGGCACTTGTCTAAGCGTCAACAACAACAGTCATTGGTATACTTGAATATATTTCATATAATTTTAGAATCGATAAACTCATTGTATCAACATATCAGACTTGAGATTATTACTTATTACGGCTTACCCAATTTCCATGTATCAGCACATTAAAGATTGCCACATATTCATATAATATGATACATATTATTCTCTTGCCATTTCTTCAAAAACATAAATCATTCATTATACCAAAATTTCATGTATCATTGTTTTCACGGATTTTGTATATATTTATTCCAGGACAATTCATAATCTTGAACATGCATAATTATCAGGTAAGTTTCATATATATGTATTTTCCATGTCATATTTTTAAAATATCGAATAAATATCGTTTTCATGTATTTCAAGTTCAATTTCGTGATTATTGTTTCGTGCTCAAATTATTTCCATGTCAGGGCTTTATTCATTAAGTCATTCGAAATTTTATCGTCATACAATTAATATTATTATTAAAGTATACGAATCTATAATCATAGATGCATATATTCATCAATAAATTCCATGTACAAATATCATCATCTTATATTTCCATATATCCAGTATCACTGTCATTTTTTTTTCATGTACTTCAGGAATATATGTACAAATCTTTTTATATGCATATTTCTTTTTCTGGTCAAGATTCTTACTTACTGAATTTATCGGAATATCGATAGTTAAAATCATATAATATACTTAAAATATGCAAGTCCGTAATCAATCAATTCACATTTACCCTTTTTAACTATGTGTTTACCATCTTCTATATTTATCCTGTTGAATTTCTCAGAATTTCGATGGATTTCCGATAGTACACTCCTGGTGTACAATCTCATTAACCGTCAATTCATACAGGAGTACACTTTTAGTGTACAATTCCAGGTCCGTCAATTCATATGCATGTGTTGCCATGGTATCTTTCAACCATGGTCTTATTCATTGCCATGGTATTTTTCAACCATGGTCTTATTCATTGCCATGGTATCTTTCAACCATGGTCTTATTCATTTTCTCAATTTGTTGCCATGGTATCTTTCAACCATGGTCTTATTCATTTTCTCAATTTGTTGCCATGGTATCTTTCAATCATGGTCTTATTCATTGCCATGGTATCTTTCAACCATGGTCTTATTCATTTTCTCAATTTGTTGCCATGGTATCTTTCAACCATGGTCTTATTCATTGCCATGGTATCTTTCAAGCATGGTCTTATTCATTTTCTCAATTTGTTGCCATGGTATCTTTCAACCATGGTCTTACACATTTCATTTCAGTAAGCACACTCCCGCGAACCTCACTCTCTCGCGAACCTCAATTCTTGGCACACTTCCGTGAACCTCAGCTCCCATGTATTCTTCGGAAGGGCCTATACACATGTATTCTTCGGGAGAGCCACCAGCACACTCCCGCGAACCTCATTTCCCATATATTCTTCGGGAGGGCTGATATTAGGATTACCCTTTCGGGCTTAATCCTTTTTCCTGTATTCTTCGGGAGGGCTACATCAGGATAGGATCACCCGTCCGGGCTAGATCCTTTTTACCGTCAATTCCTTTTCCAATGATCCATCGAAATCCATTCCATTCAACCGGGATTTACTTTCTTTTTATATCGAGTATTATCAATATTTCATCAATTATTATGCATTGATCATTCAAATCATATTTCATCACATAGCCACATATTTCAAGTGTTTAAAAAATACAATTCAAGTTACACGAACTTACCTCGTTGCTTGTTCGTGTTTACAAATTTATTAATCCGATATCTTTTCTTTTTCGCGTTCGAGTCTCGCATTTGAGTCGTTGGGATCTTTATAAATAAATTTGACCATTGTTTTCATTCATTCCATATTCTAATACATTCAATTAATGCTCTAGGCGAAATTACCATTTGGCCCCCAAACTTTTAATTAATGATGATTTTACCCTTAGGCTCAGAAAAATAAATTCTTGCAATTTAATCCTTATTTCCAGCTGTTATCATCATACATATTAATAACATTCCATAAATTCTATAAAATATCAAAATTTTCCATAATTTCAACACTTTTCAATTTAATCCTTAAAACATATTTTCCCCCGATCTTGAACTAAATTAACAATTTTCATTTAAAATTTTCAATTTAAATAATAAAATAATCCATTTCATGTAATTTGATCGTTTCTAACATTTTTACAAAATTACCCATAAAGTTTTACTTTTATTCGATTTAGTCCTTGGGCTTAAAACATACAAATTAGTCATGCTAACTAATTATTCATACATATTTTCCTCCTCCTCCTCTCCATTCCACATCCTTAATTTATATAATATGCTTATAAGTAACATTATCAATAATTTCACTATTTACTTATATGTAAACATTCAAGCTGTCCACCTGCGTCATAGTCACTAAATTATTTATATCTTGAGCTACAGAAATCAAAATTAAGATCCGTTAATTTTCCCTGAAACTAGACTCACATATCTTCTTACCATAAAAATTTTAGCATTTTTGGCTTAGCCAATAAGTACATTTTATTCTTTAAAGTTACCCCTGTTCTGCTGTATAACTGTTCCGACCTTTCTTCATTAAAATTTAATTATCTCCTCGTACGGGACTCAGATGATATTCCCACTTATTTCTCTTGAAAATAGACTCATTAAATATTCTAACCATATAACTTATGTCGCATAATTATTTTTATACAATTTTTAATGATTTTTCCAAGTTAGAACAGAGGATCCCGAAATCATTCTGAACCAGTCTCACTAAAATATAAATATCTCAGAACACAGAATTCATTTACTTGTTTTGTTTCTTTTATATGAAAATAGACTCAACAAGCTTTAATTCCATATCTTACTCAACTCCTAATTCAGTTTCTACCATTTTTGGTGATTTTTCAAATTTAGCTTACTGCTGCTGTCCAAAACTGTTTTAGTGCAAGATATTAATTACTAAGTTTATATCACCCTTATTTTCTTTCTCTACACCATTTCCCATCACTTTATCTTATTTTCTCTTCACTACCATATCAAGAACATAGAATCATATATAAGAAAACTCTACATTAACATCATTTACATGCTTTTTCAATAATATTAAACTTAAAAATATATGGAAATCTTGATGTTCTTACCTTGTTTTAATGTTTCCAAACTTTAACTTCATTTTGTCTCTCCTCCAGCTTCTATTTCTTGAATCCAACTTGATATTCTAGCTCCTCATAGTCTCCTTAACATTTTTCTCCTTTGGTAGTTATGGAAATTCTTTTGATTTCTAGGTGAAAATGGTGAATTTTTGGTGGAAGGACCAAATTGTAAAGAAAGTAAAACTTTCTTTCTTTCTCTCTTCCTCTCACGTTGGTGCATGGAAATGGTGGGTTTCTTCTTCTTCTTCTTTTTTTCCACACACACACACACATATATATATACTAAATAAAATAATAAAATAATAAAATATCTTATTAAAATATTAATAAAGTAATATTTATCTTATTAAATAATTATAAAATATCATCACACCATCATTACCTTCTAGATTTCTCTCTCCTTCTAATTGACCATTTTGCCCTTCATGATCTTTTAAAATTCCATCCTTGAGTCATCACCTAATTTGGTAAAATTGCGATTTAGTCCCTCATAATTCTTTCTCCTATTCAATTTGGTCCTAATTCATCCATTTTCCTTAGTTTCTAGATTATTCCATCCTTAAAATATTTGCACTATTGGTCCTTCAACTTTTCCATATTTACACTTTAACCCCTTAAATTTTAAGTATTTACTCTTGGGCCACAAAACTTTTCTCACTTTTACGATTTAGTCCTTTCTTGGATTAATACATCATAATCACTTCCTACATAGATTTTGTTGATAGAGCTCAAAATTTCTCTTTTTATTTCTTTATTTCTTTATTTTACTGTATCAATGATAGAAATTTTCGGGATATTACATATTCTTGGTAATAAAATATTGTGATGCTGATTGTGGTGAATAAGCAATTCTAATTTGAGTTTTTATACTAACTTGAGTAGTAAACTCTATTCTAGATTCTGGATTAATCTGAAGCTCCACCTACTTCATATGTGTGTTTGATTTCTACTTGTCTTTATTGAAAGAGTCTTTAAGAGGTTAGTTAGGCAACATAATAGTTTCATAAAAAAAACCTCTACTAATCACAACTTTCCAATTTTTAAGACACCATAACTTATACCCTTTAGCACCAGCCTTATATCGAAGAAAAACACACTTAATATATCTAGATTCCAATTTACCATTATCAACATGAGCATAGCAGAACGCCTAAAAATCTTCAAATCAAAATAATCAGTAGGAGTACCAGACCATACCTCTTATTTTCTCAATGGAAACGAACGGTGACCGATTAATCAGACAACATGCAGTGAAGGTCGCTTTAGCCTAAAACAACTTCGATAAACAAGCATTTGACAACATACATCAAACCATTTCCATGATTGTTCTATTCATTCATTCTGCAACTGTAACAGCCCAATTTAGGGCCTAAATGGACGGTGGTTTCGAAAACCACGGATCCAAAGTAGAAAAATTTATTACGATTAAGTTTTAATATTTACTGTGTGATTAGATGCTTGTGTGAAATTTCATTAAGAAATTTTATTGATTGAGTGTCCAATTCATATTTAGGACTAAATTGAAATAGGTGAAAAATGTGTGTTCTAATTCATAAAGGTACTTGATTAGAATGGGTTTTTAAATTAGATGTCCTTATATAGTAATTAGACCATTATTCTTTACTTTGGACAAAAATAGACATGGAAAGATAAAATACCAAAGGTTTTCATGAAGGGCATTTTGGTCATTTGGTAATTAAAAGAATTAAAAAGGGAAAATCAAGCCAAATTGGTGTCCATCTTCTTCATTTGGCCGAATATATCAAGGGAGAAGCCATGGCTAGGGTTTCCAAGCTTCCAAGCTTCATAGTAAGTCTATTGTTGCCCCGTTTTCAATGCTCTTTACATTTTTGAAACCCTCGTAACATGAACTCTCTATTTCTACCATTTATTTGAGCTAGGGTTGAGATTTGAAAATTTACCCATATGTGAAATGTTTGTGTTTTGATGTCTAATGGTAGAATATGAATGTTTGATGTGTAATAAACGACTTTTACAAAGTGATTTTCGACAAAATTGCGTAAAAGGACTAGTTTGTAAAAAGTTGTAAAATGAGTGTAAATGTGTGAATAAATACAAATGTGGGTTGCTATAGTTATGAAAATGGTTCAGCTAGGCCTAAAATGCAAAGAAATTGAATACAAACCATTTTACGAGCCTAGGGGCAAAGTGTAAATATGACAAAGTTTAGGGGCAAAAATGTACTTTTTGCCAAAATGTGAATTTGGGTTAATTTGAGTAGCATGTTGAATAAATTAGTGAAATGTGTTGTTATAGATCAAGAAACTCGAGTTTTGGATCTAGAACAGAGGAAAAATAAAGTATGTGACTATTAGGCCCATTACGCCATTCTTGTGTCGATGTAAGTTTGTATGTAAATAAAGCACCGTTTTTACTTACTTTTTCATATTTTGATATATTTTGTGTAATGTAGCTGAATAATAATTGTAATTGATGAAGTATCGACAAGTGATCTCGTGTAAGACCATATCTGGGATATGACGTCGACATCGATATGAGATCCCGTATAAGACCATATCTGGGATAAGGCATCGGCATCGATATGAGACATCGTGTAAGACCATAGCTGAGCTATCGGCATCGATTTATGATCCCATGTTAGACCATATCTAGGATTTGGTATTGGCATCTTAATATGTGCATGAGACCCCCGGGTATCCTTTAGTATTCTAAGTGGTTCAACGTGTAGTTCGATGATATGACATAGTGTAAAAGCAAGTGGAACTGGTTGTATTACAAGTTGATGCAAGCACGTGTATATGTACACCCATGAGCAATGTGCTCGGTATGTGAGTGAATTTTGGTAAGAATATAAACAAGTAAGTTATACTTATGAGAATGTTCTTGTGATGACCTTGTGATTATAGGTCTATACTTATGATGTATAAATATGTGGTAAACTTGATGGATGATCATGTGTGAGGCTTTTAGGCCAAATTAAGTTGGGAAATGATATGTTCAAGTGTTTGTTGTTAATGTATATGTTAAATTGGCCAATGAATGGCATGTAAATATATGTTATTGGCTAGATATGGATATGTTTTGGTGATGTGTATGTTTAAATGGAAGTTAAAACAAAGAAATCATGCAAAAGCCAAATTAGCAATAAAGTAGTTTTAGACAGCAGCAGTTGTGTGACTTTGAAAAATCACCAAAAATATTGAGTCTATTTTCATATAAAAAAACAGTGTAAGCAAAAGAATTTCATATTATGAGATACTTGAATTCCTGTGAGACAGAGTCAGAATGATTTCGGAATCCCCTGTTCTGACTTGGGAAAATAATTAAAAATTGTACAAAAATAATTATGAGTTATAATTTATATGCTTAAAATCCTTAATAACTCTATTTCAAAATGATAACATCATTCGGATCCCGTATGAGGAGATAATTAAATTTTAGTGAAGAAGGTTCGGAACTATCGGACAGCGAAACAGGGGTGACTTTAATGAATAAACTGTACTTATTGGCTAAACCAAAAATTCTGAAAATTTTATGGAAAGAAGATATATGAGTCTAGTTTTAGGGAAAATTTGCAGATCTTAATTTGGAGTTTCATATCTCAAGATATAAATAATTTAGTCACTGTGACTCGAGTAGACAACTTGAGATGAACATAAGCGAATAATGGAACTTATGCAAATATGATTGTATATCTTGAGAACATATTTTGAGGAGTGTTAAAAGCATGTTAATAAATTGTTCATTATTTACATACCTACTTACTAAGCTATATGCTTACTCTCTCTTCCTTTCCTTTTCCTATAATGTCACAGATGCTAGCTCGAGTTGGAGGTCGACAGGGACTTTATCACACTAACAAGCTATGGATTGGTACCAATAATTTTTATTCTACCTTTTTAAGTCTATGGAATGTATAGGGACTTGGTCATTTGTGTACATATTATTATGAGTCGGCCCAGAGTATTGGCCAATGCTAATTGAAGGTCATTGTTGTATAAGGCCATTAAATGTGGCCAATATTTGTTATATAAGCTTATGATGATGCATTTCATGGATGAGTATGATTTCCTACATGTAGATAAATGAATGTGTGGTAATCACTAAATGTGAATGGTTGAGTGAGTTGTATGTTATGATTTGTTAAGTATGTGTGTGTTGATGTTTCAGAAGCTTAATTACGTCAAGGAAATGTGTCATTGAAGTTATGTTCAAGTATGTACATATTAGGGTGGAGAATGGCTTGGAAAATAGCCAACTTCTTGATCACACATGTAGAGACACGGCCATGTGTCTCAGCCGTGTTGAGGACACGGCCCAGCACATGTGCATGTGGCATGGCCGTGTAACCCTAAATGGATGATGACATCATAAACAGAGAGTTACACGAGTGGAGGACACGGGCATGTCCTGATCCACACAGGCGTGTGTGACCACACGGCCTACCTACACGGGCATGTGACTCTCCAAAATATGAAAACTTTCCTAGTGTCTCAAAAGTTTCAAAAGTTCTCGGTTTAGTCCCTAACTACCTTCAGTGCATGATTTGGGCCTCGTAGGCCTATAAAAGGGACATTATGCATATATTTGAAAAGTTATGAATTTAAATGGAAATTCATGCCTCAATTTTATGTGCTTATGTATGGTTCAGTCCAGTAATACCTCATACCCTATTCCGGCGTTGGACATGGTTAAGTCCAGTAATACCACGTACCCTATCTCAACTGTCTCACGATCCCTTCTAATTTATACAATTCATTAAACTCATCAGAACAAAATTCCAAGCCATTATATGTGCAAATTTGTTTTATCTGTCTTCTTGTTTACTTCCAGATCATAGTCATCCTATTCTTAAACATGGGCAACACATCACTTTTCTACTTTAGAAAAAATGCCCAAAATTTTTTGGAAAAATCGTTAATGATCGTAAGCATATAATTAGCGTCACCCATTGAAGGCAGTTTAGATGGTCCCCAAAGTTCAGAATGAATATAATCTAGCATTCACTTCGTGTAATAGATTCCTCTAGTGAATCGAACTCTCTAGTGCTTCCCAAAAATATAGTGTTTACAGAAGTTCACTTCGCTAATGCCTTGTTCATCAAGAAGTCCTCTTCTGCTTAATGTTGTCATGTCGTTCTCACTCATATTCCCTAGACGCATATGCCAAAGTCTAGTAACATCATCATCTGACAAGGAAAAGGAAGCTACAGTCGCATCACCAGTAACAGTTGAACCTTGCAAAATATATAATTTGAAAGTCTTTCTTTGCCCTTTCATCACCACGAGGGAACCCTTGCTAATCTTTAGAGCCCCACTCAATAAAATTAGATTTCTCTTCAATTCTGGCACATGTCGTACGTCACTAAGTGTTTTGACGATTCCACTGAACATCTTAACTTTGATCGTGTCAATACCTGTAATTCTACATGAAGCATTATTTCCCATCAAAATAACACCTTCAAACATTGTTCCATATGTGTAACCAAAATCGAGGAACCATTCCTTACTCACTTTAGAGTTGTGAACAGAAGCAAGTAGGAGTTCACCATCGCTATAGTCTTCTACTACATCAACTTCACTGGATTGTTCTAGTTGTTTTCCTTTTTGATTCGCAGCATCTTATTCTGCAACTTATAACACTGAGACTTAATGTGCCTTTTCTTCTTGTAGAAGTTATAGGTTTTACCTCTGTTTGAAGATCTTGCCCCCACAAATCCCCTTATTTTACCATTTTATTTTTTCTTCAACAAATGGCAAGATTTCGGTCACACTATCTCTAACAATAAGAATAAATTTAAATTTAAATTAAATAATTATTACAAAATGATGCCAAAATTTTTATTTGTAACAATTAAAAATATATAAAAATAATTATCAAATTCAATTTAGAAAAATAATAATTCTCAACATGAAGGGATAAACTTATACTAATGTATAATTTAATTAGTTTACGTGCTTCCATAACTTTTTGTAGGATTAATATTTTTACAATCTAATCATTATATTTCATGCTTCATTTATATAGATCATTGAAGGTTTAGAAAATTAAAAATGTCTAATTATTTGTTTTAGACAAAAAAATTAATCATTAAATACTTTTAATCATTATGATAGAGATATCGAATCGATTAAAAATTTTGTATGCACGACAAACACAATTATGGTAATAAATTCAATATTAGTTTGTTAAAATATTGATCATACAAAAAGTTAAAGAAGTGTGTAAAATTACCTAAATTTTAGGTTGCATTAAGTGCATCCTTTTCCATCCTCTATTATTATACAATAGTAAATAAAAGTTTAAAACTATTGAATAGTATCAATTAAACAAATCAATTGTTAAACTTAACATGATTATGCAACACGAACATGATATTGTGAAATAGTTAAACCTAACATGATAAAAAAAAAGAGCATTGCACGAATGCACAAATATACGAAAATTCACATAAAAGATTATTACATGCCAACCCTATAGAAATATCTAATAAATATAAACTAAAAGGAACAAAAACATAATACAAAATTAAGAGTTATGTGAATAGCGTCAATTAAACCTATCAATTTTTGACATAACATTAGTATAAGACAAAAACAAAAAAAAAATGTCATGATATGAAAAACAATATCAACTTGACCCAAATATATGACAAGTCAAAATCTATGTAATACAAATTAAAAACATGTAAACTTTTATATATAATGTTGACCTAAACATAATATGAGTGAAAGTGTAACGCCCCAAAAATCTCGAACTTCTTTTTGTGTGGTTTTTATGTGAATATGTGCTTAGTAGTCTTAGGCAAATATTATTTGGGTTTTAGAAGGCCCATAGTAGAGTTTGGGTCTAAGCTTAAAAGGGAAAAATATTAAATTTATTTTGGAGTTTAATTTTAGGCTTCCAGAAGATTGGTAGTGGTATGAAGCTGGACTCTCAGTGAGGTAATCAGAAGAGAAAATTTTGGAAATAAATTGGGGAGTTATCAGGGAGAAAAATGAGGAGATGAGAAGGGAGAAGTGATGGAGCTGAATTGGGAATTGAGGCTATGGGCTATAAATATGTGCCGAATTTGGGGTCCTAGGCTAATGCCAAATTTCTCATCTTTTCCTCAAGTGCCGATTTGTATTTTTTTCTTCTCTTCTTTCTTCTTTTCTTACTGAATTCTCTTCTCCCTTTCATCCTTTTACCGAAAAACCATAGAGTTGTGTTTTTTTTCTCTGCAAAAGCCGAAGACCATCCCTAATTTCTTAAAAGCCGAATACCCATGTCCTCTTGCCGATTTCTTTTGTTTTATTTCATCATAAACCTGTTTTCCTTAATCAAGTGGTTAAAACCCGATTGCACACTCAGTAGAGATCTAGGTTGCAGGATTGAAGATTAGTTTCGGTAAGTGCTTAGTTAACCATTTTAGTGCGTTTTGGGTAAAGCCGAAGGGGCTATCTAATCTTTTCTTTTTCTTGTCGTTAACCTTGTTTTAACAAGGGATAGGGTTCTAGGATTCCAAGCGTGGAAAGGATCTCTAGCAAGCAGTAAGTGAACTCGTTTTCAATTTCGGCTTCATGGGTGGCCGAATATAAATATGGTTGATAAGGGTGACTCATTTGGAATACGGGTCACTTGATAATATGTGTGTATTGGTGCAGATCTAAGAATATTTGAGACTATTTGCTAAGGAAGGCTAGAAAAGCCGAAGGTACACGGTAAGGTTACGGTAAGGCTTCGGGATTTGATAAGGTTGTAGTTTCAGGTATAGAATTGATTCGAAAATGGTTTAGGTTGTATGTTGAGGCTGAGAATAGAGTAGTGCGGGTCGTCAATCAGGTGTGTACATACACTACACACATAAAAATCAGCAAAAGCCAAAATCTCGAAATCCCATATGGGCCTGTCGAATTTGTGGGCCCAAATTGGCAAAATTGTGATATGAGATATTATGTTGAAATGATATGCATGAATTGTATGATTGGATTGTGATTGGGCTTAATGGTCTTTATAAGCATGATTGGGCTTAATGGGCTTTATAAGCATGTTTGGGCTTTGTGGGGTTGTAGGAATGCATGTTAGGGATTAATGGACTTTAGGCCTAGTTAAATGGACTCTCAAATTTTCATAAAACTTAACTAAGTAATAAACATGTCTGTGAACAAGTCAACAGACTAAGGTGTGGCAACCAACATATGCATGTCTAGGATTGGATCATGGAAGAGCCTGGTACTTAAGCGGTCTGAGTGACCCACCTCCTCTTCTCTTGAATCCTACTTGGTGCATAGTATCTGTTCATCTTAGCCGTGAGGACTTGTTGATGGGCCAAAATCCATAATTAAAATATGTATCATTAGGAAATACGAAATACCCTTCTAGGATAAAATTACAAAAATACCCTTCTAATGTAGAATTACGAATATGCCCTGTAAGGTAGAGCTACTAAAACACCCTTGTAAGGTAGGAGTATCGAAATACCTCTGTAGGGTAGATTTACGAAAATACCCCTGGGTAGTGAAATGACCAAAATACCCCTAAGTGCTTAATATGTGAAAATGTGTAAAAATGCGTATGATGCAATCATGAATTGTATGTTGCACTTGGGTGGGTTTTGATGATACGGAGGAAGTGTTTTGAGGATCGCATAGTCAATTGATGACCGTGGATGCACTGTAGGCTTTCAAGCCGCCGAGTAGCTTTGCTACACTGCACATATATAGTAGCCTTGCTGCAATGTGAGTAGTGCCGCAACCGGTGCTCTCTTTGGAGTGTAGAGGATGGGTGGGTTGATGTAGACATCCCCACATGAGTGTAGGGTTGGTACAGGTGGAGTGTAGGGTTGGATTTGGGGTGGGAGCATTGCATACATGTGATTTTGATATGATATGAGGTCAATGTGGGCTAAGGCCCAGACCACCGTTATTGATAGGGCTTGGGCCCAATGTGATACGTGTATATTAAACTGATTTGATTGCCAAGGGTCATACACACTGAGTTGCGAAACTCACACCCTTAAATTAAATGTTTCAGGTGACCCTCAGTAGGTGGCTCGACGTGGGAGAGGACTCGGAGATAGCCACACTACAAGTTACTTAGGAATTTTCAATATAGATTTAAATGAAATGTTTCCTTTTAATTACTTAGTTTTATTACTTTATTTTCAATTGATGTAATAAGGCCTTGTGTCTCCGATACGACTGTATTTAGGGTTTATTAATGTTTTGACTGCCCAGTTTTATATTTACTTAGATAAACTTCTCAAATCAAACGTGGTTTAAAATAACATTATTATGTGGGCGTTTTCGTTTAAATATGGGCTTTCATTTTTGGACTTAACATGAACTTGAATTTCTAAATCTCAAACTTAAGTTTGTAAAAACAAGTAAATTTTCTACCGAACATGTTCTTAAATGAATAAAGTCGCTTTGAAAAAAATAGTCCTTTCAATGTGACATTGCCAGATTTGGCCATAACATCTGGGCCGGGTCTGGGGTGTTACAGAAAAAGGTTGTGGAAGTGGGCACTCTATAAGCACTACAAACAATAGAATAAAAAATAGGGGTTAACAAATTATTACGTAATTCGGTTCCTTACACCTGCAGAGCCTACTCAATGAGAATAATTCATTATCTTTTAATAAGTACAGCTAAAGATCCTAATTCTACCACAGTGAAGAATCCTCACTTTTGTATCTCAAATGCTAGATTTTTCACCTTTAAATAAGGCAAGTTATATTGCTTGTCGATGTCATAGCATAAGTGACCACTTCATTTGGAACATTAGAAACCACTTAAAAAAACATTTGCTTTAACATTAAAACCTCAATCAAGGTTGAACAAGCCTTTCTTATTTAGAGCATGAATCTATCTTCAAAAAGTAACCTTTAATTCGTCTTGATCTACTCAAATCTCATCAAATCAATTATATTTAATATAATGATACAAAAGATCATAAAGTCAACTCATATCTTATTGTGTTGCATATCTCTATATATAAGGTAAGTAGACTACATAAGAATCTTTGAAAAATAATCTTTCTTGATTCAATATCTTCTTCAATCATAAACTGAGATTGGTTGCATGAGATCGTCATAAAAATGTGAGCAAATTATCAAAATATTTCTGTTAAACATGCCAACAAATAAGGCAAGTTATGTGCGTAACACAATGATAGATATAAAAATCCTAATGTTTAATTAAAAAACCTAATTTGAAAGTCCAAAACAAAATTCTAACACCTAACCTAAAACAAAGGGAGCCTAAAATGAATCTGAAATCTAAATTAAATAAAAAAATCCCAACAACTAATATCTAACTAAAATGGAACCCAAATAAAAATACAAATCAAAACATATCAAGTAATAGAAAATAAAACATCTAGAAAAGAAATCGTAAACAGAAACCAAAACATATAAAAGATAAATCATGAAATGAAAAATAACAACAATAATAATAACACATCAAATAGAAGCAATAATATCACTAATAACAATAATAATAACAACAACAATAAAAATAAAACATCAGTGATAACAACAATAACAATGTCGCGAATTTTCTTATGATGTGCAAGTGTACACAATTGTTAGCAAGTAATTTAGTAAGGAATACTAGAGTTATTGTCCCCATAGGAATTGATTTGAAAACAAAAATTGCAAAACTAACAAATTGCAACTTCAAAAGAAAATACAATATTTGATTAAATGCAAGTAATATTCAAAAAAAATTTAAGAACAATAACACAATTTGATAATGATGAAATGAAAAGGTAGAATAATTAATTCCCTTAATATGCAACTATTGGTAACAATGTTGCGGCAGTATGACAGTTTATTATTCTAGAAACGACAGTGTATAGGCTTCTCTCGAAGTCACTATGTTCAATTCTTTAATTAATTTAATGTATGTCTATGCAAATTTGATGTCAAAGAATATATTTTCAAGCACCATTCCCACAAGATTATCCACGATAACAATATATGCCTATATCATTACAAATTAAAATCGAAGATATTAAACATGCACCATTCAAGTTTTAAATCCATTAATTATAACATTTTCATAATTAATAATTAACTCAATTACCCACTAATGTTGATCAGGCAATGAATGAATAAATCTCATATTTCATTAAGCATCCTTAAAAAAGTACCAATAATCCCATATTAGGGTTTCATAATTATTCTAACTAATAAACATTTAGCCTATAATCACAAAATTAAAAACAATTAAGAAAAACCCTACCATGATCCAAGATAAAAATAAGAAAAGAAACAAAATGTAATTAAAAATGTAACACAACCCGTTTTTCAATGGTATCGGAAACAGTAGTTTTGGGACCACAATGCCGACGAGTGAGTTCATAAATATTATTATTTAATATTTATGAGTCAAATACAATATTATAGTGAAATTTGATTTGATAAATTTTGCTAATTGGACAGTTAATTAAAGTACAAGTGATTTGGTCTTAAAGTCAGTAGTTTTGGAAAATGAGGTATTGAGACCTCGTTTTTGTAAACTGAGTCTGTAAATATTTCCATTAAATATTTACGAAGCTATTATATAGGTAAATTAAATTTTAGTCTGAAAATTTTTGTGATTAAATGGCTAATTAAGGTACAAAGACTAAATCATAAAAACTGTAAAAGTTAATCGCTATTGATTTTTATTAGCTAAAATACTTATTTAGTAAATTTTTAAGGATCTATAAGGTAATTAGACCTTAGTGCTAAATTTTGGACGGTTAGTGCATGTTAATTAATGAAATTGTAAGTTAGATTTAAGTTTAAAATGACAATTAAGTAAATATTAAAATAATAACAAAAGAAAGAAAATTCATGATCTTCTTCATTTCTTCATTTCAACTGACTTCACCATGGTAAGGAGTTTAAGGTTCAGTCAAGCTTCTATTCTTGCATGTAAGTTTAATTCAAGTTTTCTTTTTGTAATTTTTATGTTTTTGAGTTCGTTGTAACTTGATTTAGCTAAATCGTATCTCTATTTTCAAAACTATTAAAAGTTTTAAAAGTTTTTCATTGATGTTCTTGGAAGATTTTAGTCTTGATTAGCTTGGTTGTAAGTGTAGAAAGGATTAGGGACTAATTTGTGTAGTGAAATTGGTTAGTTTTAATGTAGGGGCTAAAATGAAATTAATTCAAAGATAGGATAAAATTTCAATAAATTTAGATTTTAGAGACTGAAAAAATGAGGTTCAATTGTGGAAGTGATAGTTGTTTTGGTTTTAGGGACTAAATTGAATAAATAGCAAAACTTTAGGAAAATCATGAAAAATTAATCAAAGATGTCATATACATGAAATGAGATGATTTAAAGTGTTTGGAACTAATAATTGGAAATAAATTACTGTATAGATTAAGAATCAATAGATAATCAAGGAAAAGGAAAAATTATAGATTAATCCCTAACAGTCCTACTTTTGTTGTTTGCCCTTAGTAAGTTCATACGATATATTTATATGTATTTTTGTAATGTTTATATTTGAATTGTGTATTTTATTTTGTATGAATGTATTTGAAACTATTTACAAATTGGTATAAAAGGTAATAAATGATTGAATTGTAAAAAATTATTGATACGTGTACTGACCTCGAATGAAAATACGATAGGATACAATTGGCATGCCTATAGAGTTATTTCATGCATTGTATGGGTTTGATATGAGACAAGATGATGACGTATTGTTTATTCACTAAACTTATCAAAATCCAGCATTTGTTGTGGATTATTGAGCTGTCTTTATAGTGATTCAGGTGTGTTTCTGGGGGAGGATGTGTAGCCTCTGAGCTTGGAGCTTAGTGCCCAGGTGTATTCATGGATGATATGGCTCGTTTGAGCAATCCAGTGTGATTTGGGTGGTTACCCATGTATCTGTATTTGTTCATTATAGTTCATTGGGCTAAATTGTTGTTGCAATCGGATAATGATAAATGGTAAAGGTATTATAATGAGATAAAGCATAGATGTATAATGTAAAAGTTCATATGTTCAATTTTTTTTTATATGGCTTTGATTGAGACTGGAATTATATTCAATGGAATGTTTTACAATTTATATATGATGAACTCACTTGATGATATGAATTGCGGTAATAGGAAAAATTGTTTAGTTAATTGTTTTATTATGTAAATGTGAGAATTAAGGTAAGTTATTTTGTTTTGAACCTATAAACTTACTAAGCTTATTTAAAGCTTACTCTATCTTATTTTTTGTTTCCTGTAGTTAACATTTTGTGGAACTCAACGATTAAATCATCCCGAAGATCACACTATCCAACCTCCATTAGTAGACTTTTAATTGTTCAACTTGGTTTATGTGACATGTAAATAAGAGTTGAACTGCACATAATTTTTTTGTAGAAGAAAAGTGAGAAAGGTGATGTATAAAGTATATAAGTGTTGGTTGGCATGTTGATATGTTTACTTATGGCTTGAAATAGTAGCTTTAAATGTAATTATTAAGTATGGGAAATGTGATAGATTAATATGAATATTTGGTATATTTATTTATGATATGGAATGTTTGAACAAGTGAGATTTTGTTGGAGATTATGGAATAATAGTTAAGTGTTTGAATTGAATGTTATAAGTATGATATGTGAAATGGTTTTTGGGGTTAAACTTATAGGTTGTTAGATTGGCAATAGGGTCAATTATAAGTGATAGTAAAATTTTATTAATAGGAAAATTAATTAATAATAAATTTTTATGTTAAATTATAAAATGAAATAATTTTTTTAAAAAAACATTAATTTAATATAAAATATTTTTAATACTATAATTATATATGTACAATAAATATAAAAAATTGACAATTATTAAAATCTACAAAATTAAAATTTAATGATAATATCATAATATATTATATAACTATTACCCAAATTGATTATCTAACCTAACCTAACCTAACCTAACCTTAAACCGATATATTAAATTTGTATATTACTAATACATAAATTAATAATACAACATATAACTATTACTAAAAATATTGTTACATATATAACTATTATTATAACATAGATTATAATAAAAGGTATAGCATTTCATGATATTATAATGTTTAACCATTAATGCATATACATAAGCTATAAATCTATAATATGATATGATATGATATAGTATTATATAATATAGTAAGATAGCTAACGTTCAAATGTATGAAAAATATTGGGAGTTGGAGAATTTCTACTAGTATAATAATAAACAATAATATATAATGTACTATTATTATACATAACTATTATTGTAATATAGATTATAACAAAAATATAGAATTACATGATATTATAATGTTTAATCATTGATTCATATATATATACTATTAATATATTTTACACTATATGATGTGATATAACATTATATAATATAAGAGGAGGTTTAACTTTCAAATGTATGAAAAGTATAAAGGCTTAAAGCACATTTCAACCAGTATAATAATAAATAATAATTAATATATAATGTACTACTATTATATGTAATTATGATAATATAGATTACAATGGAAAGAATATAGTATTACATGATATTATAATGTTTAATTATTTTGGAGGCACTTCAAAGATCTATAAGGCAACCTGCCATGAAAGGCTAATCTTTGCAAAATGATCAGCAATTAAATTGCCATCTCAAGGTACATACTTGATCTCCCACTGACCTTCAGAACTCAGTAGACGTTGAATCATCCAGGCTAGGTAATACTTGAACCCACCGACTCCTCCATGGTCAAGGCTCTAACCACCTTAAGATTGTCTATCTGAATCGTGGCTCTCTTATAACCCTTATTTAATAGAACGAGAAGTCCATCTAGAATGCCCCAAAATTCTGCCTCAAAAGGCGAGCATTTGCCCCAAAAACAATTAAAGCCCAATATCCAATTTTCAGTTTGATCACGAACCACCCCGCCAGCAAAAGCATTCCCAGGAACTCTAGCCACCGCTCTATCAAAAAATAAATGTACCCAATTATTAATGTTACTCTTAACAAAATTGTAAATATGATTCTAATATAATTAATTACATTAGACATCTTCAAACTATGACACTCATTTTAAATTAGTATCTAAATTTTAAAATGTTCTAATTACTTCCTCAAATGATTGATGTTATATTAATCAAGTCCTATTATTGAAATTGTTAATATAAGTATTAAATGACACATAAAATCTTATGTGACAATTTAAAATGAAAATTTTAAGGAAAATTAAAATATTGTTGCATAACTTTTAAAATTAAAAATTAAAAATAAAGTAAAATTAAAAAAAAGAAAGAAAGAAAGAGTGAACGGTAGATTTTGTAAAAATTTCGGAAACTTTAAAACCAAAATTATTACAATATTTATAATTGTTTAAAATTTTTGTTTTAAATTATGTCACATAAATTTGATGCCTCATTTAGTGGTTAATTTAACGATTTTAGAATGTTTGATGATGTAATTAGAATATTTTAAAATTGAATGACCAATTTAAAATGACGGTAATATTTAACTCTAAAAATAATAATTACAGTTATGAAACTTGAACTTAACGGACAAAATATGATTAAGTAGGTTGGTGCTTAAGAGTTAAGTGTGTGTCTATTGAGATTTGAGTGAGTTGAAAAATAAATGGGATTTGAGGATAGTTATATGATAGACTTGAGCCTTTTTCAGTGTCTCAAAGTGTAAGGTGTATGAATCTCATCACATCAGATTGAATGAATGGATTAAACCAAATATTAGGTAGTCTGTCAAATTATCAGAATTAGGTAGAATAATCACTACAAACTAGTAAGAATGGAAAAAATAATATGGACCAATTTCCCTTATATTTGGGGGTGCTTGTTTTCCGTTGATTGTAGCCAGATCAATTTTGATTTTTTTTTGGGGGGAGGGGGGGTTTGACTAGTTCATTTTAATGTTTGGGCCTAGGTTTAGCTACACAGTGTACTTTCCAATGGGTCCTCGTCTTTAGTTGCTGCAATTTGCTTCCACTTCTCTTTCATTTGCTTCATTATCAAATGATGACATTATTTGACCAAGCTGTTATTTAATCAACATTTTATATATATTATTTGATTAAGACATTATGTCTTTATATGTTTCAATTTAGATTTTTTTATTATTTTTGTTTTTAAATACAAATACGTGGGAATTAATGATTTGATAATTTAATTAATACTTTGAAAGATTTAGACTTAAAAGCGAAAAGAATTTAAATTTAAATCTGTAATTTGATTTTAGTTTCGATATTAAAAATTTGAATTTGAATTTAACAAGTTCACTGTTGGCCCTTACCGACCCTACAGTAGGCCCACAGTCGATTAGGACTACTCGTGCAATTCTAGGGAACATTTCAGATAAATGGGCCCACACGCTCATGTGGCTTGCCCGTGTGGATCACATGGTCTGTCCCAAAAACCCACACGCCCATTTGGACTACCCATATGGACCCACACGCCCGTGTTGCACACATAACCCCATTTGGTTTAGCCCGTCTGTCGCACACGACCACACCTGGCCATCACATGGTCGTATGCCTAGCCTTTGTCAAACACACGGACATGCCATTCGTACATGGCCTACCACACGAGCGACCACACGCCCATGTGGCGTTGATAGTTTGCAATTTCAGCTTTTGTCAAATACCATTTTTCTATGTTTTGGGTACACACCTGTTACAATTTTTGTAACACCGCTTACTCGTACCCGATGCTGGGACAAGGTACGAGGCGTTACCCCACTAAGGCACATGCAAACTTACATTTTCCAGTTCATAAAACATCATTCTAAATTAAAACTTTTCAAACGTTGTCTTATAGTCCTTAATGTAGACCTACAAGGTCCAAAACATGTTTTAGAAACAATCTGGGACTATTCCGAGTACTTAGAAAACCTTCAAGAAAAACCACTAAAAACAGGGTACACTCCCGTGTGGATGGGCAATGATTGGTGATCCCAAAACTAACTATGATCACGACAAAGGCAAGCGCACCTATCGAACAGTAGTATAGCTATGGCAAGACCAGAATATCATATCCACGAGGACTAAAAGTACTAGTATTGACTATCTTTTTATTATCTAACCTAAAGATTCAGGGGATTTGTTTTAAACTAAAAACTAACTAAATTAAGAACGCGACAGAGAGTAAATTGAGAAAAATACTTTTAGAAAATTGATTGATTAAGACAATACCCAAGGAAGAATCCACCTAGTCTTCACTTATTATACAATTCTGAATTAGACAATTTATTCACTTGAATTGATCTGTAGAAATCCCTAATTTATGTTAATATCTCTTTCGAGACTAAAAACAACTAACTCTAGGTTGATTAATTGAAATCTCTTTCTAATTAAAACCCCTATTGTTGCATTAACTCAATCTATGGATTTCCATCTTATATTTGACTCTAATCCGGTAAATTTTCGTCATCCTATCTCTAGGATTGCAATCAACTCCGCTTAATTATGTTGGATCTATTTCTAAACAGAGACTTTTGCTCCACTGAATAAGCACATTCAACTTGAATTAATATCCTAAAATACTAAAACAAGAATTAACAAAAATAATTAAGAACAAATCAAGTATTTATCATATAACTCAAAAAATAATAACAACATCCATCTTAGGTTTCATCCCCCTTAGGTATTTAGGGGATTTAGTTCATGTTCATAAATAAAAACATCTCAAATATTGGAAAACAACAAAACATAAAGAACTCAAAAACTTCGAGGGAAATTGAAGGGAGATCTTCACTCTTGATGGAGATCCTGCTTCTGAGATGAATCAGTAGGCGTTCTTTGAGTAATTCTCTGCTTTCTACTCTGTGTGTCTCCTTTAATCCTCTCCTAGTGTGTTTAAATAGACATTGGAACGCCCAAAATACCCAAAAATTAGCCTTTTCTGAGTGAAATTGTAATAAGGCTCAACATGGACACGGGTATGTGGTATACCCGTGTGCAAAGGTTCAAGTCGTGTACAATATTGAGTGGGTTTTAAATCGACACGACCTTGAGATACGGGCTTGTGGCCTACCTGTGTGTCACACACGGGCGTGTGGTCAGCCCGTGTGGAAGTGCTTAGGCCATGTTAAACGCTGATTTTAGCCCATTTTGTCTGTTTTTCGCATGTTTCTTACTCTTTTCACGTTCCTATGTTCACCTAAGTATAAAACATGAAATTAGGGTTAGAAGTATCAAATTCATTAAATTATTCGGTAAATCATCCAAAAATATACCAAGCATGGGTTAAAAATATGTTACTTTTACGGTTAATCAAATATCCCCACACTTAAGCATTTGCTTGTCCTCAAGCAAAATCCTCAACTCACAATTAAAATTAGTTCATCTCAACTTATAATTCTTATTAATAAATTTTGAAATAACCCACAAGTAATCATACATTGAAAATTCAACTAAAAGAACATCAAAGTTTCAAACAATCCAAATTAAGCATTTTATCACTAAAACATAGGTATTTCCCTTCATCTAAGTAGTTACCTTTAATTCAAAATTACACAGAGTTGAGATCCTACCGAAAGATTCATTCAAATCACTTAAGGTGTTTAAGGTTCAGAACTAAGCACTCAATTATCAACCATGAAAAATTATTACCATAAGCTTGCATGAAAATCATATCTCCACCACTATAATTTGAGATGATACATCAATCAAAGGGTCTTTAAAGGGTTGTAATGGGGCTTTGGTTAAGGGTGTGGATAAAGGTTGAAGAAAGAATGTTAGAATTGAGATTGAACTAAAAAATTACCAAACTAGAAGAAAACTAATACTGAGAAATTACATTACTAAATAATTAATCATAAAATTGAGCTTTTCCTCATGAATGACACTGTTCAAGTTCAAGCACTATAGAATTTCCTAATAATATGCTAAATGACAATTTAACAATTGAAATAACTTCGTACATGATTTTTTTAAGAACAAATCAAAATTTACTGTCTAAATAAAGGATCATAGCTAGGCAATTATTCAAATCAAATCTCGACAAAATTGGGATCAAATTAAATAAGGGAAATTCTCTAGGAATCGAGAAAAAACAGGCTTATGGGTTAATATTGAGGGTAAATTAAGAGGGGGTTTGTAGGATCAAAGGGGGTTCACTAAGGGTTAATTATGAGGGTAGGCTTTTTATGGAGTGAGTGGGTTAAAACCTCAGTGCCCTTATCATCTCGGTATATCAAATCAATGGTGTGGTCTCGACATGTATAATCGAAGCAAGTTCTAGAATAACCAATGCAGATTAACACACTCATAAGTAATAATAAAAGTGAGTAAGAAAGAATATATGCTTTAAAGGCTCAAGATCTCAAAAAAATTATGGCTTTTGATGTCAATCCTGTGAATTTCAAACTTCAAGATAATACCTAAATTTGGGAAAACAACCTAGAAAATTTTTAATTCTTAAAAATCAACTTATCATGCTTGACTTTCTAATGTCTTAAAGTTTAAACAATCAATGCACAACTACCTATGATTTAATCCAAAATATATAAAAAAAATCATAAATCAATCAAAATTTCTTTCTAATGGTATATGAGAACGATACTTGAGAACAAGACAAAATTTAGGAATTTTTTGATAATGATATGAATAATCTCCCCACACTTAAGATGTACATTGTCCTCAATGTACAAAGATAAATAATAAGAATATAAGCATAAATCATAAGAGAGGGAGTGAACCAAAACTCCCCTAAATTTTAGATGGAATCCTTGGAAAAGTGAAAGCGGAATTGGAGAGAGAGCTAATGAAGTGCATGATTCTGAGCTATTTAAGAAAACAAACACAACTGTGGAAGAGAATTAAAGCATTACTTGATAAGAACCATAAAGATAAACATAGTTCAAAGTATAAATGACAAGCCTATAACGGAGAATAAAAATAAAAATAAAGATAAAAATAAAAATAAAAATAAAAATAAAAATGAAAATAAAAATAAAAATAAATCAAATGGACTTAAAGGTCCTCATCATCAGATGCATCATTGGTCGACGGTGCCGAAGGGGAAATGTAAAGGTGGTGGAAAATCTGTCGAAGAGTGGCATCGATGCTACCAAACCTCTCAACACACTGGTGCTCGAAGCGAGTAAGCCGCTCAGATATATCGATCAATGTGGCAGCAGTAGGTCAGTGACTCGGTGGTGGTGGTGGTGGTAGATGTAGACCCTCATGAAGGGGAGGGACATCATCAGTAATGTTCTCAAGGTCATCCTGATTGCCAGATTGAGAAAGGTCGAATCCACAGCGTCGCTCGATCATCCTCATGTGTAGCATTCTCGAGATGCCTTGTGGCGACATTTGACCAACAAGTGTGAGTATGGAGGACTACTGTGGTGTGTCTAGAAGACTGAAGTATCGAGCTATGCGAGTCACATAGGGACCTAGATAGATACGGCCCCTCTTATGACGATCAGTCTAATGGTGAAAAGATAAAGTGATGAAGTATGCCAAATCAAAGACGTGTCCATGTACCATGCTCCATAAGTAATAGGCATCATGAGTGGTGAAAACTCCGGTGCTCTCTCTCCGTCCTATCAAAGTATGAGCTAAGATGACGTGAATGTACCGTAAGGCTGGAGAGAGAGAAGTTGCCTTTGAGCAACTGGCGTCATATGGTCACTGACTCCCTGTAAGATCAGTCCAACAACATGAAGGCTAGTGATAGACATGTCGATAAAGCTGAAAGAAGTCCTCGGTGCTCATGAAGCTCTCTATGTAAAATCCTATAGCAGCACCAAACTCTGGGACACTTATATGTCGCACCAAGCCACCGATGCGAAAAGTGATAGTGTTTGGCTCGTCATGGACTGACATGACACGCTGTAGGTGAAACGCCAAGCAAAATTCCAATGTAAGCTCCAAGTATGTGAGGTCAACGATATCGAAGAAACGATCCCATGGTGCTGTGGTAATAATAGCACACCTCATCAGCTAGGTGGACCTACTCCAGTGCAGCCCAGTCGATGTAGCGGCCCAAGCCAAGTGGTCTCACACTAAGGAGCTGAAATAACTCCTCCAAGGGGTCTGTGGAAAATCGGAGGTAAGGATGGTGAACCTTGAGAGATGCACTCGAGGGGGTCGCACCTAGGCCCTTCCACTTTTTTGAAGTGGGAACAGTAACTTTAGACTTCCCTCGAGTGTTCGTCATAGCGTACCCAAAATGAAAAGTGCAAGATTTGTATTAAGAAATAAGAATAAGAAGAGATTCACAAAGTATGCAAATAAATGTAAGAATTTCTAAAACTAAGTTGCCCTAAATATTTTACTCCCAAAACAGTATAAGAACTCAAACAGACCAAACCATATAGTTGAAGTAGCAATAAGCAATGGAATAAATGGAATAATTCATGATAGACTAGTAATAAGAAGAATAGCAATACACATAAAACTGAAGGAATAAACAGAATGCTAGGCTTAAGAATAATTGTAAGACAATGGATTAAATAACTAGTGAAATAGTGAAATACTAATTGTAAGGAATAACAATAATATATTAGTATTGAAAATCCTAATAGTCCTAAATTGAATAATAAACTAAGTATGACGAAATCCAAATGTAATAAATGAAAAGGGCTAAGCATGAAAGTGAGAACTACCAAATCGACCTATACTAGATTCATATCATTAAATATGGAAAATAACAACTTATTAATAGAGAACATTATAGAAATAATAAATAAGAAAAAAATCAACTAAGAAATAAATAAATAAAGGAATAAGGTGATATTCAATAAAATAAAATAAAGATGAAAAATAGAACCGACCAGGGGGTGCTGATGGTGGTTGGACGGTGGTATTGAGGGCTGGTAGGCGAGCGGTCTAGGGGGAAGGGGGATTGGCGGCAAGTCTAGTTCGGCAGTGGTAAGGGGTGTGTTTGTTGACCGAGGTGAGGAAGAAGGAGAGAGTGGGAAAGAAAAAGGAAAAAAAGAGATGGGGGAGGGGTGTGGTCAGACGTGCAAAGGGAGCAAAGGACGGTGGCTAGAAGGGGGCTTGAGCTTGCGGCGGCTGGGTTGGGGGGTTTGGAGAAGAAGAAGAAGACAAAGTAGAAAAATTTAGGGCTTTAGGGGTTTAAAAAGAGACACGGTCGTGTAACGGTCTGTGCTGGGCTACACGACCGTGTCACAAGACCGTGTGGCTCGAGGCTAGCCCGTGTTTATCGTGAAAATTTAATGGTCATTCATCACATGGCCTTAAGACACGCCCGTGTGTTCAGGCCGTGTTGTCCACATAGCCGTGTTGTCCACATAGCCGTGTCGTATGGCCGTGTACCTCGTTCTTCATTTCTCCTACGCCCGTGTAATGCTCACCACGCCCATGTTACCTTTCACATGCCCGTGAGGCTAGGCCGCACACGGCCATATGCCTCGTCTATGTTTGACTCTGACTTGTTTGAAATTTGAACAATTAAGCTCCAGGTTTCACACAGCCTAGGACACGCCCGTGTGTCTAAGCCGTATGGTCCACACGGCTGTGTCGCAAGGCCGTATGGCTGTGTTTCTGGCCGTGTTTGTATCAATACTTGGGAATTTTTGGCCCTGTTCCCACACAGCCAAGGACATGCCCGTGTGTCCAGGCCGTGTGGGTTAAAAACCTACACTTAAAACATGAAAAACAGATAAAATAAACTAGTTAGTGATGTTAGTGCTCGGGTTGCCTTTCGAGAAGCGCTTATTTAGAGTCTAAGCTCGACTTACCTCTTTGTTCACGTGGTCACGATAGTTTGAGGAGTTGAAACTCCTCTTTCCTTCTATCAATTCAATCAAAATAAGGTTTGAGTTTCGTAAAGAAAGATATTTACTACCATGAAGGTAGGTGCCTCGCTTGCATTAGGCTTTGAGTTGACAATCCAAGGGTCTGCTTCGTACATCAGTACCTTGTCCCCAACCTTAAATTACTTTGTTTTAACTGTAGGTTTGTCATGGCACTGCTTTGGTTTTGCATGGTGTATCCTAGGTTCCTTTCTGCCATAGGTCCGCCATTCATCTAGTTCATCTATCTCTAGCATTCGCTCTTCATGAATGGCTCCCTTATTGTCACATGAACTAGAACGTGGCCCATTTGTGATTTTCAAAAGTGTTTCCTGCAAAGAAGGTTAAACCATGTTATTAGCCTCATTAACAGGTTCTATAAAGTCATCTTCGTTACTTGATATCTTAATCGACTCACAAGCCTAAAGGGTAATTTTTCATCACGTGCACGAAGTGTAAGTTCACCTGTACTAACATCAACGATAGTCCTAGCCGTTGCTAAAAAGGGTCTACCTAAGATTAAGGGCACGTCACTATCTTCATCCATGTCTAGCACAACAAAATCAACTGGTAATATAAATTTATCAATTTTTACAAGTACGTCCTCCACAATACCCTTAGGAAATCTAATAGTTTTATCTGCTAATTGTATCCTCATCCTAGTTTGTTTGGGTTTCCCAAAACCTAGTTGTTTAAACATTTAATGAGGCATTATATTAATACTAGCCCCTAAATCAGCCCATGCATTATCAACAGTTAAACTACCAATTAAACAAGGAATTGTAAAACTCGTTGGATATTTTAATTTGTTGGGTAGTTTGTTTTGCAAGATGGCCGAGCAAACTACATTCAGCTCCACATGTGACGAATCATCTAATTTCTGTTTATTTATTTACTAAAAGCTCCTTTAGAAATTTTACTACGTTGGGCATCTGCGACAGAGCTTCAATAAAAGGTAAGTTAATATGCAACTTTTTTGGAAGATTAAGAAATTTACCGAATTGTTCATCTGTGCGGTCTTTCTTCGTCGCGTTGGGGTATGGTACATAAGGTGTATATTTTCTATTTACCGATTTTCATTCATTGTGGCTTACCTCAACCTTACCTTTACTTACCACATCTTCTTGCCTCGATTTTGGTTTGTCTTCAACTAACCTTTCTTTATCGAGCACAATGATAGCATGGAGTTTTTCCCTTAGGTTAGTTTTTGTGTTACTTGGCAAGCTGTCTTGTGGCCGTTCTGAAATCATCTTGGCAAGTTGAGCAATTTGATTTTCCAACCCTTGAATTAATGCTTGCAGATTTTTGAGTGCGGCTTTAGTGTTTTGGAAGCGAGTCTCTGACACCAAGATGAATTTCATAAACATCTCCTCTAGGTTTGGCTTCTTTTCCTGTTGGTAACGTGATTGTTAGAAGCCTGGAGGGGGTGAGGGTCTCTGATTACCTTGGCCACCCCATGAGAAATTAGGATGGCTCCTTTAACTTGCATTATAAGTGTTACTATATGGATTATTCTGAGGTCTAGAATTGTTACCCATATAGTTGACTTATCCGTTCTCTGTACTAGGATTATAGGATGGAAAGTCTATGTTGTGCACCCCTTCTCCAATTGAATCACACCTCATCACTAGATGTACCTACGTAGAACCAACTAAACCATCAATTTTTCTATTCAAAAGTTCTACCTGGTTAGAAATCATGGTGACCACGTCAACATTAAAAACACTGGCTACTTTTGTCGACTTTGTCCTCATGATTTGCCACTAATAATTATTCAGTGTTATCTCTTCTATGAACTCATAAGCCTCCTCAGGTGTTTTACTATTTATCGTTCCACCAACAACTGCATCGATCATTTCCTCGTTGAGGGGTTCAAACCATTGTGGAAAGTCTGAACCTAAAGCCATAGAGGTAACCCATGGTAAGGGCACCTTCTCAATAAGTCCTTGTGTCTCTCCTATGCATCATAAAGTGTTTCTAAATCCATCTGCACAAAAGAAGAGATATCATTCCTCAACTTTGTCGTTTTAACCGACAGAAAATATTTTAAAAGAAATTTTTTGGTTATTTGGTCCCAAGTAGTGATAGACCCTCGTGGTAAAGAAGTCAACCACTGTTTAGCCTTATTTCTCAAAGAAAAGGGAAATAACTGAAGGCGAATGGCATCATTAGACACGCCATTAACCTTAAAGGTGTCGCAGAATTCCAGGAAGTTTGCTAAATGCATATTGGGATCCTCGTCCTGCAAACCATCAAACTAAACAAACTGTTGTATCATTTGTATAGTGTTAGGTTTCAGTTCAAAATTATTTGCAGTAACAACATGTCTAACAATACTCGATTCAGTACCAGCTAAATTAGGCTTAGCATAATCATACATAGTACGAGGAGCAGGATTCTGATTTATAGGATTTGCAGCTACCACAGTAGGTAGTGGATGATTTTCTGCCATCTCTTTGTTAGTCTTGTTCACGTTCTCTTGCTCTTCCTCTATGTACTGTAGACTTCGCCTTATTTCTCTTCGGTTTCTACGAGTTGAATCTTTAATTTCACTGTCAAATAGCAAAGGTCTTGACGGGTTCCTTCTAGTCATAAACTAGAGATACTTGTCAGAAATAAATAACAAAGAAATTAGAAAATAAAAATTAAATTAAAAACAAAAAGTAAATTGCAATAAAAGTAAAAATGGCTAAAGTAATAAAAATCAAGCATTCCTGATATCTTTGTCCCCAGCAACGGCGCCAAAAACTTGATTGGTGATCCGAAAACTAATTATGATCACGATAAAGGCAAGCGCACCTATCAAACAGTAGTATAGCTATGACAAGGCCAGGATATTGTATCCACGACGACTAAAAGTACTAGTATTAACTATCTTTTTATTATGTAACCTACAAATTAAGGGGATTTGTTTTAAACTAAAAACTAACTAAATTAAGAATGTGATAGAGAGTAACTTGAGAAAAATACTTTTAGAAAATCGATTGATTAAGACAATACCCAAGGAAGAATCCACTTAAACTTCACTTATTATACAATTCTGAATTAGACAATTTATTCACATGACTTGATCTGTAGAAATCCCTAATTTATGTTAATATCTCTTTTGAGACTAAAAAAAACCTAACTCTAGGTTGATGAATTGAAATTTCTTTCTAATTGAAACCCCTATTGTTGCATTAACTCAATCTATGGATTTCACTATTAGATTTTACTCTAATCCGCCAGATTTTCGTCGTCCTATCTCTAGGATTGCAATCAACTCCACTTAATTATGTTGGATCTACTCCTAAACAGGGACTTTTGCTCTACTGAATAAGCACATTCAACTTGAATTAATATCCTAAAATACTAAAACAAGAACTAATAAACATAATTAAGAACAAATCAAATATTTATCATATAACTCAGAAAATAATAACAACATCCATCTTAGGTTTCATCCCCGTTAGGTATTTAGGGGATTTAGTTCATGTTCATAAAGAAAAACATCTCAAATATTGGAAAACAACAAAATGTAAAGAACCCAAAAACTTCGAGGGAAATTGAAGGGAGATCTTCAGTCTCGATGGACATCCTGCTTCTGAGATGAATCAATCGATGTTCTTTGAGTAATTCTCTGCTTTCTACTCTGTGTGTCTCCTTTAATCCTCACCTAGTGTGTTTAAATAGACATTAGAATGCCCAAAATACCTAAAAATTAGCCTTTTCCGAGTGAAATTGAAATAGGGCTCGACATGGACACAAGCTTGTGGTATACCCATGTGTAAATGTTCAGGCCGTGTGCAATACTAAGTGGGTTTTAACTCGACATGGCCTTGACACATGGGCGTCTGGTCTGCCCTGTGTCACACAAGGAAGTGTGGTCAGCCCATGTGGAAGTGCCTAGGCCGTGTTAAATGCTGATTATAGCCCATTTTGTCTTTTTTTGCCCGTTTCTTGCTCTTTTCACTTTCCTATGCTCACCAAAGTATAAAACATGAAATTAAAGGGTTAAAAGCATCAAATTCATTAAATTATTCGGTAAATCATCCAAAAATAAAACAAGCACGGGTTAAAAATATGTTACTTTTACTGTTCATTAGGCAACACACCCGTTGGCCTTTGAACATGGCCGTACTAAAGGCTCGCGTAGTTCACACGGCCTAAGCATGTAGGGACACGCTAGTGCCCCTCGTTCGTGTGGATTTATTTTCTAACATCAAACCTTCAGGGGTTTCCACATGGCCTGACACACGCCCGTGTCCCTTACACGACTTTGATATGCTCGTGTCTTAGCCCGTGTGTGCAAACATTAACATCCTGTTTCTGATGTCAGCAACAATTTAAGGTCACACAGCCGTGGCAAACGCTCGTGAGCTAGGCCATGTCTTTCACATGGTTGAGACACACGGTCGTGTCTCAGCCCGTGTGGTTACTACTGGACATTTAATTTTACCAACCTCAGGTGCAAGGGACACACGACCTGATCACACACCCATGGGACAGACCATGTGTCACACACGGGCTAGACACATGCCCGTGTGTCTACCCGTGTGGACAAAAATAAGGGTATCTATCAAGCTTTTTGCCACCCTGAAACAAGATCAAACACATACCCATTTCATAACATTTCACAAATACTCAACCAATAACCATCATTTGCATATATCAATAACAAATATTAGCTACCATCCTTGGCTTTATACAAAATGAGGTATTTTATATCAAGCCAACACAATTGGCCAATTTCTTAATAACAAAAAACACAATTAACTAAGTCCCTATACATGTCATTTTTCAAAATACTAAAAACTAAATATACCGAATGCTTTAGTTGATAGTGTGAACGAAGCCTCCGACGTCCTTTGATCCACGAGCTAATTAGGCGGCGTTATAAGAGAATGTAAAGAAAAGGGAGTAAGTGTAAAGCTTAGTAGTTGCAAGTAAATAAATGACAATAATTAACCATGCTTTAACATACTTATAACACATCACAATTCGTATATAATATAAAAATGGCTACAAGCATAACTTACTCATTTTCCATCTCTTACTAATCATACAACATAAGTTTGAGCTCATATCTCATACATTTCATGTTGGTACCTGTACTACTCACAATATCATCAATATTTCTCAATCTTCACAAAAACTGTATATTCCTGTTGAACCAATTAGAATACGAAAGGATATTCAATAAGCCTTAAACATAGGGTATTATACCGATGCCATGTCGCAAACAAGGTCTTACATTGGCTCACATGTCAAGTCCATGCCATGTCCCAGACATGGTCTTACACTAACTCTCATTTATCGAGGCCGATGCCATGTCCCAAACATGGTCTTGCACTGGTTCTCCTCTATCTGTGCAGATGCCATGTCCCAAACATCATCTTACATTGACATATATCAAAGCCAATGCCATGCCCCAGACATGGTCTTACACTAGCTAACATGATGAGGCCGATGCCATGTCCCAGACATTGTAACACCCCTTACCCGTATCTGACGCTGGGATAGGGTACGAGGTGTTACCTTACTAAAACACCTGCAACCATTCAACTTAAACTCAATGAAATACGTCTTAATTTAAAACTTTTTCAAACAATGTCTTATGGACCTTCATGTGGGCCCACGAGGCCTAAAACGGGGTTTAAAAATGATCCGGGACCATTTTGGGCACTCAAGAAAATTCTTTCAAAACTACTATAAACAGGGCACATGCCTATGTGGCCTCTAGACATGGCCGTTTTGATGACCCGTGTGATTCACACGGCCTAAGAATCCTAGGGGGACGCTCGTGCCCCTCGTCCTTCTGGAATTAATTTCTGACATCGAACCTACAAGGGTTTACACACGGCCTGGCACACGCCCGTATGCCCAGCCCGTGTCCTTCACACGACAATGACACGCCCGTGTCGTGGCCCGTGTACAAAAACCTTAACATTCTGTTTCTAACATCATCACTCACACGGCTGTGGCACACGCCCGTGTTGTAACAGCCCGAATTAGGGGCTAAACGGAATAGTGGTTTTGAAACCATGAATCCAGGGTCTAAAATATTTTTTTTTGATTGAGTTTTGATGTTTATTTAGTATTTGAATAATTATGTGAAATTTTGGTGCATGAATTTTAATGTTTGCATGTCCAATTTGGTAGGTTGGACTAAATTGTAATAGGTGAAAAATATGGGTTTTAATCCATAAAGGTACTTGATTGAATTGGAATTTTAAATTAGAGGTCCTTATATGGTAATTAAACCATTTAAACCTTGTTTGGACAAAAAGGCCCGAAGAAGGGTTAAATAATAAATGTTATTTATGAAGGGCATTTTGGTCATTAGTTAATAAAAGAAATAAAAAGGGAAAATAAGCCAAAATTTGTCCATCTTTTCTTCCTCCTTGGTCGAATGTAGCAAGCTGTCCATAGCTAGGGTTTTGTTGATTTTCAAGCTCACAAGTAACTGCAATCGAGCCCTATTTTTAATGTTCTTCGTATTTTTAGAATCCTCGTAAATTGCTTTAGCTAATTATACCATTATTTTGAGCTAGGATTTATTTTTAAAATTTTACCCATAGATGTCATGGATGTATTTTGATGTCTAATGGTGAAATATGAAAGTTTAAAGTGTGGAGAACAATTTACACTAGGTGATTTTTTATGGAAATTGTGAAAGGACTTATTTGTAAAAGATAAAATGTGGTGTGTATAAGTGGTGATATGGTAGAAATTGTGGGTTATAGTAAGGAAAAAATGGTTCAACTAGGCTTAAAATGCATGAATATTGCATGTAAATCATAAATCAAGCCTAGGGACTAAAGTGTAAAATTGACAAAGTTAGGGGCTAAATTTTAAAAAAGTCATAGGATGATTTTGGACTAAATCGAGTAATGTGTGTATTAAATGAGTTAAATATGTTATTATAGATCAAGAAGATCGAGGAATTGACCTTGACCGAGGCAAGGGCAAGGTTACGGACTAAATAGCAAATAATCACTTTTCGTTATCGATGTAAGTTTATATGTAAGTAATACATTGATTTTAATTCCATAAATTATATTTATTGTATGATATGGATGATATTGGATGGATTTTATGAGTTGGTGAATTATGCAAAATTGGTGTTCTCGATTGAACCTTCAGAAAAATGAAAGATACGGAGAATGCGTAGCTAGGTCACATGTGTGTTTCCGAGGGTAGGACACCATGTGTACAAGAGAGCTACATGATGCTATGTGGTAGCTAGGTCACATGTGTAATACAAGGTGTATACCATGTGTACAAGAAAGCTACAAGATATTCTTGCATAGGTAGCTAGGTTACATGTGCAATATTGTGTGTATGCCATGTAGACACAAGAGCTACGGAGTAAAAATCGCTAGGTTGCATGTATGTTACCAAGGGTACATCATGAAGACACGAGAGCTATGTTATATGTAGCTAGGTCGCATGTGTAATTCCGAGTGTTGTGACACTATTTAGACATGAGAGCGACGGGATTTAACGACTAGATCACATGCTTGATGATGAGAGTTCACCATGTGTACACGAGAGCCGGATTACGTGTTGATAAAACTATGTACTGAAACCACCTAGTATCGAATGTTATTCTGAAGGGTTCAACAAGAAAGTTTACAAATAATATTTGTATGGTTATATGGTGTGTAAATGCAGGTACTTATGGGGCATAGAATATGTGGGCAAATACATGAGTATGCAAAGGTGGTTATGAACTTAAGTTTAGGTGTACATTGTGCTTGGTGTATATATATATGTATGAAACATGGTAAGGATAGATGGTAAGTTGTTATGAGGTGGCATAATGTATGGTTATTAAGAAAGTTGGTATGACGTTAATTATTTGCATATATACTTACTAAGCTTCTTAAAGCTTACTTCTTTCTCTTTTCCCTTGTTTTATAGATTAGTCAAGTCAGCTCGAGGATCGGGAAGCGTCAGAGGATCATGCACACTATCCACAAAATTCTTTTGGTATTGTAATATGTATTCTTTGGAACTATGGCATGTATAGGGACTTAGTGGTGTTGTAAGTGTTAAGTTGGTTTGGCTATATTGTGGTAATTATCATGGGATAAATCATTTTGTAATTAAGGTCATGTGATATTGCCAATGATGATATTGTTTTACTTATCTATCCTTATGAGGTATTTCATAGAATGATTGGTGTGTTTGTGTGTGGTTAAGTTGAAATGGTTGATTGATGAATAAATGAAGCCATTTAGATACCTAAAAATGTGTAAGTTGTGTGATATTAAAAGTAGTAAAGTTAGCATGTGTTTTGGGGTAAAGGATGGCTTGGAAAATAGCCTAACTTAGGGCCACACGGCCAGCCCCCACAACCATGCATATAGGGCGTATGAATTTTTCATGGGATTTTGGAGACTAAGGATGTCACACGGCTGGGTCACACGGGCGTGTCCCGCAGTAGTGTGACCAAAATTGCATGCTAGCGTCATAAACAGAATGTCCCAATTTTTCATACAGGGAGGCCACAAGGGCGTGTCGAGGCCATGTGAAGGACACGGGCGTGTGCTCGGCTGTGTGAAAACCCCTATAGGTTCGAAAAGAAAAATATTTTTCCAAAAATTCAACAAGGGATCGGGACACGAGAGTGTGTTACTACACGGCCAGCCCATACGGGCGTGTGCCCTATTTTTGACCTAATTTTCTAAAATTTTTTCTCAGTTCTCGGTTTGGTCTCGGACCACTCTCAAATCATGTTCTGGGCCACGTAGGCCCATTTTAAGGATCGTATGATATATTATGTAAAATTTTTAAATTGGAACGAAAATTTATGGCTCGATTTTGTATGATTGATCGTCATGTTGTCTAGTACTACCTCGTACTCAGTTCCAGCATCGAATTCGGGTAAGGGGTGTTATACGTGTGCTGGTCGTGTCCTCCACACGGTTGAGACACACGGCTGTGTCTCATGCCCATGTGGAACACTGATGGGCATTTAATTTTTCAACTTAAGATGCAGGGGACACATGGCCTAATCAAACACCCGTGGGCAAACCTTGTGTCGCACACGGCCTAGACACATACCCACGTGTCTACCTCTGTGGAGAAAAAAAGGCTATCCACCAAGCCTCTTTGCCACCCTGAAACAATATCAAATACAACCCAATACTTTCATACCATGGCTCAACATCGATATCTATCTAAATGTCTGTAACTATGCCTTTATCTAACAACCACAATTCGCATCATGTACATGCACGATGAATCTGAGCAACCATCCACAATTTTCATGAACTCATTCTCATTTCATTTAAAAATAGTTATAACAACTTTGACCAATTCCAGTGGCCATTTACAAAATGAACTTTATAAAATAAATGGCCAACACAATTGGCTCACTAGTGTAACTTACACCAAAACGACCAAAAGACGAATACTTGCCATTACTCAAAGCACAAAATATAACTATACCAAATGCTTCAATTAGTAGTATGAACGATGCCTCTGATGTTCCTTGGATCTCGAATTACTTAGGCGGCACTATAAGGGAAAATGGAAAGAAAAGGGGTAAGCATAAAGCTTAGTAAGTCATAAGTATATAAATATCAATAATTTACCAAGTCATGACAAACATTCATTGCATTAGAATTCATGCATGATACAAAGAATAACTATGACATAACTTACACGATCTCATCCTTTACTAATCATACAACATGCTAGTGAGCTCACATCTCATGCATTACACTTAAGCACCTGCACCACTTATAGAGATCATTGCAATATCTCACAACTAAGCAATTAACTCTAAATTTTCCCGTTGAACTATTTGGAATATGAAAGGATATTCAATGAGCCTCCAATGTAGGGTATGGAACCGATGTCATGCCCCAAACATGGTCTTACACTAGCTCACATATTAAGTCAATGCCATGTCCCAGACAGGTCTTACACTGACTATTAATGTATCGAGGCTAATGTCGTGTCCCAAACAAGTCTTACCCTGACTCTCATCTATCGATGTCGATGCCATGGCAGTGATCTAATTTGGTATGTTTCTGTCTCAGCAACGCATCTTCGAATAACCTGATCTGCACAAATACAAAAAAGAAAAGGATCTTCCCAAAAGTAGTTTTTCACATCAATGAAGAATCGCTTCTTTTGCTGATGAGTCAACCCTTTTGGGGTTATGTTAGCTGCTAAATAATTTGGAAAATCGACAAACCAAGGAACTGCTTCATCTGCTATGGCTAGGAGTTGCTCTTCAGGAAACAAGTCGTTTATTTTATCGAGGTACTTGGGGTGTGGATTTTCTAATCTCGAAAGGTGATCTGCTGCCAAATTTTTAGCTCATTTCTTATCCTTTATTTCCAAGTCAAATTCCTGTAATGATAAAATCCATCTGATTAGTCGAGGTTTTGCATCAGCTTTAGTTAAAAGGTAACGAAGAGCGGAGTGGTCAGTATAAATGATGACTTTCATCAATATTAAATAAGATCTGAATTTGTCAAATGCAAAAAAAAAAAAAACGGCTATCAATTCTTTTTCTATGATAGTATAGTTTGCTTGAGCAGCTGTCAAAGTTCTGCTAGCGTAATAAATCGGTTGAAAGTGCTTGTCTCTTTATTGTACCAAAATGCACCTACTGCAAAATCACTCGCATCGCACATTAGTTCAAAAGGCAGATTCCAATCAGGTGAAATCATAATTGGGGCATTGACTAACTTTTCTTTGAGAGTGTTAAAAGATTCTCAACATTCCTGATCAAAGTTGAAAAGCACGTCTTTTTCTAGTAATTTCGTTAAAGGCTTAGTTATTTTAGAAAAATCCTTAATAGATCTGTGATAAAAACCAGCATGTCCTAAAAAACTTCTTATAGCCTTAACTGAATTAGGGAGAGGTAATTTTTCAATGGTTTTGATTTTTGCTTTATCTACCTCTACCCCTTTACTAGAAATTTTATGTCCGAATACAATACCTTCTTAAACCATAAAGTGACATTTTTCCCAATTTAATACTAGACTTGTCTCTTCACATCTTATGAGAACAAGTTTTAAATTATTAAGACAAAGTTGAAAAGAATTACCGAAGACTAAAAAATCATCCATAAATACCTCCATGATGTCTTCCACAAATTCGTTAAAGATAGCTAGCATGCATCGCTGGAAAGTAGCAGAAGCGTTACATAATCCAGAAGGCATTCTACGATAAGCAAACGTACCGTATGGACATGTGAATGTCATTTTCTCCTGATCTTCTGGAGCTATCGGGATTTGGAAGTAACCAGAGAGGCTATCTAGGAAATAATAATACATGTGACCTAATAATCTTTCCAACATCTGATCAATAAAAGGTAAGGGAAAATGATCTTTTCGAGTTGTGTCATTCAGCTTCCTATAATCAATGCAAACTCTCCATCCAGTGACTATTCTTGTAGGTATTGACCCATTTTTGTCATTAGGCACCACGGTTATGCCTCCCTTTTTAGGAACAACCTGCACAGGACTTACCCAAGAACTGTCAGAAATAGGATAAATAATACTTGTATCTAGAAGTTTAATTACCTCAACTTTTACGACTTCCTTCATGTTGGGATTCAACAGTCCTTGAGCTTGCATCTATGGTTTATATTCATCTTTCATTAAAATTTTGTGGGTGCAAAAAGAAGGATTAATTCCCTTAATATCTGAAATTTTCCAAGCTATAGCTTTTTTGTGTTTTTTTAACACTTGAAGTAGTTCCTCTTTTTCTTCATTGCTTAAATCTGATGAGATAATCACAGGTAATGTCGAATCATCTCCTAAAAATACATACTCTAAATAGTCTGGCAGTTACTTTAGCTCTAATTTAGGGGGTTCATCAATTGAAGGTTTCTATCTCAATTTATCATTCATCTTTATACTTTCATAGATTATGTGCCTTGCGACAAATTCATTATGGTCTAATTCTTTCATTACTTCTTTAACTTCAGTGGTGACCTCATCTTCCCCCTCACCTTGAACTAGGCACAGTTCCAACGTGTCTGTAAGAGAAATTTCCTGAAAATTATCTTGAACAAAATAATCAATAGCATCAATAAAATAACAGGAATCATCTTGTTCTCTAGAAAATTTCATAGCATCATACATTTTAAAAATGATTTCTTCCTCACCAACTCTAAGTTCTAATTTACCATCCCCTACATCGATAACAGCTCTAGCAGTAGCTAAGAATGGGCATCCCAAAATTAAAGGCACCTCAATATCCTCATCCATGTCAAGCACAACAAAATCAACAGGGAATATAAATTTATCTACTTTTACTAACACATCTTCAATAATTCCCCTAGGATATTTAACAGATCTATCAGCTAATTGAATACTCATCCTAGTGGTTTTTGGTTCCCCTAGACCTAGTTGCTTGAACATTTTATAAGGCATCAGCTTAATGCTAGCACCTAAATTAGCTAATGATTTATCAATAATTAAACTACCAATTAAACAAGGAATAGTAAAACTTCCTGGATCTTTCAGTTTTGCCGGCAGTTTATTTTGGAGAATAGCTGAGCATTCCTCGTTAAGTTCCACTGTGGCTAATTCTTCCAACTTCTTTTTATTTGTTAGAAGTTCTTTAAAAACTTCGCGTACTTCGGCATCTACGAAATTGCTTCAACAAAAGGTAAGTTAATATGTAATTGTTTAAAAAGTTCAAGAAATTTACCGAATTGAGCGTCTGTACGGTCTTTCTTCAACTTTGCCGAATATGGAATAGGCAGTTTGTATTCCTTGAGTATTGGTGGAGTGTTTTCCTTGGGTTTCTCTTCCTCTACCTTGTCTTCTGGTGACTCTGGAACAGGCTTCTTTTCTGGTTTGGCCAGTACTTTCCCATCTCTTAGAGTAATTGCCTTGACATGTTCTCTGGGATTTGGCTCAGTGTTATTGGGTAGTCCACCTTGTGGTCTTTTCGATATCAACTTTACAAGTTGACCAATTTGGTTCTCAAGCCCTTGAATTGATGCTTGCTGGTTTTTCAGTGCCGTCTCAGTGTTTTGGAAATGGGTTTCTGACATGGCCATAAATTTGGTGAACATCTCTTCAAGATTCGGCTTTTTCTCTTATTGTGGTGGTGGCTGCTGAAATCTCGGAGAAGGCTGTTGTCTTTGATTTCCTTGTCCTCCCCATGAAAAATTGGGGTGATTTCTCCAACCTACATTATAAGTGTTACTATAACGGTTGTTTTGAGGTCGAGAATTGTTACCCATATAGTTGACTTGCTCAGTTTCTATGCTGTGCCCATAAGATGAGTAGTCTGGATTAAACATATTTCCTGGAGTTGCGCCGCACTGTATCACCGGTTGTGCCTGTGTAGAACCAACAAAATTATCAAACTTTTTATTTAAGAGTTCTACCTGATTAGTAAGCATGGTGACAGCATTAATATTAAAAACTCCTACAGCTTTTGTCGACTTTGTCCTCATGACTTGCCACTGATAGTTATTCAGTGATATCTCTTCAATGAACTCATAAGCTGCTTCGGGTGTTTTGTTGTTGATTGTTCCCCCTGCGGCTACATCAATCATTTGTCTTGTTGATGGATTCAAACCATTATGAAAGGTTTGAACTTGTAGCCACAAAGGTAACCCATGGTGCGGGCACCTTCTTAAAAGATCTTTATATCTCTCCCAGGAATCATAAAGGGTCTCTAAATCCATCTGCACAAAAGAAGAGATATCGTTTCGTAATTTAGCTATTTTAGCTGGAGGAAAAAATATAAGTAAAAATTTTTCAGTCATCTGTTCCCATGTAGTGATTGATCTACGTGGTACAGAATTTAACCACTGTTTAGCTTTCTTCCTCAAAGAAAAAGGAAATAATCTGAGGCGAATGGCATCATCAAAAACACCATTTATTTTAAAAGTATTGCATAATTCCAAAAAGTTGGCTATGCGTGAATTTGGATCTTCATCCTGTAAACCATCAAATGGCACAAATTGCTAAATCATCTTAATAGTGTTAGGTTTTAATTCAAAATTATTAGCAGCAATAGTAGGTCTAATAATACTAGATTGAGCACTAGCCAAACTAGGTTTAGCATAATCATACATAGTACGAGGAGCGTCATCTTGATTCACTGGTTGCGCGGCTATTGCGTGAGGTGGTGGAATGTTTTGATTTGCTTCCATCTCTTCCGTAGGTTCTGGCTCTTGTTCTTGGTCTTGTTCTAGATAATGTAGGCTTCGTTTGATCTCTCTGCGAGTTTTGTGAACTGTTGCGTCTAAATCTTTGTCAAAAAGCAATGGTCCTGCTAGGTTGTTTCTAGTCATAAACTAGAAATACCTAGAAGGAAAAAGCAAAGAAAATTAAAATAAAATAAAAATAAATAAAAACCAAAAATAAATAAATATAGTAATGGCTAAAGTAATAGAAATCGAGTTTTCTTAATATTTCAGTTCCCTGCCAACGGTGCCAAAAACTTGATATGGGTGATATGAAGTAATAAATTTTATAATAATGATCGTACCAAAAACTAACTAATATCACGATTTTAAGGCAAGCACACCTATCGAGCAGTAGTATAGTTTAGCGGCAAGACCCAGTTATCATACCCAAGGGAACCAAAAGTACTAGTACTAACTTCCTTTCTATTATCTAGCCTAAAAAAATAAAAGAGGTTTTTATGAAGACTTAAACTAATTCTAAAATTAAACTAAGAATGCACAAAAAGTAAAGTGGGGAAAAGTTTTTTGGGAAAGAATGATTGATTGGACAATACTCAAGGGAGAATCCACCTAGACTTCACTTGTTATCAATTCTTGAGCTAGATGATGTATTCACTTGACTTGATCCGTAAAGATCCCTAACTTATATTAATACCTCTATCAAGCATAAGAACAACTAATCCTAGGTTGATTAACTAAAATCTCTTTCTAGTTAAAACCCCTAGTCTTGCATTAACTCGATCTATGGATCCTCTTATTAGGTTTGACCCTAATCCGGCAGATTTATGTCGCCCTATGTCTAGGGTTGCATGCAACTCTGCTTAATTATGCTAGATCTACTCTTAAACAGGGACTTTTGCTCCTCTGCATAAGCACATCAAATTCTTGAATTAATGCCTAGGATTATTAAAACAAGAATTAAGAACACATAATTAAGAATAATTGAAGTATTTATCATATAACTCAAGATAAAATAATAACAAGATCTGTCTTAGGTTTCATCCCCCTCAAGTATTTGGGGGAATTAGTTCATAATTAATAAAGAAGACATCTCAGAAGAAAAAAGATAATAAAACATAAAGAACCCAAAAAACCCCTGAAGGAATTTAGGGAGATCCTCTGTCTTGATGTAGAATTCGGCTTCTGGGATGAATCAATCGGCTTTCCTTGGAGTAATCCCTTGCTTCCACTTTCTGTGTTGGCAGAAATAAGGCGCTCCTTTGTGAGAGAAAGAGTACACCCTTAGAGTTGTCTCCTAGGGTGTTTATATAGAGCTTTGGGATGCCTTTATTAGCCTCCAAGTATCCAAATTCACGTAAAACTGCACTTTTTCATGATAGGGACACGCCCGTGTGCCACACTCGTGTGGATCGATAAGAGGCCATGTGTGGGCCTGTCGAGGGTGGCACGGCCGTGTGGTCTGGCCGTGCTTGTTGGGGCCGGGCCTTGCTGGACCTTATGTGGCACGGCTGTGTGCTACTTCCATGTGGTGAACCCTTGGGCCGTGTCATTTTCACACTTTGGCCCATTTTCTTTGTTTTCGCCAAGTTTTTCATTCTTTTCTCTTCCCTATGCTCTCCTAAGTATAAAACATGAAATAGATGGATTAAAAGCACCAATTCTCACAAATTTAATGATAATTCATCCAGAAATTAGGCTAAACATGAGGAAAAATATGTATAATTTATCGTTTATCACTCTCTTCTAAGCTTCATAAATCTCTTGGAAAAATATCGGTCTAGCTTTCAACTCTGCTAGGATCGAACCATCATCAGTTACAGACAACTGAGTATCCATAGTCCTCAAGGCAAACAATGATTTCCTACTCAATGCGTCGGCGACCACATTCGCCTGCTTAGGGTGATAGTCAATTATCAACTCGTAATCTTTAATCAACTCTAACCATCTCCGTTGCCTCAAGTTCAACTCCTTTTGAGTCATTAAATACTTTAGGCTTTTATGGTCGGTAAATACTCGGCATTTCTCGCCATACAAGTGGTGTCTCCAAATTTTCAATGTAAAAACTATGGCGGCTAGCTCTAAATCGTGTGTTAGGTAGTTTTTCTTGTGTGTTTTTAGCTGTCTCAAGGCATAGGCTATTACCTTACCTTCTTGCATGAGTACGCACCCTAATCCATTTAAGGATGCATCACTATACACTACGAATTCCTTTCTCGGTTCCAGTTGCACTAAAACTGGGGCTTCGGTCAACAAGGCCTTTAGTTTCTCAAAAATCTATTGATATTTTTCCATCCATTCAAACTTGACATCTTTTTGTAGTAGTCTCATCATTGAAGTAGCAATCATGGAGAATACTTTAACAAACCATCTATAGTAACCCGCTAAACCCAAAAAGCTTCTGATCTCCGATACATTCCTCAACGGTTTCCACTCTACAATAGCTAAAATCTTGCTTGGGTCAACTCTAATCCCGTCATTCGACACAACGTGTCCCAAGAATCCAACCTTTCGTAGCCAAAATTCACTTTTACTGAACTTGGCATACAACTACTTATCTCTCAAGGTTTGCAATATAGTCCTCAAATGCTTCGCATGCTCACTTTCGTCACGTGAATAAATTAATATGTCATCAATAAGGACGATAACGAACTCGTCCAAGTAGGGTTGGAAAATGCGGTTCATTAAGTCCATAAATACTGCAGTGGCATTCGTGAAGCCAAATGGCATAACTAGGAACTCATAATGGCCGTACCTCATCCAAAATGTAGTTTTCGGCACATCTTTCTCCTTAACTCTCAACTGGTAATAACCAGACATTAGGTCTATCTTAGAAAAGATAGTAGCCCACTTCAATTGACCGAACAAGTCATTGACCCTGCGCAAAGGATACCTATTTTTCACTGTGACCTTGTTAAGTTGACAGCAGTCTATGCATAATCTCATCGAACCATCCTTTTTCTTCACAAATAATATCGGTGCACCCCATGGAGAATAGCTTGGTCTCGTAAACCTTTGTCCATCGCTATTGCAATTGAACCCTTAATGTTTTTAACTCTATCGGGCCCATCCTATATGGGGCAATCGATATAGGTGCCGTACTAGGGACTATCTCAATACCAAATTCAACTTCCCTAGTCAGAGGTAATCCTGGCAACTCTTCCGGAAACACATCTTGGTACTCACTAACTACTGGCACTGACTCAATCTTTGCTTCCGACACTTGGGTGTTCAACACAAAGACAAGATATGACTCATACCCCTTCCTCATGTATCTCTTAGCTATCATGGAAAACATCACTACAGGCAAGCTATCTGATTCACCTAATTCCACTTGAAGAACATCCCCATTTTTGTAACGACCCGAATTTGGGGCAAATCAGAATAGTGGTTTCGTAACCACAAATCCGAAGTAAAAATTTAATTTTTATGAATTTTTATTTATTTACTGATTGATTGAAATATTGTGATAAAATATTGATAGAAAATTTTGATGAATTAGAGCCTAATTGAAATTTTAGGACTAAATTGAGAAAAGTGCAAAGTGTGCCCATTAAATGATAATTGGACTTGATTGAATTGTTGCATGAAATAGGAAGCTTTTATGTGGCAATAAAACCATGAGTGAGTATTATGGACAAAAATAGCCTTACATGGAAAAATCTCTAAGTAGTTGTAAAAGGGTATTTTTGTCAAATGTGAGTAAAAGACAAAATAAGATGAATAAAACATCATCTTCTCCATGGAAAACTCCTCATGTTCAGCCGAAAATCCCTAACTCTATAGCCAAGGGTTTCAAATTTTTCAAGCTTCCATGTAAGTGTAATTTAGTCCCTTTTTCAATTATTTTTGCATTTTTGGACTCCTTGAAGCTTGTATTTCGTTATTCTACCATTTATTTGAAGAAAAATTGAGGTCTATAAATTTACCCATTTGTGATATGAGTTTGTTTAGCTCATTAATGGTAGATAATGAAGGATTATTATGTTATATACATATTTTAATGGATGAAATTGAATGAAAGTGCCTAAAAAGGGACTAATTTGTAGGGATTACAAATTGTTCCTAAGTGTGTGAAAATTTAAGTATTTGAGTGTCATAATTATGAAAATGGGTTATATAAGCCCATGGAATAAAGAAAATGAGCTTTTAATGTCCAAGGGACTAATTAGTAATTATTGAAAAGTTGAGGGGTAAATTTGGAAATTTGCCCCAAATGTGAATTGTTACCATATTGAAATAGAATAATTGATATCTGTGTATATGTGTTAATTTAGATCAAGAAAAGTCTGAGAGGGCCCGTGATCAGGGAAAAGAAAAAGTCCTCGATTAAATTCGGGAAGTAAATCTTTTGATATCCAGGTAAGTTATATGTAATTCTAGTAAATTCGATTAATTTTTTTTAAATAATTGCTTCTATGATGATATGGATAATTGCTCTGTAAGGTGATTGAATATTGGATACTACCACTGAATATATATGGAAATTAGTATTGACTGTAAATTCCAATTGATACTTGTATGTGCTTCTGAAACTACTGATTTAAGTATTGTCTGTAAATCCCGATTGAACAAATAGGAATAGATATAGATATAGGTGACATGTCACTTGAGGCCTACTGTTCTGACTGTTATAGTTACCCAGGTGCTAGGTAGTCTTGTATGTGTTGCAGACACCTGTCAGCTTGTGTGAGCAGGCCCATGGTTAACTTCTGTACCGTTACTGGTTATAGCTTCGGCTAACTCACCTTTCGTAACTTCGACTACCGCACTAATTGTAGCTTCAGCTACCCTACTGTTAGTAGCTTTGGCTACTTCATGGCTTTTCCATGTCTATATGGCACTTATGTGCTAACCCCTATATATCTGTTCATATTCCGAAATTGCTCAATGGGAATTAGATTAATTGTACTGTGGTAAAGTGGTTGTACAGGTGAACTAAAAATGGTACGGAATACTAAGCATGTTCATGGACGGTATGTGGAATGTGCATAAAGAGTAAGCTAGTTGTATAACGACATGTGATAGCATTTATGATGTTAATTTGATGATGTATTGAATTGTTGCATTACTATGAATTTTCATATAACTTACTAAGCTATTGTAGCTTACCTCTTCCTTTTTCCTTCCTTTGTAGATATTAAGCTTGTTAGATCAGGATCATAAAGTTGGAGCCACGCAACACACTATTAAGCTCTTTTGGTATACCTTATGTTTTCCAGTGTAATTTATGGCATGTATAGAGCAATTGTGATTGTAAATGACTATTTTTGTATGCCTAATTTACATGGCTCTTATGATATTTCATAAGTAATGCTTGTAAATGAAGTTCTTTTGAGTAATTTATGCTTGAATTGGTTGATTGTGGCTATATGTGTGCTTGAAGGTGTTTTAGGGAGGCCAAGGCTTAGTATATAGCCTGACACGGCCTGCACGGCAGGGCACACGGGCATATGCCATGGCCGTGTGGGAATTAGCAGAATGCTCCACGGGTGAAGGGCACAGGCATGCCTAGGCCATGGGTGACGCACGGCCTGACCCTACGGGCATACCCCTGGACCGTGCCTCCCCTGCACCTTAATTTAAATTTTAATGTACCACACGGGCAAGAGACACGGCCGTGTGTCCCAATCGTGTGGGGGTACACAGTTTACAAACGGTCGTGGGTAGTGGCCGTGGTAAATTGGACTGATTAGCCCACGGTTGCCGAGCATGGGCGTGTGAGGACCACACGGTCTTACAACACAGCCGTGCTAATAGTCACACGAGCGTGGGACGGTGCTTTAATAACGAAAATTTTCTAAGCATTCGATAATGATAAGATTCGAATCCTAACCATCTGTAATGTCCATAATGGGTTTGAAAACCTTTGCTAAAGGTGATTATGAACTGAATTGTACGTGATTCTGTAACTAATCATGGTTTATTTCTGTAAAAGTTATTCTGAGTCCTGTAATGCCTCATACTCGATTCCGGTGACAGTTTCGGGTTAGGGGTGTTACAGTTTTCACATTTCAGCTCAATAAATTTTCTCCCACAATTTACTACTACGTCATGAGCAGACAACCAATCCATACCGAGGATTATGTCAAATTCATCAAACAAAAATAGCATTAGATCAGCCGGAAAATAATGACCTCTAGTTGTCAAGGGGCAATTCCTACACATTTGCTCAACTAGCACATGCTTGCCTAATACGTTTGACATTTTTACTACGAATTTAGTAGACTCAACTAGCACATTCATACTAGGTACCAATTTCATTCACATATAGGAATGGCTAGACCCCGGATCAATCAAAGCAACAATAGGTATATCATGGATAAAAAAGGTACCCGTAATAACATTAGGAGACGAAGCCTCCTTGCAGGCATGAATAGCGTAAGTCCTTGCAGGCGCTTTACCCTCTGACCTCACAGTGGATTCTCTAGGAACATCTCTGCTGCTAGCCCCATTACTCAGGTTCTTCTATGGTCTACCTCTCGATGGAGCATTACTCATTCTCACATCTTGTCTTTTATCTTTTTCATTCATCTTAGGACAGTTTCGAATAAAGTGGTCTAGCGAACTGCACTTGAAACAGCCTCTCTCATTTCCTCAGCACTCGCTAAAGTGTCACCTACCACACTACGAACACTTTAGCCTATTTGATCGAGCACTACCAACACTCAAAATGGAAGTGGTCTGAGCTTTGGATGTCGTATACTGCTTATTCTTGTTTTTACTCAAAAACCCTACTGAAGATTTCGATCAGGTAGTAAACTCTCTAGATCTCTTGGACGATGACTGATGGGATTTCCCCATTTGTCTCTTTTTCAGTCCTGAGACTCAATATCGGCTCTTCTCTTCGGCCTTGCACACTCTCTCAGTGAGCACCACAAATTCCCTCAACTCTAGGATGCCAACCAATAATCGAATGTCTTCATTCAGACCATCCTCAAACCTCTTACACATTATGGCTTCTGTGGATACACACTCCCTAGCATATTTGTTGAGCCTCATGAACTCACGCTCATATTCCATCACTGTCATTTGGCCTTGCTTTAATTCAAAAAATTCCTTCCTCTTCTGGTCTATGAATCTTTGGCTAATATACTTTTTACAGAACTCCTCCAAGAAGAATTCTCAAGTCACCCTCTCTCTCGGTACAATTGACACGAGAGTATTCCACCACTGGTAGGCTGAATCTCGTAGGAGTGACACCGAACACTTCATGCACTCCTCAGATGTGCACGACAACTCATCGAATACCCTAATGGAATTTTCCAACCAAAACTCGGCTCTTTTTAGGTCATCATCAATATTCGCTAGAAATTCCTCGGCACCGTGCTTTCTAATTCTATCTACCGGAGGTTTCTCTCTTCTAACCATTTCTGCTCCTTGAGGAGCTATAGGGGTAGGCTGAGAAATTGGAGGAGGTGTGGTGCATTCGAATTTGCATGAATAAACTCCCAGTACCAAGCATCCATCATGTGAAGGTAGGCTTCTCTAGCCCCTCCACCCTGACTCATTATCACTGGCACACTCTCAATCGACGCGGTCCCTTCCACAGGAACCGGTGCATTGCTCTCCATATCGTCCACCATAGCTCCGTTAGGATCCATTTACTATATAAAAACATAATTTGATTTCGTCAGGAGTCGTCACACTATCATATTACAATTATGGCATGTATAGCTAGACTCATGCACGCGCTAGGTTAGTCCTAGAATCAACAAAACCATAGCTCTTATGTAACACCTCTTACCTGTACCCGATACCGGGACTAGGTACAAGGCATTACCCAACTAATGCACATGCAAACTTACATTTTCCGGTTCATAAAACATCATTCTAAATTAAAACCCTCCAAACATTGTCCTACAGTCCTTAACGTAGACCTACGAGGTCCAGAACATGTTTTAGAAAGAATCCAGGACTATTTTGAGTACTTAGAAAACTTTCAAGAAAAACCACTAAAAATACGGCACACACCCGTGTGGATGGGCAACACTCTCGTGTGGCCTCAGAAGTGCTGAAGGCCTGTATAGTTCACACGACCTAAGCATATAGGGACATGCTCGTGCCCCTCGTCCGTGTGAATTTATTTTCTAACATTGAACCTATAGGGGTTTTCACACAACCTGACACACACCCGTGTCCTAGCCCGTGCATGAAAACATGAACATTCTATTTCTGACGTCAGTAATAATTTAAGGTCACATGGCCATGGCACACACCCATGAGCTAGGCCATGTCTTTCACACGGTTGAGACACACGACCGTGTCTCAGCCCGCATGGTTACTACTGGGCATTTAATTTTGCCAACCTAAGGTGCAGGGGACACACAGCCTAACCACAGGTCCATGCGGCAGACCGTGTGTCACACACGGCCTAGACACACACCCGTGTGTCTACCTGTGTGGCAAAAATAAGGCTACCTATCAAGCCTTTTGCCACCCTAAAACAAGATTAAACACATACCCATTTCATAACATTGCACAAATACTCAACCAATAACCATCATTTGCATATATCAATAACAAATATTAGCCACCATCCCAAGCTTGATACAAAATGAGGTATTTTATATCAAGCCAACACAATTGGCCAATTTCTCAATAACACAAAACACAATTAACTAAGTCTCTATACATGCTATTTCTCAAAATACTAAAAACTAAATACACCAAATGCTTTAGTTGATAGTGTGAACGAAGCCTTCAACGTCCTTTGATCCATGAGCTAATTACATGGCATTATAAGAGAATGGAAAGAAAAGAGAGTAAGCATAAAGCTTAGCGAGTTGCGAGTAAATAAATGGCAACAATTAACCATGCTTTAACATACCCATAACACATCACAATTCGCGCATAATATAAAAATGTCTACAAGCATACCTTACTCATTTTACATTTCTTACTAATCATACAACATAAGTTTGAGCTCACATTTCATACATATCATGTTGGTACTTGTACCACTCACAAATATCATCAATATTTCTCAATCTTGACAGAAACTTTATATTCCCGTTGAACCAATTAGGATACGAAAGGATATTCCATAAGCCTTAAACATAGAGTATTATGTTGATACCATGTCCTAAACACGGTCTTACACTGACTCTCATATACCGAGGCCGATGCCATATCCTTGACATGGTCTTACACTGACACATATCAAAGCTGATGCCATGTCCTAGACATGGTCTTACACTAGCTAACATGACGAGGCTGATGCCATGTCCCAGACATGGTCTTACACTAGCACTCGTATCAATACCGATACCATGTCTCAAACATGGTCTTCCACTGGCATTACACATATCAGTGTCGATGCCATGTCTCAGACATGGTCTTACACTAACACATAATGAAGTCGATGCCATGTCCCAGACATGGTCTTACACTAGCTCTCGTATGACCCTAGTGTCATAGCATGAATATCCGATCTATTCCTACGGTTCAACTAAGAGTCTACCAAATTAAACCTTATCATGCATTATTCATAATCACATTTAATCAATTTTATGCCAAATCAATAATCTTATGCATAAGATCGAAAAAGTTGCATTATTTACATACAACTTACCTCCGTATACAAAATGTAGACGGCTAGTTCGGTTTAATCCACTAGCTTGGCTTTCCCCTAGTCTAGGTCCAGATTTTGTATTTATTGATCTAAAATGATAAAATTCACTAATTCAATTACCATGTTAATTAAGATATTCTAAAATTCACATTTTGGCAAAATAACCATTTTGCCCCAGACTTTCATAAAATTCCAATTTTACCCCTAGGCTCATAAAATGATTTTTATCAAAATTTCTCATAAACCAAGCCTAGCAAATTCTTTTCACTCTTATGGAAGCCCACAATTCCAATTATTTCCTATGTTTACTACACAATTTACAACATTTACAAAAAGGTCCATTTTAGGCGTTTTCCATGAACACCACTTCCCAAAAGTTGTTTATTTAACAACCAAGATTCATTTTATTCAATAAAATTTTAGAAAAAACCATAAACATTCTCATGGTGAAACCCTAGGCTTTCAACCATTTTGCAAAATAGTCCCCTCAATAGGTAGCTCATGCTACAAGGGTTCCAAAAATGTAAAAATATCAAGAAATACCATCAAATTGACTTACCTACAAGAGAGCTTAATGGCTGAAAGTTTCAAGCTTCAAAACCCCCTTAGTTTTTTGATATTTTCAGTGGAGAAGAAGGTGAAAAAAGATGACACCTTTTTGTTTTGTTTATTATAAATCTAGTCAAAATAAACCACCAAATTTTCACCTAATTTTGACTTTTCTAATTCACTTGTCCCCCATAGCTGGCCACCACTTTAGTAAAGGTCTATTTTCTCTTTAAAGACCCCCAATCATGGTTCTCTAGGTAGCACTTTTTGCTAGTAAAATAAAACTTTTTCCCTTTATGCGATTTAGTCCTTTTTCGTAATTAAGCTCACAATCACGTAAATCAATTCACCAAAATTTTCATACTCATAAAATCATGCTATAACATATAAAATAATATTAAAAATAATTTCTCCAACGTTGGGTTTTGGTCTCGAAACCATTGTTCTGACTAAGCCCAAAATCAGGTTGTTACAGTTTCCATGTAAGATCACTCCCAAAGCCTTGAAACCTAATAACGAAGCATTCAAAACCAATTTAGTAGACTAAATAACGAGTTATCAATAGTAACGTATTCACAGAATCTTGACTTATCACAAACGAAAAACTTCCGTTAGCGCCGCTAAACTAAAGAAACGCAATCCACAGATCAAAAGCCTTCTCCAACACCATTAATCATAGAGAAATCATATTCCTATTCCACCGTTACATACTTATGACAAAAAGAAAAGCGAGCTTACTGAACCCGTACATACACAATTGATGTTGCAGAAAGAAAGGAAAAGATAAAATAGGAAGAACTGAGGAAAGAAAGAGGACGAAATCAAATAGAAATTTTCGGCAAAAGGGAAAAGAGGAGAACAAAACGTCAAGAATTTTGGGGAAAAAGAGAGTAAACCAAATGTTTTTTTAGGGAACAGAATCGAAATAATACTAAGGTCATACCGATAACTACACCACATCCTTAAACTTACTCCCACTAATCCTACTAACCTACAACCACTCCAAAATCCTTACTATGCCGAAATACTTGTCCATCATCGCGCAAAAATAACACCTATGCTCATGTAAGGATTTGAACTCCAAACCTCCAACACACAACTTAACCACCAGACCAACATGCCCATTCTACTATCAACAAGCACACAAATAAATATAAGCCTACTCACCAAGGGTCAAGCTTAATTCAAAAGAATAACAAAATTTTTCCCAAGGCAAGGTTTGAATTTGGGACCTCTCAGGCACACCCAGAACACTTAACTACTGAAGCAAACAAACAGTTATGTCCAAAAATTTAAATGCCAAAATTATAAAATTTAGGGTGTTACAATCTAGGCGAGCAATGTATGTGACCTTAGGATTGTAGACTGTGTGTTGCGAGCTGCAATATATGCGAGCTACGTACCATAAGCTGAGAACTTGAATTGGCTAGCGTACAAGTATAGTACGAACTACCCTTCGAATTGGACACTTGAGAATTGTCTTGTGGACTAGTGAACTACAACTTGTCTCGTGGATTGGTGAACTGTGAATTGACCTGCAGACAAGCAAAGTGTGAACAGACAAAATTCGAGCAATCTCCACAACAGGCAAAATGTAAGATGACTTCACAGGTGGAGAGATGTAGTTTCAGCACTAGTGCTTACTGACTTCATTTTCACTGTTATCCCATTACTTCCTTTATCAGTTTTCTAATAGTACATCCTAGGCTACTAGTTAGTGAGCACACTTTTAAGGAAATCATTAACGTTTTAGTATAGAAATTAAATAAAACCCCTCAGTCAAACAAAATCTTTCATTTTTAAATACTTAGCATGAATATGATCTGAATACTACTAAAATGTTATCAACCACTCTAAACTCAAATGAATTGTAAGCTAAAAAATACTAAAAATAAATCTATATTCTAGAGTTATCACAACTTATAGAGATCATATTGAAGAGTTATCAAATATTGGACAAACTTTATTTAAGTTTCATAGAAAAGACTATAGTTGTTCCATGAGCTACAACTACTTTAGTTTATGAGGTAGCATTTGATGTCATCCTCTTTAAATAACATGATGAAAGTCGATAGAGAATGAAGAAAGTGAGGGAGAATAATGATTTTGGTAATTATGTCTATTTTTATTTCACTTATGGTTGTTTTCAATGTTTTTATATTTTGAACTGATACTTTTGAACTTATATTATTGTATTTTTTATTGTTATATTTATGTTGAAGATACAATTTGGTTTGAAGAGATTGCTGGATAAGTAAAAAAAAATTGTTAAGCTTATATGAATCTAACATTATTCCATCTTTTGTTAAAACAAATCTGGAACAACGTTTTCTATTTTGGCTACCCAAAAAGCCCAAGTGTTAGGGATCTTGAGGACTAGTATGAATTCTTTTAATACTCCTATTCAAAGGTTCATGGATAAAAGGTTATTTTTGCTAAAATGATCTCTTGGTGAAGGGGAGCACTTTTAGCATCTTTGCCAAAAAAGGGGAAAAATGGTAGCAACAAATGAAATGTTCTTAGTGACTTGTTGAATTTTTTATTATGGTGATGGTTTATGATTATGGTTGTTGCATTCCACTTTGTCAAAGGGAAAGATTATTTTGATTGGATTTTTTTAAAGACTTTATTGATTCAATGATTGGATAAGATGAACAAGAATATTAATATAATAAGTGTTTGATTGAGCATGGTTCTACCTTTTAGGGGGACATATTCCAAGTTCCTTGGCTTGTAACATGTTTGGATTATGTGCTATTCATTTGCTATGGGTTTTTTTTTCAAAAATTCTAAAGGGGAGATTGTTGGAGTTTTTCACATTGCTTGTTCCATGTTCTATTAGAATGAGAACAAATTTCTACTTGGGCAATAGGATGGTTTCAACCTCATAGATGTTTGATGTTTGGCATACAAAGAAATGGCATGTTTGACAAAATAATAGGTGATGTGCGACTACGATTTTCTAGTTTTTTAATCAATTTTCTTGATGAAGCTATGAGTTTATTGGATAAGGATTAAGTATTTGTCTTTAACTTTTAAAATGTGTGAAGTTGTTAGAGAACTGTTTTTATGTGATATATACTCAAGATAATTAATGGGATAAAATCAACTTTTAAATAAATGTTCAAGCTTATCAAAACTCTATTAGATGGGCTATTGTATCAACCTATAAATAGGTTGCTTGTGGCGCTACTTTGTAACAGCTTGGTTTGGACCCTAGTCGGAATAATGGTTTCGGGACCACATATCCGAGTCTGAAAAATATTTAAACATTATTTTCTGTGTCTATATTATGTGAATTGACATCTATGAAATTTCCATGAATTAACTTGTCTGTTTAAATGCTTAATTTGTGAAAAAGAATTTAATCGCATAATTGTTAAATTTAACATGCCATATGTTTAATGTGTTTAATTGAAATGGTTTTTGTTTATAATGGCCTTAAGTAGTCATTATTCCATAGGATTCTTGAGTGGTCATAAATGACCTTATTTTATACCTTTTTATATGTTTATAAATCATGGACATTTTAGTAATTCATGAATTAGTCATGAAATAATAAAACAAATGTATGAAAATATGGCCATTTATCATCCATTATAGCCGATTATACAAGGAAATAAAAGAAAGAAAGCTATCCTAGGTTTCGGCTAGAAACTTGCTTGATCAAGGTATGTATTTGCTTCGATTTTTGATGATTTTTGTGTTTTTGTGATCGTTGCTTAGTCTACTACCAAACCCATGACTCAATTTCTGCTTTTATTGAAGATTATGAAATGTGACATTGATGATTTTATGAGTTTTGTGATGTTAATTGATGAATTATAGAAGCTTGATGTGAGATTAATATGCTTTGCCTTGAAATTTTTATGAATTTGAATAATTTTGGGCTAAATTGTGAAAATAATATTTTGAGAGGCTAAAATGTAAAATAAATGAAATGTGTGGACTTGTATGAACAATATAAGCATTCGGCCAACCTAGGGTTTTAGTGAATTTTGTGAATTTGATGATTTTGTGAACTAGAGGCTATATTGTCCAAATATGAAACTATTGGAGTTATTTTGTAAAATGCTCAAATTATGTGTTTTTAAATTGAATTGAATGATTTGGTGAATAAAAGAGTTGAATTTTAATTTATATAGATTAAGAATGAAAGAAAACGGAATTCGATCGGGGAAAGTCGAAAGTCATTGATTAGTCAATTTCGTCCGTTCAAATCTGTACGAGGTAAGTCTATATACAAATAAATGTGCTTAAGTTGATTTATTTATGTTATTTTTATATGTAATTGAATTATGATGAGTGATTATGAGAGATGAATATATGAAATCCGAGAAAGTTTCGAGCATGTGACGATGTCTGAAAAGCCTCGTCTGAACCTTAGGAATAGTTAGGATACATATGTTATGACATAGGATCCGATATCTGTTTACGTGTAAGACCACGTCTGGGATGTTGGCATCGATCTAAAATTTACGTGTAAGACCATGTCCGGGACATCAGCATCGTATTTATCTTCGTGTAAGACACTATCTGAAACAGTGGCATCAATATCTGATTTCATGTAAGACCACATCGGGGATGTTGGCATTGTACGATCTTTCTGAGTGTTCCGCGTATCCTTTTTTATTTCGAATGGTTTAATGGACATTCCGAGAGAATGAATGAGCGTATGAATATGCTTCTGAATTTGGTACGTATGAAACATATTCTATGTTTGAGATTAAAAGGTAGCATATGTTCAATGGTGAGCTTATGATATATGTAATGGTATGAGAATAAAATGTGGTATATATTCAAGTGATAATTGTGATTAGGTGGTTTATATGAGAAATGTGGATCTTTAAGTGAGTTTTGGTCATGAATCACTTGATTTAAATTGAGTTATGAATGTGCTTTTAGACAATTTATTTGTATATGGCTTACTAAGCTCTTTGTAGCTTATTTTGTGTGTGTTGCTTTGTTTTATAGATATCAAAGCTACCGAAAGCTCAGGGATCATCACCACACTATCTAACTTTTTTCAGTACACTTTTGAATGTAAATGTTGAATTATGGCATGTATAAGCTAGATGAGGTTGTATATGTTTTGTGATGTCTATAAGTTATGCCATGTGCATGTATAAGTTAGATGAAGTTGTATATGTTTTGTGATGTCTATAAGTTATGCCATGTGCATGTATAAGTTAGATGAGGTTGTATATGTTTTGTGATGTCTATAAGTTATGCCATGTGATATGGCTAACAAATAGTTGTGTTAATGCTTGTTTTTGGTATGTCACAAGTGGTGCATTTTAGTATGCTTGATGTTGCTTATAATGTCTAATGAGAAATGGTCATTTTGGTATGAAAATGTTGTAAAAATGGTAAGTTTAGACATGGAATAGATGTCGTATTTGATGATTTATGTTATATGATTGTGTGATGTGAAAATTGGTTGAAATATGGTATGATTTTGGTTGGGAAATGAGTGAGACTTGAGATGAGGAATATATGATATGAATGATGAATGTTTTGAGTATGTTTTGGCTAGAAATTATTGGTATAATTGTATTGGTTTTTGGCTTGTAGGGATGACCTAAAATGGGTAGCAAAATTGGCTTTTCGAATGGCCTATTTTTGTCCACACGGTCAGAGACACAGGCATGTGTCTCAGCCGTGTGCGGCGCACGGTCATAGCCCACGGCCGTGTGTCCCTTGGGGTACCATTTGAATTAAGTCAGTATACCCTACAAGATTGACACGGCCTAGACACACGGGCATGTCTAGTGGGCGTGGGTGGCATACGGGCTAGTCACATGAGCGTGTGACCGGCCGTGTGCACAAGTCAGTAGCTCCCTTAATTTTCACACGGTCGAGCACACGAGCGTGTCTTGTGGCCATGTGAACAAGTCAGTATGTATGCCTTGTTTTGCCACGACCTAGACACACGGGCACACGGCTTGACCACACGAGCATGTGATCTCAGCAGCTTTGAAAAATGTTTAATTGTTGGAAAATTTTCTAAGTGTTCAGTTTAGTCCCGACCTTCTTCTAATGCATGTTTAAGGTCTCAAAGACCTTTATAAGGGACTTAATGTGTATGTTTGATAATGATTTGATGTTGATGATAGAAAATTGTCTATAAAAGTTTTGATTCGTCCGGTAATGCCTTTAACCCTATTCCAGTGATGGATACGGGTTAGGGGTGTTACATACTTGGTGTGCAATTTTTTAGTGTCATTAGCATTTATATTTTTCTATTTCATTGGGTAAAGTTGTGATACTCTTTTAGGTATTGTTTAGAGCATTTTATTAATTTGTAAGTGGGGTATTTGGGTGAGTGATTTGTAACAGTTGGGGGTGATATTAGGGCTTCAATTACTTCTTTGTGTAAGGATAGGTTGGGCTTAATCAATAGGTAATCCAGATGCTTATTGAATAAAATCATTCACTAAGTGAAGCTTCATAAAGTAGAATTCTTAAATTCGATCTGTGTTAATAAATATTGTGTGTTTCTTAATTTCAACTTCTATCTCAATTTTTTTCATAATTTCCCACTTCTCTCTCTCAAATCCAAGTCAAATCTCACCCAAAATGGTGGTTCTGTCACTAAAATCAAATAGAAAGCATACTTATAAGCTTGATTCCACCTTCAGTTTCATATTTTCAACCCAAAGTTTTCTATAGGTTAATGAGAGAAAGATTCCAGTAAGGTAATAGACATATTTTCCACCAGCACCCTCATTTCTATTTGAAATTTTAGTATATAAAAGCTATTTGAGTATATTGTAATGATGTTTGTTGTATTTTTTGTGATAAATAAAAAGGATTAGCGGAAAAGAGAACCCCAAGCCAAGGAAAAATAATTTGTGTTGAGAGGGAAAATAAAAGTTTTACTTTGATTTTCTTCATCCAAGAGGTAAGTACCTATAAATTTTCAAGTTTACCTCAAAATGAGTATGACTATGAGATTTTAATAGATAAATAGTTACTAAAAATACTTGCTAAGATTTGAAAACCCATAGTTTAAAGTGTTAAAATACTTAGTAAGTTGAATGATGGTGTTAATAATAATAAGTAGTATTGACTTTACTTAGAAGAGAATAAGACATATTTGAGCTATGAGAACTTGGATAACATAAGATACTTGGAGTAATGATGAAAAGAAGCAAAATGCAACTTTTATAAAAAAAATGAGCAAGTTATTATAATGCAATATAACAAGGCGAAATAATAGTAAATATGGCAATTGTAGAAATGAAAAAGAGAAACATGTTGTATAAGATTTTAATTTAAATATTGCAATATGAATATTTAGTGAGTTATGTAATAATTATAGGTGTAAAGTGCCATGTGAGAATTTGTCAATTTTTTGTTATAAAATTTGGTTATTAATTATATATATGTATGACTGAGAGCTAGTGATATGATTCACCCAAGTGATAAATGGATATGTGAAATGAATATGAAGTGATAATTAATTACTCAATGAGCATTTAAAATGTGATATTGATATATGTGGAACATCATGGAACTTTATGTATACATGTGTTTAAGTGAATTTTGAAATGCTAAAATGATTAATAAAGTGAATTGCCTTGGTAAGCTTAGTAGAATAGTTAGGATACAATTGACATACCAATAAAGATTAGTGTGCCTACTTTTGAACAATGATATTGCAATGCGCTAAACCTGACCCGGTTCGCTAGATCCAGATCTTAGGCACTACTACTCAAAAACACTTAGCCAAACTCACTAAACCATCTCAGGTAACATCATATTTAATACATATTCTTCCAAATTATTCAAGACTAATTTTCAAGAAACAAATATGGTTCTTAAACACAAATATAGGTTCATTTAAAAACTCCTACAATACGACACCCAAACAGCTTTGTATGCATAATAACTCAACATGCCTTTTCCTTGACATAGTCCTAGCATCGTCCCTCTATGCGTAGTCTCTTGTTATCGAAACTTGAAACAATTAACAAATCTTCTAAGTTCATGAGTAATTAATGAACATCATTTCATTGAACCTTGGTGGTTATTTTATATTCTTTGATTAACATCTACGTGCCAACTAACTTTCTGAACTATCTATCAGGCAGATACTAACATAGTTTGATTCATATACATGCCAATTGTTATATTCATAATATTCCAATTCTTTCTCACTTGATTATCTAAAGATTCTTTGAAATAATAATTAAGTCCCTCATTTACATATATGCAACTCAATCGAACTTATCTTCAGAATTTGTTTCGTATAGATCATATCTCATTTCCTACACTTATCTCAAAATAGTTGTTCTTATCATTAACCATAGATGGATACATACATATTTGGCGACTACTCATACAGATCTAAATACCATCAAATTATTAAACCAATCATATCCTGAATTAATACCATACAACTCATATCAATAGAGTACTTCATAAATCAATCTGGTAACATCCACAACAATACTTCCAAATCCCAAGTGTTCGTGATAATCAATATTCAAATTTAATAATATTTCAGGTGAAGTCATTATTCAATTCAGATTTGGCATATTCCAAACAACTTTGATTAAACCATACCATAAAAAATATTGACAATATCTTAAGTCATACATAGTACAAATAAGTCCAATTCCAACATTGTCATATCATCACGGTGAAATCCTTCACTATCATCCATATACACAGTTCCTTTCAATAACATTCTTAGACTTATTCATTTATTTTGCTATTCTTACTCAATCCTTAACCTTGAGAACATCAATACTTTATCTAGCCATACTTCATACAAAAGTGGCAAACTTTATTCATAATTTATCACAAAGACCAATATACAAATCTTACCATAAATATATGATAAGTCACACCACAAGGACTAAACAAATTATACCATAAATGTTTCACGAAGAATATGCCACAGAAACGTCATACAGAGTCTCGTGTTTACTTTCTTGGCGGACTACCACATAAATTCATGTATCGTGATCTACCACTTTGATTCATACATCATCGATGGCTACACTATGAACATACATACAGTCATATCATATCATGCCATGGACCTCAACCACATGATCCTCAAGATCGTTCAAGATAGAAGTGACAATAAATCACTTATGAAGAAGGCTAGAAGCTAGGCAAATTGTGTTTCCAAGGATAATCTTTCTTTCACAAATGATGGTTTAGAAATTTTAATCTAGTGTATAAATAATATGAAAAAAAAAAAAAAAGATGATGTGGTTTTTTATTAATTGATAGGGATCATAGACGTTGTCATAGGAAGGATCCATAATTTCTCATATTTAAGAGACTTGTATTTTATAAATGATCAATCACACCTAAATGAAAGGGGTTAATATGTCATTTGATAATTGACTTTGGTTTTTGGTTAAATTGGTACCCGAATTTGACTTCTTTCCTCTATTGTAGTAAATTTTGAAACAATGTCGAAATTGGATGATGTGGACCAACGAGATTGTTAGATATGGCACACATGACACACTATCAACTGAATGTGGTTGCAACCTTAGTAAACATTTAAAAAATAAAACTACAAAAAATTAAAAATATATTAAAAAACTATTTCAATGTATAAAAAATTTAAAGAATATAAAAAGGAAAAATCATTTAAAATAATAAGTTACAAAAATAAGAAAGTATATAAATTTTAAAAAATTAATAATTAAAAAATTAAGAATGCATATAAAGCATTTAGATACAGTAAAAAGATAAAATCGATTGAAGCATAAAAAAAATAATCGATATTGATCATTATTGATCGACTTTGATCATCATTAATTGGTCTCGACCAATAATCGGGATTTAGTAACTAAACAATGACATGTATGTCATATGCAATTTTTTCTGTTTTTTATTTTAATTTTATAATTTTAGATTTCTTTAATTTATATATTTTTAGAATTCGTATATAAATTTTAAAAATTGAAAATACCCCTTAGATTTAATATGAGATTGGAATTTGGTGTTGAAGTGTAGAAAACGGTTGGAGAAAAGTCCAGGCAAGCCCAGTCTAATCTATGGAATAAGGGTTGGTCACTTCGTCGTTGCCTGGTCTAGCCGCCCAGGTGTCAACAGTGAGTTGCTTTTTTTCTTAAAATATGGATGTGGAAACGCTATCTCATTCCGCCCGTAATATTATTAATTTATTGGAATCGAATTTCTAATCACAATTTTAAAGAACAAACTATCAAAACTCGTGATTTGTTTTTATGTTTCTATAATATATATTGTAAGTTCAAAGCCAAAAATCATATATATTATATACATCTTATACATGTAGATTATATTACAAACTATATATGTTAAATTTATACAAAAATTAAGTGGTGTTGCTTTGGATGGAATAGTTATGTTGAAGCTTTAGAAATTAAAGTTTCTTTAAGTTGAAATTTCAATAAAATAATATTTTATAAAAAATAAAAATATTTTTATATTAATATGTTATTCTATAAAAAAAATAAGATTTCAGTTATTTTCCAACTTAATGTTTGCTTCATTGATTCGATATAAGTATATATATAATGTTAATTAAAAATTACTAATAGAAAATAAAACATGATATGCATGTAGAAAAATGGAAGGACATATAAGAAATTCCCAAATGTGTAAGAGAAGTGCATGTGATGGATCTTAAATTCCTCTCTACCTGTATTTTATAATTATTTCAACTCACACATGGCTTGAGTGTTGATTCATAAAAAATGGGCAACATAAGAGTCATTGTGAAATAAAATGACATAAGCAAGAAAAATCTTTGAAAATGTTGTTAAAATAGAGTATTTATGACTTATTTAAGTAGTGCTACAGTATAAGCATGAAGGGTGGGATTGGAAAAATGACTAAATTAAAGTTAGGATAAGGACTGATTTTGAGAGTAGACAAATTACAAAAGGTCCTTTTCTAACCCGCAATTATAATTAGGTTGAGTGAAAAGGACCACTAATTCCATTTCCATGTGCCAAAACACCCTATCCTTCCCAATTTCCCAGACATGTTACCGACAGTGCTTTTACTAAATTATATATCTAAAATTTACAAGCAACACCCTAATTAAGGTAGAAAATATTCCTATTTCTTCTTAGGAAAAATAAAATTTAAAGATCCAAGAAGGAAAAGTAAACAATGTTTTGAAAAAAAAGCCAGTTTGTAGGTGAAGAAACAGACAGCACAACCTCCACTAATTGCGATTTTACAAGCTATGGAAAATTATTTCTTCTTGATGTCACTATTTCATTTTATTTAGATATGGAAAAAATTTTCTCTTTAATTGTAGATTTTGCTTTAGCTTTCAATTTTCTATTTTTCATTTATTCTATAGCAAAATGTACAATTTCCTCCTCCCCTTAAAAAGAAAATAAATAAAATATACTAACGGCGTAAAGGAAGAAATTGGGAGAGAGATTTCATATAGATTAAACGGCGTTAGTTGCCTGGTCTTCTTCTTTGTTGATATTGATGAGTGCTCTCTCACACACTGACGCTGCATCTGGTGACGAGCTGGTACTTAACAGCGTTTTCTCCGACAGAAACGCCGTTGTTTTTGCTCCCGAAAGTGATATAAGCCGGACACCTAACGTTGAGATGATACCTGCCTGAAACGAAAGTCCCAACTTTCCATCTCACCCGTCCATCAATCTTGATCACCATGAAGATCGTTCCGGCAGCTTGTTCGGACTTCAAAGCGACGGAGAAATCGGGAGCTATAGGGACCATGTTCCCGTAGATGAAAGGGGACCAAACATTGATCTCATTATGACCCTGGTATGTTGGAGGGAGAGCTGTCCTAAGGGTGGTTTGTTGGTTCCTGTAGGTGGCGTAGATGACGAGCCTGTCGTAGTAAATCCCGATTCTGTCATTGGGGTTTCGGGTGGATACGGTGACTTGGAAATTAGAAGTGAGGAAATTGGGAGTGGAGGCGTTGAAAGCATAGACGGTGGTGTCTTGGAGGATGAAGCGGGGTTTTGTGGGGCGGAGGATTGCCCAAATGATTAGGATTGTGATGAGAACGATAAGAAGGAAGACTAGAAGGCAACCGAAGAGCCTTCGTATGAGCTGCCGCCGGCCTTTGCCGTGGTTGCCGCAATCCTTGGCCGTCATGGTAGGCAGAGAGTGAAGGTCGGTGAAAGTTTGATTCAAAGGGGAGAAAAAGAGAGTTCAACCTATCTATCTATCTGCTTTTTTTGTATAATGAAATGAACGTGTTGCGGTGTTGAGGGTAGTGTAATTGATATTTATATAAAACAAAATTTTTAGTGGATATGTAATGAATCAATAATTGAATTTATATTAAAGCACTACCTCTCAGTGTAGAGTACTCAAAGGGTGTGCTAAGATAAAAGTGTTCATTTTTTTTTGTACATACATATATATAATAACGGTATATGCTTACATAATATGTATTCGCATTATTCATTTTTATAATGAATTAATAATAAATCTGATATTTTTAGAAACATTATAAATTTATAATTTCATATTTTTAAAGATTAAATATAATTATTTTACATTTTTAAAGGGTTAAAATATAATTTTTGTATATTAATCTATAATTTATTTATTTATAAGAAAATTAAATTATTACTTTTATTTTGAAGAGATCAAACTATAATTTTATTGTATTAATTTATAATATTTATAGATGTAATTTTTATCTAGATGACCGTAAATTCTTTTCTATAAAATTGATGGTTTAGTTGACTAGTTAAAAAATAATGGTAAAGTACTTTAAAATTTATAAAAGAAGTAATGTGAATTTGACTTAATAAATTAAATTAAAAGAAAATTCATGGATGGTGCTACAAAAACTACTCATGTAATTGTGCAATGTCAAGTGAAGAAAGGGAAGCTCACTCTTTGTTAATCAATCTTGGAAACAAACAAACCAAAAAAAAAAAAAGTAGATTTAAAATAATTTGGGATTCCATAGTCCATATGAAAAAGAAAATTAAAAAGAAAAAATAGCAACTTTATGAATTATTGAGTTCAACATTCAACAGTTAATTCTAAACCAAAAGAAGATTATAAAAAGATATTCTAAATCAAAAGATAGCAGAAAAAGTGATTATCAAACAAAAAAGAAAGAAAGAAATAGGAAAAGTAAAACAATAGCAAATGGTGTCATAACAGGGAAGCTTCCAGCTCGGCCTACCAACTTATTTATTTGAGGTTCCAGAATATACATTACATCTCAGCTGGTGCTACCAAATATAAATTTTGCTAACGTAATCAAAATCTCCCTATATTATTTTATTTTTAGCATTGAATTTTCAAAGTATAACTTTAATGAATGTTTAGATGGCCGAAATTACGGGTAAAATTCTAGTATTTACTTGGTTAATTTATAGTTAAAAAACAAAATTGGTGTATAAATTAGTTAAGGCTGTAAGAAAAGAGAAAAATTCCGATTTGAGTTTGAAACTTCATACTTTGTCTGTCTTCGAATTAAAAGGGTTTTGGAACCAGTTGCTGAGGCTGCGTGTGCATGATACGCGCCATTGTCCTGTCACAAACATTATTCATACAGAGTGCGAAAGCTGTCGGGTTGGCCGACACGTCAACTGAACATGAAAGGGCGAGCGTGAATAAAGTTCTGATGCAGATCATCTTCATCCTCCATATTTTTCTTTAAATTTAATCACCTAAAATTCAAATATAAATAAATAAAATTGAGAGTGGATTATAATAGGAGTTCGAAAAGAAGATAAAAATCTAGTAGAATCGAGACTGTTACAGTGTAAAAGGTTAGTATTGGTAAAAGAGGTCTTGGGATTCTTTTTCAGTGAAAATGAAATGCAACCTTTTTTTGTTCGTAAGGGGAGAATAGTTGAACAAGACTTTTCTAACTATTAAATAGTTAGGCAGACCCAAGCTTTTTGAGGTTTTTCTTATCAACTAAATTATTAGGGTAATTTAATTTAAAATAAATTCCAACAAAATAATAAAATAGAAAATTGAGTGATAGGCTGGTCACTTTTGAGCACTGAGATTTAGGGCCAGTTTGGCAATGTTTTTGAGAAGTACTTTTAAGAAGTGCTGTAGAAAAGTGCTTTTGAGAAGTGCTTTTGAAAAGTACTTTTCAAAAGTGATTTTGAAAAATTTAACTGTTTGGTATTGCTTTCAAAAAGTACTTTTAAGAAGTAAAATGTCCATTTTAGACATGATATTATAAAGTAACAAATATGTATTTAAATAATGTTTAAATTAGTTAATATTATGATATTTTAGCAAAAATATAAAAAATAATTTATTATAACTTATTGTTAATATTTTAATATATAATATTAATTTTAAATATTTCTAAGTAATTAATATTAATTATTTATTAAATTTAATTAGAATATATAAACTATATTTAAATATTTAAATATAATAATTAAATATTTGTAATTAAATATTGACACAATTGTATTATTTTAAAAATTATTTTTTATTTTTAATTAATGCTTTTAACACATTTGTAAAACTCATATTAGATATTAACATAACATAAAAAACATAAACTAACAAATTAAAATATTACATATATTTGGATTAAAGTTTCAAAAAGGGATAATATTTATATACCAAATATAAATACAAAAAATTTTACAATATCTTTTACAATTTAAAGTGAATTCATTAAACCTGATGCTATAGCATCTCTTGTTAATTCCATTTCAAAACCACTTGAATTGCTTGATTCACCGTCAGCATCACCATCATCATCGTCGTCGTCATCATCATCACTTTCTCGACTATGCCCATTTTCTGAATCAATAATATTCTCATATGCGCAGTTAATATCTTCGTATTCCATAAAATCTACATCATTTCGACCGACAAGTTTTCGAATAAAATTGTGTATCGTCATTGTAGCAACAACGATCATCGTTTGCTTTTCAAAACTATAACTTGGCATATCCCTTAAAATGACCCATTTTTTTTCAAAACACCAAAAGTTCTATCAATCACACTACGTAATGATGAATGTGAATGATTGAATATCTCTTCTTTACCAGATACCGGTCTACCTCTACTAAAGTCAGGTAAATGATATCGCTGACCTCTATATGGTCCAAGATAACCTTTCATTTGAGGATATCCAGAATCAACAAGATAATATTTTCCTACATATCATAATATGACAAACAATTAATTCAAGAATTTTTTATAAAAATTATCAATTAAAGAACTTATACTTTATTTTTTTAAAAATCACATATAAATAAAATATCTAACCATTTGGTGGGTGCGGAAATTTGTATTTTGGATCTCGAATTGCATTAAGAAATATTCTAGTGTCATGTGCCGATCCTTCCTATCCAGCCATGACAAAAGTGAAACACATATTAAAATCACATACTGCCATAACATTTTGAGTAGGGATACCTTTTCTTCCAATATAGGGAATTTGTTCATTTGGTAGAAGAATAGCGGCAATATGAGTACCATCAATTGCACCTATACAATCCTGAACAAATAATCATATTAGTCTCGTGCATATTTTTAGTCGACCAAAAATATTAAAAATATAATAAGATAAAATTAAATTTTAACCTTAAAATGCGGCATATATCTAGAATCATTACGTATTTGTTCGGGTATTGAGCTAAAAAAAGGATCTTCGGGTGCAATTAGATCAGTGGCCATCCTTGAAACTTTCTCAAGCACAATTGCAAAGTATCGACTTATTGTTGATCCAGACCTTTGAAATCTTTCTCGACATTGGGAAACTTTTGCACCGGTGCCCAAGATGTATAAAAAAATTCCCAACATTTTACTAGAAGATATGTTTCTTGAAGTTTGCAAGTTGTATCTTGTCTCCAAAACTCTCAACAAACTTGTGAATACTATTTTAGACATCCTAAAATTAATCATACAACGTGATTCGTGACCGTCAAGGATTTCTCGAATCCATGTCTCACTGGACTGTTTTGAATTCATGCATGGTTGCTTTAATATATACTTCTCATAATATAATTCCACGGAAGAAGATGCAATAACAAATAATTGGTTAAAACATTCCATGCATTGTAAAATCTCTTTCTTTTCCCTTTCATCATCACTTTCATCACCGCTGTTATTCTCAACTATACTCATCACCTGTGAAAAATTTGAACATCCAAAATCATATATAAACAACTATTGATGAAACTAATTTAGTATAAATAAGTAGAACATAAATTCAAAATCCAAAGACCAAACATAAACAACTATTAATAAAACTAGATTACACATAAATAAGTAGAACATAAATTCAATATCCAAAAACCAAACAAAAAGAGCCATTGATAAAACTAAATTACACATAAATAAGTGGAACATAATTTCAATATCCAAAAACCAAGCATAAATAACTATTGATAAAACTAGTTTAGCATTTTTGTTTAGTCACATAATAGATATCTTTGAACCCTAGAAGATAAAAAATTTTTCAACTATCCTACATTTCCGTCTTAAGCCACAAAGCTCTAATCTTGGGATTAATTGATAAAAACATAATTCGCTTGTCCTTATTGAGCAATAATCTAAGTGCGAAAAAGTATAGTGGATTAGCTTCTGGAACTTCTTCCAACATGCTATCGAGCACTTTGATTGCTTGTGGAATACCATATGGATCCATAACAGGAGTCAAACTAGATGTGGCTTGACTCATATTGTCAGCTGCATTGCATAATTTTTCTATTTGAGTAGACAATCTTGCAACCCCTCCAACTTGCTTTGAGGATTTCTTTTTTCCAGTTTTAAAATGTGAGCTTGATGTCTCAGGGTTTTTTCTTTTTTGACTGTTTACATCAATTTGAACATCATTTAAAATGTGAACATCATTTCTCACATTTTCTTCTTCATTCTCTTTAGGTATTTCATTGTTAACATCCTCAAAAAAATCACTACGGAGTGTACCAGAAGAAGGTGCCCATGCTTTATCACCTGTTGCAACGATCCTCATGAACATTTGGTCCAACTTCCCTTCGAATTCAGGATCAATGCCCGATGTTCTAAATTTTTGAGCTTCAGGCACAACCTACATATAAAATGATAGTTTAATAAAATAGTTATCAATAACCTCATAAATAAGGAAAAAACAAAAATATTTAGAATTATTAATGTACCTTTAGCTTACTCTCCCACCAATCATCCGGTGCATCAACGGTTCTTTTTATAGGATTCCACCCTAGACCAATATCTTTGCCTTTAAGTTTCTTCCAAGCTTTCCATTCTTTTTTTTAGGGCATCCCACCTATTTTTAAGTTGTTTTTGTGAAAAAGCCTTGCCTGTTTCTTTCTCAAAGGTGGTCATTATTTTCAACCATCCATCTTTTGTGAAATGAGTACCAGGCCTATTGCCTTTCAATATCTCTTTAATACAAATATCACAAAATATTTCTGTCAATCTCTTATCCCACATTGCTTTCACTTTTTCACCACTAACTTCAACCACTGACGTACTCATCTATTGTGTATAAGAACAATTTCGTTTTAGCCAGTAAAGCAATCAAGAAAATTAAATGTCACGTAAGTATTTTTTTTTACATGTGTATCAAAATCAACTTTCTAAGACCGAAATAATAACCAAGAAAAAGAACACAACTTATAAAAGAATCAAACACAATTAAACCATGCAGCTTCAATGGCAAAACAAGCATACTAATAAAACATAGAGAGGCTGTTTAATGCTAAAACATATACCAACTGATAAAAAAGTAAAAACAATTACTGCCTAAACTAAAGATAGATGAGGCTTAATGCTTAAGTTTCTGGTAAGCAATTTGCAGGTCAAAAGATGGTTGATTTTAAGAGCAATATCAATTGCAAAATAATTGGCAAGTTGATAAAAAAAAAACTCACCTTCTCTTCCTCCTCCTACTACCTACATAATTAACAATCATCTACTACCTACATAATTAACAATCATTAAATTCAACTGATGAGTGAGTGAGAGTGACAAGTGGTAAGTAAATTGTTTCCATAATTCATTTAGCTACATAAGTGAAAGTGGAAATGGATTTTTTAGTCAGTGGGGAGAATGATGTATAAAGGGACTAATATGCAGTGTTTTTCGTCAATCCCATTATAACCATTAAAGATTGCTTGTTGCTATTCAATCCAAGGGGATGGATAGCCATTCAAAGAACAGAAAACAATTGCTTTGTGAATTTAGACTAGTACAATAGGGCATCAACCGGATTTAAATCTAAGCTAATGGAACACCTTGTCATATAAGCACAAACCACTCCACCCGTTCATCCATATTTATTTGTTCTTTTCTTTACTAATTTCACAGTCGATGTTTTGTATGGTTTTGAGATGATATTTTAAGTTAATAAGATTTTTCTAATATATATTTGTATTCCATATTTATTAGTGGAATTTGATTTTTCCAACACCAAGAATCTAACTTAATAATTGAACTAATAATTCCTTAAAAGGAGCCCAACATCAGTGGCTTTTCTTACAAAAGTTACGACACATCTCTTTCCAAGTTTTTTTTTATATAAAATCACAGCTCAAAGATACACTAAAACTTAATTTTCCCCCATTCAAACATGAACAAACCAACAAATTATAGTGAGTCAGGTACAATATTTTATTAGTTATTGATAACATCAAGAAGCCGAAGTTGCCTCAACCAAATCATGGGTTTTCTCAAGAGAATCTACCACTTATACGATAGCATCCATCAATCTACCTATATACTTGTTGACAACAGTTTTTAATGGCTTTTATGAGTTTGCTTTAATTATTAACTAATTGTTTGGTCTGTATGTTAGCTTTTATCAGTAAAACACAACATATTGGGAAAAGGAGATAACAACAAAGTTTAACTCCTAATTTTTTAAAATGCCTTAATCACTACTCCCTTATAGCCTTATGCTTTTTGGCAATATAATATATACTGCAAATTCTAAACATGTCCCCTGGATTTTTACACAGAGGGAAATCATGGAGAAAATTTTGTAATTTAAACTAATCATGATGCTCTGTAACCAAATTTCACACAACAAAGCGGTTTTCATGAAACTAAAGTTAATAGTATGTTATGGGGGTGAAAAGGAAAGTTACAGGTGAAATTAAAGTTAATAGTATGTTAAAAGTGCATATTACTATAAATCCTTCCTTTGGGAAGAAAAAAAGCTTTATTCAGGATCAAAATCATGGGATTATGCAACCAATTTTCTGCTCTCTTAACAATGAAATAACTACCGTACTTTTTATACTGATGCGAGTTATTTATGTGTATAAAACTGTGAAAAATATACAGGATCAAAACTGTGAAAAATATACAGGATCAAAAAGAGGCAAATGAAACAAGTTAAAAGTTCTGTCAAAGATGAAAAGGATGGAACCTTAGAAAATATCAGTGAACGTTAACAGCAGTTGCAGATAAAGAAGATGTCGAGAAGCTTGAACCGGTCTGAAAAAAAAGTGAAAAAATTAAACTATATTTCATAATTATTTCATAAAATCAAAGAGAAGAAGAATGGAAGAAAAAGATAAAACTTACTGGTAGTGAGAAGAGGAACAAACCAGAGGAAAAATAAAGTTCAAACAAAAGAGAAGACAAAAGAGAAAAGGGGAAAAAATATCTTGTAAAGTGTAGAAATAGTAAGGTTAAAAAGGTAAATTAATAGTCAAAAGTGCTTTTTGACTGAGAAAAGCCAATTTTTCCTGCTTCTAGAGCTGGCCAAAAATACTCAATTTAAGTCAAAAAAAGTTTTCCACTGTTAGCTGTTCTTTGCTGCTTTTGGAGAAAAAATACTTTATTGTGCAAAAGTCCATCTCAAATGGAATGAAGAACGAGCCCTTAAGTGGATTTCTCATCCCTTATCTTCTTGTTTGTACAAATTAGCAATCACAAATCTTGTTTCAACTTCTAAAATGTCCTAATTCTCTTGTTTTCTTTTGTACTAGGCTTTTCGCTTTTCAATGCCTATAAAAATTTGTTAACACATTGTTTATTTATTTTCTAAAAAAGGTTAAATTCTGTTAATACAAAATTTTGGGGTGGAAAATCTCAAACATACAAATAACAACTCAAACAAAAAAAAATGAAGCATATGATAAGGTTTTAAAGTGTATATCAAGTCATTATCTTTAAGGTTCTATTCACCCCACCTATACTCGGTGTGCAAATAAGTTTTAAGTAAATGAACTTCGATGATGAAATGAAGCCTGATGAATATTTACGTTTTGCACTAATGATTCTTTATATAACAATCTAAGAATAATATAAGATGGAGGAAGTATAGAAAGAACTTTTGAAAATTTTTGGTATATTTTCCAAATAAAATCCCACTTTTATTTATAGGAATTCTCGTCTCTTTATAGAGATATATAATCACATTTTTAAAAGAGAAATAATTATTGAACTAATATCTCTTGAGTAGTTATAATTTTTTTTTCAAAAATCAAGTGATATAACTCTTGATCAATAACCAAAAGATATAACTTTTGATTAATTAGATCATTTCATTTATAATTATCGAAATACTATAAATATTTGAAAATGTTCTAACAATTTGCCCTCATTTTCAAAAGATTTTAGATTTTGATAATCTTGGAAATCAAATTGCACAAATGAAGGTGTCTTACGACTGAACATTCACTTAATGAAAACATGTTAAAGTTAATCGAATTGCATGGTAGACTAGCTTTGAACCAACTATTCCATTTGACTAATCGAACACATTCACATGATGATTTCAACACTAGTCAATGCATGGTATCTAGAGACACTATTATGACCATATGCCTGTGTTCTCTTTTCATGAGTGTTGTTAGAGTTAAGCCCTTGAGCTCCTAGAAATGGCCATACTTCAGCTCCCATTCAAAGTGTTCTCGTAATTATAACACTCTAACATATTTATGTTATGGGTTCAATAAGAGTATATTACTCATCCTTCCCTTATCATAACGACCTAGCACTTTAATCTTAGGATGAATTTATTTATAGTGCTAGTAGTCACATACTAATAATGTACTTTTTCTTATTGAGCTCAATATTTGACATTATACCAAGTTTTGAGTTAAGTTTCCATCATAGGTGACTCTAATTAATGGGCTTGACTCCCCTCCCTTTTGAGGTCTTATTTACTACATCTCTTGCAAGACTTTTTTTCAAAGGGTTTCCCAAGTTTTCTATAACACCCCTAACTCGTTTCCATCGTTAGATTAAGGTTACGAGTATTACGACACAAATTGTAACATTTAATATCATTTAAATGATCATATATTAATTTAGAAAACAAATATTCAAATGAAAATAACATTCATAGCATAATACATTTACAGGCCTTAAAACGAACTTACAGAGCCCTAAAAAATAGTTTGGGAACAATTAGGGACTAATTTGAAATAAAATAGAAAGTTTTAGAAAAAAATTAAAAATTTTGAAAACAGGGGTCGCACAGCCGTGTGACCAGGCCATGTAATAGCCTAAGTCGTGTGGCTCAATGACATGGTCATGTGGCCAAACCGTTCACAACTCGAAATATGGTCATATGGTCATATTGTAGCCTGTGTACCAACCCGTGTACAATTCAAAATAGGGTCACACAGCCATGTTGTAGGCTGTGTGGGTATTCAAAATGTGGTCATACGACCCTGTCGCTAGGCTGTGTAACTTTCCGTAATTGTATGAGTTAAACATGCACAAAAAATTTAAGAAGACACACGGCCATGTGAAGAGGCCTTGTGTGGAACATGGTCGTTGGACAACCCGTGTCCCAGGCCGTGTGCACCTTAAAAAGCTTTCAAAAGAAGACATCTTTTAACCAAATCTTAGTTACCAATTTAACCCAAAATCAATCATTTTCATACACCAAAAACATATTCAAATAAGCTTAAAACATACCAAATCACTCAACCTAAGTGCCTAACCAATGAGCCCTCATTGACACCACAATTCAATTATCAAAACTATCTACATTTCACACCAAACTAGTACCATTCAAGTTCAGATATCCATACCTAAAATATGTACTAAACTTACTATATTTCAAATGCCTTCATAATATTCACACCAAATACCAAAACAACTGTGAAAAAATATAATGTCGGTAATGACAAAATATCTCAAACAAATAAATAAAAATAAAATAAAAATAAAGAACACACAGATTTTACGTGGAAACCCTTTCGGGAAAAAAACCACGGGCAGAGGAGAAGAAAATTCACTATGTCGAAAATTCGAATCAATACAAGATGAATAGACTATGTCTATTTATAGGCTTGTAAAGCCATATTCTATTAGGATTGAAACACTTTATCCTAATCAATATAAAATAGATGGAGTTTAATAAGGTTTAAAAAACCTTATTCTAAAATAAAATAAAAGAAGTCTAGTTCTATTTGGATATTACTTTTATTTTATTTTCCATCTTATTTTATTTAAATAAGAATTTGGGTCACTTAATTCTAACAATCTCCACCTTGACACGAATTCTCAATGAACAAGTTCTTCATCGCGAACTTTCAACGAACAAGTTCTCCACCTCTTCCAAGAAACCCCTTAAGGGTTTAACTTCAACGATGAACACCAACCAAGTCTAAGCAATGCCCAAACTTGGTTATAGGAAGTGACTTAGTCATCATATCTGCAGGATTTTCATGAGTACTAATTTTGCTCACAACAATATCACCACGAGCAATAATATCACGAACAAAATGATACCGAACATCAATGTGTTTTGTTCTCTCATGAAACATTTGATCTTTTGTAAGGAAGATGGCACTCTGACTGTCACAAAATACTGTACTGATTTGAAGGTCTTCATTGAGTTCACTAAATAGTCCCTTCAACCAAATAGCTTCTTTACAAGCCTCAGTAATCGCCATGTACTCAGCTTCAGTGGTAGACAAAGCGACTGTAGTTTGCAAAGTGGCTTTCCAACTGATTGCACAACCTCCAATTGTAAAGACATAACCTGTGAGAGATCTTCTTCTATCAAGGTCTCCAGCAAAATCAGCATCAACATATCCAATGACTCCATCTCTAGTTCTTCCAAATTGTAAGCAAACATCAGTAGTACCTCGTAAGTATCTTAAAATCCACTGAACTGCTTTCCAGTGTTCTTTACCGGGATTCGCCATGTATCTGCTAACTGCACTGACTGCATATGATAAATCTGGACGTGAACAAACCATAGCATACATGAGAGATCCCACTGCACTAGTGTATGGAACATGTGACATGTACTCAACCTCATCATCTGTTTGTGGAGACAAAGCTGATGAAAGTCTAAAATGAGCTGCTAAAGGAGTACTAACAGGCTTAGCACTCTGCATATTGAACCTGTAAAGAACTTTCTCAATGTACCCTTTCTGACTTAGGTACAATTTACTTGCTTTTCTATCTCTAAGAATTTCCATACCAAGTATCTTCTTTGCTGGTCCCAAATCTTTCATCTCAAATTCTTCACTTAGTTGGGCTTTGACTTTTCTTATCTCTCCTTTATCTTTTGCTGCTATCAACATGTCATCAACATAAAGGAGTAGATATACAAAAGAACCATCATTGTTTTTCTTATAGTAAACACAACTGTCAAAGCTACTTCTTTTGAAATAATGAGAAGTCATAAAGGAATCAAACCTCTTGTACCACTGTCTTGGTGACTGTTTCAAACCGTAAAGAGACTTTTTCAGCAAGCAAACATAGTCCTCCTTTTCTGAGACTGTAAAACCCTCTGGTTGTTGCATGTAAATATCCTCCTCAAGTTCTCCATGCAAAAATGCAGTTTTAACATCTAACTGCTCAAGCTCCAAATCATGCATGGCCACAATACCAAGCAAAGCTCGAATTGAACTATGCTTCACAACTGGGGAGAACACATCTGTGAAGTCCACTCCTGGAATTTGACTGTAACCCTTTGCAACAAGCCTTGCTTTATATCTGAGTTCTTCAACTCCTGGAGTCCCTTCTTTCTTTTTATACACCCATTTACAACGAACAGCCTTTTTACCTTTTGGAAGTTTTACAAGATCCCATGTTTTGTTTTTGTGGAGTGATTCCATCTCCTCTTGCATAGCAAACATCCACTTTTCTGAGTCTTCACAACTAACCGCCTCAGAATAATTAGATGGCTCTTGATTTGCATCTATATCTTCAGCCACAATTAAAGCATAAGCAACTAGATCAGCCTCAGCATACTTCTTTGGAGGTTTAATTTCTCTTCTAGTTCTGTTTTTGGCGATAGAGTATTGTGGTGAAGAAGCAACTTTATTCTCAATTTTTATACTGGCTTGAGGAGTCGACTCTGTATTAATCTGATGCTCCACCTGCTTTTGATTTTCTTTATTGGAAGAATCTTTAAGAGATAAGTTAGGTAGCATAGCAGTTTCATCAAAAACAACATCTCTGCTAATCACAACTTTTCTATCTTCAGGACACCATAACTTATACCCTTTAACACCAGTTTTATAACCAAGAAAAATACATTTAATGGATCTTGGTTCCAATTTTCCATTATCAATATGAGCATAAGCAGGACACCCAAAAATCTTTAAATCAGAATAATCAGCAGGGTTACCAAACCATACCTCTTGTGGAGTCTTTTTCTCGATGGCAATGGATGGAGATCGGTTGATCAAAAAACATGCAGTAGAGGCTGCTTCGGCCCAAAATGACTTTGGTAAGTTGGAGTTTGACAACATACATCGAACCTTCTCCATTATTGTTCTATTCATTCGTTCTGCAACGCCATTTTGCTGTGGAGTATGACGAACTGTCAAGTGCCTCACGATCCCTTCTAACTTGCACAGTTTATTAAACTCATCAGAACAGAACTCTAAGCCATTTCTGTGCAGAGATGTTTTATTTGTTTTCCCGTCTGTTTTTCAATCATAGTTTTCCAAGACTTAAATGCGGAAAACACATCGCTTTTCTGCTTCAAGAAGAACGCCCAAACTTTTCTGGAAAAATCATCAATAAAAGTTAGCATATAATTAGCTCCACCTCTCGAAGATACTCTGGATGGCCCCCACAAATCAGAATGAATATACTCCAACGTTCCCTTCGTGTTATGGATTCCTCTGGTGAATCGAACTCTTTTTTTGCTTCCCAAAAGCGCAATGCTCACAGAACTTCAGTTTGCAAATTCCTTGCCCATCAAGAAGTCCTCTTTTGCTTAATTCTGCCATACCATTCTCACTCATATGCCCTAGGCGCATATGCCAAAGTTTAGTAATATCATCATCTGGCAGGGAAGAGGAGGCGACAGCTGCATCACCAGTAACAGTAGAACCTTGCAGAACATATAACTTGGCAATCTTTCTTTGCCCTTTCATCACAACGAGGGAACCTTTAGAAATCTTCAAAACCCCACTTTCAGCTGTGTATTTGTATCCTTTTGAATCAAGAGTACTTAATGAAATTAAATTTCTTTTCAATTCTGGAACATGTCGTACGTCACTAAGTGTTCTGACAACTCCATCAAACATCTTAACTTTAATCGTTCCAACACCTGCGATTTTACACGAAGCATTATTTCCCATCAAAACAACACCTTCAGGCACTGTCTCGTAATTTGTAAACCAATCTCTATTGGGACTCATGTGGAAGGTGCAGCCCGAATCAAGGATCCACTCATCGCTCACTTTAGAATTGATGACTGAAGCGACTAAAAGTTCACCATCACTATAGTCTTCTACAACATCAGCTTCACCGGAATTTTCTGGTTGTTTTCCCTTTTGATTCGCAGCCTCCCTTTTGATCTTATTCTGTAGCTTATAGCACTCAGATTTAATGTACCCTTTCTTCTTACAGAAGTTACAAGTTTTACCTCTGTTTGAAGACTTTGATCTACCCTTAGATTTACCGCGAGGATTTCGTTCTTGTGTCCTTCCACGATTATCATCAACATTCCGATCTTGTCTCCCACGAACAATGAGACCCTCCCCCTGAGAGTCGGTTTTAGCCACAAGATGCTTCATCTTATCATACGAGGTTAAAGAATTATAAACCTCATCGACTGTGAGAGACTCACGGCTATATAAAATTGTATCTCTAAAGGTTGAATAAGACGGGGGCAACGAACAAAGTAGAATCAACCCTAGATCTTCCTTATCATACTGAACCTCCATGGCCTCCAAGTTTGAGAGAATTTCTTTAAACACTGTTAAGTGTTCGTGCACAGATGCACCTTCCTCCAAACGATGAGCATAAAGACGTTGCTTCATATGCAGCTTGCTGGTTAGAGTTTTCGACATGCATATTTGTTCCAGCTTTTTCCATAATCCAGCGGCGGTCTTCTCCTTCATCACATCTTGCAAAATTTCATTAGACAAATGCAGATGTAACTGTGTTAATGCCTTTCGATCCTTACGTTTCTTCTCTTCATCTGTTAATGTTGAAGGCATCTTATCTATCCCTAGTAGGGCATCCTCTAGATCCATCTGCGTAAGAACTGCTTGCATCTTAATCTGCCACAATGCAAATCTGGTGTTGCGATCCAACAGCGGAATTTCATACTTCAAAGACGCCATTAACGAGATTGAGATGAAAAAAACCCGGAAGCTCTGATACCAATTTGTGAAAAAATATAATGTCGGTAATGAAAAAATATCTCAAACAAATAAATAAAAATAAAATAAAAATAAAGAACACACAGATTTTACGTGGAAACCCTTTCGGGAAAAAAACCACGGGCAGAGGAGAAGAAAATTCACTATGTCGAAAATTCGAATCAATACAAGATGAATAGACTATGTCTATTTATAGGCTTGTAAAGCCATATTCTATTAGGATTGAAACACTTTATCCTAATCAATATAAAATAGATGGAGTTTAATAAGGTTTAAAAAACCTTATTCTAAAATAAAATAAAAGAAGTCTAGTTCTATTTGGATATTACTTTTATTTTATTTTCCATCTTATTTTATTTAAATAAGAATTTGGGTCACTTAATTCTAACAACAACTTTATATATACATTTACATACCCAAAGCCAAAAATGCATACACAAACAAACTCATCCAACCTTATATTAACCAAAGTTGCAACACATGAAGTCATTATCCCAAAGCATACACATAACATACCAATTACATGCCATATAACCCAAAAGTAAACATTCAAAAACTACCAAAAGATATCTGGATAGTGTGATTCTTCGAGTTGATCCGATTGGTTGATTTCCACAAAACATAATCTACAAAGAAGTAAAAGAAATAACACAGGTAAACTTTACTAGAGCTTAGTAAGTTCAATGGTTAAAATGATATACTTACTCTATAAACATACAAATCACACACTAATAATTAATTAACTATAATCCTGTTAAGCACAAAACTTAATAGGTGAGTCTTTATATTGATACTCATACTAAATAATCTTTACAATTATACTAGATCATTTAATATCAATTCAATTTACTAATAAGAAAATTATATAACCATTTAGAATATGCCTGATGAATGATATAACAATTTGGTTACGCAGTTAACCATCCAAAACACACCAGAACACTCAAACGAGCTTTACCAATTGAGAACACACATGGGCACCAAATGTTTAGCCCGTAAGCTAACATCCCTCCGAAACACACCTATTGTAACAACTCAATTTTCAGTGGTGTCTAAAATAGTGATTTGAGATCACTAAAACTGATGAGTGAGTTTGAAAATTATAATTATTTATTATTTATGAGTTAAATGTGATTTTAAGAAGACTTTTGAATTAATGATTTTTTATTTAGGAGAATTTATTAGGTAAATCGAGTCAAAAATGAGGTATTGAGACCTTGATTTCATAAATTGAGTCGTAGATATTTTTATAAATATTTACAGAGTGTTATTGAGTTAGTAGTAAAGTTTCATTAGAAAATTTTAACGTTTGAATAGTTAATTAATTAAAAAGGACTAAATTGACAAAGGTGCAAAACTTTTTAAAATGATTAAATAGCTCAAGTGTTAAATGAGGGAGGACTTAAAAGGCAAATTAGCCCAAAGAAGATGGATTGGATGGCATGGGTAGAGAAAAATCACAAAAATTAGTGTGAACAAGGGGTAAAATTGGAAATTTTGTAAATAAAACAAATAAAACAAAGACTAAATTGAAAATCTAGATATTTCTTCATCATTCTTTAGCCAAAAATGCCATGGAAGAGAGCTTAAGCTGGTTTTACCTATTTTTGCTCCAGGTGATTTTATTTGTTACCCTTTTTTTTATAATTTTTGTATTTTTAAAACTTTTGCAATTAGGTCCAACTATCTAATTCATTAGTTTTTGATTTTATGAGTGAATTTGAAAGCTACCATTGATGAGTGCTAGATGTTTATGATAAATTAACATGAATTTGAAGCTCTAATTTTGTCATGTGATGATTTTATTTAGCAAATTTTTTATAGATATTGATTTTAAGACCAAATTGTGAAAATGTTAAGAATTAGGATTTGATATTGAAATTTTGAATATTAATGGCTGTAGGGTAGCTTAAAATAATTAGATAAAGTGTTAATTGAGAAAAATTAGCTCAATTGATAGGAAAATTGATAAGAGACTATATTGTAAAATTTGTAAAATTTGAGGTAAATGTGTAATTTTAAAAATTGAAAGGTATAAATTGTAAAGTGAATTAGAATTGAATTAGACGTTAATGAATGAAAAATTTTATATTATAGATCAAGAATCTGACAACAATAGTCCCTGAATTACTACAACTTCCACAATTCACCCCAGGTAAGTTCGTATGGTTAAACCATAATGTTTATGTATTAAATTGATGAATGGTAATATATATATTTATTTATATTTCTTGTTAAAAATAAATTGTTATTGAAACCATGAAATTGAATTGAAATGATCAAAAAGAATGGAATGTCGGATTGAGTGCAGTCGTTCGATGTAAAGGATGAATTGACGGATAAGACCATGGCAATGTTTAAATATAAGACCATAGTTAGGCTATGGTATTTTAATGAAAAGACCATAACTGGGTTATGGCACAAAGGAAATGATGTACTCATATCTATAAGTCATTCTCCGATTTGGAATGACTTGGTTAGTGACATGGTAAATTTATGTATATTCATAATTATGAATCATTACTAAAATAAATATACACGAAATTCGTAAAAATGAAGGTACATGAATATTAATTATTGTAATTATTGTTTAATGTGTATGATAAGTGAAATGTGATTAGTATTTGATATTATGATATTGAGTTGAATTCTTGAGGATTTGTGATTATTGGATTGAAATGAATATTGGTGGAAATTGAAAAGTGATTTTAAATCCTATTAACTATGTCAGGCTAGGGTGGATATAGTTGGCATGCTATAGGATTGGAAGTGTTCAAGGATACTTTGACCTCGAGTCGATGAGAGTGTCATACTGTTACTTTGGATAGATTCGATGAGGTACTGGGTACCAACTTACTTCGGCTTGGCCGATGAGACACTAGGTGTCAACTATTGTTTCGAACTATTTGATGAGGCACTGGATGCTATACTGGTGTGTTTGGTTGGATCCATGTATCCGCCAAGGTCTGAGTCCTATTAATAGGGGTAACTAAATGAATTGAAAAATTGAAAGATAATGAATGATTGGTATATGGAATATGTGAGTTATATATATATATATATTAATGAAATGACTGTAGATTAGATATTGCAATTGTATAATGAAATGTGAAAAGCCATTTAAGATAACAAATTAAAGATAACTGAATGTACTATAAGTGATTTGTAAATATACGTGCATTAATATTGAAAGTCTTATGATTATTACCAGTATATTTTATGTTTACTGTTAAAAATAAATTATTGTTGAAACCATGAAATTGAATTGAAATTATCAAAAGAATGGAACGTTGGATTGAGTTCATTTGTTCAGTGTAAAGGATGAATTGACGGATAAGACCATGGTTGGACCATGGTAATGTTTAAGTGTAAGACCATAGCTGGGCTATGGCATTTTAATAAAAAGACCATAACTGGGTTATGGCACAAAGAAAACGATGTACTCATATCTGTATGTCATTATCCGATTTGGAATGACTAGATTAGTGACATGGAAAATTTATGTATATAGTGATAATAATAAATCAAATGTGATATGTCAAGGAAATAAGTCTATCAATATTAAATTTATATGTAAGATAAGCAAGTACACTAATTATTGTTGTTGTTTGATGTTTAGGCAAGTGCCAAGCTATTGACTGAATAGTAAGTTGTTTATTTATTTGTTGTATTGAAATGGTAAGGTTTAAATTATGCAATATCTGATGAAATGATTTATTATGTGTTCAATTCGAAAAAGGCTTTGGATAAATGCACTAATTTGTGACCATGGTTGAATGTTATGCATATGACTTGTATGACATGTTTATGGATTAAGTGTGGAAAATTTAAAGTTATATAAAATTTTACTAAGCTTAGGTAATAAGTATATGAGTGATACTATAGATTTATTTACCTTGTGAATTAATGAATATATAATTATGAGTATTATGGAAACAATATTAGATTATTTTTGAATATGTATAAATTTTACATTTTAAATGAATTAGTATGAATAAAGACTATACGAGCTTACTAAGCAATCATTGCTTACGTATTTGTTTTATTTATTTATCTTACAGATTATCGGAAGCTAGAACGAGTTAGAAGCTTATCGGAGCTATATCATACTATCCCTTGGTTCTATTAGTAATTATGGATGAGTTGAATCTGGTTTTAATGGCATCTATAGGTTATTTTGATTATGTGTTAGTCTCTAGGTTTTATGTAGTTATTAGTTAATTAATTGGTTTTGCGTTTTGGTATTATGGCAATTGTATGATTTGCCCTATAATGTTATGTGATTGAATAATGAAAAGTAAAATGATAGTAAAAAATGTATAAAATGTGCATAAAATCCTATTGGTTAGATGTGATTATATAGGTATAATGATAATTGAATTCAATAAAATTATTTAGTAGTAAATTGCACATACGTGTTTTAATAGATAGGTAAGTTTGGATATAAAGAAAACATGATAATATTACATGATTAAAACTCGATCTTAGTTTAATTGGAGTACATTGAATTGAGTTATTGATTTATAATTTAGATGTATTTAATTGTCAATTGGATTGGTTGAACAATTGGTTTTGATTTGCTTGATGTTAAGCTTGCAAGGTTGGTAAAACTGATGTATAATGCTCATTTTGAGTCCACATGGGTTGGCATACGGGCGTGTGTCCTGTAACACCCCTAACCCATAACCGTCAACGGAATAGGTTAAGAGGCATTACCAGACTCTCAACTCAAATCAAAATATTCAATCATCAATTATCATCTCATTTCAGTAATTATCAACCATTCAAAATCTTAACTTGCTTAAATTGAGCCTATAAAGCTTAAAACATATGATTGGGACTAAATCGATAACATTTGAAAACTTTAAGAAAAATTTGAAAATTTCTCAAGTAAGGATCACACGATTGTGTGCCCAGGCCGTGTGCCTCACATAGTCACCAGACACTCCCATGTGTCTAGGCCGTGGTAAAACAGGGCATACCTACTTACTTGTCCACACGGCCATCAGACACGCCCGTGTGTCTGGCCGTGTGAAAATAGGGGGTATACCGACTTGGCCACACGGCCAACCACACGCCCGTGTGCCAGCCCATATGCCATACATGGCCAGTAGACACACCCGTGTGTCTAAGCCGTGTAACTCACTGACTTGTTTTAACTAAGGTGCAGGGGTCACATGGTTGAGTCACACGTCCGTGTGCTCAGACCGTATGGCACGAAAATAGGCTTGGTTTAAGCCACTTTTCACACCAAATTTGCATGTACCTATAGGCATTAAAATGATACCAAAATCACAATTAAATAGACAACCAATTCAACCAACAAATGTACATTTTGTATCATTTCATCACTAACCAAAACAATGCCATTTTTACCACAAAACATATACCAAAATGAATACATTTCATATATCTTATCACATCTATATGACAATCTATAACTCTTCCATTTAAACATACTATACCATTCAACCCAACATCTTCCATGCCAAAACATATCAATACTCAAACATCATTCAACATATTTGCCACATTATGGATATATCATATAATGCATATATAGCAAAACAAACATTGCCATCTCAAGCCATATCACATAACTTGATTATGTAACAAAACATGTGCCAAAATAAACAATATGTTTGACCATATATCTCAACCTATAAACTAGCCTATACATGCCATATTTACAAATTTTTCATAAGTTCCAAAGATACCGAAAAGCTGTTTGGATAGTGTGGTGTAGATCTCCAACTTTATCCAAATCGAGCAAGCTTCCAAAATCTATAAAACATTGTAAAATAAACGAAGTAAGCTTAAAAGCTTAGTAAGCCCGTATAATATAGAATTAAACTTACCAATATGACATTAAGCATTAAAGCAATTTAAAACCAACTCATTTACCCCAAAATGCCTATTTACAACATTCATTCACAAGTTAGTCATTTGACAACAACATATTCATCCAATCACAAAGATGAAATCAAGCATATAATGTTCATATAACATCCATTTCATCTTTCATTTCATCCATATATTCCTTATAAATCATGTCATATTTCATCTCTATAATTCATATAAACCATGTATCATTTCATTTCTATAAATCATATATCTCATGTAACATCTCATCCTTATAATTCATATACTCATGTAACATGTAATCTCTATAACTCAAGTAGGTATAATGCCCGTTGAACCTAATGAAATATCGATGGATACTCGGGTGATACAAAATAAGTGTATAAATAAAAAATCCATCAATGCATCATCATTTACGCTCTTTCGAGCCATGTTCGGTAAGCTCCTTCTAAGCTGGTAAATGGTAAGCTCTATCGAGCTAAACGGTAAGCTCCGTAGAGCCGAAACGGTAAGCCCCGAAGAGCTGAACGGTAAGCTCATACGAGCTGTGGTGAGTCCGCAACAAATGTAGGAGCTCGACCAAAACGGTAACCCTAGTGACATGTCACTTGTATCCTACGACTTTTTTTGATTCAAACGGGACTCGGTATTTCGCAGTAAGCATCATTATAGTCATTCAAGTTTCTTTAATTTCTCAACCATCCAATTAATATACATTCATATATATTATTTTATACTCACAATTAATTCAAAAGAAAGTTCGATTCCAATTATACAAACTTACCTTGTATTTGCTCGGATAATCGTCGTCTCCTCATCTACCTTTCGTTTCCCTCAATCTAATTCTGGTGATTGTTTTTCTTGATTTGTATATTATCAAATTTTGTACTTTTAGTAACTATTCAATTCAATTTAATCCATAATTCACATATTTGGCAAATTACACATTTTCCCTTATACTTTTGACTACTTTGCAATTTAGTCCTTTTTACACAAAATGGGAAATTTATGCAATTTACCCTTAACCCATGAATAGCCAAATTTCACATTACCTCCTAGCAGCCCATATTTCCATTTTATTCATATTTCTAACCACAATATTATACAATTTCACAATTTAACCCCTTTTTGACATTTTTTTGTTAAAAATCAATTAACAAACTTGTATATCTATCATTAAACGTTAAACATTAATCAATTAACAATTTAACCCCTTTTCGACGTTTTTAAAAGTCACTGAGTTCATATATATATCATAAACCAGTAACTTAACTAGTATTAAACCACATCGATAGCATAATATAAGTGATATATCAAATATTAGAGATCAATATTTCAAGTAATATTACTATAATATACAAAAAAAATACTCAAGTGTTCTATACATGCCATAGTTCCAAAATATGTTTACAAAATACCAAAAGGAAGGATGGATAGTGTTGGTGAGCCTCTGACAATTTTTCCAAGTCATGAACAAACTCGATTACACTATAAAATAAGACAAGAAAGAAAAAGAAAACAAAGTAAGCTTATAGCTTAGTAAGTAATATGTAAATAATAAAAATAATAAACTATTTATGGCATTTATAAATACCAAAATATGTTTCCACAATTATACAATCTTAATCTCACATGAATTTACTATTTACTTAAATTCAGTACAAGCTGTCCATTCGAGTGCAAGTCACTAAATTATTTTTATCCAAAGCTATGGAGCTCAAAATTAAGATCCGTTAATTTTCCAAGAAACAAGACTCATATTTATTCTTACCATAAAAATTTCAGAATTTTTTGTTTGGCCAATTAATACAGTTTATTCATTAAAGCCTCCCCTATTTTGCTGCCCAACAGTCCTGACCACTCTTCAGTAACATTTCAATTTCTCTTTATAAAGAATTAAAAAGATTTTCAAGTTTATTTCTTCTAAAAACAGACTCAATAAGGAATCTAACCATATAAATTATGTTCCATAATTTTTTTTTTACAAATTTTAATGATTTTTCCAAATCAGAGCAGGGGATCACGAAATTATTCTGAACTAGTCTCACAAAAATTTAAATAGCTCAGGATATAGAATTCTTTTACTTGCCTTGTTTCTTTTATATGAAATTAGACTGAATAAGCTTTGATTCCATATCTAATTCAGCTTCTAATTCAATTTCTACCATTTTTGGTGATTTTTCAAAGTCACTCCTCTACTACTGATTTAAACTATTTATTCCAAATTTCACCTCTTTCACTAAAATTCCCTATTATCAATTTGGAAAATAACACTTTTCCATATTTATCTTATCAAAATTCAATCAATTGTCTAACTCATGGTTCAAAACTCATATATTCATATCCTGATACTTATTTCCACGTTTTTTTTTCAAATAAATTTCCATTTAGCAAACTTGTTTCTCCCGATGAACATTTTGGAATGTAACAATATCCGGTGGTTTTAGCACATAACCCCACCTTCTATAATTGATGCCCAACTTTGTGGTATACATACATAGCACCACATTACTGGGTTAACATATGTATTCGTGGCATACGCACTTAGCGCCACTTTTTGAATCAACATGTATAACCGTGGCATATCCACTTAGCACCATGTTATATGTATAATCGTGGCATATCCACTTAGCACCACGTTAATAAATCAACATGTGTAACCGTGGTATATCCACTTAGCACCACGTCACACGTATAACCGTGGTATATCCACTTAGCACCACATTTTTCCATTCCGAAGTTTCAATCATGATTTTCTCATTTAATCCTAATTTATCAACCACAATTCACAGTTTATATCAATTAGTTGTACAATACTAAAACTTATTTCACATGTCACAATAAAATATCATAACATAATAAAAATAATACATTATTTACATATAAACTTACCCCGGTGTAAATTATGACGAGTTTATACTCTAATCCACCACTTTTTCTTTTCCCCGATCCAAGTCGATTCTACGTCTTTCTTGATCTAATAATAACACATTTAGCTCATTTAATACTCATCCTATTCAATTTGATCCAAAATTCATATTATGGTAAAATTACATTTTTGCCCCTAAATTTCACAAAATTATGATTTTGCCCCTAGACTCGTAAAAAATTTTTTATTCAATTTTCTTGCATTTTAAGCCTAGCCAAACCTTTTCCCTCTAATAGAAGCCCATAATTCTCACTAAATCATACATTTACACACATTTTACAACTTGTTACAAACTAGTCCTTTTATGCGATCTCGTTGAAAATTGCTTGGTAAAAGACATTTATTACACTCCAAACATTCATACTCTTTCATAAAATAGCAAATACATGCATATCATTCATGGGTAAATTTTTAAACATAAACCCTAACTCAAAATAATGATAGAAATAGGTAAACCGAGCTACGAGGATTTCAAAAATACGAAGAACATTAAAAATGAGGCTAGGATGCACTTACAATCAAGCTTGAAAGATGAAAAAACCCTAGCTATGGCGTCTTCCTTCTATATTCAGCCAAAGAAGATGATTATGGAAACAATTTTGGCCTTATTTCCCTTTTTAATTCTTTTATTTACAAAATGACCAAAATACCCTTACTAAAAAAAATCCTACCTCACCTATTCCATGTCCATTTTTGTCCAAAAATTTAACAAATGGACTAATTCCCATATAAGGACCTCTACTTTAAAAACCCACTACTCACAAGTACCTTTATGAACTAGAACACATATTTTTCACCTATTTCAATTTAGTCCTAAATATCAAATTGAGCACCCAAATGATAAAATTTTGCAACGAGATTTTCACACAGTCATTCAATCACACAGTAAATATTAAAAGTTAATCGCAATAAATTTTTCTACTTCGGATTTGTGGTTTCAAAACCACTCTTCCGTTTAGGACCTAAATCAGGTTGTCACATGGACGAATGTAAAAGCGCTAAAATGGCTATTCTTCTTTGGTATACACGGCTTGGAGAAGATGCATGAAGAAAATATTTGGTTTTGTTTTATTTAATTCATCATTAATTAACAATTTACAATTATAACCTTAATTAAAACATGTGAAAATCAATTAAACAATGGGTAATTATGTCCACTCGTTCTAATAATGGTATATTTACCATGCAAGGACTCGTTACATTAATTCTATAATCATTTGAGTCATTTTACTAATAGAAATCATATTTTTTGCGTTATGCGATTTAGTCCTTTTTACCGAATTAACCATTTAATCGGTAAAATTTCTTTATGAAATTTTCACACAGTAATTCTACATGCTGTAAACATTAATAAAATAATAAAATAAATATTTTGACTCGGATAAGTGGTCCCAAAACCACTGTTCTGATCTGACTCAAAAACGGGTTATTACAACTCTCCTCAATTTAGGGATTTTTGTCCCCGAAAATCTTACTGGTAAAAAGGTTAGGGTACGGTTTTTGCATAGCTTCCTCGGGTTCCCACGTAGCTTCCTCTATCCTATGTTTATGCTAAAGAACCTTCAGAAGTGCTATGTAACACCCCTTACCTCTAACCAATGCTGGAGTAGGGCTCGAGGTATTACAGTACTAAAACTCGTGCAAACTCTTGACTTTCTCTAAAAGGAATAAGTCCCAATTAATTTTTTTTTCAAACTTTGTCCTACAAATCTCCTTATGGGCCTCCAAGGCCCAAAACGTAGTTTAGAAACAATTCGGGATCATTCCGAGCACTTAAGAAAATTTCTTCGATTTCCAATTTAATTCACGTCACACATCCATGTGACATTACCACACACCTGTGTGGTCTTTAAACACGATCGTGTTAACAGCTCGTGTAGATTTATTTTCTACTTCGAACCTATAGGGGTTTTCACACAGCCTGGCACATGCTCGTGTGCCTAACTTGTGTCCCCCACGCGGCCAAGACACGCCCATTTCGTAGCCCGTGTACAAAAACCTTGACATTCTATTTTTGACATCAGCACTCACATGGCTGTGGCACACACCTTTGTGTAGGCTGTGTCCTCCACATGGTTGAGACACACGGCCGTGTCTCATGCCTGTGTAGGACACTAACGAGCATTTAATTTCATGTATGCAAAGTGCATGGGACGCATTGTAACAGTGGTTTCGGGACCATGAATCTGAGGTTGAAATAATATTTTATTATTATTTTCTGTGTTTGTGACATGTGAATTAGCATGTGTGAAAGTTTCGTATGAAAATTTGGTTGTTTGTATGCTTAATTATGAAAAAGGACTAAATTACAGAAAATGCATAAGTGTCTTTCTATTTATTAAAGTACCTATTTGATGTGTCTTTGTATAAGAGAAGTCCTTATGTGGTTATTTAACCATTGAAGGCATTAAATTACAAAGATGGGCATGTGTTAGTTGGTTTTAAATGAAAATAAAAGGGCTAAAAATGGTATTTGATTATTAATTGATGAATTAATAAAACAAAGGCATAAATTTTAGTTCATTATTCATCATCTTTGCTGAATTAAAGAAGAAAGAAAAGCTTTTATGTCTATTTAGGGTTTCGACACTTGGAGATTGAATTAAGGTATGTGTTTTGGTTCATTCTTGAGAATTTTTATGTTTTTGAGATTGTTGCTTAGTCTACTATCAAGCCCATGTTGTAATTTGAGAAATTGTTATAGTCATGAGATGTACCATTGATGAAATGGTGGGTTTTGGGATGTTAGTTTTTGATAAATGAAAGATATGTGTTTGATTGATATGTTTGTTCTTGGATTTTTAATGAATTTAGCTAAATTGTGCTAAATTGAGAAAATGGTATTTTGAGGGACTAAAATGAGAAATTTATGTAATATATAGGCTTGATTAGACAAAGGAAGAATTCAGTTTAGCTTGGTTAAATAGAGTTTGGGCATTTGATAAGGAAGAATTCAGTTTAGCTTGGTTAAATAGAATTTGGGCATTTGATGATTTTATGAAATAGGGACTTAAATGTCAAAATGTGAAAATGTGAGAGCTATTTTGTAAAATGCCCTAATTGTGTGTCCTTGGATTGAATTGATTGAGTGTGTGGTTGAATGATTTATTTTTAATATGTTTAGATCAAGAAAAGCGAAATCTGGACTTGGATCGTGGGAAAACGAAAGTTGACGAGTAGTCGACTTATTTCAACGAATCACATTCAAGGTAAGTTCATAAGTAGTAATTTAGTTATAAATGCTATTAATGGAATAAATTCGATATGAATTGTAATGAATGAAGCCTCGAAGGAGGTGGAGATAGTGAAATTGATGTTACAGATGTAATATTAAAGAAATCGATATAGAGGAAGCTCGGTTGAGCTGTAGGATTTGCTTTAGAATGTAGTGACATGTCACTAGGATTCAATTTGGCTTCGAGCCATGATATTGGCACTACAGGTGCGAGAGATACCTTGATTTGGCTACAGGCCATGGTATAGGTATGGTGAGGGAGTGACCTTGATTTGGCTACGGGTCATGGTATAGGTGCTCTGGAATAAGTTACTCTGATTTGGCTTCGAGCCATGATATGAGTACTTACCGAATAATATATTCATGAAATTGATTTGTAATTCGAATAGTTTAACGAATGAGCTTTGGTTATGGAAATGAGTGTGTTTGTATGGAATGAACAAGTACGTAAGATGTACAAATTTGTTATGGATGAATATATGATGAGATTTTGTGAACTTTGGAAGGAAGTACATGAATTTGATTAAGCCATGTGGTAAGGCATGGATAAAGGTTTGTAAATGGTTTAGTTGAATTACTTGCTTATGACTTACTATGCTTTTAAAGCTTACTTGGTATGTTTATTTCTATTTTATAGATTGTTGAAGCTACTGAAGGCTCGAGAATCGTCGAAGATCTTCACCGCACTGGCCAAGCTCTTTTGGTACCTTTTGTGGTTGTAAATAGCTAAGTATGGCATGCATAGGCTAGGAGTATATTGAATACATTTTGGGTTGTATATATGTTATGCCAAGTGATTTGGCTAGTTAATAGTTTTTGAATATGCTTGGACTTGGCATGTGTTGAAGCTTGAAATTGGCTGAAATTGGGTTGTAAATGTTGCATAATTTGTGCTTGTGGGTACTAAGCATTTTGGGGTGTGAAAGTGGCTTAAACCAATCCTATTTTGTGCCACATGGCCAGAGCACACGGGCGTGTGTCTCGACTGTGTGACCTCTATTTTCTGGGTATTTTGATCAGTTTTGTACACGGGCTAGACACACGGCCGTGTGTGGAGACCATGTGAACCCTGCTTTATAGTAATTTATGTCAGTATAGCATACGGGATAGACATACGGGCGTGTCTGATGATCGTGTAGCTAACTTAGAATAACACATGGGTCGGATACACGGGCGTGTCTAAAGATTGTGTAACCCTAGTCAGTGTTTCAAACGGACTGAGGTAAGGTGCAAGGCATGGCCGTGCAAGGTACACGGCCTACACACACGGGCGTGTGCCCTGTTTCAAAGGCAAAATTTTTATATGATTTTTAAAGCTGTCAAATGTTTTCAATTTGGTCCCTACCCCTTTCTAAAGAATGATTTAGGTCTCGTAGACGTTCTAAAGGGACGTATTGTATAAGATTGATGATGGAATGATGATGTGTGATTCATAATTGTGTAAATGATGTGAATTATTCCTGTTGTTCATAATACCTCGTAACCCTAATTAGGTAATAGATTACGGGTTAGGGGTGTTATATGCACGGCTTTACCACACGCCCGTGGGCTGGCCGTGTATCACACACAGCCTAGACACACACCCGTGTGCCTACCCATGTGGATAGAAATAGGCTATTTACAAAGCTTCTTTGCCACCCTGAACAAGGCCAAACATATAACCTATTATATAAAGTTTCTATGATCAACCTATAAACATAATTTAACATTCTAACAATTTCATAATACAAATTCAACCAACCAATCCCAATTCTACTACCGGTACACATTTCAATGAATAACTTCAACATTTCCTTGAACTCATTCTCATTTCATTAATAATAATTGGAACCATTTTAGCCAATTCTAATGGCCATTTGCAAAATGAACTTAAATGTCATAAATGGCCAACACAAGTGGCTCACTAGTGTATCTTACACCAAAATGACCATCTAAGCTATACATGCCGTTACTTAAAACACAAGACATTACTGTACCGAGAACTTTAGTTGATAGTGTGTACGTTGCCTCCGACGTCCTTGGATTCTCGAATTATTTAGGCAGCACTATAAGAAAATGGAAAGGAAGGGGTAAGCAATAAGCTTAGTAAGTTATAGGCAAATAAATAACAACAATTTTACTAAGCCATGAAAAACTTTCATTGCATCACAAATCATGCATGTTACAAAGAATAGCTATAACATAACTTACTCGATTCCGTCCCCTATTAATGATACAACATGTTATTGTGCTCATATTTCAAGTATTACAGTTAGGCACCTGCACCACTTATAGAGATCATCACAATGTCTCATAACTAAGCATCAATTTTAAGTTTTCCAATTGAACTATTTGGAATATAAATGGATATTCAATAAGCCTCCCATGTAGGGTCTCGAGCCGATGCCATGTCCAGACATGGTCTTACAATAGCTCACATATCAAGTCAATGCCATGTCCTAGACGGTCTTACACTAACTTTTAATGTATCGAGGCTGATGCCGTGTCCCTGTAACACCCTCTTACCCGAGACCGTCACCGGATTCGAGCTTGAGGTGTTACTAAACTTAATTTATCGCTTAAACGAATTTAAACCATTTATTTTAGCATTTGTAATAAGCTGTCCACCTGCGTCACAGTCACTAAAAAAATCATATCTCAAGTTACGAAAATCAAAATTAAGATCCGTAAATTTTCCTTACAACTATATTCATATATCTATCTACTAATTTTTTTCTAGAATTTTGGATGGGCCAATTAGTACAGTTTATTAGTTAAAGTTTCCCCTGTTTTAGTGTTCGATTGCTCTAACCTCTGCTCACTACGAATCACTTTTCTTCCTGTACAAAATTCAAATGACTATGGTGTTTATTTATTCTAAAACTAGACTCAATAAGGAATCTATAAATATATAGTATGACTCCTAATTATGTTTGTACAATTTTTAACGAATTTCTAAAGTCAGAATAGGGGATTCCAAAATCGCTCTAACCCTGTTCCACCAAAACCCAAATAACTCATAAAATACAACTCTTTTACCTGTTTTGTTTCTTCCATATGAAAATAGACACAATAAGATTCAATTTCATATTTTATTCACCACCTAATCTTATCTCTACTATTTTTAGTAATTTTTCAAACTCATGTCATTGTTGTTGCACAATTCTATTTTATAACAAAATTCATCTTTCTATGGCTTTTCATGGACTAAGTAACACAGTAAACATACATGACACCAAATGTAATCTAGATTGGCCATTCCAATGGCTAATCATTTCCAAGCATTTCCTTGCCATGCCATCACCATGTCATAAGATTATTTGCACAAAATGATTATAATGCTATACATGCCAAATTCAAAATACAAGCCATTATACCAATTTGTCCCAGATAGTGTGAACGTTCCTTCGACCCTTCCTGATTTCCAAGCTGGCTTGTCAAAACTACAATGAGTGAAAAGGAGGGAGTAAGCATAAATGCTTAGTAAATTCACATGTAAATAACAAGTAACATAACTATGCAAATCAACATAACCACCAATTACATAATATCATTAAAACATTCATGACACAAGAATACTTGCTATTTTACCACATTCTTGTCTTACCAAGTTCCTAACTCGAGATTTAGCCTCATACTTGTCCAACTTCCTCTTTCACCATACTTTCCAACATACCTCTTTCGTTTAGGCGTTCTCATTAATTATTTAAAAATCTACCCGTTGAACTCATCGGAATATAACTCAGATACACGGATTTCACATACATAAGTGTCATATCCGTAGCTAGACAACTCAATAGCCTATGGAATTTACGTAGCCAAGCTACCATGTAACCCGCCCATAAGCGAACTCGGACTCAACTCAATGAGCTCGGGCTTTCGCATCCATAAGTGAACTCGGACTCAACTCAACGAGCTCGGATGCCTAGTTACATCTCACGAACTTGGACTCAACTCAACGAGTTCGGAACTCAATCATCCTAGTGACATGTCACTTGTATCCTAATCTATTCCCAAGGTTCAAACCGGATTCTCTTCAATCGCACCTCTTGGTCGTCTTCCTCGAAATGTTGGAACCGATACTTGGTAGCATTTCATATTTATCAAGTAGCTCACATAATTTGTATATTACTAAATAATAATTCACAAAGCATAATATTTCATGATAATAAGTATCATATCATATAAATAACATTAAATCATTTAAAATAACAATTATGTTACCTTATTTACACATGAACTTACCTCGGTACAAAATGTTAGGAATCGAGCCTATTCCTCGTAAACTTTGTTTTTCCCTCGATCACGACTCGAATCTTGTTTCTCTTGATCTAAAATAACACATTTAGCTTATTTAATACTCACATTTATCAAAACGGTCCTTGACCCTAACTTTGTCAAAATTACAAAATTGCCCCTAAACTTTTGCATATTTACACTTTTGCCCCAAAGCTCGAAAATTAAAATTTATCTCAAATTCTTATGTTTTAGGACATGCTGATCATTTATTTACTAACAGCAACCTCAAATTCCCACTATAACATGTACTTATGAACAATAGATATTTTTACCGATTAAGCTGTTTTACTCATTTTCACTTAAAACCAAGTAGCACAAGTTGTTTAGCATAATTTAAAACCTCATATTCTATCATAAAACACCAAAATAAACAAATTTTACCTATGGGTATTTTTCCAAATATGAACCCTAGGTTGAATTATTGCTAGCTTAAGCTAAATCAAGTTATCGGGATCCGAAAACGTAAAGAACATTAAAAACAGGGCTTGGAATCACTTACTATGGAGCTTGGAAGCTTGAAACAAACCCTAGCTATGGAGAACCCCTGAAATTTCGTGCTAATGAAGAAGATGGACATATTTTGCCATCTTTTTCCCTTTTTTAATCTTTTGATTACTAAATGACCAAAATACCCTTAAGCCTTTCTTTGAAAATTTTCATGTACAACCCATTTTTGCCCAAAATTTTAGAAATTGGTCAAATTGCTATTTAAGACCTCCTAATTAATATTCCAAAGCAATTTCATACTAAAAGCTTCTAGAATGCATGTTTTACAACTTATTCGATTTAGTCCCTAATTTCAAATTAAGCACTTTATGCATAGAATTTCTTCACGAAAATTTCACACCATCGTGCAATCATATCATAAACATCAAAATAATTATAAAATAACTATTTCTATCTCAGATTTGTGGTCCCGAAACCACTATCTGATTAGGCCCTAATTCGGGATATTATAGTCCCAGACAGGTCTTACACTAGCTCTCATCTATCGGTGTTGATGCCATATCCCAGACAAGTCTTACACTGACACGTAACAAGCTGATGCCATGTCTCAGACAGGTCTTACACTAGCTTGTATACCTCGAGGCTGATGGATGTCCCAGACATGTCTTACTCTAGCTCTCGTCTCAAAGCCGATGCATGTCCCAGACATATGTTACACTGGCTCTCAAAATGTGGCTGATGCATGTCCCAGGCATGTCTTACATTAGCACACACATTACCCAATATCATGGCATGAATATCCAATTCTATTCTAACTGTTCAACCAAGCACTATTACACATGCTCTCATCAATTCATAACTAATCATCATCGTTCAACAATTTATGCACAAATAATACTCTTATGTGCATCTCATCGATATAAGTTATCAATTTATGCCTATACAAAGATTTCATGCATAAAAGTTAGAAATGTTGTATTATTTAACTACAACTTACCTCGGTATACAGAATGAAGACAACCTTTCGGTTTACTTGATTTGTTTGGCCTTCCCTCGGTCTAAGTTCAAATTTTGTAAATTTTGATCTATAACAATAAAAATTCACAAATTTAATCACCAATTTAACCTAAGCAATCCAAACTTTACAATTTCGCAAAATGACCATTTTGCCCCTAGACATTGGCAAAATGACCATTTTACCCCTAGGCTCGAAAATTAATTTTTATAGAATTTCCTAAATATCCAAGCCCGACCAAACACTTTTCACTCTTATGACAGCCCCAAATTTTCATTATTTCATATACTTTTTATTTTACAACTTTACAACTAAGTCCAAAATAGGTGTTTTCCATGAACACTCTTTTACAAAAGTTGTTTATTAGACAGCCTACATTCATTTTCTTTTATAAAAACCCAGCAAACATCATTTATTCAATCATGGAAACATCCTAAACTTTCAACCAATTTGTACAGTACACCCCTTAAAATGTAGCTCATGCTACAAGGGTTCCAAAAATGCAAAATTTTCAAGAAAAGCCTTAAGAACTACTTACCTGAAGAAGAAATAAATTGCTGCAATCTTTGAAGCTTCAAGTGATTATTTCCATGGTGATTTTCGGTGGTAGAAGAAGGTAAAAAAAAAAAAAAAAGATGATAGCTTTTGTTTGTTTAATAATAAAACTAGTCAAAATTGTCACCAAATACCACCTAATTTTGACTTTTTAATGCATTTTATCTCCCTTGCTTCTCAATGGCTGGCCAACCTCACATTCAAGGGCTTAATTCCCCTTTAAAACCCTCAAAATTTTATTCTCTAGCTATTTAACATAATTTACTAGTAAATCTCAACTTTTGCCGCTTATGCAATTCAGTCCTTTTTCGCAATCAGGCCTTCAATTGCTTAAATTAATTCACCAAAATTTTCATGCACCCTTATAAAAATAATATAAATCATAAATTAATGCTAAAATAAATTTTCTCTAACCTCGGTTAAGTGATTCTGAAATCACTATTCTGACTATGCCCAAATTCGGGCTGTTACAATTCTCCCCTTAGGGATTTTCGTCCCTGAAAATCTTACCGTTGAAGAGGTTTGGGTACTGATCTCTCATGGTCTCCTCAGGTTCCCTTGTGGCTTCCTTGACTACATGTCTATGCCATAAAACTTTCACAAGTGCTATGTTTTTGTTTCTCAGTTACTTGACCTCTCAAGCCAAAATCTTAACCGGCGCTTCACCATAGGTCATATCCGGTTGAATCTCAACAGTGGTTGTCACAATCACGTGTGAAGGGTCAGAGCGATATCAGCGCAACATAGACACGTGAAACACATCATGAATTTTCTCTAGCTCTCGGGGCAATGCTAAACGGTATGCTACTGGTCCAATTCTCTCTGTCATTTCATATGGCCCAATAAATCGTGGACTCAACTTGCCTTTCCTATCGAATTGAAGGACTTTTTTCCATGGGGAAACCTTTAAAAATACTTTATCACTAACTTGAAAGTTAATCTCTTCTCTTTTCAAGTCTGCGTAGGACTTTTGTCTATCCGAAGTGGCTTTCAAGCAATCTTGAATTACCTTAACCTTCTTTTCAGTCTCTTTAACTAAATCGACGTTGTGTATTTGATTCTCTTTAAGTTCTGACCAATACAAGGGCGTTCAACACTCTCGTCCATACAAAGCCTCATAAGGCGCCATTTTCACGCTCGATTGGTAACTATTGTTATAGGTGAACTCGACAAGCGGTAAGTACCTTTCCCAACTACCCTGGAACTTGAGGACACAACATCTTAACATGTTTTCAAGAATCTGAATTACTCTCTCTGACTGGCCATCGGTCTGTGGGTGAAATGTCGTGCTAAAATTCAACTTTGACCCCAATGCCTTTTGTAACTTTTTCTAGAACCGAGAAGTAAATTTCGGATCTTTGTCTGAAATAATTGATAGGGGCACTTCATGTAGTCTCACTATTTCGGAGATATATAAATCGACTAATTTCTCAAGTGAATAGTCCATACGAACTGGTATAAAGTGAGCCGATTTTGTTAACCTATCCACGACAAACCATACCAAATCTTTTTTCTTTGGCATCATAGGTAGCCCTGGCACAGAGTCCATGGTAATTCGGTCCTATTTTGACTCAAGAGCCATTACCAGCTGAAGTAACCTAGAAGGCACTTGGTGTTCGGCTTTTACTTGCTGACAAATGAGGCACTTGGAGATGAACTCTGATATGTCTCTTTTCATTCCCGTCCACCAATACATTTCCTTTCAAGTCATTATACATTTTCACGCTGCCTAGGTGAATAGATAGATGGCTACTATGTGCCTCTTGCAAGATTTTCTGAATAAGCTCAGCATCTTTAGGTGCACAAACTCTGTCTCCGTACATCAAGCAACCACCGATACCAACTCTGAAATCTAGTTCATCACTCATTTCACACTGAGTCAATCTAGCTTGTAAATCTTTGTCATTTTTCTGAGCCTCGATGATCTATTGTAAAAACACCAGTTTGGCCCTCATTTCAACTAAGATCGACCCATCATCAATCATAGTCAACTGAGCATTCATAGCCCTCAAGGAAAATAAGGACTTTCTACTCAATGCATCGACGACTACATTCGCCTTGCCAAGGTGGTAGTCGATTACCAACTCGTAGTCCTTAAGTAGCTCTAACCATCTCCGTTACCGTAGATTCAATTCTTTTTGAGTCATCAAATACTTTAAACTTGTGTGGCCTATGAAAACTCGGCATCTCTTGCCATACAAGTAATGTCTCTAAATTTTTAATGTGAATACTACGATGGCTAATTCTAGATCATAGGTTGGGTAATTTCTCTCGTATGGCTTTAACTGCCTCGAGGCATAGGCTATCACCTTGCCTTCTTGCATGAGCACACACCCCAATCCATTTAAGGAAGCATCACTAAATACCACAAATTCTTTTCCCGATTCTGGTTGCACCAATACTGGAGCATCAGTCAACACCGCCTTTAACCTCTCAAAGCTCTGTTGGCACTTTTCTGTCCACTCAAACTTAACATGTTGCTGAAGTAGCCTTGTCATCGGAGTAGCTATCATTGAAAATCCCTTGACGAAACATCGGTAATAGCCTACTAAGCCCAAGAAACTCTTAACCTCTGTTACGTTCCTTGACGGTTTCCACTCAACAAGCACTGATATCTTGCTTGGGTCGACTCTAATTCCATCTCTCGACACAATGTGTCCCAAGAATCCGACCTCTCATAGCCAAAACTTACTCTTGCTGAATTTGGCGTACAACTACTTATCTCTTAAGGTCTGTAATACGATCCTCAAGTGCTCCGCATGTTCACCCTCGTCACGAGAATAGACTAGTATATTATCAATGAAGACGGCTACGAACTTGTCCAAGTGTGGTCGAAAGATGTGGTTCATCAAATCCATGAATACCGCAAGAGCATTAGTCAAGCCAAATGGCATGAATAGGAGCTCATAGTGGCTATACCTTGTCCGAAAGGCAGTTTTTCAAACATCTTATTCCTTGACTCTCAACTAGTAATACCCTAACCTTAGATTAATTTTTGAAAACACGGCTGCTCCCCTCAACTGATCAAACATATCATCGATCCTTAGTAACGGGTACTTATTCTTCACTATAACCTTATTGAGCTGACGGTAGTCCATGCACAATCTCATTGAACCATCCTTTTTCGTGATGAATAAGACCAGCACTCCCTAGGAGAATAGCTCGGCTTAGCGAATCCCTTATGCGTCAAATCTTATAGCTGGGTCTTCAATTCCTTAAGTTCTGTCAGAGCCATCCTATATGGAGTGATCGAGATAGGTGTCGTTCCAAAGACCAACTCGATATCAAACTCTACTTCCCTCACTGGAGGTAATCCGGGTAACTCTTCTGGAAACACATCCGGGTACTCGCATACCACTGGCACTGAATTAATCTTTGCCTTCGATACTTAGGTATTCAGCACAAAAGTGAGATACGACTCATACCCTTTTTTCAAATACCTCTAAGCCATCATAGAAGATACCATTATTGGTAGACCATTTGATTCACTTGATTCAATCTGGAGAACATCCTCATTTTCATATTTTAGTTCGATAAATTTTTTTCCTCAATTCACCACTACATCATGGGCAGTCAACCAGTCCATGCCCAAGATTACATCAAACTCATCAAACGACAATAACATTAAGTTAGCTGGGAAACAATGATCTCTAATTGTCAAAGGACAATCCCTGCATACTTGGTCAACTAACACATGCTTGCCTAGTGGGTTTGACACTTTCACCAAAAACTCGGTCGACTCAACTAGCAATTTCATTCTAGATGCCAATTTCACGCAGATATAAGAATAGGTAGTACCCGGATCAATCAAGGCTATTACAAAAATGTCATGGATGGAAAAGTACCCGTAATCACGTCGAGGGACGAAGCCTCTTCACGGGCATGGATAGCGTAAGTCCTCATAGGCGCTCTGCCCTTGGACCTTACAGCGGCATCTCTAGGGGCACCTTGACTACTAGTCTCACTACCCGGGTTCTTCTGCGGTCGAACCTTCATAGGAGCACTACTCACTCTCATCTCTTGCTTTTTAATGCCCTCATTCATCTCAGGACAATCTCGGATAAAATGATCAAGTGAGCCACATTGAAAACAACCCCTTTCGTTCCAAAGGCACTCGCCAAAGTGTCGCCCACCACACTGTGAGCACCTCAGTCTATCCAGTTGAGCACTACCCACACTCGCCACTAAGGTAGTCTGAACCTTGGATGTTGCATGTTGCTTGTTCTTGTTCTTACTCGAGAATCCCACTGAAGCATTGGATCGATTAGTAAAATCCTTCGATCTTTTAGATGAGGTTTGATGTGATTTCCCCATTTGTCTTTTCCTCGAGTCCCAAGACTCCATGTCTGCTTTTCTCTTTTCCTTGGCCAACTCTTCGGCCTTGCATGCCCTATTGACTAGCACAACAAACTCTCTAATTTCCAAAATTCCCACAAAAAACAAATGTCCTGATTTAAGTCGTCTTCAAAACGCTTACACATGATGGCTTTGAAAGACATGCACTCTCTAGCGTACTTGCTGAGCATTACAAACTCATGCTCATACTCAGTAACCGTCATTCGACCTTGTTTTAGTTTAATAAATTCTTTTCTTCTTTGGTTGATGAATCTTTGGCTAATGTAATTTTTGCAGAATTCTTCTTGAAAGAACTCCCAAGTCACTCTTTCTCTTGGTACCATTGACACGAGAGTATTCCACCACTAGTAGGCTGCGTCTCGCAGGAGTGACACCATGCACTTCATGCACTCTTCAGGCATGCTCGACAGTTCCTCGAATACCCTGATGGTATTCTCCAACTAGAACTCTACTATCTCCGGGTCATAATCTTTGTTCGCCTGAAATTTTTCGGCCCCATGTTTTCTAATCCGATCTACCGGGGGCTTGTCTTTCCTGCCCATTTCTACTCCTTGAAGAGCTATCAGGGCATGGTGATAAATTGGAGGGGTGGGGGAGGTGGAGTGTTTGGATTTGCAAGAACATACTCCGTGTACCAAGCATCCATCATTTAGAGGTAGGCCTCTCTTGCCCCTCCGCCCTAACTCATCGTCATGGGTCTGGTTTCTACTGGTATGGTCCCTTCAGCGGGAGCCGGTGCATTACTCTCCACATCGTCTACCATTACTACATGGTCGGGATCCATTACTATATGAAAAATACAATTTATACACATTAGGAGTCGTCACACTATCATCAAATAATAATGGCATCTATAGCTAGACTTATACACCAACTAGGTTAGTCCTAGAATCGACTAAACCAAAGCTCTGATGCCACTAAATGTAACACCCTTTACCCGTAATCGATGCTGGAGTAGGGTTCAAGGTACTACAGTACTAAAACTTATGCAAACTCTTGACTTTCTCTAAAAGGAATGAGTCCTAATTAAATTTTTTTTCAAACTTTGTCCTACAAACCTCCTTATGGGCCTACAAGGCCTAAAATGTAGTTTAGAAACAATTCAGGATCATTCTGAGCACTTAAGAAAATTTATTTGATTTCCAATCTAATTCACATCACACGCCAATGTGACAGTACCACTCCCGTGTGGTCTGTAAACATGGCCGTGCTAGCAGCCTGTGCGGATTTATTTTCTACTTCGAACCTACAAGGGCTTCCACACAGCCTGGCACACGCCCATGTGCCCAGCTCGTGTCCCCCACATGGCCATGGCACACCCGTGTCGTAGCCCATGTGCAAAAACCTTGACATTCTATTTCTGACGTTAGGACTCACACGGCTGTGGCACACGCCGATGTACAGGCCGGGTCCTCCACACGATTGTGACACACAGCCGTGTCTCATGCCCGTATGGGATACTAATGAGTATTTAATTTGATGCATGCAAAGTACAGGGCATACAAGGCCTAACCACACGCTCGTGGGCTAGCCGTGTATCACACACGGCTTAGACACATGCCCGTGACACACGGCCTAGACACACGCCCATGTGACTACTCGTGTGGACAGAAATAGGCTATTTACCAAGCCTCTTTGGCACCCTGAACAAGACCAAACACATAGCCTATCATATCAAGGATTTTATGATCAACCTATAATCGTAATTTGACATTCTAACACATTCATAATACCAATTCAACCAACCAATCACAATTCTACTACCAGTACACATTTTCATTAATAACTTCAACATTTCCTTGAACTCATTCTCATTTCATTAATAACAACTGGAACCATTTTAGCCAATTCTAATGGCCATTTGCAAAATAAACTTAAATGTTATAAATGGCCAACACAAGTGGCTCACTAGTGTATCTTACACCAAATGACCATCTAAACTATACATGCCGTTACTTAAAGCACAAGACATTACTGTACCGAGAACTTCAATTGATAGTGTGTACGTTGCCTCCGACGTCCTTGGATCCTTGAATTATTTAGGCGGCACTATAAGAAAATGGAAAGGAAGGGGTAAGCAATAAGCTTAGTAAGTTATAGGCAAATAAATAACAACAATTCCACCAAGCCATGAAAAACTTTCATTGTATCACAAATCATGCATGTTACAAAGAATAGCTATTACATAATTTACTCGATTCCATCCCCTATTAATTATACAACATGCTATTGTGCTCACATTTCAAGCATTACACTTAGGCACCTGCACCACTTACAGTGATCATCACAATGTCTTACAACTAAGCATCAATTTTAAGTTTTCCCGTTGAACTATTTAGAATATAAATGGATATTCAATAAGCATCCTATGTTGGATCTCTAGTAGATGCCATGTCCTAGACATGGTCTTACACTAGCTCATATATCAAGTCAATGCCACGTCCTAGAAAGGTCTTACACTGACTTTCAATGTATCGAGGCCGATGCCGTGTCCCAAACATGTGACAACCCGAATTAGGGGCCAGTCAGTGTAGTGGTTTCGTAACCACAAATCCAAAATAAAAAATTTTAATTATGTGAAATTTTGATGATATCTATTTGATTGATTATTAGAGTTAAAATACTGTTTGAAAATTTTACTATATTGTTGTTTAATTGCTCGATAAGGACTAAATTGAGAAAAGTATAAAATGTGCCTATTAGATGATAATTGACTTGATTGAATTGTTGCATGAAGTAGGAAGCTTTTATATGGCAATAAAACCATGAGTGAGTATTATGGACCAAAATAGCCTTACATGGAAAATCTCTAAGTAATAGATGGAAGGGCATTTTTGTCAAAAGTGAGTAAAAGACAAAATAGATGAAATAAAACATCATCTTCTCCATGAAACACCCCATGTTCAGCCGAAAATCCCTAACTCCATAGCGAAGGGTTTCAAATTTTTTTCGAGCTTCCATGTAAGTGCAATTTGGTCCCTTTTTCAATTATTTTTGCATTTTTAGACTTCTTGAAGCTTGTATTTAATTGTTCTACCATTTATTTGAAGAAAAATTGAGGGTTAAAAATTTACCCATTTGTGGAATGAGTGTCTTTGGCTCACTAATGGTAGATAGTGGAAGTTTTAAATGCTATATGCATGTTTTAATGGATGAAATTGAATGAAAGTTCATAAAGAGGGACTAGTTTGTAGAGATTACAAATTATTCATAAATGTGTGAAATAATGAATATTTGAGTGTTATATTGTAAAAATGGGCTTAATAAGCCTATGGAATAAAGAAAATGAAATTTTGATGTCTAAGGGACTAATTAGTAATTATTGCAAAGTTGAGGGGTAAATTTTAAATTTTGCCCCAAATGTGAACTGTGACCATATTGAAATAGATAAATGATATCTATGCTATATGTGTTAATTTAGATCAAGAACGGTTTGAAAGAGCCCGTGATCGGGGAAAAGAGAAAGCCCTCGACTAATTTCAAAAATTTATCCTTTTTGGCAATCCAGGTAAGTTATATGTAATTCTAGCGAATTCGATTAGTTCTGTTAGAATATTTGCTTATATGATTATATATGGATAATTGCTCTGTGAGGTGACTGAATGTATGGAAAATAGTATTGACTGTAAATTCCAATTGATCATTGTATGTGCTTCTGAAACTACTGATTTATGCATTATCTATAAATCCCGATTGAGCAAGTAGGAATAGACATAGATAACAGTGACATGTCACTTGAGGCCTACTGTTCCGACTGTTATAGTTACCCAGGTGCTAGGTAGTCTTGCATGTGTTGCAGACACCTGTCAGCTTGTGTGAGCAGGCCCATGGTTAACTTCTGTACTGTTACTGATTGTAGCTTCGACTACCGCATTGATTGTAGCTTCGGCTACCCTACTGTTAGTAGTTTTGGCTACTTCATGGCTTCGCCATGTTTGTATGGCACTTATGTACTAACCTCTATATATCTGTTCATATTCTGAAATTGCTCAATGGGAATTAGATTAACTGTATTGTGATGAAGTGATTGTACAGGTGAACTAAAAATGGTATGGTATACTGAGAATGTTATTGCTAAGCATGTTCGTGGTTGGTATGTGGAATGAGCACAAAGAGTAAGCTAGTTGTATAATGATATGTGATAGCATCTATGATGCTAATTTGATGATATATTGAACTGTTTCATTGCTATGAATTTCATATAACTTACTAAGCTATTGTAGCTTACCCTCCATTTTTCCATCCTCTGTAGATATTGAGCTTGTTAAATCAGGATCGTAAAGTTGGAGCCACGCAACACACTATCAAGCTTCTTTTGGTATATTTCATATTTCAAGTGTAATTTATGGCATGTATAGAAAAATTGGTGGTTGTAATTGGCTATTTTTTGGTATGCCTAAGTTACATTACTCATATGATACTTTGTAAGTAATGTTATAAATGAAGTCCTTTTGAGTAAAATTTCTCTTGAATTGGCTGGTTGGATTATGCATGTGTTTGAATGTGTTTTGAAGGAGGCCAAGGCTTGGTATATAGCCTGACACGGCCCGCATGGCAGGGCACACGGGCGTGTGCCATGATCGTGTGGGATTTGACAGAATGCTCCACGAGCACATGGCACGGGCTTGCCTAGACTGTGGGTGACACACGGTCTGATCCTACAGGTGTACCCCTGGACCGTGCCTCCCCTGCGCCTTGAATTAAATTTTAGTGAACCACACGGGTAGGAGATACGGTCGTGTGTCTCAACAGTGTGGGGTACACGGCCTTCAAACAATGGCGTGGAGTGGCCGTGGAATAATGGACAGTTTTGTCCACGGTTGCTGAGCATGGGCGTGTAAAGGCCAGACGGTCGTGCCAATAGTCACACGAGTGTGTGACGGTGCTTTAAAAGTGAAAATTTTTCTGAGAGTCCGATATATTAGGATTCGAATCCTAACCATCTGTAATGTTCGTAATGTGTTTGAAAACCTTTGATAAAGGTAATTCTGACTTCAAGTGCATACAAATCTGTAACTGTCCTCGAATAAATTCTGTAAGGTTTATTCTGAATCTGGTAACGCTCATTACCTGACTCTGATGACGGCTCTGGGTAAGGGATGTTACAAGACAAGTCTTACACTGGCTCTCATCTATCGGTGTTAATGTCATGTCCTAGACAAGTCTTACAGTGACACGTAACAAGCTGATGCCATGTCCTAAACAAGTCTTACACTAGCTTGTATACCTCAAGGCTGATGCATGTCCCAGACATGTCTTACTCTATCTCTCGTCTCAAAGCCGATGCTTGTGCCAGACATGTCTTACACTGGCTCTCGAAATGTGGCTGATGCATGTCCCAAACATGTCTTACAGTAGCACACACATTACCTAATATCATGGCATGAATATCCGATTCTATTCTAGTTGTTCAACCAAGCGCTATTACACATGCTTTCATCAATTCATAACTAATCATCATCGTTCAACAATCCATGCACAAACAATACTCTCATGTGCATCTCATCGATACAAGTTATCAATTTATGCCTATACAAAGACTTCGTACACAAAAGTTAGAAATGTTGTATTATTTACCTACAATTTACCTCAGTATACAAAATGAAGACAACCTTTCGGTTTACTCGATTTGCCTGGCCTTCCCCCGGTCTAAGTTCGAATTTGGTGAATCTTGATCTATAACAATAAAAATTCACATATTTAATCACCAATTTAATCTAAGCAATCCAAACTTTACAATTTGGCAAAATGACCATTTTGCCCCTATACTTTGGCAAAATGACCATTTTACCCCTAGGCTTGGAAATCAATTTTTATCAAATTTCCTAAATATCCAAGCCCAACCAAACACTTTTCAATCGTACGAAAGCCCCAAATTTTCATTATTTTACATACTTACTCTTTATTTTACAACTTTACAACTAAGTCCAAAATAAGTGTTTTTCATGAACACCTTTTTACAAAAGTTATTTATTAGACAACCCACATTCATTTTCTTTCATAAAACCCAGCAAACATCATTTATTCAATCATGGCAGCATCCTAAACTTTCAACTATTTTTCACAATACACCTCTCAAAATGTAGCTCATGTTACAAGGGTTCCAAAAATGCAAAAATTTTCAAGAAAGGCGTTAAGAATCACTTACTTGAAGAAGAAATAAATGGCTGCAATTTTTGAAGCTTCAAATGACTATTTCCATGGTGATTTTCAGTGGGAGATGAAGGTAGAAAAAAAAGATGATAGCTTTTGTTTGTTTAATAATAAAACTAGTCAAAATTGTCACCAAATATCACCTAATTTTGACTTTTTAATGCATTTTGTCTCCCTTGCTTCTCAATGGCCGGCCAACCTGACATTCAAGGGATTAATTTCCCTTGAAAACCTTTAAATTTTTATTTTCTAGCTATTTAATGAAATTTACTAGTAAATCTCAACTTTTGCCCCTAATGCGATTCATTAATTTTTCGCGATTAGGCCTTTAATCGCTTAAATTAATTCACCAAAATTTTCATGCACCCTTATAAAAATACTATAACACATAAATTAAAGCTAAAATAAATTTTCTCTAACCTCTATTCTGAAATCACTATTCCGATTATGCCCAAATTCAAGATGTTACAATTATACGTTTATTTCTCAATTATTTGATTTCTTTAGCCAAAATCCTGATCGGTTATTCGTTATATGATATTAGGCTATATTTCCACATCAACGGTAGAAATCACATGTAACAGATCCTATCTATATCGTCATAGCATCGAAACATGAAAAACATTATGTATCTCCTATTCTTTCAACAATTTCATACGGCCCGATGAATCGCGGACCTAGCTTTCCTTTACGGTCGAAACGAAGAATTTTCTTGCACGGTGAAACTTTCAAGAATACTCGATCTCCAACCTGAAACTCTATTTCTTTACGTTTCAAATCCACGTATGATTTTTGCTATCTGAAGCTGCTTTTAAGCTGTTGTGAATCACTTTCACTTTCTCTTCTATTTCTCTGATCAATTCAACCCCGTGAATCTTTTTCTCTCTCAATTCAGTCCAGTATAGCGGTGTTCGACATTTACGGCTATATAGAGCTTCGTACGGTGCCATTTTCAAGCTCGTCTGGAAATTGTTATTATACGCAAATTCAATCAGAGGTAAGTGTTTCTCCCAACTACCTTCAAATTCGAGAATACAACAACGTAACGTATCTTCGAGTATCTGTATAACTCTTTCGAACTAACCGTCAATCTGGGGATGAAAAGCAGTACTGGAATTCAATTTTGTTGCCAGAGCTTCTTGCAATTTCGTCTGGAATCTCGATGTAAATCTTAGATCTCTATCAGAGATAATAGACAACAGTACACCATGTAATCGTACAATCTCAGATAAGTACAATTCAGCTAGTCTATCCAGAGAGTAATCTGTATATACCGGTATGAAATGAGTAGATTTTGCCAGTCGATCAACGATAACCCAAATTGCATCTTTCTTTTTCTGAGTTAGAGGCAATCTAGATATGAAATCCATTGTAACTATATCTCATTTCCATTCCAGAATCACCACCGGCTATAATAAACCTGACGGTACTTGATGTTTGGCTTTTACTTGTTGACAGGTTAAACATCTCGATACAAACCCCGATATATCTCGTTTCATTCCAGACCACCAATACAACTACTTTAGATCGTTATACATTTTAGTGCTACCCGGATGAATAGAAAAACGACTATTGTGTGCTTCATGTAGAATCTTCTAAATGAGTTTAGCATTTTTCAGTATACAAATTCTATTCTAAACATTAAACAATCGTCAGTTCCAATATGAAATTTAAAATCAGAATTAAACTCACATTGAATTTGTTTAGCTTGCAACTCGCGGTCATTTTCTGAGATTCGTAGATTTGTTGCAGAAATACCGGTCTAGCTTTTAACTCACCTAAAATAGATCCCTCATCACATATCATCATCTGAGTATTCATTGCCCGTAAAGCAAATAAGGACTTCTAGCTTAAAGCATCAGCTACAACGTTAGCTTTTCCAGGATGATAATCAACTACAAACTCATAATCTTTCAGTAACTCAAGCCATTTCCTTTGTCACAAATTCAAATCTCTTTGTGACATCAAATACTTCAGGCTTGTATGATCTGTAAATATTTGACATTTCTCACCATACAGATAGTGTCGCCAAATCTTTAATGCGAATACTATTGCAGCTAATTCAAGGTCATGTGTTGGGTAGTTCTTCTCGGGTGGTTTCAACTGTCGGGAAGCATAAGCTATAACTTTTTTGTCTTACATCAGTACACAACCTAGTCTGTTTAACGATACGTTGCTATAAATCACAAATTCTTTGCCCGATTCAGGTTGAACTAAAATCGGTGCCTCTGTTAGCAATGCTTTCAACTGTTCGAAGTCTGTTGACACTTCTCGGTCCACTTCAATTTCACATCTTTTGATGTAATCAAGTTAACGGTATTGCAATCATCAAGAATCCTTTTACGAATCTTCGGTAATATCCCGCTAATCCCAGGAAACTTTTGATCTCAGGTACATTTTTCAGTGGTTTCCAGTCTATAAATGCAGATATTTTGCTTGGATCAACTCTGATGCCTTGTTGAAACAATATGACCCAAAAATCCAACTTCCCGAAGCCAGAATTCACATTTGCTGAATTTAGCGTATAACTGCTTATCTCTCAAAGCCTGTAACACGATTCTCAAATGTTCGGTATGTTCCATCTCATCACAAGAATAGATTAGAATGTCGTCAATAAACACGACAACAAATTTGTCTAAATGCGGTCTAAAAATATGATTCATCAAATCCATAAACACCGCAGGAGCGTTAGTCAAACCAAATGGCATAACTAAAAATTCATTGTGACCGTACTATGTTCTTAAAGCAGTCTTCGGTATATCTAAGTCTTTAACTTGCAACTAATAATAGCCTGACCTCAAATCAATCTTTGAAAATACTGTAGCCCCTTTCAACTGATCAAATAAGTCGTAGATTCGTGGTAGAGGATACTTATTCTTTATAGTTACTTTATTCAGGTGTCTGTAATCAATACACATTCTTATTGACCTGTCTTTCTTTTTCACGAATAACACCAGAGCACCCCAAGGTGAGAAGCTCGGTCGTGCAAAGCCTCTGTTTGTTAACTCTTGTAATTGTGCTTTTAACTCTTTCAATTCAGTCGGTGCCATTCTGTACGGAGCTATCAATATCAGTGTAATGCCTAGTAACAATTTATTGCCAAATTCAACTTCTTTGAATGGCGGTAAACCCAGTAATTCTTCTGGAAATATAGCTGGAAACTCACAAAAAATCAGTATAGATTCAAACTTCAATTCTGACACTTTCGTACCCATTACATATGTTAGATAAGTATCACAACCCTTTTTCACACATTTTTGAGCTAGCATAAAAGTTATCATGACCGGTAATTCATTCGAATCATTTTATTCAATCCAAAGAATTTCAATATTCTGAAATTTCAATTCTATACTCTTTCGTCTGCAATTTACAACTGTATCATGCATATTCAACCAATCCATACGCAGTATCACATGAAACTTGTCAAATGGTAGGAGCATCAAGTCGGCCAGAAAACAGTGTCCCCAGGTCATCAATGGACATTTCTCACAAATTTTATCAACTAAAATCGATTTGCCTAAGGGATTCGATATTTTAACTAAAACTTCTGTAGACTCAACATGTAGACTTTTTTTAAACACTAATTCTATACAGATATATGAATGGGTTGATCCAGGGTTTATCAATGCAATAGTATTAGTGTTATAAAGAGAAAAAGTATTGGTAATAACATCAGGCGATGAGGCTTCCTCACGTGCACATATAGGAAAACTCGAGCAGGTGCTCGTGTCTCTGATCTCACATTTGAATCTCATGCATTACTGTGGTTACCACTCTGATTCCCAGCATTTCGGGATGGCCTTCCTCTGGTAACGATATTGCTTACTTTAACAGATTGCTCTCTTTTAGCTGTACATTTCTCCAGACAGTCTCGTAGGTAATGATCTAATGATCTGCATCTGAAACATGCCCCACTTTTCAATCAACATTCACCATGTTTTCTGTTGTAATGTTGACATTCAAGCCTCGCATTTCTCACGCTACCCACACTGGCAATGGACCCCATTTGAGGCTTCAGATTGAACTATTTCACATCTCTATCTCTGATTGATATACCCGCAGAAGCAGTTGAATGAGGATAGAAGTCTATAGATTTTTTTGATCTAGATTGATGCGATTTACTTGCAAATCTCTTTCTAGAATCTCTTACTTCAAAATCAGCTTTTCTTTTCTCTTTAGCAAGCTCTTCGACTTTACAAGCCCTATGAACCAGAAGAACGAACTCTTTCAACTTGAGAATTTCGACTAACAATTGGATATCTTTATTTAATCCATCCCCGAACCTTTTACACATGATAGCTTCAGTAAAAATGCATTCACGAGTGTACTTATTGAGTCGAATGAACTCTTCTTCATATTCAGTCACCATTATACGACCCTATTTTAAATCAAGAAATTCTTTTCTTTTCTGATCAACAAACCATTGACTGATGTACTTCCTTCGAAATTCTCTGAAAGAAATCCCATGTAACTCTTTCTCACGGAATAATAGATATTAGGGTATTCCACCATTGATATACCGCATCTCTTACTAATGAAATAACACATTTTAAGCATTCTTCCTGTGTACAAGCTAATTCATCAAAAACCCTTATCGTATATTCAAGCCATAATTCGACCCTCTCAGCATCATCACTACCAGTGGCTCGAAATTCTTCAACCCCATACTTCCGTATCTTATCAACATGAGGTCTATTGAATCTCAATGGATCCATACCTCATGAATTAATAGGGATTGGTTGGGAACCGGAGAGGGTGGAGGTTGTTAAGCAGCCGGGTTTGCTCGAACAAATTTAGTAAACCATTCGGTCATCAGTTGGAAGAATGCTAGTTTAGCTTCTCCCTGACTACCAGTAGCAGGGCTCAATTCAGAAGGCGTTGTCCCTTGAGCGGGAGTTGGCGTATTACTTTCTACATCGTCTCCTATTGCTCGATTTGGATCCATTTAGTATATAAAACATAATTCAGAAGTTGTCAAGATATATCACACTATCACAGTTTATATATATGGCATGTATAGATAGACTCATATTGTAACACCCCAAGACCCGTACACATCGCCGGAGGGTCAAGAGGCATCACTCGACACTCACATAAGTTAAACCGGCATCACTCGTACAAGCATGATATATAAACGCTTATGGATAATGGTTTAAGATATATCAGATTTCATATCTATTTTATTAGAATAAGATCAAAACCATATGTGCAACAATTACTGCAAAACACCTAGCTTCACGGATAAAAGCTGTTCATGAAATTCCCAAAGCTTAAACCGAATCTATTCATGCCTTTAGGATCATGATACAGATTCACATCTAGCTACCTTTGAATAAACTCCAATCTACTCATATATGCATATATTTGAAAATACACATTATCATTTTAAAGACCACATATAGATATAAAGCATCTTGCGAAGCCATTTTCGCATGGTTATGCTTAATTACAACATCAAAATAAAAGTTTCTTAATTAACAACCACAAAATGCATCCTATACATGCCATTCACAAAAGTTTAGCTATTTAAATACCGAATAGGGTTTTGATAGTAGAGATGACTTCAAAAGCAAGATTCCCAAGACCGTAGCCAACGAACGAGATCTATAAAACAAAAAATTAAGAGCAACAGAGTAAGCGATTAGGTGCTTAGTAAGTTTTTAAGTAACAAAATCATTATAAAGGATAACATATTGATAAATAAACTTATCTATTTGCTCCATTGACCAAAAAGAAGTATAACTAAAGTACTTCCTCTTTCCTTACATGTCATTTAATCATCACATGATGCTCATTCATATTACTAAGATAACATCAATGCATTCATCTAGATTCAAAATTATGACTGAATCGGTTCATCTAAATTTTCATGTTAAACTGATAAAACCACACATACATCTCATATTCGTGTAATTGAACTCCTTTAACAAAACATATACCTCAGAAACAGATCATAAACAATCACGTGACTCTTTAAACAAAAATCAAAGCATCCTTATCACATTCCAAACCCACAATCTAAAGAAATTAGATTCTAAAACGAGTATAAAATACATACCTGGCACTTACACGGCATGTAGGTACTTTGGTTGAATTAATATAACAATTACTATCTAATTTCTCACACCCTGTCCACGAAGTTTCACAACCCAGAGGAAACATTGGCACGAATGCCCTTTGGAACTAGTCCGGATTTTAACACTGGCTCAAAAGCCCTTCGGAATTAAATCCAGTCATAACACTGGCTCGAATGCCCTTCAGACTAAGTTCGGACTTAACACTGGCTTGGGAAACCCTTCGAGGCTAAGCTCGGACATAACACTGGCTTGGGAAGCCCTTCGAGGCTAAGCTCGGATTAAACTCCAAATGAACATTCACGCATACGTATGGAACATATCACAGTTTAATGTCATTTCCATATCTTAAATTCAATCACGGCATATTTCCCAATCAATGCAACATTCGGTTTAATAATCACAATAAAAGGGCAACATTTCGTGTAATAACTGAATTCAAGTAACATCCAACATCCAACAATTTCATGGGTTTTCCATTCTCACTACATCATTCAAGTATATACTTAAGTCTCAATCAATACATTGCGCATTCATACTATGATTCCATCATGTCATGAACTAAAATTCATTACTCAAGAACTTACCTCATTGGTCGATAATTATCTACGAACCGACTATTCCACCACCTTTGCTTTTCCTTTGTTCGAGTGTGGCTCTCTTAGCTCTTGAGCTAAATTAAACAAGTTTACTGTTCAAAATCCATTACTAAAATCATATAGTTATTATTTACTTAATCTATGCATAACCGAAAGCCTCTCTCTATATATATATATAATTCATTCACAAGTATCTCAATATACCTTTACTAAGTGTATTCACTCACAAGATCGGAAATTTCATATAGGCCAAAAACACATTTGTCATAACCCCCAAGTTTTAAATACCTCATCTAACTTATTACAAAACATGCTTTCAACTCAATATAAACCAATTTGCCTACTGTAATACACGTTCACCATATACTCAAAGTACAATTACCTCAAAAGCTGAATTCACAAGGTGATTTGTAAATATGAATATACTTTGCAAATCAAGATTACAATAGTTCAAGGTAAGCTCAACTTAACCTTATTGTCTACCAATTAATCTATGTTCAATTTTGTAAGCTCACTCAACCATTCTAAAAGTAACTAAGTTTAACATCCAAGACTTAACATTATAAGACATAACACATACATAGATCACATAAACTCCACTCGTTTTCAAGTTTAAAAATCAGTAAATACTCATACAAATGCATAATTTAGCAAATTAACTAAAAATCCCAAAGTTTCAATTGCCGATTGTCTTACTGAGGGCATTAAACATTTTTCTCATCCACATTCGACTATCACTCAAAATTTCTCTCATGGCCGCATACTCAAAACACATACATCAACTTAAATTTAGTCATGGCCAACTAGGCAATGCTTTAGCCAAGCCAACATCACAAGGTCACAAGATAAAGCACGTAAATATCATACTATTACCTATTACCGTAACCAAATTTCCTCATCCACTATTTATTCATGTAAGTAAACAATCTTTTAGACAATTACCATGTTCGGCCATTGAAACAAGTAAATTTCAATATACAAACACCATGAATTTCAAAATTTAAAATATGGGTAAGGTAGGCTATGTAACAACCATCTCAATTGCATATATAACTAGCAAAAATTCATTCAAACATACCTCAAATTAAAAGGAATCCATGATCGAAAGACTTGAGCTTTTCCTACTTCTTTTTCTTTAGTTCACGTCAAGAACAACTAAAAACATCACCAAAATTTCTTTCTTTTTGTTTTAATTTCCTTATTTTAATCACTAAAATCTAGTCATATTCCACTCACTAAAATTTAACAAATAAAATAATAATACAACCAATAGCATCAATTGCATGGCCGGCCACTTACAAATAAAAGGGACAATTGACATGCAAGCCCAACTTTTTGATAACATGCCCAAATCGGCCACTTAAAGATTTGCCCCACTTTTCTTTTAATTTTCTCATCTCAGTCCTATTTAATAATTCACATTGAATTTCTAACATTAAAGCAACAATACTTCACACATGCACAATTCATACATCAAAATTTTATAATAAGGTATTTTTAAAATTTAATAATCCGGTTTTGTGGTCCTGAAACCATTTCCCGACTAGGGTCAAAATAGGACTGTCACAACTCTCCCCCCTTTAGGGATTTTCGTCCCCGAAAATCTTGCCCGAAAATAGATTTGGATATCTTTCTTTCATAGCATTCTCGGGCTCCCAAGTTGCTTCCTCGATCCCGTGCTTGAGCCACAGCACTTTTACTAACGAAACCTTTTTATTTCGCAATTCTTTAACTTCTCGAGCTAAAATACGGATAGGTTCTTCTTCATAACTCAAATAAGGCTTAATTTCAACTTCCAACGGATTTATCACATGCGAAGGATCGGATCTATAGCGACGGAGCATCGATACATGGAAAACGTCATGGATCTTTTCAAGTTCGGGGGGCAAAATCAATTTATAAGCAGCTGGCCCAATCCGTTCCGATATCTCGTACGGCCCGATGAATGTCGGACTTAATTTGCCTTTACGTCCGAATCTGAGCACCTTTTTCCAAGGTGAAACTTTTAAAAACACTTTATCGCCAACTTGATACTCGATGTCTTTACCTTTTAGATCCGTGTACGATTTCTGACGATCGGATGCCATTCTCAAACTGTCACGAATTATTTTCACTTTCCGTTCCGCTTCTCTGACAAAATCAACTCCGAGAATCTTATTCTCACTAAGCTCGATCCAAAACAGAGGTGTACGACATCTTCGACCGTAAAGAGCTTCATAGGGTGCCATTTGAATACTCAATTGGAAGCTGTTATTATACAAAAATTCAATCAGGGGCAAGTATTTTTCCCACGAACCGCTAAACTCGAGAATGCAACATCTCAACATATCCTCGAGTATCTGAATAACCCGCTCAGATTGACCGTCAGTTTGCGGATGAAAAGCGGTGCTAAAATGGAGCTTAGTACCCAATGCTTCATGTAATTTCTTCCAAAATCGCGAAGTAAAGCGAGGATCTCGGTCTGAGACAATAGAAGTCGGCACTCCGTGCAATCGTACAATCTGGGAAACGTACAATTCCGCTAGCTTATCAAGTGAAAAGTCCGTGCGAACAGGAATGAAATGAGCTGACTTTGTTAATTTATCAACAATAACCCAAATAGAGTCTTTCTTGCTTGGTGTTAGCGGCAACCCAGACACAAAGTCCATCGTAACTCGATCCCACTTCCACTCGTGTATAATAATCGGCTAAAGCAATCCCGAAGGCACTTGATGTTCCGCTTTTACTTGTTCGCATACCAAACACTTAGATACAAATTCTGAGATGTCCCGTTTCATACCGTGCCACCAATATTGTCATTTCAAATCGTTAAACATTTTCGTGCTACCCGAATGGACTGTCATTCGGCTATTATGGGCTTCATTCAAAATCGTCGAAACTAGCTCAGAATTTCTCGAAACACACAATCGGTCTTTAAATCTCAAGCAATCTTTTTCATCAATTCGAAACTCTGTATCCTCACCCGACGTACATTGAACTCGCTTAGCAATCAAGTCGTCATCGACTTTTTGAGCCTCACAAATTTGTCATACAAACACTGGCTCTGCTTTTAATTCGGCTACCAACACAGCAACTGCCGACATCGTTAATTTCACATTCATAGCTCGCAAGGAAAATAGAGATTTTCGGGTAAGAGCATCTGCAACTACATTAGCTTTACCCGGGTGATAATCAATAATAAGCTTGTAGTCTTTAAGCAATTCTAGCCACTGCCTTTGTCTCAAATTCAAATCTCTTTGAGTCATCAGATACTTGAGACTTTTGTGATCAGAGAAGATGTGACATTTCTCACCGAACAGATAGTGTCGCCAGATCTTCAAAGCTAAAACGATAGCAGATAATTCAAGATCATGAGTCGGATAATTTCACTCGTGAGGCTTCAATTGTCTAGAAGCATAAGCGACAACCCGACCTTCTTGCATCAAAACGCAGCCTAAACCGTTCAGGGATGCATCACTATAAGCTACAAACTCTTTGCCGGATTCTGGCTGAACTAACACTGGAGCTTCCGTCAAAAGGGTTTTTAACTAGTCGAAACTTTGCTGACACTTATCCGACCACTCGAACTTGACCTCTTTTTGTAGCAGTTTCATCAACGGAGTCGCAATCATCGAGAAACCTTTGACGAATCGTCGGTAATAACCGGTAAGTCCTAAGAAGCTTCGAACCTCAGAAACATTTTTAGGGGGCTTCCAGTCGAGAATAGCTGAACTTTTGTTCGGATCAACTTGAATACCCGAAGCAGATACTATGTGTCCCAAGAAGTCGACCTCACGCAACCAGAACTCGCACTTGCTGAATTTCGCATACAATTGATTTTCACGTAAGGTCTGAAGTACAAGTCTCAAATGCTCGACATGCTCGATCTCATCGCGAGAGTAAATCAAAATATCATCAATGAACACTACTACAAAACGGTCCAAAAATAGCCTAAACACACGGTTCATCAAATCCATGAAAACCGCAGGGGCATTAGTGAGCCCAAACGACATTACTAAGAATTCGTAGTGTCCGTATCTCATTCTGAATGCGGTCTTCTGCACGTCGGAATCTCTAACTCTCAACTGGTAATAACTGGATCGTAAATCAATCTTCAAAAACACTGAAGCTCCTTTCAACTGATTGAACAAGTCGTCAATTCGGGGCAACGGATACTTATTCTTTACAGTGGCTTTATTCCGCTGTCGATAGTCGATGCACATTCTCATAGTCCCGTCTTTCTTTTTCACAAACAAAACCAGCACACCCTAGGGTGAGAAACTCAGTCGCGCGAAACCTCTGTCTATCAACTCTTGCAGCTGAGATTTCAATTCTTTTAACTCGGTAGGTGCCATACGCTACGGGGCAATCGAAATTGGAGTCATACCCAGAACCAACTCTATACCAAACTCGACCTCTCTTACTGGCTGTAATCCCGGCAATTCTTCAGGAAATACATCCGAAAACTCACAAACTATAAGCATAGTCTCAAATTCTCGTTTGAAAACTTTGTTGTCTAGCACATAGGCTAGATATGCTTCATAACCCTTTTTCATGTATTTCTGGGCTGAATGGAAGTGATTACTGTAGGTAGCCCATTTAAATCAGCGGATTCAATTCAGATTATTTCATTATTCAAACATTGTAAATCAATAGTCTTTCGCTTGCAATTCACTATCGCGTCGTGTATGGTCAACCAATCCATTCCGAGAATAATGTCAAATTCATCGAAGGGTAAAAGCATCAATTCGGCTGGAAAACAAAAATCTCGAACCATTAAGGGACATTTCTTGCATACTTTATCAACCAGAACACAACGACCCAAAGGATTCGACACTCGAACTACGAACTCAGTAGACTCAACAGGAAGAGTCTTATCGGAGGCTAAAGTTTTAAACACATATGAATGGGTCGAACCAGGATCAATCAGGGCAATAACATCAGTGTTAAAGAGTGTGAAAGTACCAGTAATAACATCCGGAGAAGAAGCCTCCTCTCGGGCACAAATAGCATACGCTCTGGCAGGTGCTCGAGCCTCGGATCTCACTGCAGTATCTCTAATCCCTCTTTAACTACCACTAGTCTTACCTCCTTGCCGCGGTGGTCTACCCCGTGAAGTTGTGCCACCAGGTCTCTCACTCAGATCGGGAGTGCGTAAAATGATCGGCAGATCCGCATCGGAAGTAGGAGCGGTCATGATGTCTACAGCTCCCCGGGTGCCATTTACCACAGTGTTTACATTCAAATCTGTCCCGACGTTCATTTCCAACACTAGCAACTGAAGTAGTTCATGAACTCATAGGTGGTCGATAATGATCTCGTCTAGAAAAACCCAAAGTATACTTAGATCGGCCCGAGTCATCTCTAATCTTTTTGGACGATTGCTGAATAGATTTTCCTGCAGATCTCTTACGAAACTCTCTAGCCCCTTCCTCGGCTTTTCTTTTCTCATTACCAAGCTCTTCGGCTTTGCAAGCTCGCTCGACTAGCACGAAAAATTCTTTAATTTCCAGAATTCCCACTAGCAATCTGATATCTTCGTTCAATCTGTCCTCAAAACATTTACACATGATAGCCTCGGATGATATACACTCGCGAGCATATCGGCTGAGTCGCACGAATTCTCTCTCGTATTCAGTTACTGACATTTGACCTTGTTTAAGCTCAAGGAATTCCTTCCGTTTTTGATTGATGAATCTCTGACTGATATATTTCTTACGGAACTCAGTTTGGAAAAACTCCCAGGTGACTCGCTCTTTCGGAACAACAGAAACTAGAGTATTCCACCAGTAGTAGGCATCGTCGTGTAACAGAGATACCACACATTTCAGACACTCCTCGGGTGTACATGACAGTTCATTGAACACTCGAATGGTATTGTCGAGCCAAAACTCGGCCCGCTCAGCATCATCACTAGGAGTAGGCCGGAACTCTTCAGCCCCGTATTTTCTAATTTTGTCGACTGGGGGCCTACTTGATCTCACCGGATCGGTTACAGGAGGGGCCACATAGGTTGGGAGCGGAGCATTCGGAGGCGGGGGTTGTGGAACAGTCGTATTCGATCTAAGAAATTGAGCGAACCAGTCACTCATCATTGTACAAAAAGCTTGTCTCCTGTCATCGTCTCGATGACTATTATCAGGCTGAGAGTCATTCGGCGCTGTCCCTTGCGCGGGAGCAGGCGCTACACTCTCAACATCGTCTGCTATGGCTCGACTAGGTTCGGGATCCATTCTATACCAAAAATCACATTTCAGATGTCAGAAGTCATCTCACTATCACAACGACACTAAATGGCATGTATAACTAGATGCATACTTACTATGGTAGTCTAAGAATGGACTAAACCGTAGCTCTGAAACCAATAAAATGTAACACCCCAAGACCCGTACACATCGCCGGAGGGTCAAGAGGCATCACCCGACACTCACATAAGTTAAACCGGCATCACTCATACAAGCATGATATATAAACGCTTATGGATAATGGTTTAAGATATATCAGATTTCATATCTATTTTATTAGAATAAGATCAAAACCATATGTGCAACAATTACTGCAAAACACCTAGCTTCACGGATAAAAGCTATTCATGAAATTCCCAAAGCTTAAACTGAATCTATTCATGCCTTTAGGATCATGATATAGATCCACATCTAGCTACCTTTGAATAAACTCCAATCTACTCATATATGCATATATTTGAAAATACACATTATCATTTTAAAGGCCACATGTAGATATAAAGCATCTTGCGAAGCCATTTTCGCATGGCTATGCTTAATTACAACATCAAAATAAAAGTTTTTTAATTAACAACCACAAAATGCATCCTATACATGCCATTCACAAAAGTTTAGCTATTTAAATACCGAACAGGGTTTTGATAGTAGAGATGACTTCGAAAGCAAGATTTTCGAGATTGTAGCCAACAAACGAGATCTATAAAACAGAAAATTAAGAGCAACAGAGTAAGCGATTAGGTGCTTAGTAAGTTTTTAAGTAACAAAATCATTATAAAGGATAACATATTGATAAATAAACTTATCTATTTGCTCCCTTGACCAAAAAGAAGTATAACTAACGTACTTTCTCTTTCCTTACATGTCATTTAATCATCACCTGATGCTCATTCATATTACTAAGATAACATCAATGCTTTCATCTAGATTCAAAATTATGACTGAATCGGTTCATCTAAATTTTCATGTTAAACTGATAAAACCACACATACATCTCATATTCGTGTAATTGAGCTCCTTTAACAAAACACATACCTCAGAAACAGATCATAAACAATCACGTGACTCTTTAAACAAAAATCAAAGCATCCTTATCACATTCCAAACCCACAATCTAAAGAAATTAGATTCTAAAACGAGTATAAAATACATACCTGGCACTTACACGGCATGTAGGTACTTTGGTTGAATTAATATAACAATTACTATCTAATTTCTCATACCCTGCCTACGAAGTTTCACAACCCGGAGGAAACATTGGCATGGATGCCCTTCAGAACTAGTTCGGATTTTAACACTGGCTCAAAAGCCCTTCGGAATTAAATCCGGTCATAACATTGGCTCGAATGCCCTTCAGTCTAAGTCCAGACTTCACACTGGGTAGGGAAGCCCTTCGAGGCTAAGCTCGGACATAACACTGGCTTGGGAAGCCCTTCGAGGCTAAGCTCGGATTAAACCCCAAATGAACATTCACGCATACGTATGGAACATATCACAGTTTAATGTCATTTCCATATCTTGAATTCAATCACGGCATATTTCCCAATCAATGCAACATTCGGTTTAATAATCACAATAAAAGGGCAACATTTCATGTAATAACTGAATTCGAGTAACATCCAACATCCAACAATTTCATGGGTTTTCCAGTCTCACTACATCATTCAAGTATATACTTAAGTCTCAATCAATACATTGCGCATTCATACTATGATTCCATCATGTCATGAAATAAAATTCATTACTCAAGAACTTACCTCGTTGGTCGATAATTATCTACGAACTGACTATTCCACCACCTTTGCTTTTCCTTTGTCCGAGTGTGGCTCTCTTAGCTCTTGAGCAAAATTAAACAAGTTTACCATTCAAAATCCATTACTAAAATCATATAGTTATTATTTACTTAATCTATGCATAACCGAAAGCCTCTCTATATATATATAATATTCATTCACAAGTATCTCAATATGCCTTTACTAAGTGTATTCACTCACAAGATCGAAAATTTCATATAGGCCAAAAACACATTTGTCATAACCCCCAAGTTTTAAATACCTCATCTAACTTATCACAAAACATGCTTTCAACTCAATATAAACCAATTTGCGTACCGTAATACACGTTCACCGTATACTCAAAGTAACATTACCTCAAAAGCTGAATTTGCAAGGTGATTTGTAAATATGAATATACTTTGCAAAACAAGATTACAATAGTTCAAGGTAAGCTCAACTTAACCTTATTGTCTACCAATTAATCTATGTTCAATTTTGTAAGCTCATTCAACCATTCTAAAAGTAACTAAGTTTAACATCCAAGACTTAACATTATAAGACATAACACATACATAGATCACATAAACTCCACTCGTTTTCAAGTTTAAAAATCGGTAAATACTCATACAAATGCATAATTTAGCAAATTAACTAAAAATCCCAAAGTTTCAATTGCTGATTGTCTTACTAAGGGCATTAAACATTTTTCTCATCCACATTTGGCTATCACTCAAAATTTCTCTCATGGCCGAATACTCAAAGCACATACATCAACTTAAAATTTAGTCATGGCTAACTAGGCAATGCTTTAGCTAAGCCAGCATCACAAGATCACAAGATAAAGCACATAAATATCATACTATTACCTATTACCGTAACCAAATTTCCTCATCCACTATTTATTCATGTAAGTAAACAATCTTTTAGACAATTACCATGTTCGGCCATTGAAACAAGTAAATTTCAATATACAAACACCATGAATTTCAAAATTTAAAACATGGGTAAGGTAGGCTATGTAACAACCATCTCAATTGCATACATAATTAGCAAAAATTCATTCAAACATACCTCAAATTAAAAGGAATCCATGACCGAAAGACTTGAGCTTTTCCTACTTCTTTTTCTTTAGTTCACGGCAAGAACAACCAAAAACATCACCAAAATTTCTTTCTTTTTGTTTTAATTTCCTTATTTTAATCACTAAAATCTAGTCATATTCCACTCACTAAAATTTAACAAATAAAATAATAATACAACCAATAGCATCAATTCTATGGCCGGCCACTTACAAATAAAAGGGAAAATGGACATGCAAGCCCAACTTTTTGATAACATGCACAAATCGGCCACTTAAAGATTTGCCCCACTTTTATTTTAATTTTCTCATCTCAGTCCTATTTAATAATTCACATTGAATTTCTAACATTAAAGCAACAATACTCTACACATGCACAATTCATACATCAAAATTTTATAATAAGGCATTTTTAAAATTTAATAATTCAGTTTTGTGGTCCTGAAACCACTTCCCGACTAGGGTCAAAATAGGGCTGTCACACATATACACTACGGTAGTCTTAGAATCGACTAAACAGTAGCTCTAAAATCAATAAAAGGTAACACTCCTAACCCGTAACTGTTTTCAGAAAACGTTAAGAGGCATTATCAGACTGTCAACTCAAATCAAAATATTCAATCATCAATTATGATCTCATTTCAGTAATTATCAACCATTCAAAATCTTAACTTGCTTAAATTGAGCCTATAAAGCTTAAAACATATGATTGGGACTAAATCAATAAAATTTGAAAACTTGAAGAAAACTTTGAAAATTTCTCAAGTAAGGGTCACACGGCTGCGTGCCTCACACGATCACCAGACACGCCCATATGTCTAGGCCGTGGGAAAACAGGTTTTAAAAGAGAATTGGTTAGAACTGAATAATTAATAATGTGGTTAGAACTGAGAATTGGTTAGTAAGTAAAGACGGTTTTAAAAGAGATATCAGATTTTTCTGAAGATTATTTGGGATATATAATGTTGCTATTAAGGAAGAAGTTATTTACGGGTAATTAACTTATTCAAGTGTGGTATCTACAGAACAGATTAACCAAAAATTTCTTCTGAATTGATTTCTTTAGTGATTAGGATGTGTGGAATCATTGATGATTGTAGTAGTTAGTGGAATAGTGTTGAAGTTGCAAAATATCTAAATGTAGCTGTTATAGTTAGGTATTTTACAACGCTTTTTTGTGGGTATTCTGTATGGGTATTCTACATATTCATTTATCCTCAGAGGTATATGCAATTGTTTATTTTAGATGAGATTCTTACCATATGGAAAGAGTGGTTAATCATAACGTTAGATGGGAGTATTGTTAGTCTGGTTGATTCATGATCAGTATTGCTCTATCTTTCTTTGGTTTTCTAATCTGTTATGTTAGATAGAAGATGTAACACCCCTTACCTGAGTCCAACGTCAAGATAGGGTACGAGGCATTACCAGACTTAAACATAACCAATTATACAAAACTAGGCCATAAAATTTCATTCAATTTGAAACTATTCATACACATGTATATCGTCCTTTATACGGACCTACGAGATCCAAAACATACATTATGGGTAGTTCGAGACTAAACCAGAAACCTTGGAACACTTAGAAAATTTTTGATGTTTTGGAGAGTCACATGCCTGTGTGGGTAGGCTGTATGGTCACACATGCCCGTGTGGCTCAAGAGACTACCATGTCCTCAACCCGTGTAACTCTCTGTTTATGACGCCATCAGCAAAATAAGGTCACGCGGCCAAGTCACACGCCCGTGTGCTAGGCCATGTGGCAAATTCAATTTTCGTATTTAAGGTGCAAACTTCACACACCCTAGGCACACTTTAGTGTTCCAAGTCGTGCCATCCACACGGCTGAGACACACGCCTGTGTGCTCTATAATGGGTATTTTATTTCTCGAAATTAAGTTGCAGGGGACACACGGCCTATTCACACACCCATAGAGCTGACTGTGTGTCACACACGTCCTAGACACATGCCCGTGTGTCTATCCGTGTAGACAAAAATAAGGCTATTTACTAAGCCATTTGCCACCCTAAAACTCATGCAGTCCAACACCAATTCATAGGCACAAATCATAGTATTCTAAGGCAACCATAATATCCACAGCCAAGACATCAACACATCATTCTCATGCCAATTCTACCACACTCAAACCAACACAAACTCGTCAACCCAATCATGCAAAGTACTACATCTATGAAATTCATCATCATGTGATTAAATTTATAAGCAACATTAGCCAATTTTCCATGGCCTTATACAAAATGAACATTCATCAAAATAACCAAGTCCCTATACATGCCATACTCAAAATGTTGAGACTAGCTATACCTAAATGTTCCAATTTATAGTGTGATCAAGTCTCCGACATCCTTCGATCCCCGAGCTAGCTTGGCAATACTATAAGAAAATGGAAAAGAAATGGGAGTAAGCATAATACTTACTAAGTTTTCATGTAAATAAATAACAACATTAACCATGTATTATTATACACATATTATAGTATAATTTATCACAATGTCATCAAGTATCATAGACACATTTAAAATCATGCCATTTTTATAATATGCGACAAAACTCATTATCATAATTCATTCGTTTATTTACTTCTTATCGAGGTCTCATCGATTCATAATCTCAATACTTATGAGCATTGTGTACATACCTGTATCCTTTCAACATGATCATACCTTATCATTTCTTTGACATTATCTTTGATTTACCCATTGAACTGCTTGGAATACTAAAGGATACTCAGGAAATGTCATACACATAGTAAGATGCCAATGCCATATCCCAGATATGGTCTTACATGGGATCACATATCGGTGCCGATAGCCCAGCTATGGTCTTACACGAAGTCTCACATCGATGCCAAATATGGTCTTATACGAAGTCTCATTTTAAAGCCATGTCCCAAACATGGTCTTATACGAATTCACATTTTGATGCCATAACCCAGATATGGTCTTATACGAGATCTGAATAACCCTAATGTCATGACATTTGTATCCTATCTATTATTAAGGTTCAATTGGGATTTCGAGTATCAAATCTTCGTCGAATCATCATTGGGTCATCATTAAGCAAATTCACAAAAATAATTATACAATTAATGCAACATTAAAGCATTAAATACATAATAATGAAATGTTGCATTATTTACAAACAAACTTACCTTGGTACCAAAATATGGCTAATTATTTGATTTAGTCCACAACCTTATTCTTTCCTCAGTTTTGGTTCAGACTCCATTTTTCTTGATTTATAATAGCAAATTTCACTAATTTAATTATCACATTGTTCAAAAAGTCCAAAAATCAAACTTTTTCAAAATTATAATTTTACCCCTAAACTTTCACATATTTACAAATTAGTCCCTAGGCTCGTAGAATAAAATATACTCATTTTCTTTGTTACCCAAGCCTAGCCGAACCTATCTCATGCTTATAACAACCCACATTTTCTTTCAAATAAGATTTTTACCACCAAACTTTTACAAATAGGTCCTTTTGAACATTTCCACCGAAATCACTCAGTAAAAGTCGTTTATTACACATCAAGCTTTCATAATCTACCATTAAACATCAAAACACATGCATGTCACTAATGGGTAAATTTTTGAACATGAATCCTAGCTCAAATAAATGGTAGAAATAGGTAAATCGGGTTACGAGGACTTCAAAAATGTAAAGAGCATTAAAAACGAGGCTAGGATGCACTTACTATCAAGTTTGAAAGTTGAAGAAACCCTAGCTATACAGAGCTTGAGAATTTTAGCTATGGTGAGAAAGATTGACACCAATTTTGACTTCATTTTCCCTTTTTATTCTTTTATTAACCAAATGACTAAAATGCCCTTAAAGCCTTTCTTTGAAATTTTACCTTTCCATGTCCATTTTTGTCCAAAAATATAGAATTTGGGAAAATTGCTATTTAAGGAACTCTAATTAAGATTCCAATGCAATTTCATACTTAAACCTTCTAGAATTTCATATTTTGCAAATTTGCAATTTAGTCTTAAAAGTCAAATTAGACACTTATTCACAAAATTTCTTCATGAAGCTTTCACAAAATCATGAAAATATGTTATAGACCTCACAGCAATCATAGAAAAATATTTCCACTTTGGATTTGTGGTCTCGAAACGATTATTTCGACTAGGCCCAAAATCAGGACATTACAGAAGACTTGATGATCAAACTTATATGAAGCTATTTTCTACTTCTACTGGTTGATGTTCTGAATGTAACAGCCCTAATTTTGACCCTAATCGGGAAGTGGTTTCGGGACCACAAAACCGAGTCACGACAAAAATTAGATGCTATATTTTATGTCCTTTATATGTGAAGTATTGCGGGTGAAAATAGCATGTCTTAAAATTTTCTTCGTGATGTGAATTTTTTTTTATGAATTAGGACTAAAGTGAGAACTTGAAAAATATGTTAGAATAATTTAGAAGGTTAATTAATACATGGATTAGAAAAAGAGGACTTGCATGTCAATTACTCCTTTTTCAAGATAGTGGCCGGCCATAATGATGGTGATTGTTAAATTATGCATTTTTTTTAAATTAGAATTTTTTTAGTTAAATGGCTTTATTTTATGAATTAGTTTAATAAAGCTTTATATTATGTTATTAAGGAAAAATAAAATGAAAATAGGGTGATAATAACAAGGAGAGTTCATTTTGTTCATCTTTTTAGCCGAAAGTTAGAAAGGGAAGAGAGAAAATTTAAGCTCAAGCATTCGGCACCTCCCTTTGGGAGATTAAGGTATGAAAACATGTTATTTTGTTGGAAAATTAGTGATTTTGAGTCTTTTGTTAATCCTATCCATTACCTATGAGTTCATCCTTTGAAATGTTCATAGTATACTTTCGGTCATGAGACGTGAGCATGAAATTGGGCAATGCTTGATGAAATTTGATTTATGGAAACTAGTTGATTAAAATGATGTTTTAGGGGTTGTTAAATTGTATGTTTCGTTGGTCAAATATAGAAATTGATTTTAGGTTGAATGTTAGGCCGAATAGGTTGAGGATAGAAATGGATTTTGTTTAGTTGAGTGCTTTGGTAGTTTAATTAGATGTTAGACGAAAGATGATATGAAATTAGTAACCAATTTGTGTCTTGATTGAGTCAATAGACTCATGCATTCGGCTAATGTTATGTTTGGTAAGGACTAAATTAAAATAATTTTGCTACAATGCCTTAACTTTCAATTTATACCTATACGAGCTTTTGACTACCCTTTTTGAAGATGAGTTAAATTTGGAGATAGACAAAACATTAGATATTCGGTCATATCCTTTTTAGAATAGATAAAATTTGCTTTGAGTGATGTCTTAATTCAAGAAGTGATATGTTAAATAAGCTTGAAACTTTAAATTTTGATATGGTGCCGTTTAGATAGCTTTCGGCTCTTGTGTTTATGAAATTAGTTTTGAAGGGGAAAACTAAGTTTAGCTCAATTTCTTAGATGGAAACTTTGGTTATGTGACATTGTATTATTTTTGAATGCTGTTCTATTCTAGTTTTAAAAATGATTAGTAAATGAAATTAGCACTTGTATTTATATATTTGCCAAATTTAATAGTGGTTAATGACTTGAGTTGGTTGAACATTGTTTTGTTAACTAGAGATTTAAAAGTGTACCTATGAGTATGCTTACTATTATATCCTTGAAACCTATGGAGGGATGTTCGGTTTTGGAGACTAAATGATGATTTTTGTTTGAGTAATGACCAAATGAACTATAGGTTATACGTGGAGAAGTTTAGTTCAAATGAGTATATATGGATTAGTAGAGAATGGCATTCAGCAATATGGAATTTAGACCTTAAATTTAGTGCTAGTTGAGCTTAGTAGCTATATGACCTTAACCGGTTTACATGGGTTTGTAATGAATTAAATTTCATTTCTCTTAGCTCAAGAACACATAGGGACAGCTTCGGACAAAGGAAAGGCGAAGGCGGCCGACCAATAAATTGAAAACAATCATCGATCACTGAGGTAAGTTTTAAGGGGCATAGCTCATCATACTATTCAATGCTTTACACGAATTATGATTTATTTGGAAATGGTGGAATGGGCATATAGCCGAATGATTACAAGTCCTAGAAATGTCCGAGAAAGAGAGATTTGAGTTACGTATTGTTTATATGATTTTTGACTATTAAATATTGAAATGATGTCATACTATGTGTAAATTTTTGAATGAGGCAAACGAGTATTATTATGAAATAAATTTTACAGAAGATAATCCGGGTTAATCCCGAAGGGCGATTGCGCCATTGTGATATCCGGGTTAATCCCGAAGGGCGGTTGCGCCATTGTGATATCCGGGCTAATCCCGAAGGGCGGTTGCACCATTGTGTTAACCGGGTTAGTCCCGAAGGGCGATTGCGCCATTATGTTATCCGGGATAATCCCGAAGGGCTCATGAGCCATTGTTGTACCTGGATTTATTCCGAAGGGCTTTCGAGCCAAAAGTTGTTACTAATTAAATGAGATCGTTACGGTAAGGTGACCAGGTATTGGTTATGTTCTATTGATGAATAAATTCTATTGGGTTACGATTCATCAATTATGCATCGTTGACTTATAAAAGTGTTAGTGGATGTCTAAACACTTATGGCCTTACGTTACACGAAGCTACTTATACCATTGTAGAAATTGTGTTATATTCGGCTATAGATTAATTAAGTCAAGTGCTGAAAGTTATTTCTTTATAATTATAGTTAATAATACCTGTTGTTTAAAGCTTACTAGGCATTTTAAATGCTTACTCGGTTGTTTTCCTCTTCTGTTTCCTTCCTTAGATCTCGTTCGCTAGCTGCGGTCTCGGGATACTTGCGCTGGAAGTCATCACTACTATCAAGACTCTCTTTTTGGTATTTTAAATAGATAAACTTTCGAATGGCATGTATAGTTTCTTTTTGTCTTATGATCGTTGATAGGGATACTCTTATTTTGAAGTTATAAATGAGTAAATATGTATAGCCATGCGAAAATGGCTTGTCTTGATGTCATATATGCTATATATAGTCGATGTAAATGTGTTGGAAATTTTGAGTGAATTATGCTTATATATGAATCAATGCACTCGTTAGTAAGAGATGATTCATGTTCGGCCATGCCTAAGAGTAGCTACCAAATGAATAGTGTGTTCAGCTTCGTAAATTTTAAGATGCTCCATGACATTCGTCTATGTCTAAGCTATTCAATTTATTACCATATGAATTGTAATATTACTTTTAGAAGTATTATTGGTTCTTTGCATATTGACAATTCAGGTGCACATGTTTATCATTCAATAAATGTTTGAAACCTTATAAGAGTGGTTGCTAATATCTTTTCATACGTCTTATTTCAAAACTAGTTTTATGTCAAAGTTAGGTACCGTAAACTTAAGAGCATGACTTAGGTTTGTTGGAGTTTGTAAAAAAAAAAAAATTTGTACTTGTCTTGTAATGCCTCATGACCCTCCGGCGACGGGTGCGAGTTAGGGGTGTTACACTGAATTACATATATGCAGTTTACAATGTCTCTATTATAACTATTTCCAGTGTGTGTGAATAATATTCTACTTCTGGACTTTTTCTGGGATATCATTGATCTTTTTATCATTCAATGAGGTTTTTATTCTCGAAAATTCAGTATAGCTTCATATCTTGGATTTCATTATCTCAGTTTTCTTGTCGTTCTTATGGTTAAATCTTATCTATCAAACATGGTTCATCTGTAAAAGATATTTATGAGCCAAAAATGATTATATTTATTACTATTATAAATTCTAGTTCGATCATGGGAGCTCGGTGATATGGATCTCAAATTATAGAAGTTGTATTACTGTACTGGTTGTTATTGAGACTACTTTCAGTTTTCACTTTCTATTTTGGAGTGCACTATTGATGTTGGGGTATTATTCTATCTATATGGTTGGAACGTCGATCCTATTATAGCACTATGGTTCTTAATCTATTTGATGGATGTGGCTTTGGTATAGTTCAAAGCTTTGATGATACTAATTGAAATAGCTGTATTATACATAATTCCTCTCTAGTTTTTGTGAAAGGGTTGGCATTGGCAAAAATGTAGGCGGTGTAGGATTGAGCTCAAATTGGTATATTAGTTTTTAATCCTCAGGTAATCTTGATTAATGTCAACAAGTTAAAACATGATGTTATGATTCGTTTAAGTTGATGCAGATTTGAAGGATCTTTGATTTTTAGTTTGAGGGAATTGTGATAAATTGTATGATTGGGTTGTCTTAACAACAAGAAGAAGGGATTATTCTCGAAAGTTATCATCTGATAGATAAAATTGATTCAATTATTCTAATTAAAGTGGGTTATTCAGTTGAAAGGTTACTTGAGTTATACGCATTTGAGTTTATCTTTAGGTCCGAGAATAAATTTTGTGTATTCACTGGTAAATTAACAAACCGTCAGAATGAGGGATCTAAATTCTAGTAGACAGAATAGAAAAATATATCTATTAGTTTAGATATAATCAGGAAATATTATAATGGGTTAAAGTCGTCCCGATTGTTGAAGTTATTGCACTTGTGTAAAATGATAATACTTGACTTTTTCTGGAAATAGGAAAACAAATATCAGTTGAAAGTTATAGATGCAACCACGTCAGAAATATCAGTCAGAGTTTGATAATCTGGGTTTGTAACAGCTTGATTTAGGGCCAAGTTGGAACAGTGATTTCGGGACCACAAATCTGATGTTGAAAAATTTATTGTGATAAATTTTTAAGGTTTATAATATGATAGAATACATGTGTGAAAGTTTCGTTAAGAAATTTTATCGATAGAGGGTCTAATTTGACTAGTAGGACAAATTGCAAAAAGTGTAGAATATGTGTTCTAGAAGTTTTGGGTGCTTAATTGAAATGAATTTGTAAATTAGAGGTCCTTATTTAGTAATTAGACAATTATATATCATGATGGACAAAAATGGACATGGAAGGGTAAAATTTCAAACAAAGGCTAAAAGGGCATTTTGGTCATTTGGTTAATAAGAGAATAAAAAGGGAAAATAAAGTAAAAAATTGTCCATCTTTCTCCTACCTTGGTCGAAACTTTGGGCTCTCCATACCTAGGGTTTCTTTAACTTTCAAGCTTGATAGTAAGTGTATCCTAGCCTCGTTTTTAATGCTCTTTACATTTTTGAAGTCGTTATCACTCGATTTACCTATTTCTACCATTATTTTGAAGTAGGGTTCATGTTTAAAGGTTTACCCATGCTAGACATGCATGTATTTTGATGTCTAATGGTAGAATATGAATGTTAGATGTGTGATAAACTACTTTTGCTAGGTGATTTTTGGTGAAAATGTCAAAAAGGACCTATTTGCAAAAGTTGAAAATATGTAGTAGAAATATGAAATAAAAGAAAAATATGGGTTGTTATAAGCATGAAAGAAGTTCCGTTAAGCTTGGGTTTTGAGAAAAATGAATACATTTCATTTTACGAGCCTAGGTACTAAAGCGTAAATAAGTAAAAAAGTTAGGGGCAAAAATGTAATTTTGCCTTAATATGAATTTTGGGCCAAATTGATTAATGTGATAATTTAGTGAACTAAATTTTTTATTATAGAACTAGAAAGACGAGGTTCTAACCTAGATCGAAGAAAGAACAAGGTTGTGGATTGAATTGCAATATTAGCAATTATTTTGTACCGAGGTAAGTTTGTATGTACATAATGCATCATTTAATTATGTTTTAATGTTTTAATGTTGTATAAATTGTGTGAATGATTTATATGATATAATCGTTAAAGTATTCGACAACGTTACAGTGAGTGGGAAATCCAGTTGAACCTTAGGAATAGAATAGGAGACGAGTGACATGTCACTAGGAACCTATGTGTGATTATGTGATTATGTGATTTCAGGTGCTGGTCTTGTATGTCTACCAGTGGCTAGGTACTACTGCATATGTTGCGGATACCTGTTAGCTTGTGTGAGTAGACCTGTGACTGGCTAAAAAATGAGCATATATGTGAAATGTTATAAGAGGTAACTTTGGCTACATATATGTGGCACGTATGTGCAAACTTTTCGAGAATCCATTAATATTCCAATGCGTTCGATTGGAATTACAAAGATTTGAAAATATATGTTTGTGTGATGATATGGTACAGGTGCGTACGTGAAATTAATAAGTATTAATGCTATAAGTGATAAATTTCCGGTAAGGCTGTGATTGAGTAAGTTATTGCTATATGGATTTAATAATGAGTAATTTATCTTTCGCTCTAGGAATTGGATGTTAATTTGCATGGTTAAGATGTTTATTATTTGCATATAAACTTACTAAGCTATATAGCTTACCCCTCTTTTCTTTCCATTGTTTTATAGTGTCACCAAGCTAGCTCAAGGATCGGGAATCATCGGAGTTTGCATCACACTATCAAGGCTTTATTTTGGGGTATTTGTGATTTTGATATTTTAAAAATATGGCATGTATAGGGACTTGGTCATTTTGTATATGTGTCATAGTGTTTGGGCTACTGATGTTGGCTCATATTGGTTAAGTGATTATTTTTTATAAGGCCATTTGAAATTGGCTAATGTTGATTAGAAGTATAATCATATGGGGATGCATTGCATGGATATGGCACTTGCATGATTTGAGTTGATAATTATTTGATGTTTGGTTGCTTTAGTATACTATGATTTGTGTCTTTGAATCGGTATAAGTGTTTATGAGTTTTAGGATGACAATTGGCTTGGTAAATAACTTATACATTGTCTGTAACACCCCTAACGCAACACATATCTTCCATAATTCATCATCAAACAATCAAAAGCACATGCTCTCATCAATGGCTTAACTCAAAATATTCATCAAAATAAAAAATTTAAGCATGGGTTTAGTAGTACTCGAAGCAACGATCTCAAAAACGTAAAAATTATCAAAAACCGACTAAGAACGAACCTTGAATTTGAACTTGGGAGATGGCCGAACCTAGCTTTCCTTATTTCTTTCTTTTTTTTTCATATTCAGTAAGAAGATAAAATTATCAAATTATAATATATGCTTTATGTTTTATTAATAATATATGTTATTTCATATTCCTATTTTGCCCTTTAAAAATTAATAGTTAAAACACCTATGCTAAGGGTATATACGGCCACCACTAAACCAAGTGGGTTATTTGCAACATAAATGTCTCAACTTAGAAAGCCACTAACAACTTGGCCCTTGCACTTTAGACAAGCAAGTTTCCAATTTATGCGGTTAAGTCCTTTTATTAAATCGGACACCAAAAAGACAAAATTAAATCACGAAAATTTCACAGATATAAATTCATACAAAATAAACACAGAAAATAATTTTTAAAAAAATATTTTTTGACTCGAATTCGTGGTTCCGAAACCACTGTTCCGATTTGGGTCTAAATTGAGCTGTTACAACTCTCCCCCTTAGGGATTTTCGTCCCCGAAAATCTTATCGATAAATAGGTTCAGATAACGCTCTCTCATTGTCTCCTCTAGTTCCCAAGTTGCTTCTTCAACTCCGTATTTATGCCACACCAACATCACTTACGAAATTTTCTTATTCCGCAGTTCTCTAGTCTCATGAGCTAAAATATGGATCGGTTCTTCCTCGTACGTCATATCAGAATTAATCTCAATCTCAGACAGACTAATCACATGTGAAGAATCAGATTGATATCTACGAAGTATCAAAATATGGAATACATTGTGGATCTTTCTAGCTCCAGCGGTAACAACAATCTGTAAGTAACTGGCCCAATACATTCCATTATCTTATACGGCCTAATAAGCCTCGGATCTCTATCCGAAATAATAGAAATAGGCACACCGTGTAATCACACAATCTGAGAAGCATACAATTTAGCTAGCCTGTTAAGTGAATAATCTGTATGAACCGGAACCACACAAGTCAATTTAGTCACTCTATCCATAATAACTCAAATTGCATCTTCCTTACTTGATGTCAACAGAAATTTGGATACAAAATCCATCGTAATTTCATCCCATTTCCACTCAAGTATCGTAATCGGTTGAAGTAATCCAGAAGGTACCTGATACTCGATTTTTACTTGTTGACAACTAAACATTTCAAAACAAAGTTGGAGATATCTCGTTTCATACCATGTCTCCAGTGAAACTATTTTAAACCATTATACATTTTCGTACTACCCAGATGAAAGATAACCGATTGCTGTAAGCTTCGTTCAAAATTATTTGAATCAACGTTGAATTTCTCGGAACACATATTCAATTCTGAAACTCAGACAACCTTCAACATCAGTCTAGAACTCTAAATTAACATTAAAATCACAAGGGAAGCTTTAACAATCAAACGAACTTTAATTTTACCATAACATTTCTCAGATAGAATTGTAAACATAATTCTGTATCAAATTCTCAAAATTATAAATTCTTTCTCCCTGCTATTCCTCAAATCACACATGTGCACTCAAAATTTATTACCAGTCTGGTGAATAGATTCAAACACATATAACCCAATTTTGTTTTAAAACAAATAATTCAGATCAGACTAAACCACTGAATCAGTCCTTTCGAAGAAATTATTTCTTGTCGTTAAAAGAATAACATAAACATATCATTATGTAGAAGCCACAATCATCAAATAGGAATCATAATATCATAATGAGACTGACGTCTTACCCGAAATAATAGAAAATATCTCGGTTGTTACTAAAGTACCTGAATCCAAAAGAAAACCAAGTATAATTTGGATAACAACCAATGCAGAAACACAAATTTTTATAACTCTAATAACAATGCTGCCGTGCTTCTCAAATTCTTCAGAACATAAATTATAATTATAACAGATATAGCCATTTCTGTCAAATAGAAATCTCTTACAGATAATCACATGGAATCATAAAAAAACCAGAATAGCGAAATTTTAATATCTGTAGATGCACAAAATATCGAAAAATTACAACCCATATAGAATGATATCAGCCCCGATGATATCCCAGAAAATGTCCAAAAAGAACAATGTCACTCATAAATACAGAAGTCCATAGTAAAAGAAGCAATACAACCTTCGCACATGTTTAACAAAACAACAACCAGTAGTTACAGAATATTAGCATTATACAGAGTCTACCGTCGATTTTTAATATCCACATAATATAATAAATATCAGAGAAAGATAGAGCAATGTTGAGCATAACCTAAATAGACCAACGATGCTTTCGTCTAGAAGTATATTTAGCTAATATTCTCATATGATAAGAATTCCTTCTAAAATTAAACAGTTCTAGATACTCTTGAGAATAAATGTACACATAGAATGTCCAAAAGAAATCATAATAACTGTCTAACCGTATCCACTACACTCAGCCATTAATATAATTTAAACATTATCCCCTCACTGATAGAAATTAATTCAGAAAAGCTTCCGGTTAATACTGTCTTTAGACAACATACCTAAATAAGTCATTTGATTGGAGATATCTTCTTCTGTAACAATGATTTTATACAACTTGAAAAGTTTTCAAAACTATCCAATGTCTCCTTTAATAATGTCTTCATTTGCTGATTCATTCACGTTTCCGACCATATTATTAATCCTCTATGTACAGGCTTCTGTAACTCTACACTCTTGAGCTTATTCAACCCAAATCTTACAGATTTTACAGTAACATTTCACTAATAAGGGGGGTGAGGGTAATAAAGCCTCAAATTTAACTTTCACATAAGTACACATAACACACATCACGAATAGTCATTTCATTAATAATTTCACATTATTCAAACATTTAATAAACATTTGCTTTTAATCACTTTTGTTCTTAGCACTTAGTTCATATACAATCTCAAATTACTAATTCACAATCAACACATTTCAGGTAATGATCACAACTCAAATATCACAATCTATATGCTCTTATAATTATAACATGTATCAACATCAATATATGATACTCTTTGATCCATACCTTTATAAATCTCAACTCATCATCAACACATTTCCATTCAAACATTGAGTACACATTTTGTGCTATCAAAATTAGCTCGGTTGAAAAACTTATCTGTCTCAACAAAACAATTTTCGTCAGAGACAGAAGATATCACACTATCACAGGTTAAATATGGCATGTATAGGCAGACTCACATACGCTATGGTAGTCCTAGAACAGACTAAACCATAGCTCTGATACCAATAAAATATAATACCCCTAACCCAACACATATCTTCCATAATTCATCATCAAACAATCAAAATCACAAGCTCTCATCAATGGCTTAACTCAAAATATTCATCAAAATAAAAAATTTAAGCATGGGTTTAGTAGTACTCGAAGCAACGATCTCAAAAACGTAAAAATTATCAAAAATCGACAAAGAACGAACCTTGAATTTGAACTTGGGAGATGGTCAAACCTAGCTTTCCTTATTTCTTTCTTTTTTTTAACATATTCGGCAAGAAGATAAAGTTATCAAATTATAATATATGCTTTATGTTTTATTAATCATATATGTTATTTCATATTCCTATTTTGCCCTTTAAAAATTAATAGTTAAAACACCTATGCTAAGGGTATATACGGCCACCACTAAACCAAGTGGGTTATTTGCAACATAAATGTCTCAACTTAGAAAGCCACTAACAACTTGGCCCTTGCACTTTAGACAAACAAGTTTCCAATTTACGCGGTTAAGTCCTTTTATTAACTCGGACACCCAAACGACAAAATTAAATCACGAAAATTTCACAAATATAAATTCACACAAAATAAACATAGAAAATAATTTAAAAAAATATTTTTTGACTCGGATTCATGGTCCCGAAACCATCGTTCTGATTTGGATCTAAACCGAGTTGTTACATTATCTGCATGGGTAGACACACGGGCGTGTGTTTAGGCTGTGTCTGATACACGGCCAGCCCCATGGACGTGTGAATAGGCCATGTGCCCCCTCCACCTTTATTTTGAGAAACAGAATGCCCTGTATGGAGCACACGGGCAGAGACACAGGCATGTGTCTCGGCCGTGTGGACAGCAGGGCCTTGTACATGGGCGTGTGCCAAGGGCGTGTGAAGTGTGCACCTATTTTACGAGAATTTAATTCGTCACACGGCCATGCACATGGGTGTGTGGCTTGGCCGTGTGGTTTTATTTGGCTGATGACATCATAAACAGAGAGTTACACGGGGTACGGACACGGGCGTGTGTAACCACCTGGCCTACCCACACGGGCGTGTGACCCCTATTTATGGAAAATTTTTTATAAGTTTGTAAAATGTTCGAAAGTTATCGGTTTAGTCCCGAACCGCTTCCAAAGTATGTTTTGAGTCTACGTCAGGGACAATATGATCAAATGTGAATGGTTTTAATTTTGACGCACATTTATGACCTGAAATTTATGATTATTCGTGTGATAAGTTTGGTAATGCCTCGTGCCCTGTTCTGGCTTTGAACACGGGTAAAGGGGTGTTACATTTAGAGGTATCAGAGCTATGGTTTGGTCGATTCTCTTACTAACCTAGCATGTGTACGATTCTAGCTATACATGCCATATATAAATTGTGATAGTGTGACTACTCCTAACAACTTAAATTGTTTTTAATATAGTAAATGAATCCCGATCGAGACATAGCTGATGACGTAGAAAGTAAAGCGCCTACTCCCGCCCAAGGGACTAGGCCACGCGATAGTAGGCATGTAAAAACTAGTCAATGAGGAGAAGCTAGGGAAGCGTAACACCCCTTACTCGTATCCGTTGCCGGAATAAGGTACGAGGCATTAGTGGACTTAATCACACTTACACATACAAAACTGAATCAGAAATTTCCATTCAAATTGAAAACTTTTCATTCATACTCATTATGTCCCTATCATAGGCTTACGAGGCCCAAAACATACAATGGAAGTGGTTCGGGAGTTAACCAAGAACTTTGGAACACTTAGAAAATTTTTGCTCAAAACAAGGTCACACGCCCATGTGACTTGGAACACACCTGTGTAGGTAAGTCGCGTGGCCACACACGCCCGTGTCCTAACCCGTGTGAAAAACATTGAGCATTCTATTTATGATGTCATCAACCATTTAGGGTCACTGCCAAGTCACACGATCGTCTGCTAGGCTGTGTGGCAAATTTAATTTTCAAATTTAGTGTGTAGGCTTCACACGGCATGGGCACAAGCCCATGTCCTGAAGCTGTGTCCTTCACATGGCTGAGACACATGGCCGTGTACCTACCCGTGTGTTTACTATTGGACTTTCTATTTGGCAAAAATTAGGGTGCAGGGGACACACGGCTGGACTACACGCCCATGGTGCAAACCATGTGTCACACACGGCCTAGACACACACTCGTGTGTCTACCCGTGTGGACAAATATAAGGCTATTTTCTTAGTCATTTGCCACCTGAAACACAAACATATTTATACTAATTTCACCAACACAAAGCATGATATAATTACACAACCAATTATCCATAATCGAGACATCCACACTTCGACCACATGCCACATATATCATGCCTATACATCACACATAAATCAACTAAACCATATAAGCTACCACATCCATGGATAACATCATCACATGCATAAACCAATAACCAATATTGGCAAATTTCAAATGGCCTTATTCAAAATGATAATTCATCAAAATAAGCCAACATTCTTGGCCCAATCAAATATGACACATGTAACAAAATAACCAAGTCCCCTATACATGCCATAACTCAAAATATTAAGAACCACATATACAAAATATATTTTGATAGTGTGCGATGATCCTTCGACGATCTCCAATCTGACTTAGCTTGGTGACACTATAAGACAAGGGAAAAAGAGAGGAGTAAGCTAAATAGCTTTGTAAGTTTATATGTAAATAATAAGCATTATAAACACACTTTTAACATACAATTAAAACTATAATAATTACAAGAATACTATCAAACGTTATATTTACATCTTACTCATTCACTACTTTATCAATGGTTCATTACATGTCAAATTAATCTTTTGGAGTTTCACACACGTACCTGTGCCAATCCATCACACAATCACAGGCACTTACACTTCATTATTTCGCTGAGTCACCCGTTGATCCACTTGGAATTCTAAAGGATAGTCGGAAGTCTTGCACATAAGTGCCACACTTATTTGTAGCCGAAACCACCACTTATCATTTGTAGCCGAAGCTACAACTTATCATTTAAACACTTGGTTTCTTAGTGACATGTCACTTGTATCCTATTCAATTCCTAAGGTTCAATCGGTATTTTTCCTCACTTATCACTTATTGAACTTTGTCAAATACATTCGTTAGATCATTTACACAATCCATACATTATATAAGCATATAAACACAAATTAATGATGCATTATTTACATACAAACTTACCTCGGTCCAAAATATCAAATTTTTCGTTTTAGTCCAAAACCTTTTTCTTCCCTTAATGAAGGTCGATTCCATGTCTTTCTTGATCTATAACAACACATTTGTCTTATTCAATGCTCACATTATTCAAATCAGCCAAAAAACATACTATAGTAAAAATTACAATTTTGCCCCTAAAGTTTCACATAATTATGAATTTGCCCGTAGGCTCGTAAAATGAAAAGTACTAATTTTTCTCAAATCCTAAGCTTAGCTGATTCATATTCTCTCTTACAGCAGCCCACATTTTCTTCACTAAATCACATTTTCTACACATATTTTACAACTTTTACAAATAGGTCCTTTTATGCAATTCCATCAAAAATCACTTAGTAAAAGTTGTTTATCACACTTCAAAATTTAATATTCTTCCATAAAACATCAAAACAGATGCATGTGTTCCATGGTAAATTTTTAAACACAAACCCTAGCTCAAAATAATGGTAGAAATAGCTAAACCAAGCTACAATGATCATAAAAATGTAAAGAACATTAAAAATGGTGCTAGCATGCATTTACTAACAAGCTTGAAGATGAAAGAAACCCTAGCTATTGCTTCTTGAGAAATTCGGCTAAGCATGGAGAATATGGACACAATTTTGGCCTTATTTTCCCTTTTATTTCTTTTATTAACCAAATGACCAAAATACTCTTCATTAAAAACTATGGTATTTTATCCTTCCTTGGGTATTTTTGTCCAAACTGAAGTATAATGGTCTAATTACTATCTAAGGACCTCTAATTTAAGAGTTCATCACAATCAAACCCCTTTATCAATTAAAACACACATTTTCACATTTTATCAATTTAGTCCTAAAAATCAAATTGGGCACTTTATTAACAAAATTTCTTAACCAAATTTTCACACATGCGCTCAATCATATGATAAACCTCAAAACTTTCTCGCAATAAATTTTTCTACTTTAGATTCGTGGTTTAAAAACCACTATTCCATTTAAGCCCTAAATCAGGCTGTTACAACTCTCCCCCTATAGGGATTTTCGTCCCCGAAAATCTTACCAGGAAATAGGTTTGGATAGTGTTTTCTCATAGCCTCCTTAGGTTCCCACGTAGCCTCTTCAAGCCCATGTTTTTGCCACAATACTTTCACTAAGGCCACACTTTTATTTCTCAACTGTTTTACTTCCCGAGCTAGGATCTTAATCGGTTCTTCACCATAAGTCATATCCAGTTGAATTTCAATCTCTGTCGGTGAAATCACATGTGATGGATCAGAATTATAGCATCGTAACATTGACACATGAAATAGATTATGGATTCCTTCTAACTCTACCAGTAAAGCTAACCGACAAGCCACTGGTCCAATTCTTTCAATCACTTCGTATGGGCCAATAAAATACGGACTCAACTTGCATTTACGGCCAAATCTTAGAATCTTTTTTCCACAGAGACACTTTCAGAAACACTCTATCACCAACTTGAAAATCAATCTCTTTTCTTTTCAAATCCATATACGACTTTTGTCTATCTGAAGCAGCTTTTAAACAATCACGGATTACCTTCACTTTTTCTTCGGTTTCTCTAACATGATCAACTCCATGAATTTGTCTCTCACTAAGCTCGGTCTAATATAATAGAGTTTGACACTTGCGGCCATAAAATGCCTTGTATCATGCCATTTTTATACTTGACTAAAAACTATTGTTGTAGGCAAACTTTACAAACGGTAAATACTTTTTCAAACTGCCTTGAAATTCCAGTACACAACATCGAAGCATATCTTCAAGGATTTGAATTGCCTTTTCGGATTGACCGTTGATTTGCAGATGAAACGCGGTGCTAAAATTTAGCTTCATGCCCAAGGCTTCTTGCAACTTTTTCCAAAATCTCAAAGTGAATCTCGAATCTTTATCCAAAATAATAGAAATAAGCACTCCGTGTAATCTCACAATTTTAGCAATAGACAACTCAACTAGCTTATCAAGTGAGTAATCGGTGCGTACCAGAATAAAGTGAGCCAATTTCGTCAATCGATCAACAACAATCCATACGGCACACTTCTTTTTCATAGTCAGAGGCAAACCTGTCACGAAGTCTATCGTAATCCTATCCCATTTCCACTTGGGAACCATCATTGGCTAAAGTAAACCCGAAGGAACTTGATGCTCGGCTTTCACTTGTTGACAAATTAAACACTTTGATACAAATTCAAAAATGTCTTTTTTCATACCTGACCACCAGTATAATTTCTTCAGATTATTATACATTTTCACACTACCTGGATGCATTGATAAAAAACCACTGTGTGCCTCGTGTAAAATCTTTTGAATCAACTCAACTTCTCTAGGTACACATACCCTATCTCGAAACATCAAGCAATAATTTGAACCAATCTTATGATCTAAATCATTATCCACTTCACATTGAACTCTCTTGGCTTGCACCTCACGATCATCTTTCTGAGCTTCATAGATTTGTTGAAGAAATAACGGTGTAGCTCTCAATTTGGCTAACATCAAACTATCATCAGTCACGGTCAATCTTGTATTCATCGCTCTCAAGGTAAACAAATATTTTCTACTCAAAGCATTGGCGACTACAGTCGCCTTTCTCGGATGATAATCAATCACAAACACATAGTCTTTTAACAACTCGAGCCATCTTTGTTGTCGCAAGTTCAGATCCTTTTGATTCATCAAATACTTCAAACTCTTATAATTGGTAAATATAAGGCATTTCTCACAGTACAAATGATGTCACCAAATCTTTAAAGCAAAGAGGATGGCAGCCAATTCCAAGTCGTGTGTCAGGTAGTTATTTTCATGCAGTTTTAATTGTCTTGACGCATAAGCTATCACCTTTCCCTCTTGCATCAACACACATCTAAGCCCATTTAAAGATGCGTCGCTATAAATTACAAACTCTATTTCAGACTCAGGTTGCACTAGCACTAGTGCCTCAGTCAACAATGCTTTTAATCTCTCAAAACTTTGTTTACACCTTTCGGTCCATTCAAATTTAAGATCTTTTCGCAACAACTTGGTCATAGGGGTAGCAATCATCGAGAATCCCTTGACAAAGCGTCTATAGTACCTGGTTAAGCCCAAAAGCTTCTAACCTTAGATACATTCCTCAGTGGTTTCCATTCAACAATTGTCGAAATCTTACTCGAATAAACCCGGATACCATCACCTGAAATAATATGTCCCAAAAATCTGACTTGTCGGAGCCAAAACTCACTTTTACTGAACTAGGAAAATAATTTCTTATCTCTCAAAATCTACAATATAGGTCACAAGTGTCTGGCATGCTTGAACTCATCTCAAGAATAAATCAAAATGTCATCTATGAACACAACAACAAACTTATCCAAGTATGGCCAAAAAATTCAATTCATTAAATCCATAAATACAACCGGAGCATTAGTTAAACTGAAAGGCACCACAAGAAATTCATATTGTCCATACTGTGTCCAGAATGTAAGTTTTGGCACATCTGGCTCTTTAACTCTCAACTGGTAGTAGCCGGATCTCAAGTCAATCCTTGCAAACACGATCACCCTTTCATTTGATTAAAATGATCATCAGTCCTCTGCAACGAATAATTATTCTTTATTGCCATCTTGTTAAGCTATCTATAATCGATATAAAGTCTCATAGATCTGTCCTTCTTCTTTACGAACAAAATAGGAGCGCCCCAAGTGGAGAAACTTGGCCTCGCAAATCCCTTATCTGTCAACACTCGCAACAGAGTCTTTACTCCTTTAATTTAGTCGGAGCCATCCTATATGGAGCTATGGATATCAGTGCAGTGCCCGATAACAAATCAATAGTAAATTCAATCTCTTTGACTGGAGGTAATCCAGGCAAGTCCTCTAGAAACACATCCAGATACTTAAAAACTACCAGCACTGATTCAATCTTCAATTCGGACACTTTTGTATTTAACACATTGCAAGGAACGCTTCATAACCCTTTCTTACATACATTTGAGCAGACACATAGATGAGATCACAACAGGTGATTCGCTTGGTTCATTTGTTTCAATCTGAAGCATCTCACCATTTTCACACTTCAGTTTAAAAATTTTCTATCTACAATTTACCTTGGCATCATGCAAAGTCAACCAATCCATACCCAAAATAGCATCAAATTCATCAAATTGCAACAATATTAAGTCAGCTAGAAAACAGTGACCTCGAATCATCAAAGGACAACTTTTACAAACCTTATCAACTAGCACATTTTTGTCTAAGGGGTTTCATACTTTAATCACAAACTCAATGGACTCAATGGGGAAAGTCTTACTAATCACCAAATTCATGCGAATATAAGAATGAGTAGACTTAGGATCAATTAATGCAATAACATTAGTATCATAAAGAGAAAATATACCCGTGATAACATTAAGAGATGATGCGTCCTCCCGAGCACGAATGGCATAAGCTCTAGCAGGTGCTCTTGCCTCAGTTCTTATAGCTGAATCCTTAGATACACCTCTGCTACTTGTTACATTTCCCACATTTTTCACTTGTCTCCCTCTAGCCACTATGTTGCTCGATCTTACATTTTACATATCATATTTCTCAACCACTTTAGGGCAATCCTTGATAAAGTGCTCCTGTGAACCACACTTGAAACAAGCCTGGTTGATCACCCAACACTCACCGAGATGTCGTCTACCACAATGCTGGCACTCGAGGTTGTTAGGTTTAGTGTTACCAACGCTCGCCATAGGTGTAGTCTGGGCCTTAGAACCCGAATATTGCTTCCTACGAGCTCTATTTGGGTTCCCAGTTGAAACAGTCGAGTGGATATGTATATCTCTCAATTTCTTTGACAAAGACTGATAAGACTTACTAATTGGCCTCTTCCTCAAGTCTCTGGCCTCACTCTCAGCCTTTCTCTTTTCCTTACTTAGTTCTTCGAGTTTTCAAGCTTGATCAACCAGTACAACAAATTCTTTCAACTCTAAAATCCCAACAAACAATCTAATGCCCTCATTCAGCACATCCTCAAATCTCTTACACATATAGCCTCGGTAGAAACACACTCTTGAGCATACTTAATGAGCCTAACAAATTCTCGCTCATATTCAGGCACTGACATACGACCCTATTTTAGCTCTAGAAACTCTTTATGTTTCTGGTCGATAAATCGTTGGCTTATGTACTTCACTCTAAATTCTTTTTAAAAGAATGCCCATGTGACCCTTTCTCTTGGTACCATAGATATAAGTGTCTTCCACCAATGGTATGTAGAATCCTTTAGTAATGATACAACACATTTCAAACATTCTTCAGGGGTGCAAGAAAGTTTATCGAATGCCCGAATAGAGTTCTCAAGCCAAAATTCCGCTTGCTCGAGGTCATCAGCTACATTAGCCCTAAATTCTTTGGCCCATTGCTTACGAATTTTATCAACTGGGGGTTTATTCAATCTTACCAATTCTACACCTTGAAAAGCTACAACTGGCTAAGGAATAGGAGGGGCTAGATAAGGTTAAGCATTTGAATTTGCCCAAATGAACTCTGTGTGGCATTCATTCATCATGTGGAGGAAAACTTCCTTAGGCCCTTCTCACTGAGTATGTGTGAACAGCCTACTTTCAACAGGCGTGGTCTCTTGCGTCGGAGCCAGCGCATTAATTTCAGCGTGATCAGTCGCTCCTCGATTGGGATCCATTTACTATATAAAATCACAATTTAAATTGTTAGGAGGCGTCACACTATGAAAATCTATTTATGGCATGTATAGCTTTACACTCACCATGCTACATTAGTCTGAGAAACGACTAAACCATAGCTCTGATGCTAGTAAAATGTAACACCACTTACCCGTATCCATCGCTAGAATAAGGTACGAGGCATTACTGGACACAATCACACTTACACACACAAAAACAAATAAAAAATTTCCATTCAAATTGAAAACTTTTCATTCATACTCATTATGTCCCTATCATGGGCCTACGAGGCCCAAAACATACATTGGAAGTGGTTCGGGACTTAACCGAGAACTTTGGAACACTTAGAAAATTTTTGCTCAAAACAAGGTCACACGCCCGTGTGACTTGAACACACCGGTGTAGGCAGGCCGTTTGGTCACACACGCCCGTTCCCAACCCGTGTGAAAAACATTGAGCATTCTGTTTATGATGTCATCAACCATTTAGGATCACACGGCCAAGTCACACGCCCGTGTGCTAGGCCGTGTGGCAAATTTAATTTTCACATTTAATGTGCAAAGTTGACATGGCCTGGGCACACGCCCATGTCCTGAGTCCGTGTCCTTCACACGGCTAAGACACATGACTATGGCTCTGCCGATGTGTTTACTACTTGTAACACCCTTACCCAAGTTTGACACCGGAATGGGTATGAGGCATTACCGGACTTGAACATTCTTAAACTCATGGGTTCGGCTATAAAATTTCTTTCCTTTTAAAACTTCTCATTTAATCTTGTAATAACTTTAACAAGGGCCCTCGAGGCCCTAAACATACATCAAGGGTATTTTGGAATTGATCCGAGAACTTCCAAATAATTAGAAAATTTTATATAAAACATGGCTACACACCCATGTGGGGTGGGACACGCCTGGTGGGCAGGTCGTGTAGTCTCACACGCCCTTGCTGAATTTATGTTAATTTCCACCTACAGGAGTTTTGACACGGCCTAGACACATGCTAGTGTCTATAACCCGTGTGCAAGAACGTAGGTATTCTTTTTTTTTTTTTAGCATACCCAGAGCACACGCCTATGTGCCAAACCGTGTGAACATTAATAGGTTATTTTCCAAGCCTTAAGCCACCCTGAGACATGATCAAATACAATACTAATCCATATCAACATCATTTCACAATGTAGAACTTAGCAAACATGAAAACATCCACCATTGTATAAAATTGAAATAGGCAAATTTAGGCCATATCTAAGGGCCATTACAACTTGACTCAAGCACAACAATGGCCAACATATATAGCCATTAAAGTGACAATTTACAAAATGACTAACTTCCCAAATGTACCAAAATAGTTGGCTTGATAGTGTGACTACGAGCTCCAATTTCAAGTGATCCTCAAGCTAAATCGTCAAACCATACTCATTTTCATCAAGTAGTATTTCTCATAGCCATGCATTTCAATTTCCCATAACTTACTCATTCTTGAACCTGCAACACTCAACATGAAATTTTAGTCTCTCTCACATAATTTTCTGACTCGTAAACTTTCCTTTAAAATCTTTAAAATACCGAAGGATACCCATAAGTCAATATCATGAAATGATGCTAATGCCATGTCCCAGATGTGGTCTTATATGGGATCACCATCGATGTCGATGCCACGTCTCAGACATGGTCTTACACGAATTCATACTCTGATGCCGATGCCATGTCCCAGACAGGTCTCACACGAGATCTCATATAGGATGCCCAAGCCATATCCTAGACATGGTCTTACAAGGGGTTTGTATCTCATATCAGTGCCGAATCCATGTCCCAGACATGGTCTTATACAGTACCTCATCTCGAATGCCCATGCCATGTCCTAAACATGGTCTTACAGGGGATCACATCTTAATGCCAATGCCATGTCCCAGACATGGTCTTACATGGGATCTCAGTTTGGTGCCGATGCCATGTCACAGACATGGTCTTACACGAGACCTAAAATACTCAAGACATGGCTACAGTATCCCTCGTATCAATTTAACTCATAGTACTTATACATCTTTCATATAGATATCATACCAAGACTTCATGGAACATTTAAATTTTATAAAAACATATTCATAATGAATTTATATGGCATACAAGCTAAATTATTACGTACAACTTTCCACAAGTCCAAAATGTAGATAATTGTTCAATTTAGCCAACAACTTTGCCTTTGCCTCGGTTTCGGTCCGAGCTTCATGTTTCTTGATCTAAAATGACAAATTCAACTTATTTAGTACCCACACTGACTAAATTGTTCCTAAATCATAATTTGGTAAAATTTATAATTTTTCCCCTAAACTTTTTCATAATTGCAAAATGGTCCTTAGGCTCGTAAAATGAAATGCACTTAGTTTCTTAAGTACCCAAGCCTAGCTGAACCTCATATGGACTCATAGCAGCCCATATTGCTTATTAATTTACACATTAATACTCATTTTACTAGCTTTGCAATTTGGTCCCTATTGAGGGCTTTCATGCAAAATCACCTAGAGAATGGTGTTTACTACACCTTATCCCATCATTTTCCACCACTAGACATCAAATTACTTGCATGTCATGCATGGGTATATTTTTGAACATGAACCCTAGCTTAAATTAGTGGTAGAAATAGCTAGATTAAGCTACGAGGATTTTCAAAATACGAAGAGCATGAAAAACGGGGCTTAGAGTCACTTACTTGAAGCTTGAAATTAAAGAAAACCCTAGCTATGGAGACCCTTGGAATTTCGGCACAATAAAGAAGAAAATGGACAAAATTTGGCTTCTTTTTCCCTTTTTATTTCATTAGTTTACCAAATGACCAAAATGCCTCTTTGCCCTTTCTTTGAAAATTTTCCCTTCCATGGGCATTTTTGTCCATGGTGCCAAAAATTGGTCTAATTGCTAAATAAGGACTCCTAATAATTTCTTTTATGCTATTTCATACTTAAACCTTCTAGACACTCATAATTTGCATCTTTTGCGATTTAGTCCTAAAGGACAATTTATTCATTATTTCATGAAATTTCGTTGATGGAAATTTTCTCAACATCATGGAAGCATGTCATATCTCATAATTAATCATAGGAATAAAATTTTATACTTCAAATTTTGTGGTCTCGAAACCACTATTCCGACTCGGCCTTATTCCGAGCTGTTACACCACTAGACATTCTGTTTGGCAAAAAGTAGGGTGTAGGGGACACACGGCCAAACTACACGCCCATAGTGCAGACTGTGTGTTACACACGGCCTAGACATACGCATGTGTGTCTACCCATGTGGGCAAATATAAGGCTATTTTCCAAGCCATTTGCCACCCTGAAACACAAAACATATTTACACTAATTTCACCAACACAAAGCATGACATAATTACACAACCAATTATCCATAATTGAAACATCCACACTTCGACCATTTGCCACATATATCATGCCTATACATCACACATAAATCAACTAAACCATATAAGCTACCACATCCATGGATAACATCATCACATGCATATACCAAGAACCAATATTGGCCAATTTCAAATGGCCTTATACAAAATGATCGTTCATCAACATAAGCCAACATTCTTGGCCCAATCAAATATGACACATGTAACAAAATAACAAAATAACCAATCAAATATGACACATGTCAAAACTCAAAATATTAAGGGCCACATATACCAAAGGTATTTTGATAGTGTGAGACGATCCTTCGATGATCTCCAATCTGACTTAGCTTGGTGACACTATAAGAAAAGTGAAAAAGAGAGGAGTAAGCTAAATAGATTTGCAAGTTTATATGCAAATAATAAGCATTATAAACACACTTTTAACATACAATTAAAGTTATAACAATTCCAAGAATACTATCAAACCTTATATTCACATCTTACTCATTCATTATTTTATCAATGGTTCATTACATATCGAATTCATCTTTTGTTGTTCCATACATGTACCTGTGTCAATCCATCACATAATCACATGCACTTACACTTCATTATTTCGCTGAGGCACCCATTGAACCACTTGGAATTCTAAAGGATAGTCGGAAGTCCTGCACATAAGTGCCACACTTATTTGTAACCGAAGCCACCTCTTATCATTTGTAGCCAAAGCTACCACTTATCACTTGTAGCCGAAGCTACCACTTATCATTTAAACACTTGGTTTCCTAGTGACATGTCACTTGTATCCTATTCGATTCCTAAGGTTCAATCGGGACTTTTCCTCACTTATCACTTATCGAACTTTGTCAAATACGTTCGTTAGATCTTTTACACAATTCATACAATTTATAAGCATTTAAACACAAATTAATAATGCATTATTTACATACAAACTTACCTCGATCCAAAACATAAAATTTTGCGTTTTACTCCAAAACATTTTCCTTCCCCCGATCAAGGTTGATTCCACGTCTTTCTTGATCTATAACAACACATTTGTCTTATTCAATGCTCACATTATTCAAATCAGCCCAAAAACATCCTATGGCAAAATTTATAATTTTGCCCCTAAAGTTTCACATAATTATGAATTTGCCCTTAGGCTCGTAAAATGAAAAGTACTCTTTTTTTTCAAATCCTAAGTTTAGCCGATTCATATTTCCTTTTATAGCAGCCCACATTTTCTTCACTAAATCACTTTTTCTACACATATTTTATAGCTTTTATAAATAAGTCCTATTATGCAATTCCATAAAAAATCACTTAGTAAAGGTTGTTTATCGCACTCCAAACTTTCATATTCTTCTATAAAACATCAAAACACATGCATGCCATCCATGGGTAAATTTTTCAACACAAAACCTAGCTCAAAATAGCGGTAGAAATAGGTAAACTGAGCTATGAGGATATCAAAAATGTAAAGAACATTAAAAACGGGCCTAGGATGCACTTACTATCAAGCGTGAAGAGAAAAGAAACCCTAGCTATAGCTTCTTAAGTAATTTGGCTAAGCATGGAGAATATGAACACAATTTTGGCCTTATTTTCCCTCTTATTTCTTTTATTAACCAAATGACCAAAATGCCCTTCATTAAAAATTATGGTATTTTATCCTTCCTTGGGTAGTTTTGTTCAAACTAAAGTATAATGGTTTAATTACTATCTAAGGACCTCTAATTTAATAGTTCATCACAATCACACCTCTTTATCAATTAAAACACACAATTTTCACCTTTTTCAATTTAGTCTTAAAAATAAAATTCTACACTTTATTAACAAAAGTTCTTAACTAAATGTTCACACATGAACTCAATCATATAATAAACCTCAAAAATTTATCAGAAAAAATTTTTCTACTTCAAATTCGTGGTTCTGAAACCACTATTCCATTTAAGCACTAAATCAGGCTATTATAGGAAGCCTTTCTCCACATGATGGATGAGTGGTATACGAAGTTTATTCAGGCAAATTCGAATGCTTAACCTCCCCGACACCTTCCTATTCCTCAATCGGTTCCTATAGCTCCTCAAGGTGTGGAGATGGTTAGATTGAATAAGCTTCTAGTTGATTAAATTCGAAAGTAGGGGGTCAAAAAATTCAGGGCTAATGTAGATAATGATCCCGAGAGGGTAGAATTCTGGCTTAAAAACACTATTCGAGTATTTGATGAACTTTCTTGCACATCAAATGAGTGTTTGAAATGTGCTATATCACTGCTGAGGGATTCAGCATATCATTGGTAGAAAAATTCAGTATCGGTGGTACCCAAAGAAAGGGTTACATGGGACTTCTTCCAAGAGGAATTTTGAAAAAAGTATATAAGTCAACGGTTTATTGATCAGAAACGTAAAGAGTTCTTGGAGTTGAAATAAGGCCGCATGACTGTATTTGAATACGAGTGAGATTTTGTTAGACTTAGTAAGTGCGCTCGAGAATGTGTTTCCACTGAGGCTATTATGTGTAAGAGATTTGAAGATAGACTGGACGATGATATCAGATTATCTGTTGGAACTTTATAACTAAAAGAGTTTGTTATGGTAGTAGAACGAGCTTGTAAAGCCGAAGAGTTGAGTAAGGGAAGGAGAAAATCTGAGCTCGATGCTAAAGATTCAAGAAAGAGACCAATAAGTAAGTCCTTTCAGTCCTCATTTAAGAAGTCGAGAGATATGTACATTCGTTTGAATGTTTCAGCAGGGAATCCTAGAAGAGATCGTGGGAAAAAATATTTTGGTTCTAGGGCTCGAACTACGTCCTTAGCGAGCGTTGGTAATGTGAGATCTGATAAGCCAGAATGCCAAAACTGTGGTAGGCAACATTCCGGTGAATGTTGGATGATTAATCGGGCTCCTAAAATGATTGCCCTGAAATGATTGAAAAAGATAGCTCCTAAAATGCTAGATCGAGTAATGCAACTACTAGAAGAAGGCAAGTGAGAAATATGGGAAATGGGGCCAGTAGCAAAGGTATATCCAAGGACTCTGTTGTGAGATTAGAAGTTGGAGCACCTGTAAAGGCTTATGCCATTCGAGCTCAGGAAAATGTGTCATCCCCTGATGTGATCACTGATATATTCTCTCTTTATGATACTAATATAGTTGCATTAATTGATCATGGGTTGACTCATTCCTATATTTGTATGAATTTGGTAACTAGTATGAATTTGCCTGTTGAGTCCATTGAGTTTATGATTAAAGCGTCAAGCCCCTTAGGCAAGTATGTGTTAGTGGATAAAGTTTGCAAGAATTGTCCTTTGATGATTCAAGGTTACTGTTTTCTGACTGACTTAATGTTATTACCATTTGATGAATTTGATGCTATTTTGCGTATGGACTGGTTGACATTTCATGATGCCAAGTTAAATTATAGCCAGAAAATTATTGAATTGAAATGTGAAAATGGTAAGGTTCTTCGGGTTGAAACAGATGAATCTAGTGAACTGCTCGTTGTGATTTCGTCAATGATAGCTTACAAGTATGTAAGAAAAGGGAATGAAGCTTCTCTTGCTTATGTGTTGAATACAAAGATGTCTGAATTGAAACTTGAATAAGTATCGGTAGTCTGCAAATTTTCGGATGTGTTTCCAGAAGAGTTACCCGGGTTACCACCGGTTAGAGAGGTGGAGTTTGCCATTGATTTGTTACCTAAGACTGCACCGGTATCGATCGCTCCTTATAAAATGGCTCTGACGAAATTAAAAGAGTTAAAAGTTTAGTTACAAGAGTTGACTGATACTGGATTTGCGAGACCGAGTTTTTCTCCCTAGGGTGCTCCTATGTTATTTGTGAGGAAGAAGGATGGATCTATGAGACTTTGCATTGATTACCGACAACTCAACAAGCTGACCATAAAGAATAAATATCCTTTGCCGAGGATTGATGACTTATTTGACCAGTTAAAGGGGGCAACAATGTTTTTAAAGATAGATTTGAGGTCCAGATACTACCAGTTGAGAGTTAAAGAGTCAGATGTACCAAAAACCGTGTTCAGAATGAGGTATAGACATTATGAGTTTCATGTTATGCCTTTTGGATTTACTAATGCTTCTGCCATTTTTATGGATTTAGTGAATCAGATCTTCCAACCATACATGGATAAGTTCGTAGTGGTGTTTATTGATGATATCCTAATTTATTCTCAAGATCAGTCCGAGCATGCCGAACATTTGAGAACTGTGTTGTAAATTTTGAGAGATAAGAAATTATTTGCTAAGTTCAGTAAGAGTGAGTTTTGGCTCTGAAAAGTCAAATTTTTGGGACATATTGTCTCTGCTAAAGGTATAAGGGTTGATCCGAGTAAGGTATTGGTAATTGGTGATTGGAAGCTGCCAAGAAATGTATTTGAGGTTAGAAGCTTTCTGGGCTTAGCTGGGTATTACAGACGATTTGTAAAAGGATTTTCAATGATTGCTAGACCCATGACGAGATTGTTACAGAAAGATGCTAGGTTTGAATGGTCAGAAAAGTGCCAAAAGAGTTTTGAGCAGTTGAAAGCCCTATTCACTAAGGCACTGGTGTTAGTACAACTTGAGTCGGGAAAAGAATTTGTGATTTTTAACGACGCGTCTTTGAAAGGTCATGGATATGTATTGATACATGAAGGCAAGGTGATAGCTTATGCCTCGAGACAATTGAAACCATATGAGAAGAACTATCTGACGCATGATCTAGAGTTGGCTACCATTGTGTTTGCTTTGAAGATTTGGCATCATCATTTGTACGGTGAGAAATGTCGTGTCTTTACCAATCAGAAGAGTTTAAAGTATTTGATGACTCAAAAGGATTTGAACTTGCGACAAGGAAGATGGCTCGAGTTGTTGAAAGACTATGAGTTGGTAATTGATTATCACCTAGGAAAGGTGAATGTAGTCACCGATGCCTTGAATAGTAAATCTTTATTTTCCTTGAGGGTTATGAACACGAGATTGACTTTTTCTGATGACAGTTTGATTCTAGTTGAGTTGAAAGCTAGATTGGTGTTTCCTCAGAAAATTTATGAAGCTTAGAAGAATGATAATGATTTGCAAGCCAAAAGAGTTAGTGCGAATCGACTAGTGATTCAAATTTTGAAATCGGGGCCAATGATTGTTTGATGCTCCGAGATAGAGTTTGTGTTTCTAAAGATAATGAGCTTATTTAGAAAATTTTAGTGAGGTAGACAGTGGTTGTTTATTACTTCATCTGGGTCATATGAAAACTTACAATGATTTGAAGAAAGTGTATTGGTAGTCTGGTATGACAAGAGATATTTCTGAGTTCATATCAAAGTGTTTGATTTGTCAACAAGTAAAGGCCGAGGACCAAGTGCCTTCGAGTTTACTTCAACCAGTGATGGTACCTGAGTGGAAATGGGATAGAATTATGATGGACTTCTAACGGGTTTGCCTTTGACCCAAAAAAGAAGGATGTCGTTTGGGTCATTGTTGATCGATTAACGAAATTGACTCATTTTATTCTGGTACGTACTGATTATTCACTTGACAAGTTAGTTGGACTGTACATTACTGAGAATGTGAGGTTTCACAGTGTGCCTATTTATATTATTTCGGATAGAGGTACAGATTTACTTCGAGATTTTGGAAAAAGTTGCAAGAAACTTTGGATACAGAATTGAATTTTAGTACCATGTTTCATCCTTAAACGAATGGTCAATTGGAAAGAGTAATTCAGATTCTTGAAGATATGCTTCAATGTTGTGTTCTACAGTTCAAATGTAGTTGGCAAAAATATCTACCTTTGGTTTAGTTTGCTTATAGCAACAGTTTTCAGTTGAGTATAAAGATGGCATCGTATGAGGCATTATATGGCCGCAAATGTTGAACTCCTCTGAATTGGACCTAGCTCAGTGAGAGACAGATTAATGGGGTTGATTTAGTTATGGAAACCGAAGAAAAAGTGAGAGTAATCCATGACTTTTTGAAAGCTACTTCAGATCAGCAGAAGTCATATGCATATTTGAAAAGAAAAAAGATCGAGTTCTAGATTGGTGATAAAGTGTTTCTGAAAGTATCTTTGTGGAAGAAGATTTTGAGATTTGGCCGTAAAGGCAAGTTGAGTCCCTATTTTATTGGTCTGTATGAAGTTATTGAAAGAATAGGACCAGTGGCATATTAGGTAGCTTTACCGGTAGAGTTGGAAAGGATTCACAATGTGTTTCATGTGTCGATGTTGTGACGATATGACATATGAAGAAGTTGAGATTTGACCGGATATGACATATGAAGAAAAATCGATTCAGATTTTGGCTTTGGAAGTCAAACAATTGAGGAATAAAAGTATAGCATTAGTAAAAGTGTTGTGGCAAAGACATGAGGTTGAAGAGGCTACGTGGGAACCTGAGGAAGCCATGAGAAAACATTACTCAAACCTCTTTTCTGGTAATGTAACACCCCTATCCTGAGACCATCACCGGAATAGGTAGGGGCATTACCGGATATTCAGAACAGATCAGTACAAAATATTCACGGATTATAACAAGATTCAACATAAAGTAAAGTCCCTTTTTGGAAGTGTACTAGACCTCAAACATGCATTAAGATGGGGTCGGGACTAAACCGAGCATAATCATGAATTTCAAGGCACAAGTAAAATTTTCCAATTTTAGGAGGTGACACGCTCGTGTGTCCAGGCCGTGTGCCTCATACGAGACTCAGGCACGCCCATGCACCCATGCCGTGCATTAACAGAGCAGGCATACTAACTTTTTGCCACGGCCACAAGACACACCCGTATGTCTTGGTCGTGTGAGTCTTTGTGCCAATACTAGAAAATTAACACGGCCATAAGGCACGCCCGTGTGCCATGGTAGTGTGGCTCTATGTAGACTTGGTTTAAGTCATACTTTCCACCCATTAAGGATCATCTCCTACAAACCAATTCATGGCACATCAATATCACAATTTCAACTAGAATTCAATACCTAATCATACCTCCTCATGATCAAACCATTCATATACACTTTTATATTCAAATCTCACACCAAGCATGTCTACATCACAAACAAAGTTCATGACTAAACACATAGTGCATATCTCATTCATACCACATCCAAATCTTACCATTTCTTTACATTGACATGTTTCAAGATGACCAAAACAAACTAAATCATAAAACCATTATAAACTTGCAAAATTTGGCATCACAAGCATAGACCAAAACCAAGCACAAACATATCATTTGCTAGTCAATTCTTATGGCATTACAAATAAACATATCCCAAGCTTAATACATAGACATTTTAGCCTATACATGCCATATTTAAACTTTGTACATTCAAAAGGTACCAAAATCAAGCTCGATAGTAGGGTGACGATCCTTGACTATCCTTGAGCCCTCAGTAGATACGATATCTGTAAAATAGTTGGAAGAAAATGCAGAGTAACCTACATTGAGCTTATTAAGCCGAATACAAACATATGCAATCCTTAACACAATATGATAGCAATCTCATGTAGATAACTCATGAACCAAATACACTCATTCTTCACATACTCATAGTTCACAATAGCATACCTTTCATGCTCATAAATTCAGTACAGAACAAGACGTACCTGAATCAATTGACGTGGTCTTACATGTTATTCAATACCGATGCCACTGTTCCGGACAGGATCTTACACGAAACATATACGATGCCAGTGTCCTAAACACGGTCATACACGTAATTCTCTAATCAATGCCTACGTCCTGGACGAGGTCTTACATGATATCATTTTATCATTGCTCATTCAAAAATGACCCGGAATAATACTTCAGGCTCTCATGGCCATCCAAATACAATTTATAAATCAAGAATTTATAACAGACATCAATATGACGCATATTTGTATTTTGACTTACCTCATACGGATTTAAACGGATTCGAGTCGACTATTCAACGATTTTGGACTTTCTACGATCTAATTCTGATTTTTTTTGTTCTTAATCTAAATGAATTCAAATTCAATCATTCAATTATTCATTTCTTTCAATTCAATCCATGAATACAAATTTAGGGCATTTTGCATTTTAACCCTCACATTTACACATTTCCACAATTTAGTCAATTTTTCACAAAATCACAAATATGCCAAACTTACCAAGACTTTGGCTTGACCGAATGTACATGTAACTCATACCAATTCATGCATTTCATTTATTTTACAAATTAGTCTTCCAAAATTTTCATTTTCACAATTTAGCCCACATAACTCAAATTCATCAAAATTTCATGGCAAAATATGTTTATTCAATGCCTATCCATCATAATTTAACCAAATTCATCATAAAGCTTCAACTACCATCAATGGCATTATTCATAATCTTCATCAAAAATAGAAATTGAGACATGGGCATGGAAGATTTTGAAGCAATGATTTCAAAAACGTAGAAATTATAAAAAACGAATCAAAAATACATACCCAATTGATGCACAAACCATGGCCGAATATGAAGAACACAAACCATTCTTTCTTTTCTTTTATTTTTGGCAAAAACAAAGTGGAAATGACCATGTTCTAAATATTTTTTTATTATAAAACATATAATATCAAATTTCCAATTTTAACTTCTATTAAACAATAATAAAAACATATGTACTAAGGTCATTTATGACCACTCAAACCTTCAATGGTTTAATTGCCCTATAAGGCCATTAAATCAAAAGCCATTTCAATTAAACACATTGAACATATGGCATGTTAATTTTACTTATTAAACTATTTAATCCTTTTTCATAATTAAACACAGAGATAGACAAATTAATTCATAGAAATTTCATAGATGCAAATTCATATATCACAGACACAGAAAATAATATTAAAATATTTTTTAGACTCGAATACATGGTCCCAAAACCACTTTTCTGACTAGGGTCCAAACCGGGTTGTTACAGGTAAGATTTTCATGGACGAAAATCCCTAAATGGGGAGATTGTAACAACTCGATTTAGGGCCAAGTCAGAACAGTGGTTTTGAGACCACAAATCCAATGTACAAAAATTTATTGTGATAAGGTTATAAGGTTTATAGTATGATTGAATGCATCTTTGAAAGTTTCGTTAAGAAATTTTATCGATAGAGGGTCCAATTTGACTAGTAGGACTAAATTGCAAAAATTGCAAAATATGTGTTCTAGAAGTTTTGAGTACTTAATTGAAATGAATTTGTAAATTAGAGGCCCTTATTTAGTAATTAGACCATTATATATATGATGGACAAAAATGGACATGGAAGGATAAAATTTCAAAGAAAGGCTAAAAGGGAATTTTGGTCATTTGGTTAATAAAAGAATAAAAAAGGAAAATAAAGTCAAAATTTGTCCATCTTTCTCCTACCTCGGCTGAAACTTTGGGGCTCTCTGTAACTAGCGTTTCTTCAACTTTCATGCTTGATAGTAAGTGCATCTTAGCCCCGTTTTTAATGCTCTTTACGTTTTTTTGAAGTCGTTATCACCAGAATTACCTGTTTCTACCATTATGTAGGGTTCATGTTTAAAGTTTTACCTATGCTAGACATGCATGTATTTTGATGTCTAATGGTAGAATATGAACGTTAGATGTGTGATAAACGACTTTTCCTAGGTGATTTTCGGTGAAAATGTTGAAAAGGACCTATTTACAAAACTTGTACAATATGTAGTAGAAATGTGAAATAAAAGAAAAATGTGGGCTATTATAAGCATGAAAAAAGATTGGCTAGCCTTGGGTTTTGAGAAAAATAAATACATTTCAGTTTGCGAGCCTAGGGACTAAAGTGTAAATAAGTGAAAAGCTAAGGGAAAAAATGTAATTTTGCCTTAATATGATTTTTTGGCCAAATTCAATAATGTGATAATTTAATAAACTAAATTTGTTATAATAGATCAAGAAAGACGAGGTTCTGACCTAGATCGAGGAAAGAACAAGGTTGTGGACTAAATTGCAATATTAGCAATTATTTTGTATCGTGGTAAGTTTGCATGTAAATAATGCATCATTTTATTATTTTTAATGTTTTAATGTTTTATAATTCGTTTGATTGATTTATATGATATAATCGTTAAAGTATTCGACAATGTTACAATGAGTGAGAAATCTCAGTTAAACCTTAGGAATGGAATCAGATCTGAGTGAAATGTTACTAGGAACCCATGTGTGATTATATGATTATGTGATTCTGGGTGCTGGTCTTGTACGTCTACCAGTGGCTAGGTACTCCTGCATATGTTGTGGATATCTTTCAGCTTGTATGAGCAGCACTGAGTAGCTACGTCCCGATCGCCAACTTGTGTGAGCAGACCCGTGACTAGCTTGAAAATGAGCATACATGTGAAATGTGATAAGAGGTAGCTTTGGCTACATATATGTGGCTTGTATGTGCAAACTTTTTGAGTATCCGCTAATATTTCAATACGTTCAACGAGAATTACAAGGATGTGAAAATATATGTTTGTGTGATGATATGGTATAGGTACGTACGTGAAATTCATAAGTATGAACGCTATAAGTGATAAATTTTCAGTAAGGTTGTGACTGAGTAAGTTATTGCTATGTGGATTAAATAATGAGTAATTTATCTTTCGCTCCAAGAATTGCATGTTAATTTGCATGGTTAAGATGTTTATTTTTTTTGCATATAAAACTTACTAAGTTGTGATGCTGGCTCATATTGGTTAAGTGATTATTTTGTATAAGGCCATTTGAAATTGGCTAATATTGATTAGAAGTATAATCATATGGTGATGCATTGCATGGATATGGCACTTGCATGATTTGAGTTGATAATTATGGATGTTTGGTTGCTTAAGTATACTATGATTTGTGTCTTTGAATTAATATAAGTGTTTATGTGTTTTAGGGTGGCAATTGGCTTGGTAAATAGCCTATACTTTGTCCATACGGGTAGACACACGAGCGTGTGTCTAGGCCGAGTGTGACACACAGTCAGCCCCATGGGCATGTGAATAGGTTGTGTGCCCTCTACACCTTTGTTTTGAGAAATAGAATGCCCAGTATAGAGCATACGGGCGTGTGTCTCGGCCGTGTGGACAGCAGAGCCTTGGACATGGGCGTGTGCCAAGGGCGTGTGAAGTCTACACCTATTTTGCGAGAATTTAATTAGTCACACGACCTCGTACATGGGCGTGTGACTTGGCCGTGTGGTTTCATTTGGCTGATGACGTCATAAACAGAGAGTTGCACGGGGTATAGACACGGGCATGTGTGACTACCCGGCCTACCCACACGGGCGTGTCCTATATCCACACGAGCATGTGACCCCTATTTAGGGCAAAATTTATGTAAGTTTGTAAAGTTTTTGAAAGTTCTCGGTTAGTCCCAAACCGCTTCCAAAGTATGTTTTGAGCCTTGTAGGCTCATATTAGGGACAATATGATCAAATGTGAATGGTTTTAATTTGGGCGCATATTTATGACTCGAAATGTATGATTATTTGTGTGATAAGTCTGATAATGTCTCGTGCCCTATTTCGGCGTTGAACACGTGTAAGGGGGTGTTACAGGGTTTCTTATTTATGTTTCGACAGAAGATTATTAGGTATTTCTCAATAACTGTGTTAGTAATGATAAAGATGGAGTAGGAGAATATCATAACCGTTCAGTTAAATTTGGTGTAATATTAAGTTTTGATATGATTTCTGACACAAGTTTTGAATCAAAATGAGTTATGAAGAACTTATATGTGGTTTATCATTTAGAAGAAAAATAGATAGACTTGATTTGATGACTTTATCAAATGAGATATTTCGAAGAGAAAATTTCCTACGAGGGAGAGTTGTAACAGTCCAATTTTTAGTGGTGTCTGAAATAGTGATTCGAGATCACTAAAATTGATGAATGAGTTTGAAAATTTTAATTATTTATTATTTATGAGTTAAATGTGATTTTATGTAACGCCCCAAAATTTCTATTTTTGTGTTTGTGTATGTGTGACATAAATATCAATCTGCTTCAGTGGTTAAATGTTCTGTGTGTGTATGGGAGGTCCCAAGTTCAAGCCATGACTTGGGCAAATTTCGGTATTTTTATGAATTAAGCCTTATTTCTAGATAGTAGGCTTTTAATTAAAAGTTTGTAAGTAATGAACAGAATGGGCCTACTGGTCTGGTGGATAAGTGGAGTGTTAGAGTGTTGGAGGTCCTGTGTTTGAATCCCTGTGTGGGCATAGGAGAATATTTTTGCTCGTTCGTTTAGGAGAGTTTGAGTTGGACTAAAAATCTGAGTAGTTGGATGTAGTGGGGTTAGTGGAGTGATTTTAGGGATTGAGCAGTTATCCAAAATATTTCTTTTTGCAAATTTTGATTTTCCTCTCTTCTCCAAAATTCTATAACACCGTGCCTCCTTCTTCTTTGTGTTGTTCTCTCTGATTTCCTTTTCTTTTCCCACCATTGCTACCGATTTTCCTTTAGATTGTTGCTTTTTGTGCATTGAAGTGATATCGGTGAAGTTTGAGGGGCTGTGGCCAGTCAATCGGGCTTCTCGTGTTATTAAATGTTTGCCACCTATGCAAAGGTAAGGTTTCCGTTGGTTTAATTGTTGTTTGGTTGGTTGAGTTTTGACTTTGTATCGACTAAAGTTACTGAATTTGGGATTTTCATGGTCGATTTTAGGTCTTGGAGTGCTCAGAGATCATTTTAGCATCAAACGTAACTAGGTGTGTGTACCCAAAAATGTGGAAAACGAGGTTTACTCGAAAGCCGAAAACCCCACTGTCGATGCCACGCGGGCATGTGGTAGGCCGTGTGCCCTTACATGGCCGTGTGATCGACGAGGCCACGCCATGCGCGAATGACATGGCCATGTGATGGCTAGGCAAGCCGTATGCGACACACGGCTAGACTAAATTAGGTCGTGTGGGCCTGTGGGCCTACACGGGTAAGCCACATGGGCGTGTGAGCCCATTTTCACTGATTTGTTTGCTGAGGTTACACGGGTCACCCAAGTCAACCGTGAACCTACTGTAGGGTTGGTAAGAATTACTTAGAACCCCTAATTATGTGAGCTGACTAAATGATTGATATATATATTGAGCATGATGATAGTATGCCTATATACTGGGCTGATTATATGTACTGCTACCATGAGATAGCATGTCATGTATTGTATGTTACATTGCATGGGATTGGGTTGATTATATTTGGAAGTGTATTGAAAGGCTTTGAAGCCTAATATACTTGCAGCTCAGCTGCAAATTACTGTTTTGTGCCGCATTTGGTACTACCTAGAATGTAAGGATGGGTGGGTTTATTTAATCCCCACATGGAGTGTAGGGTTGGACGGAGATGGTGTGTATAGGCTGGTTGGGTAGGACTTTGCTACTGAATATTGATTGACTGATACTGATACTATGATGGGCTAAAGCCCTAATGCATACTTGATACTGTACTGAACGGGCTAAGGCCCAAACTACTACTAATATTGCATAGGGCTTAGGCCCATCCTGTTTTGACTGTGCACTGTGTTTACTGTTTATTTGTTTTCTGCAAGATTACACACTGAGTTTACGTAAACTCTACCCTCTTTGTTTAATATGCACAGGTAATCCCTAGACCTAGACGGATCGGTGGAGCAGAGGACTCGACAGTGACCATAGTTCCTGGACTTCATGGTTTGTTTGGGACTGTTTAATTTGATGTAATTTGTGGACTGTTTGGGACCTTTTGCTTAAATTTGGTTTATCAGTTTTTTATGGATTTATACTTGTTAGTCAAAGGGAAAAACTCAGTTTTCAAAAGCTAAAGTTTTATTTCCTAATATCACAACTACTTAAAATGTATTTAAAGCTTCTATGATGAGTTATGTTTTTAAACATTCAAATAATGGGTAAAATGAAATTTTGGCACTAATACGAGATTAAGGTAGGTAATAACATGGAAATGATTTTAACTTAACAACTCATTTTCAAAAACACTATCATGTAACATCGCCAGATTCAGCCATAACGTCTAGGCCGGGTTTGGGGTGTTACATTTTAGGAAGACTTTTGAATTAATGATTTTTTATTTAGGAGAATTTATTAGGTAAATCGGGTCGAAAAAGAGGTATCGAGACCTTGATGTCATAAATTGAGTTGTAGATATTTTTATAAATATTTACGGAGTGTTATTGAGTTAGTATTAAAGTTTCATTAGCAAACTTTAATGTTTAGATAGTTAATTAATTAAAAAGGACTAAATTGAAAAAGGTGCAAAACTTTTTAAAATTAAATAGTTCAAGTGTTAAATGAGGGAGGACTTAAAAGGAAAATTAGCCCAAAGAAGATGGCTTGAACGACATGGGTAGAGAAAAATCACAAAAATTAGTGTGAATAAGGGGTAAAATTGGAAATTTTGTAAATGAAACAAATAAAACAAAGACTAAATTGAAAATCTAGATATTTCTTTATCATTCTTTAGCCAAAAATGCCATGGAAGAGAGCTTAAGCTGGTTTTACCTATTTTTGCTCCATGTGAGTTTATTTCTTGCCCTTATCTTGTAAATTTTGTATGTTTAAAACTTTGGCAATTAGGTCCAACTATCTAATTCATTAGTTTTTGATTTTATGGGTGAATTTGAAAGTTACCATTGATGAGTGGTAGATGCTTATGATAAATTAACATGGATTTGAAACTCTAATTTTGTTATGTGATGATTTTATTTAGTAAATTTTTTATAGATATTGATTTTAGGACAAAATTGTGAAAAGGTTAAGAATTAGGGTTTGATATTGAAATTCTGAATATTAATGCTGTATGGTAGCTTAAAATAATTAGATAAAGTGTTAGTTGAGAAAAATTAGCTCAATTGATAGGAAAATTGGTAGGGAACAAAATTGTAAAAACTGTAAAATTTGGGGTAAATGTGTAATTTCAAAAATTGAAAGGTATAAATTGTAAAGTGAATTAGAATAGAATTAGATGTTAATGAATGAATGATTTTATATTATAGATCAAGAATCCAACGACAAATGTGAAAAGGAGAAATTAGCCGAATAGTCCCTGAATTACTACAACTTCCACAATTCACCCTTGGTAAGTTCGTATGGTTAAACCTTAATGTTTATGTATTAAATTGTTAAATGGTAATATATATTTATTTTCAAAATTAAATTATTGTTGAAGCCATGAAATTGAATTGAAATGATAAAAAAGAATAGAATGCTGGATTGAGTACAGTCGTTCAGTGTAAAGGATGAATTGACGGATAAAACCATTGTTGGACCACAGAAATGTTTAAATGTAAGACTATATTTGGGCAATGCCATTTTAATGAAAATACCATAACTAGGTTATGACACAAAGAAAACGATGTACTCATATCCGTAAGTTGTTCTCCGATTTGGAATGACTTGTTTAGTGACATGGAAAATTTATGTATATTCATAATTATGAATTGTTACTGAATTAGATATACATGAAATTCGTAAAAATGATGGTACATGAATATTAATTGTTGTAATTATTATTTAATGTGTATGATAAGTGAAATTTAGTGAGTATTTGATATTATGATATTGAGTTGAATTCTTGAGGATTTGTGATTATTGAATTGAAATGAATATTGGTTGAAATTGAAAAGTGATTTTAAACCCTATTAATTATGTTGGGCTAGGGTGGATATAATTGGCACGCTATAGGATTGGAAGTGCTTAGGGATGCTTCGACCTTGAGTCGAAAAGACACTGGGTGTCATACTATTGCTTCAGATAGATTCGATGAGGTACTGGGTACCAACTTATTTCGGCTTGGCCGATGAGACACTGGATGTTAACTATTGCTTCGAACTATCCGATGAGGCACTGGGTGCCATACTGGTATGTTTGGTTGGATCTGTATATCCATCAAGGTTTGAGTCCTGTTAATAGGGGTAAATAAATGAATTGGCAAATTGAAAGATAATGAATGATTGATATATGGAATATGTGAGTTATATATATATATTCATGAAATGACTGTAGAATGGATATTGCAATTGTATAACGAAATGTGAAAAGCCATTTAAGATAACAAATTAATCAGAATTGAATATACTATGAGTGATCTGTAAATATACGTGAATTAATATTGAAAGTCTTATGATTATTACCGGTATATTTTATATTTATTGTTAAAAATAAATTATTGTTGAAACCATGAAATTGAATTGAAATTATCAAAAAGAATGGAATGCCGGATTGAGTCCAGTCATTCATTGTAAAGGATGAATTGACGGATAAGACCATGGTTGGACTATGGCAATGTTTAAATGTATGACAATAACTGGGCTATGACATTTTAATGAAAAGACCATAATTGGGTTATGGCTCAAAGAAAACAATGTACTCATATCCGTAAGTCGTTCTTCAATTTGGAATGACTTGGTTAGTGACATGGAAAATTTATGTATATGGTGATGAATAATAAATCAATTGTTATATGTCAAGGAAATAAGTCTATCAATATTGAATTTATATGTAAGACGAGCAAGTACACTAATTATTGTTGTTGTTTGATGTTTAGGCAAGTGCCAAGCTATTGACTGAATAGTAAGTTGTTTATTTATTTGTTGCATTAAAATTGTAAGGTTTAAACTATGCAATCTCTAATGAAATGATTTATTATGTGTTCAATTCGAAAAAGGCTTTGGCTAAATGTACTAATTTGTGACCATGGTTGAATGTTATGCATATGACTTATATGACATTTATATGGATTAAGTGTGGAAAAGTTAAAGTTATATAAAATTTTTCTAAGCTTAGGTAATAAGTGTATGAGTGATACTATAGATTTATTTACCTTATGAGTTAATGAATATAGAATTATGAGTATTATGGAAACAATATTAGATTATTTTTGAATATGTATAAAATTTACATTTAAAATGAATTAGTATGAATAAAGACTATACGGGCTTACTAAATAATCATTGCTTTTGTATTTTATTTATTTATTTACCTTACAGATTATTGAAAGCTCGAATGGGTTGAGAGCTTATTGAAGCTATATCACACTGTCCCTTGGTTCTATCGATAATTATGGATGAGTTGAATATGGTTTTAATGGCATGCATAGGTTATTTTGATTATGTGTTAGTCTATAGGTGTTATGTAGTTATTAGTTAATTAATTGGTTTGCGTTTTGGTATTATGGTAATTGCATGATTTGCCCTATAATGTTATGTGATTGAACAATGAAAAGTAAAAAATAGTAGTCGAAATGGTATAAAAGGTGCATAAAATCCTATTGGTTAGATGTGATTATATAGGTATAATGATAACTGAATTCAAGAAAATTGTTTGGTAGTAAATTGCACATACGTGTTTTAGTACATGATTTATAACGTGATTAAAACTCGATCATAGTTTAATTGGAGTACATTGGATTGAGTTATTGATTTAGAATTTAGATGTATTTAATTGTCAATTGGATTTGTTGAACAATTCGTTTTGATTTGCTTGATGTTAAGCTTGTAGGATTTGGTAAAAATGATGTATAAGGCTTATTTTAAGTCCACATAGGCTGGCACACAAGCATGTGTCCAGACCGTGTGAGACACACAGCTAACACATGGGCGTGTGGTTTTGGCTATGTGTCCCTTGCACCTTACAAATTTGAAACAAAATGCTCAAGTTTAGGCACATAGGTAGAGACACGGGCGTGTGTCTCAGTCGTGTGAGTTACACGGCCTAGTACACAGGTATGTGACTTGGCCGTGTGACCCATGCAATAAAAAGAATTACAAGGCAGAGAGTTACACGGGTAAGGGAGACGGACATGTACTGGCACTAGGCCTTGGACATAGGCATGTCGGCTCACACGACTAGAACACACGGGTGTGTCATATAGTCAGACGGGCGTGTCCCTCAGAGACACAGGCGTGTGAGCACTGCACTTAGGAAAAATTTTAGAAATTCACAAAAAATTTCCAGAGTGCTCAAATAAGTATTGATTGGTGTCTAATGTATATTTTGGGCTTCGGTAGCCCATTAAAGGGACAATATGATTAACTTATAATACATATGCTAATTGTTCGTCTAATATTGGTAATTGGTAATTGGTTTGAAAAGTCAAGTAATACTCGTAACCCTATTCGGTGACGAATAAGGGTTAGGGGGTGTTACATTTAGTGGTATTAGAGCTTTACAGGTTTAGTCGGTTCTCGGACTGAGCATAGTATATGCTAAATTTAGAATACATGCCATTATATAACCAGTGATAGTGTGATATCTCCTGACTCTGATAAGATTTGATTTACTTATAGATGGAGATGCTTTCCAACAGAGCTAATTCTGATAATGTTAAAAGCGATACTCAAGTACTTGATTAAAAGTTAGTTATGATGACTAGAAATGGAATTCATAAATGTATGAATAAATGTTTATATTGATTATGTTGATGATAAATGTTATGTTATACGTGTGAATATAGGAGAAACAAATTTTGAGGCTTTCCGACCTTCACCCCCTCATTTGTACATCTTATATAATAGAATTCACAAGATTTATATTGATTAAGATTACAAGTGGGAAACTGAAGAGTTCAGTAGCTGAATAATTAATAATGTGGTTAGAACTGAGAATGGGTTAGCAAGTAAAGATGATTTTAAAAGAGATATCAGATTTTTCTGAAGATTATTTGGGATATATAATGTTTCTATTAAGGAAGAAGTTATTCACGGGTAATTAACTTATTGGGATGTATGGAATCATTGATGATTGTAGTAGTTAATGGAATAGTGTTGAAGTTACAACATATCTGAATGTAGCTATTATAGTAGGGTATCTTACAACGCTCTTTTTTGGGTATTCTGTATGGGTATGCTATATGTTCTTTTATCCTCAGAGGTATATGCAACTGTTTATTTCATATGAGATTCTTACCATATGGAAAGAGTTGTTAATCATAACGTGAGATGGGAGTATTATTAGTCTGGTTGATTCATGATCGGTATTGCTCTATCTTTCTTTGGTTTTCTAATATGCTATGTTAGATAGAAGACTTGATTATCAGACTCATATGAAGTTATTTTCTACTTCTATTGGTTGATGTTCTGAATTACATATATGCAATTTACAATGTCTTCATTATAACTGTTTCCAATGCGTGTGAACAATATTCCTCTTCTGGAATTTTTCTAGGATACCATTGATCTCTTTATCATTCAATGAGGTTTTTATTCTCAGAAATTTAGTATAACTTCATATCTTCGATTTCATTATCTCGATTTTCTTGTCATTCTTACGGTTAAATCTTATATATCAAACATGGTTCATATGTAAAAGATATTTATGGGTTGAAAATGATTATATTTATTACTGTTATAAATCCTGGTTCAATCATGGGAGCTCAGTGATATGGATCTCAGTTTATAGAAGTTGTATTATTGTATTGGTTGTTATTGGGACTACTTTCGGTTTTCCTTTTCTATTTTGGAGTGCACTTTTGATGTTGGGGTATTTTTCTATCTATATGGTTGAAACGTCGATCCTATTATAGCACTATGGTTCTTAATCTATTTGCTGGTTGTGGCTTTGGTATAGTTCAAAGCTTTGATGATACTAATTGAAATAGCTTTATCATACATAATTCCTCTCTAGTTTTTGTGAAAGGATTAACATTGGCAAAAATGTAGATGGTGTAGGATCGCGAGCTCAAATTGGTATATTGGTTTTTATTCCTCAGGTGATCTTGATTAATGTCAACAAGTTAAAATGGGATGTTATGATTAGTTTAAGTTGATGCAGATTTGAAGGATCTTTGATTAGTATTCTGAGAGAAGTATGATAAATTGTATCATTGGGTTATCTTGACAACAAGAAGAAGGCATTGTTCTGGAAAGTTATCATCTGTTATAAAATAGTTATAATTTCAAAATTTGGTTTGAGCTCATAAGTGGGTGTTTGGGGGCTGGTTTAATGGTAAATTGATTGAATTTATACTAAATTTTAGTTTCAGTTCGTTTAAAGAATTATTAAGGAAAATTGGAAGATTCGCTATTATGCTACGAGGAAGCGACAAATAACGTATTGGTCCTAAACTCATAAAATTGTTTGAAAATGTTAAATATCATGTTATATATGATAAATTAGCTTGCTGATTGGATTGTATTAATAGCCAAATTATTTATTTTGTGAGTGGCCAAACCAGGTATGTTTCGAGCCTTAAAAGATTGACATGTTGGCAAAATTGCTAGTTTGATAGCATGGATTTTTGATTGAGTTTGTAATTGCATATTTGAGTTATGAGATATGAGAATGTTTGACTGAATGATATAATGTGTTGAGATATTAAGCTTATGTATGATTTAAACGCATAAGATATTTGTTATATTGTGTACTGAAAAGAGTGCTATTTATGCATAATGAAAACCCGTAAAGTATGTGAAATTGAACGATATTGATTGATACCAACACAATGGTAATTTGAAAGATTGGAACAATATTTCCATTACTGAAAGTATGTGATTATTGAGGACATGCTGAGCATGTCAAATGAATGTGAAAAGTATTGAGATATGATTATGTATGAGATTGTGTGACATATTGCATATGCATTGGGTTGGGATTTTATGGTTGATGGAGGAGTTTTGTAGAGTACAGGGGGCACATTAAGTCTGCATTATTCGTAGTCAATGCACTGCACCTAGAGTAGCGAGGGGATTGGCAATTTTATCGCATATTATATGTTATTGGGATTGTATCACACTATTTGATTTCTGCAAATTTTATGTATTATTGATTATTCGATGGTTTTACCATATCGAGCTATGCTCATAATGTTTTGGTGTTCAGATGGTAGGTTCTGGGGAACTCGTGGTATGTAGCGAATGGTATGGTTAGGAACCTTTTTACATTGCATCATGCTTATGACATATTCAAATGTTATCGATTTATGATATTTGTTGTATTGTGTTGTATTGAATGGTATTGAAATTAATGATTGTTACTCAAATGAATGATGTCTCATGCTCATACACCATTTGACATCAATTTGATAGTGGTTATGTAATGACATGAAATTCCTATGATGGTTCTATTTTTTTCTGTTAATGCTAATATGTTTCACTGTATTTGATGTTTTTGCCTATTTAAATAATTTTTCGAGTCACACTAATTTTTTCATAAGCTCACCCCCTAATAGTGTTTAACTTTTTAGGTAAACCTCAAAATTGGAACTAGACTCAGCATTCGAAGAATCAACTTGGACCTCATATTATTATTTTTTAATTTAGTATTATTTAGTCTTTATTGATTTTGACTTGTAATCTTTAATTATTTCTGGTATGTGGCTTGGTAACTTTTCTTTTGGAGATTTTTGCTTGCATAGATTACTCAAGCATAATAACCGAATAACGCATGATATTGGGCTTAAGTAAAATTTGATATTGTTCCCTAGTTTCCACTACATTGTAAAGGAACTGTTTTTGAAAAACAAATCGATAAGGCAACTAATTTTCCAAAATGACTTGAAAAATGGTTTTTCAGTTGTTTAGTTTAACATAGAGTTTTTTTTTAAAGAAAAGCGACAAGCAAACAATTTTTCTAAAACAACACTGTCAACAATAAAATGAATCCTGAGCATACACAACCTAATGCTAAACATACAACTCAGCTAACCTTTCTAGCAAAAAATCGGTTCTAACACGAATTCCATCTGTGAAAATTTCATGACGAAGAAATCCAACCTCTCTAAGACAAAACTCACAATTCTAAATGCTAAATATGCTCGGATTCTATTTTTGAATATATCAGTATATCATTAATAAGCACAACCACAAATCTATCCAAATGAGGCTGAAAACCCCAATTCATCGATCCATAAAAGCAGCAGGGGCATTGGTTAATTCGAATGGCATCGCTAGAAATTCATAATGACCATAACAAGTTCAGAATGTAATTTTTGGCACATCAACATCTTTAACTCGTAAATAATAATATCTCGATTTGAGATCTATTTTCGAGAACACTCTTGCACCTTTCAACTGATCAAACAAATCATCGATACGTGGCAAAGGGTATTTATTCTTTATTGTGACTTTACTCAACTACTTGTAATCAATACAAAATCTTAATAGCCTGTCTTTCTTTTTCACAAATAACACAAGTCCACCTCCGGGAGATACACTCGACCAAATAAAACCTGTCTAACAATTCCTACAACTATACTTTGAGTTCTTTAACTCAGCTGGTGTCATGTAACACCCCAAAATTGGCCTAGAAGTTTAGACCGAATTCGGGATGCTACATTGATCATCGAAGTGATCGTGAGAAAATTTTACAAATCTAGTGGTTCAAAATTCCATTTCTGAAAACATTTATTTCATAATGAACCAAAAACATTTAATTCTTTAAAATTCCATTCATAAGTTTAAACAAAATAAAATGTACGAATAAAAGTTTTTAATAGAAATTGTACCACATTATTATAAACCATACAGTTCAAAACCAAATATAAACTGGAATCACAAACTGATAAATCTTTTCTGTCGAAACTATCCAAGACCTACGCGTACCGAGTCTAGCGTCAGAATTCTAAAAAGATATCTAAAAGGGGAAATAGAAGAGGGCAGTGAGCTACTCGAGCTCAGTGTGAGATTAAACCGACTATCTATAGAATCCGAAAGCAGAAAGTAGTAAGCAGTAAGCGATTCAGAGACAGAACATACTTACAGTGCTATACGGATACAGTTGGTACACTCACAACAGAGGTACTGGCAAATAACAATATTTAGAGCATGTTAAAAACACACTCAGACATTCAGTCGTACATACCGTCCAGTCAAAGCAACGATGATTCTCATTTAGTCACACAGTCACAATAATGGTTCAGTTAGACAGGTACAATCAGACAGTCTAACACAAAGAATTGTTGAACGGATAAACAAATCAAACTTACAGAATCAGATGGTAAGCTCGAGACAGAAGTCTAAACAAATAGTAACGATCCATACGTATCAACTCATAATCAGTCACAAGTTCTATTCAGTCAGATCGATACAATCAGAGTTTAACAATTTCACATAGGCACAAGTGCCTTTCAGTCGAACAATACAATCAAAGAGTCGTAATCACAAGACAGTCAATAAGATGCATATGAATGCAGCTAAAATACATAACCTATCCATCCAGCCAACACACCTCTCCGTCCATCCCTACACTTACAAGCTATACCGAATGGGGCACATATCAGTATAATGCAGTTGTGCTGCCAGTCAACAGGCTTAAGAGCCTTTCAGTAAGTCCATGACCCTTAGGGTATTGGGACTACCCATGACCCTTTAGAAATTGGGGCTATCAATAAACAGGTAAACTGCCAATCCATATATATAAATCGCACAGCAAAGCTGGAATATAAGCTGTAAAATGCCATCCGATAAACTGCGGTACAGTCGTGCAGTTGAACTGCCAAAACAGATAAGGGTACGTAGCATAGCTAACGCACATGCGGTACAATGCAATGTGGCAAACTGCTATAGTAGTATATTGCAGCCGAGCTGCCAGATTAGTCAATAGTACGTAGCATAGCGAACGTACATGTTGTACGGTGCAGTACGGTAATCCACTATACAGTCCAGTTGCAGTAAAACTGCCAGTTCAGTTCCGTATCAGTTTTCCTTCTCTTCAAAACCCCACCCATAAATGCTTTATGCATATGTATGTATGAGTGTAGACAAACGAACAGAAATAGATCACTAATTTCTAACACTCATTCATATCCAGTCAGCCAGAATCAGAGAGATGTACAATCAGTTACCCAGATTTAGGTTCGATAGCAAAGTAATCTCACATAACTGTGATGCTCACATTTAGTCAATCAATTTCTGAATCAATCATCAATCGAAAACATCCCTTAGGCAAAGTATACAATCATAGATATCGAAGGGAGAATACATGAAAATAGCCCTATAATTGGAATACACGGAGCCATGATTACACTTAACTTGACCTAAAATCCAAAATAGGTGAGATAGGGCCACACGCCCTTCTGTCCCGATCATGTCAGACAATCCAAGCCGTGTGGGGGTCTAAATGCCCGTGTGAAGGGTAGCACACAGCCGGGTGACAAAGGCACATGCCCATGTGAAGCAGGGACATGGCCATGTGATCAGGCCGTGTAACTCACTGTCCAATTTAACTTAAATCAAATACAGGGCAGACATGGCTATGTGAAGGTCTCACACGCCTGTGTGCCCACTATGGTCATGTGTCCCAAACACACATTCGTGTAGGATCCCTAAATCCCCAAATTAGTCACACGGCCATGTGGCCAGGCCATGTGACTCCAGATCACTAAATCACTAATTCCCAAATCCACACACCTATGTGCCTACGGGACACGGCCGTGTGAAAATCAACAAAATCCCCAAGTCGGCCACACGGCTATGTGGCACCCAATTTGGCCTGGAACCTTAGTTCTCAAATCCCCACGGCCGTGTGGCCATCGGGGAGTCATGTAACCACCCCAAAATAGCCCCAAAACTATGTTTCAACCACCAGAACAATCCCTAACCGTTGCCCTACCAACGTATATTAGAAAATAGCATATTTCCCTCACTTTCAGCGATCAAAAACCCAAAATCAAGGGATGGTTAACGCACACTCAAAATATGTCGAAGAAAATTCACAAAATTAATATAACATAGATAAAATTTGAATCCTACACCTATTTGTGATCGGAGAAGACGACAGAGGCGCGAAATTCCCGAAACCAAAACTCCAAAACTAATTTTTAAGTAATTTTTCCAAAAGTAAAAAGAAAAAGAAATAATAAGAAACAGAAGAGATAGAGAAGTAGCAGTTTATTTCTATTTTGGGGGAAGATTCTTTAGACAAATAATTAATAATTATACATAAGTATAATTATAATTATTAACTAAAACAAATAAAAATAAAGAAGGCACTCAAAAAATGGGCACCCAACTACTCGAACACATGACCTCTATCATATTAGCTCTCCAATTAACCACCAGACTAGTAGGCCTATTCTTGTCACTAAAATGCACAACAAACCTCATATGTGCAGCCTCCTCACTGTCCCTATGCTCCAAATCCCAAAACTTCCAGGCCCAAAATTTAAGGCGTTACATGTCATTCGATACGGTGCGATCGATACCGGAGCTGTCTTGAGCATCAGATTAATTACAAATTCAACTTCGCGTTTCAGTACAAATCCTGATAACTCTTTAGGAAACACGTCTATAAACTTAGTCACAATTGGTACTTTATCAAGCTTTGACTCTGGATCTCGAGTATCAAGTACATAAGCTAAAAATACCTCACAACCTTTTATGAATCAATTTCTGTGCCAAAATAGCTAAAATAACTCTGGCAACACTATTTTTTTTACTCAACTGTAATCATCTCACTCGTCTGACATCTCAGATCAATCTGTTTCTGTCTACAATTTAGCACAGCATCATGTAACATCAACCAATCCATTCCCAAAATAGTATCAAATTCACGAAAGGGTAACAACATCAAATCAGCAGGAAAATCACATCCCTGAATTCTTAGCAGACACTTACAATATATTAAATTAGCTAACACACTATGACCTAGTGGATGAGTAACTCAAGCATCAAATTTGGTTGACTCAATAGATAAATTCTTATCCATTACTAATGTCGTACAAATATGAGTGAGTCGACTTAGGGTCAATTAGTGCATACATAGTAACATCAAAGAGATATGATATACCAACAATAACATCAGGTGCAGTAGCTTCCTCTCTAGCTCAAATAGAGTATACTCACATAGGCGCTCTAACTTTAGATTTAACAACTATATCTTTAGTCCCACTGCGATTTTCTCCTGTATTATTACTTTGACTAGGATGCCTACTTTTCTGAGGTGTAGACAATTGCTTTTAATTCTTTTCTTCATTATCTCCAATTAATCTCAGGCAGTTCCACACAAAATGATCTATCGAACCTCATCTGTAACATACACTTGTTTTGGTCTACATTCACTAGCATGTAGTTCTCCACAATGCTCATGCACTAGTCTTGGAGCGTTACAAACACTTCTCACACAATCAACAAGTTTAACCTGAGATTTCGAATCATGTTGTCTGGACATGTTTTTATTGGAGAACCTAGATGATGAAGTAACATGACTAAAATTTTCTTTTGATTGTTTTGTCGGTGATGCAAAAAAAGACTTAAGAAAGCTTCTTTTACCAAATTCTTGAGCCTTCCTATCTCTCTGCCTCTTATGGTTATAAACTTCTTCCATCTTTTGAGCACGATCTGACAAACAACAACCTCTCATATTTTCGGCCCTCCAATCAATATTTTAATTTCATCATTTAATCCATCTTTGAAATTGATGCACATTTCTTCCCCGTTCAGCACAATTTCTTGAGCATAATTGTTAAATGTAGAAAGTCTCTTTGATATTCTACTATTGATTTCTTACCCTACTTCAATTTAAGAAATTCTTTCTTTTTTCGATCGAGGTATCATTTGCTGACATACTTCTTTTTAAAATTTGTTTTGAAGAAATCCCAATTGATGTTATCTCTCGGTATTACCGCTGTTAATGTTGACCACCAACTATAAGCAGTGTTTTTAAGTAAAGATACAGCACATCTAAGATAATCATTAGGAGAACAAGTCATTTCATCAAATACTTGCTGAATATTTTTGAGCCAATACTCAGCTTTAGCCGGATCATCTTTTGTTCTACCTCGAAATTCCTCAATACCATATTTACTGACTTTAGCAATAGGAATTCATTGACTTGTTTTAGTTGTTTGGGGAGGTGTGTAACACCCTTAACCCCTGTCCGTCGCTAGAAGGGCTATAAGGCATTACCACTCAAAGCATAACTTTATCAATAGAAACATACTCGTAATTATAACTAAAATTTTTAACTTTCATTTTCGAAAATTTCCTACCATTTAAGTTCAAACATACTATTCATTTGGTATATTTATAAAGCTAAGAACTGTATGTGCATTAGCCTAAAACATATGTACATTCAAAATTTATAGTCGAAAACCATATGAACTCTCTTTAAGCATTCGGTTATGAATAAAGGTCACACATCTACAATCATAATGTAACATATATATAAAATCACATGCTAAGTATAAATTTCACTTATAATTAAGACTTATACTATCTCAATAACCGAATTTAATTTCAAACAAATACAAGGGTTGACCACCCTATGACCTTTATCTATGTAAACATATGCAAGTGTACATACATCTTCATGGACAACTAAAACTTAAGCCATTCATCAAATTAAACTTCAACGGTTATTCACATAGCATTCAACCACACAATTCCGTCAAACCATACATTCATACTTAGTAAATGAGCAAGCCATTTTTCGCATGGCTTGAATATATACATATTCAAAATATAACTTGTTTTCAACATAGAGTTAAGCCTATACATGCCATCTTTCAAAATATAAACTTTTAAAAGTAACAAAATAGTGACGATAGTGTGGATGACTTTGAACTTGATTCCCAAGCTCGTAACTTTCAACCGAGATCTATAAAAATAAAACAAAACACAAATATTCACAGTAAGCAATTTAGCTTAGTAAGTCTTAAGTAATTTAAACAACTAAACTCACTTATGCACCTTATTCACATATATATTCACTTCATAAATAATTTCCACTTATAAACCGAATATCCAAAATCACATATAACATTATCTAGTTATACCACCATTTGGCCGAATATGCATAGTCACCTATATGCACATATAACATATTATCTCATTTAAATTTGAATTCATATAATCATAAGCATTTAAATACTTCAATGTCAACTTTAATTCAATCGAATCCAACTAGTCTTCAATACCACATCGACCTTTCATTCCAATGTTCATGATCACATAAATATATATAAGACATATACTTTTATATATAATTTCACAAAGACCGAATGTACATATATATATACTTTTGACAACTTCACAAATACTTCTCATTACACATTCATAATTCAATTCAGGTCATTCTCATGTATATAAATACATAACACGTACCTGAGCAACTTAATGCATTGAACGAATTCAATTGCCATTTTAGTACAAGGTCTCATGGTCTTAGACTTTTATTAATTCACCAGCAATTAGCCTGCTTGGTAAGATCCCGAGCTCATCACTGGTACAAAGCCTGCTAGATGTAAACCTGAACTTATCACCGGCGCGAGGCCTGCTAGACTGTAGGTCTGATACTCATTCACCGGCATTACGCCTGCTAGGCTAGAAGCCCGAAACTATTCGCCAACTAAAAGCTTACTAGGCCAAGGCCCGAACATAATACGATAACTCAATTCTCAAGTTTTCACTCATATTAAAATTTATATTTCTCATGTTCATATAACACAATCACATAATTTAAGTACTAACATCATTCAAGTATGTAATTATACTTCTCAATCACTTTTCTTTCTTTTCACAATTATCATTTAATCCCAAAAGCATATCACAAACTTATCTTAATGTCATATTTGCCATTCGGCATATAAGCATAATGCAATATGCCATCATTTCATCTTTACCATTCAGCTCATCCATATAATACAAAGAATGCCTAATTCTCATAATATATCATGTTAAAATCGAATGTAATTTACGTTTAACTACTTAAAACTTACCTCGGATGTCGTCAAATGAATATGAATCGGCTATTCAACTATTTTCGTCTTCCCCCTATCCGAATTCGGTTCCCTTTGTTCTTGAGCTAAATTAAATAAATCAACTTGTTTAATCATTTAACCAAAATATTTTCATTCAAATATATCACATGTGTGAAATTTAACATAGTCCCCTTTTATTATACACATAGCTAACTAAACCCAAATTCAATAAATTTTTTTAGCAACAATGATTTGTACAAAATGTACTTAAGCCGAACTTGCTCCATTTGCCAAAATGTTCATCTATGGCTTACTAGTAAATTCGACTCCTCTCAATTCAATTGTTCAAGAATTAAAAATCAACAAAGTCATTTTCTATTCAAAATCAAGGTAAATTTCTTATTTAATAACACACATACGGCAACCTCATTTCCATTCATCTCAAAATGCATTTTCATGCGCAAATCTACCTTGGCCGAATGCTTGCCAGAACATATTAACCAAGTGTTAAACGACTTCCTAGGTTAATATGTCATTATAAAACCAACACATGTATATACATATTTATCTAAGCTCAAGAATCTGATTATGATATCATGTACATATACTACTTATATAATTATTTCCATTTTTATTATCACCTTAACGGAATGTTTATAAAGCCAAAACAAACTTATTATCATTGAACTTTCAAGACCGAATATTTAATATATGTATCTAGTCACATACACAAATATAAAACTCACATGTCTTAATATAATTCCATATACATATGTTAACCATATAACCGAATATACATATCTCATCATTTATAGATATGGTTTCACAAGTTAACAACCAAAACCGTATACCATTTAGTCCATAACAACCATAGCCGTATACCATTTAGTCCCTAAGGTCCTAATTACCAAAATTTAACAAGCTCATACTCATCCTAAAATCATTTCCCATTTTTAAAGCACCAAATTACCAAAAAATCTTATTCACATCATCCATGGCCGAATGAGTATCTTGCCATAACCTTAAAAATTAATACATGGGCTATGTAAAGGACTTAACAATCAACTTAAATTCACAAAAATTAAAAGAATTAACATGAAAACCTTACCTTAATTTAGCCACACAAATGCTGAATGCCCTTGACTCTTTTCAATTTCTTTTCCTTATTGCTTTCAGCAAAAACAAGGGAATTTAAACACCCATTTTCATGTTTTATTAATTTATGCATATAATAGATATTAGATTACCACTTTAGCCTTATTAATCTTATTCCTTTCCCACTAACTCATGGCCTAAAATGTCCATGCAAAAATTCCTTGGTTTTATTGCATCATACATTCCTCATGTTAAAAGAACAATTACTATTCGGTACTTACACAAAAACCCCTTAAATTTTCTTTCATACAAATTAAGTCCTTAATTAATAATTCAACATCAAATTAACAAAATTAAAACACGAAACTTTCACATATGACAATTCGCATAATATAAACACAGAAAATAATATTTTAAAATTTTTTTAACTCAGTTTCGTGGTCCCGAAACCACTTTTCTGATTAGGGCCAAAATAGGGCTGTCCATAGCACCTGTCGACACTGTCGTGTTCGGTGATGTAGGTGTGTGATAAACCATAATATATACATATTTTTATCCCATTCTTGGCACATTTATTGATGATTTATCATTAGATTTATGAAATTTGATGCTCCTAATCCTTTAATTTCATGTTTTATACTTAGGTGAGCATAGGAAAGTGAAAAGAGTGAGAAACGGGCCAACAACGAACAAATTGGGCCAAAATCAGTATTTAACACGGCCTAGGCATTTTCACATAGGTAAACCACATGCCCGTGTGTGACACATAGAAGCACACACGGCCTGAGTAGCCTTACACGGGCATGTCACACGGGCGTGTCCCTGTCGAGCCCTGTTTCAATTCTACTAGGAAAAGGCTAATTTTTAGGTATTTTGGGCATTCTAAAATCTATAAAAACACTTAAAGGGAGGAACAAAGGGACACATAGAGTAGAAAGCAAGGAATTACTCAAGGAACGTAGATCGATTTCTCTCAAAAGTAAGTATTTATATCAAGATTGAAGATATCCCTTCAATTTCTCTTGAAGTTTTTGGGTTCTTTATGTTTTGCTGTTTTCCCTATTTTGAGATGTTTTCTTTTATAAGCATGAACTAAATCCCCTAAATACTCGAGGGAGATGAAACCTAAGACGGATATTGTTATTAATTTCTGAATTATATGATAAATATTTGATTTGTTTTTAATTTTGTTCTTAATTTTTTTTATTAATATTCAGGATATTAATTCGAGTTGAATGTGCTTATTCAGTGGAGCAAAAGTCCCTGTCTAAGAGTGGATCCAACATAATTAAATAGAGTTGATTGTAATCCTAGACATAAGACAACAAAAATATGCTGGATTAGAGTCAAATCTAATAAGGGAAGCCATAGATCGAGTTAATGCAACACTAGGGGTTTTAATTAGAGATATTAACATAAATTAGGGATTTCTACGGATCAGCCTAGGGTTAGTTGTTCTTAAACTTGAAAGAGATATTAACATAAATTAGGGATTTCTACGGATCAAGTCAAGTGAATAAATCGTTTAGTTCAGAGTCAAATAACAAGTGAAGTCTAAGTGGATTCTTTCTTGGGTATTGTCTTAATCAATCGGTTTCCCAAAAATATTTTCCCCAATTCATTCTTTTTCATGTTCTTAGTTAATTAATTAGTTTAGTTTAATTAGTTTAAAACAAACCCCTTTAATTTTTAGGCTAGATAATAAAAAGAAAGTTAATACTAGTACTTTTAGTCCCTGTAGGCTCGACATCCCGGTCTTGCCATAAGCTATACTACTGTTCAATAGCTGCACTTGCCTATAACGTGATAATAGTTAGTTTTTAGGTACGGTCATATCACATCAAGTTTTTAGCACTGTTGCTAGGGAATTAAAATATTAGGAACAATTGATTTTTATTACTTTAATCATTTTTTTACTTTTATTGCAATTTACTTTTTGTTTTATTTTAAGTTTGATTTACTAAATTTTTCTTTTTTTTTAATAGGTGTCTCTAGTTTATGACTAGAAGAAATCCGTTAGGACCTTTATTATTCGATAGTGAGATAGAAGCATTAGCTCGCAGAAACTGTAGAGAAATAAGGCGGAGCCTACAGTGCATAGAGGAAGAGCAAGAGGACGTGACCAACACTACTAAAGAGATAGAGGCAAATCAGAATATTTCGTTACCTCCTGTGGTAGCTGGAAATCTTGTGAATTAGAACCCTGCTCCTCGTACTATGTATGATTATGCAAAGCCTAATTTAGCTGGTACTAAATCTAGTATTGTTAGGCACTGTTGCAAATAATTTTGAACTAAAACCTAACACTATACAAATGATTCAATAGTTTGTTCAGTTTGGTGGTCTACAGGACGAGGATCCCAACATACATTTAGCAAACTTTTTGGAACTCTACGACACCTTTAAAATTAATGGTGTTTCTAATGATGGGATCCGTATTCAGTTATTTCCTTTTTCTCTAAGGAATAAGGCTAAACATTGGTTGATCTCTACCCAGAGGGTCTATCACTACTTGGGAACAAATGATCGAAAAATTTCTTTTAAAATATTTACTGCCGGCTAAAACGGCAAAGTTGAGGAATGACATATCTACTTCTGTACAGATGGATCTAGAAACTCTTTATGATGCATGGGAGAGATACAAGGATTCATTGAGAAGGTGTCCTCACCATGGGTTACCTCTGTGGCTACAGGTTCAAACTTTCCACAACGGTTTGAACCCTCAATAAGGCAAATGATAGATGCAGCCATTGGTGGAACGATAAATAACAAAACACCTGAGGAGGCTTGTGAGTTTATAGAGGAGATGTCATTGAATAACTATCAGTGGCAAGTCATGAGGACAAAGCCAAAAAAAGCCACCGGTGTTTTTAATGTCAACGCAGTCACTATGCTTTCTAGCCAGGTAGAACTTTTGAATAAAAAGATTGATGGTTTAGAACCAACAGGTACATCTAGTTATGCAGTGCGAGGTACATCCAGTTATGCAGTGCGACACGAATGGAGGTGGTGTGGCAACCCAGAGTACTCCACCTATGGACATGGCATGGAAAACGAGCAAATGAATTATATGGTTAATAATCCTTGACCTCCAAATAATCCTTACAGTAACACTTATAATGCAGGTTGGATAAATCATCCAAATTTTTCATGGGGCGGTCAAGGGAATCAAGGAAATCAAAGGCCACCACCCCTTCTGGGATTTCAGCAACCCCCTATCGACAAGAAAAGAAACCGAACCTTGAGGAGATGTTGGAAAAATTCATCTCGGTGTTAGAAACCCATTTTTAGAATACCGAAACAGCACTTAACAATCAACAAGCTTCAATCCAAGGACTTGAGAATCAAATTAGTCAACTTGCTAAAATGATATCTAATAGTGTAACGCCCTGATTTTCGGCACTTTTTTGGGATTATTGTGATTTTGGTGAAATCGTGAATTTTCAGAGTAGTGATTGTTAAACTTGTGTTTAAGTATGTTAGTGGGCCTTTAGGGAGGCTCTCGACTTGGCTTAAGAGTGATTCAGTATTGTTTTGGTTCTTATGTGAGTTAGTTAGCAAAGGAGGTGGTCAAGCAAAGAGTATTGGAAAGCGAGGACATTCAAGCAACAAGATCTAGATCTAGTGGATCTAAGTCGACAAAGGTAAGAGCTTTAGGGCCATTATGGATGATGGCTGAATATGTATGTTAGGATAATGGTGAGTATTCAATTTGGGTTAAATATTAACATGATCTAATCTGTTAAAGTGATCGATTTTAGGAGAAAGCACGTAGGAGATCTCACCAGTAGAATCGCAAAACAGGTGTGTGTATCGAACACCCTTCCATTGTTCAAATCAACAAAAGCCGAAAAGCTAAAATGCCGGAGTTCTGGCATTTCGTAGGCTTGTGAGCGTGTGAATGCTCATAAGTCGATTGGAATCCGATGGATCTGTAATCGCAAGTGGTAAGTTAGTTGGGTGCATAATTTCGTGCGCTTCGGTAAGTTGGGCCAAATGTGGGCCCAATGGGCTTACGAGCCCATTTGGGTAAAAATAGGCATTAAAGGTATCTTGGTAGACTGTAGGGTCGAAACTACTAAAAGTGGTTATTGAATATGAAACTTGGACTAAATGGGCTTAAGACGCTAATAGACACTATAGGGCCCATTTGGGGTTTTTAGGGCCCGGTAACTAAAAACTGTTAAATAGACTGTTGAGACGAAAATAATGAATAGTAGTGACTGTAATATGCATAAGACCCATAAAATGGAATAATTACTGAAATACCCCTTAAGGGTGAGAAATTACCGTTTTACCCCTAAGTGCAAAATGACCGTTATACCCCTAGGGCTGAATTGGACTGAAATGCATACTTTACCGTTTCTATTTACTGTATGCCATGTCATAATTATCTATTGCATGGGTTTTGGGAATATTGACGGAGGAAGTGCAAGTGGCATTGCCACGATTACTGAAAGGGGCTATGCCTCGTATTACTGAAAAGGGGCTTTGCCTCGTTTAACTATTCTGGTGGCTTGGCCACGAATACTGTTATTGGCAGCAATGCTGCGACTGTAGTATGTTGGCTGGGTGGGTAGAGTTATTCCCCACATGGTGTGTTGGCTGGTATTGGTGGTGTGTAGCGGCTGTGTAACACCCCAAACCTGGCCTAGAAGTTAGGCCCGATTCTGGTGTGTCACATTGAAGTGTTTTTTGAAAATCTTATTTTATTGAAACCCTTCTTATTATTTAAAACTTAAATCTCAGTTTGCGTTCGCTACTTTTGAAAAATAATTTACTTTTAAAACCTTAATTACTGTCATAAGTGAGTACCAAGTAAGTTTACGAAAGCTGAAAAAAATTAGTAGTTTGTAGGGACGTGTTGATTTGAAAACAGTTAACATTTTTGGGAAATCGAGTTCTACTTAGAGCAGATAAAAAAACCAAACTTAAAATTCAGAAATTATAAAAGGCCTTATTACAAAAATAAAATCCGAGAATGAAATTAAATGGTAAATAAAAGCCAAATAAAAGAAAACAGGAGCAGTAGTGTGGCCACCTCCGAGTCCCTCGCAGCTTCGATCCGTCTAAGGCTAGAAATTGCCTGAAAGGTTAATAAACGGGGTGAGTTTATGAAAACTCAGTGTGTAATCCCCTTATTAGAGTAACAGTCAGTAAACAGAAACAGAAATAGAATCAATCTGGGCTGGAGCCCTTTAACAGAATCAGGTGGGCCTAAGCCCTACTACAGTTCCAGTATCAATTGGGCCTTAGCCCACTATAGCAGACAGTACCAGATGGGCCTTAGCCCATTATAAAATCAGAAACATTATCATAATTAGAATCAAAATCAAAATCAGAATTAGAATCAGGTAACAGAATCACTATCATTACAGTTAACAGAATCAGAATTAGAATTAGTATCAATTAATAGAATCAAAATCAGAATTAGAATGTGAATGCAATCCCAACCCAATCCAGCCATCACACCACTCGTACCAGTCCATCACACCATGTGGGGAATAACTCAACCCAGCTAGCCCACACACCAATATGCACCAAAGCTGCTAATAACAGAATATTGTGGCAGAGCCATCAGAATCAGATAACGTGGCCAAGCCACTTACAGAATACGTGGCACGAAGCCATCGATAACGGGTCTATAATCGGCACAAAGCCTGTGATATTGGCACACAGCCTTCGGTAATGGCACAAAGCCCACAATAACGGTACGAAGCCCACAATATCGATACGAAGCCCACAATAATAGCACACAGCCTTCAGTAATGGCACAAGCTTATAATAACGGCACGAAGCCCACAATATCGATACGAAGCCCACAATAACGGCACACAGCCTTCGGTCACATGATCGGCACTCAGCCATCGATCGGTCCACAGTCGTCTCGGGCGACCCGTGTGACTTTATCAAATTAGTACGAATATATGGCTCTTAAGCCTTGAGTGGATCCACAGTCGTCAAGCAACCATGCGATCCTAATAGATTAGATCTTCCTCCGTACAAAATCCCAACCCATGCCACATGTCATGTATGCAGAATGTCATGCCCATATTTGAATCAAACAATCACAGCCAATTCATTCATATCACCAACATATATTCACAATCAAATTCGTCAAACACACCGTCCAAGTTAGTCATTTGCCCACAAGGGCAAAATAATCATTTAACACCCTAGGGGCAAAATGGTAATTTTACCCCACAGAGGTATTTCGATAATTCTACCCTACAAGGATATTTCAGTAATTCTACCCTACAGGGGTATTTCGGTAATTTCACAAATCAAGGGTAAAGCAGTAATTTTACAAATTAGGGGTAAAATGGTAATTTTACAAATCAGGGGTAAAACGATAATTTTAGAAATTAGGGGTAAAACGGTACTTTTACAAATCGAGTGTACTTTTGTAATTTCACAAATCGGGGGTATTTCTGTAATTTTACAAATCGAGGGTAATTTGATAATTTTACAAATCGAGGGTATTTCTGTAATTTTACAAATCGAGGGTAATTCCGTAGTTTTACAAATTGGGGGTATTTTTGTATTTTTGTAAACCAAGGGCATTTCAGTAATATTGTAAACCAAGGGTATTTTAGTAATTTTTTAAATCAAGGGTATTTCAGTAATTTTGTAAAACGAGGGTAAAACGGTAATTCTATAAATTGGGGGTACTTTGGTAATTTTACAAATCGAGGGTATTTCAGTAATTTGGTAAACTAAAGTATTCTAAACAAAGATAAAAATGCGAATGGGCCTAGGGCCCATTCTCGGCCCAAATTGGCCTACACGCTCGTGTGGCCCTTTTAGCCCAAATCTAGCCACAAATATGAGATTCACCTAGTATAGGCCCATTGGGCCCACATGGCCCCTTTCGGCCCATCGCGACCCGAAGTAGCCGTCCTACAACTAGAGAGTGAGAAATACACACCTGATAGGAGACTGGAGTTCATCCGCGCTCCGAGCACTTTTAGCTGACGCCCAACCCAAACGAGCCCGCCATAAAGCGAAAGGGATCAGCCAAGAAAGGTACATTTACTCTCCTCATGGTTCTCCTTTTTTAAAGCCAGCTTCTCGCCTACTCCCATGCTAGCTTCCCGATGTAGGATCCCTCCATCAATCCTCCAAAATAAACTCATTAACAAAATAACCAACCTTTGCGTACAAAGGGATTCGAACCATAGTCCTCTCAATAACCATGCCACGCCACCACCACTAGGACACAAACTCCTTTATGTCATAAGTCCAACACATTTAACTTTAAAGCCCACCTACTCACTTCCAGATTTATTTAAAAAAAACCAAAATAAATTACAAGAGCCAAGACTTGAACCTTGGACCCCTTGCTTCCTTTATGACGTCACTTCCTTGTCCCCTAAGTGGTACCACTACACCACACTCCTTTTTGTGCCATACTTTCACCAAAAATATTCTTAAAGCCTACCCACTAACGTCAAAGCTCCCGTAATAGAAAACCATAAATTTTTGCTAAGGCCCAGGTTTGAACCCAAGACTTCTCCAACACTCCCCAAACCCTTTAGACATCACATCAATACGCCATTCAATGAATATGGGCCCGGGGCCCACTATGCAACCCAAGTGAGGCCCACATCCTAGCATGGCCCGCCAAGCCAGATTTGCCTACAGCCACATGTACGACACAGCCGGTCCACTAATTCTCATAAGTCCAAAGATAAAGACCCATGTGGGCCCACAAGCCCATTGGGCCCACACGGCCCATTCTTCCAGGCCCAATTTCGGGGCGTTACAATTCACCCCTCCTTAAAGAAATTTCGTCCCCAAAATTTCCAACTATCAAACAGTCACATAGTGTAGACTACACCACTATGCTCCCGCTGCGCACTCTAATCCTAATAATACTAACACACATCCAAAAATATCTATTCAGTGATGTGAATATATATCACATGCATACAATTTCTATGTTCAAAACATCACATCTAAACAATTCCAAACACGCGAAATAAACACCAAATCTCAATACAATCCAATATCTAAAGAATCCACGGTATTTCAATTTCTAAACATATAAAAGTATTCAAAAGACTTACGGATTTGGCGCTGGAGACTCGGTATGCCACACTTTTTAAGAGAAATACCTCAAAATACCACATGTTTGAAAATAGTTTTCTGAAATTCAAACTTTGAAAACCCAATCCACAGCCGAGTTGTTGCAACCTAGCTCTGATACCACTAAATGTAACACCCTAAACCTGGCCTAGAAGTTAGGCCTGAATCAGGTGTGTCACATTGAAGTGTTTTTCGAAAACCTTATTTTATTGAAACCCTTCTTACTATTTAAAAACTTAAATCTCAGTTTGCGTTCGCTACTTTTAAAAAATAATTTACTTTTAAAACCTTAATTACTATCATAAGTGAGTACCAAGTAAGTTTACGAAAGCTAAAAAAAATAGTAGTTTGTAGGGACGTGTTGATTTGAAAACAGTTAACGTTTTTGGGAAATCGAGTTCTACTTAGAGCAGATAAAAAAACCAAACTTAAAATTCAGAAATTATAAAAGGCCTTATTACAAAAATAAAATCCGAGAATGAAATTAAATGGTAAATAAAAGCCAAATAAAAGAAAACAGGAGCAGTAGTGTGGCCACCTCCGAATCCCTCGCAGCTTCGATCCGTCTAAGGCTAGAAATTACCTGAAAGGTTAATAAACGGGGTGAGTTTATGAAAACTCAGTGTGTAATCCCCTTATTAGAGTAACAGTCAGTAAACAGAAACAGAAATAGAATTAATCTGGGCTGGAGCCCTTTAACAGAATCAGGTGGGCCTAAGCCCTACTACAGTTCCAATATCAGTTAGGCCTTAGCCCACTATAGCAGACAGTACCAGATGGGCCTTAGCCCATTACAGAATCAGAAACATTATCAGAATTAGAATCAACATCAAAATCAGAATTAGAATCAGGTAACAGAATTAGAATCAGAATCAGTATCGGTATAGTTAACAGAATCAGAATCAGAATTAGTATCAATTAATAGAATCAGAATCAGAATCAGAATGTGAATGCAATCCCAACCCAATCCAGCCATCACACCACCCGTACCAGCCCATCACACTATGTAGGGAATAACTAAACCGACCCAGCCCACACACCAATATGCAGCAAAGCTACTAATAACAGAATATTGTGGCAGAGCCACCAGAATCAGATAATGTGGCAAAGCCACTTAACAGATACGTGGCACGAAGCCATCGATAACGGGTCTATAATTGGCACAAAGCCTGTGATATTGGCACACATCCTTCGGTAATGGCACAAAGCCCACAATAACGGCACGAAACCCACAATATCGATATGAAGCCCACAATAACGACACACAGCCTTCAGTAATGGCACAAGCTTATAATAACGGCACGAAGCCCACAATATCGATACGAAGCCCACAATGACAGCACACAGCCTTCAGTCACATGATTGGTATTCAGCCATCGATCGGTCCACAAACGTCTCGGGCGACCCGTGCGACCTTATCAAATCAGTATGAATATACAGCTCTTAAGCCTTCAGTGGATCCATAGTCGTCAAACAACCATGCGATCCTAACAGATCAGATCTTCCTCCATACAAAATCCCAACCCATACAACATGTCATGTATGCAGAATGTCATGCCTATATTTGAATCAAACAATCAAAGTCAAGTCATTCATATCACCAACATATATTTACAATCAAATCCGTCGAACACAATGTCCAAGTCAATCACTTGCCCACAAGGGCAAAATAATCATTTAACACCCTAGGGGCAAAATGGTAAGTTTACCCCACAGGGGTATTTCGGTAATTCTACCCTACAGGGGTATTTCAGTAATTCTACCCTACAGGGGTATTTCAGTAATTTCACAAATCAAGGGTAAAGTGGTAATTTTACAAATCAGGGGTAAAATGGTAATTTTACAAAACAGAGGTAAAACGATAATTTTAGAAATTAGGGGTAAAACGGTACTTTTACAAATCGAGGGTATTTATGTAATTTCACAAATCAGAGGTATTTCTGTAATTTTACAAATCGAGGGTAATTCGATAATTTTACAAATCGGGGGTATTTTTGTAATTTTACAAATAGAGGGTAATTTCATAATTTTACAAATCGGGGGTATTTTTGTAATTTTGTAAACCAAGGGTATTTCAGTAATTTTGTAAACCAAGGGTATTTCAGTAGTTTTTGAAATCAAGGGTATTTCAGTAATTTTGTAAATCGAGGGTAAAACGGTAATTCTATAAATTGGGGGTACTTTGGTAATTTTACAAGTCAAGGTATTCTAGTAATTTGGTAAACTAAAGTATTCTAAACAAAGATAACAATGCGAATGGGCCTAGGGCCCATTCTCGGCCCAAATAGGCCTACACGCTCGTGTGGCCCTTTTAGCCCAAATCTAGCCACAGATATGAGATTCACCTTGTCTAATCCAATATTTACTTCACAATCAAACAACTTATCCAATTGGGCCCGTAGGCCCATTGGGCCCACATGGCCCCTTTCGGCCCATCGTGACCCGAAGTAGCCGTCCTACAGCTAGAGTAGTGAGAAATACACACTTGATAGGAGACTGGAGTTCATCCACGCTCCAAGCAGTTTTTAGCTGACGCCCAACCCAAACGAGCCCGCCATAAAGTGAAAGGGATCAGCCAAGAAAGGTACCTTTACTCTCCTCATGGTTCTCCCTTTTTAAAGCCAGCTTCTCGCCTACTCTCATGCTAGCTTCCCGATGTGGGATCCCTCCATCAATCCTCCAAAATAAACTCATTAACAAAATAACCAACCTTTGCGTGCAAAGGGATTCGAACCATAGTCCTCTCAATAACCATGCCATGCCACCACCACTAGGACACAAGCTCATTTGTGTCATAAGTCCAACACATTTAACTTTAAAGCCCACTTACTTGCTTCTATATTTATTTAAAAGAAAAACCAAAATAAATTGTAAGAGCCAAGACTTGAACCTTGGACCCCTTGCTTCCTTTATGGCGTCACTTCCTTGTCCCCTAAGTGGTGCCACTACACTACACTCCTTTTTGTGCCATGCTTTCACCAAAAATATTCTTAAAGCCTACCAACAAAAGTCAAGGCTCCCATAAGAGAAAAACATAAACTTTTGCTAAGGCACAGGTTTGAACCCAGGACTTTTCCAACACTCCCCAAACCCCTTAGACATCATATCAATACGCCATTCAATGAATATGGGCTAGGGCCCACTATGCAACCCAAGTAGGGCCCACGTCCTCGCATGGCCTGCCAAGCCAGATTTGCCTATAGCCACATGTACGACACAGTCGGTCCACTAATTCTCGTAAGTCCAAAGATAATGACCCGTGTGGGCCCACAAGCCCATTGGGCCCACACAGCCCATTCTTCCATGCCCAATTTCGGGGCGTTACAGGCTGGATGGGTTTAGTTGTCTCCCCATATGTATTGGGCTTGCATTCATGCTTATTAACTGTTCTGTTTCTGTATTGGGCCTATGGGCCGTTCTATTTTTTTGAATAGGGCTTCGGCCCAAATTACTGTGACTGAATAGGGCTTCGGCCCAGTAACTGAGCACTGAATAGGGCTTCGGCCCAGTTGATACTGAGACTGGATAGGGCTTAGGCCCAGTGGGCTTGAGCTAACTTAGTCTTTGGATGGGCTTTCTGCACACACTGAGTTTTCCAAACTCACTCCTTTCCTTCCATCCTTGCAGGTGAGTCCTAGTTCGAGGACTTAGAGCTGGGTGGGATTCAAAGTGGCCACGAAGACTGCATTTATGGTTTTAAACTTATTTCATTATTTTTAATTACTCATTTTGTTTTAATCTCTGGGTTTGTAATAAGGCCGCTTTAATTACGTTTTGGGTTTATTTTTTTATTTACAACTTATTTATCCCTTGCTTTGTTTATTCTGAAGATGACTATGCGAGTTTTTTTTTGTAAAAAAACTTAATCCAATGTTTTCAAAAGCAATCACACAAGTCGAACTATTTAAAGATAAATAGCAAATCTTTTAATAAGCTGGCAATAACTAGAACGAACATCAAATGGAACTGGGAATTTCTCTTCAAACTTGAAAGTTTTCTTTTCAAAAGCTCACCTTAAACTTAGTAACTAGGCAAAGTAGATTAGTTTTAAGTGATGTGACACTCCAGATTCGGTCATAACGTCTGGGTCGGGTTTGGGGTGTTACAAATAAACCACAAGGTAGCCTGCCGAATAATACTGAACCCAATCCTAGGGAGCACGTTAAAGTAGTCACATTAAGAAATGGGAAAATGCTAGTTGAAATTGAAAAGAAGTTGCTAGAAGATCCTGACAAAGAGAAAGTTGAGGAGACTGAACCCAAGGAGAATGCCCCACCGGTACTTAGAGAATACAATCCACATATCCCATACCCAATAAAGTTAAAGAAAAACCACATGGACGCACAATTCGGTAAATTTCTTGAACTTTGTAAATAGTTACATATTAACTTACCTTTTGTTGAAGATATTTCGCAGATGCCCACGTATGAAAAATTTTTGAAGGAGCTTCTAACAAACAAAAAAAAGTTTGAAGAGCTGTCCACTGTGGAACTCAACGATGAATGCTCAGCTATCCTCCAAAACAAACTACCAACCAAACTAAAAGATCCAGAAACTTTTACTATTCCCTGTTTAATTTGTAGTTTAAATATTGAAAAGGCATTAGCTGATTTAGGTGCTAGTATTAATTTAATGCCTTATAAAGTGTTCAAGCAACTAGGTCTTGGGGAACCAAAACCCACTAGGATGAGTATTCAATTAGCTGATAGATCTGTTAAATATCTTAGGGGTATCATTAAAGATGTGCTAGTAAAAGTAGATAAATTTATATTCCCTGTTGACTTTATTGTGCTTGACATGGATGAGGATGTTGAAGTGCCTTTAATCCTAGGACGCCCATTCTTAGCCATTGCTAGAGCTATTATTGATGTAAGGGATGGTAAACTTGTGCTTAGGGTGAGAGATGAAGAAATCATTTTTAAAATTTATGATGCCATGCGATTCTCTAGAGAACAAGACGATTCCTGTTATTTTATTGATTCTATTAACTACTCTGTTCAAGGTTCTTTTTAGGGAATTGCTCTCAAGGACACGTTGGAACTGTGTCTCGTCCAATATGGGGAGTTGGACGAAGTCACCACTAAAATAGAGAAGGTAATAATTGACTTAAACTTCAACAAACCTTCTCCAAGACAAATAGATTATGAAGGTATTAAGAAAAATGATGAACTAAGACAAAAACCCTCTATTGATGAACCCCCCAAACTGGAACTAAAGCAATTACCCAATCACTTTGAATATGCATTTTTGGGAGATGACTCTACATTTCCAGTGATTATTGCTTCGGACTTGCAAGCTACGGAGAAAGAAGAATTACTCCAAGTATTAAAAGAACATAAAAGAGCCATAGCTAGGAAAATTTCTGACATTAAAGGAATCAATCCCTCTTTTTGCACCCATAAAATTTTGATGGAAGATGAATGCAAACCATGTGTGCAAGCTCAAAGACGATTGAACCCCAACATGAAGGAAGTTGTCAAGGCTGAGGTAATTAAACTTCTAGATGATGGACTTATTTATCCTATTTTTGATAGTGCCTGCGTAAGTCCTGTGCAGGTTGTTCCTAAAAGGGGAGGTATGACTGTTGTTGCCAATGAAAAGAATGAATTGATCCAACAAGAACAGTCACCGGTTGGAGAGTCTGCATTGAGTATAGGAAATTGAATGATGCCCCAGAAAAGACTACTTTCCTTTGCCTTTCATTGATCAAATGTTGGAAAGACTGTCACAGCATATATACTATTGCTTCTTGGATGGACTCTCTGGCTATTTCCAAATCCCGGTAGCCCCTGAAGATTAAGAGAAAATGACATTTAATGTTCATACAGTACGTTTGCTTATCGTAGAATGCCTTTTGGATTATGCAATGCTCCTGCTACTTTTCAGCGCTGTATGCTAGCCATTTTTGATAAACTCATAGAGGAAATCATGCAGGTATTTATGGATGATTTTTCGGTATTCGGTAATTCCTTCCAACTTTGCCTCAATAATTTAGAACGAGTTTTAATACGATGTGAAGAAACAAACCTTGTACTTAATTGGGAAAAATGCCACTTTATGGTTCGTGAAGGTATTGTGTTAGGACATAAAATTTCTTGTAAAGGGATAGAGGTTGATAAAGCAAAAATTGAAACCATTGAAAAACTACCTCTTCCTAATTCAGTTAAGGCTATTAGAAGCTTTTTAGGACATGCTGGTTTTTATAGAAGATTTATGAAAGATTTTTCTAAAATAGCTAAACCCTAAACAAAATTACTAAAAAAAGATGTGCCCTTCAATTTTGATCAAGAATGTTTAGAAGCATTTAACACTCTCAAAGAGAAATTAACTAATGCTCCAAATATAATTACATTTGATTGGAATTTACCTTTTGAGCTAATGTGTGATGTGAGTGATTTTGTAGTAGGTGCAGTTCTTGGACAGTGAAGAGACAAGCATTTTCAGCCCATTTATTATGCTAGCAAGAGTTTGGCGTCTGCACAAGAGAATTACACTACCACGAAAAAAGAATTCCTATTTGTGGTTTTTGCGTTCGACAAATTTAGACCATATTTGATTTTGTCTAAAGTCGTTGTTTATACTGATGATTTTGCTCTTCGTTACCTTTTAACTAAGTCTGATGTGAAACCTCAATTAATAAGATGGATTTTATTATTGCAGGAATTCGACCTAGAGACATAAGATAAGAGAGGGGTTGAAAATCTGGCAGCAGATCACATTTCTAGGCTTGAGAATCCACATCTTAAAAAACTTGATGAGACCCAGATAAGTGAGATTTCTTAAAAAGCTCTTTTCTCGATTTGGAACACCTAGGGCAATTATTAGTGATAGTGTACTCATTTTTGTAATGCTCAGTTTGATAAAGTCTTAAAGAAATATGGAGTGCACCACAAAACAGCTACCACTTACCATCCACAAACTAGTGGCCAAGTCAAAGTAACCAATAGAGAATTTAAATGTATCCTAGAAAAGACGGTCGAGTGAAATAGGAAAGATTGGGCAATAAAAATAGATGATGCTTTCTGGGCTTATAGAACTGCATTCAAAACTCCATTTGAACTTAAACATAAGGCGTTTTGGGCTATCAAATTTCTAAACTTTGATCCTAAACTTGCAGGTGAGAAAAAAGTTAATGCAATTGAACGAGTTGGATGAGTGGCGCGCTAATGCATACGAAAATTTGTGCCTATACAAGGAAGCAACAAAGTAACGCCATGATGCTCATTTGAAACAACATAAGTAATTTGAAGCCGGTGATCTTATTTTGCTATATAACTCGATGCTTAAATTATTCCCTAGAAAGCTAAAATCAAGGTGGTCAGGCCCATTTGTAGTCAAAACCGTCTTTCCATACAGCATAGTAGAGGTAACTCATCCAAACCACATCACTTTCAAGGTAAATGGTCATCAACTTAAACTTTATAATGGTGAGGATTTTAAGAATGATAGAAGAGAGGAGCTTCAGCTCCACGAACCCTCGTAAAGGTGCGCACAAGGTAAGTCGAGCTTAGACCATAAATAAGTGCTTCTAGGGAGGTAACCTGAGCATTAACATTGTTGACTTTCTTAAATTTAGTTTATAACCTCTAATAAACACTAACTGAGTCACTTAAACACAGGTGTTTTTAACCACACGGCCTGGCCCATGGGCATGCCTCCGGCCATGTGCCCATCACGGGTTGAAGCTGTGGGAGTGTTTTTGACTATGTAAAAACAGGGCCTAAAATTTTCCCTAACTAAGGATGCCAACGACTAATCACCACGACTGTGCCATATGGCCATGTGCGAACTTGATTAATTACCACATTCGTGTGGTATGGGTGTGTGAGCCACACGGGTAGGTCACACGGGCGTGGCCATGGTCGTGTTAAAACTGGACCTTGAATTTCGAAAATATGTTGAGAACACGGGATACGATAGATACCCACGGGCGTGCTTTAAGACCGTGCGCAAACCTGACCAAAGCACACGGGCACATGAATCAATACAGATAAACTAACACGGGCATGTGACATTCCTGTGCCCATAACCTAAGGACAACACTGGAAAAATAGCACGGGCGTATGACACGCCCGTGCCCAAACCATGTGGGCGCCTCTGTTCATAACACACGGGCGTGTAACCTAATACACAAGCGTGGGAGGAATGAACGAAGCAGTACATGGCCGTGCGAGGTAGCTGTGTGCACCAACATGCCCAGGGAACACAGGCGTGTTGGGAGACTGTGAGTGGGATGGACCTAAATTTCACAAAAAACAAGGGCTAATTTTAGGCCAAACTGGTATGGGCCACGGTCGTGTGACCCAACACGAGCCTTGCACGGTCGTGGTCCCTATTTGAACACCCAATTTTTTTACTGTTCCTTATCTCTCTCGAATATCCCCACCCTCCCTTCCCTTCCCTTTCTCTCGATCGGCCCCCACTCCGGCCACCTTACCTACTGACGATGAGCTCCAGCCCCACCTAGCGCCATACTCCCCCTCCCTCGCCCCACACACATTCCCCTTCTCCTATTTCCTTTCCCCTCTCCCCCATGCATGCAAAAACTCCCACCACAGCCGCTGTTCGGCCAACTTCTCCCCCTATATCGCCGACCACCACTACCAGCCCACTCCCTTTCTCGACAGGCTCACCTCCATACCTCATCGGGTTCTGATTATTTTTACAACTCCATTTTTGTTTATTTATTTATTTTGATAAGTAATTTTTAGTTTTCATTTGTTATTTCCAGATTAGTCTTGTTTTGGTTGATGATATTGAACAATAAATTTTTTTTTTATATCCTTTCAACTTATATGCTACTCTCATTGATTTCTTGATACTATTGAATACCTAATTCTGTTCGTTTTTGCTCATTAATAACTTTGTTTACTAATGTGAGTTATTATGAATCATTCTTATCATCTATTCTCTTGTTTATACACTCAAATTGATTTTGCATTTCGATACTACCTTAGGATTAAAATATTTAGGACCATCTACAATTTTTCATATACTTGATCACTTTACTTTTATTTGATGCAAGTTTCGTATTTTTCTTTTGTAGATCCATAATGACAAATGCTCGAGAGAAGTCTAAAGTGGCTGTCCTTGCTTCGAAAAAGAGAAAGGGACCCGGTGCTACATCAGCAAGCACATCTGCCGAAGTGCGCCACCCTTTCCTCCAGTTCCCATCAGGAACCCAGGAGGAACTATTTTAGATCCTTCGGGTGAGACCTCTTGGGGTTAGCAGATGCATCGATTGGGCTGCACTAGAGCAGGTCCAACTCTCTGACTCAGTTAGAGCCCTCCTTACGATCGACCCATGGGAGCGTTTCTTTGAGATTTTCGATCCGATGTACATGGAGCTCACCTTAGAACTCTATTCTACATTCCATCTATAGACGGTCATGTCAGAGTTCAACGATTCTGGCACAGTTTAATTCAGTCTCGGCTGCGTAGTGTGCCAACTGAGTGTCCCAGAGTTTAGAGTCACCTTGGGACTATATATAGAGGAATTTATAGACGAAGATGATTTCTCTAACCTCCATCACCACATCCACTATGCTTCTTCCTCTTGTTGGGCGGCGCTCGTCCCTGATTTAGCCACATATGACCTCAATCGCTCCAAGGCATCAGCTCTCTCCCCATCAATGCGATACCTACACGCCATCCTAGCTCATACTTTTTATGGAGCATGGCACACAAGCACGTTTTTGACTTAGCTTGCTTTGTTGCCCTCACCATTCGTCATCAAATGGAGTGACACAGGAAGGGAGCCATTTACATCAGTCCTTATGTGACATGACTCGCATGGCACTTCGGCCTCATCAACATAGTGGCGCAGTCCTCATCGCTCACACTCATCAGCTAGATGTCTCCACAAGGCATCTCAAGTATGCTTTATGTGACAGCCCTAATTTAACCCTAGTCGAAAAGTGTTTTCGGAACCACGAGACCAAGTTATAATAGAGTATGGATGTCATATTTTGTGATTAAAATACGTAAATTAGCATGTGTGATAAATTAAATAAGAAAAATCAATTTTTGGTATGTTTATTTGAGTGAAATGGGACTTGATTGTGAAATTTTGAAGATAAGGTGGCCAAATGTCATAATGCCCGAATGTTAAGGCTTGAAATGCATGGTATTTGCATGGTTATTAAACCATTATATAAGGCACAGTAGTGGAAGGTTAGTAAAAACCATTATATGCATTTTATATTGGAAATTTAAAATGTTATAATTATGATATATAATAAAATATGATATTATATGTGAGTGGAGATAAAAACAAAGCCAACACTTCCATTCTCTTACTTTTAGCCGAAACACTTAGGATAAATAAGGGAGAAATGTTTTTGTGAAGCAAGAGCATTCAGCTCATTTCGTGTTCAAATTAAGGTAAGATTTTGAGTTTATTCTTTAAAATTTTCATGAATTTAGGTTACTTATTAAGTGATTGACATAGCCCATGTACAAAATTTGGAAATGGTGTTCAATCATGCTTTCGGTCATGAGGTAGAAGTATGAATTGGTTGTGGATTTTATGATTTATTTGGTAATGGTGAATAGATGATGTGGAGTTAAGTGAATGTAAATATATGTGGGTTATAAGATGATTTAGAATCGGTTTGTGTGTTTCATTTAAACTTTTAATTGCTGAATGTGGATGTGAGCTATATGTTGGGTAATTTGTTGTTAAATGGTGGAATTAAAAGCATAAGGTAATAAAATTTGATAGTTTTTTGTGGAGAAGAAGTGTCTTGTAATTATCTTATTTGAATTAGTCCTTGGATAGATGGAAATTGATAATTGCTGTGTATGAGTAGTGGCCGAATGAGAATTTAGACAAGGTTAAGATAATGGTTGTGCTTATTTTGATAATATTCGGTTAAATAAAATATGAATAATTATTTAAAGTGAGAATCCTTGTATGAGTATTTAAGGCAGTATGTGAGCTTGGCCTGTAATATTAGGCATTCAATGATTGATGTATTCGGCCATTAGATGAAAGTGGCTACACGGTTTTAAGAATTATTATTTAAGTGGTCGCAAACAAACGTTTTAAGAATCGACCTTAAGCTTTGATATTTCAATCTTCATTATGAATGATGCCTTGATATATATATATATATATATATGTATAGACAGTTACGTGGTAAGTATAAGTAGGAAGTGTTAAAGTTGGATTGTGAATGAATGTAATTAAGGTTATATATACATGGTTAATTGATGATTGCTTATGAAAGTGTCGCCTGTCCATATTATAGTGAAACCATTATTATTACTTTGTTTCTAAAATAATTAGTAAGATAGTAAATTAGTTGAATTGTACTTTCTAGCTCAAGAGCAAGGAAAGGGGCAGACAAGTAAAGGGAAAACGAAAGCACTTGAATAGTCGATCTGAATTGTTCCATCTATCACAAGGTAAGTCTATAAGCACTTGAACCATGGTTATTTTGTATGCAATTGTTGAATATGAATTTGACGAGAATTATTGGAAAATATACATGTAGTTTCGGGTCAGGTATGTGATGTATCATGGACTTAATTAAGTCCTTTGATGTGTTCATAATGAATGAGACCAGGCATTTGGTGTGCTAATAAATATGGCACTATGTGTGCGAAATCATCAACCGAGCACTATGTGTGCAATATCGGTCATATGGCACTATGTGTGCGAAGAATTATGGCACTATGTGTGCGAAATCATTAACCGAGCACTATGTGTGTGATATCGGTCATATGGCACTTGGTGTGCGAAGAATATTTAAAATATAAGTTTTAAAAGAAAAGGGCACTAATGAGGTGAGTGTATGGAATGTATATTTTTGCATTTACTCAATTATGTTAGATCCTATGGAATTGAGAAGTGGATTATAAGATTATGGGTCATTAAGATTCAATAAAGTATAAAATGTAGTTAACCATAGAGTATTAATTCAATTGATTGGAGGATTGTATAACTTGTGGATGAGTCGAATAATTTGAGTGAATTTGATTACTGATCAATTTGAATGAGTATTGACTTTGGGATGGGGTATATTGATATATATGAAATATGAGACAATTTGGTTTTCGAAATGGAATGATGGATACTATCTTGGTCATTGTTACCTTTTGTATTTACTATCTTGAATTACTCTATAAATTTTTGTTTATGACTTACTGAGTATTAACTCACTTAAGTTATTTGTTCATTCTTATTTAGATATTTGTTTCGTTGGGAGCTCGGGATCTTTATCGAAGTCATCACACTTATCATCATCCTTTTTGGTATATTTGAAACTACTTTAAGTTAATATTCATGGCATGTATATGTTAGACATAGTTGTGATTTTATCTTTTGGAAAGATGTAAATGTATATATGTATGGGATAAGCCATGTGAATATGGCATATTATCCATTTTGTTGATATTTTGATAAGTTATGTTTGCTAGTAAGTGTATTTACCTTATGAACAATATGCTCTCTTGCAAATGTTTTGATGTATTGAGGGTGAGGAATTGGAGAGTGGGTTGGTGTTCATGTTGAGGTAAAAAAGTGAATATCTTTTGCATGCCGTGTATGTATATCTATATTGTATGAATGACTTGACCTTAGACATCTTTATGCAAAATGAATAGTATAAAACATGATGGTTTGTGATCAAATTAGGCTATGAAACCTTGGTTACTTCTATGGGTGAATATATGCTCATTTTTTTTGGTTAATGAAATTTTGGCGGATAATTTAGCATTTCATTTTATTAGTGATGAACTATTCATGTGCGTAACTCCATTCTTTATTCATGTGTATGTGAAATGTTTAGAAAGCAAGTTTGGTTTGGTTAAGCCTGGTGACCCATTCCAGCGACGGATTCAGGTTTTAGGGTGTTACACTTTATATGAGGATGATAGAGCGTCATCGTGGGTTTGATCCTCCTCAATACTGTTTAGCTCAGTTTACCGAGTAGGATGACCCCGCAGATATGACTGATGATATCCTTCCACGTTATGAGGATCCACCTTCTCAGCCACCGCTAAGTTATAGACCAGTTCATGCGGCAGCTTCATTGACTGACATTTCTGAGTGCCTTACTCGATTTGAGCAGCGGTGCTTTTAGCGATTTGACCATATTGATGCTACTCTACAGCAGATTTGACAACACCTCCACATGTCACCACCGCCGCCGCCACCTCACGACCCATCTGCCGATGAGGGCTTTTTAGTCCATTAATATTTGCTTTTGTTTTTAATTTTATTTTTATCTTTATTTTCTTTCTTATTTTATTTTTAATTTTAATTTATGTTAACTAAAACTTCTATTAGTATATTTTGAACTTTTCCTTTCTGGCTGTTTCTTAATAAGTAACCATGCTAATCCCATTAATACACCTCCTTAAAATATTATTGATGACTTCGTAGTTTCAAAAGGTTCAAGATGCTTGATGCTATGATAATCCACTGAAGAAAGATACTCCACAACTACCATGTCCTGCTCGACCACGATGCTGAACATCACGAATATCTTCATTATGGAACCCCATCTTCTGCCACCACCGGGGTATCCTCCCCCACCTTCACCTTTGCCTAGTTCATCATGCACTTCAAACGCTTCCTTTCCAAATTAGCTCTCCCTACCCCAAGGATTTCATCCAAAATTTAGGAAGTTTCACTTCTCTCCCTATCTTATGATATTATGCTTATAATCTTATGACCTAACTTTGTACATCGTGGATAGTGTACATCTTAAGTGTAAAGAGGTTATTTATATCTTCATCAGAAAATCCTAAAATTTTATCTGGTTCTCAAATAACTTCCTCATATCACTTTTAGAATGAATTTTGATTGATTTATGATTTTTATTGATATGTTTTGGATTAAAACATAGGTATATGTGCTTTGATTATTTAAACTTTAAGACATTAGAGAATCAAGCATGAAAAGTTGATTTTTGAGAATTAAAAATTTTTCTAGATTGTTTCCCCAAATTTAGATACTATCTTGAAGTTTGAAATTCAAAGGATTGACATCAAAAGCTATAATTTTTGTGAGATTTTGAGCCTTTAGAGCATATATTCTTTCTTGCTCACTTTTATTGTTGCTATGAGTGTGTCAATTTTGATTTTTTATTCTAGAACTTGCGTTGATTATACATGTCAAGACCACACCATTGATTTGATATATCGAGATGATAAAGGCACTTAGGTTTAACCCACTCACTCCATAAAAGCCTACTATTAACCTCTAGTGAACCCCCTTGAGCTTAACAAACTATTCACCGATTTACCCTTAATATTAACCTATAACCCATTATTGTTGAAATCCCCTTAATTAATTTGATGCCTATTTTGTCGAGGTTTGAATTGAATAATTATCTGACTATGTTCTCCTTTCTAGTTAGTAAGTTTAAATATTTGATTTGTTCTAAAAAAAATTTCCAGTTGTTAATTTTTCGTTTAGCATATTTTTATGAAGTTATGTAACTTTTGATCTTAAATGATGTTATTCATGGGGAAAAAGATCAATCCTAGGATATATTCAGCGATGTAATTTCTCAGTATTGGTTATTTCTCTAGTTAGGTAATTTTTCAGTTCAATCTCGATTCTAAGCTTCTCTTTCAGCTTGTGTCTACACCCCTAACCAAAGCCTCGTTACAACCCTCTGAAAGACCTTTTGATCGATGTATCATCTCAATTTATAGTGGTGGAGATTTGATTTTCATGCAAGGCTATTGTAATAACTTTTCATGTTGACTATTGAGTGCTTAATTTCTGAACCCTAAACACTTTGAGTGATTTGAGTGAATCTTTAGTGAGGATGTCAAATCTTGTTAGTTTTGAATTAAAGGTGATTACTTAGATAAAGGGGAAATACCTCTGCTTTTTGTGATAAAATACTCAACTTGGACTGTTTAAGACTTTGATGTTCTTCTAGTTAGATTCTCAATGTATGATTACTTGTAACACCCCTATCCCGTAACCATCGCCGGAATAGGTAAGGGGCATTACCAGACTTGTAACTCAGATCAGATCAGTAGAATTTTGAACTAAACATTCAACAATATAGTTCTATATCCATTGATCAAAACATGCTTTGAAAACTCACATAACAATACATACATTCATTGGGGATCAATTTGAAAACATGCGAAAGATCTAAGGAACTATGAGAAAATTTTCAAGTTAGGGACACACGGTCGTGTCCCTAGCCCGTGCAGCTCACACGGTCATGCCCCAACTTACCTTAACCGTGGGCAACACTGCCAAACACCACACGGTCACCGGACACGTACGTGTGTCCGGTCCGTGCTCAACACTGTTAAATACCACACGGCTACTAGACACGCCTGTGTGTCTAGACCGTGGGCAAAACTGCCATATACCACACGACTGCCAGACACACCCGTGTGTCTAGGCTGTGCGCATGACTGCCTATAAAAATTTTGGGTGCAGGGGTTACACGGCAGAGTCACACGCCCGTGTACCCTGACCGTGTAGCACAATACAGGCTTGATTTAAGCCATTTTGCCACCCAATTGAGTCATCCCTACAAGCATCACATAACCATACCATTTCATAGACAAATTGGCAACCAAAACAAGCATTTCAAACATATAATGGATCATTTCATAGCTAACCAATTTAAACATGAAACTTACCATTTCTATCAACACCATTCATTCTAAATCATATCAATGCCCACACATTCATCACAAACTTTACCATATAGAACACATCATATGAGGCATTCAAAATAAGTTAAACATTTACAAACAAGCCATATCTCATAGCTTGAATAAGTGCCCACAAACATACCACATTCATTATCAAAGCTAACCATAAACATTAACTTAATAACTAGCCTATACATGCCATGACCATCTCATTTATAAAGATTCAAAAGTACCAAAAGCTTGATGGATAGTGTGATAGCAAGTCTCCGACTCGTCTGAAAATCGAGATAGCTTCCGAATCTATAAAACAAGGGAAAGTAAATAGGGTAAGCTTTAAAAGCTTAGTAAGCCTGTATAACATAGAATTTAACTTACCGAATCAATAGGAATAAACATGCCATAAATACCAACCCAAGTCACATGCTCATATTGCCTATTTAACAAGTCCACATATGTTAGTCTTTGTAACCTCATGAATCATTCATTCTCCAAGTGAATCATCCACATGTCATAAAACTTATATGTCAAATACTCATGGCTTTTAATTCATGTAATACTTGTAACTTCTATAACATTTAATCCATATAAGAATCATAACATATATCATATCATGTTTTCATATACTCTTTGTTCATCATGTAACAAGTATCGATAATTGCCCGTTAAACCTTTAAGAACATCGAAGGATACTCGGGATGATACACACACAGTGTATATACGTATAACCTGTAATCTGTCAATGTATCATGTATGCTCTTTCGAGCCTGTAACGGTAAGCCCAAAGGTTGAACATGTGATACCAAAGGATGAACGGTAAGCCCAAAGGCTGAACATATGATCCCAAAGGATGAATGGTAAGCCCAAAGGCTAAACATGTGATCCTGAAGGATAAACATATAGCTCATGAGCTGTGGTGAGTCTGCAACAAATGCAGGAGCTCAAACCACCCTGTAGCCTTACTGACATGTCACTTGTATCCTACGACTTCTATGGTTCGAACGAGACTCGGTAATCAAATGTTCTTATAACCCTTATTCAATTCCATATCAATTCACATATATCCAAATAGGCAATCCCATTCTATAATGATTTACAAATTCATATGGCATTAATACAAATATTACCAACATAATACGAATTGAATTCTAATTATACGAACTTACCTCGATTTCTCGATATCTACTCGTCTACCTTTTGTTTTCCCCGATCAAGTTCCGGGATTCGGTTGTCTTTATCTATATTAATGCAAATTCAGCTATTTAATCACCAACATATTTAATTTAATCCAAAAACATGTATTTTGGCCTATTTACAAATTAGCCCTTAACCTTTCATACTTTAACACTTTAGTCCTAAATTCACAAAATAACAAATTACACAATAGGACCCTCAATTCATCATAGCCGAATATTCAAATAACTCATACAAGCACATATATTTCATTTATTCACAATTCCAACCACAAAAATTCTATCTTTGTCAATTTAATCCTTTTTCGGCATTTTTGTCAAAAACTACTTTATAAAACTTGTATATTTTCAAACAACCATCAATAATTCACCATTATTCATCAAAAATAAGCATGTATTCATCAATGGAATTTTTCAAAAACACAACCAATTTCAGAAATTGAGGTACGGGTCAGTTAAACTGAGCTGCAACGAGCTCAAAAACATAAAATCATTAAAAACCAAGACAAAATCGTAATTGCTAAATGAAGCTTGGCCGAATGAAAAGCTCAAACCCTTCTTTTCTTTTTTTCAAAATCGGTGGAAGATGAAGAAAAATGAAGCATTTTCATGTTTTGTTTTTAATTAAAACATATTATAAAACCAAATGACCATTTTAACCTTTAATAAAACCATTTAAAAACTATATAATATGGACATAAATGTCCACTATCATTTATAATGGATAAATAACCTTTTAAGGACTTCCACAAATAAAGAAAAAGTCATATAAGTCATTTATGCAATAGAACTCCTATTTATCACTTTAATGCAATTTAATCCTTTTAACTGAATTAACTATTTAAATGATAAAATTTCTAAATGAAACTTTCACACAATACATTTATCATGCTGTAAAACATATTTAAGCAATAAAAATAATGTTTCAACTCGGTTAAGTGGTCTCGAAACCACTCGTTCCGACTAATGTCTAAAATGGGCTATTACATTACTTGTGAATTAGTTCAAAACGTCATTGATAGGAATTATAAGTTAAGAAAAATGAATTTTTAATTGTGAGTTAAGGGTTTTGCTTGAGGACAAGCAAATGCTTAAGTGTGGGGATATTTGATAAACCATAATATATAAATATTTTTATCCCATGCTTGGCACATTTATGGATGATTTATCATTAGATTTATGAAATTTGATGCTCCTAATCCTTTAATTTCATGTTTTATATGTAGGTGAGCATAGGAAAGTGAAAAGAGTACGAAACGGGCCAAAAAACGGATAAAATGGGCCAAAATCAGTATTTAACATGGCCTAGGAATTTTTCACACTAGTAAACCACACGCCCGTGTGTGACATACAAAATCGCACATGGCCTAAGCAGCCTCACACAGGCGTGTCCCCTTCGAGCCCTGTTTCAATTCTAATTGAAAAAGGCTAATTTTTAGGTATTTTTGGCGTTCTAAAATCTATAAAAACACCCAAGGGGAGGAACAAAGGGACACACAGAGTAGAAAGTACGAGATTATTCAAGGAATGTCGACCGATTCATCTCGGAAGTAAGGATTTACATTAAGGCTGAATATCTCCCTTCAATTTCTCTCAAAGTTTTTGGGTTCTTTATGTTTTGTTGTTTTCCCTATTTTGAGATGTCTTCTTTTATAAACATGAACTAAATCCCCTAAACACCTGAGGGAGATGAAACCTAAGACGGCTCTTGTTATTAATTTCTGAATTATATGATAAATATTTGATTTGTTCTTAATTGTGTTATTAATTCTTATGTTAATCTTTCAAAATATTAATTTGAGTTGAATGTGCTTATTCTGTGGAGAAAAAGTCTCTATCTAAGAGTGGATCCAACACAATTAAACAGAGTTGATTGCAATCCTAGACATAGGACGACGAAAATCTGCCGGATTATAGTCAAATCTAATTGGGAAATCCATAGATCGAGTTAATGCAACACTAGGGGTTTTAATTAGAAAGAAATTTCAATTAATCAGCCCAGGGTTAGTTGTTTTTAATCTTGAAAGAGATATTAACTTAAATTAGGGATTTCTACGGATAAGTCGTTTAGTTCCGAGTCAAATAACAAGTGAAGTATAGGCGGATTCTTTCTTGGGTATTTTCTTAATCAATTGGTTTCCCAAAACTATTTTTCCTAATTCATTCTTTGTCGTGTTCTTAGTTAATTATTTAGTTTAGTTTAATTAGCTTAAAACAAATCTGTAATACCCCCTAACCTTAAACCGTTGCCAGAACAGGGTTACGAGGTATTACAGGACATATCAGACAACTTACAAATAATTCGTAAATAAAATAATATTCATGGTATAATTTAATTTTGATTGAGATTTATTCGAGTAATCCGAAATATTTTTGTTTTTTTTTTTATAAAATTTTGGCAGCATTTCTGCTTATTTTTACATAGAACCCCCTGCAATTTCAAATCGAAAATAAACCCATGCCAATGTTCAACCAAATATTTTACACATTAAACACTTCTAATCAAGCTCATAATATTGGTTCAATACTTTAATCAAATATCATAACAAATAAAGAAATAATTTATAACTTCATTCTTTATCCAATTTAGTACCAAATTTTACCATTTATATAACTAGTATTTCATTCATCATTCAAAACATGTTAACCATTATTTACAACTCAAAATCATATAGCATAATTACATAACTCACATACTTCCACCTAGTACATGCCACTTAGTATAGAGGAAGAAATACATCACCAAAATTTTCGTGTTAGAGTCGGGATCGTTCCGGATGCTGGACCGGATCCGAAATTCTAATGACCTGCGCACGGAAACAACCACACGCTGAGTATTTTATACTCAGTGGTATTACTATAAATCAAACTATTTAACATTAATAATTTATAAACATCAATCATAAGCTTATAAATCATTTAAACTAATTATATATAATTGAATACCACTTCATAAATCTTTCACATACTGATTCAATTCATAATTTATCTTGTGCATTCTTTCTCGTACTTTCAATAGTGCCAGGACAATCAATCTCATTTTCAAATTTTCATTTCAATTGTTTACCCTATTAACAAGGCTCGGACTCTGACAGATACGCGGATTCCACCCAAACACACCAGAATATCCAACCCAAACACACCAAAATAATGAAATTCTCCGTAACACACCAGTATAATATAGCCTCCCAAACACACCAGTATATCATATCCTCCCAAACACACCAGTATATCATATCCTCCCAAACACACCAGTAAGGCATGAAATGCCTCTTCGGATAAACCGAAGCATATAATAACAGAATCATCTCCTCGGCCGAGCTACAAATCTCCTCATCACATCACAAATCCAATGGCATGCCATTTGTATCAAATCTAGTCCGACAAGTTAATAGGGTATTATTTTTACTTTTCCAATTTCACTTTCATTTCCACAAAAATTTCCAATACTCAATCAATTCAACATCTATTACTTTAATTCATATATAAATACATTTTCTCACATACTCATGTTTAATTTCAAATATAATACTTACCTTATCTTAATTATTCCATATCCATAAATTCAATATACATTTAATAAATAGTTTGAGTTATAGTAATACAAACCCGGAATACGCGTTCACTCCTCGACGATCTTTTCTTTTCCTTTCGATGCCGATGCCTCTTTTTCCTTGTTAGCTACAAAAATAACACAATTCAATTTAATTCATGAGCCTAAACATGCAAATTTAATCATTTTTAAGATATATATAATTTCACCGTTAAGCTGTCTATTTGAGTCACTGTTACTAAATTATTTATATCTTGAACTACAAAACTCCAAATTAATATCCGTAAATTTTCCTTGAAACTAGACTCATATATCTTCTCACCATAAAATTTTCAGAATTTTTGGTCTAGCCAATTAGTACAGTTTAATCATTAAATTCTCCCCTGTTACTCCATTCGACAGTTCTGACCTCTCTCTACTAAAAATCAATTATCTCATTATACAGAACTCGAATAAGGTTCATGTTTATTTCTTTTGAAACTAGATTCATTAAGGAGTCCACACATATAAATTTAACTCCATAATAATTTTTTTTACAATTTTTAATGATTTTCCAAATTCAAAACAGAGTATCTCGAATTCATCCTAAACCAGTCTCACAAAATTTCAAATATCTCTTGATTCATAAATTCATTCCTACACCGTTTCTACTATAAGAAACTAGACTCAATAAGCTTTAATTTCATATCTTATTCATCCTCTAATTCAATTCCTACAATTTTTGGTGATTTTTCAAAGTTAGGCTTCTGTTGCTGTTCAAAACTGTTTCTTGTAACTTATTTTACCATTTAATCCTAATTAAGTTTACTTACTTTCTTAACTTAATTCATACCCTTTTTCTACTCAATTCCTTGCTAAACTCACATTTAACTATCAAATTTTTATCATATTTTCATAATTTCGAATTTATTTCAATTTAATCCTTAAAACTCAAAACTTATACCTAAGTTTTCAATTCAATCCTTTATTCAACTCCAAATCAAAATTTCTTTCAAATAAACCCCAATTCCATCATTTTATTCAACATGAATTTTGTTTAAAAACCTAAGAACTTCCAAACTAACAACTTAATTTCATCAAAAACTTGTTTTAAGACTCCTAAAACATCAAAATTATGAGAAAAGGACTTGATTGAGCTTATCAATTAAACTCCAAGCTTCAAAAACCTATTTTCCCCTTTTCTTTCTTTTTCTTCTTTTCTTTCCCCTGTTTCAATGCTCTCCGTAACTTCTTTCTCCTTTTTCGTTTTATTCCCCCTTTTTTTTTTCTTTGTATGTTATATTTTATATATAATTAATTTAATAACTATCTATTTTAATAACAAATACTAATATTACATTTGGATGCATATTTGTTTTTACATTTGTACCAATAATTTTATTACCATTGTCATTATTTAATTTGTTTCTAAAAAAAATCTCATAAATTTTAATAATTTGATTATTTAATTAACAAATATCTTTTTACTTAAATAATAAGCAATTTAATTATTTAAATTACAAATGTACCAATGTAATTTTTACACATGTATATTTTTATTACCATATAATTATCTACTATTTAATTTATTTAATACTAATACTAATAATAATAATATAATTGATAAATATCTTTTACTTATTATTTAAGAAAATATACAAATATATTACAAGTGTACAAATACATAAATTACACATGTAAAATTTATTATCACACATTTGTCTTTATTTTAATTTGTTTTATTTAAAAAAAATCATATAATTTAATTATCATAAATTCATATTATATAAATTATAGTTATATATCATTAATTAATTACATAATTTAAAACAAATAAAATGATATAATTATATATCATTAATTAATTATATAATTAATTATGTAATATTTTATTTCTCTTTATGCCGCCTCTAATTTCAAATGTGGCTTAATTGCCCATTTGATCCTTTTTATTTTCTATGGTTTTATAATTCAACTTTTGCCCTTTATTCAATATAGTCTTTTGTTTTTCCTGATTTCTTTTAATTAAGCTAAATTCACCTAATAAAAGCCTAATTAGACATACAACTAGACTCATAATTATTCCTAATAATTATTTAAGGATTTAATTTACTAAGACGGAAGCCTGACAATACACTTTTCCGGTGCCTACGGATTTTGGGTCGTTACATTTCTTCCCCCTTAAAAAATTTCGTCCTCGAAATTTACCTGAGAATAGATGAGGATACTGAACTTTCATTGTCTCTTCTGGTTCCCAAGTTGCCTCTTCCACTTTATGATTTCTCCATAACACTTTCACTAATGGAATCCGTTTATTTCTCAACTCTTTTATTCCCCATGCTAATATTTGAATTGGTTCCTCTTCGTAGGACAAATCTGATCGAATCTCAATGTCTTCTATGGGAATAATATGGGAAGGATCTGATTTATATCTTCGAAGCATAGAAACATGAAAAATATCATGAATCTTCTGTAATTCTGGAGGCAAAGCTAATCGATAAGCAACCGGTCCGATTCTTTCAACTACTTCATACGGCCCAATGTAACGAGGACTTAGTTTTCCTTTACGACCAAACCTCAAAACTTTCTTCCAAGGTGATACCTTTAAAAACACTTTATCACCCACAGAATACTCTATATCCCGTCGCTTTAGATCTGCATAAGATTTTTGTCTATCGAAAGCTACTTTCAGTCTATCTCTGATCTTTTTAACTGTTTCTTCTGTCTCCTGAATTAATTCTGGTCCAACTATCTTTTTCTCATTTAACTCTGTCCAACATACCGGTGATCGACATCTTCGTCCATATAATGCTTCATACGGAGCCATCTGAATACTAGATTGGAAACTATTATTATAAACAAATTCTGCTAGTGGCAAATATCGTTCCCATCCTGACTCGAAATCGATGATACAAGCTCTCAACATGTCCTCCAAGATCTGAATTACCCGCTTAGATTGTCCGTCGGTTTGCGGATGAAAAGCTGTACTGAAACTAAGTTTAGTACCCAAAGAATCATGTAACTGCCTCCAAAACCTGGATGTAAATCGTGGATCTCGGTCAGAAATTATAGACATTGGAATACCATGCAATCTCACAATTTCTCGGATATAAACTTCAGCAACCTTCTGTAGAGACCAATCAGTCCTGACTGCTACAAAATGAGCAGACTTAGTAAGCCGATCAACTATCACCCAAATTGCATTCTTTTTGCTTGCCGACAATGGCAATCCTATAATAAAATCCATAGTGATACATTCCCACTTCCATTCAGGAGTACTAATAGGTTGAAGTAGTCCTGTCGGTACCTGATGTTCTGCCTTTATCCGCTGACAAGTCAAGCATTTTCCAACATATTCAACTATATCTTTCTTCATCCCTGGCCACCAATAAAGTTCTCGTAAATTACGGTACATTTTTGTCCCACCAGGATGCAATGCAAAGGTACCATCATGTGCTTCTCGAAGAATCAACTCTTTTAATTCGGAAGTAGCTGGAACACAAATTCGATTTTGAAACCTCAAACAATCATGCTCGTCAATACTAAAATTTTCGGCTGTACCATTCTGAACCATTTCTCTTTTCTTCAATAATCTGTCATATTTCATCTGAGCTACTTTAATCTGATCAAACATCACTGGCTTAACCCTTAATTCAGCTAGCAAGCTACCATCGTTACTAATACTGAGTCGAGCAAACATTGCCCTTAATTCAACCGCAGCTTTTCTGCTCAATGTATCTGCTACCACATTTGCTTTTCCCGGGTGGTAATCTATGACACAATCATAATCTTTCAGAAGTTCAATCCACCGTCTTTGTCTTAAATTCAACTCCTTTTGCGACAGAAGATATTTAAGGCTTTTATGATCTGTGTAAATGTAGCATTTTTCACCATACAAGTAATGTCTCCAGATTTTTAAAGCAAAAATCACAACTGCCAGCTCCAAATCATGAGTCGGATAATTACATTCATGTGGCTTCAACTGTCGAGAAGCATAGGCTATGACTTTTCCTTCCTGCATCAATACACAACCTAAACCACTTAGAGAAGCATCACTATACACAACAAACTCTTTCCCCGACTCCGGTAATGTTAATACAGGTGCCTTTGTCAACATTTGCTTCAAAGTCTCAAAACTCTTTTGGCATTGGTCATCCCAGATAAAAGGAACATTTTTCTGCAGTAGCTTAGTCATTGACAAAGCTATCTTCGAGAATCCATTTACAAATCTCCTGTAATACCCAGCTAAACCGAGAAAACTGCGCACCTCTGATACATTCTTTGGTGCCTTCCACTGAATAATTGCTTCGATCTTCTTCGGATCAACTCTAATTCCAACAGCAGATACCACATGTCCCAGAAATACAACTTCTGACAACCAGAATTCACATTTGCTTAATTTCCCATACAACTGTTTTTCCCGCAGAATCTGTAGAACTTTTCTAAGATGTTGATCATGTTCTGCCTCTGTCTTCGAATATACCAATATATCATTAATAAAAACCACCACAAACTGATCTAAATATGGCTGAAAAATACGATTCATCAAATCCATAAAAGCAGCTGGGGCGTTGGTCAACCCAAACGGCATCACCAAAAATTCATAATGGCCATAACGAGTACGAAAAGCAGTCTTAGGCACATCACTTTCCTTCACCTTCAACTGATAGTACCCGGATCTCAAATCAATCTTAGAAAATACTGAAGCTTCCTTCAGCTGATCAAACAAGTCATCTATACGAGGTAAGGGATACCGGTTCTTAATCGTCACTTTATTCAACTGTCGATAATCAATGCATAACCGCATAGAACCATCTTTCTTTTTAACAAACAATACTGGAGCTCCCCAAGGTGAAATACTTGGTCGGATGAAGCCTCGGTCTAGTAAATCTTGCAATTGCACTTTCAACTCTTTCAGTTCAGTAGGCGACATTCGGTATGGAGGTATGGAAATTGGTGTTGTACCTGGATATACCTCAATAGCAAATTCAACCTCTCTATCAGGTGGTAAGCCCGGTAATTCTTCTGGAAATACATCTGGAAACTCACATACGGTCCTGATCTGACTACATTGACTCCCAACTGAATCAGAATTAATAACATATTCCAAACATGCTGAACAACCCTGATGAAGTAATTTATTAGCCTTCACCGCTGAAATGATATGCATCGAACCACTGGTACGGATACCACTTACCTCAATTTTGTCCCCATTTTCTGTCTGAATACTAAACCTCTTTTTATAGCAATCCAAAACTACCCCATGTTCATATAACCAATCCATACCCAAAATTATATCAAAGTCGCCGAAAGGCATAATCAACAAATCCACAGGAAACATTTTATCATGTATTATTAATGGGCATCTCCGACATACTCTATCTACGGATACAGTTTGTCCCAAAGGGCTAGACACCTCTATTAAAACTTTAGACATTTCAGATTTTAATTTTCCCGACTCAACCAGTTTTGAATTAATGTATGAATGTGACGACCCTGGATCAATCAATGCATAAACAGGTTCAGAATATAATAGAAATATACCTGTAACAACATCATGTGCATCTCCCTCCTCACGGGTCCGAACTACGTATGCTCTGGCCGGTGCTCTGGCCTCTGACTGTTGTGTAACTATATCACTGTTTCTTCTGACACCTCCGCCTCTAGACACAAAACCACCCCTAGTAGATCCTCTGCCACGAACAGAAGGCACTAATTTCTGCGATGCTGTAGGTGTGGCACTTTCACTTTTTGGACAGTCTCGAATAAAGTGATCTGTGGACCCGCATCGAAAACATCGTCGAGTTACCCTCCAACATTCACCTAAGTGCTTTTTCCCAAAATATTCGCAATCAGGAATATCAATGTTTCGTGAAGACCCTCTTGCACTACCGGTAGAACCTGTAGTTTGCTTCCTCTGGCTTCTTTCACCTCGATCTGATTGAGTATTCGACCTCCAGCCACCTCTGAATTCTCTGAATCTCTTTGGTAAAGGATTAGAACTGGTGGTTCTCACACGTTTCCCAGCTGATCTGCTCATTTCTGACTTTTTATTCAGGCCCAGTACCTGTTCTATCATTTTCGCCCGCTCAACCAGGTCAACAAGTTCAGAAATATTAAGACCTACCAGTTGAATCTTAATTTCATCTCGAAGTCCCCGTAGAAATCGTTTACAGCTATCAGCCTCGGTTGGAACATATTCTAAAGCATATCTACTCAGTCTAGAGAACTCCCGCTCGTAATCCAATACTGACATGTTACCCTGGCTTAGCACTAAAAACTCTTGCTTTTTCTCTTCGATGTACATTTCCTCGATAAACTTTTTCTGAAATTCTTTTTGAAACAAATACCAGGTTACCTAATCATTCGGCAAATGTCTAACCACAGATTCCCACCAAAGATACGCTTCTCCTTGTAACAATGATACAGCACATATTAGACTCTCTCGGGGGGTGCAATATAATTGTTGTAAAACTCTCTTTGTTGATTCTATCCAATTTTCAGCAGCGGACGGATCAACTCCTTTTAATCCCTGAAACTCCGTGGCACCGTATTTTCGTAGCTCTTTAATCGGGGCCCGTCTGACAGTAGGTACTGATGTAGTAGCAGGTATAGTTCCTGCTATACGCTGGAATGCATCGGCTATAACTCTTAATATATCAGAATCATTCCTACCTTTTTCATCTCTCTCCCTATTGTTTTCTCCTTCCACAATGGGAGGTTGATTCCTAATCGGGTTCACACTAGGAGTAGCTGAGTCACTTTCATCTAAACCATATGATTCTTCATTCAGATCAAAATATTCATCAGACATCTTTGATCTATAAAACAGAAACAATTAAATAGGTCAGCATCCAAGAACTTGAATAAGGTTCATGTTTATTTCTTTATACAGAACTTGAATAAGGTTCATGTTTATTTCTTTTGAAACTAGATTCATTAAGGAGTTCACACATATAAATTACACTCCATAATAATTTTTGTACAATTTTTAATGATTTTCCAAATTTAAAACAGAGTATCTCGAACTCATCCTAAACCAGTCTCACAAAATTTCAAATATCTCTTGATTCATAAATTCATTGCCTACACCGTTTCTACTATAAGAAACTAGACTCAATAAGCTTTAATTTCATATCTTATTCGTCCTCTAATTCAATTCTTACAATTTTTGGTGTTAGGCTTCTGTTGCTGTTCAAAACTGTTTCTTATAACTTATTTTACCTTTTAATCCTAATTAAGTTTACTTACTTTCTTAACTTAATTCATACCCTTTTTCTACTCAATTCCTTGCTAAACTCACATTTAACTATCAAATTTTTATCATATTTTCATAATTTCGAATTTATTTCAATTTAATCCTTAAAATTCAAAACTTATACCTAAGTTTTTAATTCAATCCTTTATTCAACTCCAAATCAAAATTTCTATCAAATAAACCCCAATTCCATCATTTTATTCAACATGAACTTTGTTTAAAAACCTAAGAACTTCCAAACTAACAACTTAATTTCATCAAAAACTTGTTTTAAGACTCCTAAAACATCAAAATTATGAGAAAAGGACTTGATTGAGCTTATCAATTAAACTCCAAGCTTCAAAAACCCTATTTTCCCCTTTTCTTTCTTTTTCTTCTTTTCTTTCCCCTGTTTCAATGCTCTCCGTAACTTCTTTCTCCTTTTTCGTTTTATTCCCCTTTTTTTTTCTTTTTATGTTATATTTTATATATAATTAATTTAATAACTATCTATTTTAATAACAAATACTAATATTACATTTGGATGCATGTTTGTTTTTACATTTGTACCAATAATTTTATTACCATTGTCATTATTTAATTTGTTTCTAAAAAAAATCTCATAAATTTTAGTAATTTGATTATTTAATTAACAAATATCTTTTTACTTAAATAATAAGCAATTTAATTATTTAAATTACAAATGTACCAATGTAATTTTTACACATGTATATTTTTATTACCATATAATTATCTACTATTTAATTTATTTAATACTAATACTAATAATAATAATATAATTGATAAATATCTTTTACTTATTATTTAAGAAAATATACAAATATATTACAAGTGTACAAATACATAAATTACACATGTAAAATTTATTATCACACATTTGTCTTTATTTTAATTTGTTTTATTTAAAAAATCATATAATTTAATTATCATAAATTCATATTATATAAATTATAGTTATATATCATTAATTAATTACATAATTTAAAACAAACAAAATGATATAATTATATATCATTAATTAATTATATAATTAATTATGTAATATTTTATTTCTCTTTATGCCGCCTCTAATTTCAAATGTGGCTTAATTGCCCATTTGATCCTTTTTATTTTCTATGGTTTTATAATTCAACTTTTGCCCTTTATTCAATATAGTCTTTTTTTTTTCCTGATTTCTTTTAATTAAGCTAAATTTACCTAATAAAAGCCTAATTAGACACACAACTAGACTCATAATTATTCCTAATAATTATTTAAGAATTTAATTTACTAAGACGGAAGCCCGACAATACACTTTTCTGGTGCCTACGGATTTTGGGTCGTTACAAAATCCCCTTTAATTTTTAGGCTAGATAATAAGAAGAAAGTTAATACTAGTACTTTTAGTCCCTGTGGGTTCGACATCCCGGTCCTGCCATAAGCTATACTACCATTCGATAAGTGCGCTTGCCTTTATCGTGATAATAGTTAGTTTTTAGGTATGATCATATCACATTAGTGTGACACTTTTACGCACCCCGAGCTGATTTAGATGATGCCGATCTTGTTTGGGTTAGTGACAACTTGATCAGTCCTGCCTAGCCACCAGTTGCACCGTCGATTTGGTTTTACATATTGGGCCCAGTTTGACCAATTTTTGGGTCTTGATCTCGATTTTCAGGCTCCCAGGCCCAATTTAAGATCTTAGATCCAATATTCATGTTCAATTACCCATTTGGCCAATTGTTTGACTTGAAAATTAATTTTCAAAAATATCATATTAATTTTAATTAATTTTACTAATTTAAGTTTACTTGATGAAAATTAATTTTCCCAAAACTCACTTAGATTTTTCAAATTATTTTTTCGGGAAAATTATTTAATCAAATTCTCTAGTTGAACAATTCTCACAACCACCTAATTTAATTCCACATCGAATAAATTGACTCAATTAAATTATTTCCAAACTCATAGAATTTTCTTCTGATTCAAATGCAGTTCGATCGAGCTTTTGCTGAGCTAGCGGAGGAACCAATCGAACATATACAATTAGGCTCTAGTAATTGCAAGTATGTCCAGAAGTATCATTTTGATAACTCAGAATTATTTAATCATGGAGTCAGTCCAAAAGAAATATCATGATTGAAAACTCCTTATTATATATTCTTTATGAAAGCAATTCATCCAACTGCTTTGTCCAATGACCTCCTCATGTGTCTGTTACCCTCATATGGTATCATTGATTCCTCTGAGTTAAATCTATTCACTCAATACAACCCTATTTTATCTCATTCTCACCATTGTGTCTTCCTAATAATTAATATGATCACTTTCAACAAATGATTGTGATAAATTGCTCGTTAAAGAACAAGCAACCCGTGGCCATATTTCATATTTATCAATCCACATAATGCCAATAAGAGGATATCTTTAACTCTTTAATTGAGATATGAATTCCACTATTGCTAGTAAAGCCATGCCATACACAAGTCATGTACCCAACATACCAACTATAAGCTCGATCATCTTTATATTGATATTCATAATAAGTAATCTTTACAATTATACTAGATGATTCAATATCAATTCAATTTACCAATCAAAAAATTATATAACCATTTAAAATCTGCCTAATGAACAATATAACAGATTCTGATACGCGGTTAACCATCCAGAACACACTAGAAAAATGAAGAGATTAAATATTAATTTTTTTTACTACTAAATTTTATAAGTGTTGAATTTATATTAATTTTTTTAGTAAATTAGTAAATATAAATACTGAATATAAATGAGTTGTTTGATAAAAATAAAAATTGATTTTTAAAGTATTATTTATTTTTATTTTAATCTTATTAATATAATATTTTATATTATTTTGAATAGTTTTGGATGAAAGATATATATGTTAATTTGAATATATTATTTTTTAAAAATAATTTATTTCAATTTTCTAATAAAAATTAAGATGATTATCAAATACATTTAAAATATTAAATGCTGAATATTTTTATTTTCAATAAAATAAAAATTTTTATTTATTTATCAAATAAACCTTAAATTTAATAACTTTATATTTTAAAATATTTTTTATTTATTATTTCTTTCAAAGTAACATAGGCAATGTTTAAGCTAAAAAAGAAAGCAAATAATGTTTATCTATTACTCTTTACTTATAAATTTTTTTTTAAAGAAAAGTCATATTCATTAATAAATCTAGTACAATAAACTCAAGCTATCAAGTTTACCTAATACACCTAAATTCTAACTCCCCACATTATCATCCAAATTAAAATTGTCAGTATTGACAAAATTAATAGTAACAAAAGGACAATTAATAGAATCAATGTTGTTCGCTCTCAATAGAGCTCCTCTTGCTAAAACACAAGCGGCTTTATTAGTATCTCTACGAATCCAACATAACAAAAAAGATTGAAATTTCAAGGCAATAGAAACACTCCATCAAGGCAAAAAGCTTGTCAAAGCCTTTGATTATTAGTCGCCATTATAATTTTGTCTAAATGCAAAGACTGGGCCTCCTGTACCGTAAGAATTTTTGTATTATATAAAGTTATTAATAATCAAAAGATTAAAAAGTCGTATAAATTTCTGTACTTTTTAGTACTTTTGAAATTCAACCCCTTTATTTTTATTTCAAAAGATTTAATTACTCTATTTTTTTATATTTAAAAATACAATTTGAATTATTAACATTTTTATTAACAAGTGTTGATTACAGTGGCAATGCACATTGCACTTTCAAGGGGAGAACTTTATTTGAACATTGAAGACGACATTGTTAGAAAGAGCAATAATAAACTCTGAACATAATTGTACAACGAACATGAAAAGTACCAAAAAGTTATTAACATTGTTAATTTTTTTTATTAAATTTAGGAGCATCATAACGTGAATATTTTTAATTATATTGTTATCAAGTGAGTATTTTTCGTACTTTAAAATGTCATACCAACAAAGTTAAGAAATTTTTTTAACAATGTTAAAAATTGGACCTGAATTTTGAAATTTGAAATATAGAGGAACTAAATTTCTTAAAATAAAATACACGGACTAAACTTTAAAATTACAAAGAGTATAAAGACTTATAACATATTTAACGTAATTATAATTGTTTGTCCAAATTTAGTATTAGTTTATAATTTAACCTAATTATACGTATATTTATTTACAATAGACTTTTTTTATTTATAATTAACATATCTTTTGTGTTTTGTTCCTGACTTTAATATAATACTAATTTAAATATATTACATTAAAATGATACATACAATCAATGCATGACTAAAAAACTAGTATATATATAAAATAAGAAAATTTCGCATCAACTCTAAAGTGCATAAGTTTAAGTATAAAAGAATTGAGAAAATAGTGGTAAAATGACATCCACAATCGTAATATGGATAATTAGAAAGAAGAGAGCAATTAAAAGGAAGATGTTGGTATTCTTAAAAAGTCTGTATGGATATCAAAATATTTAAGTGTTATAGGACTAGTGTAACATCTCCAATCCCAACAATGAGCTGAGGCGTTACATAGAAAACAGACTTGTACACAATTGAATTTATATACTTTATTTCACATAATTTTAAACCAGTTGAGGCGTTAACCTAAAATTTTTAAATGTTAAAACAATGAAAATGGGTGTAAACCATATGATATAAACGTTTTAAGTAAATAGAATAAAACTAAGAGTTATCATAAATACCAGGTGGGCTAGATTCTTTTACGAAATTCCCAAAGGCAATAATGGCGATAAATCTTGTTTAAAACAGTTTGGCATATACATTTAGGAAATACCTCATAAACCATAGTTGTTAAAAGTTTAACTAATCCCTCAAGGGCAACATTCTTTTAAAATAGTAATTTAATGGTGAAGTACTATTATTATAGATCCAGCTACAAAATAGAATTACACGCCACCCTAAAAAGAACATATGCATATTACAAAACAAATATAGGTGAATCTTACAATAGAGGTCGCTCTTTTTGGCTAAGTCCCTTCAACAAGCTCTATGACGAAGTACCTGTAACACCCCTAACCCGTATCCATTGCCAGAACAAGGTTATAAAGCATTACTGGAGTTTACAAATCAAACAGACAAAAATTTCAAACATTTCATATCATATAATATTCATGTCAGAAAACCAACCGAAATAATACATATTGTCCCTTATACGAGCCCTCGAGGCCCAAAATACGCGTTAGAAACAAATCGGGACTAAATTGGATATTCAAAGAATTTTTCGAAAAACATTGAAATTTTTCAAACTATAGGGGTCACGCAGCCGTGTGACCAGGCCATGTGACTAACATGGCCAAGAGACACATACGTGTCTTAAGCCGTGTGGGCATTCAAAATAGGGACACACGGTCATGTCCCAGCTTGTGTCCATGCTCGTGTAATTCACTGACTTGTGCCATACAGCCAAGCCACACACCCGTGTGCTAGGCCTTGTGAGCATTCTAACTTGCACTCTTAAAAAGATACAATGGACACATGGCCGTGTCACATGGCCGTGTGTCACACACAGCTGAGACACACACCTGTATCTTTGCCCGTGTGGACGAAAATAGGTCATTTTCAAGCCACATTTCTCACCCAATTTGATACCAACCTAAACACAACAATTTGCATATAACCAAGTCATAAATAGACATCCAAAACCAGCCAAGATCAAGTTTAACATATAATATCAAGAAACATGTATGAAATCAACAATAATCAAACTTCCATGTACATATAATTTCCACTTCATGTAACTATATATATCATGTACAAATCATTTTCATATATCTCTTGTAAATACTTGTAGTAGTTCGTATTGAACTCACGTAATCTCGTAACAGAACAGTGCCCATTGAACCATTTAGAATATTGTTGGATACGCGGGTAGTACACATGAGGTGTACTGAACTATAATCTGTCAATTCATGTACATGTATGCTCATATGAGCAGTAAACGGTAAGCTCCCCCGAGTTGAATAACGGTAAGCTCCTCCGAGCTGAATAATGGTAAGCTAATATGAGCTGAGTATCGGTAAGCTCATAAGAGCTAAATTCGGTAACCCTACAGACATGTCATTTGTATCCTACAAATTCCTAAGGTTCAAATGGGACTCGGTAGTCGTCGTATGTCATCGGATATGTGATAAGTAATTATACATAGTAATTTTACAACCCACATATATATATTTCAATTAAAGCATATAAATATGCAATTTAATTACATGATCTTACCTTGATGAGGGTACGTAGATAAAGAGGCGACTAATCTAATATTTTCTCTTTGCCTCGATCTAACTTCGTACCAGGTCTAACAGGATTTATATGGATAAATTTAACCCAATTCAATAAATTTCACATTCAATTTAGTGCTTCATGTGATTTTGGAAAATTACCATTTTGCCCCTATACTTTTAATGCTTTCCACTTTAGTCCTTATCTCATAAAAATGGAAATTTACGAAATTCCATCACAACCCATCATAGCTGAATATTAATCTAGTCCCTAGCAAGCCCTATATTTCATTTATTTCACAATTTCACCACACAATTTATCATATTTTTCAATTTAATCCCTAATTGATAATTTCATCAAAAATTCCTTTACACAAGTTGTTTATCTAACAATAACCATTCTTTTTCTATCTTCAAACTTCAAAACTCAAGCATGCTCATCAATGGAAAAACCTTAATAGTTTAAAAAATTTGCAAATTAGTCCCCGGGCTAGCTAGATTAAGCTATAACAATCTCAGAAACATAAAAATCATTAAAAATGGGACAAAAATGCATACCTAAGTGAATTTTGAAGCTTGGCCGAACCCTATCTCCATTTTCTCCAAGTAGAATCAGTTTGTGGTGTATTTTGAAGAAGATAAACATAATAAAATTGTTTTGTTTTATTAATATATCATTTAATTACCTATTTACTTAATTAGCCTTTATAATTAATGCAAATTACAAAATTTCCAAGCCATTATCATCCACTAACATATTAATTGGCTATTTACCATATAAGGATCTCTACTTTAAAGTTCCATAGCTATTTAATACTTTTAACTATTAGAACTCAACTTTTGCACTTTATGCGATTTAGTCCTTTTCATCAAATTGAACATGTAAACGGTAAAATTTCTTAACAAAATTTTTATACGATAATACTATGTGTTGTAGACGATAAAGTAATAATAAAACAAATTTTTTTACTTCAAATTTGTGGTCCCAAAACAATTGTTCTGATTTCACTGAAAACGGGTTGTTACAACACTATTAGAAGAGTTCTGTAACACCTCTTACTCGTATCCGACACCGAGATAGGTTATGAGGCATTACCTTACTAAATTACAGGCAACACTTCAACTTACACTCATTGAAATGTGTCCCAATTTAAAACTTTTTCAAACAATGTCCTACAGACCTTCATATGGGCCTACGAGGCCTAAAACATGGTTTAAAACTGATCCGGGACCATTTCTGGCACTTGGGAAACTTTCAAAAAAATCCACTAAAACAGGGTACACGCCTGTGTGGAAGGGCAACACGCCCGTGTGGCCTCTAGACATGGCCGTGATGATGGCCCGTGTGTCTCACACGGCCTAAGCACCTAAGTACACGCCCGTGCCCTTTGTCTGTGTGGATTTATTTTCTAACTTCAAACCTATAGTGGTTTTCACACGACCTGGCACACGCCCGTGTGCTTAGCCTGTGTCCCTCACACGGCCATGACAAGCCCGTTTCGCAGCCCGTGTGCAAAAACCTTGACATTCTGTTTCTGACGTCAGCAATCACATGGCCGTGGCACAAGTCTGTGTGCTTGGCGATGCCCTCTACACGGTTGACACACACGGCGGTGTCTTAGCCCGTGTGTTTACTACTGGACATTTAATACAAAAAATTCAAGGTGTTGGGGACACACGGCCTAAGTACACGCCCGTGGGGCAGACTATGTGTCACACACATCCTAGACACATGCCTCTATGTTTACCCATGTCGACAAAAATAGGCTATCTACCAAGCCTCTTTGCCACCCTAAAACAAGATCAAACACATCCAAGCATACCAATAGCCATAAATTGGCATCCACAAACCATGCATTCAATCTATTACTCCTAGCACATACAATTGCTCATGCTAAATTCTCATTCTTGAAAATGCTATCATTGCATTTGATACCCAATGGTAAATATTTGCCAATAACTTTGGCCTTATACAAAATGAAGTATTTCAAAGACAAGCTAACATATTTGGCTTCAAAATAATATAACACTTAACAAACGAATAAAGTCCTATACATGCCATATTCTCAAAATGCTAATGCTAACTATACCAAATGCTTATGCCGATAGTGTGAACGAGACCTCTGATGTCCAATGATCCATTAGCTATTTGGGCGGCACTAAAAGAAAATGGAAAGGAGTGGGGTAAGTGTAAAGCTTAGTAAGTCATCAGTAAATAAATAACAACAATTTACCAAATCATGACAAACTTTCATTGCATGACAAATTATGTATGATACAAGGAATAGCCACAACATAACGTACTCGATTCCATCCTTTACTAATAATACAACATGCTAGTGAGCTCAAATTTCATGCGTTACACTTAAGCACTTGCACCACTTACAAAAGGTCATCACAAGATCTCACAACTATGCATTTACTCTGAATTTTCCCGTTGAACTATTTAGAATACTAAAGGATATTCAGTGAGCCTCCAACGTAGGGCATCGAGCTGATGCCATGTCCCAGACATGGTCTTACACTAGCTCACATATCAAGTCGACGCCATGTCCCAAACATGGTCTTACACTGACTCTCAATGAATAGAGGTCGATGCCATGTCCTAGACATGGTCTTACACTGGCTCTCTTCTATCAGTACCGATGCCATGTCCTAAACATGGTCTTACACTAACACATCTCTAAGCCTATGCAATGTCCCAGACATGGTCTTACACTAGCTTGCCTGACGAGGCCAATGCCATGTCCCAGACATGGTTTTACACTTGCACTCGTATCAACGCCGATGCCATATCCCAGACATGGTCTTACACTGGCTAGCACATATCCGTGTTGATGCCATGTCCGAGACATGGTCTTACACTAGCTCTCGTATCAACCCTAGTGTCACAACATGAATATCAAATCTATTCTTAAAGTTCAACCGGGCTCTATTACGCATTTTCTCAGCTTTTCATGACTAAACATCATCATTCGACAATTCATGCTCAAATAAACATTCTCATACATAGCTCAATTCACAAGGCATTATCTTATGATGAAACAATGATTTCATGCATAAAAATTAGTAATGTTGTATTATTTACTTACAACTTACCTCGGTATACAAAATGAAGATGACTATTCGGTTTAATCGATTTGCTTGGCCTTCCCCTAGTCTAGGTTTAGATTTGGTAAATCTTGATCTATAACAATGAAAATTCACTAATTTAATAACCAATCTAATTTAAACAAGTCAAGAATCAAAATTTTGGCAAAATGACCATTTTGCCCCTAGACGTTGGCAAAATGACCATTTTACCCCTAGGCTCAGAAATTGATTTTTATCGAATTTCCTTATTTACCAAGCCTAACCGAACTTTTTTCAATTTTATGGCAACCCAAAATTCCTATTATTTCACACACTTAATCTTTATTTTACAACTTTACAACTAAGTCCAATTTAGGTGTTTTCCATGAACAACCTTTTTACAAAAGTTGTTTATTAAACAACCATGACTCATTTTCTTCCATAAAAATCCAGCAAACAAAACTCATTCATTAATGGAAAAATTCTAAACTCTCAACCATGTTGCAAATTAGTCCCCTCAATAGGTAGTTCATGCTACAAGGGTTCCAAAAATGCAAAAATATTCAAGAAAGACCTTAAAAATCACTTGTTTATGAGTGCTAGAAGTTGCTGAAAATTTTGAAGCTTCAAAACCCTCTAATGGCTGATATTTTAGGTGAAGGTGAAGGCAAAAAAGAAAGAAAAATTGAAGGCTAGGTAATTCGGCTATTATTTTTGCCAAATTAAGTCACCTAACTTTGACTTTTCTTCTTTTCTTGTCTCCTATGCTTCTCATGGCCGGCAACATATAACTAAAGGCCTATTTGCCCTTTAAAACCTCCAAATTTTAATTCTCTAGTGTTTTAACTCAATTTACTAGTAATTTGCAACTTTTATCTTTTATGCGATTTAGTCCTTTTTCGCGATTAAGCCTTCAATCGCGTAAATTAATTCACCAAAAATTTCATGCACCCTTATAAAAATACTATAGCACATAAAATAATTCTAAAATAATTTTCTCTAACCTCGGGTAAGTGATTTCGAAATCACTATTCCGACTAAGCCCAAATTAGGGTTGTTACAAGTTCGGTCCAATCAAGACAATTACAAGAGCAGGTACAGTACTACAACTGCATATATACAATAAACATAAACTTATATATCAATATTCTACATACAAAACATGTAACACCCCAAACCCGGCCTAGACGATATGCCAAATCTAGCAATGTCACATGATAGTGTATTTTGAAAACTAAGTTGTTGCGATAAAATTAGTTCTACTTTATTATCTTTCTTTAACTTTTACTAACCCTAAAAGAAAATGCTTCACTCATTTTAAACATTTTTTTTAAAAACATATCTCCTTTTAGAAGCTTTAATAAAAACAGTTTATGTGATCGTGAGTAGAAAATACTTTAACCTTTTGAACCGAATTCCCAACGATTAGTAGCTATAAGTCCATAAAATAAATAAATAAGTAAAAACCCAAATTAAAGCAAGAGTTTCAAAGAGTCCTCAAATTACAACTCAATAAATCAATAATAAATAAACCATAAATCATAAATAAAAAACCATGAAAAGTCCAAAATTATGGTCACCATCGAATCCTCTGCTGCACCGATCCGTCTAGGTTTGGGGATTACCTATGCACATTAAACAAAAGGGTGAGTTTTCGTAAGCTCAGTGTGTAATCCTACAAAAAACAAATAATAGCAAAACATAGTACATAGTCAAAATAGTCTTGGGCCTAAGCCCCTTACAATATCAGTATCAGTTTGGCCTTTGCCCAGTTTAGTATCAGTATCAGTATGCACAAAGGCCTTAGCCAATCACAATATCAGTAACAGTTATACAACATTTATTGTAACACCCCTTACTCGTGTTCGACACTGGAACAAGATACAAGGTGTTACCGAACATAAACATACATGTAGCCGATCATTTTCGAGTCACAAATTTCCCTTCAAATTTAAAAATTTTAACTCATACTCATGATGTCCCTAATATGGGCCTATGAGGCCCAAAACATACGTCGAGAGTGGTTAGGGACCAAACTGAAAATTTTCGAAACCTTTGAATCGCTGGGAAATTTTTCCTATTTTGGAGAGTCACATGCTCGTGTGGTCACACATGCCCGTGTCCCTCAGGACATGCCCATGTCCTCCACCCGTGTAACTCTCTATTTATGACGTCATCATTCATTTAGGGTCACACGGCCAAGTCACACACCCGTGTGTTAGGCCGTGTAGCCACCCATGTAAATGAAAGTGAGGCTATTTTCCAAGCCTTCTTTCAACCAACAAGGCATTCAATTGGCCACATTCAAGAGATAAATTCATTATTCAATGACACATTAATCATGCATATCATCACACATAACTTAACCATTAACCACATGCAGCTTACACCATCACCATTATGCCACAATTAACATTTCAACATCATGCACACTCACTCACCCAAATCATGTATCTTTTACAATCACTCATTTATGGACCACCTCAGCACAAACTGAAACATAGCTAATATTAGCCCCCTCAAATGATTTTATAGAATACTAAATTTTTCAAAGGGCATAAACCATCTACTTAGACCAACCCATAATAACAAATATACTCACACTCAAGTCCTTATACATGCCATAGACTATAAATACTTGATAACCTTTTTATATCGACCCATAGCTTGATAGCGTGATTGAGTCTCCGGCGACCTCCAACTCGAGCTAGCATATGTGATACTATAGGAAAAAGGAAAGGAAGGGAGTAAGCATTTTAGCTTAGTAAGTATGCAAGTAACAAACAAATTCATTAACATGCTTTTATAAGTCTTCAAAATATGTCCTGAAAATCATATCATCATAATTGCACAGAGTTCCACTTTTACTCATGGTTATCTTAAGCTATTTACTCGTGTCATAGTCACTAAATTATTTTTGTCTTGAGTTACAAAACTCCAAATTTAGATTCGCTAATTTTCCTTGAAACTAGACTCATATATCTCCTTACCATAAAATTTCCAGAATTTCTAGTTTAGCCAATAAGTACAGTTTATTCATTAAATTCTCCCTTGTTTCGCTATTTGATGGTTCCGAGCCCTCTTCACTAAAAATCAATTATCTCCTCATACAAAATTAAGATAATGTTACCTTTTCTTTCCATTGAAAGTAGACTCATTAAGGAATTTAAGCATATAAATTATAAACCATAATTATCTTTATACACCTTTTAGTGATTTTTCAAAGTCGGAACAGGGGATTCCAAAATCCATCTAACCCTGTCTCAGAACGATACAAATATCTCATGATATGAGATTCTTTTGCTTACTATGCTTCTTTCATGTGAAATAGACTCAATAAGCTTTAATTTCATATCTCATTCAACCTCTAATTCAGTTTTCTCCATTTTTGGTGATTTTTGAAATTCACATAACTATTGCTGCTAAATATTTGATGATGACTAACTATTGGAATGGCTAGCATTGAACATGTTTTCCTTGTATTACCTCAATTTATGCACACATAAAACCAAGCATGTTCAATGCTAGCCATTCCAATAGTTAGTCATCATCAAATATTTACAAGTATTCACAGTAGCACACACTCAAAATCAACCTTACCACAAGTTCAATCATATGTCGAACAGATTGCTGATAATTTACCCACACATACTTGCATTCATCATTCACATAGACGCATTTGTTCACACTTTGTCATTTCCCCATTGAACACATCAGAATACTAATGGATACATCGAGATGTTTCATATAGTTCCATACTCGTAGCCAAAGCTACTTCATTTCACAGGTTTCAAATAGGTTCATTCTCGAGCTAATCACATTTAGCACAATGCCATGGACTTATTTCACTTAGATGCCATGGTCTTATTTCACTTAGCACAATGCCATTGACTTATTTCACTTAGGTGCCATGGACTTATTTCACTTAACACAATACCATGTATTTATTTCACTTAGGTGCCATGGATTTATTTCACTTAGCACAATGCCATGGACTTATTTCACTTAGATGCCATGGACTTGTTTCACTTAGATTCTGAGTGGCATATCACTTCTATCCATTTATATTCTTAAGGTTCAACTGGGAAATTCCTCACTTATTGTCACTTTGTTGAATACATCAAGTCATTCAATATTCAGCCATACATCATAAAATATATCAAAATATTAAAATGTAAACAAAACGATGCATTATTTACATATAAACTTACCTCGATACCAAAATCGGTGAAGTGAGCCTAATTGTCACATACTTTATTTTTCCCTCGTTCTAAGTTTGAATCTCGTTTTTCTCAATCTATAACAACACATTTAACCCATTTATTCAATATACAACTCAAATTAATCCAAATTCACATTTCAGCAAAATTTATATTTTTGCCCCTAGGCTCATAAAATAATTCTTATTCAATTTCTTTGCATTTTAGGCCTAGCCAAACCATTTTCATAACTATAGCAACCCACAATTCCCATTTAATCACACATTTACACACATTTTTACAACTTTTACAAACTAGTCCTTTTTTAACGATTTCGTCAAAATTCACTTAGTAAAAGTCATTTACTACGCTCCGAACATTCATATTCTACCATTAGAGATCAAAACACAAACATTTCACCTATGGGTAAAATTTTCAAATCCCAACTCTAGCTCAAAATAATGGTAGAAATAGAGAGATCATGTTATAGGGATTTCAAAAATACGAAGAACATTAAAAACGGGGCAATAACGGACTTACTATGAAGCTTGAAAACCCTAGTCATGGCTTCCCCCATGCTACACTCGGCCATGAAGAAGATGAACAAGTCTGTTTGGCTTTTATTTTGTCTTTTAGTTCATTTAATTGTCAAATGACCAAATTGCCCTTTTGCTTTCAAATTTTTACTATTCATGTCCATTTTTGTCCATATTAAAATATAATGGTCTAATTACTACATAAGGACCTCCAATTTAAAAACCCATTTCAATGAAACACCTTTACCTTCTAGAATGCACATTTTACTACTTTTTCAATTTAGTCCAAATTATCAAGTGGACACCCAAACAATAAGATTTTATAATGAAATTTTCACACAACATTTCAAACACACAATAAATTTTAAAACTCAATCGAAATAAATATTTTGACCTCAGATTTGTGGTTTCATAACCCCTATTCCATTTAGGTAATGTATCGGGCTATTACATTCAGTGATAAAGTTCTACCCAACCAGCCTGTACACACCATCTTCGTCTAGCCCTACAGTCAATGTGGGGATTAAATCAACACACCCATCCTTACACTCTAGGTAGTACCGAATGTGGCACAAAATAGTAATTTGCAGTTGAGTTGCCAGTATATTAGGCTTAAGAGCCTTTTAGTACACTTCCTTCAAAAATAATCAACCCAACCCCATGCAATACAACATACAATACATGACATGCTATCTCATGGTATCAGTATATATAATCTGTTCAGTATATAGGCATACTATCATCATGCTCAATATATATATATCAATCATTCAGTTAGCTCACACAATTAGGGGTCTAAGTAATGCTTACTATCATCATGCTTGACCAACTTCTCCTCCACCAATGCAGAGATCAACGTCCAAGCTAACACGATGCTTAACCAACCAGTCCATCCCCAGAATCAGGTCTCACTCCCTAAATAGAAGCTCCATCAAATCAGCCAGAAAGATTGCCCCTTGTACCTCTAAAGGAACGTCTCTAAACAGCTTGTTAACCCTTATAGATTGCCCCAACGGATTCAGTACAATAGCCTTACTCATAGTGCTCTCAACCAAGATCCCCAAGTTTCTAGATATACTGCTAGCTATGTAGGAGTTAGTAGACCCTATGTCTATTAGAGCAAAATATGGTACATCATAAATAAGAAATGTACCCGTAATAACGTCCGGAGCATCACCATCTTCTCGATGGCGTGCAGCATATACTAGAGCCGACTGTCTGGACTCAGTTTGTCTAGCACTGCTGCTCGGTGCTCTCTGTCCACGACCCATACCATTACCACCCTTAGCCTGCCCACAACCTCTCAGTGGTTGCTGAACTACCCTCTGTAGCTTTGCAGTACTAGTACCCTAAACTTGCATCTGATCGGCCCTCACCAGACACTCCCTGATACGATGATCCAATTATCCACATCTCAGACACACCCTAGTCTTTCTCCAACACTCATGCAGATTGCGTCTACCACAAACTCTATAAGACTGTGGTCCAGTAGGGGCAATGGGGGGCCCAGCTCAAACTGGCCCATCAGATCTAGCCGTTTTCTTTGGCCTCTGTATAGAACTCGAGGGCCCTGAATCCCTCTTGTTCCTAGCCCTCTCTGTCACGGTTTTGGTGCTCAGGGCGCTTAACCTCCTCGGCAATTTTCACCTTCTCAACCAGTGCAAAAAAGTCACGCTCCCTCTATGAAGCTATCAAAACTCTCAAATTATCTCTAAGGCCATCCTCAAAGCGGACCCATTGCTCATACTCAGTGCCACCATACCTCGCGCATAGCGGTTCAGTCTCAGAAACCCGGCCTCATACTAGGCCACTGATCGATCACCCTGTGTCTGATTCAAAAACTCACTTTGACGGGCGTGCACATAAATGGTTCCCACATATTTACCCTGGAAGGCGGTCTTAAAGATCTCCCAGGTCAGATGTTCTGGTTGAATGCCCTCCTTAACAGTAACCCACCACTAATAAGCCTCATCCCTCAATAGTGAGACTGCACCCCTTAATTTCTGCTCGGGGGTGCAACCTAGATTATCCATAATCCTCTTTGTGGCCTCAATCCAGTACTCGGCCACATTAGGGGCGGCCATAGTGACACCTCTAAAAAGCTCAGCCCCACTGGACTGGAGTCGTTCTGTAACCGACCCTCAGGCCCCAGATCCAGTATTGGGCCTAGCGACCCTCTCCAAAATCTTTAACATAACATGAGACAATGCGTCGTCTCTAGCCATGCGATCTTGAGATCCAATCTCAAAAACAGGCGACACTGGCATCTCACTTGTGTTCAATTTCGGTATGTTACCAGATGACGATGACTCAGCTCGAGCCCTAGTACCCCGTCCACGGATACCTAGTATGCTCATATATAATCAAATTTATCTGTATTGAAAGTTTTATGAATCAATTACAGTTTAATATTTATTAGCAGATGTTTTATGTAAACAGTTTTAGTCATTCAAAGTTTATTCATGTAAATCACTGTCTCTATCAGCTTACTATAGTTTTGGTTTGTTTATAGTTTTCAGTAAATACTAACTAGAGTATTTTCACAGTTTACTACCTATAGTAGTTTTAGAATATCATATAATTTTTAATTTAAACAAATATAAGTTTCAGAATATTTATAGGATCGATGCTGGAGACTCAGTGTACCACATACTCAGTAAAAACATTTCAATAATTAAAAATCAGTTTTTTCAAAACCAAGTTTAAAAACCCATAATTCACAGTCGAGTTTTGCAACCTGGCGCTGATACCACTAAATGTAACACCCCAAACCCGGCAATAATGTCTAGGCCTATTTAGGAGTGTTAGAAAATATTTTGGACAAATACTAATCTTTGGCAGAAGAAAATATTTTGGACAAATACTAATCTTTGGCAGATAGTATCCCCGGCCAAACTCTACTACCAGGCAGAGACCTTTCTTTTCTTCCTTCACTAAGAACTCTTGACTTAATCGAATGAATACTTTCCTTCAAAAAGATAGCCTTTACAACACTTACCCTTTTTCGTCATAGACATCTCATTAGATTGATTCATACTTTTTTTCTAAACTCACCCTCTCTAGTGCAGATTCTAATACGCCAAGCACAACCACTTAACGAATGTTACGTGCTTAACATAGAAAAAAAAGGGATAAAAACATGAATTACCATTTAACATTCAAAATTATCAAAAGTTCTTATTCAGTGTCTCATTCCTATTTGCAAATATACATAACATGCAACACGTCTAGAGTCATATTTTTTTACTCTTTTTCTTGTCCTTCCTTGGGTTAAACCTTGGATCCCATAATCACACATCAGAATAGATATCACAATGCTTACTATTTCGAACACATGCGTGTTCCTATGAGTTCAGGGCTCTTTGCCTTGTTTAACAACTAACATGTCCTATCAACTACAACACCCATATCACTAGGCTGGTAAGCAACTATCATGCCCTACTAGAAGCCTAACACTCATGCCAATCTAGTTAGTAACTAACATGCCCTACCAGTGGTCTATCTTATTCTCCCACCTAGTTAGCAACAAGTATACTCTACTAGTGGTCCAGCACATCTATCATTCTAGCTAGCAATTAACATGCCCTACTGGTGGCCCATCATAGTTGGATACTGAGCTTATACCCCAAGGGAGTCACATTTATTTCCTGCCATAAACATATAAACACAGATGATTATATGCAACAAATTTCCAAATTCCATGAAAACGGTCTCACCTGAACTCTAAACTATAACAACTAGAATTTAGCATTATACTCAAAAATAGAAGAAAACTTAGAAAAAATTAATACAAATTGGATACTCATAGAGGATCTCAACTAAGTTGATTACACCATCTTTTTCACTACACTCTCAACCTTATTCTTAATATTGAAATGCTTGCTGGTTCCTCTCCAACGAAGAACTCTTCCTTAAACATATTACCAGAATAAAACATTGCAAAAGAAAAGAAGAACCCCTATTACAAAAGTCTCACTAATATTTATAGCTCATAATTTTCCCAATAATTTATACATGGCTAACATGCAAAGCTGACTCACTACCTTAATGTGGCCAACATAATCATTTCTAGACAAATTCCACCATAAATATTCCTTTCACTTTACTTAATTTATAACTATATCAAAATAAGAATTCAACTAACACTAAACAGTATACACACATGTGATCAAACAGAAACCTGTGAAGTCCACAACTCAACAATCTACACTAAATGATACTAATAGAAGTGCCAGCCACACAAAACTTACCAAGAGAAACCATTGATTGGCAGGGTCCCACAATGACTACGCTGATAAACTGTAACACCATAAACCTAGCCTAACCGTTATGGTTGAATCTGCCGATGTCACATGGAATGATATTTGAAGACGAGATTGTCGAGTTAAAATTGTTACACTTAGTTAGCTTTTATTTAATTCGAAAAAACAAGTACTAGTTGATTTGCTTTAAAACTTATCTCTTAGTGGAAGCTTTTGTAACCAATTAATTTAGGAAAAACCATTTCTATTTACGAAAACCTTAGTTTTTAGAAAAACTGTCTTATGTTGAGTTGAAATTTAAAAAAAAAAGATCCATAAAAACAGTATAAAGTTCCAAATTTAAAGCCAACCAGTCCATAGTCCAAAAGTTACATAAAAAACCCCAAATAAGTAATAAATTCTAAAAATTAACAAAAAATAGTCTAAATTTTACGTATGGCCACCATTGAGTCCTCCGCTGCATCGACCCGTCAAGTTTGCGATTACTTGTATATATTAAACAGAAAAAGGGTGAGTTTTCGCAAACTTAGTGTGTAATCTCCATAGAAAAAATGCATACAGATATTCAACAAAACTTAGTTAGATACAGTCTGGGACTTGGGCCCATCAGAGAATCAGTTTGGGCCTTAGCCCATTCAGATAAAGTCTTAGAAATACATTAGGGCATTGGCCAATATCAAATATCATTCAAATATTTCTGCCAAATAATAGGCTTAATAGCCTTTTACACATTTCCTTCAAATATCATCAACCTACCCCGATACAATGCAACATACAAAATATGTCATGCCATTATGCAATTAATAGTACATACATTCAGATATCATAAGTCATGCTCGGTATAGAAATTTGACTAACAGATCACACATATAGGGTCTAAGTAAAGCTTACTGACCCTACAGTAGGTCCATAGTTAACTTGGGCGACCTGTGCAACCTTCTAGAACTTTTAAGAAAAATAAGCTCACACGCCCATGTGGCCTAGCCGTGTGGGCCCACACACTCGTACGACCCATTCTGCCCAAATTGGCTTTGGTCGCATGATCCATTTTTAATGTAACCTAGGGTAGCTAAATATTCATATATGTTTTCACTATTTACTTATATGTTCCTTCAAAGCTGTCTACTTGAGTCATTGTTACTAAATTATTTATACCTTGAGCTACGGAAATCCAAATTTAGATTCGCTTGATGTTTTTGAAACTAGACTCAAATAAATTTCTACCATAAAATTTTTAGAATTTATAGTTTATCAAATAAGTACAGTAAAATCTTCAAATGTATCACAATTCTGCTATTTGACAGCTTCAACCTCTCCTTACTAAAAATTATTTATCTCTTAGTACGGAATTTGGATGATGTTTCAATTTGTTTTTATTGAAAATAGACTAATTAAGGATTTAAAAATATAAATTTAAGCCCATAATTATTTTTTTTTACAATTTTTGATGATTTTCCAAAGTCAGAATAGGGGAAGCCAAAACCATTCTGACATTGTCTCACAAAATTTATTATATCTATAATTTACAATTCCATTGCTTACACTGTTTCTTCCTTGAAACACTAGACTCAACAAAATTTAGTTTCATAATTTATTCAGCCTCTAACTCAATTTCCACTATTTTTGATGATTTTTCAAACTTAGACTACTGCTGCTGTCCAAAATTGTTTTAGTGCAAAATGTTGATTTCCAAGTTTATAACATCCTTATTTCCTTTCTCTACAAATTTTCGCATTATTTTCTCTTATTTCTCTTATTTCTCGATAGCAAGCAATTTTGGCTTTTTGCCAAATCCCATTTTCTACATTTCGGGTACACATTTGGTTTCGGTTTGACGTGTAGACACTCCCAAGACACTCAGAACCTAGAATTCACATTCTCAAACACAGAGTTAGATTTTAAATGAGTTTTTAGAATGTGAATACAAACGACCATAGTGCTAATCAAGCAACCAATGCTTAGCCAATACCCTTAGTGATTTTAATTACGAGGTGACACGAGGAAGACTTCGTTCTTCTTGATTGTCTACTGTCCAAAACAGAAAATCACAACCTTTAGTCGGTAATCGAATACCAAAACTACGAAAACTTAAGTCACTTACCAAACAGGAGAAAACGTAGTGATAAAACAGAATCTCGAACAAGGAGACACATCTTGGTCAAAACGATAAAAGGAAGAAAAGGGATTCGCTAACACAAAAAGAAAGAAAAATGACAGAGGATAATGGAAGGAAAAGTGTGCAGATTTTTTTGGGAAAAAAGAAAAGACTGATAAAATATCTGATAACCACCCTTAATCTCCTATTTTTCTCCTAAAAACATTCCACCACACTCTCACTATCCTTCAAACTCCCCAAAAATCGTCCACCACATTCCCTCGACAACCAAATTCAAACTTCACTTAAACACTTCAGTATTTTACTTCCCTTCAAACTCCCACACGGCACAGATAACAAAAAATAACTTCCTTGCACACACAGGGATTCAAACTCAAGACTACCAACATATTAGCACTCCGCCTAACCACTAGACCAGCAGGCCCATTCTGTTATATTCTTATAACCAAACAAATACAAGCCTACTGAACAATAGTGAGGTTTTATTTAGAAAAATTCCAAAATTTCGCCAAAGGCATGTCTTGAACTTGGGACCTCATACACACACCCAGAACACTTAATCACTAAAGCAAATAGATATTTGTGTCATATTTTTACAAAATAAAAAATATACATTTTTGGGGTGTTACATAAACAACCAGTAAACTATATTGTAATGCCCCAAAATTTTGAGAATTTAAGTGTGAGATTTTGAAGTAATTAAATTTCTGTGGTTCTGTACTCTGATTTTGTGTTTAAGGCTTGGAGTTTGAGTCGCATCATTAAAAGTTTCATTATTTAAAAAACAACCCTTATCAATGCATTACATAGTAAGTTCAATTTAGTGCAAACTTGCGTCAAGAATGAGCCTACTGGTTCACTGGTTAAGACTCTGTATTAAGTTAGGTCTCGTGTTCGAGTCCTAGAGAGGACAATAAGGAACATTTTTGGCAAACGCTAGAAATTTGCTTGGAAGTTAATTTTAATTAACGTTAGTTCTCCACTTTATTTTTCTTTAGTTTTTCTTATCTTCTTCGTTACTCTTCTTTTTCATCTTCTTCATTCTATTTCTTTTCTTTTAATTTTTGCTGACAATGGTCGTAAAGAATACAGGATTAGTTGAAAACTTTCTATTACTCATTGGTCAAAAGTCTATCTAGTAAGTCACTGACAATTTGTGTGTTTCTGTTGTTTTCCCTTTTGTTTTCATAATTTGATTTGAGTTGAGTATGTGATGGGTTGTGAGAATCTCTAATAGACGGTAGTTTGTTTCCCTATTAGGCAGGAAAAACAGAAGTAGAGAACAACAACTCGATAATTCCAGTAACCATTATTGAATTTTTGCGAGGTATAGGGTTTGTTAAAGGTTTCATGTCGAAACTTTCAACATAGGCATTAGGCATGTAATTGTGAATTATTATTGATTAAATTGCTTAATTGTGTAATTGAATGATTGTTTTAGGCTTCAGAGATCCTCTACATTGTGATTGATTTGAAATCCTTTTAGATGTGTACCGAAAACTATTAATTTTGTGAATTTTGAACACCAAAAAACATGGCTATCAATGCCACAAGACCGTGTGCCAGGCCGTGTGGTTGACCATGTAACTCACTGTTCATCGAATTAGAGCTACATGGACAAGAGACATGGGCGTGTGTCCACGCCATGTGTGGCCATATTAGTGTAAGGTTCACGTAGGCAACGAACACTGGCATGTGTCTAGGCTGTGTAACTCACTGTTTAGGATTTAGAACCTCATGGCTAGGAACATGGGCATGTGCTTAGGCCGTGTGAGTCATACGGGGAAGGACATGGGTGTGTGTCCAGGCTGTGTGAGCCATACGAGGAAGGACATGTGCATGTGTCCAGGCTTTGTGGCATAAAAATAAGATTTGAATCTTGTTTGTAAGGCCATAAGTGTTGTCTAACACGAGCATTGACCTCTACAATGTATGTATGATATGAATTTTATTGTATAAGGACTCTTTGATGCTCTAAGACTTATATATGGATGATATAAATGTATGTGTACTGTGATGGCTATTTCTAATACTAATCTATATTATCTATTTGTGAAATGAATTGGAATGACTGGACCCATGTTATGAATATTTGTAATGTAACATCCCAAATTAGGGCCTAGTCGGAATAGCGGTTTCGAGACGACAAATCCGAAGTAGAAATAATTATTTTATGATTGTTATAAGGTTTATGATATGTTTATATTATTGTGTGAAAATTTCATGAAAAAAGTTTATGTTAAATCTGCTCAACTTGAGTTTAGGGACCAAATTGAATAAGTTGTAAAATTTGAGTTCTAGAAGATTTTAGCATGAAACTGAATTGGAATAAAAAAGGACATGGAAGGGTAAAATATCAAAGTTTTAAAGTGAATGGCATTTTGGTCATTTCGCCATTAAATGTATTAAAACACAAAATAAAAGCCAAAATTGTTCATATTTCTTCTTACTTGGCCAAACTTTTGATCTTCTCCATGGCTAGGGTTTTCAAGCTTTCCAACCTCAATAGTAAGTGCCCAAGCCCTGTTGTTAATGTTCTTTACATTTTTGAGATCCTGGTAACTCAGTTTAGCTATTTCTACCCTTATTTTGAGCTAGGTTTTGAGTTAAAAAATTTACCCGTGTTGAATAATTGTGTATTTTGATGATTAATGGTAGATTATGCATGTCTATGGATAGAGAAACAGTTTTTACTAAGTGATTTTCGGCGGAAATGTCCGAAAGGACTAAATTGTAAAAGTTATAAAATTGGTCATAAGTGTGTGAATTAAAGGGAATTGTGGACTGCCATAGTTATGAAAATTGTTTGGTTAAGTGAAATACAAGAAAACTGAATAAAATTTATTTTACGAGCCTAGGGGCAAAAGTATAATTTTGACAAACTTTAGGGGAAAAATGTAAAATTTTTAAAGTGTGATTTTTAGACTAAATTGAATAATGTGATTGTTAAATGAGTGTTATTTGATGTGTTAGATCAAGAAAACACAAAATTTGGGCTTAGATCGGGGAAGAACGAAGTTATGGGCTAAGTTGGAAAAATTAGCCATTTTGGCATTCGAGGTAAGTTGGTGTCATCATAATAATGCAACGAGGTTGTAGTTATGTTTGAAGCTTAAATTAGTATGTTAATTTGATTTTTTTGAATTTATTGCTTAAAGTGCTATGTATATGAATTGAATTAAAAATGTGTCTATGATACAAGATGTCATGAAATTGAAATTGAAATCTTGTGTTCAAAGTGCTTTTCATGACTATCATTATTATGTGGAATTGTGAATTAGTTACTGTCATGAGATATGTGATTAAGTGTTTATTAACAAATTTGCAACAAGTGTGTAAAATTCCGATTGAACCTTAGGAATCGTATAGGATACAAGTGACCTATCACTAGGAACTCACCGTATATGTGATCGATTATATAAGTGATTCCGGGTGCTGGTCTCATTTGACTACCAGTGGCTAGGGAATCCTGCATTTGTTACGGATACCTGTCAGCTTGTGTGAGCAGCACTGAGTAGCTTAGACTTGACCGTCAGCTTGTGTGAGCAGGCCCGTAAATATCTCGATAGTGAGCTTATCAGTTGAAGCTTCAACTACATATCAGTGGTAGCTTAGACTACATATCAGTGGTAGCTTCGGCTACAATATGTGTGGCACTTTTGTGCATTTTTTTCAGTATCCTTTAGAATTTCGTATAAGGCAACGGGTAATGATATGGTATGATAAAGTTAATAGAAAGTGAAAATGAATTAATGTATAAATGTGTTTCATGCCATGATGCTTTTATATGTGTAGTGTGAATATGATATTTTATGAGTAAGTGCAGGTATGTATGTGTAAATTATAAGCAATATGCTCATATATGATCAGACTTTGATAAGGTTGATAAGAGGTAAGTGCTATAATTAAAACTACTATAAAGAAAGCATGAGAAAGTGAAACTTAATAGTAAAATAGTTTTGGACAGCAAGAGTTATGTGCTTTTGAAAAATCACCAAAAATGGTGGGAATTGAATTAGAAGTTGAATGAGATATGAAATTAAAGCCCATTGAGTATATTGTTCACATAAAATAACTAGATTAAGAAAATGATTCTCAATTTATGAGATATCTATATTATTGTGGGACAGGATTAAATGGACTTTTGAATCCCCTGTTCTAACTTTGGAAAATCACTAAAAATTGTATAAAAATGTTTATAGTGTTTAATTCATATTCTTAAAATCCTTTACAAGTCTATTTTCAAGAGAAACAAACAAGAACATTATATGAATTTTTTATAATGACAAAATTAATTTTTGGTGAAGGGAGGTCAGATCTACCGGATAGCAAAATAGGGGACACTTTAATGAATAAACTATATCAATTGGCTAAACCCAAAATTCTGGAAATTTTATGGTAAGAATATATGTGAGTCTATTTTCATGGAAAATTAGTGGATATAAATTTGGAGTTCCGTAGCTCCAGATATAATTAAATTAGTGACAGTGACTTAGGAAGACAACCTATGCTGAACATGAGTAAAAAAGTGAAATCATGTGAAACAATGATCATATTTTCTTAAGAATACTTTTTAAGGAATAGAAACATCTTGTTAATTAAATTTCTTATTATTATATGCCAACTTAATAAGCTATAAAGCTTACACCCTCATTTCCATTTCTCTTAGTGTTGTCAAGTTGGCTTGGGGTTGGTGATCGTCGGAGGTAGCATCACACTATCAATTTGTCAAGTTGGAGTAATGACAATTCTTATTTGCTTACAAGTGAGTGGCATGTATAGAGATTTAGTTATGGGCAATATGTATTCTTGAAAATTGGCCAAATGTGTTGGCTTATATTTCTTCATTGTATATAGCCATGAGATGTGGCTCATAATGGTTATGGGTATGTAAGCCTAATTTATGCTTATATGTGGAAATGCTTCAATGTAGTTAGGTATATTACACGCATTTGATGGTTAAGATAGAATAATTAAGGGTATGATATGTGTCTATGAATTGTATATGGGTGTGAAGAGTTAAGAGCACAAAAAGGGCTTGAAAAGAGCCTAAGTGTTGGCCACACGGGCAGAGACACAGTCGTGTGTCTCAACCGTGTGGAAGACACGGCCTAGCACACGGGCATGTGACTTGGCCATGTGCCCTTAATGGTATGCTAGCGTCATAAATAGAATGCTCGATCTTTTTAACAGGGGCTGGGACACGGGCGTTGTGACCATACGGCCTGCCCACACGGGCGTGTCCCAAGTCACACAGGTGTGTGACACTATTTTGATAAAAAATTTTATAAGAGTTCCAAAGACCCCAATTTAGTCTTGAATCATTTTTAAAGTATGTTTTAGACCTTGTAGGCCTATAATAGGGACAAAATGTGTTTAAATGAAACTTTTAATTTTAAGTGGAAATCGTAACTCGAAAATTGATCGATTGTGTGTGTAAGTTGAGTAATGCCTCGTACCCTATTCTGGTGACGGATACGAGTTAAGGGTGTTACATGTAATCTGCATTTGCACGGGGTGGGATATCATGAAGAAGGAAGTAATCTGTTTTGAATTAGTGGCTAAGCCACAATGCGTATATATATGAATATGGTGCTTTGTTGCATTTCTATCTAATTACTATGTTGCGCCTCTGTAAATGTGTTAGATAGACACTTTATGGTGTGTAGGGTTGGTTAGGCATTGAACGCCCTTAACGGTGTGTTAGGATGGCCAAAGATGATGTGTGGTGAATGGGGGTAGGAATAATTGCATGTGAATATGATTTGTTTTGTATATAACATTGAAATTGCTTCTGTTTCTGTAATTGATCTACTTTGTATTTGAGAGGAAATTGCTTTTGTTATCTAACCAAATTTTAGGATTTGAGAATTATCTTATATATGTCTTTTAATTAAACGAACATCTTTTATAAACTGAGTTCACAACTCATTTCGTTATTGATTGGATTTCAGGTGGCTTTCAGACTTGAATGGGTCGGCCCTGCGGGAGCTCGGTCAAACGCTTTTATCGTTACTTTAAATGCTATTATAAATAATTCAGTATTTTATGCTATTAAGATGTTGGGAAGATTATGGGGTTATTTAATTGTTGTGATGGATATATTATGTTGAATAGTACCATTTGGACTGCGTTATGAACGTGGTTTCCTAAGATTGATAATGTAACTCTCTAGATTTGTTATGGACAGCTAGATCAGCTTTAGGGTGTTACATATACTTCGAAAAACAAACATTATAGTATTACCTGATTAACCAAATGACCTACCAATTAAGAGGCTACAAACATCACTAAGACAATACTGGCAGATAGGGCACAATTCAGGCTACCTCGGCTAAAACTCAGCCAACCATCCACCCACAATAATATTTGACTTAAGACAACCGAGTAGGTGTTATAGCTAGAAATTTGGTCTCGCAATCCATGCAGTTTTAGGTGATTTCTTAGGTTCAAATTTTCCTTAGTGAACTTAACTCTTGCAAAGTGAGACTTCTTAATATAAATTCTTTAACGCATCAAAATTAAAGCGGAAACAACTCAAACCAAAAGAACAATGAAAGAATAGAAAAGTCACAAGAAAACAAAGCACGCCAGATATTTGAGTAAATGCTCTCAAAGTATATTATTACTCCAAAAATAATACTAAGAATGAAATACAATGGATGAGTACAAATGAGGGGGAAGGGCTCTATTTATAATTGAGCTCCCCCAAATTCAATGATACAGATTGAGTTACATCAACTGTCGAGAGTAAAACCTATCGACAATTGATATTCTTAAGGGATTGACTCAATCATTTAAGATTAAAAAAATCAACTCTTATCAGATTAAATATCTTCTAAGATTGCTTTTCATATTTACCAAGGTAGTCCTAACTTCCCATAACTACTTCGTTGGGACAACGAGGCTTCTAGTAGATAGGTTTTATCATTTTTTCTTTGAATTGAACCAGTTCAAGTGGGTCAAATGAGCCCCATTTAATAGATTAACCTCTATAGAATGCTCTTCGTACAACAGTTACGAGCCACGATTCTCTCCCACCTATTCTCACAATGCCTTTATTGCATCCTTGGACTAGTGCTAGTTTAGCTCTTATTCAGTCTTTCTTAATGCCTTGGCTCTTTCTCAACTAGTCTTATTATTAGGTAGTCCTGCCCCTAGAACCTTTGCCTTGGCTTTTGTTGTCTCCTAGCGTGAACTGTTTCACTTATTGGTACATCTCGTTGGCAAGAGTTCACTGCTCTTCCTTGCCCCAATCAGGATCCTTTTGATCCTCACAAATATCCTTCAACACACTCATATTGAGCATCGTGTTAACCTTGAGTATTCTTGCCAACTTTGGTTTGCCAACCCCTCAGTATACCCACTTTAAAACTTTGAAAGGGTTGTTTTGTCCTTGTCAAGCCAATGGTAAGTCAAAATGAAAAGCAGTAGAAAATTGTTTGAGATGTACCTCGCTCAAAGCATTTGCTCATTCCAACTGTCTAGTTAGCATCATCACTTGTCTCCCAAATTTTGATGCACAACCCACCACACTCATAGGTGGTAGCCCACTGGTGACTCAAGATGCTTCACATAAGTTTTTTGCTCCCCTAGCATTTCCAATTGGGCTTGCATAACACTTTGTCGATATACCGAGTCAATGTTCTTTCTACAACGAACATCCTCGACTAGCTGGATTACCGATAGTAACTTGGTTTCAGCCGCAATGTCCTGACTCACCAGTATAGCACATTGTTGTCAAGGATCTAAGATACACATACAATCCTTAAAAGGAACCAATAGAGCATTAATCTTGTCTGTAACAGCCCAATTTAGGGCTAAGTCAGAATAGTGGTTTTCTAACCACGAATTTAAAGTAGAAAAATTTGTTGTGATAAAGTTTTAAGGTTTATAGTATGATTGAATGAATATGTGAAAGTTTCGTTATGAAATTTTATCGATAGAGGGTCCAATTTGACTATTAGGACTAAATTGCAAAGAGTGCAAAATATGTGTTCTAAAAGCATTGGGTGCTTAATTGAAATGAAATTGCAAATTAGAGGCCCTTATTTAGTAATTTGACCATTATATATCATGATGGACAAAAATGGATATGGAAGGGTAAAATTTCAAAGAAAGGCTAAAATAGCATTTTGGTCATTTGGTTAATAAAAGAATAAAAAGGGAATATAAAGTCAAAATTTGGTGTCCATCTTCCCCCCATAGTCGAAATTTTCAAGCTGTCCATAGCTAGGGTTTGGCCAACTTTCAAGCTTGATAGTAAGTGCATCCTAGCCCCGTTTTTAATGCTATTTACGTTTTTGAAGTCATTATCACCCGATTTACCTATTTCTACCATAATTTTGAAGTAGGGTTCATGTTTAAAATTTTACCCATGCTAGATATGCATGTATTTTGATGTCTAATGGTAGAATATGAATGTTATATGTGTGATAAATGACTTTTGCTAGGTGATTTTCGGTGAAAATATCGGAAAGGACCTATTTGCAAAAGTTGTAAAATATGTAGTAGAAATGTGAAATAAAAGAAAAATGTGAGTTTTTATAAGCATGAAAGAGGTTCAGCTAGGCTTGGGTTTTGAGAAAAATGAATACATTTCATTTTACGAGCTTAGGGACTAAAGTGTAAATAAGTGAAAATATAGGGGCAAAAATGTAGTTTTGCCATAATATAATTTTTGGACTAAATTGAATAATGTGATAATTTAATGAGCTAAATTTGTTATTATAGATCAAGAAAGATGAGGTTTTGACCTAGATCGAGGAAGGAACAAGGTCGTGGACTAAATTGTAATATTAGCAATTAGTTTGAACCGAGGTAAGTTTGTATGTAAATAAAGCATCGATAATTTATGTTTATATGCTTTAATATTGTATGAATGGTGTAACTGACCCTTCGGATATAATCGTTAAAGTATTCGACAATGTTATAGTGAGTGAGAAATCCTGGTTGAACCTTAGGAATAGAGTAGGATACGAGTGACATGTCACTAGGAACCTATGTATGATTATGTGATTTCGGGTGCTGGTCTTGTACGTCTACCAGTGGCTAGGTACTCCTGCATGTGTTACGGATACCTGTCAGCTTCTGTGAGTAGCATTGAGTAGCTATGTCCCGACCGTTAGCTTGTGTGAGCAGACCCCTGACTAGCTCGAGAACGAGCATATATGTGAAATGTGATAAGAGGTAGCTTTGGCTACATATATGTGGCACGTATGTGTAAGCTTTCTGAGTATCCGTTAATAAGCTTTCTGAGTATCCGTTAATATTTTGAGTGTTCAACGGGAATTACAAAGATGTGAAATTATATGTTTGTGTGATGATATGGTACAGATGTGTACGTGAAATTCATAAGTATAAATGCTATAAGTGATAAATTCCAGAAAGGCTATGATTGAGTAAGATATTGCTATGTGGATTTAATAATGAGTAATTTATGTTTCGCTCCAAGAATTGCATGTTAATTTGCATGGTTAAGATGTTTCTTATTTGCATATAAACTTACTAAGCTATATAGCTTACCCCTCTTTTCTTTCCATTGTTTTATAGTGTCACCAAGCTAGCTCGGGGATCGAGAATTATCGGAGTTCGCATCACACTATCAAGGCTTTATTTTGGGGTATTTTTTATTTTGATATTTTGAGTTATGGCATGTATAGGGGACTTGGTCATTTTTTTGTGTCATAATTTATTTGGCCAAAAATGTTGGCTTATTTTGATGAATGTTCATTTTGTGTAAGGCCATTAAAAGTTGGCTAACATTGGTCATATTGGTAAGCATATGTTTATGTCTTCCATGAATGTTATAAATAACATTATTTGAAATGGTTAAGTATGTGATGCTGTGCATGATGGTTGTGGTATGTGAACATTGAGTTATGTCTTAATTGAGGATGTTTGGTTCCTAAATCATGTCATGCTATGTGTTGTTGAAATTGGTATAATTGTAATTAAGTTTCAGAGTGGCAAATGGCTTGGAAAATAGCCTTATTTTTGCCCAAGCGGGTAGACACACGGGCGTGTCTAGGCTGTGTGTGACACACGGTCAGCCCCATGGGCATGTGAATAGGTCGTGTGTCCTCTACACCTTAATTTTGAGAAACAGAATGCCCAGTATGGAGCACACGGGCGGAGAGACGGGTGTGTGTCTCAGCTGTGTGGACGGCACGGCCTTGGACACGAGCATGTGCCTAGGGCATTTGAAGTTTGCACCTATTTTTTGAGAATTTAATTCGTTAGATAGCCTTGCATAGAAGCATATGGCTTGGCCGTGTGGTTTCATTTGGCTGATGACGTCATAAACAAAGAGTTATGCGGGATATGGACACGGTCATGTGCGACCATACAGCCTACCCACATGGGCGTGTGACCCTGTTTAGAGCAAAATTTTTATAAGTTTTTAGAAGTTCTTGGTTTAGTCCCAAACCATTTCCAAAGTATGGTTTGAGCCTCGTAGGCTCATATTAGGGACAATATGATCGAATGTGAAATGTTTTAACTTAGATGTATATTTATGACTCGAAATGTATGATTATTCGTGTGATAAGTTCGGTAATTCCTCGTGTCCTGTTCTGGAGTTGAACACGGGTAAGAGGTGTTACATTGTCAACAAAATTCAAGTTAAGAACATATTCGTAATCATCCAAGTGAATTACCTCGAAGTTTTGCTTGCCTTTCTCTTTTCTAATTTGTAGCTTAACTTCTTGCGCTACTCCTACAGTTGGGACCTCTTTAGAATTGACCATTTTGATTATCTTGGTCGATTTTCTAATTGAGAGACCAAGTTTACCCACAACTTTCTTCAATATGAACCTAATGCCACTTTATCAATAAGAGCACTATTACTTTGACCTGTGATGTTGATGTCCACAAACATCAACCCTTTTCTAGTTACAATCCCTCTTCGCTTTCGCAGATTTGAGTATTATTAACCCAAGCTTTGAAGCCTTACTCTTATTGGGCTCTACTTTCTCTTCTTTATTGATCAAAGATAGTTTAGATCGCTCTAGACAATCATGCATTCTATGTAGACCACAATATAAGAAGCATTCGACTAGCTTTTTTTCACTCCACCTAACCCTCTTGGCTATGGCACCACTCACGATCGAACCAAGCCTTATTATTGCTTTATCTAGCTCATCCTCCCCTTCGATGGTAGAAATTATGGATCGTTTTGGACATTACCTCACTATATGTGCACCATTGTAAATGAAGCACTTCATTGGCTCTTTCGGTTTATTGTTAGGTTTCCACTTCCCGTTAGATGTTCACCCATTATCACCATTCTTACCATTACCAGCATTGCCATTTTTGTCTTGTTCTTCTTTGTGGCCTCCCCTACCATTGCCCGTCTTTTTGGGCTTGGAAGTCTCAAACTTGTCTTTCCTCAAACCAAGCTCGACAAAGGACTTCAACTCAGCCAAGGCTATAGTAAGTTTAATGATAACTTGTCAACGCAACTCTTACTTCACCTAAGTATTTAACCCATCTTTAAACCAATAGAATGCTTCTTTCATGCTCAAGTCAGATATTTGAAGCATCAACTTGATGAAGTCTTTAACATACTCCTGAATAGTAACTTGTTGCGTAAGGAGCTTAACTTTGCCCAAGCCTCCTCCTTGACATACTGTGGAATAAAAAGCTTCTTCAACAATCTATGGAACTCCTCTCAAGTCCCAATAGCATTCCCACCAAATTTCTCATTCGTGGACTTAGGACACCACCATAAGAGGATAACATCAGCAAAATAAACTGAATAATTGTTTACCTTACTGCATCATCCTTGATGCCCATCGCATGGAAGTATTGTTCCATTCTCCAATGAAAGTTGTCCACGTTCCTCGCGGACATTGTCCCCTTGAACTCTTTCGGTTTGGGAGCATCCATTTTCTGTTGCTTTAGTCCCAAAGCCAACATCCCATTGGTCAAAGTAGCCTTGTGGATCGTAAGCTCCATCTTAAGCTGTGTAGTCTCTTCCTTCAAGGTCGTCACCATGGCCTCAAAAGCAATATCCCTTATTGTTAGATTGTTCATCATAGAACCGAGGAACTCCGACATAAAGTTCCAAAGCTGCTCCTTCATTGAGTCTAGCTTATTAATGTGTCACTCAACTACTTCGATAGTCTTCATCATGTCCTACATGGACTCCTTGAGATTGACCACTAAATTTTTCAGAGTAATAACATGTCCCTCAACTAGCTTTTTTGGTCCTTCTATGGGTCTTTATTTTTTCAACTTGATTTTCCATTCCATTCATCATCTTGATTAGTACCTTCGAACCTTAGCTCAGATACCAACTATCACAGCGCTAAAACTTTAGTCTCACAATCCATGCAGCATTAGGTGATTATTTAGGTTCAAATCCATCTAAGTCAGCCTAAATCTTGGAAAGTGAGAATTCACGCTAGAAATTCTCTTAAGCCCCAAAATTAAAAAAATAACTTAAAATAAAAGAATAATGAAAAAATAGAACATCCATAAGAAAGCAAAGCACATCAAGTGTTTGAGTAGACACTCTCAAAGTATTCTATTACTTCAAAAAAAAGTACAAAGAATGGGAATAATGGATGATGACAAATGAGGGGGAAAATGCTCTATTTATAGTCAAGCTCCCCTAAATTTCATGGTACAGATTGAGTTACATCGATGGTTGAGATTATAACCTATCTACAATTGATATTCTTAAGGAATTGACTCAATCCTTTAAGATTACAAAATCAACTTTCATCAGATTAAATATCTTCTAAGATTGCTTTTCATATTTACCTAGGTAACCCTAACTTTCCACAAGTGCTTCGCTGGGCCATCGAGGCTTGAAGTAGATAGGATTCATCATTTGTTCTTTGAATTGGGCTAGTTCATGGGGCCAAAGTAGCCTCATTTAATATATTAACCTTCATGGGACACTCTTTGTGCAATGGTCATGGGCTTTGAACTGTGGTCTGTGACCCATTTAATATATAGAGTTTTCTTTTTATATATTCTGTATAAATTTTTTAATTTTATAAGTCGAATTTTAAAATTTGTCAAGTGATTTTCTATTGTATTATTTTTTTAATGTTCTTTTCTATTTTCAAATGAAAATACATGTCATCTATTAGATTCTTCTTTGTTGCTCGTTTTATGTTTTGTTAAAACAAGAAGATATTTTTGCTTGGGCCATGAAAAGGTTTTAGCCCAATCATTGTTAGTTGTTTATGATCTTTAGAATTAGGGCATATTTGAAAAAAAGTATTATGGTTCGATTGGGACTCTCAAAGAAATTCAATTAATACTTGTGATGGTCATGAGGATATCGAATAAGGATTGCATTCTTATCCTTAGCACTTTGTTAAATAATGATTTGATTAAGAGATAAGTTTAAGATTTTTAAAGGGCTTTTCAAGGATTTATTTGCTTCTTAGAATATATTATCTTGATGGTATTTCAGCTTTTTAATAGACATATTCTCCTTTGGTGAAACACAACTTTGGAAAGTTGGGGAAGCAAATTTTAGCTATGCTGTGGAGATAATGCCTTATGGAAAGGGGCAAATGCTAATGATAATTGAGGTAAAACCTTTTAGATTTCATGAAGAAAAAAGTCAAAATTAAGGATTGCACATGATAAATGGTATTATTTTATAAATGGGCATTGTGAGGGTGTTAATACCTTCCTCACTCATAACCATACTCCTGAACTTAACTTCTATTTCACAAACCGAAAATCATCTTTTCAATAAGTTGTAATTTAATTTACAAAAATTTATCAAAGGGATATGTTTTTGCTCATTCTTTCTAATAACTCTTAAAGCCAAAATAGTTTTCCTAGTTATTAAATTGTCAAGTATTCTTTGCTAGCTATTGGTCTTTCCTTTTAGTGAGTGTTAGTTTATTTTGCTGATCATTGGTGATAATTGAGAGTAGTTTCTATTGGTTGTTGGATGATTCATTGTTCTCTATTTGGGTTGTATGAACTTGTTTTGTAAAGGGGTTATAAGCTTTAGCTAGTAGATACAATTTGTTATGATTGATTTGATTTAGTGATTGAATAATAATATATGTTGAGTAAGGCTCTACAGACGTAAGATCACTCTAAATTGCGTAAATAAAAATTAGCTGTGTCGCTTCTTTACCGTTAGCTTATTTTCATACTCGCAGATTTTTTGTTATAATGAGCATTAAATCTCTATATTTGTAGAAAAATTTATCTCAATTTGTCTTAGAGTGGGATTGAAAAGCTATTTAAATACAATTTGGTGACATATCTTTAGTTATGGAACCAGTGAAAGAAGGAAGCTTAGTATCATATACTCCACTGCTTGTAGGATCCTCAAATTATGCCTACTAGCATATGAAAACTTTCATTATATCAATAGACGATGCTACCTGAGAGGCTATTGAAGAAGGCTAGAGCAAATGACACCTCTCAATTGAAAGGAAAAGCATAGTACATTATTGAAGAGAAAATAATGGCTTAAGGAAATTCAAAGGCATTGAATGCCACTTTTAATAGTGTGGATATGAAGCAATTAAAAGTAATATCCATGTGTAAAACAAAAAAAGAAGCCTAGAAAATACTTCAAAACCAACATTAAGTTAACACATCTGTCAGGATGTCAAAACTATAGATACTAACTACAAGATTTGAAAACTTGAAGATGGATAAAGAGTAGACAATATCTAAACTCTATGCTCAGCTATGCGATATCTTTAATGAGACTTTTTGCCTCAGAGAATGTTTTTTAGAAACCATGTTGTTGTGGAAGGTTTTGTGTTCTTTTTTAGAATGATTTACTATCAAGGTGACAATAGTAGATGAAGCAAAAGATATTACTTTTCTCATGTTGGAAGCTTAAAGGGACAAAGTAAAATCAAGAGTAGCCTTTAATGCTCAGTATTCATCCACGATAGATAAGAAATCCATGAAGACTATAGAAGAGATCAATGAGTAGATTGAGTTACTCTTAAAGAACTTCAATAAGACTCTAAAGTGGTTTGCTAAGAAAAATATAGTAGCTGATGAACATGACGAAGAAATGCCTAAGAAGAACTAGACTAAAGGAGAGTACTTGAGAAAGAAAGTTGTTCAATGCTATGAATGAAAAGGGTATAAACACATACAATCTTAATGTGCTAATATAAAGAAAAAGAAAAAGTCTCTAGTCAGTACATGGAGTAATGAAGAAGTTGAGGATGATGCATCTAAGTATAATGAAGAATTGAGTAATTTTGTGGCATTCACCGATAAGATGGAAATTAAAAATAAGGATAAAAGTGATGAAGGGTCAATTGAAAATACATATTTCACCTATTAAAGAAAATGGAAATGTTTTTTTAAAAGTAATGAAGATTTGTGCAAAGAAGTATGTATTCTTAAAATTCAAAATGAGGCTCTTGAAAAAGTACATCTCAAGAAACAAGCTATTGATAGAGTGAACAAATAACTTGAAGAAGCTAAACTAACTCTAAAAATTTTTTAGGGCAAAGTACTAAGCTTGACGTGATTTTGTCTAAGCAGAAACCCAAGCTAAGAACAAAAGTAAAATATAAAAAGAAACATGGCTTTGTATGTCATTATTACTGTAATACCCCAAACTCGGCCTAGAAGTTAGACTTGAGTCTGGCATGTCACATTGAAGGGAGAATCGTAAAAAACTGGTGTAGTTGACAAACTTTGAAAACATTTGATTGCTCGAGGTTTACAACAGTATTTACAAAGCGATTTCCATTTCCAAAACCACTCTTGCTAAATGAGTACTTTAGTTTAAAACGAGGTTCATTTGAAAATATATGTATTTGTAGGGTTGAAATCAAAACCTTAAATTGTTATTATAAATGAAAACCAAGTAAGTTGTGGAAGCTTGTAAAAGTTTGTAGTGTGCGGAAACGTGTTGATTTGAAAGCAGTTAATGTTTTTGGGAAACTGAGTTCTTTTTTGTAAGAGCCCAAATCTGCCCGGGGCCCATTAAACCAAAAAATATAAAACTGAAAAAATAATAAAATTAAATCCAAATTAACAATGTCCATCAGTCCAAGACAATTACAATAGCCCAAATTTCAAAACCCATTTTACAAACCCAATTACCTAGCCCAAAAACTAAACCCATCCTAACCCAAATCAAAATCCAAGCTCGATTGGCCCAATGCCCTTAGGACTTTCGAAAACCCTAGGGCAGAACCTAGGTGCGCCGCAAGCCTCTGCCATGCACGTGCCACGGCCCTTACCTCTACGGCCTCCATACCTTCGCCACATCCTCCGTACCTACGAAAGATAAGAAAAAACGCCAGCAAAGAAACACAGCAGCAAAGAATATATTGTATTTTCATTTTTAATTTGTTTTTTCCTCTCAAATTGGCTATAAAAAAGGCCGAAGAAATCATTGTAAGACTCTTGCTATTTAAAACGAAAAAATACAGAAATCAAATACATTTCAAGGTGGTTCATTCATTGATTCTTGGTCTTTATTTTTTTATTTCTTTTGAATCTATCATACAAACACGTAAAAAAGGGGGAAACTTTTCTTACCTGTTATTCGGTGTCGACCTAGTCGACGTTTGCGTCTTCGGTCCAAAGGCAGACAGATCCCTAGGGATCCAGTTAAAGCCACGACGGAGATGGAGGCGTAATAGGCACCGAGGAAACCCAAAAGCCAATCAGAAAAGAGGGGAGAGTTCAGAGTTTTTTAAAGAAAAAGGGTTTTTTAATTTTTTTTTAAAAAGTAATCAGCCAAATGAATTGTTAGGGCAAATTTTTAGTTTTTATATGTGTTTAAAACGGTGTCATTTCATGGCACGACCCGATGACCCGACCCATGCGCAATCCGGTCCCATTTTCCTTTTTTATCTTTTTAAATTCGCCCAGTTTAATTTTAAAATTCTTATTTCCGCCCATACACGCATATTCCTTTTTTTTAGTCCTAATTTCTTTTTTTCTTTAGATTCAATCCCTGTTTTGTCAATTTCTAACCTTTTTATTTTAATATTTTATATTAAATATTTTATTATATTATTTATCTAAAATATATATTATTTATTTTTAAACCTTTTTTATTCTAAGTTTTTTATGTATATTATTTATATTAAATTTATAGGTTTACTCATTTTCAATTTCCTTTTTTTTGTATATGTTTATCAGTTTAGGAACTTATATAGTATTTATTCCAAATATTTTATCTATAGTTTAGTTTAAACTTTTATTTTATTTTTTGATTTGTTTATAAATTTGTTCTTTTAAATTGCTTTACATGATATTTCACTTCCAATTGTTTTGTGTATTAATCATATTAATATTTCATAGTATTTATTCTAAATTTGTTTCTTTTTATATGTACTGTTTATTTAAAAATTTACTTACATTTTTAACCCATTTATTTTCTTATTTTATTTTGTTTTAAACTTCTGTTTTTTACCTTTTACTACTTATTTTAAACTTGTTTATACCGTTTTTATATACATGTAACTTTGTCTCATATTCTTCATTAGTTGGTTGTGAATTTGTACACTTTATAATTATTGCCTTTATGTGATTTGTAATTCTTAATATGGGTTTATTGATTATTGGTGATTCATTAATGTAATATTTTGTGTACGTATTTGCCATTTTGCCTCATATACTATCATCCCATCTTATTCCGTCTTGTTCAAAAAATCATGTGTTAACCTCATCCAAATTTTGAAATCGTTTTCAAAAGTCTTTATAATAAAGCAACGCTCGTGTTTGGAAACTTTCAGAAAATCGTGCCTTAACTCACTAGGTTCCGATTTTTCTCGTTAAACCTAAGCAAATGAGTGTCCTTTTCCTTTTAAATCAAAACGCATAAAAGTTTTAAATAAAAACTTACTCTCGAGAATTTGAAACGTTGCGTCCTAACACGCTGGATGTGATGTTTTATCATCTTGATGTAAGAATTTCAAAAAAAATAAAGGCAGTATTCTATATTTGGAATTTTGAGAAATCGAGCCCTAACTCACTGGGTTTCGGTTTTTTTCATTTGACCCAAATAATTAAATATCCTTTTCCAATTTAAATGCATGAGTTTTATTTAAAAAAGGACAAGCTTAATTTCGAAGAATTGAAATGTCGCATCCTAACTTACTGGGTACGGCATCTTACATCTTTGAGATAACCAGGTCTCGGTATTCACTTTGTTTTGTTCAATTGTTCTTTTAAATAAAAGGATCGTATTTTAAAATATTTTCAACCATTTGATGTTAGGACATTAATTAATCAATTAGGTACCAATTTTGGGCGTTACGAGGGTGCTAACCCTTCCTCCTGCGTAACCGACTCCCGAACCCATTTTTCGAATTTCGTAGACCAAAATCATTGTTTTAATAAATCAAGATATTTTGTTAAAACGATCAATTTGAAGATAATCCGATCACACCTCTAAAAAAGGTCGGTGGCAACTCCATTTTTGTTTTTAAATTGATCCCTATTTTTCAAAATTCAAAATAAAAATGATAAAAAAAAGGTGGTTTCAACATTTTTAAAATAGATATAAATCGTAATAACTAAAAAAATCGCAGATTTAAAAATCTCGAAGTTATAGAGGCCTTATTACAACCTAAATTAAAATCAAAGTGCTTTAAGTAAATGAGTAAAACAGAATAAGACATATGCAGTTGTGGCCCTCCTAGAGTCCCTCGCAGCTCCGATCTATCTAAAGCTGGGGATTACTTGAAAGGTTAATAAACAGGGTGAGTTTACGAAAACTTAGTGTGTAATACCCTTACTAGAGTAACAGTCAGTATATAGAGACAGAAACAGAAACTGGGCCAAAGCCCTTTAAAAGAAATAGTACAGTCCAATTCAAAGCATATGTGGGCTAAGCCCACTACAATATCATTTGGGTCACAGCCCATAACAGAATGAATTGGGTCCAGTGTAATGCCCCGAATTTTGGGCTTAGAAGTATTGGGCCTTGAGTTTTGGATCAGTTAAAAGGCGACTTAAATAATTCAAATGTGTGATTTTGGAGTGTTTAGAGGGTACTATGAAGTCTCGGGTTCAAGTTAGGCCATAGGAAAAATTTTGATTTTTAGCCTTAGTGGAACCCTGATCTCAAGTGGTATGACTCTTAAATAAATTAAGGTAAAATAAGGCACAAAAAAGAGTGTGGTGTAGTAGCAAAGTGGCGCCACTTAGGGGACAAGGAAATGACGCCATAAAGGAAGCAAGGGGGTCCAAGGTTCAAGTCTTGGCTCTTGCAATTTATTTTGGTTTTTCTTTCAAATAAATTAGGAAGCGAGTAAGCGGGCTTTAAAGTTAAATGTGTTGGACTTATGACACAAAGGAGCTTGTGTCCTAGTGGGGGTGGCATGACATGGTTATGGAGAGGACTATGGTTCGAATCCTTTTACACGCAAAGGTTGATTATTTTGCTAATGCTTTAGTTTTGGGGGATTGATGGAGAATCCCAAATCGGGAAGCTAACATGAGAATAAGTGAGGAGCTAGGTTTAAATAGAGCAAACCATGAGGAGAGTAGGCATACCTTTCTTGGCTTATCCCTTTCACGTTGTGGCGTGTTCGTTTGGGTTAGGCGTTGGATCATTTGTTGATCTGTATGCCATTAGGTCACGGTGGTGGTGACCGTAGTTGATCAACACACCCCCTAGGGAGTCAAGGGTGTGATTATTGTTGGCTTCTTGGCATAGTAGCGTTCAGAGCGTGGATTAACTTCAGATACCTATCAGGTGTGTACTTCACCCTACTCTAGCTATAGAACAGCAAATGTCGGAATGCCAAAATGGGCCATGTGGGCCCAATGGGCCTGTGGGCCCAATCAAGCAAATTGTATAATTGTGTAGTAAATATTGGACTAGACTAGGTGAATCTCATATCTGTGGCTAGTTTTGGGCAAAAGGGCCACCTCGGCCGAGAACGGGCCTTAGGCCCATTCGCAACGTTATCTCTGTTTAGAATACTTGAGTTACTCGAGGCGACTGTAGACTTTCTGAGGGATTGATAAAATTACTGAAATACCCTTATAGGGTAGAATTACTGTAATACCCTCGATTTGTAAAATTATAGAAATACCCCCGATTTGTAAAATTACCAAATTACCCTTGATTTGTAAAATTACAGAAATACCCCGATTTGTAAAATTACCGAATTACCCTCGATTTGTAAAATTACAAAAATACCGCCGATTTGTAAAATTACCGAATTGCCCTTGATTTGTAAAATTACAAAAATACCATCGATTTGCAAAATTACAAAATACCCCCGAATTGTAAAATTACAAAAATACCCCTAATTTGCAAAATTATCGTTTTACCCCTAATTTGTAAAGTTACCATTTTACCCCTGATTTTTAAAGTTACCATTTTATCCCTGATATGTAAAGTTATCGTTTTACCCCTAATTTGTAAAGTTTTCGTTTTACCCCTAATTTGTAAAGTTACCAGTTTACCCCTAATTAGTAAAGTTATCGTTTTACCCCTAAATTATTAGAATTACCGTTTTACCCTCAGATTACAAAATTACAGAAATACCCCAGTTTACAAATTACGAAAATACCTCGAATTTCAAAATTACTGAAATACCCACGTAGGGTAGAATTACCGAAATACCCCTTTATGGTAGAATTACCAAAATACCCTTGTAGGGTAGAATTACCGAAATACCCCTTTAAAGTAGAATTACTGAAATACCCCTGTAGGGTAGAATTACCGGAATACCCCTGTAGGGTAGAATTATCGAAATACCCCTGTAGGGTAGAATTACCAAAATACCCCTATAGGGTACAATTACCGAAATACCCCTGTAGGGTAGAATTATCGGAATACCCCTATAGGGTAGAATTACCGAAATACCCCTGTAGGGTAGAATTACTAAAATACCCCTGTAGGGTAGAATTATCGAAATACCCCTGTAGGGTAGAATTACCGAGATACCTTGTAGGGTAAAATTACCATTTTGCCCCTAGGGTGTTAAATGACTGTTTTGCCCTTATGGGCAAGTGACTAACTTGGACTGTGTGTTTGAAGGATTTGACTGTGTTTGTATGACAGTGATTTGACTGACGTGACCGTGGTTGTATGATTGATACGTTTTAATATGTGTTTAAATGACTGATACTGAACATGGCCATTCTACATACATGTGTGATGATTGAGCATATCATACACGACATTTTGGGTTGGGACATTGATATGGAGGAAGTTATGTTCTGATAGGATCACACTGGTTGCACGAGACGACTTGGGATCCAGTAATAATCTGATAAGGTTGCACGGGTTGCATGAGACGACTGTGGACAAACTAAGGGCTTAATGCTAGTTATTCTGAGTATGTCTTTGTGCCAACCAACATATGGCTCTGTGCTATCAGGATCATGGCTTTGTGTCGATTATATTTGCCTAAGGCTATGTGCCTATCTTATTTACTGATGACTGTATGTCGTTCACATTTACCCATAGCTGTGTGCCAGTTATATTACCCTAATTGATGGCTATATGCCAATCCTATTACAGTTACTGATCGCTTTGTGCCAATTATGATACTGCTACTAAAGGCTTAAAGCTGCATTTAAATTAGTAGCATGGCTGCTTCATTGGTGTGTAGGGCTGGGTGGGTCGAGTTATTCCCCACATGGTGTGTTGGGTTGGTACGGGTGGTGTGATGGCTAGACTGGGTTGGGATTGCATTCGCATATTGTTCTGATTCTGCTATGGGCTTGGCCCACACTATTTTGTATAGGGCTAAGGCCCAGACTGATCTGTTCTATATAGGGCTTCGGCCCAGTCTGTTCTGCATATCTGTATTATACTGTTACTGATTCTATTTTGGGCTTAGGCCTACCTGATTCTGATTCTGATTTTGATTCTAATCTGATAATGTTTCTGATTCTGTAAAGGGCTAAGGCTCATCTAGTACTATTTGTTATAGTGGGCTAAGGCCTAATTGATACTGGAATTGTAGTAGAGCTGGGGCCTAGACTTTTAATTGTTTTGTATGACTGACTGTTCATTTTATATAGTAGGGGATTACACACTGAGTTTTCATAAAACTCACCCCGTTAAGTAATTGTGCAGGTCATCCCTAGCTTTAGGAGGATCGATGCTGCGAGGGACTCGGAGAAGGCCACACATTGCTTATGCTCTGTCTTGATTTACTTTTAAGTACTTTATTCCGGGTTGGGTTGTAATAAGGCCTTTTCAACTTTTTGGTTTTTACATTTGAGATTTTATTTATTGTTTTATAATTGCTAGAAGTCAGACACAATTTTTCTGAAACATTAACTATTTTTCAAAATATCATGTTTTCGCAATTGTTTTAAATTAGGCTTCCGTAACAATTAAGGTTTTAAAGGTAATAACATTTTACAAGAGAACATCTTTTAATAAACCGTGTTTTAAAAATATGCATACGAAATTCGAGATTTTACACAAGTTTTAAATGGCAACAAGTTTTAATAAAAAGGGTTTTTAATGGAAACAAGGTTTCTAAAAAACACCTCAATGTGACACACCAGATTCGGGCTTAACTTCTAGGCCGGGTTTGGGGTGTTACATCCAACCCAAAATAATAACAAAACAAGTGCCCTAAGCCCAATCTAGAGACAGACCTCAAAAGCATATATGCAACAGTGTGAGTATGCATCCCACCCCAATCCAGCCAACACAACACCCATACCAACCCTACACATTTGTGGGGAATAAATCAACCCACCCAGCCAACACACCAAGCTTAGCACCGGTTGCGGTACTAAGTCAACAGAACAGCTCAGCACCGTAGCCAGAATAGCTAGAAGCTGTAAATATCACAGTAACGCTGCCAAATAATAGAACGACTGAAAGCCGTAAGCATAATGGCACAAAGCCATCGATGACTGCATTATGTTAGGCACATAGCCATTAATTAGGGTAACACAACCGACACACAAGCATGGGTAAATGTGATTGACACATAGTCATCAATAAATGCGATTGGCACGTAGCCGTAGGTAAGTACAATTGGCACAAAGCCATAATCAAGGTAGCATAAAGCCACAATTAGGTCGGTAGAGAGCCATAATTAGAATAAGTGGCTCTAAGCCATCAATACTGGATCCACAGTCGTCTCATGCGACCCGTTCGATCCTATCAGAATAGAATTAGGTCCATAGTCGTCTCGTCCGACTTGTGCGACCCTATCAGAATAGAACTTCCTCCATAAGCAATATCCCAACCCCATGCAGTATGTCAGGTATGTGAAACGTTATGCCCATAAACAATGATACAAATCACAGTCACAACAGTCCAAACACAGTCGTACAAGAAAACATAGTCAAATCAATCAAATTGTATCACTAGTGAGTCGTATACCCTCAAGGGGCAAAATGATCTTTTTACCCATTAGGGGTATTTTAGTCATTTCATACTACGAGGGTATTTAGTAATTCTACCCTACAAAGGTATTTCAGAAATTCTACCGTATAGGGGTATTTTAATAATTTCGCAAACCAGGGGTATTTCAGTAATTTCACAAACCAGGGGTATTTCGATAATTTTGCAAACTAGGGGTATTTTGGTAATTTTGCAAACTAGGGGTATTTCGTTCACAAACTAGGGGTATTTCAATAATCTTGCAAACTAGGGGTATTTCGGTAATTTCGCAAACTAGGGGTATTTCGATAATTTCACGAACCAGGGGTTTTTTGGTAATTTCGCAAACCAGGGGTTTTTCAGTAATTTCGTAAACCAGGGGTATTTCGATAATTTCGTACACTAGGGGTATTTCGATAATTTCGTAAACTAGGGGTATTTCGATAATTTCACAAACCAAGGGTATTTCGGTAATTTCATAAACCAGGGGTATTTTGGTAATTTTGCAAACATGGGGTATTTCGGTAATTTCGCAAACCAGGGGTATTTCAGTAATTTTGTAAACCAGGGGAATTTTGATAATTTCACAAACCAGGGGCATGTTGGTCAATAGCTACTTACGGAGTCTCGGTACCAAATACGACCTCTTAAAAAGTCTAACGTCGCTTTGTGCTACACGAATAACCTATTTGGCCAAAACACTGTTTATGAGCCCAAATTCCATTTTGGACCCAAGTCGGCCCACACGCTCGTGTGGCCCGATCAGTCCAATTTCACATGTAGTATCGAAAATCTTAACATCTAACATACCAACTATCACTTACTGCATAATTTAGCCATATGGGCATGTTGGCCCGTTGGGCCCATCGAGGCCCATAATGATCCAAGTGCATGAGAACATGCACAACGGCCTTCACAGTCTATTCCCCGCAGTTTGTGGGTTCAAGCATTCGCACGCCCGTAAGGCATCAAAATGTCAGCATTTTGGCATTTCGGCTTTTTGGGTTTTGCCAATCTATGCTATTAGTGGGTGAAGTTACACACCTGATAGGTATCTGAAGTTAATCCGCATTTTGAATGCTGTTATGCCAAGAAGCCAACAATAATCGCACCTTTGACTCCCCAGGGGGTGTCAATCAACTACGGTCAACACCACTGTAACCCAACGGCATACAGATCAACGAATGATCCAACGCCTAACCCAAACGAACACACCACAACGCGAAAGGGATAAGCCAAGAAAGGTATTCTTACTCTTAACATGGTTTACTCTATTTAAAGCCAGCTTCTCGCCTATTCTCATGTTAGCTTCCCGATTGGGGATTCTCCATCAATCCTCCAAAACCAACTCATTAACAAAATAACCAACCTTTGCGTGCAAAGGGATTCGAACCAAAGTCCTCTCGATAGCCATGGCAAGCCACCACCAGTAGGACACGAGCTCCTTTGTGTCATAAGTCCAACACATTTAACTTTAAAGCCCACCTACTCACTTCCAGATTTATTTTAAAGAGAAACCAAAATAAATTGTAAGAGCCAAGACTTGAACCTTAGACCCCTTGCGTCCCCTATGGCATCACTTCTTTACCACTAGACCACATTTCCTTTTATGTCTTATTTTAGCCTCTTTTATTTAAAAGTTATCCCACATGAGCTCAGGGTTCCTTTAAAGCCAAAACCAAGATTTTTCCTATACCCAAGCTTGAACCTAGAACTTCATAAAAACCCTTTAACATTCCAAAATCACTAACCTAACAATTCCAACTTGCAAATTGAGCCGATGTCTTACACTCAAGAATTTTAAAAGCACCCAAGCCCAAGGCCCAACTCTTCTAGGCCCAAAATTCAAGGCGTTACAACTCTACCCTGTTAAGGAAATTTCATCCTCGAAATTTCCAACCAATAGGGTAGTCGTGTACAACTACCCCATTATGCTATCGCTGCGCACTCTGATCCTACTATTACAATCACACTTTCACTAGATCTTGGAACTTCTCATACATACATCCAACACACTTAACAAGCACATGCATACAATTTCGATATTAATAACACATCGTGTAATATCCCGAATTAGGGCATAATCGAAATAGTGGTTTCGTGACCACAAATCTGAGATAGAAATAATCATTTTTAATTATTTTGAGGTTTCTGATATGATTGCATGATTGTGTGAAAATTTCGTGAAGAAATTCTATGTATAAAGTGCTTAATTTGAAATTAGGGACTAAATCGAATAAGTTACAAAACTTGCATTCTAGAAGATTTTAGTATGAAATTGCTTTGGAATATTAATTAGGAGGCCTTAAATAGAAATTTGACCAATTTCTAAAATTTTGAACAAAAATGGGCTTGTACATGAAAAATTATAAAGAAAGGCATTAAGGGCATTTTTGTCAAATGATAAAGGTGTTAAATTGAAATGTGCTTTATTTATATCTTTATGGTTTACATTTTTATGAAATTATTTTTTAAAAAAATTTCTTACGAAAATTTTGACGTTTGGGCACTCAGTTTAGTCAAAAGGACTAAATTGTAAAAACTGCAAAAGTTGAGTTCTATATGTTAAAGGTGTCCAATTGTTATGAAAATTTAAATTGGAGGTCCTTAAATGGTAATTAGACCATTGGTTAATTTATTGGACAAAAATGGACATGAAATGGGTGGAAAAAAATATTTTTAAGTTAGGGGCATTTTGGTCATTTAGTGATTAAATGAATTAAAAATCAAATAAAAAGCCAATTTTTGCTCATCTTCTTCCTCAAGGCCGAAAATAGCATGGAGAAACCATGGCTAGGGTTTTTCAAGCTTCCAAGCTCGATTGTAAGTTTGTTCTAGCCCCGTTTTTAATGATTTTTTACGTTTTTGAAATCCCGGTAACATGATTTCTCTATTTCTACCATTTATTTGAGCTAGGGTTTGATTTCAAAAATTGACCCATGTTGAATAATTGTGTATTTTGATGTTTTATGATAGAATATGAGGTTTTAAATTATGTTAAACAACTTGAGCTACTCGATTTTAAGTAAAAACGAGTAAAATGACTTAATCGGTAAAAATACCTATTGTTCATAAGTACATGTTATAGTGGGAATTTGAGGTTGCTGTTAGTAAATAAATGATCAGCATGTCCTAAAACATAGGAATTATGGAAAAAGTTTAATTTTCGAGCATTGGGGCAAAAGTGTAAATATGCAAAAGTTTATGGGCAAAATCATAATTTTGCCAAAGTTAGAGTTAAGGACTATTTTGATAAATGTGAGTATTAAATAAGCTAAATGTGTTATTTTAGATCAAGAAAGACGTGGAATCGATCTTGATCGAGGAAAAGAAAAGATTATGGACTAAATTGCAAAATTTTTATATTTTGTACCGAGGTAAGTTCATGAGTAAATAAGGTAACATAATTGTTATTTTAAGTAATTTAATGTATTTATATGATTTGGTACTTATTATCATGAATATTATGCTTTGTGAATTATTATTTATTGATATGCAAAGTATGTGGTTAACTTGATAAGTATGAGATGCTAGAAAGAATTGGTTCCGACATTTCGAGGAAAACGACCAGAAATTTGTGATTGAGGAAAATCCCGTTTGAACCTTGGGAATAGATTAGGATACAAGTGACATGTCACTAGGATGGTTGAGTTCCGAACTCGTTGAGTTGAGTTCGAGTTCGTGAGATGTAACTAGGCGTCCGAGCTCGTTGAGTTGAGTCCGAGTTCACTTATTGATACGAACGCCTGAGCTCGTTGAGTTGAGTCCGAGTTCACTTATGGGCGGGTTACATGGTAGCTTGGCTACATAAATTTCGTAGGCTATTGAGCTGTCTAGCTACGGATATGACACTTATGTATGTGAAATCCATGTATTCGAATTATATTCCGATGAGTTCAACGGGGTAGATTTTTAAATGAATAATGAGAACGCCTAAACGAAAGAGGTATGTTGGAAAGTATGGTGAAAGAGGAAGTTAGACAGGTATGAGCCTAAATCTCGAGTTGAGAACTTGGTAAGAAAAGATTGTGGTAAGATAACAAGTATACTTGTAACATGAATGTCTTAGTGATATTAATGCAATTGATGTTAATGTTGAAGTGCATGATTATGTTACTTGTTATTTGCATGTGAATTTACTAAACATTTATGCTTACTCCCTTCTTTTCATTCATTGTAGTTTTGACAAGCTAGCTCAAAAATCAGAAAGGGTCGAAGGAACGATCACACTATCCGGGACAATTTGGTATAATGGCTTGTATTTTGAATATGGCATGTATAGCATTATAATCATTTTGTGTGAATAACCTTATGATATGGTGATGGTTTGATAAGGAAATGCTTGGAAATGATTATCCATTGGAATGACCAATCTAGATCATATTTGGTTTCATGTGTGTTTAATGTGCTACTTAGTCCATGAAAATCCATAAAAAGGTGAACTTTGTTACAAAATAGAATTTTTCAACAGCAGTGACGTGAGTTTGAAAACTCACTAAAAATAGTAGAGACACGATTTGATGGTGAATAAAATATGAAATTGAAGCTCATTGTGTCTATTTTCATATGGAAGAAACTAAACAGGTAAAAGAGTTGTATTTTATGAGGGAACAGGGTCAGAGCGATTTCTGAATCCCCTATTCTGAATTTAAAAATTTACTAAAAATTGTACAAAAATAATTAGGAGTCATAATTTTCATTCATAGATTCCTTATTGAGTCTAGTTTTATGAGAAATAAATGGTATAGTGATTCAAATTTTTTAGAGGGAGAAAAGTGATTCGTAGTGAATAGAGGTCAAAGCAGTCAAACACTAAAATAGGGGAAATTTTAACTAATAAACTGTACTAATTCGACCAACCAAAAATTCTATAAAAAAATTAGCAGATAGATATATGAGTCTAGTTTTAGGGAAAATTTACGGATCTTAATTTTGAGTTTTGGAACTCAAGATATGAATTTTTTAGCGACTATGACGCAGATGAACAGCTTATTACGAAAGTTAGAATAAATGATTTAAAGTTCTTTAAGTGATAAATTAAGTTTAGTAACACCTCAAGCTCAACTCCGGCGACGGTCTCGGGTAAGAGGGCGTTACATTTGGTGGTATCAGAGCAGGTTTAGTCGGTTCTCGGGTTAACGTATTGTATGTACGGGTTTTGCTATACATGCCATATATACATATTGTGATAGTGTGACGACTTCTGACATTTTAAATGATTTTTTTATAGTAAAAGGATCCTGATCCAGCTGTGGCTGATGATGTATAAAGTAATGCACCAGCTCCGGCTGAAGGGGCAGTGCTGACTAAAAATCCACCTCCTACTGTTGGTTAAGGAGGAGGAGAAGGGGCTCGGGAAGCCTTTCTCCAGATGATGAATGCATGGTATATTGAGTTCGTTTGTACGAACCTGAATGCACAACCTCCCTCACCTTCCCCGATTCCTCAACCTGTACCCTGATGCCTCAAGGTATGGATCTGATGAAATTACATAGGACTCCAGTTGAAAGAATTTGTAAGCAAGGGGCTAAAGAATTCAGGGCAAATGTTGACGATGATGCCAAGCAAGTAGAGTTTTGGGTTGAGAATTCTATTCGAGTATTTGATGAATTGTCTTACACACCTGAAGAATGCTTGAAATGTGCTATATATTTGCTGAGGGATTCAGCCTATTATTGGTGGAAGACATTGGTTTCTGTGGTACTGAAAGAGAAAGTGACTTGGGAGTTCTTTCAAGAAGAATTTTGGAAGAAATACATCAGTGAAAGATTTGTTGATCAGAAGCGTAAAGAGTTTCTCGAGTTGACGCAAGGCAACATGACAATTATTGAATACAAAAGGGAGTTCGTTCGATTGAGTAAGTATGCTAGAGAATATGTTCCTTCAGAGGTTAAAATGTGCAGACAGTTTGAAGACGGACTTAATGAAGACATAATAGTATTTGTTGGAATTCTTGAATTAAAAGAAATGGTAGTACTTGTTGATCAGGCTTGTAAGGCTGAAGAACTACTTAAAGAGAAGAAAAAGATAGAGGCTGAGACTCGAAATTGGAAGAAAAGACCGATGAGCAGTTCATTCTCACAACAATCTGGGAAATCTAGAAATATGAATCCTCGTTCCCAAGTTTCAACTGGACAATCATATGGAAATTCTAAGAAGCAAAATGTGAGTTCTAAGTCTCAAACTATGTCTGTGGCTGGTGTGGGAAGCTCGAGATTTGTTAAGCCCGAGTGCCAGCGGTGTGGTAGAAATAATTTTGGACCATGTAGAGCAAATGAATGTTTTCGATGTGGTTCTCCGGATCACTTTATTAGAGACTGCCCAGGGAAAATTGAAAAAGAAAAATTCCAGAGTGTAAAACTAGTGGTACAGACTCGAGAGGAAGGTATTAAAGAAAAGCTAGGAATGAAGCAAGCAACAAGAATATAGTCAGAGATTCAGCAGGTAAACCTGAAGCAAGAGCTCCAGCTAGAACTTATGCTATAAAAGCACATGAAAATTCTTCATCACCAGACGTGACTACTGGTATATTTTCTCTTTATGATGTTAATGTTACTGCTTTCATTGATCCTGGCTCTACTCATTCATATGTGTACATAAAATTGGTGTCTAGTATGAATATACCTGTTGAGAACACATAATTTATGATTAAAGTGTCAAACCCGTTAGGCAAATGTGTCATAGCTAATAAAGTATGCAAGAAATGTCCTTTAATGATTTGGGGTTATTATTTTCCTGTTGACTTGATGTTGTTGCCGTTTGATGAATTTGATGTTATCTTGGGTATGGATTGGTTGACATTGCATGATGCTATAGTAAATTGTAAACAAAAAGTTATTGAATTAAAGTGTGAAAATGGTGAGATTCTGTGGGTTGAATCAGACAAATCAGAGGCATTATCTAGTGTGATTTCTTCGATGTCGGCTCAGAGATATTTGAGAAAGGGTTATAAAGCTTATTTGGCGTATGTGCTGAATACAAAGGAAATTGAAAAGAAAGTTGAATTAGTGCCGATTGTATGTGAATTTACGGATGTATTTCCAGAAGAGTTGCCAGGTTTGCCTCCTATCAAAGAAGTAGAAATTGGTATTGAGTTGATACTGGGAACAACTCTGATCTCGATTGCTCCATATAGAATGGCACTAGTAGAGTTGAAAGAATTAAAGTTTCAGTTACAAGAGTTGACTGATAAAGGCTTTGTGAGACTGAGTTTTTCGCCTTGGGGTGTTCCTGTATTATTTGTGAAAAAGAAGGATGGTTCTATGAGATTGTGTGTAGACTATTGGCAATTAAATAAGGTGACAATTAAGAACAAGTATCTGTTGCCGAGAATTGATGATTTGTTTGATCAGCTAAAAGGAACGACATGGTTTTCAAAGATTGATTTGAGTCTGGATACTACCAGGTGCGAGTAAAAGAGTCAGATGTGCCTAAAACTGCTTTTAGAACAAGGTATGGTCATTATGAATTTTTAGTTATGCCATTCGGATTAACAAATGCTTTTGCTGTGTTTATGGATTTGATGAATCGCATATTCCGGCCATACTTGGACAAGTTTGTGGTGGTATTTATAGATGATATCTTAATTTATTCGAAAGATGAGACAGAGCATGCCGAGTACTTGAGGATAGTTTTACAAACTTTGAGAGATAAGCAGTTGTATGCCAAGTTTAGTAAGAGTGAATTCTGGCTTCGAAAAGTGGGATTTTTAGGTCATATTGTTTCAGGTGATGGTATACGGGTTGATCCTAGTAAAATTTCAGCTATTGTTGATTGGAAACTACCAAAGAATGTAACTAAAGTTAAAGTTTCTTGGGGCTAGCTGGATATTATCGGTGATTTGTGAATGGATTTTCTATAATTGCTGCTCCTATGACCAGACTACTCCGAAAGGATGTTAAATTTGAGTTGACAGAAGAGTGTCAATAGAGTTTTGAGAAATTGAAAAAGTTATTGACTGAAGCACCAGTGTTGGTACAACCCGAGTCAGGTAAAGAATTTGTGGTGTATAGTGATGCTTCTCGAAATGGTTTGGGATGTGTACTTATGCAAGAAGGAAAGATTGTGGCTTATGCTTCGAGGCAGTTAAAATCTCACGAAAGGAATTATCCGACTCATGACCTGGAACTGGCTGCTATAGTGTTTACTTTGAAGATTTGGCAACATTATCTGTATGGAGAAAAGTGCCGAGTATATACTGACCATAAAAGTCTTAAATACTTGATGTCACAGAAAGAGTTGAATTTGAGACAACGGAGATGGTTAGAATTGTTGAAAGATTACGAGCTTGTGATTGATTACCATCCGAGAAAAGCGTGGTTGCCGATGCCTTAAGTAGAAAATTGTTGTTTGCTTTGAGAGCTATGAATACTCAGTTGAAGGTGTCTGATAATAGTTCGATTCTAGTAGAGTTGAGAGCAAGACCGATGTTTTTACAAGAGATTTGTGAAGCTCAGAAAAGTGACAAAGATTTGCATGCTAAAAGGAAGCAATGTGAGGTTGATACAGGATCAGATTTCAGAATCAATTCTGATGGTTGCTTGATGTTTAAAAATCGAATTTGTGTACCGAAAAATGATGAATTGATTCAAAAGATCTTGCAGGAAGCACATAATGGTTGTTTGTGGATTCACCCAGGCAGTTCGAAAATGTATAATGACCTGAAGAAAATGTATTGGTGGAATGGAATGAAAAGAGATATATCAGAGTTTGTATCGAAATGCCTAATTTGTCAACAAGTGAAAGCTGAACACCAAGTACCTTCGGGGTAGAAGAGACTACATAGGAGCCTGAGGAAATTATGAGGAATCAATACCTACATCTGTTTACCGGTAAGATTTTCGAGGACGAAAATCCCTAAAGGGGGGAGAGTTGTAATATCCTGAATTAGGGCCTAATCGGAATAATGGTTTCGTGACCACAAGTCCGAGATAGAAATAATCATTTTATAATTATTTTGAGGTTTATGATATGATTGCATGATTGTGTGAAAATTTCGTGAAGAAATTCTATGCATAAAGTGCTTAATTTGAAATTAGGGACTAAATCGAATAAGTTGTAAAACTTGCATTCTAGAAGCTTTTAGTATGAAATTGCTTTGGAATATTAATTAGGAGGCCTTAAATAGAAATTTGACCAATTTTTAAAATTTTGGACAAAAATGGGCTTGTACATGAAAAATTACAAAGAAAGGCATTAAGGGCATTTTTGTCAAATGGTAAAGGTGTTAAATTGAAATGTGTTTTATTTATATCTTTATGGTTTACATTTTTATGAAATTATTTTGTAAAAAAATTTCGTACGAAAATTTTGACGTTTGGGCACTCAGTTTAGTTAAAAGGACTAAATTGTAAAAAGTGCAAAAGTTGAGTTCTATATGTTAAAGGTGTCCAATTGTTATGAAAATTTAAATTGGAGGTCCTTAAATGGTAATTAGACCATTGGTTAATTTATTGGACAAATGGACATGAAATGGGTGGAAAAAAATATTTTTAAGTTAGGGGCATTTTGGTCATTTAGTGATTAAATGAATTAAAAATCAAATTAAAAGCCAATTTTTTCTCGTCTTCTTCCTCAAGGCCGAAAATAGCATGGAGAAACCATGGCTAGGGTTTTTCAAGCTTCCAAGATCGATTGTAAGTCCGTTCTAGCTCCGTTTTTAATGATTTTTACGTTTTTGAAATCTTGGTAACATGATTTCTCTATTTCTACCATTTATTTGAGCTAGGGTTTGATTTCAAAAATTGACCCATGTTGAATAATTGTGTATTTTGATGTTTTATGATAGAATATGAGGTTTTAAATTATGTTAAACAACTTGTGCTACTCGGTTTTAAGTAAAAATGAGCTTAATCGGTAAAAATACCTATTGTTCATAAGTACATGTTATAGGGGGAATTTGAGGTTGCTGTTAGTAAATAAATGATCAGCATGTCCTAAAACATAGGAATTATGGAAAAAGTTTAATTTTCGAGCATTGGGGAAAAAGTGTAAATATGCAAAAATTTAGGGGCAAAATCGTAATTTTACCAAAGTTAGAGTTAAGGATTATTTTGATAAATTTGAGTATTAAATAAGCTAAATGTGTTATTTTAGATCAAGAAAGACGTGGAATCAATCTTGATCAAGGAAAAGAAAAGATTGTGGACTAAATTTCAAAATTTCTATATTTTGTAGCGAGGTAAGTTCATGCGTAAATAAGGTAACATAATTGTTATTTTAATTAATTTAATGTAATTATATGATTTGGTACTTATTATCATGAATATTATGCTTTGTGAATTATTATTTATTGATATGCAAAGTATGTGGTTAACTTGATAAGTATGAGATGCTAGAAAGTATTGGTTCTGACATTTCGAGGAAGACGACTGGAAATTTGTGATTGAGGAAAATCCCGTTTGAACCTTGGGAAGAGATTAGGATACAAGTGACATGTCACTAGGATGGTTGATTTCCGAACTCGTTGAGTTGAGTCTGAGTTCGTGAGATGTAACTAGGCATCCGAGCTCGTTGAGTTGAGTCCGAGTTCACTTATGGATGCGAACGCCTGAGCTCGTTGAGTTGAGTCCGAGTTCACTTATGGGCGGGTTACATGGTAGCTTGGCTACGTAAATTCCGTAGGCTATTGAGTTGTCTAGCTACGGATATGACACTTATGTATGTGAAATCCATGTATCCGAATTCTATTCCGATGAGTTCAACGGGTAGATTTTTAAATGAATAATGAGAACGCCTAAACGAAAGAGGTATGTTGGAAAGTATGGTGAAAAAAGAAGTTGGACAGGTATGAGCCTAAATCTCGAGTTGAGAACTTGGTAAGACAAGATTGTGGTAAGATAGCAAGTATACTTGTAACATGAATGTCTTAGTGATATTAATGCAATTGATGTTAATGTTGAATTGCATGATTATGTTACTTGTTATTTGCATGTGAATTTACTAAGCATTTATGCTTACTCCCTTCTTTTCATTCATTGTAGTTTTGACAAGCTAGCTCAGAAATCGGAAAGGGTCGAAGGAACGATCACACTATCCGTGACAATTTGGTATAATGGCTTGTATTTTGAATATGGCATGTATAGCATTATAATCATTTTGTGTGAATAACCTTATGATATGGTGATGGTTTGATTAGGAAATGCTTGGAAATGATTATCCATTGGAATGACCAATCTAGATCATATTTGGTGTCATGTATGTTGAATGTGCTACTTAGTCCATGAAAATCCATAAAAAGGTGAACTTTGTTATAAAACAGAATTTTTCAACAACAATGACGTGATTTTGAAAACTCACTAAAAATATTAGAGACACTATTTGATGGTGAATAAAATATGAAATTCAAGCTTATTGTGTCTATTTTCATATGGAAGAAACTAAACAGGTAAAAGAGTTGTATTTTATGAGAAATATGGGTTTTGGTGGAACAAGGTCAGAGCGATTTCTGAATCCCCTGTTTTGACTTTAAAAATTCACTAAAAATTGTAAAAAAATAATTAAGAGCCATACTTTATATGCACAGATTCCTTATTGAGTCTAGTTTTATGAGAAGTAAATGGTATAGTCATTCAAATTTGGTAGAGGGAGAAAAGTGATTCGTAGTGAATAGAGGTCAAAGCAGTCGAACACTGAAACAGGGGAAAATTTAACTAATAAACTGTACTGATTGGGCCAACGAAAAATTCTATAAAAAAAATTAGTAGATAGATATATGAGTCTAGTTTCAAGGAAAATTTACGGATCTTAATTTTGAGTTTCGGAACTCAAGATATGAATTTTTTAGCTACTGTGACGCAGATGAACAACTTATTACGAAAGTTAGAATAAATGATTTAAAGTTCTTTTAAGTGATAAATTAAGTTTAGTAACACCTCAAGCTCGGCTCCGAAGACGGTCTCGGGTAAGAGGGCGTTACACATCGAAATAAAACACACCTGAGTTAAAAAGGGATTGTGCAATCACGAACCCGATGCTCTAAAGATCCGCATCTAAGACATGCTCCTGCCTTCCTCCGGCATTCACTCGAATGAAACCTTTCACAGTGCTCACAAGTCAGAAAGTTCAAACGTGTCTAAACACATTTCACAGAACGAGCCTCATGCTTCAACGGACTATGATCTCTCTTCTTGTTACACTCCAAGCACCTAGCCTAAAGTTTTTCATCATCCGCCTTAAATCTAGCCTCGAACACCACTTCTAGCACTTCCCTGACTAACTTGGTCAGTGCCTCAGTACCAAGCTCAGGGTTATCAGCACCCAAAGTTAGCGGAGTTTGCTTACTTTTAGGATCCATTAAGGTGCTAGCTAAGAATCTTTATTTCCAAAGCATATAGGGTAAATACAAAAATCTAATTTTAAGTACAGTCTATATCTAAAGGAACTTACGGATTCGGCACCGGAGACTCGATAAACCACATTTTCAGGAAAACATTCAATAGAACATTCCAAATACTTCAAATCCTTTGAAATAGTTCTTTCAAAAATTCAGATTTAAAAGCCCAATCCATAATCAAGCTTTGCAACCTGGCTCTGATCCCACTAAATGTAACACCCCAAACCTGGCCTAGAAGTTAGACCCGAGTCTAGCGTGTCATATTGAAGGGAGAATCGTAAAAACTGGTACAGTTGACAAACTTTGAAAACATTTGATTGTTTGAGGTTTACAATAGTATTTACAAAGCGATTTCTATTTCCAAAACCACTCTTGCTAAATGAGTAATTTAGTTTAAAACGAGGTTCATTTGAAAATTTGTGTATTTGTAGGGTTGAAATCAAAACCTTAAATTGTTATTATAAGTGAAAACCAAGTAAGCTATGGAAGCTTGTAAAAGTTTGAAGTTTGCGGAAACGTGTTGATTTGAAAGCAGATAATGTTTTTGGAAAACTTAGTTCTTTTTAAAACAGATATAAACCGTAATAACTAAAAAAATCCCTAGTTCTTTTTAAAACAGATATAAACCGTAATAACTAAAAAAATCCCAAATTTAAAAATCCAGAAGTTATAGAGGCCTTAGTACAACACAAATTAAAACCAAACAATCATACAAATCATAGTTACAACAGTCCAAACACAGTCGTACATTCTCAGTCAAACATAGTCAAATCAATCAAACTATATCACCAGCGAGTCGTACACCCCCGAGGGTCAAAACTGTCCTTTTACCCATTAGAGGTAATTTAGTCATTTCATACTACGAGGGTATTTTCGTAATTCTACCCTACAAAGGTATTTTAGAAATTCTATCTTATAGGTGTATTTTAGTAATTTCACAAACCAAGGCTATTTTAGTAATTTCGCAAACCAAGGGTATTTCAGTAATTTCGCAAACCAAGGGTATTTTGGTAATTTCACAAACCAGTGGTATTTCGGTAATTTCACAAATGAGGGGTATTTTAGTAATTTCACAAACCAGGGGTATTTCATTAATTTTACAAACCAGGGGTATTTCGTTAATTTTGCAAACTTAGGGTATTTCGGTAATTTCGTAAACTAGGGGTATTTTGGTAATTTCGCAAACTAGGGGTATTTTGGTAATTTTGCAAACCAGGGGTATTTCGATAATTTTACAAACCAGGGTTATTTTAGTAATTTCGCAAATCAGGGGTATTTCGGTAATTTTGCAAGCCAAGGGTATTTTGGTAATTTCGCAAGCCAAGGGTATTTTGGTAATTTCGTAAACCAGGGGTATTTATGTAATTTCATAAATCAGGGGTATTTCGATAATTTCACAAACCAGGGGCATGTTGGTCAATAGTTGCTTACGGAGTCTTGGTAACCTATTTGGCCAAAACACTATTTATGGGCCCAAATCCCATTTTAGGCCCAACTGGGCCCACACGCTCGTGTGGCCCGATCAATCCAATTTCACATGTAGCATCGCAAATCTTAACATCTAACGTACCAACTATCACTTACCGCATAACCAATTTCGGCCTATCGAGGCCAATAAAGACCCAAGTGCATGAGAACGCGCACAATGGCCTTCACAGTCTATCGCCCATAGTTTGTAGGTTCAGATCGGCCCACAAGCGTTCGCACGCCCGTAAGGCCTCGTAATGCCGGCATTTCGGCATTTTGGCTTTTCGGCTTTCCCCGATCTACGCAATCAGTGGGTAAAGTTACACACCTGATAGGTATCTGGAGTTAATCCGCGCTCTAAACGCTGTTATGCCAAGAAGGCAACAATAATCGCACCCTTGACTCCCTAGTGGGTGTTGATCAACTACGGTCACCACCACCGTGACCCAACAGCATACAAATCAACGAATGATCCAACGCCTAACCCAAACGAACACGCCACAATGCGAAAGGGATAAGCCAAGAAAGGTATGCTTACTCTCCTCGTGGTTTGCTCTATTTAAAGCCAGCTTCTCGCCTATTCTCATGTTAGCTTCCTAATGTGAGATTCTCCATCAATCCTCCAAAACCAAATCATTTGCAAAATAACCAACCTTTACGTGCAAAGGGATTCGAACCAAAGTCCTATTGATAGCCATGCCACGCCACCGCCACTAGGACACAAGCTCCTTTGCGTCATAAGTCCAACACATTTAACTTTAAAGCCCACCTACTCGCTTCCAGATTTATTTAAAAGAGAAACCAAAATAAATTGTAAGAGCCAAGACTTGAACCTTGGACCCCTTGCTTCCCCTATGGCGTCACTTCATTGCCACTAGACCACATCTCCTTTTGTGTCTTATTTTAACCCCTTTTATTTAAAAGTTATCCCACATGAGCTTAAGGTTCCCTTAAGGCCAAAACCAAGATTTTTCCTATACCCAAGCTTGAACCCAAAACTTCATAAAAACCCTCTAACATTCCAAAATCACTAACCCAACAATTCTAACTTGCAAATTGAGCCGATGTCTTACACTTAAGAATTTTAAATGCACCCAAGCCTAAGGCCCAATTCTTCTAGGCCCAAAATTCGGGGCGTTACAATTATGGTAAGGAGGGGTATATAATACCATTTTATTTCAAACTTCTAGAGGAATTTAAGAAGTTCAATCTTGGCGGTAGTAGTGTTTGAACAAGAGTAAGGAAGAATGAACGTCTAAAACACGTCTGGGTTGGAAAGGAAAAAAGTCTATTGGTTGCTCATATGTCCCAAAAGGCTACTACCGAAGAAATTTGGTACTTTGATGGTGGGTGCTCAATGCACATGATCAGAAATGAAGAGTTCCTAAAGGATTTTAGTATGTGTAATGTAGACAGATTAACATTTTAAGATGGTCGAAAAGGAAGAGTTGTAACGCCCTAAATCCTAAATAATTATTTTGTATGGTTGTGAGACACAAATATCTATTTACTTCAGTGGTTATATGTTCTAGGTGTGTGTGTGAAGTCTTGGGTTCAAGCCTTGGCTTGTGCAAAATTTTTATTTTGAGAGGAGTAAACCATGTCTCTAGTCAGTAGGTCTTTTAAATTAATGTGTTTATAAAATGATAGAATAGGGCTTGTTAGTCTAGGGGATAACTGGTGTGTGGTAGTTGCTTGACGTCTGAGGTTCGAATTCTAGTGGGTGCAGTGGAGTGTTTATTTTGCTGCTGTGCTGTGGGAGTGTTGTGGGTTGACCGAAACACTGAAGTGTTTGAATGGATTTTGATTTGAGTAGTTGAGAGGGGAGTGGACGGCATGGAGTGATTTTAGGAGAAAATCATGGGGAGTTGAGGTGAGAGGAGGTGGTGTACCGAATTTGAACTTTATGCACTCAAAGATATCGATTTTGGGGGAAGAATTCAACTTTGGGTGAGTTTTAGATTCGGTGGCTGTGCATTTTTTAAGGGTTTTGGTTGCTTTCTCTTCTCAGTTTCGGTTTTTTCTCTTCTCCCTCCACTCCTTTAGCAATTGTTTTTCCCTTTGTTACCTTTTTTTTGGCCAAATACTTTCCTTTCTCTCTCTCAATCCTTTCAGGTTTTGTTGGCCGATTCTCTTGTTTTTCTTCCCTCTTCCCATTGGTTTCTAAGTGACCAATTGCTTCTTTTTTTTTCTTTTCTTACTTTCGCAATCGGTTGTGCTTGGCCCAATACCACTCTTTCTTTTACCCTCTCTGTGCTGACTCTTCTCTCTTCTTCTCTGTCAATCTTGGTGGTAATTGTTGCTATTCGGTTTTTCTCACTCTTTTTACCTTTCTGCCGTATGAATAATTTTCATCTAACACCTTCTTTTTCTGCCGACAATTGCTAAGGTTGTGGTTGTTCTAGCTCTGTCTTGGTTTTCGTGGGTGATCATTTTTGGGATAGTAGGTCTCTTACTTCCCTTCCCTATTCTTGGTTTTACACCTTCGGTAAGTGGTTGTGCGCTTGGTTCAACTATGTGCGCGTACTATGTTAGTTAATACGTTCATTTAGAATGCAGGAATTCTTTAAAATAGTTCGTAAGTGGTCACATGTATCAGATTAAGTGTGTGATCTTCATTCGTTTAATCAAGGCAAGTATTAGTAAATGTTTTGGGATAAGTATTAAAAGGAGATGTTAATCCTATTGTCAAATGATTAATGGAGTATCTATATTAAATATAGGTTTTGGTGCTTGTGTGCTTTTCGCGCATCTTCGTAGCAAGGTGTGTAAAAACACTGCTCTTAATCGTAGATCAAAAAAAGCCAAAATAAGTGATCGTTGATGCTACACGGGTGTGCACTCGCTCGTGTTGTAGTCCAGCTGCCTAAACATGGGCTATAATCATTGAGACTGGCCATGAGTGATTTTAGGGGATGAGGTTGTTGTAACACCCCTAACCCAACCCGGATGTCATGGCCAGATCTGACGTGTCACATAGAACTAACGTTCGTTGTCGGACAATTTGATAAAAAGTTTCTTCTATTTCAAAAGCCTTGTTTAGAATTTTGGACGTTGAACGAGATCAGGTTAAAACTATTTTTACAAGTTTGAATATGTATATATATCAATGTTAGCCATATTTATTGTATTCAATTATATGAAGTTATCATAACATTTGAAAATATTACGTGGGATTTATTTGAAAACGTACGTTATTAATTTTGAAAACCCAAATATCCTAATTTACTGGTTTAAAACAAGTTAACAGTGCAATAAAGTAAAGGTAGCAAAAATACCCAAAATGGCCTTATTACAAAAATAATACCCAAACTGAAATTAAATAAAAACAAATTCAAAGCAGAAGTCATGTGGCCACCTCGAGTCCTCACAGCTCCAAATCATCTATGGCTGGGGCTTACCTGCAGATTTAAAATAAAGGGTGAGTTTGCGAAAACTCAGTGTGCAACTACCCCAACCAATAACAGAACAGACTGGGCCGAAGCCCTATATAGATAACAGATCAGCTTGGGTCGTAGCCCTATACAGAACAGTACGGGCCCGAGCCCATTACAGAAACATAACAATATATGCTTGCAAGCCCAACCAGTCCAACCATCACACCACCCGTACCAACCCATCACACCATGTGAGGAATAACTCGACCCACCCAGCCGGCACACCAATACGCAGCCATGCTGCTAATAACATATATCATGGCAGAGCCAACAGAAACAGATTATGTGGCGAAGCCACTATACAGGATTACGTGGCAAAGCCACTATTACAGAACTACCTTCATAATCATACCCAATCCCCATGCAGATTATTATGTCATAATTAAATATAGCAAGCATGGAGTTTAACAGACAGAGTTTCAATCATATATGTATCAGAAAACCTACCTTAGGGGTATATAAGGCTTTTAAGCAGTCAAGTGTAAAATGATAATTTTCCCTTCAGGGGTATTTTGGTCATTTTTCTAAACTTTAGGGCCTCGGCACTTATTACGACCTCATAAAAGGTCTAACATCACTTCAAGTGAAAAATATAGTCTATACAGTCAAAACGGTGTTTATGGGCCCTAAACCCCTATTAGGCCCAAGTGGGCCCACATGCTTTTGTGGCCCATTCAGTCTAAATTTTACGTACGACGTCACAAGCCTTATCATCCCATATACCAACGATCACATACCAGGTAATTTTGCCCATATAGGCTCATAGGCCAATTGAGCCCATTTCAACCCATCAAGGTCTGTAACGGCCCAAGTGCACGAAAACGCGCTCAAAGGCTTCAACAGTCTATTGCCCATGATTTGTGGGCTCAGTTCGGCCCACAAGCATCGTACCCCCATAAGGCCTCAAATGCCTACTTTTCGGCATTTCAATTTTTCAGCCTTTGCCGACCTATGCTACAGAAGGGTGTGGTTACACACCTTTTTGCATTTGCAAGATCACTCCACGAACACTGTACTTAACCTCAAACAGCGTACACAGTTAATCACTTGTCACAAGATTTAATGCTAATGTACTATCTCTAATCCCCAAAATCAACATTATTACCTCAATAGATTGAAACTGAAACTCTTAACTTCAACCAATCGCATGCCTTTTGACGAATACCTGAATCATATGCACGAATCTTATTAATTAAATAACTTAACTAGATGGCCTCACATACCAAAATGTTACCCCCAAAGAACTTATACCACACTCGGCCATTACTCCAAAAGAATGTGAAATCAAGTACTTATCTTGGCTGAAATGATACAAAGATCTAACTTGCTTCAATATTACCAACAACACCTCCAACCTTTGAGAGATCGAAAATCAAATATCACCTAAGAATGCGACACCATGCCGTCAAAAGAAAGAGAGAAGATCAAACGCAAGAATCACATAGCCGATCCATTTATATGAAGGGAAACAAAAATAAGAGATTTGGCTTACACATATAAACGCAAGAGAAAAATAAGGAACCCTTACCCCTCGATCGCACCCTTACGCAATTGTAGCACCAACTCCAAATGACATAAAGAGAAAAGAATGCAAAAAGAGAAGAATATAGGGTTCGGCTATGAGAGCAAACTGACAGGGAAAAACAAAATTAACAAGAGTGGTTGGCACAGTGAGGATTTGAGATGCAAACAACGAGATGGAAGGGAAAAGAATAGTGTTTGGTCCCCACAAGAAAAGAACCGATTAGAGAAAATAGAGGGACAGAGATTGAATCGACTGGAAAAAAAGAATAGACAGATACTAGTGATAGGGCATTCGGCCAAAGCAAAGCAGAAAAGAAAAGAAAGGAAGAGAGAATGGAGTAATGGAATTCGACAAATGAGAAGTGTAAAAGTGTTGAGAAAGAAGAGAAATAACTTTTGGCCAAAGAAGAATTTAGGTCGATAGGAGGGAGTATGATGTTGACAAAGAGGTAAAATAAGAAAAAGGACTAGAAACTTTTTGACCTAACTATCTCGATACCACTCGACAAATACAAAAGAAACCACAAACTAAAACCTAAACTCCCTATAGAGAAAACTTGGCACCTCTTTTTCACTAATTGCTGAAATTGCTTAGTCCCATCCACATAACCGGAATCACACTCACAACATCTCAAATTTGGCCAACTCTTGCCTTACCCCTTGATAAACCATAAATTATACATATTTTTACCTCATGCTTAGCACATTTATGGATGAATTATTCCTTGATTTGTGGAATTTGATGCTCCTAAACCTTTAATTTCATGTTTTATACTCGAGTGAGCTTAAAGGAGTGAAAAGAACAAGAAACGGGCCAAAAACGAAGAAAATGGGCCAAGGCAAGGGATGAACATGGCCTGGAGTTCACCAGACGAGCGTGTCACACAGCCGTGCCACATAAACAGGCTTGAGCACGGCCTAGACTCGATTCACACGGGCAACCCACACGGTCGTGCCACTTTAATAGGCTTCAACACGGCCTAGCATGGACTCACACGGGCGTGGCACACGGGCGTGTCCCTGTCATGAGGAAGTTCAATTTCACAAGGAAAAAGCTAATTAGGGGCTAAGAAAGACTTTCCAAACTCTATATAAAGACCCTAGGAGGCAACTATAAGGGGGCACATTATTCTCGCCAAGGGTACAGTCTTCCTGCCAAGTCGTAGAGCTAAAGGCAAGGAATTCTTCGAAGGAAAGCCGATTAATCCATCTCAGAAGCCAGGGTCTACATCAAGATAGAGGATCTCTCTTCATTCCTTTCAGGAGTTTTGGGTTTTCTTATGTTTTGTTATTTTCTTTATTCTGAGATGTTTCTTTTTATAAATATGAACTAAAACCCCAAATATCTAAGGGGGATGAAACCTAAGACAAATCTTGTTATTGTTATCTGAACTATATGATAAATATTTGACTTGTTCTTAATTGTGTTTTTAATTCTTGAATTGATATTTCTGGGATATTAATTTAAGTCGAATGTGCTTATGTAACACCCCAAACCCGGCCTGGACGTTATGGCTAGATCTGGTGTGTCACATGGACCTACATCTAAGTTTATGACCTTTTTACTTGTTGTGGCTTAAGTGAGATTTTCATTAAAAAGCAAGTTTGTTAAGCCTTTAGGTTATCCATATTTTGAACTTGTTGAGTTTTGAAAACCTTTTTAGGAGTTTGAAAAACCCGCGTAGCCTATAACTAGCAGTTTCGATAAAATATGAATTAAACCATTAAAGAAAAAAAACAAATAAAGAAACTTAAATAGCAGCCTTATTACAATTAAACCCAAAATAGAATAATAAAATACTTAAAATGAAAAGAAAACCAAACTTTCAGATGCTGTGGCCACTCCGAATCTCTCACAGCTCCAAGCCCACTATGGTTGAGGGTTACCTGCAGAGATGAAATGAAGGAGTAAGTTTGAGAACTCAGTGTGTAACATAATCTCAACCATAGGCTAAAACAGATCAAGCCTCAGAATCAGAGTTAATTGGGCCTTGGCCCATTACAGAAATCAGGTTAAGCCCATAGGCCCATAACAGATACAGATCAGATATAATATGCAAACAGAAAACCCAACCTGGATCCATCCATAACACCCCCGTACCAGCCTTACACCATGTGGGGAGACTACTCGACCCACCCAACCGCTGCACACCATAGAAATTTGCAGCGAGGCTGCCAGATATTGTGACGAGGTTACCATATACAGATATTGTGGCGAGGCCACCAGAACAGATATTTGTGGCGAGGCCACCAGATTGCAGCGAGGCTGCCAGAACGCTTCCTCCATCAGAAAAGCCCATACCCCACGCAACAGATGTAACCATACTATGGCATGCAACATACAGAATCTCCTGCATCAGATATATTCATATATTATGAGACAAGATATACAGAAACAGACAGTCATACATTTCATACAGAGTTTGCCCTAGGGGTATAAAGGTCATTTTGCACCTAGGGGTAAAATGGTAATTTTCTATACTTAGGGGTATTTTAGTCATTTTACCGATTTTCAGGGATTTATGCATGTCCAAGTAATTATTAGTCCATTAGTGATTACGGAAGTCCTTTTAACCTTAGTTTCCAATTTTAGCCTTTTTAGCCCAAAACCCCTAATGGGCCTCACTAAGTCCATTAACGTCTTAAGCCCGTTAAATCAAATTTTATGCTCAGATTACCAACTTCAACCGTATTATTATTAGCCATGTCACCAGAAGGCCTTTAACAGTCATTTTACCAATTTGGGCTCGGAAGCCCATTGGGCCCATCATTGGCCCATCGAAGCCCATCTTACCGAAATGCTCGAAATTGCACCTTCTGTAATTTCGCCACCATCAATTCCTAGTCTAACCACAATAAAGTATTCGGCTACTCTTAGATCCTTCCAAGACCGATTTTTTGGTCACTTTCGGTCAGTTTTTCGATCATTACGGCCTTTGCCGTCCTAGTCTATGATGGAGATACGTTACACACCTGTTAACAGATGTAGTGACGACGAGATCCACGTACGAAAGCCTACAGTTAATCACTAGAGTGTCAGTCTTAAAATCGACAATCATTAAACCATAAGTCCTTTACCAAAATCAGCCAACATGGCCTAAGTCCCTAAAGCCTTTACCTTTTTGTCGATTATGGACTAGATCTAAGTGCTCCACTGCGTTAGTCCTCAAAACTCCTCGTTTGATCACCTTTCCTTGCTATCCAATGCACACAAGAATCAAACCACAGCATTAGATCAATAAAAGCCATGTCGACAACTCCCCTAAGGGTCTAGGGATTTCAGCTTCTCTTTAATATACCAATAAACGAAGGTATTAAAGGTTTCAAACACTTACCAAAACTCAGCGCGCGAACAGCCCTGCTTACTTGCTTCTACTCAACGGAATCTATACTCAATCTATAATAGCTCTAACCCTAACGACAATCAGAGTGGCTTAAAGAGTTTTGGCTTTTGAATATTTAAAAGGAGGTGTTTTCGGCTTCCAAATATGCGGTATGATACCCTTGCCGTTTTAATCACTAGAATAGGGAAGATGACTTGACGATAAGAGAGGTGACAGATAAGGAGTCGACTTACCGAAGCAGTTAAGGAAAGAAGGAGAATTCGGTTCGGCAAAACAAGAGTGTCTCGGCTCTTAATGCTGTCGACAAAAGCTTGAAGAAAAAGAGAAGGAGGAAGGTGGCTTCGGTCTTGAAGAGAAATGGGATGGAATGGAATCGGTATGGGGTGTAAGAGCAAAGAAGAAGAACGAGAGAAACTAGGGAGTGATTTTGGCAACTAAAGAATTCGGCAATAAGGCTTAGGGTAAGGGTAGGTTGCGGCTATTAGGAGGAAAAAGAAGGTTGAATAACAAAAAGGAAAATAAAGAAGACCCTAGTGCTATACACAATCGGTTCAAGAACCTCTAAAAGACCCCAAACGAAATCAGCACAAAAAGAGGCCCTAATGCCCATTGTGTCTTACCTATGTTGCTTGCCGAATTTCCACCTTAGAGAGTCCCTTGGCCGGCCACTTCATTCAAATTTGAAAAATCCTTGATTTGCTCCTCAACCTCCTCCTTGATTAACTCATATGACCATTTCAAACTCCTCTAACAAGAGTTTAACTTGAAGTCTACCACTTACCTCTTCTATTCATAAAAATAAGACACCTTAATACATACCTGAGACTTGAACCCTTGACCTCCACACTCTTTTAGGTGCCACTTTTGTAGCTCCTAAGTGGCGTCATATTGCCACTCCACCACTGGCTAGCTTGTGTCTCATTTCACACACATTTACTTATAACACCTACTTTCCAAGGCCCCTTATCTCTCAAGTCAAAAATACAAAATTTTGCCGAGTTTTTAACCAACGCCTGGGCCTTCCATAGGCCCATTAACACTCCCTAAACATGCATTACACACCCAAATACCAGAGTTCCTACATTTTATTAGATGAACAACAATCTAAGAGAAACCCAAAAATTAGGGCGTTACAACTCTACCCTCCTTAAAGAAATTTCATCCTCGAAATTTACCTGATCCAAACAAATGGGGGTATTGTTGACGCATTGCCTCCTCTGGTTCCCAAGTAGCTTCCTCTCTGCCATGATTATGCCAAAGTACATTTACTAATAGAACCGACTTCGTCCTTAAAACCTTCGCGTCTCGATCTAGAATCTGCACAGGCTCTTCCTTGAAAGTCAAATCAGGCTGTACTTCCACCTCTGCAACTGGTAGAATATGGGTAGGGTCAGAACGATATCGTCTTAGCATGGATACGTGAAACACATCATGGATTCTATTTAGCTCTGGAGGTAATTCCAACTAATACGCTACCGGACCTACTCGCTTAAGAACTCGATAAGGCCCAATAAACCGTGGACTTAGCTTGCCTTTCTTACCAAATCTTAATATCTTCTTCCAAGGCGAAACCTTCAAAAAGACCATGTCACCCACTGAGTACTCAATCTCCTTACGCTTCAAATCTACGTAAGACTTCTGCCGATCAGATGCCTCTTTTAACCGATCCCTAATCACTTTGACCTTCTCCTCAGTCTCTGCTACCAACTCAAGTCCAAGAACTTGCCACTCGCCCAGCTCCGTCCAACAACTAGGTGAACGACACTTACGCCCATATAGTGCCTTATAAGGTGCCATACGGATGCTAGCCTGATAACTGTTATTATACGTAAACTCTGCTAACGGAAGATAATCCTCCCAATTGCCTCGAAAGTCAATAACACACCCCCTCAACATGTCCTCCAGAATCTGAATAACCATTTCTGACTAACCATCAGTCTGAGGATGAAAAGCTGTGCTAAAGTTCAGTCGCATTCCCAACGCCTCATGCAACTTTTGCCAGAACTGAGATGTAAATCTAGGATCTCGATCTGAAATGATAGACACTGGTACCCCATGTAGTCGTACAATCTCTATTACATATAAGTTGGCTAACTTCTGAAGTGAATAATCAGTACGTACAGGGATGAAATGAGCAGATTTAGTCAACCTATCCACAATCACCCAAATCGAGTCCTTCTTCGACGGCGTCACGGGCAACCCACTTAGAAAATCCATGGTCACCATCTCCCACTTCCAAAGTGGTACTTTCACTGGTTGTAGAAGTCTAGAAGGTAACTGATGTTCAGCTTTCACCTGCTGACAAGTCAGACATTTCTCCACAAATTCTGTTACCTCTCGCTTCAGCCCAGGCCACCAATATAGTTCCTTTAAGTTGTGATACATCTTATTACCTCCAGGATGCATAGCACACAGTCCTCTATGGGCCTCAGTTAAAATTGCTTGCCTCAAATCAGAATCCTTCGGGATGCCAACTCTACCTCGGAAATATAGAATCCTTCACTGTTAAGTCCAAACTCAAAAGTATTCCCATTCTTAATCTGTTGAAATCGAGGGACCAGAGACTCATCCCTCGACTGTTTTTTCCTTAATCTCATCCACCATGGTTGGCCTTACTTGCAGTTCTACTAACAGACTACCGTCATTATATAGACTCAATCGGGCAAACATCGCTCTCAGATCAGATACAGTTCTACGACTTAGGGCATCAGCCACCACATTAGCTTTGCCTGGATGATACTCGATCGCACAATCATAATCCTTAAGCAACTCTACCCATCTCCGTTGCCTAAGGCTCAGCTCTTTCTGAGTCAGCAAGTACTTAAGACTCTTATGATCTGTGTATATAATACACCTTTCTCCATACAGGTAATGTCTCCAAATCTTAAGGGCAAAGATTACTGCTGCCAACTCCAGATCATGGGTAGGATAGTTTACTTCGTGAGGTTTAAGCTGTCGCGATGCATAAGCAACCACTTTACCCTCTTGCATCAACACACAGCCCAACCCAACATGTGATGCGTCACTGTACACGATAAAATCTTTTCCAGACTCCGGCTGTATCAGTACAGGTGCCTCAGTTAGAACCTTCTTTAGCTTCTCAAAAGCTTCCTGTTGCTACTCGGTCCAAATATATGGTACTCCTTTCCTTATGAGTTTTGTCAACTGCGCTGCCATCACAGAAAATCCTTCTACAAACCTTCTATAGTACCCAACTAAACCCAGAAAACTTCAAATTTTCGCCACTGATCTCGGTGGTTTCCAATCTTTCGAGGGTCTACCTTAATCCCCTCAGCAGAAACAACATGCCCCAAGAAAGTTACCTCCCTCAACCAGAACTTGCACTTACTGAATTTTGCATAAAGCTCCTTTTCCCTTAACACTTGCAGCACCACACGGAGGTGCTCATCATGCTTCTCCTCAAATTCAGAATAAACCAGAATATAGTCGATAAAGACAACCACGAATCGATCCAAGTATGGCTGGAATACTCGATTCATCAGATCCATAAATGCTGCAGGTGCATTGGTCAGCCCAAATGGCATAACCAAGAACTCATAGTGACCATACCGAGTTCTGAATGCCGTCTTGTGAATATCCACCTCTTTCACCCTTAACTGATGGTATCCAAATCGAAGGTCGATTTTAGAAAATACTGAAGCTCCTCTCAGCTGGTCAAATAAATCATCGATTCTTGGCAACGGGTACTTATTCTTAATCGCCAGTTTATTCAACTGCCAATAGTCGATGCACATTTGCATAGACCCATCTTTCTTCTTGACGAACAACACTGGTGCTCCCCACGGAGACACAGTTGGCCTAATAAAGCCTCTATCTAACAACTCTTGAATCTGAGCTTTCAATTCCACCAACTCCTTCGGTGCCATCCTATAAGGTGCAATGGACACCGGTGCCGTACCAGGCAACAAGTCAATCCCAAACTCAACCTCTCGACTCGGTGGCAACCTTGGAAGCTCTTCAGGAAACATATCTTGAAAATCCTTAACAGTTCAAACTTGGTCCACAGTCAGTTCCTCAGTTTCTGCTTGACCTATGAATGCCAAATAAGCCTCGCATCCTTTTCGAATCCACCCCTCGGCTCTCAATGCCGACACCACATTTGACAGATAATCTCTACGTTCACCTATCACCATAACTTCCTCATCCTCTGCAGTCTTTAACCTCATTCGCTTTGCAGCACAATCCAGAGTAGCCCTATGCTTAACTAGCCAATCCATTCCCAAAATAAGATCAAATTCTCCGAAAGGTAGCTCCATCAAGTCTCCAGAAAAGATTTTTCCTTGAGTCTCTATAGGCACGTCTCTATACAGTTTGTCTACCCTAACCGAGTGACCCAAAGGACTTAGTACAGATACCCCACTCACTGTCTCCTTAGAGCACACACCCAGCAACCCAGATATAGCACATGCAACATAAGAATGGGTAGATCCAACATCTATCAACGCAGTGTATGGCATACTAGAAATAAAAAACGTACCAATTATGACGTCAGGAGCATCACCCTCCTCTCGGTGACGAGCTGCATACACCAACGCTGGCTGACGAGCCTCAGCAAAACCAGCACCCCTACCAGGTGCTCATTGTCCTCGACCATTTCCATTTCCACCTCTGCCTTGTCCACGACCCCTCGGAGCTGGTGGTCTACCCCTCACTGGTTGAATGACTCTCTGATCCATAACTTGAGCCTGATCAGGTTCTTGAGGACAATCCTTAACCCTGTGCTCCATAGATCCACATCGGAAGCATGCTCCAGAACGTTTCCGACACTCGCCCATATGTATCTTACCACAACTCCTACAACCCTGCAGTCTAACAGCATTCATTAGCACTGCTCGCACTGGTTCTGCCACTCTTGCTCTCTTAACACTCCTGTTGGCCCCACCTGATGGTCCAGAATCCCTCCGGAAGCGGCTCCTATCCTTTTCGCGATTCTGCGTTTCTGTCCATTTCACCTCTTCAGCTATCTTAGCTTTCTCTACCAAAGCAGCAAAGTTACGCTCCCTCTGATGAGCAATCAGCACCCTCAATTCATCCCTCAGACCATCCTCGAAGCGCACGCTACGCTCATATTTAGTAGCAACTATCCCAGAAGCATATCGACTCAGCCTTAGAAATTCAGCCTCGTACTCAGATACTGTCCTACCTCCCTGAACCAAATTCAAGAATTCTTTTCGACGGGCGTCCACATAGCTAGCCCCAACATATTTCCCTTTAAAAGCTGTCTTAAACAGCTCCTAAGTTACCTCACCAGTTGAAGTTCCATTCTCACTGTGAGCCACCACTGATAGGCTTCATCTCTAAGCAACGATACAGCTCCCTTCAGCTTCTGCTCCACGGAGCAGTCCAGATCATCCATGATTCACTCTGTGGCCTCCAACCAATACTCGGCCACATTTGGGGCTACACCAGACACGCCCCTAAAGAACTCTGCTTCATTAGCCCAGAGTCGTTCAGAGATAGATCCTCGGAATCCATTACCGGTACTTGCCCTAGCAACCCTTTCCAGAACTCGTAGCATTGCTTGTGATAGGGCGTGATCCCCTACACCCCGATCATGAGACTCTACCTCTGTTGCCGGTGGTACCGGTACATCAGCTGCTGGCGCATGACCCGAAGATGAAGATTCAGCTCGTACACTACCTCAGCCACGTCCACGGCCCCTACCACGAGCTGCTCGCGTACTTATTTTGTATTATCTGCTTTAGAAGTTTTATGAATCAGATTAATATTCCAGTGTTTATTACAGATGTCTTATGAATAAGTAGAATTTCAGAGTTTGTTTTCTTTCGCGGACTCCTAGCTACAATCTCAGTCTACTTATCAAAGTTTCTATAGTTTCAGTAATATCCTAACTAAAGTATCATAACAGAGTCTTAGTCAGGCATATAATCAGAATTGCAGAATTATTCAGAAAGGTTCAGAAAACTTACAGGCTTGGGCCGGAGATTCAGTGTGCCACTCTTTCGAAAGATTACATAGGCAAACTTAATTTATTCTTTGAAAATAACTTATTTATGTACAAAAGGAGTTCATCGAAACAAGTTTCAATTAATTTTGAAAACACTTGTTAAAAACATGATCTTTTGAAAATCTTTGTTTTGACTTTTTGAAAACTTCCATTTTTAGACCCGATCTACAGCCGAGTTGTTGCAACATGGCTCTGATACCACTAAATGTAACACCCCAAACCCGACCTGGACGTTATGGCTAGATCTGGTGTGTCACATGGACTTACATCTAAGTTTATGACCTTTTTGCTTGTTGTGGCTTAAGTGAGATTTTCATTAAAACAGCAAGTTTGTGAAAAGTCATTTTGTTAAGCCTTTAGGTTATCTATATTTTGAACTTGTTGAGTTTTGAAAACCTTTTTAGGAGTTTGAAAAACCTGCATAGCCTATGACTAGCAGTTTCGATAAAATATGAATTAAACCATTAAAGAAAAGAAACAAATAAAGAAACTTAAATAGCGGCCTTATTACAATTAAACCCAAAATAGAATAATAAAATACTTAAAATGAAAAGAAAACCGAACTTGCAGATGCTGTGGCCACTTCGAATCTCTCACAGCTCCAAGCTCACTATGGTTGAGGGTTACTTGCAGAGATGAAATGAAGGAGTGAGTTTGAGAACTCAGTGTGTAACATAATCTCAACCATAGGCTAAAACAGATCAAGCCTCAGAATCAGAGTTAATTGGGCCTTGGCCCATTACAGAAATCAGGTTAAGCCCATAGGCCCATAACAGATACAGATCAGATATAATATGCAAACAGAAAACCCAACCTAGATCCATCCATAACACCCCCGTACCAGCCTTACACCATGTGGGGAGACTACTCGACCCACCCAACCGCTACACACCATAGAAATTTGCAGCGAGGCTGCCAGATATTGTGACGAGGTTACCAGATACAGATATTGTGGCGAGGCCACCAGAATAGATATTTGTGGCGAGGCAACCAGATTGCAGCGAGGCTGCTAGAACGCTTCCTCCATCATATATATTATGTTTGAGCATGCCATTATATTATATATATATCGATCAAATGTATGATATTATGACACGATGCATGATATGTTGCATGGGGATGAGATTTATTGTGATTGGAAGAAGTGTACTATACTCGTAGCTCTGCTACAAATACTGATTAGTATCGCAACCGGTACTACACGGAATGTAGGGATGGGTGGGTTGATATCATCCCCACATGAAGTGTAGGGTTGGACGGAGATGGAGTGTAGAGGCTGGTGGGGTAGGATTTATTGATTGCATATCTTTACTGTACTGTTACTGAGATAGGCTCTGGCCCACACTAATATTGATGCTATAATGGGCTAAGGCCTTGACTGAAACTGAACCATGACTGAATTGTGCTTAGGCCCGGACTGTACATGCTTTGATTGATTATCTGATATGGGATTACACACTGAGTTTTTCATAACTCACCCATCTGCTTATCTGTACAGGTAATCCTTACGCTTAGGCGGGTCGATGCTGCGAGGGAATCAAAGGTGGCCACACAACTACACGGACTTTCTTATTGGGTTTTAAATTTCAAATAGTTTTATTTTGGGTGTTTTAATGTAATAAGGCCTCTATAATTTTTAATATTTAAGTTTGAAGTTTTATTTATTTTGAATTATATCTGCTAGTAGTAGGATGCAAGATTTCAAAAAGATAAAAGTTATTTTTTTTAAATCACCACGTTTCACAACATGTTTTTAGAAGCTTCCACAATAAATAATGTTTTAAAATTAATAACAAATTTAATATGGTTAACTTGTTGTCAAACGACTTGAGCTTTGAAAATAAACGGGATATCGTTAAATCTTTGCAAAAGATCATAGGGTGGTTAAATATATAACGGGTTTTTCAATGATATTATACTTTGTGAAACACACTTCAATGTGACATCACTGGATTCAACCATAACATGTGGGCCGGGTTTGGGGTGTTACATTTAGTGGTATCAGAACTAGGTTTTGCAAAACTCCTCTATGGATTTGAGTTTCTCTTAAAACCTTGAAATTTCCAAAGAGGAATTGTTTAAAATAATTTCAAATTATTTTGAAATGTTATTTTTACTGAACGTATGGTACAGCGAGTCTCCGGCGCCGATTCTGTAAGTCTTCTGAAACTATTGTTTGATTAATTGATACTAAGACTATGATAGGTAGTAGACTGAACTGAAATATTCTATCTAGGGTAAACTAAAACTGTAGTAAAACTGCGATCCACGAAAATGAAGTCTGAATTACTGATACTGTTTTTCATAAAATATCCGTTAATAAACACTGGAACTATAAACTGATGCATAAAATTGTTAACACTGATAAAGTGTAATTCAATACTGAGCACCAGAGGTACTCGTGGATGGGGTACAAGAGGCCGTGGGAGGCCGTGGAGGTGCTCGGGTTGGGTCTTCGTCATCTGGTCACATGCCTAATCTTGAAGCTAGGGAGGCACCAGCTTCAAATGTGACTGAGACTGAGTCTCATAATTGTGCGATTGGGGACGATCACTGTCTTAAGCTATGCTACAAATTCTAAAAAGGGTCGTTGGGCCCAATACTGGTACTATGGGCCGTGGGTCGATTACGGAACGACTCTGGTTTAATGGAGCTGAGATTTTTAGGGGTATTGTTGGACAGCCCCTAATGTGGCTGAATATTGGATTGAGGCTACGGAAAGGACAATGGATGACCTTGACTGTACCCCTGAGCAGAAACTAAAGGGTGCAGTGTCACTGCTGTGAGATGAGGCCTACCAGTGGTGGCTTACAGTTAAAGAGGGTACTCAGCCTGATTGATTAACATGGGAATTCTACAAGATTGCTTTCCAAGGGAAGTATGTGGGCGCTAGTTATATGGATGCCCAGAGGAGGGAGTTTCTAAATCTGACACGGGTGGATAAATTATTGGTTGAATATGAGGCTGAATTTTTACTATTAAGCCACTATACTCGTGGGATAGTGGCAACTGAATATGAGCAGTGTGTTCGTTTCAAGGACGGCCTCAGGGATAGTTTAAGGGTTCTGATAGCTCCATAGAGGGAGTGGGATTTTTCTACTTTAGTGGATAAGGCAAATATTACCGAGGATGTGAAGCGCGCTGAATGCTAGAACCATGAGAAGGAGAGAGGTAGGAATAAGAGGGATTCAGAGCCCTCAAGTTCATTTCTAAGGCCTGAGAAAATGGCCAGAGTTAATGGGCCGATCAGAGTTGTGCCCCCTATTGCTGCTATTGGATTGTAGCCCTGTGCCGATTGTGGGAGACGCTAGTAGGGTGAGTGCTGGAAAAGAAGTCGAGCATGTTTGAGAAGCGGATCATTAAAGCATCGTATTAGGGATTGTCGATGGAGGCCCGATCAGAGACAAGTTACTATTATGGGTAATGTACAACCGTCGAGGGGTGTTCAGTAGCCATTGAGAGGTCGTGGTCAGGCCAGATGTAGGTAATGGTATGGGTCGTGGTCAGAGAGCACCAGGTAGAGGTGCTAGTCATACTTAGGCGAGGCAGCTAGCTCTAGTTTATATTGCATGTCGCCGAGAGGATAGAGATGCCCAAAATGTTATCATGAGTACGTTCTTTATTCATAATGTACCTTATACTGCACTGATAGATATAGGATCTACTCATTCCTATATAGCTTGTAATGTGTCTGAGACTTTGGGTATCTTGGTTGAGAGTACTACGAGTGAGGTTACTGTGCTGAGTCAATTGGGGTAGTCAGTGAGGGTAGATAAACTGTTCAGAGATGTACCTTTGAAGGTTCAAGGAGTTACCTTTTTGGCAGATTTGATGGAACTTCCTTTTTGAGAATTTGACTTAATTCTGGGAATGGATTGGCTAGTAAAACATCAGCAAGCTTGGATCATACTGCCAATGTATGGTACTAAAAACTACAAAGGATGAGGATGTAGTTGTAATTGGAGAGTGTCGGGATTATTTGTCAAATGTGATCTCTGCATTAAAGGTCGAGAAATTGGTTCGTAAGGGTTGTGAGACGTATTTAGCCGACATTAGAGTTTTAGATCCTAAGGCTTCTTCTGTTAAAGATATCAGGATAGTTAAAGACTTTCCGGATACTTTTCCCGATGAGCTACCTGGGTTACCTCTAGATTGTGAAGTTGAGTTTGGGATTGAGCTCCTACTTGGTACAGCTCCAATATGCATCGCCCCTTATAAAATGGCATCGAAAGAGCTTGTAGAGCTTAAGGCTCCTATTCAAGAATTGTTAGACCGTTGGTTCATTCACCCTAGTGTGTCTCCGGGGGAGCACCGGTATTGTTTGTGAAAAAGAAGGATGGATCCATGCATATGTGCATCGATTACCGGCTATTGAATAAATTAACCGTTAAGAATAAGTACCCCTTATCGAGGATTGATGATTTGTTTGACTAGCTCTATGGAGCTTCAGTTTTCTCTAAGATTGATCTTTGATCGGGGTACCATCAACTGAGGGTTAAAGAGACTGATGTTTATAAGACAACATTTAGGACTCGTTATTGTCATTACGAGTTTCTGGTGGTAACGTCTGGACTAACGAGTGCACCAACGGCTTTTATGGATCTGATGAATCGAGTGTTCCAGCCCTACCTGGATCGGTTCGTAGTGGTTTTTATTGATAGCATTCTGTTGTATTCGAGAACTGAAGATGAACATGATGCACATCTCTGAGTTGTTATGCAGATTCTGGGGGAAAAACAACTATACGCCAAGATTAGTAAGTGCGAGTTCTGGTTACAAGAGGTAACGCTTCTGGGTCATGTGGTATCTGCTGAAGATATTAGGGTTGATCCTCGAAAATTTGAAGTTGTTCTGGACTGGAAGCTGCCTAAGATGGTAGCTGATGTTCACAGTGTTCTGAGACTGGTAGGGTATTATAGGCAATTTGTTGAGGGGTTTTCATTGATTGTGGCACCTCTGGCTAAGTTGTTGTGTAAGGGTGTGCTATTTAACTGGACGGATATGCAGCAAGAGAGTGTTGAGAAGCCTAAAAAGGTTCTGGCAGAGGCCACTATCTTGATACTGCTAGAGTCTAGGAAAGAGTTCACTGTTTACAGTGATGTATCACATGTTGGTTTGGGATGTATGTTGATGCAAGAGGGTAAGGTGGTGGCTTATGCATCTCGTCAGCTTAAGACTCATGAGGCGAATTATCCAACGCATGGCTTGGAATTGGCCGCAGTGGTATTCGTACTGAAAATTTGGAGGCATTACCTGTATGGTGAGAAGTGTATTATTTACACGGATCATAAGAGCCTCAAATATCTCCTCACTCAGAAGGAGCTAAACCTTAGGTAGCGTAGATGGATTAAGCTGCTTAAAGACTATGACTGTATGATCAAATACCATCCTAGTAAGGCCAATGTGGTGGTTGATGCACTGTGCCGTAGGGTTATGACTGATCTGAGGGTGATGTTTGCTCGTCTCAACTTAATTGATAATAGTAGCTTGTTGGTCGAGCTCCAAGTTAAATAGACATGGATTGAGCATATTAAGGGTAAATAGTTGGAAGATGAGTCACTGGGTCATCGGTTTCGGCAGGTTGAGTGTGGGGATATAGTGGATTTTGGGCTGAATAGTGAAGGGGTACTCTATTTCTATGGGAGAGTTTGCGTACCGAAGGATGCTGATTTGAGGCAGTCTATACTACGAGAGGTGCATAGTAGCCCTTATGCTATGCATCTTAGTGGAAATAAGATGTACCAAAACCTTCGAGAGATATACTGGTGGTCGGGTCTTAAGCGTGAAGTTAGTAATTTTGTGGGTAAATGTCTAACTTGCAAGTAGGTTAAGGCTAAACATTAGTTACATTTAGGGTTGCCACTGCCAGTTAAGATTTCGCTTTGAAAGTAGGAGAGAATGACTATGGACTTCGTTAGTGGGCTGCCCCTAATGCCTACTAAGAATGATTCAGTATGGCTTATCATGGATCGATTGACCAAGTCTGCCCATTTCTTGCCAGTTCGTATCGATTACTCTTTACAAAAGTAGGCTAAAGTGTGTGTGTCTGAGATAGTGAGACTACCTGGGGTATCGATTTCCATAATATCTAATAGGGATCCTCGCTTCACGTCTTGATTCTAGACGAAGTTGTATGAAGCTCTGGGAATAAGGTTTGACTTTAGTACTGCGTTCCATCCTCAAACAGATGGTTAGTTAGAGAGGGTGATTCAGATACTGGAGGACATGTTAAGAAGTTGTGTGATAGATTTCCAAGTAGTTGGGAGGACTACTTGCCGGTAGCAGAGTTGGCGTATAGTAATAGCTATCTGTCTAGCATACAGATGGCACCTTACAAGACATTATATGGCCGTAGGTGTCGTACTCCTTCGTGTTAGATTGAGTTGGGCTAGTGGGGTGTTTTGGGCCTTGAGTTAGTTTCTAATATTGAGGATAAAGTTAGACTAATTTTGGATCGACTGAAGGCAGCATCAGATAGACAAAAGTCGTATGTGGATCTAAAGCGTAAGAAGATTGAGTACTCTGTGGGGGACTTCGTTTTTCTCAAGGTCTCACCATGGAAGAAGGTACTTAGATTTGGACGGAAAGGCAAGCTGAGCCCTAGGTTCATTGGACCTTACCGCATACTGAAACATGTGGCACCAGTTTCCTATCAGTTAGAGTTACCTCCAAAGTTGGACCGAATTCATGATGTGTTCCACGTCCCTATGTTAAGGTGTTACCACTCTGATCCTGCACACGTTATCTCGATTGAGGAGATTGAGGTTAGGCCAGACCTGACTTTTAAAGAAGAACCAATTTAGATATTGGAGAGTGATGTAAAGATTCTAAGGAGGAAGTCTATTCCACTGGTTAAGGTACTTTGGCATAATCACAGTTCTGAGGAGGCCACGTGGGAACCCGAGGAGGCGATGTGACAATAATACCTTCACCTATGCTAATCAGGTAAATTTCGAGGCCGAAATTTTCTTTTTGGGGGTAGAGTTGTAACGCCCCAAACCCTAAATAACTATTTTGTATGGCTGTAAGACACAAATATCTGCTTGCTTTAGTGGTTATGTGTTCTGGGTGTGTCTGAGAAATCTTGGGTTCAAACCTTGGCTTGTGCAAAAGTTTTATTTTTAGAGGAATAAACCTTGTCTCTAATCAGTAGGTGTTTTAAATTAATGTGTTTATAACATGACAGAAAAGGGCCTGCTGGTCTAGGGGATAAGTGGCGTGTGGTAGCTGCTTGAGGTCTAAGGTTCGTATTCTGGTTGGTACAGTGGAGTGTTTATTTTGCTGTTGTGCCGTGGGAGTGTTGTGGGTTGTCCGAAATACTGAATTTTTTGAATGGATTTTAAATTGAGTAGTTGAGAGGGGAGTGGACGGCATGAAGGGATTTTAGGAGAAAATCATGAGGAGTTGTGATGAGAGGAGGTTGTGTGCCGAATTTGAACTTTAGCACTCAAAGATATCGATTTTGGAGGAAGAATTCAGCTTTTGGTGAGTTTTAGTTTCGGTGGCTGTGCATTTTTTGAGGGTTTTGGTTGCTTTCTCTTTGCACTTTCAGTTTTTTCTCTTCTCCTTGTACTCCTTTAGCAATCGTTTTTCCCCTTGTTACCTTTTGTTTTGCCAAATACTTTCCTTTCTCTCTCTCAATCCTTTCAACTTTTGTTGGCCGATTCTCTTGTTTTTCTTCCTTCTTCCCATCGGTTTCTAAGTGACCAATTACTTTTTATTTTTTTTCTGGCTTTCGCAATCGGTTGTGCTTGGCCTAATACCACTCTTTCTTTTACCCTCTCTGTGCTAAATTTTCTCTTTTCTTCTCTGTCAATCTTGGTGGTAATTGCTGCTATTCTGTTTTTCTCACTCTTTTTACCTTTCTGCCGTATGAATAGTTTTCATCTAACACCTTCTTTTTCTGCCGACAATTGCTAGGGTTGTTGTTGTGCTAGCTCTGTCTCAATCGTAGTGGGTGATCATTTTGGGGATAGTAGGCCGATTACTTCCCTTCCCTATTCTCAGTTTTACACCTTCCGTAAGTGGACTATGTTAGTTAATAAGTTCGTTTGGAATGCAGGAATTCTCTAAAGTAGTTTGTAAGTAATCTCGTGTATCGGATTAAGTGTGTGATCTTCATTCGTCCAATCAAGGCAAGTATTAGTGAATGTTTTCGGATAAGTATTAAGAGGAGATGTTAATCCTATTGTCAAATGATTAATGGAGCATCTTGATTGAATGTAGGTTAAGGTGCTTGTGTGCTTTCATGTATTTACGTAGCAAGGTGTGTAAAAATGCTGCCCTTAATTGTAGATCGGCAAAAGTCAAAATAAGTGATCGTAAACACTGCCCTTAATTGTAGATTGGCAAAAGCCGAAATAAGTGATCGTAGACGCTACACGGGCGTGCGCTCGCTTGTGTAGTAGTCTCAATGCCTAAACATGGGCCTAAAATTGTTGAGACCGATCATGAGTGATTTCATGCCCAAGGTCGTGTTGGCCTATTTTGGGCCGAATTGGGCCATGTAGTCCCTAGGGGCACGTGGGTTCCAAAAGGGTAAACCACACAAACGTGTGGAGAATATTGGGCCAGGCTGTGTAATCTACATGGCCAAGGCCATTTCAGGGCCATATGGGCCACATGGGCGTGTAGGCCCACATGGGCGCCAATATGGGACGTGGGCCTATTTCACCATTCAATTGTTAAGGTTGCACAGGTCCCCGTAATTGACAAAATGACTAAAATGCCTCTACATGGTAAAATGCCTGATATGCCCCTATGAGATCTGTGATTATGTTTTAGCGTGCCATTATATATATATCCATCACATGTATAATATTATGACACGATGCATGATATGTTGCATGGGGATGGGATTTATTGTGATTGGAGGAAATGTACTGTACACACAGCTCTACCGCAAATACTGATTAGGGCCGCAATTGGTACTACTTAGAGTGTGGGGATGGGTGGGTTGATTTCATCCCCACATGGAGTGTAGGGTTGGATAGAGATGGAGTGCAGAGGCTGGTGGGGTAAGATTTATTGATTGCATATCTGTACTGTACTGTTGCTGAGATGGGCTCAAGCCCACACTGATATTGGTACTGTAATGGGCTAAGGCCCTAACTGAAACTGAACCTTGACTGAATTAGGCTTAGGCCCAGACTGTACATGCAACCTAAAAAAGTCTTCCAAAGGTTGTTCTCCATGTGGCCATCCAAGGGTTGCCAAAACTTGAAGGATTCATCACAAAGTCATGTGAAGGTTACTTAAAATGAAAATACCACTGTTCATTTCATCCTCAGTTACATCATATCACTACCACAAGATTGTTGGCGTTGTTACACACGGACCTTATGATTCCTATGCAACTTAAGAGCCTAGGAGGAAAAAGGTAAGTATTTGTATGTGTTGATGATTTTTATCGATTTAGATGGGTTAATTTTCTAAAACAAAAACCAAAGCCTTGTGATATCATTAAAAATTTATGTATAAAACTCATGAATGAAAAAGATGAGAAGATTGGAAAAGTTGTTTGAATTCAAAGTGATCACGGAAAAGAGTTTGAAAATCATGAATCTGAAGACTTCTGTGAACAAGAAAAGATTTCAAATGAAATTTCAACCCCTAAAGCTCCTCAAAAGAACAAGATTTTCAAGCGAAAGAACATAACCTTTCAAGAGATTGCAAGAGTTATGCTTAATTCAAAAAATGTTTCATACAAGTTATGAGCTAAGACCAATAATATTACATGTTATATCAATAAGTAGATTTTTTCTCAAACCTCTCACAACAATGACCCTATATGAACTATGGAAATGGATGTAACCTATAGTAGCATATTTTTAGACCTTTGGTTGTTTATGTTATATTTTGAGAGATCAAAAAGCAAAAGGAAAGTTTGACACTTGAAGCGATGATGGTATTTTTGTAGGATACTCAACGAATAGTTGAGCATATAGAGTTTATAAAAATTAGACCAAGGTTGTGATGGAGTGCATAAATATGGTAGTAGATGACTCTAAACTCACAGGAGGATCTTCCAGAAGATTAAGTTGCTACCAAAGAAAATCTTTTCCAAAGAAAGATGAAACAAAAATAAGGCATCTTAAAGGAGAAATGAATATTGAGCACAAGATCAATCCTCTAGCCTGAATATCCAAGAATCATCCTCTAGGAAATTTTATTAGTGATATTGTTGATAGTATGAGGACTTTTGGGAAACAAAAAAAATTATGATATATGATTAACAGGGGATGTTATGTCTCTACTTTTGAAACAAAAATGATAGATGAGGCCTTAGGTGATAGACACTGGATTTTTGCAATGCAGGAAAAGTTACAACAATTTGTCAAAAATTAAGTATGGAGATTTGGACCTTGACTGAAGAAACGTATGTTATAGACACCAAATGGATATTCACGAATAACAATGAGGAGAGTGGGAAGTTACAAGGAATAAAGCTCATCTAGTGGCTTAGGGTTACACATAAATTAAGGAAAAAGATTTCAACGAAACATTTATTCCAATAATAAGGTTAGAATCTATTCAACTTTTTTTAGTTGTTGTTTATTATTTTGATATAAATTTATTTCAAATGGATGTCAAAAATATGTTTCTAAATGAATGGCTGAATGAGGAAGCTTATGTTGAGCAATCGAAAGGATTCATTGATCAACACTATTTGGATTATATGTTCAACTTATCCAAGGCTTTATATGGTCTCAAACAAGCTCTAAGGGCTTGATGTGAGCATTTATCTTAATTCCTATTACAACAAGGGTATGTTCGGGGAAAGGATGACAAAACCTGGTTTGTACATAAAGGTATGAAGAATATCACTCTTGTTCATATTTACATTGATGACATTATCTTCGGTTCTACTTTTGATAAGGTGAGAGATGGTTTTCTTCAACTTGTGTAATCTGAGTTTGAAATGAGCATGGTTAAAGAACTTTCGTACTTTCTCGAATTACAAGTCAAACAACTATAAGGAGGTATTTTTGTTAATGAAGAAAAATATGCATTGAATATGGTAAGAAAGTTTAAGCTTGATCAAGCACAAAGTGCTTAGACTCCCATGGATTCAAGTGATAAATTTGAGATAGACAAATATGGTATTCCAATGGATAGCACGGTGTATCAAAGCGTAATTGGAAGTTTGTTTTACTTGACAGTTAGCAGGCCAGATATTTTTCAAAACATGGGTGTGTGTGTTTGCTTCCAAGCTAATGAATGAGTTGCATCTCAAATAGGCAAAAAGGATCATTAAATACAACAAAGGTGCCATCGACTAAAGGTTATGTTACACTAAAGATACAATCATGGTACTAGTCGAGTATAACAATGCGGATTTGGATGAACGTATTGATGGTCATAACAGCATGTAACGCCCTCATTTTGGGCCTAGAAGTATAGGGCCTTAAGCTGGGATTGGTTAGAAGGCAGCTTATAAATATGTATTTGTGCTTGATAATATCACAAATTGCATGTTTGGCTTGTTGGCTAAGTGATTTGGAATGTTTGGGGATGTCTGAGAAGTCCTGGGTTTAAACCAGGGCTTTAGCAAAAATTTTAGTTTTTCCCTTAAGTGAACTTAGTGTTAGGTTGAAGGCCTTATTAATATTTGTGGAAGATTTATGACTCAAGAGGAGCTTTGGGCTCTAGTGGTAAGTGACGCCAAGGGTGGAATAGGAGGACTGGGGTTCAAGTCCTGGTGTTGCAAAGTTTTGAATTTTTGCTCTTAATGGGAGATCGATGCTAGCAAGTTGGACTTATGTTTAATTGTGGGTGTTTCATGACGTAAAAATACCTTGGGGCTTGGTGGCAAGTGGCGTGACTGGGCAATGAGGGAACTTGGGTTTGAAACCCCTTGCCTGCAAAATGGAATTATTTTGCTACTTGGGGGCAGCAAGAGGTGGAGTGGAGTTCAAACTCTAGAAGGTTGTTGTGGACTTGGTAAAAGGGGGAAATTTGACTTGGTCTTGGTTGTTGGGAATGAATTGGAATGGGTTGTTGGAGGAGGAAATGATGAAGGGATAAGGGGAGCAAATCGTGGGATTGGGGAGGAGGTGAGAGTTGGCTAAATTTAGGGTCTTTGGGGGGTTGCATATTTGGTCACTAGGTGCCAAATTAGTAAGGTTTGAGTAGGGGTCTTCTTTTTTGGTTTTTGGTATTCAATTTTTATTTTGTTTTTGGAGCTTTTCTCTTCAATTTTTCTTTTGTCTTTTGGGTGCGTTTTGACCATTCGATCACTCTCTTTCTTAACTTTGTTCACAATTCGTTTTTGGTTCACTCTACTCTCAATCTTGAATTCCTCTTTACTTGAAACCTATTCCTCTTTTTTTCTCAATTGTTTCCTTTGTTTTACTCCCTTTGGCTTTCTCTAGCTAAATATTATCCCTCCTGAATACCCCATTTTCTTATTCTTCTCACAATTTTCTTAGGGCCGAACTTGTCATCTCTCTACCAAAATTCCTTCTTGACTCAATTCAACCCCTTTTCTATTCTTATTTTTTCGATTCGTGCCATTCTCTTTACCTTTTTGTCATCACTATATTCCTTTTTCTTTCTCTTTCACTTAGTTCTCCTTTACTTTTTCTCCTTGTAGTCAAATATAATTCTCTTTTCTCCACCATCCGATTTTGGGTAAGTGATTCTCAGTTCTTGGGTTCGATTCTTAATAATCTCGTCTCTATATTATTTAAGCCAAATGTCCCTTTCATATACCTTTGGTGGTAATACGTTGTCTCATTGGACTTTAGGTGTTAGGTATTTCAGTAGAGTGAGGGAATACTCGTCTCTTAAAGGTAATCGAAGCCCTTTTCTTCCATCAGTTGATTAAGATATTCGATAAGGCAGGTGATCAACTTGGATTAGCGGCTTTAGAGGACTAAGTTATCTTCAATCAATTAAGGTAAGGTGGTGCATATTGATTGGTTACCCAAATCGTCAATTTAATGATGGAATTGCCTTGTTTGAGTGTAGGTTGGTGCTCGTGGGATTCTGAGTACTTTTCGCAAACAGGTGCGTATCCATATTATGTGGACGGTAATAGGTTTAGAGGCCATAAATATGGGTGTAACTCTATGCCTTGTTTTGATAACCAGTTGAAAAGCCAAAAGTATGTGTGTTGGTTACACTGCTATGACTGTAAGATCGGTAAAATGCTGAAAAGCTGAAAATACAGCGCTTGAGGCCACGCGAGCACGCGATTACTCGTGTGGTAAATCGAACCAACGGAAAGAGGGTGTTCAACAGAAAAGGCTGCCATGAGCGAACTCATGGGCTTAGGCCATAATGGGCCGAATGGGTCCGTGGGCCCGTTTGGGTAAATCTCGCTACTAAGTGGGATGTAGTTGGACTTGTCATGTCGCGTACATGACTTTGGTTGTATTGGGCCTTGATGGGGCAAAATGGACCATGTGGGCCCAATGGGCTTCTAAGCCCACACGGATAAAATGTATGTTTTGCAGTAAGTTTTAGATTGGGCTGCGTTGTGCATATAGCCGTGGCTAAATTGGGGCTAGGTAGGCCACACAAGGGTGTGGGCCAACTTGGGTCGAGTAATGGGCCTTAGGCCTATTTCCACTATTATTTCTATAGGAGTTACTTAAGTCACTCGAGGCGACGTTGGACCTTCTGTTGGGTCGTTAAAACCCGACTTGTGAAATTACTAAAATACCCCCGATTTGTAAAATTACTGAAATACCCTTGATTTGTAAAATTACCAAAATGCCCTCGATTTGTAAAATTATTAAAATGCCCTCGATTTTTAAAATTACCAAACTGCCCTCAATTTGTAAAATTATTGAAATGCCCTCGATTTGTAAAATTACCAAAATGCCCTCAATTTGTAAAATTATCGAAATGCCCTCGATTGGTGAAATTACCGAAATACATCTGTAGGGTAGAATTATCGAAATACCGCTGTAGGGTAAACTGACCGTTTTGGCCCTAGAGTGTAAAATGACTATTTTACCCTTATGGGCAAGTGTCTAACTTAGACTATGAACTTGACTGATTTGACTGTGATCGTATGACAGTGTTTTAACTGAAAAGACCGTGGTTGCATGATAGATATGTTTTTAATATATGTTTAAATTACTATTACTAAGCATGGCCATTATGCATACATGTGTGATGATTGAGCATGACATACACGACATTCTGCATGGGGTTGGGCTTGATTGGGAGGAAGTTCTGTGCTAGTGGCTTTGCCACATATTCTGATTCTAGTGGCACTGCCATGTTTTTTGTTATTAGCAGCCTTGCTGCGTTATTGGTGTGTTGGCCGGGTGGGTCGAGTTAATCCCCACAAGGTGTGCTGGTTGGTACGGGTGGTGTGCTGGTTGGATTGGGTTGGGATGCATACCCACACTATTGCATATCTTTTTATGAGATCTGTCACTGTATTGGGTTTAGGCCCATTTGTTCTGTTATCGATTTGGGCTAGGCCTAATTGATTCTATTATGGGTTGTGACCCAAATGATATTATAGTGGGCTTGGGCCCACGTATGCTCTGAATTGGATTGTACTGTTATCGTCAAATACTGTCTGTTACTCTAGTAAGGGGATTGCACGTTGAGTTTTCATAAACTCACCCCGTTAATTAACTATGCAGGTAATTCCCAACTTTAGGAGGATCGGTACTGCAAGGGACTTGGAGGTGGCCACACGATTGCAGTTATTATGTTGGATTTTATATATGTTTTAAATTTTGGTTTGGGTTTTAACTTATGTAATAAGGCCCCTTTGGATTTTGTTTTAAGTTTGGGATTTTATTACGCTTTATATCTGTTAGACATAGACGAGTTTTCAAACCAATTTCTGTTTTCAAAAACATACGTTTTAAACTTCTTTACCTCAAATTAGCTTCCGCAAAAATAAAAGATTTTCAACGAGATTAGTAACATTTTTAAAAGGTATTTAACTTTTCAATAAACCACGATTTGAAATGCAATGAACACAAACAAAGTGTTTACACAAGTTCTTAAATATCAAGAAGGGTTTCAATAAGAACATGTTTTTGAAAAACACTTCAATGTGACACACCAGATTCAGGCCTAACTTCTAGGCCGGGTTTGGGGTGTTACTTAGCACCTTCGGTGGATGTTTCTTTTTGGGGAATAATTTGGTATGGTTGCATAGTAAGAAACAAAATTCTATTTCTCTCGATATTCGAAGCTAAATATATTACATCTAGGATTTGTTGCACTGAACTCATTTAAATGAAGCAAATGCTTAATTACTACAATGTTCCAACTCATTTTCTAATGGTTTATTGTGATAATACAAATGCAAAATCCCATCTTGTATTCTCACACAAACTTATTGAAAGCCTGAGAGGATCTCTTAGGCTTTGTCACATATAAAGCATTAAATTATTTTTTCCTTCCCACCAAGTTTGACACATCTCTCATTTCTTATTGGGAAGTTATTTGGATTTTCTTTAAACTCTTGCCTTGCATTAAATATTATAATTACAAGTGCTTGATTTTATCTTTACAAAAAGGGAAATAAGTGGATGACGCTCCTGATTGTCTTGTAGAGTTCCATCACCACCATCATTATTAATCTTCTTTAGTTTTTTTTTTTTTGTTTTTTTCTTTCCCCTTTCATGGCTAGAGTAAAGAGAAAAACCCATAAGAATTTGAGTGGGTCTGTGGATTCTTCTTTTGAAATACTTGATAAATTGCAGCAAGGGTCGATACTTTGAATTAGCCATAATGGCAACAAGGTGTCGTAGCATCGACTTAGTACCAAGGTGTTAAAGCTTTGAACAAGTCACATTCATCTTCAACCTTTATCATCGAAAAGATCAACAAGATACTAACTTACACTGAGAAATCGTTTGATACTAATCATGGGCATTGAAGATACTAGTGATAGTTTGGCCAAGTTTGATCAAGAAACATACCCGTCTCAAGATGATGAGATTGTTCTATCAAAAGATGCACTAAAGTCAACTAATGAAAATTTGAAGAGTCTTTTAATCAAGAATTGAGGTCTCTATCGAGGGGGTTAGCGAGACCTTGGCTTAATTACATGCTCGTATGATGGCTAAAGGAGAGTGTAAGATTGATGAACCTGATGATGATGCATAAATCCGTTGAAATACTTGCATGAAGTTTGATCCAAACGAGATGAAGAGTTCATTAAGGTAATGCATTTTAACTTTGTTGATATTTTGGCTCGAAAAAGGTGGAAAAATGTGGCTAAATAGAAGGATGTCGAGGAACGAAATATTATAATTTCTCACTATGAAAAATATTCTCTAATGCAGTTGTTTGAAGCCACTAATATATTTAAATCCATTACTTTAGCAAGATCGTATACCTAAGAGATTGTACAAGAGTTTTACTGTAACTTGTAGCATGAGATTGATATAGAAGGGTCAACCAATTTAGAGCGAGTCAAGCTACGAGTAATATGTTTAATTTTAGTTTGACTATATCAATCAATTTTTAAATAATCAGAGTGTTAGTGATGAGTGTACTGAAGATTGCAATCATATTATCGATGTTATCATGGGTGGCGTAGTACGCGTATGGTTTGAAAGTAGCCATCCTTCTCCCAAAAGACTAATGATTAAGTTTTGTGTTTTACTCAAAATAACCATTCATAATTAGCTGCTGGTTATCCACAAGTCATCAATCAATAATTTGTTAGCTCAACTTCTTTATACGGTGGGTTAGGAGGTTCGATTCAATCTTGGATAATTTATTTTTATCAAATCATGAAACATGTCAAAATTTTCTTTACATGTGAGTATCTCCCTTTTCCATATTTGATTTATCAAATTCTTATGCTTCAAGGTGAAAAATGACATGTTGACGATTGAGTTTTTGAAGCATAAAATTTCTATTAAGCTTTACAAGTTAAGCTGAGTTAATGATCTTATGCCAAGACAATTCATTCCATCTCCCACTCCAATAGGAGGAACAAGTGCTCCTTAAAGTGCTATTACGATTCAAAAAGTCCTAGTAATGATTGTGTTAAGAATTGAAATTGGTGGCATTAGCATTGAAGTGCAACCACTTAATGCTCAAAAAACATGCTTTGTAGGATTGCTTTGAGATTTAGGATTGAAGCCTTGGTGAGAGGGGGAGTAAATTGGCATATTTTCAAAACAAGAAAGAGATGGTAGATGGTATTTGTTGTTTGCTTTGCTTGTGCAAATGCTGATGATGATTGTTGTTGCTTTGCATTTAATTTTTTGTTCTCATTTTTGAACTTTAGTTTGGGTTGTTCTGATTGCTTCCTTTTAGGATGTTTGGAGGATATTTGTTTGTTCCTGCTTATGCAAAATGGCTTTGTAATAGCCCAATTTCAGGCCTAGTCGGAACAATGGTTTTGGGACCACAAATTTGATGAGGAAAAATTTATTTTTATTATATTTTTATGGTCTACAATTTCACGAAATGATTTCATGAAAATCTCATTCGAAAGTTTTGACGTTTGGGCACTCAGTTTAGTCAAAAGGACTAAATTGTAAAAAATACAAAACTTGAAATCTATAAGCTAGAGGTGTCTAATTGCTATGAAATTTTAAATTGGAGGTCCTGAGATGGTAATTGGACCATTCATTAAATTGTTGGACAAAAATGAACATGAAATAAGTGAAATAGATTATTTTTAATTTAGGGCACTTTGGTTATTTAGTGATTAAATGATGAAATAAACAAAATAACAGCCAAAACTTTCTCATCTTCAACCCCTTGGTTGAAATTACCATGAAGAAACCATGGCTAGGGTTTTTCAAGCTTCCAAGATCCATAGTAAGTCCGTTCTAACCCCATTTTTTATTATTTTTACGTTTTTGAAATCCTCGTAACAAGATCTATCTATTTCTACCACTAATTTGAGATATGGTTAAAGTCTAGGGTTTTGAACCATGATGAATATGTGTGTATTTTTGTGTTTAGTGGTAGAAAATGCATGTTTATGGTTAGAGAGACAACTTTTACTAAGTGATTTTCGGTAAAAATGTATAAAAGGACCTATTTATAAAAGTTATGAAATATGTGTTAAAAATCATATTTAATGAAAAATATGGGATGCTATAAGTATAAAAGATGTTCGACTATGCATGGGTAGGAAAGAAATTGAGTACATTTCATTTTTCGGCCATAGGGGTGAAAATGTAAATATGTCAAACTTTAGGGGCAAATATATAATTTTGCCATAATATGATTTTTGGGACACATTGAATAATGTGACTAATAAGTTAGCTAAATTTGATATTATAGATCAAGAAAAACGAGATTCGGGCATAGAACGAAGGAAAAACAAGTATTTGACGATTAGGTCCTTTTCACCATTTCTAGTATCGAGGTAAGTTTGTATGTTAATAATGCATCATTCTATTATGTTTTAATGTTTTGATATTGTGTAAATTGTATGATTGACCTATGATTGACTTATTGGTTAAAATCGACAAAGTTTTGATAAGTGAAGAAAATCTCGTTGAACCTTAGGAATAGAATAGGATACAAGTGACATGTCACTAGGAACCTATGTGTGTGATTATGTGATTATGTGATGTCCAGATGCTAGTCTTGTACGTCTACCAGTGGCTAGGTAGTCCTGTATATGTTGTGGATACCTGTCAGCTTGTGTGAGCAGCACTGAGTAGCTACGTCTCGACCGTCAACTTGTGTGAACATACCTGTGACTAGTTCGAGAACGAGCATATATGTGAAATGTGATAAGAGGTAGCTTCAGCTACATATATGTGGCACGTATGTGCAAGCTTTCTGAGTATCCATTAATATTTTGAGTGTGAAAGTGTCTGATAATGATACGATTTGGTACAAGTATGTATGTAAAACTCATAAGTATTGAATTCATTAAGTGCTGAACTATTGGTAAGGTGATGTTTGAGCACTGTTACCGCTACAAAATTGTTTTATGAAAGCTTGTGAATATTGATCCATTCCTTTGATGTATAAAATACATGGTGAATTTGGTTGATGATCGTGAAATTGGCCTTCGGGTCAAATTAAGTTATGATATAGCATATTTTATTTGTACAAATTACTATTTATCGGGTATGAGAAAAAGGAACAATTGGCATAATTGCCTATTAAAACGATGATGGGAAAATATATGTTTTGATCAACTAAAAGATGTTAAAAGATATATACTCAAAAAGTGAAAAATCATAATTAATGTGTATGTATAATATGAGGTTGGAAATGATTGGATAATTGTGGTAGTTTGTGATAATAGAGAGCTTTGGATTGCTAGATTAACGATAAGATTTGTTAAATTATACTTGCAATTTGATAGAATGGACAATGTGATCAAATAAGTTATATTATCTTGTGGTTATATTGTTGGTCTTGGAAAATAAATTGTAGGATGCTTATTATTTGCATATAAACTTACTAAGCTTTATAGCTTACTCCCCTCCATTTCCTATATTTTATAGGGGTGTATGCTAACTCAAGTTGGAGATTGCCAGAGATGTTATCTATAACACCCTAAATTTGGGCCTAGAAGTATTGGGCTTGAGTTTGGGTTCAGATAAAGGACGGCCTGAATAATTTAGATGTTTTAAATATTATTATTAGAAAAAAAATATTATTGTTTTATAAATTGGTGTTTAGTTTAGTAATTAAATAAATTATGAAGGATTTATTGTGTGGGAAAAGTGCTGGGGACGGCCCAGGGCTCTAGCAAAAATATTAATATTTGCTTCTTTAGGGGAATCTCAGCATTAGGGCTTATGGGTTAAAACTGGACACAGATGAAAGCCTATCCCAGTGGTTAGACACGTTGGGCAGCAAGAAGGGAGCTGGGGTTCGATTTCCAGCTTGCGCAAATGTGGGTTTTTATTTTTAGCAAATCAGGGGTTGTAGCAGACAGGCATTATAAATGGATGGGGCTAATTTGTGACACGAAGGATCGTTCGGTCCAGTGGCATGAGGCGCCAGGAAGATGGGGGAGGTGCAGGGTTCAAGGCACGACGCACGCAAAATGGAGGTTTTTTTTTAAGTAAACTAGTTGCGTAAAAATAGCCCTTGAGAGAAGTTGCGAACATAGTTCAGCACAAAGAGCGCCTGTGGCGTAGTGGCGGTAGTGTGCTAGGCATGACGAGAGGACGCGAGTTCGATCCCAGGGGAAGGCAAAATTTTGGCATTTATTTTTAGTAACCCGTGACTGAAGCAGGTAAGCTTTAAAATTAAATGTGACTGTATATTAACAAAGAAGAAGACGCGTCGCAGTGGCCAGCAGCATGTGTGGGTGCCTAGAGGTCCCGGGTTCGAGCTGCTGGGAGCGCGAAGAGCTTTGTTTTTGCTGCATGCGTGGGGGAGAGTAAGCAGGCTGGACCAAAACTCTCCTAGCAGCATTGTGAAGCAGTGCAAGCGGTGGACTGCTGCTAATCGGTGGGAAGGAATTTGGATGGAAATCAAATTGGGTGGTAGCTAAATTGAAGGAGCAAAACATGGTATTTTATCTTGGGAAGAATTTTTGTGCCGAAATAGGACTCTTGGTGGCACCTATTCGGCTATAGCAATTGAGTGCTGAAAGAGCTTTGGAAATTTTGGCTTTCATGATTCGTTCTCTTTTTGATTAGTTGGAGTATTTTAGTGTTAGCCGATTGTATTTTTATTCTTTCTTCAATCGATTCTTGTTTTTCTATCCTAATTTTTGCTCATGTTTTCTTCGCAAAATCTTCTACCTCTATTCTTAAAATTTTTCCCTTTTAATTTTCTTTCCATGATAGCCGAATATTGCTAAACCCGAATCTTTGTTAGCCAAACTTCTTTTAGCCGAATCTCACAACTTCCATATCTTTGTCGACACCTTCTCTTTTCTATTGCAACTTCTACTTTCTCTTTTTCGTTATACCAAAAGCCAAAACCTTCATAATCTTAGTTATTTGGGAATTAATTTCTAGATCTATTCTCTACTTGCGTTTTAGTTAGATTCACAGCGGATCTGAGATTAGAAAAGTGTTGGAAACGTTTCTGGCAAGTACATCTTTGGTGGTAAGTATTCGGATCTTATCTTCCATTATTTAATGATTCGAGAAAGGCCAAAAATCCCTAAATACTTTAAGGAGGCTGTCGACTATGGTGTTAGGTAATGCTAGTTTTTCTAATCGATTTATGTGTTCTAGTTTGCAAGGAAAAGTGATTTAAGCAAGGAGGAATAAAGGCTTGGGACGTGGAAGTGATCTAGATCTAGATCTAGTAGATTAAAATTGACAGAGGTAAGTAGTTTGAGGCCTTAAAGGAGGTTGGCCGAATATGGTAAGCATGATTACATTAAGTCATCAATATAATCGCAAATCAGGTGTGTAAACGAACACCCTCTCGTAGTCTAAATTGGCAAAAGCCGAAATGCTAAAATTTTGGCATTTAGTGGGCTTGTGAGCGTGCGAGCGCTCATAATTCGATTGGAAATAGTGAGATCTGTAATCGCAAATGGTAAGATGGATGAGTGCGCAATTTCGTGCACCTTGGTAAATTTGGGCCTCGATGGGCTGAAATTAGGCCCAATGGGCTTACGGGCCCATATGGGTAAAAGTAAGCAATAAGTGTGTTCTGGTATGCTTTAGGTTAAATCTGCTAAACTAGAGATAGGATTTAGGCTGACAGGCCAATACGGCTAAGTGACACTGTAGGGCCCATTAGGGATTTTAGGGCCCAATAGCTAAAGACTGCTAAAATGAGGTAAATAAGCTACTAAGATAAAAGTTGGACTATTAATGATTAAAATGTGCATAAAACCCTAAAAATTGGTGTAATTACTGAAATACCCCTTAAAGCTAAGAAATTACTATTTTACCCCTAGGTGCAAAATGACCGATATACCCTTAGGGCTAAATTTGACTGAAATGCATGCTTTACTGTTCTGTTCACTGTATGTCATGACATGATTATCTGTTGCATGGGACTGGGATTTTTTATTGGAGGAAGTGTATATGAGGGTCGCACGGTCGCTTGATGACTGTGCATCCAACGAAGGCTTCTAAGGCACGAGTAGCTCTGCTGCAACGATAAGTAGTGCCGCAACCAGTGCTACAACGAAGGCTTTTGTGCCACGAGTAGCTCTACTGCAATGATGAGTGGTGCCACAGTCGGTGTCACAACGGGTGTATAAGGCTGGGTGGGTTGAGTTATTCCCCACATGGAGTGTATGGCTGGTACGGGTGGAGTGTAGCGGCTGGATTTAGGCTGGGTTTGGGATACATGCATTAATACTGATCTGTTACTGTAATGGGCCTATGGGCCGCACTGTTTATCTGAATAGGGCTAAGGCCTAGTTACTGATTACTGAATAGTGCTTCACCCCAGTTATTACTGTGACTGGATAGGGCTTAGGCTAAGTGGGCTTGAGCTGACTTGGCTTTGGATGGGCTTCTTTATATACTGAGTTTTCCAAACTCACCCATTTTCCTTCCATCCATGCAGGTGAGCCCTAGATTGGTGGACTTGGAGTTGGGAGGGATTCAGAGTGGCCACATGAATTGCATTTCTGGTTTAATTAAGTTATTTATTTTATTTTCATTTATTTTAATTATTTTTATTCTGGTTTTGGGTTGTAATAAGGCCGCTATTTAATTCATGTTTAGCTTAAGTATGATATTGTGTAACTTGTTTTGAAATCGGATAGCTCTAAGGCGCGCTTTTATAAAAGTTACTTGTTTTCAAAATATCACGATAACAGAGTAAAGCTTTTTAAATAGACTTAGACCTAATTCGTTGATCGTGGACAAGTCATAAGGTTAAAGTGTGGCAACTGATGTGTGCATGTCTAGGATTGGATCTAGAGAGAGCTTGGTACTTAAGTAGTTTAATTGACTCACCTCCTTTCTTTTGGAATCCTACTTGGTGCATAGTATCCATTCACTTTAAGCCATAACGAAGAAGGTCTAGTTTTCCAATACTTAAATTGTTTTAAAATTAACATGTTTTCGCAAACTACAAAGGTTTACAAGCTTTCACAAACTTTCCATAAAATTTTACAAAGTTGGTAACAATGTTTGAAAAGGGAATTTCTCTTAAAAATTTAACATCAGTTTTGCAAAGCTCGCCCTAATCTTAGTAACTAGGTAACATGGTTAGTGGTAGGTTATGTGACACACCAGACTTGGCTGTAACGTCTGGGCCGGGTTTAGGGTGTTACATTATCACACTATCAATGTATCATCATGGGGTAAAAGTGAATACAAACCTCTTAAGTTTATGGCATGTATAGGAACTTGGTCTTTTAATTATATGTCATATTGGTTTAGCCAAGTGTGTGGACTTATAATGGTAATTAATTCATTTTGTATAAGGCCATGAAATGTAGCTCATATTGATTATTGGGTTCAAAACCTATTCCTATATGTATGTGTGTGCCAATGCCATTGTGATATGGCCTATGATTATCGATAGTCTATTGATAATATGTTGCATGTGATTTATTAAACTTGAGTTTGATGAAAGATGATAGTTTGTGTGGGTATATGTTGGTATGAAAATGCATGCAAGCATGTGAATTAAGTTTAATTGTATGTGAGGTGGTGTAATTGGTCTTGATAAAGCATGAAGTCTTGTGCATGTATAAGTAGAGATGAAATGATCATGATCATGTCTTGTTTGTGTATGTTCAAGTGTTCTATCATGCCCTGTTAAGTGTCATTAAAAGTGTACATGTGAGCAATTGAGGGTGGCCAATGGCTTGGAAAAACAGCCTCAAAATGGTCAACATAGGTAGACACACGGGCATGTGTCTAGGCCGTGTGTGACACACGGTCAGCCGCATGGGCACGTAGTCTGGCCGTATGTCCCCTTCATCTAGCATTTTACTTTTAACATAGGGCAAAGACACGAGCGTATGTCTCGGCCGTGTGAAGGACACGGTCCAAGGACATGGTTGTGTGCCCAAGCCGTGTGAAGTTTGCACCTTAAATACGAAAATTAAATTCACCACACGGCCTAGCACACGAGCGTGTGAGTTGGCCGTGTGACCCTATTTTGCTGATGACATCATAAATAGAGAGGTACACGGGTTGAGGACAAGCACGTGTCCGAAGCCACACGGGCGTGTTTGACCACATGGCCTATCCATTTAGGCAAGTGACTCTCTAAAACATGAAAATTTTTCTAAGTGTTCTAAAGTTTCCGATTTAGTCCTGAACTATTCTAGATGTATGTTTTAGGCCTCGTAGGTCTGTATAAGGGACGATATGCATGTGTATGAATAGTTTTAAATTTGAATGGAAACTTATGGCCCGATTTTGTACGATTTCTTATGTTTAAGTTCGGTAATGCCTCATATCCTGTTAGAACACGGGTAAGGGATGTTATAGGCTTAGTGGATTTTAACTTTTATCTTTTGATACTTCACTGTTATATTGTACTTAGGGTGAGTCTTGAAGTTCATGTTATTAATTTTGTCAAAATACAAAGGGGGAGATTGTTGGATTTTTATATATTTCTCGTTCCATGTTCAATTAGAATAAGAAGAAATTTTTTCTTGAGCCATGGGAAGGTTTCGGCCTAATCATTGCTAGTTGTTTACGATTTATAGAATTGTGGCATATGTGACAAAACAAGTATTAGATATACTATTTTTATCACTTCACTTGATCATTATGATGGCCATAAGGTATTAGATAAAGATTGTATTATTATTTTTATCACTTTATTGAATGAAGATTTGATTAAGAGATAAGTTTCATATTTTTCAATGGATTTTTGAGGGTTTATTTGCGACTTAGAGGAGATTATCTTTTTGGTATTTCATCCTATAAATAAATGCAATTAGCCTTTGTGAAACATGGCTTTGGAGAGTTGGTGTATCCTCAAATTGTGAAGTATTATTTGTGACAGCTTTTGCTCTTTCCTTTTATTGAGTGTTAGTTTGTTTTGTTGATCATTGGTGATAATAGAGAGTTGTTTTCGGTGGTTTTTCAATGATCAGTTGTTTTCTATTAGGACTCCATGAACTTGCTTTGTGAAGGGGTTATGAGCTTTAGCTAGTAGAGATGGTTTGTTATGATTGATTTGATTTGATGATTGAATAAGAATATATCTTGAGTAAGGCTCTATTGATGTAAGATTGCTGAATTGTGTAAATAAAGATCAGTTGTGTCTCTTTTTTAATCTTAACTTCTTTTCATACTCGCACATTTTTCATTCCGTTGGTCGCTACAACGGACAATAACTCTCCATATCTACATACAAATTCATCTCATCACCTAACCAAATCTGTTAGTAAAAATTTGACGTGTGTATGATTCTTTTTTTTCTTTACATTATTGGAAAATGTTAAATTTTAATTTTAATCCTTTTGTTATGTCTAATTTTATGATTTAATCTCTATATTTTCATTTTCGTTGATTGCACAAAACATCTCTAAGCTATAACTTTCATTCTAAATTAATATTCAAAATTTAAGACATTCTAATTACATCCTCAAACTATTGACGTTATATTAGTAAGATCTTTCTGTAACACCCCTAACCTGTATTCGTCACTGGAATATGGTTATAGAGCATTACTAGACTTATATCATAATTTAACATACATTTTACATACAAATATTACTTCTAAATGAACATCATACAATTTCATTCACATTATCCCTAATGCGAGCCTTTGATGCCCAAAACATGCTTTAGAAGTGGTTCGGGACTAAATGGATAAATTATAAAAATTTTATGAAAAATTTGAAAAATTCTAAGTACATGGGACACACGCCTGTGTGACCAAGCCGTATGTCTCACACGGCCAAAAGACACGCCCGTGTTATAGGTCGTCTGGATATTCGAAAGGGGATCACATGGTTATGTCTCAGACCGTGTCTGGCCCCATGTAACTCTCTGACTTGTGTCACATGGCCAAACATATACTCGTGTGACTAGCCTGTGTAACTTACTGACTTACTTTTATTAGAAACTACAGGGGACACACAGCCGTGTCACCTGACCGTATGTCACAAACAGCTGAGACACATGCCCGTGTCTCTGTCCGTGTGGACAAAAATAGGCTATGTTACAAGCCACATTTCTCACCCAAACTTTCATTTACCTACACAAACCAAATGCATATAATCATACCATAAATAGGCAATCAAACCAATCTCAGCCAAGCCTAAATTATGCTATTTCAATACCAAGAACTACAAGACACATAAGTATCACAATTAGCCATTCAAGTTTATACCTATTTCACATCCAAAAGTCACCTAGGTGATTAACTTCATATAAGCATTATTTTGCCTAATGTTCAGCATGCTATCATGGAAACACAAAAATTTACACACTTTTTCATACCCTTTTTCACTTCAGTTCATGCAAATTCGATTAAATTCTTTTCGTAAAATAATTAATTTTTATAAAAGAATTAAATTTTACTTAAATTATGAACATGCTGAATTTTAATTAATTTTATAATTATTTTTGAGTAATTTTGACTATTTTCGACAGAATTGCACAAAGGGCGAAAAATAGCTCGACAGACACTACTAGAAACACAAAACCGAGAAGCAATTTGAAGTATCAAGGCAAATTAATTTCCAGCCTAAGACGGTCCAATTATATCTATTCATTCATAATATAATTAATTTTAATTTATACTCAACTTAATTTGGGCTAAATAAATTATTATTAATTAATTATATAAAAAAAAGTGGTTTAGTTGAACCGAACTGAGTGAACCAAACCGGCCAAGAAAAGGACAGCCCAAAACTATCCAGGTTCTGACCCAATTCAGCTCATTAGCTGATTTTTAAGCTTGCAAAGAGGCCTTTGAAGACTTGTTCAAGTTTCAATCAAACCCTGCTTTGTAGATTTGCCCCAAGCAAAATTTAGCAAAGTTGAAGCCATCAACCTTGCCACATGGCTGGCCGGCCAAGGGGTGGCTCTTTGGATGCTATTTTTAGCTAATTTTAGCTGCCATATTCAGCTATAAAAACCCCCTTTGCTGATCATTCAAGACATCTCTCATTTCACATCTCATTGATTCACATCTATTCTCTCTTCTCTCACTTTCTCCTCTCATTTTCCCATCCATTTTCATTTGTTCATTTGCCAATTTCTCCTCTTGGGAAAGAGGCTTTTATAGCCGTTTGGAGCAGCAATTAGGTGTTCATAGTAGCCTTGGTCGATGAGTACAACAAAGAAGGAAGAACAGAGCACACTAATCAAGCCACGGAAAACCACCGGATTTGACTCTTATTCCCTATCTCTTTAATTTTTGTTGTTGTTATGATGAACATGTCTATGAATATTTATGTTGTTGGATTGGTTAATTTAATCAGTTTAGCTTAAATTTAATTTGTGTTAGATTGATTGCATTTTGTCCTTTTAAATCATTAAAATTGTTTTTATGTTGTTATAGGCCTCGGTAAGATGCTTGATTAAGTAAAATCATGCCTAAGTTATTCTTGCATTACAATTGTGAGGTAGCTATGAATTCATTATTTAACTAGATTGAAGTTGTAATTAATGGATACAGTACTTAATCAGTGCATGTTTATTCTTCTAAGGTAGCTGATGGTTAAATTAGCATTGTATTTGGCGATACATTTTCCTTGGATAACTTGCAAGATTATTGTGATTAAAATGTTTCAAGGTAAGTATACCTTGTTACCTCACGTGGTCTTTTATGTGCTAATTAGATTTAATTAATCATTTGAATTGACATAGGAATATGCAAGAGATTATTTCAATTTAATAAGTATGTATGTGCAATAACATGTTTGCTTATTAAAATCTGTTTAATCGATTGAATTGTCATAGGGATATGTCAAGAGATGAATGGATTTTTGTAGGTGAGTATGTTCATAAGTTAGCAAATTACCGAGTTACAGTAAATTTATTCGTAACAACATAAACATGAGTTTAATAATTCTAAGTTAAGAAATGTAATTAATCTAACAAAATTATGCCATCTTGATTAAATCATATTTTGAAATCAAGCTTTAGAATTTTTATGTTTCATTTCATTTATTTTACTTGGTTTAAAACTTTAGTTTTTAATCACCCTCCTCAAACAAAATATTTTTCTTCATCAAAGTGTTTTAAATAGCATTCATAAATAATTCTTTTAATAGTCCATGTGGGTACAATAACTCGACATTTACTTGTCACTTTATTACTTGTTGCGATTGTGTACACTTGCACATTTCTATCGTTCCAAGTTTTTGGCGCTGATGCCGGGGACAATTTTGAAAAGTCATTATTTGTGAATTTGTTAGTTTTGCATTTTGGCTTAATTTTCTGTTTAATTTTAACTTAATTAATTTTTCTATGATTATTTCAGCTGTTTATGAGTATTGACCAAATTATCGATTTACTCCCTCTAGACCCTGAGATTAAACGAACTTTTCGACATCGAAGAAGAAAAGCAAATCAGAGAAGGGCTGAAGAGATAAATTTTGAAAATTTAAATCAAGGAAACAGACCAAACCCTGCTCAAAATCCTATCCTTATTGCTGATGACAGGGATAGAGCCTTACGATAATATGCTATGCCAGTGTTTCATGATCTTAATCCAGGTATTAGAAGACCCGAAATTGAGGCACAATAGTTTGAGCTGAAGCCAACCATGTTCCAGATGCTTCAGACTGTGGGCCAATTCAGTGGAATGCCTACCGAAGATCCTTTTCTTTACTTAAGAATGTTTATAGAGGTGAGCGACTCTTTCAAGTTAGCCGGAGTACCCGAAGATTCATTATGGTTGAAGCTGTTCCCGTATTCGCTAAGGCACAGAGCTCGAGCCTAGTTGAACTCATTGCCACCAAATTCGATTTCCACATGGCAAGGGTTAGCAGAAAGATTCCTCATGAAGTATTTCCCGCCTAGTGCTTAGTTGAGGAACGAGATCATTGCCTTCCAACAAATAGATGATGAGTCCTTGTATGAGGCATGGGAAAGGTACAAAGAGTTATTACAAAAGTGCCCTCATCATGGAATTCTGCATTACATCCAACTTGAGACATTTTATAATGGTCTCAATGCTCACACGAGGATGATAGTGGACACTTCTGCTAATGGTGCTCTCCTTTCTAAGTCTTATAATAAGGCTTATGAAATCATTGAGAGGATTGCCAGCAACAATTATGAATGGCCAACTAATCGAGTAGCGTCAGGAAGATGAGTTGCTGGAATACATGAAGTAGACGCTCTTACTTCACTCGCATCCCAAGTATCATCAATTTCCTTAAAGTTAAAAAATCTTACTACTAATGCGTCAAATAGTTTTGCAGCACAACGGCCAAATCAATTTGAAAATATAGCCTATGTCTATTATGGGGAAGGACATTTGTTTGAAGCATGTCCATCAAACCTAGAATCCATATATTACATGGGTAACCAAAACCAAAATCGAGGGAGACAAGGAATGCAATCTAATTTCTATAACCCATTGTGGCAACACCACCTAAATTTTTCTTAGACTAACCAAGGGGCCAAAACCAGTAACACTTATGCCCAACCTAGACCGACCCAGCCACCTAGTTTTTCCTAATAAGTTCAGAAACCAACCCAAGCTGAACCATCCAATGGCTTAGAAAATTTTTTGGAGGCACACATGGCAAAGAATGATGCCTTAATTTAAAGCTAAGCAACTATATTGAAAAATCTTGAAAACCAAATCGGCCAGCTTGCTATTGAACTCAAGAACCGACCACAACATGCTTTACCTAATGATACGAAGAATCTGAGGAATCTAGGGAAGGAGCATTGTAAAACGTTGACATTGAGGAGCGGAAAGACTTGAGAGCCCAATTTCATCGAAGCCGAAACGGTGCAACTGATGCTTAAGACTTAGAGGTTTGAATTTCCAATTTCACAAGAACCAGAATCTGCAAAACCTGATAAGGTAACTTCAGAACCAGCTAATTCTAATCAACTAAAACTCCGTTAGATGCAGGATTACCATAGAAAATGAATCAACCAATTCCAGTAAACAAACCTCCACCACCCTACCCTCAAAAGACTTTAGAAGCATAACTAGGAAATTTAATTCAAGAAATTCCTAAACGTACCCAAGCAACTTTATATCAACATCGCATTGGTTGAAGCACTTGAGCAAATGTCGAGCTACGTCAAATTCATGATATCCTGTCTACAAAAGGAAGACTTGGAGAATTTGAGATGGTAGCCTTGACGAAGGAATGCATTGCATATCTTCAAGACAAACTACCCCCGAAGTTGAAGGATGATGTTTTACCATACCTTGTAACATTGGAGCAACATATTGAGGTAAGGCACTATGTGACTTAGGTGCGGGTATCAACTTGTTGCCTATGTCAATGTTTAGGAAGTTGGGGATAGGTGAAGTTAGATCGACTACGGTTACACTTCAATTAGCAGATCGACCCTTAGCACATCCAGTGGAAAAATTGAGGATGTGTTGGTACGTGTAGACAAATTTATCTTTCCTGCTGATTTTGTGATTCTAGATTTTGAAGTAGACAAAGAAGTGCCAATTATCCTAGGAAGACCATTTTTAGCAACCAGAAAGACCCTTATTGATGTGCAGAAGGGTGAGCTTACAATGCGTGTTCAGGATGATCAGGTAATATTTAACGTTTTTAAGTCTATGTGATTTCTTGACATAATTGATGATTTTTCTGCAGTGTCCGATTTAGAGGATTTAGTCATAGAGAAGGAACTCAACTACGTTGGGGATCCATTAGAGAATTTTGACATCAGACCCTCCGAATGATGAAGAGGAGGATGAATACTTCACTTTACTAGAAGCTAACCAAAGCAAATTTAATCCATAATCCCGTTTTGAATCTTTGGAATTAAAGAATAGGGATTATGCCCAACCAAAAGCGTCAATCAAAGAGCCACCTAAATTAGAACTCAATGTACTACTTTCACATTTAAAATATGTTTATTTAGGTAACGCTTCTACTCTGCCTGTGATTGTTTCAGCAGAATTAACTAATGAGCAAGAAGAGAAACTTATCCTTTTACTGAAACAATTCAAGAAGGCTATCTAATAGACCATAGCCAATATTTGCGATATTAGTCCATCTATATGCACGCATAAGATCATACTAGAAGACGGAGAGAAAGGGACGATTGATGGACAACAAAGACTGAACTCCATCATTAAGGACGTAGTGAAGAAGGAAATCATCAAGTGGTTAGATGCAGGTATAATTTACCCCATCTCAAATAGTTCATGGGCAAGTCCGATCCAGCGCATGCAAAAGAAAGGAGGTATCACGGTCATTGAAAATAATAATAACGAGTTGATACCAATTAGAACGGTTACGGGATAGAGAATTTGCATCTATTACTGGAAGCTGAACAAGGCGATTAGGAAAGATCATTTTCCTTTGTTATTTTTGGATCAAATGATGGATAGACTCATGGGGTGAGATTATTACTATTTTCTTGATGGATACTCGAGGTATAATCAAATTATAGTAGCACCAAAAGATCAACACGAGCCAACATTTAGCTGCCCCCACGGTACATTTACATTTCAGAGATGTATGGTGTCTATTTTTACTGACATGGTTGAGAAGTATTTGGATGTTTTTATGGATGATTTTTCAGTATTCAGAGATACATATAATGATTGCCTAGCCAATCTAGCTAAGAAACTTATACGATGCGAAGAAATACACCTAGTACTCAACTGGGAAAAGTGTCATTTCATGGTATGAGAAGGTATTATTCTAGGGCATCGGATAACAAGACATGGGCTTGAGGTAGATAAAGCAAAGGTAGATGTTATTGAGAAACTCCCACCTCCAACATCTGTAAAGGGTGTCAAGAGCTTTTTGGGTCACGCCGGGTTCTATCGAAGATTTATCAAAGACTTTTCCAAAATTGCTAAACCCTTATGCAAATTATTGAAGAAGGACACTATGTTCAAATTTGATGACGAGTGCTTAAGAGCTTTCAATGATTTGAAGAATCGGTTAGTTTCGGTACCCATAATCGTCACACCAGACTGGGATTTGCCATTCGAATTAATGTGTGACGCAAGTGACTTTGTGACAGGAGTTGTCATGGGCCAGCGAAGGAACAAAGATTTTCATCCCATCTACTATGCGAGTCGGACTCTGACAGGAGCTCAACTGAATTATACAGTAATAGAGAAAAAGTTACTTGCTATTGTGTTTACTTTTGACAAGTTTTAGTCTTAATTTATAAGTACCAAAGTTACTGTCTATATGGACCACTCGGCAATTAAGTATTTACTTGCCAAGAAAGATGCTAAGCTGAGACTGATTCGGTAGGTATGTCTACTTCAAGAGTTTGATCTAGAAATTCAAGATAAAAAAGGAGTGGGAAATCAAGTAGCAGATCACTTGGCCAGATTGGAGCCGTAAGAGGAAAATTCTCCACTTATACCCATTAAGAAGACATTTCCAGATGAACACATACTGAAGGCAAATCATGTCTATAATACCCCTTGGTTTGTTGATATTGCTAACTATTTGGCTTGTGGTTTGATGTCAATTGATAAGACGTATCATCAAAAGAAAAAGTTTCTTCACGATGTGACGTACTATTTTTGGGAAGAGTCATATTTGTTTAAAAAGTGTGTAGATCAAATGATCAGTAGATCAAATGATCAGGAGATGCATGGCAGAAGATGAAGTACATAAGATTTTATACCATTGTCACTTAGCTCCGAGTAGGAGAAACTTCAGAGGTACACATACTGTGGCCAAGGTATTGCAAGCCAGATTCTTTTGGCCAACATTCTTAAAAGACGCATATGCTTATGTAAAGAGTTGTGATCGATGTTAAAGGATCGAAAATATCACCGATAGGGATGAGATGCCTCAAACAAACATCATTGAGGTAGAATTGTTCGATGTTTGGGGTATTAACTTTCTCAGTCCTTTCCCTCCGTCTTTTGGTCACAAGTACATATTGGTAGCAGTAGATTATGTGTCTAAGTGGGTTGAGGCATAGGCATATCCAACAAACAATGCTAAGGTTGTACTGAAGTTTTTGTAGAAACATGTGTTCACAATGTTTGGAACCCCAAGAGCTATTGTAACACTCCTAACCCGTATCCATCACCGAACTAGGGTTACGAGATGTTGCCGAACGCAACACAGTTAAATACAATCATTCAAGTCAAAACATGCATAAAAATTATACCAACTTATTCATAATAATTATAAACCTAGATTAGTAACCATCTGTTCAATTATGTAAATCACAATCACATACATTTTTTTTTTGTTTATTAAATCACTTATTCAATCCAACTAATAGACACCATATCATATTACATAAATATTATTACTCCAATAGCTAAATCATGTGAACAATAATCACATCATTCAAGTTTCTAGATAATAGTCAAACATATTTTATTTTATCCATTTATAAACATCTATTTCCTAAGTACATTAATAATCAAACCACAAACATATATAAATATATTTAAGCATATTCGTATATATATCAATATAACCAAACCAATAAGTTACTCACAGAACCAATTTAATATGATCATGTCAATGTGACCAAACCGAACATATAAGCATCAAATAAAACTCATATTACCTTTTGTTTTACCAATACAAAGTTCACTATTCATTTGGTCATTTATTTCAATGCATTACCAGAATATAAGTATACCTAAAATCATGCTATGTTCAAGATTTTCTTTATTTTGCCCTACCATTTCATATGCGTATAACCTTCCATGGAAATGAATTAATATACATATATACCAACCACAATTTACACATCAAATCATATCATTATATACTTATATATATACAAATGCCGAATCATGACTAACTTACTTGCATAACATTTATATTTTATCACCTAACCAAATACAAATATATTTATCCAAACACAAAACCTGCATACCATGTAATAAGTATATCAAAAATAAACTCTTATCAAGTTCGGACATAACTGAATTTCCATTTATGCTAAATCACATGTAGCATCTTAACCAAACATCTCGACCGATTTCACATGTATATTTTGTCCTAGCAAGAATCATGGACGAATCAACTAACATATTTAGGACAATATGTACCTTGATCGATTCATCATCCACATCTAAATTCATCAACCATTATCAATACATATAACACATATAAACGTAACTAAAGCGTCACATATTTTCATAGCATATTAGCCACTTTCTTATGGCTTTATACACAACCCAAAATTAACATTACCAAAATATACTTTAGCTTATAGATGCCATAATCTTTAATTTAACTTATAAAAGTACCCAAAATAGAGGATAATGTGATGAGCTTCATAGATGATCCCGAACTTGTAGCTTGACTTCCAAAAAATCTATAAAATAGACACAAATATTCACATGATAAGCTACTATAGCTTAGTAAGCTATAAGCTAATAAACAACTAATAATATAACTATCTCATAATAAATTTAACCGAACTATACTAATATGAGTATACTTAGTCTCAAACTACCACATTCATTCATGACATTTCATTTTATAATAAATTCTTACCTTGGCCGAATACCTATAAAACCAACATAAATAATTCATATTCTATTTACAAGCCAAGACATCATTAAATAATCGAATTCACATATATTCATAACTTCTACTCAAGCATCAATATATATATATACCATCGTATGTACAATATCCAAATGACCAAATATACTTGGTACCATAAATAAACATACCACATGTCATTCAAAGACAAACACAATACATTTATGTTCATCCTTATCAATTTTGATTATTATAATAAAATTTCACCATCCGTACTTATTCAATAAGACATTATAACAAATACTAATTACTTATTTACTTACCTTGACTTGGTAACAAACTAATTCATACATGGCATTTAGCTCGCTTTACCTTTTTAAAACATAGCTTATCATTGCCCGATTAACCATTCGGATTTAGATAGGACACTTGGATATTCACATAAATCGTACAAAGCCAACATCCCAGACGTGGTCTTACATGTAACCTCAAACGATGCCACTGTCGCAGACAGGGTCTTACTCGTAAACACATATCAGAATCACAAATCGATGCGATGGACTTACTCGCACACATATATCAGTATCCTATGTCATTCCTAAGGTTCATACGAGGCTTTTGAACGTCGTCTATTTGCTTATAAACTTACCTCAGACGAAGAAAAACGGGACAGGATGACTAGTCGACAGCTTTAGCTTTTCCCCGATCCAATTCTGATTTCTTTAATTCTTGATTTAAACATATTCAAATTAAGCTCATTCAAACATATTTTCTTTCAATTTAGTCCAAAAACACATAAATGGGCAAATTACTATTTTACCCCTAACTTTTACATTTTTTTCAATTTAGTCCCTAAGGCATAAAATACAAAAATTATGCAAAATTAATCACATTTAAGGTAGGCCAAATACCCCTAGTGTCCAAATAAGCCCATATTTTCCATCAATTTTGCATTTTAGTCCCTCCACATTTTTATTTTTGCAATTAAGTTCTAATTACTCAAAATCATCAAAAATTCCTTTACAATATATATTAACCCAGTCCATATCTTTCATAATTCAACATCAAACAACAAAAATTACAAGCTCTCATCAATGGCATAACTCAAAACATTCATCAAAATTAAAAATTAAAGCTTGGGTTTTGTAATACTCGAAGTAACGATCTCAAAAACGTAAAAATTATCAAAAACCGACAAGAAAACGAACCTTATTTGAGCTAAATAGATGGCCAAACCCTAGGTGGTTGTTCTTCTCTTAAGTTTCGTTAATTAGGAGATGAAAATAAATTGATGAGAATGGTTTTATTATAAGTTATAATATGTTATAATATGCCTTTTATTTCATTTCCATTTTTACCCTTAATGAAATAATATTAATATCATATAACCCAAGTCCATTACCGTCCAACACCATATATAATGGGCTAATTTCATCATAAGTACTCCCATTTAGAAAACCATCAACAACTAAACCCTTTACAAAATAAACTACCCACTTTTCAATTTACGCGATTAAACCCTTTTTATTTAATCCAACACCTAAATGACAAAATTAAATTATGAAAATTTCACAGATATAAATTCACACAAAATAAACAAAGAAAATAATTTTAAAATATTTTTCTAAATTATATTCGTGGTCCTAAAACCACCGTTCCGATTAGGGTCTAAATCGGGCTATTACAACTCTCCCCCCTTAGGGATTTTTGTCCCCGAAAATCTTACCGGTGAGTAGGTTCGAATAACGTTCCCTCATTGCATTCTCTGGCTCCCATGTTGCTTCATCAATCCCGTGTTTATGCCACAATACTTTAACTAATGAGATCTTCTTATTCCGCAACTCTTTAACCTCACGAGTCAAAATGCGAATCGATTCCTCTTCGTAGGTCATGTCTGGCTGAACTTCAATCTCAGACGGACTAATCACATGCGAAGGATCAGATCGATACCTCCAAAGCATTGAAACATGGAATACATTATGGATCTTTTCTAACTCTGGTGGCAACGATAATCTGTAAGTAACTGGCCCAATACGCTCTATTACCTCATACGGTCCAATAAACCTCGGACTCAATTTGCCTTTATGACTGAATATGAGTATTTTCTTCCATGGTGAGACTTTCAAAAAGACTTTATCTCTGATCTGAAACTCTATATCTCTACGTTTCAAGTCCGCATAAGATTTCTGTTGATCTGACGTTATCTTTAAGCTTTCTTGGATCACTTTCACTTTTTGTTCAGTTTCTCTGATCAAGTCCACCCCATGTATCTTATTTTCACTGAGCTTAGTCCAGTACAATGGCGTATGACATTTACAACCGTACAAAGCCTCATAAGGTGCCATTTTGATACTCGACTGGTAGTTGTTATTATACGCAAATTCAATCAGAGTTAGGTATCATTCCCACGTACCTTCGAACTCGAGAATGCAACATCTCAACATATCCTCAAGTATTTGAATAATTCGCTCGGACTGGCCATCTGTTTGCGGATGGAAAGCAGTACTGAAATGTAATTTCATACCTAGTGTAGCTTGTAGTTTCTTCCAAAATCACGATGTAAACCTTGGATCTCGATCCGAAATAATGGATATAGGCACACCATGTAATCTCACAATCTGAGAAACATACAATTTAGCTAGCTTATCAAATGAGTAGCCCGTACGTATCGGAATAAAATGAGCCGATTTAGTCAATCTATCAACAACAACCCAGATTGCATCTTTCTTGCTCGGTGTCAACTGTAGGCCATATACAAAATCCATCATAACCCTGTCCCACTTCCATTCTGGTATCATGATCGGCTGAAGTAACCCTGAAGGTACCTGATGCTCGAATTTTACTTGTTGACAAACTAAACATCTTACACCAAAGTTAGAGATGTCTCGTTTCATGCCATGCCACCAGTGAAGCTGTTTCAAATCATTATACATCTTTGTACTACCTGGATGAACACATAACTGACTACTATGAGCTTCATTCAAAATCATCAGAATCAACTCTGAATTCCTTAGAACGTATATTCAATCTCTGAATCTCAGATAGTTATCAGCATCAACTCCAAATTTTGAATTAGCATCTGTCTCACACTGAACTCGTTTTGCAATTAATTTATTGTTAACCTTCTAGGCATTACGTATTTGTTGAACAAATATCGGTCTTACCTTCAATTCAGCTACTATCGAACCACCATCAAACATAGCTATATGTGTATTCATTGTACGCAAAGCAAACAGTGATTTTCAGTTCAAAGCATCAGCAACAACATTGGCTTTCCCGGGATGGTAGTCAATCACAAGTTCATAGTCTTTCAGCAACTCCAAGCATCAGCGTTATCTCAAATTCAAATCTTTCTGGGTCATCAAATATTTCAGGCTTTTGTGATCAGAATAAACATGGCATTTCTCACCGAATAGATAATGACAGCAAATCTTCAATGCGAACACAATAGCAGCCAACTCAAGGTCATGTGTCCGATAGTTTCTTTCATGTGGCTTTAACTGTCTCGAAGCATAAGCTATAACTCTGCCTTCCTTCATCAGAACACAACCCAACCCATTCAAAGATGCATCACTATAGATAACAAATTCTTTACTCGGTTCTGGTTGGACTAACACTTGAGTTGCAGTCAAAAGAGCTTTCAATTGATCAAAGCTTTTCTGGCACTTCTCTGACCACTCAAACTTAACATCTTTTTGCAATAACTTTGTCATCAGAGCTACAATTATAAAGAAACCTTTCACAAACTGTCTATAATAACCAGCAAGTCCCAAAAAACTTCGAACTTCAGAAACATTCTTCTAGGGTTTTCAATCAAGTATGGCTGAAATTTTGCTCGGATCAACCCGAATACCTGATGCTGATACCACATGACCCAGAAAACTGACTTCACTTAACCAGAACTCACATTTACTGAATTTTACATACAACTGCTTATCTCGCAAAGTCTGTAAGACAAGTCTCAAATGTTCAGCATGTTCCGCTTCATCACGATAGTATATCAAAATGTCATCTATAAACACAACCACAAACTGATCCATATACGGTCTGAAGATCCGATTCATCAAGTCCATGAAAACAACAGGTGCATTAGTGAGTCCGAAAGGCATAACCAAAAACTCATAGTGTCTATACCTTGTTCTGAAGGCAGTCTTTGGCACATCTGAATCTTTAACTCACAACTGATAGTAGCCTAATCTCAAATCTATCTTCGAAAATACTGTAGCCCCTTTTAGTTGGTCAAACAAATCATCAATCCGTGGTAACGGATACTTATTCTTTACTGTCACCTTATTAAGCTGCCTGTAATCGATGCACATTCTCATAGTTCCATCTTATTCTTTACTGTCACCTTATTAAGCTGCCTATAATCGATACACATTCTCATAGTTCCATATTTCTTTCTCACAAACAACACAGATGCACCCCATGGAGAGAAACTCGGTTGTGCAAAACCCCTATCCGTCAATTCTTGCAACTGAGCTTTCAATTCTTTTAATTCTGTAGGTGCCATTCTGTACGGAGCTATGGATATCGGAGTCGTCCCAGGCATTAACTTAATACCAAACTCTACTTCCTGAATAGGTGGCAAACTCGGTAATTCTTCTGGAAACACATTTGTATACTCACATACAACCGGTACTGATTCAATGTTTCTTTCAGTCGCTTTACTATCGAGCACGTAGACAAAATAAGCTTCACACCCTTTTCTCACATATTTTTGAGCTAGCATCGAAGAAATCAATACTGGTAAACTATACAAATCACTAGATTCAACTCGAACAATCTCATCATTCTGACTTTATAGATCAATGGTCCTTCTTTTGCAGTTCACAACAGCATCATGTAAAGTCAACCAATCTATACCCAGAATTATGTCAAATTCATCGAATGGCAGCAACATCAAATCAGTAGGAAAGTACAAATCTTGAACCATCAAGGGACAATTCTTACACACTTTATCAACCATAACACATCGGCCTAAGGGGTTTGACACTCTAATCTCAAACTCAGTAGACTCAACAGGTAGAATCTTGCTGAATACTAATGTCTCACACACATAAGAATGGGTAGAACCAGGATCAATCAATGCAATTACATTAGTATCATAAAGAGTGAATATACCAGAAATAACATCTAGGGATGAAGCTTCCTCTCGTGTGTAGATAGCATAGGCTCTGGCAGGTGCACAAGCCTCAGATCCGTTTGCTGTATTTTTAATTACTCTCTGACTACCACTTGCGTTACCCGTAGTTCTAGGTGGTCTTCCCTGAGTTGCAGCATTACCCGATCTCGTGTTCTGCACCGGATTCTCTTCAGCTAACCTTGGGCAATCTCGAATGAAATGACCTATTGATCCAAATTTAAAACAGGCCGATCATGCAATCTGCAACTGTTGGGATGTCGTTTACCACAATGCTTACACTCCGGTTGATTAGATCTAACATTACCCACACTAGCTACCGAGGTAGCTCTCGAGTTGACAGGTGGTCTATTCTGATCCCGTCTGGAGTAACCTGAAGTGGCTTTGGAACGGCTAAGATCATCTTAGAACTGTGACAGCCTTATTTTGACCCTAGTCGGGAAGTGGTTTCAGGACCGCTAAATCGAGTCATAGAAATAATTTAATATAATATTCTATGTCTAATTTATGTGATAAATATTTGGGTGAATTTTGAATGTTTGAATTGTCAAATTTAAATGTGAATTTAGGGATAAGGATTTAAGTGAGAAATTTAGAAACCTTGTTAGACAAATTAAGGTGATTAAAATTTTGAAAGACTTTAAACATGGGGACTTGCATGTCAATTTGCTGTTTTCTCCATGAAGTGGCCGGCCATGTGATGTGATGATTAGAAAGTGTATATTTTACATGTATTTTGTCTAATTGTGCATACTTTAAATAAGAAATAAAAAAGGTATTTTGTTAAATAAAATGATTTCATAAAATAGATATAATAATAATAAAATTTGGTGAAAAGAACAAGGCATCATTCTCTTGTTTTGCCGACTTCACCAAAGGAAAGAAAAGGAAATAAAGAACAAAAGCATTCGGCTAGCAAATGCTCAAATTAAGGTATGTTTTGGATGTGGTTTCTTATAATTTTGTGATATTTGGTTGATCTTTAAGTTCTTACCATAGCCCATGAATAGATTTTTAAGTTGGTATTATTATATGCTTTCGGTCATGAATAAGAATTATGGAATGGATGTGGTTTTCATGCTTAAGTAGATAATGGAGGATGGATGAGTTTTATGTTAGTTAAATGTGCAAATAAGTGGATTAATTGATAATTGGGGAATCGGTTAATGTGCTAGAACATGTCCATATTGCTGATTGTGAACTTAGAGTTGAAATGTGAAACAAGAGTTTTCTATTTGATAAGAGGAGGTTCGAAATAGGTACATATGATTTTTGATTTGTGTAATGCCATTTGTAACCTTAGAGGGGCATTCGGTCTTGATGGTTGCCTAGCAAAACCGTAAGCCAATGTTAGAAATGTTAGTATACATATGATAAATTTTGGTTATATCATTACCATGTATGTTTTATATCAAACAAAGGTTATTATGAAATTGAAAAATGATAGTAAATACCATATTGCCGTATGAACGTTGGATAGTAGAAATGGAGCTTTGATATGTTTTGTGGCTAAGTAATGTGTGTGATTTAGTTATAAGATGAAATGAATGGGTATATATATATATTTATATGTGTTTAGTTATGGCCGAATATACCAAGATTGAGTTAAGAAATGATTATATTGGTTTAAATTACTTTAGTGAATTTGATTAAACTACAGTTTGAGTGTGAGTAGGGCCAAATGTGGTTTTTGATAAGGAACACATATTTTATAGACTTCTAGACACTTGAACTCACATGAAATTGAGCTTACTAAGTGGTAACAATATTCGGCTCTAGGTGAATAATATGTCTTAAATAGTGTAATTGATTAAAAAGATTATAAATATTCGGTTGTGTATGAACTTTGGTTAAATTATTTTGTAATGTTGAGAGTAGTTTATTAATTGATAAACTTTGATTAATTGAAGCTCAAGAACAAGGGAGATCAATTTCAGATAAAGGGAAGGCGAAATTACTTGAATAGATATAGAAAGTGTTCATCTGCTGTTGAGGTAAGTTTTAAGTGTTATAACCTAGCACATGACTTGATTTAGCATGAAGTAAATATTTAGTTGCTCATGTGAATGGTAAGATGAAGCATGTGGACTAAGGTTGATGTAATGTAGTAGTGAAATTGATCATATAGCCGAAAGTTCGTTAGACATGTGATGGCTTCAGAAATCGATTTGATATGTGAAGTGCATTTATGCCTATTGACCGATAATGTAGTGAAATTTGCCATATTATGAATTATTATGTGAATAAGACAAATGAATGTTAGCCTGTAATAGACTATGTGAAAAGTATATGTGATGGATCCAAATGTATATGTCTCAGTGCTATGATCCCGGTAGAATCCCGAAGGGCATACGTACCAGAGTTTCGTCCGGGTTAAGTCCCGAAGGGCATACGTGCTGGAGTTACATCCAAGATAAGTCCTGAAGGGCATTTGTGCCAGTGTTTCATCCGGGCTGAATCCCAAATAGCCTTAAGGCTAGTGTTATATTTCGGGCTAAACCCGAAGGCATTCATGCTAGAAATACAAAATGTTGGGCCTTAAATTATCGAAATAAATAAGCTCATTATCCTAAATTAACCAGGTACGTGCTATATACAAATTGTGAACTTGCTTCTGTTTAAATGATGCTATGACAAATGAGTAATACCAAATCTGACCTTTGCTTAGAGTAGTATAAGGGCATGGTGCTTAATTACTGTACATGAAATTTGGATCTTTGGATATGTGTTAAGATTGATTTGAGCATATGAATGTGTTATGTTTGAAGTATAAAGAAATATGTGCGTGTAGATATACATCCTATAAGGATTTGGCTTGTAACCAAATTAGATGTGTTTGGCCAAATATTGGAGCTTGTTTGATATAATGAGGTTCACCTTTATGATTCGAAATTTAGCTAAGGAAAATTGTTTGATATGTACGTGCAATAGGGATAAAGTTAACCTTGGATACATTCGATTAAAGATCGACATAGATAAATATTAGAAGTACTATGCTTAAATCTTTGATTAGGTTTTTATGGCTTAAAGCTTAATAAGCAAGTAAATGCTTACTCTGTCTCCTTTGATTCTTTGTTTCTATAGATTTCTCTCTCAAACGCTACGGGCTCATGAGGTCGAGGACAAGTCATCTACGCTATCGCCATTGTTTTTGGTACCTATTTAGTCTTGTTTGGAAAAATGGCATGTATAGGCTTTTATATCTTTGGATTTAAAAGTAGGTTTGGATTTTTTGTATATATATTCATGAAAAGCCATGCGAAGATGGCTAATGATGTACTTATCACATGTATATATATGGTTTAGGTTTAATAATGGTTAATGATGTTCGAAGTAGTATGTATTTTGAGATTTGTTGTTTTGAAAAGTATGTGTGGCATGCATATACATGTAAAATCAGCCTAGCTGATAAGTTGTTAATTTTTTCTAAGCTTTCATATTTTACCGTGTGAATAGTAATGGTTATAATATTTGTAAAAAGTGGTCTTAAGGTGAAATGGTTATGCATGATCATTGAATCGATTCATGAGTCTCAATATTTGATTAAATTGATGATGCATGTACGGTTTTGTTTATATATATGTACAACTTAGATTTGGAAATCCGATACACTATAAGTTGCTATCCATATGTATTAATAACGTGATTTGTATGAGTGAAGCTCTGTTAATTTGAATGAATGTCAGGTAATGCCTCTTAACCCTCCGGCGACGGGTATGGGTCTGAGGGTGTTACAAGAACTTCTTTAATGCCAATTGGAATGACTTACCAGGTTCCGTGCATCTCTAGCTTTAAAATCAGCTTTTCTTTCTCTTTCCCGAGCTCTTCAGCTTTGCAGGCTCACTCCACTAGTACCACGAACTCTTTTATCTCAAGTATGCCAACTAACAGTTTAATGTCTTCATTCAACCATCTTCAAATCTTTTACACATTATGGATTCGGTGGAGACACACTTTCTGGCATAACGACTAAGTCTTACAAATTTCTGCTCGTACTCTGTCACAGTCATTCGACCCTGCTTCAGCTCCAGGAATTCTTTACGTTTCTGATCAATAAATCTCTGGCTAATATATTTCCTGTGGAACTCAGTCTGAAAGAATTCCTAGGTCACCTTCTCTCCTGGAACCACCGATACTAGGGTATTCCACCAATGATACGTTGTGTCTTGAAGCAAAGATATAGCACATCTTAGATATTCATCCGGAGTACAAGATAACTCATCCAACACACGGATAGTATTATCAAACCAAAGCTTAGCCCGCTCAGCATCATCATCATCAGTAGCTTTAAACTCTTCAGCCTCATGTTTTCTGATTTTATCAACAGGCGGCCCATTCAATCTTAACGGATCACTTACTTGAGGTGTAGTAAGCATCTAGAATGGATTAATCGGGGGTAGAGGTTTTGTGCAGCCGGGTTTGTCCAGATATACTGAGTAAACCAGTCGTTCATCATTTGATAAAAGGCTTGTCTAGCCTCACTCTCTTGGTTACTTGAAGTCGGTCGAGAAATAGTCAGCGTTGTCCCCTGCACTGAAGTAGGCTCTACACTCTCGACACCATTAGTTACAGCTCTGTCGGGATCCATTTACTATATAAAACACATTTCAATTGTCAGAAGTCATCACACTATCACAGTATATAATATGGCATGTATAGCTAGACTCACACGCGCTACGTTAGTCTTAGAACTGACTAAACCGTAGCTCTGGTACCAATAAAATGTAAAACTCCTAACCTATATCCGTCGCCGAACTAGGGTTACGAGATGTTATCGAATGCTATACAGTTAAATACAATCATTCAAGTCAAAACATGCATAAAAATTATACCAACTTATTCATAATAATTATAACACTAGATTAGTAACAATCTGTTCAATTATGTAAATCACAGTCACATACAAAAGAATTTTTTTTTTTTGTTTATTAAATCACTTATTCGATCCAACTAACAGACATCATATCATATTACATAAATATTATTACTCCAATAGCTAAATCATGTGAACAATAATCACATCATTCAAGTTTCTAGGTAATAGTCAAATATATTTTATTTTATCCATTTATAAATGTCTATTTCCTAAGTACATTACTAATCAAACCACAACATATATAAATACATCTAAGCATATTCGTATATATATCAATATAACCAAACCAATAAGTTACTCACAAAACCAATTTAATATGATCATGTCAATGTGACCAAACCGAACATATAAGCATCAAATAAAACTCATATTACCTTTTGTTTTACCAATACAAAGTTCACTATTCATTTGGTCATTTATTTCAATGCATTACCCAAATATAAGTATCCCTAAAATCATGCTATGTTCAAGGTTTTCTTTATTTTGCCCTACCATTTCATATGCGTATAACCTTCCATGGAAATGAATTAATATACATATATACCAACCACATTTTACACATCAAATCAAATCATTATATACTTATATATTTACAAATGCCGAATCATGACTAACTTACTTACATAACATTTATATTTTATCACCTAACCAAATACAAATATATTTATCCAAACACAAAACCTGCATGCCATGTAATAAGTATATAAAAATTAAACTCTTATCAAGTTCGGACATAATTGAATTTCCATTTATGCTAAATCACATGTAGCACCTTAACCAAACATCTCGACCGATTTCACATGTATATTTTATCCTAGCAAGAATCATGGTCAAATCAACTAACATATTTAGGACAATATGTACCTTGACCGATTCATCATCTACATCTAAATTCATCAACCATTATCAATACAAATAACACATATAAACGTAACTAAAGAGTCACATACTTTCATAGCATATTAGCCACTTTCTTATGGCTTTATACACAACCCACAATTAAAATTTCCAAAATATACTTTAGCTTATACATGCCATAATCTTTAATTTAACTTATAAAAGTACCCAAAATAGAGGATAGTGTGATGAGCTTCGTAGACGATCCCGAACTTGTAGCTTCACTTCCAAAAAATCTATAAAACAGAAACAAATATTCACATGATAAGCTACTATAGCTTAGTAAGCTATAAGCTAATAAACAACTAATAATATAACTATCTCATAATAAATTTAACCGAACTATACTAATATGAGTATACTTAGTCTCAAACTACCACATTCGTTCATGACATTTCATTTTATACAAAATTCTCACCTTGGCTGAATACCTATAAAACCAACATAAACAATTCATATTCCATTTACAAGCCAAGACATCATTAAATAATCGAATTCACATATATTCATAACTTCTATTCAAGCATCAATATATATATATACCATCGTATGTACATTATCCAAATGACCAAATATACTTGGTACCATAAATAAACATACCACATGTCATTCGAAGACAAACACAATACATTTATGTTCATCCTTATCGATTTTGATTATTATAATAAAATTTCACCATCCGTACTTATTCAATAAGACTTTTTTAACAAATACTAATTACTTATTTACTTACCTTGACTTTGTAACAATCTAATTCATACCTGGCATTTAGCTCTCTTTACCTTTTTAAAACATAGCTTATCATTGCCCGATTAACCGTTCAGATTTAGATAGGACACTCAGATACTCACATAAATCTTACAAAGCCAACGTCCCCGACGTGGTCTTACATGTAACCTCAAATGATGCCACTATCCTAGACAGGGTCTTACTTGTAAACACATATCAGAATCACAAATCGATGCCATGGACTTACTCGCACACATATATCGGTATCCTATGTCATTCCTAAGGTTCATACAGGGCTTTCAAACGTCGTATCTCGGTTGAATCGAACTCGAAAGTGTAGTAGCCATATTTAATCACATTTGGCCACAATATGTTTAGTTTCTAATATTCCATAACAGCAAGTAATTATAACATTAAACTACAAATAAACTCGACTACTTGCTTATAAACTTACCTCGGACGATGAAAAACAAGACAGGACGGCTAGTCGACAACTTTAGCTTTTCCCCGATCCAATTCAGATTTCTTTAATTCTTGATCTAAACATATTCAAATTAAGCTCATTCAAACATATTTTCATTCAATTTAGTCCAAAAACACATAAATGAGAAAATTACCATTTTACCCCTAACATTTACATTTTTTTCAATTTAGTCCCTAATGTATAAAACACAAAAATTATGCAAAATTAATCACATCTAAGGTAGGCCGAATACCCCTAGTGTCCAAATAAGCCCATATTTTCCATCAATTTCACATTTTAGTCCCCCCGCATTTTTATTTTTGCAATTAAGTCCTAGTTACTCAAAATCATCAAAAATTCCTTTACAATATATATTTACCCAATCCATATCTTTCATAATTCATCATCAAACAACAAAAATTACAAGCTCTCATCAATGGCATAACTCAAAATATTCATCAAAATTAAAAATTAAAGCTTGGGTTTTGTAATACTCGTAGCAACAATCTCAAAAATGTAAAAATTATCAAAAACCGACTAGAAAACGAACCTTATTTGAGCTAAATAGATGGCCGAACCCTAGGTGGTTGTTCTTCTCTTAAGTTTTGACAATTAGGAGATGAAAATAAAATGATGAGAATGGTTTTATTATATGTTATAATATGTTATAATATGCCTTTTATTTCATTTCCATTTTTACCCTTAATGAAATAATATTAATATCATATAACCCAAGTCCATTACCGTCCAACACCATATATAATGGGCTAATTTCATCATAACTACTCCCATTTAGAAAACCATCAACAACTAAACCCTTTACAAAATAAACTACCCACTTTTCAGTTTACGCAATTAAACCCTTTTTATTTAATCGGACACCTAAACAACAAAATTAAATGATGAAAATTTCACAGATATAAATTCACACAAAATAATTTTAAAATATTTTTCTAAATTAGATTTGTGGTCACGAAACCACCATTCTAATTAGGGTCTAAATCGGGCTGTTACAGCTATCATCAGTGATGAAGGGTCCCATTTTGTGAACAAGTGGTTAAAATGGTTATTACATAAGCATGTAGTGAAACACAAGGTCGCTATAGCTTACCATTCTCGGAGGAATGGGCAAGCTAAACTGGCAAATAAGGGGATCAAAGGCATACTTGAGAAGGTAGTTTGCCCGAATAGACGAGATTGGTCCAAAAGACTGGATGATGCCTTATGGGCTTACAGGACAATATACAAGACACCTTTAGGTATGCCACCCTATAGGTTGGTTGTAACAACCCAATTTTGGGCCTAGTTGGAACAGTGGTTTCGAAACCACTATTCTAGGGTTGGAGAAATTATTTTTAATATTATTTTATGTGTTATAGCATACTTTTATAAGTGCATGAAAAATTTGATGAATTAATTTTAGCGATTGGAAGCTTAATTTTAAAAAAGGACTAAATCGCATAGAGGGAAAAAGTTGTGATTTGCTAGCAAGTTGTGTTAAATGGTCATGGATTATAAATTTGGGGTCTTTAAAGAGCAAATAGGCCTTCAATAATTGGGTGGCCAGCCATAGGGACAAAGATGAGTAAAGAAGTCAAATTTTGGTGAAGTTGGTGGCTTATTTTGACTAGTAAAATAATAAAATAAAGAGAAAGTGATATCATATTTTCACCTTCATTCTATCCAATGAAAATACCAGCAAGATAGGGGTTTTGAAAGCTTGAAATTTGCAGCCACTCTTCACCCTTACAAGTAAGTGATTTTGAAGCCTTCTCTTGATAATTTTTGTATTTTTGAGACCCTTATGGCGTAAGCTTTCTATTGAGGGGTATATCTTGCATTTCAGTTGGAAGTTTTGAAATTTTCCATGAAATTATAAGTGGTGTTTTCTGGAATTTTTGGGAAGAAAATGAGTTATTTTTGTTAAATAAACAACTATGTGAGGGAAATTTTGTGAAAGCACTTAAAGAGGACTTAGTTGTAGAAGTTGGAAAATAAAGGGTAAGTGTAGGAAATAATGAGAAATTGGGGTAGTAATGAGAATAAAAAGAGTCTATTAGGCTTGGTTAGTGAGGAAATTAGATAAAAATCGATTTTCGAGCCTAGGGGCAAAATGGTCATTTTACCACGAGACTAGGGGCAAAATGGTCATTTTGCCAAATTATGAAGTATAGAATGTTTTAATTAAGGTAATGATTAAATGAGTGAATTTAATCATGTTAGATCAAGAAAATTGAGATTTGGGCTTAAATCGGAAGGTACCAGGTTATGGACTAAAATGGAATAATTAGCTGAAATCGCATTCAAGGTAAGTCTGTGTGACTAAATAAGCATGTTATCCATGTTATTGTCAATATACTTGAAATCTATCTTGCTTTGGTTATATTGAATTATATGTTGATGATATTGAGTATGATGAAAGTGACGCTAAACGTTAATAATATTCATGTGATGATATAATACATTAGAAGTTTGATGGAATATGATATCCCATAGAAACGAGTAAGTTGTGCGTAAATATTACAGCTTTATCTTTATTATTCATTGAATGGTTAATTTTGCATAAAATGTTGGAATATGGCTATCAGAAATGTATGACGAGACTTAACGTGATAAACTCCCGGTTGAACCTCAGGAATAGATTGAATAATCATGCCATAACATTTGCGTGATATGTGTGCTAGTGTAAGACATGTCTGGGACACGTGTCTGCCACATTATGAAAGCTAGTGCAAGACAGGTCTGGGACATGCATCGGCCCCGAGATATGCAAGCTAGTGTAAGACCTGTCTGGGACATGGCATCAACACCGATAGATGAGAGCCAGTGTAAGACCTGTCTGGGACATGGCATCAGCCTCGATATATGAAAGTCAGTATAAGACCTATTTGGGACATGGAATCGACTTAGATATGTGAGCTAGTGTAAGACCATGTTTGGAACATGGCATTGGCATCGTACCATATGTTCGAGGCTTAGTGATTATCATATGGAATTCCAAATAGTTCAACGGGAAATTTAAGGTTTAAGCCGAAATGATAGAGCTTATGGCTATGTTGTGAGTGGTACAGGTACTTACATGAAATTGATGAAATGTGACTTCAATTCATGTTGTATGATTAGTAAGGAATGGATATGAGCATGTTGAGTAACACAGCTATGTATGCCAAGCTCATGATAAGTGATTTCATTTTATGAGACCCATTTGGTAAAGATTTACATGAGTGATTCATGCCTATGAGAATGATTCTATGATGACCTTGTCATTATAGGTCTATATATATGATGTACACATATGTATCTTTACCAATGTTATGAAAATGAATTAATGAGGTGTGACAAACTTAGTATCATTAATTTAACACTAAAACAGTTTGGACAGCAGTAGTAGTATGACTATGAAAATCCACAAAAAATTATGAAAATTGAGTTAGAGGCTAAATAAAATATTAAATTAAAGCTTAATGAGTCTAGTTTTACATAGAGAAGTGGTGCATGCAAAAGAAGTTCATATTATGAGATATTTAAATTGTTGTGAGATAGAGTTAGAATGATTTTGAAATCCCCTATCCTAATTTGAGAAAATCTTTGAAAATTGTAAAAAAATATTTGTGGCTTATAATTTATATTCTCAAAATTCTTAATGAGCCTATTTTCAGGAGAAATAGACGAGAACATCATCTGAGTTAAGTATTATGAGATAATTAATTTTTAGTGAAGAAGGGTTGGAACTGTCAAACCGCGTAAAGGGGTAACTTTAAGGAATAAACTGTACTTATTGGCTGAACCAAAAATTCTAAAAAATTTATTATGAGAAGCTATTTGAGTGTAGTTTCAGATAAAATTAGCGGATCTTAATTTGGATTTCTGTAGCTCTAAATATAAATAATTTAGTGACTATGATTTGAGAAAACAACTTGACCTGAGCATAGATAAAAGTACATATGTGGTTGTATTACCTTGAGAAGCAATTTGATAAATTGCTTATTATTTTCATATGGTCTTACTAAGCTATAAAGCTTACTTCCCTCCTTTCCATTTCTTTATTGTTGACAGGTTAGCTTGGGGTTGGAGATTGTCGAAGCCAGCATCACATTATCAAGTCACTACCTTTGGATTAATGAATCATATGTTAGAAATTTTCAAGTGAGTGGCATGTTTAGGGATCTAGTTTTATGGCATGTGTTATTATGATTTTGGCCAAATGTATTGGCTTATATTAAGTTATATGTATATGGCCATGAGATGTGGGTCATATTAATTACGGTTCGTAAATCTGGCTATTCATGCTATGTCTAATGTTTATGATGTGATTATATTTGGTTGCCATGCATGGTTGGCATATATATGAATATGTTGGAATGTCAATTTATGGTTATTGGTTGCGTATGAAAGTCTTGGTATGTTTAGTTATGCATTCGGTCTTGTTTCAGGGTGGCAAAGAGGCTTGGTAAATAGCCTATTTTTGTCCACATGGGTAGACACACGAACTGTGTGTCTAGGCCGTGTGTGATACACAGTCTGCCCCACGGGCGTGTGGCTTGACCGTATGTCCCCTGCACCTTGCATGAACAAATTAAATGTCCATCGGTACTCCAAACGGGCATGAGACACGGCCAAATGTCTCAACCGTGTGCGAGACACGACCAAAACACAGGCATGTGCCACGGACTTGTGATTGATGACGTCAGAAACAGAATGTCAAGATTTTTGCACACAAGCCACGACATGACCATGTTAGGGCCATGTGAGGGACATGGGTTGGGCACACTGGCGTGTGCCAGGCCGTGTGAAAACTCCTATAGGTTAAATGTTGGAAATTAAATTTGCATGGACGAGGGGCACGAGCATGTCCCTGGATTGCTTGAGCCGTGTGAGGTACATGAGCCATTAGCACGGCCATGTCTTGAGGCCACACAGGCGTGTACCCTGTTCTCAATGGAATTTCTTAAAAGATTTCTAAGGGCTCAAAATGGTCCCAAATTGTTTCAAAACCATGTTTTAGGCCTCATAGGCCCATACGAGGGACCGAAGAGTCATGTTTGAAAAAAATATTAGGTCGTATTTTCAGAGGTTCAAGATTGATTAATTGAATGCATTTCTGTTAGGTAATGCCTCATACCCAGTTTCGGTGTCAAATACGGGTAAGGGGTGTTACATTGGTCTTTGGGAAAGCCTGTCATCTGCCTTTAGAGTTAGAGCACAAAGCTTACTAGGCTCTTCGACAGCTCAACTTTGATCTTAATCTTGCTAAAGAGAAATGGATGCTCCAATTCAATGAGCTAGAGGAATTTCGGATGTTCTCATACAAAAATGCCAAATTGCTCAATGAGAGGCTTAAGAAATGGCATGACAAGCACATTCGAGTTCGAGAATTTGAAGCAGGTCAATAAGTATTGTTATTATTTAATTCCAAATTAAGGTTCTTTCTAGGTAAACTAAAATCACGTTGGTTCGGTCCATTTACGATTCATCGCGTCTACCCATATGGAGTTGTTAAACTCCAAGGTAAGGGAGGTAATTTTCAAGTTAATGCTTAGTATCTGAAACATTATTGGGGAGATAACATTGAACGGAATCAAATTTCGTTCATTTTATCAGATGTTTAAATTTTCTTGTTTTCCTTTTTAATAAATGATTTAGGTATATTTTCGGGATTAGTATATTTAAATAAATTTTGTCTAGGAGATTGGAATTTATGTGGGACCGCTTGTGACCCCTCCAATCTTTCTTTGGAATTTATTTTTACATAGTTTTCTGACAAATTATTCCATAATTGGAAAAATAATATTTTTGCTTTTCAAATAAAAGGGTCAATTTTGATCCAAGTTTAAAATTGCAACTCAATTTAAAATTTTCATTAAGTCTAGGGACTCAATTGAATTATTTCTAAAATTTGGTTGCTCTTTTCGTAAATAATAAAAATTAGGTGCCTCTTTTTGTAAATATTTTTAAACAGCATCTAGAATAAATGTTTTTAATCAAGAAAATTACAAAAAATATACAAAAAATAATAAACTTTAATATATAATTATATCTATTATAATTTACATATTAATTTTTATCAACTTAGCATAGAATTAGGATTAGTTTAATTTTTAATCATACTTTATTTTTGTTCTAATAAATTAATAGCAATGATAATTTAATATGCATATATTTGATTATTAATTGTTGTTAACTTTAAGTAGAATTAGAATTAGAATATTTTATTTATTAAATTACTCTAAGAATTTTACTCTAGTTCCTACCACTCTCACTATAAATTCCACCCTTACTTCTTTCCATTCATTCATCACTTAACACCCCAAAGCACCAAATCCCTTAAGTGCCGCAAGCCCCTAGTTGCACATTGCTCAACCAGCAGCCCCAGCTCCATTGCACACTGCACGCCAAGCCCCAGCAACTACTCCTATGTACCACACCTACACACGTCCAGCTCTAGCGCACATTAGGCCTGCTTGGCAAGGGTCTGCATGCTGCCCGTACATCCAGCCTAGCTTGAGCGCTGCTCCCATGCACATCCGTCGGTACGCCCTAGCAGCATTCCAGCACTTGTGCGGCACACCAACCTTGCACCTACACCATTAGCCAAAAGCCCCCCAACCTCTTCTAATCTACCATCTTTTGATTCATAATTATTTTCTTGGTAGGTTTTATTTTTTTTACAAAAAAAGGTGGTAAGACCAATTTTTTCTTAAATTAACTTCAATTATTCAAATTTTCAATTTATTAAATTATTAATAATTTTGATTAATTCAATTTTTGAGAAAATAATTTTTCCCATCTTATATTCAGGTTAATCATGCCTGGTAAGAGAACTCGTGCCTTTGCCCAAATCGACGAAACCCAAAAGAAGTTCCTCTTTGAAGAAGCCAAAGCAAAATACGAAAGTATCTGCAAAATTCAATAGATGCATCCAGAGAAAGGCTTTACACTAAAGGAAAGCAACTATATTGATTCTATGGCACGTATTCATCAAGTTACTGAAGCTCTCAATTGAGAATTGTTTTGTGCGAACAGACCTAGTGTGGATGAAGAGTTAGTGCGTGAATTCTATGCGAATTTAACCTCAAGCGAGTTAACAAAAGTTCCAGTTTGTGAAATCAAGGTACTAATAAATTCAAATGCTATTAATGAGTTCTTGGAATTACCTGATTTCGAAAACGATGAATATTCTTCTATGACGAGCAATATCGAGCCTGAAAATTTGCAAGAAATTTTCGAGGAACTTACAGTTCTAGGTTTCAAGTGGACTGTGTCGAAACAAGGAATCGACACTTGTCGAAGGGGATATTTGACACCACTCGCAAAGGTATGGTTCTATTTCATTCGTTTCAGCCTTATGCCTAGTTCGCATGGGACTACAATCTCATTAGAGCAAATGGTCTTATTATAGTCAATTTTAACTAGAAAGACCATTGATGTGGGAAAAAATCATCTTGAGAGAAATGCAGAATTGTGCCGTTAGACATTCTGGTCCAGCTTACTTCCCCTTTACAATAACAATTCTATGCTTGAAAGCTAAAATTCTTGCAAACGTAAGGAAGACAAGGTATAGCCAGGGCACAATCACAAATTGGGACCTCTACCAAATAGCTGGAGATTCTATTCTACAGCAACGAATTAAAGAAAGTGAGGATTCTGAAGAAGAGAAAGAAGATCCCATAGAGATTGAGCCAATGCAGTCAACTGAAGTCCCTGATAAGGTGGAACCAATGGAACCAAAAGTAGAACCTGATATTGAAACTTCAATGTTTAGAGCTCAACTGCCTAGCCCAGATCTTCGAGATAAGCTGCCAAAGTTGATGGACATAATGCACCATATGCAATGGCAACAGCAAGCTTATTAGAGATACTAAAAAATAAGGAATGACTCGATGAGAAGTGCTCTGAAGAAAATTTATAATGACCTATTTATTTTTGTGCCTGAGTTTCCAGATTACATATTTGAACCATGGAGTCCATTATCGAAGAAGGAGTGAAGCGATTCATGCAAATGCAATAATGATGAAACAAAAAGTAAGTCGAATTAGGAAGGATCTGCAAATAAATAAAAAGGAAGGATCTCAAATTTATTTTATTTCTATTCTTAGCTGATTTTAGGGTTAAGTTAATTAGGATTTTTTATTCTTGCATAATAAAATAAGAGAGGAAAATCATTAATAAAATTGGAAAAAGTCGCAAAGTATAAAGTGTGCTAATAGATCTATACATGTCTAGGATTAGATTTAGAGGGAGCTTGGTACTTAAGCAGTCAAATTGACTCACCTCCTCTTTTCTAAAATCCAACCTGGTGTGTAGTATCTATTCATTTTAAACAATAAGGACAATGTTCATTTTAAGTAGGGGGACCGAAAGATTGAAATTATTTCCACTCAGAATAAATTTTTCTTTTAATTATGATTAGGATATATTTTGTTCAATAATTTGAAAATTTGTTAAGTATGCTAAACTTCAGTATAAATAAAGTTTTATTATTTAAAAAATTATTATGTTAGCTTAATCATGATATGAATGTATTTTTAATAAAGCATGTAAATCGTACCATAAATTTTTAGTTCCTTGAGGAAATTAGGCATGCATGAAAGTTTAAGTCTTTAGAATTGAATTAGTAGTTTCTTGAGGCGAAATCCTAGGAAGCATGGTTTCTTGAGGCGAAATCCTCGGAAGCATGGAACATTGAAAATGATTTAGGCAACTGTTGTTTGGGCCGTTTGAGCCTTTCAAGCTAACCATGATGAAATTTTTATCCTTTGAAACCCAAATTTGAGACTATATGGCTTACTTTTTATTTGGACCCCGCAATATTTATCCATCACTTTTCTCTTAATTATCTTTAAATTGTCCCAAGCACTAGACTCAGTATATTTTAGAGAATTCTTTGAAAATAAGTTTGGGGGAATTGAAAAGAGGTATCAAATGCTAAAAAAAAATTGTAGTACATACAAAAAAGTGCTAGAAGTATAAAAAAAAAAGAGCGTATGTACTTGAAAGACAATAAATGTACAAAAAAGCATGTGAAAGTAAAAAAAAAAAAGTTGATGTATTGAAGGTAGATATTCCGAAGGTTTGATTGAAGCTGAGTTTAGGGTTTTTAGCCTAAAAATTATCTACCTTTTACCTACCCCTAGCCCAGCCACGTCACAACCTTAATAAAGACCTATTGATCCAAGTTTCTATGCTACCTGCATTAGTGGAGAGAAATTGCTATGATCAACATATGAAGACATAAGTTAAACTTAATGATTGCAGCTTAGTCTTGAATAAGGGATTAAAAATCAAATTGGTAAGGGTTAATATGTCTTTATTAAGGAAGCATTTAGTCTAATTTTTCTATTGTAATAGTTGTTGAAATTAATTTGAACAATATGTATACTTAAGTAGCATAACTACAATATTTCTTGTTTTTGAGTATAAGTATACTAAAATCATAATATTGGGAAGAATGTTGTTCTGAGGGAGTTTTTTCAAAGGTGTTTCCGAGAATTTCTTTTCAAAATTTGTGCAATACTCGGGACGAGCAATGAATTAAGTTTGGGGGTGTGGAAACACAAAAATTTACACATTTTTTCATACCTTTTTTAACTTCAATTCATCCAAATTCGATTAAATTCTTGTCATAAAATAATTAATTTTTATAAAATAATTAAATTGTAATTAAATTATGAACTTGCTTAACTTTAATTAATGTTCTAATTATTTTTGAGTAATTTTGACTATTTTTGACAGAATTATACAAAGCACGAAAATAGCTCGGCAGACACTGCTAAAAGCACAAAACCGAGAAGCAAATTGAAGTATCAAGGCTAATTAATCTCAAGCCTAATACGGTCCAATTATGTGTATTAATTCATAATATAATTAATTTTAATTTATACTTAATTTAATTTGGGCTACATAAATTATTATTAATTAATTATGAAAAAAGTGGTTTAGTTGAACTGAACCGAGTGAACCAAACCGGCCAAGAAAAGGACAGCCCAAAACCATCCAAGTGCTGACCCAATTCAGTTAATTAGCTGATTATTTAAGCTTGCAAATAGGCCCTTGAAGACTTGTTCATGTTGCAATCAAACCCCTCCACAATTGGTGGCTTTGTAGATTTGCCCCAAGCCAAATTTAGCAAAGTTGAAGCCATCAACCTTGCCACATGAGTGACCAGCCAAGGGGTGGCTCTTTGGCTGCTATTTTTAGCTAATTTTAGCTGCCATATTCAGCTATAAAAACCCCCCTTAGCTAATCATTCAAGACATCTCTCATTTCACATCTCATTCATTCACATCTATTCTCTCTTCTCTCACTTTCTCCACTCATTTTCCCATCCATTTTCCTTTTTTCATTTGCCGATTTCTCATCTTGGAAAAGAGGCTTTTAACAGCCATTTGGAGCAGCAATTAGGTGTTCATAGCAGCCTTGGTCAACGAGGACAACAAAGAAGGAAGAACAGAGCACACTAGTCAAGCCACGGAAAACCACAAGATTTTATTCTTGTTCCCTATCTCTTTAATTTTTGTTGTTGTTATGATGAACATGTCTATGACTATTTATGTTGTTGGAATGATTAATTTAATCAATTTAACTTGAATTTAATTCATGTTAGATTGATTGCATTTTGACCTCTTAAATTATTAAAATTGTGTTTATGGTGTTATAGGCCTCAGTAAGATGCTTGATTAAGTAAAATCATGCTTAAGTTATTCTTACATTACAATTATGAGGTAGCTAATGAATTAATTATTTAACCAAATTAAAATTGTAATTAATGGACATAGTACTTAATCAGTGCATTTTTATTCTTCTAAGGTAGCTGAAGGTTAAATTAGCATTGTATTTGGCGATACATTTGTCTTGCATAACTTGCAAGATTATTGTGATTAAACTATTTCAAGGTAAGGATGTCTTGTTACCTCACGTAGTCTTTTATGTGCTTATTAGATTTAATTAATCATTTAAATTGACATAGGAATATGCAAGAGATTATTTCAATTTAATACGTATGTATGTGCAATAACATGTGTGCTTATTGAAATCTGTTTAATCGATTGAATTGACGTAGGGATATGTCAAGAGATGATTGGATTTTTGTAGGTGAGTATGTTCATAAGTTAGCAAATTACCGAGTTGCCGTGAATTTATTCGAAACAACATAAATATGAGTTTAATAATTCTAAGTTAAGAAATGTAATTAATCTAACACAATTATGTCATCTTGATTAAATCATATTTTGAAATCGTGCCTTAGAATTTTTATTTTTCATTTTATTTGTCGAAAGCATTTTTTTAAGGGTTTGAAAAACGGGGTCGACTTCTCGAAAAATGAAAATGGGAGTCGCCACCAATCCTTTTAGGTGTGATTGGATCACCTTATAAAACATTTTATTTCAAAACATTGACTTTGGTCTACGAAAATTCAAGAAAACGGGTTCGGGAATCGGTTACGTACGAGGAAGGATTAGCACCCTCGTAACGCCCAAAATTGGTACCAATTGATTAATTTTTTGTCCTAATGTTGAAAAGTTGAAAAGATTTGAAAGTATGATTCCTTTTAAAAATTTGAACAATTTGAGTTGAAACTCGAGATTCCTTTGTTTCGAAGGAATTCAAACATCACATCCAACAAGTTAGGACACGATGTTTCTAAATCCTCGAAACTAAAATCATCTCATGATTTATAAAATTTATTAAAAAGGATATTTAGTTACTTAGAAAAATGGGAAATCATAACCCAGCACGTTAGGGCACTATTTCCCGAATTTCTAAACACAAAAACATTGCCTTACTTTAAAAAAAAAAAAAAAACCTTTTCATTTAATCAATTTTTTAAACAATGATGCAAGCAAAATATAACATTAATATATTATAAGATATCAACACTATAAATTAGATAATATATACATTAACATTTCATGCGAACACAAACATAAAAAGAACGAATAAAACTTGTGATAAAATCACTATGCTAAACAATAATGAGCAAATACAAAAACAAGGTACAAAAATAATTCAACAAGATTTTAAAACGGTTAGTATATACATATATAAAAAAATATTAATACATTTAAGAAAAAGGTAATTTACAACATTTAATATATTTAATATACATATTAAAAAATAATCATATACGTATTTAGAAGAAAATATAAAACAAAACTTTACATTTACAATTAATTATTTAAAAATTATACAATATACAAAATGTAAAATAATACAAAATACTTAATAATAATGCAAATTTTAAAATAATAAATAATATTTAATAATAATATACAAATTTTAAAATAATACTTAATACATAATAAATAATATATGAAAATAATGATATAAAAATAATGTATAACAAAACAATTTCATATATATATAAAGGGTTTAGAATAAAATAAATAATTTATACAAAATTTTAAAACAAATAAATAATCTATGAATAAATAAGTTAGAATAAAAATAAAATTGAAAAAGGATTAAATTAGAATTTTAGTAGAACTTTGGGGCAAAAATGAAAAGAAATAGAACTGAATTTAGGATCAAATTGAGATGCTTGCTACATAAGAGGGATTCACTGGGTAAATATACCCTATTCCGAAATGACGCCGTTCCAGTGTTTAAATGGCCAGAGACCAAATCAAAACAAAAGCAAATTTCACGGCCCGAATTAAAATAAAATAAAATCTAAATTGAATGAAATTATAAATAGCAAAAATGCAGAGGGACCAAGATGGCAAATTTCCCCTTTTTTATAAACACGCGGATCCTACCCGGGTATCGGGTCAACACATGGATCCTCAACCTCTAAACGACGTCGTTTTGTGCTTATTGAATTAAGCAAAAACGGTGTCGTGTTTAGAATGCTATATAAGCCAAATTCTAGGCAAAAATTCATTTTAAACTCTTTAAAAAAAAAAACCCTCTGAAAACTCTCTCAACCCTTATCGGCCTGAGCTCCGGCAGCGGTCATCGGCCACCGCCTCACGCGCCTCACGCGCCGTCGTGCACGGCAGTTGGAAGGCCCAAAATCCTTCCTTTTTTCAAGTAAAACCCTTCTTTTTTATTTTTAAGTATTATATTGTAATAAAAAATAAAAAAACCAGTAATATGCGTTTCACAGAATCGGTTATATGCGAATGAAAATAATAAAAACGTAGAGAAAAAGAAAAAATGAAATCACCTTTCTTTTCTGATTTTAAAAACAATATTGTTTGTATATCTGTTTATATATCTATGTATCTGTCCCCCTTTACAACGATGATCTTTGGGCTTTATAGCCACTGTTTCTAAAATACATTTGGTATATATTTGGTGCTTGATTTCTTGCCATATTTGTTGATATTTCTTTCCTTCTTGCAGGCGAACGCAAAGATCCGGCGATGAGGGATACTGATTCGCGTGCCAATTACGGCGCGAGAAGAGGGGTCTGCCTGGCTGCGCATGGGGCTTGCGGCACTAGGGTTTGCTGGATACCCTAGGTCTCCTAAAGCACGTTTAGGCTATTTGGCCTTTTGGGCTCCGTTAGTTTATTTGGGTCTGTTGTAATGGGTGAAGGGCTTTAGTAGGGTTAGGTCTGAGTTTGGGTTAGTTTAGTGATTTGGGTTAAGGGTGTAATTGGGTTTCTGGATTGGGTAATGGGTTGTGTGTTGGGCTTGTACCAGTAGGCCACGGGTGTTATTTGTATTTTGGGCTCTCTTGTAAATGGGCATTGAAAGGGACTTTTATTTGTTTATTTGTTTATTTATTCTTGTTTATTTTCAATTTGTATAGCCCGGGCTAAATCGAGCTACTACAGTTGCCCCTCTTTGCTCATTGCTGTGTAATAGGAATAGAGCAAAGACTATAAAAGAACCAATTTTGCCCGGTCTTGCCGAATCTTGTGTTCTTGATCCTCATCCTCTTCAAAGGTGTTCTGGCAGCTTCAATCTTCTCCACTGCAACTTCAGGAAGGCACTATCTGCTATCTTCAGCCTGCTCCATTGTAACCTCATGGACGCCATGCTGATATCTTCGATCTGCTTCGCTGCAAACTCAGGAATGCCAAATCTGCTTTTTTCACCCTTCCCTCTACAAACTTAGGGACGCCATGCTGATATCTTCGATATGCTCCCTGCCAACTCAGGGATGCCAGATCTGCTATCTTCAACCTGCTCCCTGCAAACTTAGAGACGCCATGCTGATAAATTTGATATCCTTCGCTGCAAACTCAGGAAGACAAATCTGTTTTCTTCAACTTGCTCCCCGCTAATACAGGGACGCCATGCTGATATCTTCGATCTGCTTCGCTGTAAACTCAGGAATGCCAGATCTACTTTCTTCAACCTACTCCTCACCTACATAGGGACGCCATGCTGAAATCTTCAACCTGCTCCCCACCAATACAGGGACGTCATGCTGATATCTTCGATCTACTTCGCTGAAAACTCAGGAATGCTAGATGTGCTTTTTTCAACCTACTCCCCGCCAATATAGGGACGCCATGCTGAAACCTTCAACCTGCTCCCTGCCAATACAGGGACGCCATGCTGATATCTTTGACCTACTTCGCTACAAACTCAGGAATGCCAGATCTACTTTCTTCAACCTGCTCCCCACCAACACAGCGACGCCATGCTGAAATCTTCAACTTGTTCCCTGCCAATACAGGGACGCCATACTGATATCTTCGATCTGCTTCACTGCAAACTTAGGAATGCCAGATCTACTTTCTTCAACCTGCTCCCCGCCAATACAGGGATGCCATGCTGAAATCTTCAACCTGCTCCCCGCCAATACAGGGACGTCATGCTGATATCTTCGATCTGCTTCGCTGCAAACTCAGGAATGCCAGATCTGCTTTCTTCAACCTGCTCCCCGCCAACACAGGATGCCATGTTGAAATCTTCAACCTGCTCCCCGCCAATACAGGGATGCCATGCTGATATCTTCGATCTACTTCGCTGAAAACTCAGGAATGCTAGATTTGCTTTCTTCAACCTGCTCCCCACCAATACAGGGACGCCATGCTGAAATCTTCAACCTGCTCCCCGCCAATACAGGGACGCCATGCTGATATCTTCGATCTGCTTCGCTGCAAACTCAGGAATGCCGGATCTGCTTTCTTCAACCTGCTCCCCGCCAACACAGGGATGCCATGCTAAAATCTTCAACCTGCTCCCCGTCAATACAGGGACGCCATGCTGATATCTTCGATCTGCTTCGCTGCAAACTCAGGAATACCAGATCTGCTTTCTCCAACCTACTCCCTGCCAATACAGGGATGCCATGCTGAAATCTTCAACCTGCTCCCCGCCAATACAGGGATGCCATGCTGATATATTCAACCTGCTCCCCGCCAATACAGGGACGCCATGCTGATATCTTCGATCTACCTTACTACATTGTCCTCTAGAGGACATAGCCTGTAGAATGGGTATATGCTTATGCCTAATGATTAGGATGCGATGATCAAAATGAGTCAAATGCTCCTAATTAAACATACTATGATGCAAAAATGTTATAAGAATGATTCCTATTTCAGGTGCCATCACTCATTCATTTATCGGGGTTTCATTTTCGTTCTTCTCGAAATATCAATCATATTCTGCTTATATGCTTTGAATCTTTCCCATCAATTTGGTTTGTCATACCATTCCCCGAATATTATGACCCAATGAAGATGTTTGTAAAATGATCCTCTCTTAAAATCGATGTTGCTCCACTCATCACCATTTGGACAAAAGAGATAGCTCAATTTTCTCAAGTACCTCCGACCCTTACACATGGGAATTCTTAAACAATTGTCCTATTTTAGTTTCTTATATTATCTTCAAAATTTCCACAGTAATATGCAAAACTCCTTTTATGAAAGTATGATTAGTCCATTAATCGTTATTTCAATGCGAAATGCTTGAAAAAGATCATAACAATGGACAAGAAGAAAAATAATTAGGTGCATAGCTCGAAGTGAACAAGTTAATCAAGGATAGCAAATGCAATTAAGAAGAAAATTATTGGGATGTATCTTGAAAAGAATAAGATAGCAAATAATGGGTAAAATAGAAAGTAGGTACCCCAGATATCGCAGTCTGAGCTTTTCTGTACCAATCTTTTGAGGACCCTTTGGAGCTCAATATGTGTTTAGGGGATCCGGAGTACTTTGTCGATGCCCTAAGACGTAGCATACTTTTTCATTGCTAATTCAGGTATAGCAAGATTACCATTTTCCCCATTTTGATCAAAATTTAAGTCGCCCTTTTTCGGGTTTTCAACTCAACACCCCTTTGGTCTCAAGGCACCCTTTGCGGGTTTTCGCCTTGGCCTCTCCATTTTCTTTTTCTTTTGTCTTTTTTTCTTTTTTCTTTTCTTTTTCTTTTATTTTCTTTTTCTTTTCTTTTTCTTCTTTTCTTTTCTTTTTTTGTGAAGGTCACAAAGTGCCCTTTGCGGGTTTTCACCTTGGCCTCTCATCTTTTAAGTATTTTTGAATTGAATTTGAATTTATAGGATTGGATAAGTTTATCTTAGTCAAACTCAATGCTCTTCAGGGGAAAGCCCTCTTTACCACGTAAGGTCCTTCCCAGTTTGGCATTCATTTCCTTTTGAAATCCTTTTGTATAGAAAGGATCTTCCTCAATACCAAGTCCCCATCATGAAATTCCCTTAGGTGAACCTTTTTCGTCATAAATCAGCATCGTCCACTTTTGGCACATTTAACTATGATGAATATTTTCAAACCTTCTTCTTTAGCCAAGTTCACTGGAGATATTCTACTTCATCCAATTCTTGACTCAATCGAAGCTTGGAGAAAAGGAATCTCGATTTCTATAGGTCGAATCACCTCTATTCCATACACTAATGGGAAAAGTGTTGCCTCAGCAAAAGTTCTGGTCGACGTTTGATAAGCATAGAGAGTAAATGGTAGCTTCTTATGCCAATCCTTACAAGTCTCGATCACCTTCCATAATTTTTGTTTTTTTTTCTTTCTTTTTGTACTTTTTTTCTTTTAGCAGCCTTTGCTGCACTATGATATGCTATCTGATCTTTGAACAGACTGTAAATTTTTGTCATTGTACAGTTGTGCATTATTGAACATGATCATTTTTGGCATTCTTTGTCGGCACATGAATTTTTTTTTGAATTTTTTTTTGAAATTTGATGACTATTGACTTTGTAATATTGGCATATGAAGCAACATTCACCCTCTTAAAGATTCGATGTCAACTGGAAGCTTTTGATGAGACTAGCCTCATAACGTCCATGCCCCACATATAAAAAAATCTTATGAAGAAATGGAGGCGTCACATAAACCTTGACTTCTTTAATTTGGCATCTGTGGTATAACTGATCTTTTCCTTTTTATCTTCCCCTAAGTTCACAATATTCATTGATACTTTGTAAAGTAGGATCCTGTTTATCATCTTAACAAGTCCAGAAATAATGTTACAATCTCTGTCATCTTCAAAGTTCTTAGATCCCCCCAAAACACATATCTCACTCAAAAAGGAGATTCTGAGACAATAACAACGTTGCTCATGTGGTTGATATCTGGGGACCTGTTGTGGGTTCGAAGGAATATTCCAAAGAATAAATGATTCAAAGAATGATTATTATTAGTATGAACATGAATAATGAAAATATCTGAAAGAAAGTCTAAAGAACAAAAGAATCTATACGTGGAAAGAATAAAAGTATATTATATTCAAAAAGTACACTTTATTGAAATAAAAATTTCGGACACAAGCCTATTTCACAAAAGGATTCTTATTGCCTCTAGGCTTAAGGAAACAAACGTGTTTTGAACATTACTCTAGATTAGTCCTAAAAATACAAGGATCGTTTCCACAGTTTCGTTGTTCAAAACACTCCCAAATATGTAAGGGCTTGAAAACTTTTATTCCTTAGTTCCTTCTTCGGATACGTCATTCAAATCTCCCAATATCAAGTCTTACACTAAAGCCCTGAACTCGATGCGTTCTTGGATTTCATGCCTCTTTTCATCATGGAATTTTCCCTTTTATCTAGATGGTTGGGTAACGGATTTTCTGCCCTAGAGAGATCATCGAAGTTTACAACACCTATTTTGATGAATCTTTCTATTATCTTTTTAAAAGTGGTGCAGTTCTCAACCGAATGTCCTGTGATTCCCGCATGGTATTCACATTGAGCATTCAAATCATACCATTTGGGGTACGGGAATTGCAACAGTTTTATATAAAATGGGGACACCATGTGTGCATCAAACAATCTTTGATATAACTCATTGTACGTCATTGGGATGGGCGAAAATTAGAGCCTTTCAAAGTTTGGTCTTAGATTGGATTCTTGCTTTTGAGGAACCTGATGGCTAGTGGTTGTCGCTCTTGGCGGGCTTATGGTAATTGATTTTGAATAACCCTACTATACATACTCGTGTTATTCACCTTGTTTTCTTTTTTCTTCATTGTCCTCGAAGTATTATCTTGGGAGCTCCACTCTCGCTTTTTCCTTTTGTGGCAGGCTTTACATTGTTTCGTGATCTCCACACTGGCCTTTTTTGTTTCCAAATCAATAACAATGGGGTTGGTTGAATTGCCCCCTGAATTGGGACCTGAGCCTATTGGGTAGTTCATCAGTGCCGACATACCGGCCTGATGCTGTTGGGGTTTGACGGTAATGGGTACCCCTTGCGGATATGCTTCTGGTTGGGTCTGGATGTTTATTGGAGAAAAACCTGGGGGATAAGCAAGGTCTTCATCATCATCCCCACTGTTGACCAATGTGCCCTTCTTCTTTTCAAGCCTTTCGGCTAGTAACTGTCTTAACAGACCCATCACATTTCTTTGGAACTCTAACATTTGCTCTTGCATATCTTGTTGATTTGTAGTTAATTGTTCTTACATCTATATTTGTCTTTGCTCCAATCTCTCCAACTTTTGTTCCATGTCGACCAGGTTAACACTTTCTCTCTCTCTCTGTAATAACTTTAACTAATTAGGGTCTTTCCATGGATTTTAATGCATATGATATGATGTAATGCAAATGCATGAATGCAAAAAGATATCGATTCTGGTCCAGTTTCATTTAGAAAACTTTATTTAGAAAATAAAATTCTTTACACAAAACGGATTACAAATACGCTTTCTCCTTATGGCCCAAAGCTTAACCCCCCTAAACAACAAGGCTAACTCCTGACCACAATTCAACCGTAGCTCATATTTTGTGCTCGATATGTCAGCCCATACCGCCAGGATTTGTAAATGATCAGTTACCTCTCAAATTTGAGTTATGGCTTCACCCATAAGGTAATCCCTACAGCCAAGGACACCTCCTCCAATGTCTGTGAAAAGATTGGCGAACCAGTAGGCTACCTTGTTTCGCAGCACGCTACCTCAAAATGATATCCAGCACCCTTAGTTCTTCTTGAAAGTTTTCAGATTCCTGCCCACGTAGAGCATTTTGAATTGCTTGCATGGATATCTTCACAACATAACTAATCTTCACTTTAAAGGTCTTTGAATGATACGGTCTTTTAATCTCTTTCTTTTGCACCCATTTGGGCTATCCAGGCCATCAGGGCTTGCATTTCTATTGTTTCTGATAGGTGCAACATCCTCAAGTACAACAGTAAACTCAAGCTTGTTGTTTTAGTAGTGGACCTATAGTAAATAAGCTTTTATCCCCATCATAGGTAAAATTCTTTCCATCCAATTCATTTTTGTTGGTCTCATGCATTCTGTCAATCACTTTACCATCCACAGGGCAACCATCTTCATATGTAAGAGAAATGCTGTAATGGTAGAAGTGTCCATCAGTACTCGCCACGCTCACTTTGAAATGATTGGTGCGTATAGTTACCTTCTGCTCTTTAGTTCCAACACCACGCCTTGCCATAGGGTGTCGAACAATCCTCTTCGCATCTGATTCTACTTTAATCGGAACAACATCAGGAGGCACAGGTGGCAGAGGAGGCAAGGATTCGAACACTGCCCTATTTTCCTCTTGCTCAAACAAATCCATACCCTAAAATTTAGAAAGAAAATAACAAAACAAGAAACCCTAAGGAACTCAAAGAGACAGCAAAATTCTACGACCCTCTTTCTCTTCTTTTTTAGCTCGCTCCCTCTCCGTGATGTTCATCAATTTCCTAACAAAAGTTGGAATACAGTTAACCCCTGAGTAAAATTTATCAACTTGAATTTTAGGACAACATAACGAAACTGAATATTCCTCCACCATGGGTACCATATCGACCTTTCCAAACGTAAAGCAACTGTATGCAGGATTCCAATATTGAGTGATGTCCCGAAACAATTGTTCATCTATTTTCATGTCAAGCAACTACGAAAAGTCCCCATAGTTGTTGTAGAACTACTGCTTGGCTTCGTTACTCCATTGATCCCATATTTCCTTTAACTCTTGGAGATTATTTCGCGTCATACTGATGCGAGTATAGTCTCATAATTCTTATATGTATCCCTTAATGACACTATCTCCTTTTTCTAATTGGGTATTCTCGGACCATGCATGGACTGTAGCGTTGTCCTCCACTTTATCAAGATATTCATTCTCCATAACAAAACTTTCTAATTTAGAAATCGAACCATGAATTGACACCTTTAAATGTTGAATGATATGCAATAACAACAAAATAAAATTGGTCAGTGACATGTAGATAAGATATAATTCAAAGAGAATAGAAAATAAACAAGCACCTATATGGGTAATTGCCATGGGTCAACATAGTTCTACCTAAGGCGAGCTCCTAGGGTTTATTATATGTGTTTTGGTTCTAAAGGAAAAGGGTACCTGAACCAGCAGATTCCTCAATCCTCACCCATTATAGGCTCATATGGACCAAGTTCAGTTCGGGGGGATACATTTCACTATGGCCATGCGGAGATGAAAAACTCACAGAGACATAGGTATGGATGTATCCCGGAAGTGATCCACTAGCCCATACGGAGGTGAAAACCTCACGAAGGCGCAGCTTCTCACTCCCACTTAAGGGTGTGACCACAACGGTCATGCAATGCAATGAGTGCGAGAAAAATAACAATCATATGCAACAAACACATGTAAAAAAAATAAATTTTCAAGTCAAGTTTTCAAATTTCAACAAAAGGATAGAAATTAATCAATTTTACAGCTTGACTCTCTTATTGGTCCCCAGTGGAGTCGCCAAGCTATCGAAACCATTTTTTTAAGGGTTTGAAAAACGGGGTCGACTTCTCGAAAAATGAAAATGGGAGTCGCCACTAATCCTTTTAGGTGTGATTGGATCACCGTATAAAATGTTTTATTTCAAAACATTGACTTTGGTGTACGAAAATTCAAGAAAACGGGTTCAGGAATCGGTTATGTACGAGGAAGGATTAGCACCCTCGTAACGCCCAAAATTGGTACCAATTGATTAATTTTCTGTCCTAATGTCGAAAAGTTGAAAAGATTTGAAAGTATGATTCTTTTTAAAATTTGAACAATTTGAGTTGAAACTCGAGATTCCTTTGTTTCGAAGGAATTCAAACATCACATCCAGCAAGTTAGGACACGATGTTTCTAAATCCTCGAAACTAAAATCATCTCATAATTTACAAAATTTATTAAAAAGGATATTTAGTTATTTAGACAAATGGGAAATCGCAATCCAGCACGTTAGGGCACTATTTCCCGAATTTCTAAACACAAAAACATTACCTTATTTTTTAAAAAAAAATTTTCATTTAATCAATTTTTTAAACAATGATGCAAGCATAATATAACATTAATATATTATAAGATATCAATACTATAAATTATATAATATATACATTAACATTTCATGTGAACTAAAACAGAAAAACGGAATAAAACTTGTGATAAAATCACTATGCTAAACAATAATGAGCAAATACAAAAACAAGGTACAAAAATAAATCAACAAGATTTTAAAACGGTTAGTATATACATATATAAAAAATATTAATACATTTAAAAAAAGGTAATTTACAACTTTTAATATATTTAATATACATATTACAAAATAATCATTTACGTATTTAGAAGACAATATAAAACAAAACTTTACATTTACAATTAATTATTTAAAATATTATACAATATAAAAAATGTAAAATAATACAAAATACTTAATAATAATGCAAATTTTAAAATAATAAATAATATTTAATAATAATATACAAATTTTAAAATAATACTTAATACATAATAAATAATATATGAAAATAATGATATAAAAGTAATGTATAATAAAACAATTTCATATATATAAAAAGGGTTTAGAATAAAATAAATAATTTATACAAAATATTAAAACAAATAAATAATCTACGAATAAATAAGTTAGAATAAAAATAAAATTGAAAAAGGATTAAATTAGAATTTTAGTAGAACTTTGAGGCAAAAATGAAAAGAAATAGAACCGAATTTAGGATCAAATTGAGATGCTTGCTACATAAGATGGATTCACTGGGTAAATATATCCTATTCCCAAAACGACGCCGTTCCAGTGTTTAAATGGCCAGAGACCAAATCAAAACAAAAGCAAATTTCACGGCCCGAATTAAAATAAAATAAAATCTAAATTGAATGAAATTATAAATAGAGAAAATGCGGGGGGACCAAGATGGCAAATTTCTCATTTTTTATGAACACTCGAATCCTACCCAGGTATCGGGCCAATACGCAGATCCTCAACCTCTAAACGACGTCGTTTTGTGCTTATTGAATTAAGAAAAAATGGAGTCGTTTTTAGAATGCTATATAAGCCAAATTTTAGGCAAAAATCATTTTAAACTCTGTTTTTTTTTTAAAAAACCTTCGAAAACTCTCTCAACCCTTATCGGCCTGAGCTCCGGCAGTGGTCATTGGCCACCGCCTCACTCGCCTCACGTGCCGTCGTGGACGGCGGTCGGAAGGCCCAAAATCCTTCCTTTTTTAGGTAAAACCCTCTTTTTTTATTTTTAAGTATTATCTTGTAATAAAAAATAAAAAAAAGTAATATGCGTTTTACAGTATCGGTTGTATGCGAATGAAAATAATAAAAACGTACAGAAAAAGAAAAAATGAAATCACCTTTCTTTTCTGATTTTAAAAACAATATTGTTTGTATATCTGTTTATGTATCTGTGTATTCGTCCCCCTTTACAACGATGATCTTTGGGCTTTATGGCCACTGTTTCTAAAATACACTTGGTATATAATTGGTGCTTGATTTCTTGCCATATTTATTGATATTTCTTTCCTTCTTGCAGGCGAACGCGAAGATCTGGCGATGAGGGATGTTGATTCGAGCACCGATTACAGCGCGAGACGAGGGGTCTGCCTGGCTGCACATGGGGCTTGCGGCGCTAGGGTTTGCTGGAAACCCTAGGTCTCCTGAAGCACGTTTAGGCTATTGGGTCTTTTTGGCTCCGTTAGTTTATTTGGGTCTGTTGTAATGGGTGAAGGGTTTAGTGGGGTTAGGTCCGGGTTTGGGTTAGTTTAATGATTTGGGTTAAGGGTGTAATTGGGTTCTAGATTGGGTAATGGGTTGTGTGTTGGGCTTGTACCAGTGGGCCACGGGTGTTATTTGTATTTTGGGCTCTCTTGTAAATGGACATTGAAAGGGACTTTTATTTATTTATTTGTTTATTTATTCTTGTTTCTTTCTATTTGTATAGCCCGGGCTAAATTGGGCTACTACATTATTTATTTTACTTAGTTTAAAACTTTAGTTTTTAATCACCCTTCTCAAAAAAAAATATTTTTCTTCATCAAAATGTTTCAAATAGCATTCATAAATAATTCTTTTAACAGTCCTTGTGGGTACGATAACTCGACTTTTACTTGTCACTTTATTACTTGTTGCGATTGTGTGCACTTGCACATTTCCGTCGTTCTATATCACATTCACCATTTCAACCATTTACTACTTTCAATACCAAACTACACAACCAACATCACATAGAATTTTTCAAGCACATATCGAAGTGATAAGCACATATATATATATATATATACATGGCTAAATAAACCAAAATGAGCCAACTAACATGGCTATTTACAAAACCAAACACTTAACATTTACAAGCCATTTCAAATGACTAAATTCGTTACTAAACTTTATATCAAAATGACCAAACTCCTATACATGCCATATAACCAAAAACATGGATTCAAAAGTACCAAAGTGATAGCGTGATAGTGTGATGAAATCTCTGGCGGTTCTCAAATCCATGCTAGCTTTGATATCACTATAAAACATGAAAAAAAAATAAACAGAGTAAGCTATAAAGCTTAGTAAGTTCCTATAGCAATAAACTTAGCTTACCAAAAATGCACAATTTAAATAATTTAAACATATCATAACATATCTTATATTGAACCATCAACCTACCACATTTTCATATACAAGGTTAAATATAAATATGACAAGTTTCTTTGATTCAATGCTTGTACGGTTTATGTATATACCTGTAACACCTCGGATCAATTTCATACACATCTAGATCTTTGATTTACCCATTGAACCATTTGGAATACTATCAGATACTCGGGAATCTTGCACCCTAAGTGCCACATACATAGCCGAAGCTATCTCAATCTCATATAATGCTCACTCTCGAGCTATCAACGGGTCTACTCACACAAGCTGTTGGTCAAGACGTAACTACATAGTGCTTCTCTCACAAGCTATTGAGTATCGCAACACATGTCAGTAACTCAGCCACCGGTAGGACATACAAGACCAGCACCCAAATCACATAATCACAGTAACCCCTAATGACATGTCATCCGTATCCTAATCTATTCCTAAGGTTTAATCAGGTTTTTTACACCGTCGAATCTTCGTCAAACATTTTTGAATGATCGTATTCACAATTAATTTCAATAATAAAGCATTTAAAACACAAATATAATAAAATTTATTCCATACGAACTTTCCTCGGTTCACAAAAACGATGAAATAGATTGATTAGTCTAATATTTTGTTTTTCCCCCGATCTAGATCTAAACTTTGCTTTTCTTGATCTATATAATATCAAATTTAACTAATTCAATCATCACTTTATTCAATTTAGTCTAAAATACATATTGAGGCAACTAAAAATTTTTGCCCCTAATATTTCAACATTTTTACAATTTAGTCCTCCTTACATAAAAATGCAAATTCCTAAAATTTAACTTATACCCATGCTAGCTAAATTTCAATTAACTCCCTAGCAGCCCATATTTTTTTGTTTATTTCTCATTTTAACCACAAAATTTCAACATTTCTCAATTTAATCACTAAATAACAATTTTACCAAAAATCACTTTATAAATGTTGTTTATCTAACAACAAGCATGCATTTTTTATCGTCAAACATCAAAATACACATAGATTCTACAAATGAAAAAACCTTAAATTTTTAATAGTTTCTCAAATTAGTCCCTGGGCTAGCTAGACCTAGTTGTAACTATCTCAAAAACATAGAAATCATTCAAAAGGGGACAAAAATCATACCTAATTGCAAGAAATGAAGATGACCAAATGAAGATCCCTAAATGGCTTCTTCTCATGTGAATTTCGGTCGAAAAATGATAATGGAAGATGATGATCATTTTTGTTTTATTTTTTTAACCTTAATTTTCTAATTTACTTAATTAACCTTTAAAAACATTGATAATTACACAAAATACCAAGACATTATCATCCACTAACTCATTAACGAGATAATTATCATATAAGGACCTCCACCTTAAGACTCTATAGCTATTAGACACCCTTAGCTTATAGAACACAACTTTTACATTTTACGCGATTTAGTCCTTTTTCACTAATTAAGCATTGAAACGGTAAAATTTCTTAAAGAAATCTTCACACAATCATACTATCATGCTGTAGAGCTTAAAATAATGTAACAACCCATTTTCCAGTGGCATTGGAAATGGTGGTTTTAGAGCTCCATTTTCGATAATCAAGCCTATTTTAATATTTACAAGGCTAGTGTAAAGTTTAATTAAAGTTTGATTAAAATTTGGTCCTTTAATTTTGTTAATTGGATAGGTAATTAAGGTACAATGACTAAATTTCCAAAAAGGTAAAAGTTATTTTTTTATGGATTTTTAGTTAACCGAAAGACCAATTAAGCAATAGACCATTTTTAAATGGATATCGGTAGTGGGGGCTAGTTGTAAGCCATTCACCTTGTTAATCATGTTTAAATTAAATTAATTAATGTTTAATTATGTTAATTTTACTTTATTAAAGTTAATCTTTAGTATAAAAAATAAAATAGTGAAAAATAGTGTCATCTTTTTCCTTTCTCAACCGAAACCAAAAAAAAAAAAAAAAAGAAACCTTGGAAGCCATTTTTGAACCCTTCAAACATTTGACCCTTGCTTTGTTTTGTTAATTTGGCCATTTTCTGTAATTTTATATTTTTGAGGTCTCGAAAGCTTGATTTAGTTAGCCTATGTACCAATTTTTAAAATTATTAAAGTTTTCAAAAGTTACCATTGTTGAATACTTATAGAAATTGTTGCTAATGTGTTAGATATTAAGCTTAGAAGTGAAAAAGACTAATTTGTAAAGTGAAAGTTGTTAATTTTGAACATAGTAAGTAAAGTGTAAAGAATTCAAAATTGAAGTTAAATTTCTGTAATCATAGATATTATAGGGTTTTAGAAGGATGCAATTGAGATCGATTTTGAAGTCGAAGCTCAAATTTGAAAGTATAGCAATTTCAGTATTAGGAACTAAATTAAATAAAATACAAAACTTTAGGGAACATTCAAAAAGTGAAATTGAAATGTTATATGCATATAGTAGGATGATGTAAGGTATTTGGAATTGATAAATTGAAATGAATTATCATATAGATTGGGATTTGAACCAATCGAAGGATAATTGAGGAAAAGGCAAAATTGTGGATTAGTCCTCGACGTCTTGCTTATTACTATTTTTACCAAGTTAATGTGGTATGGTTATATGTAATTGTAGTATATACTTGTATTGTGAAATTGTGTTTGTGTGGTTGTAATTTAAATTGTTTCTAATTTGGAACAAAACGGTAAGATATGAATTGAATTGTAAAGAAATAGTTATATGTGCTAAATGTGCACGAGTGAATGAAATAAATGATAGGATATGATTGGCATGACAATAGGGTTAATTGTGCACTAGTATGGGATAAATGTGATGGTACAGAGTTATTACTAAATTATACCAGAATTGTAACACCCAAACCCGGCCTAGACGTTATGGCTGAATCTGGCGGTGTCATATTGAAGTGTTTTTTTGTAAAACATAATGTCGTTGGAAACCTCAAAATCATTTAGTCAAACAGTGATTCCAAAATGGGTTGTTCATTTCCAAAATGCGCATCATTGAAGAGTTATTTATTTTTAAAATGCGATATCGTTTGAAAAGCCCAATCTTTATTTAGCCTCTTTGCGTGATCTAAAAGAACAATTAAAAATCTTGCGTTATTGTCAAAAGTACTTTCTTTTAAACGTTATTAATACTTTAAAGTCTCGTTTATAGCGGAAGCTTCACTTTTAAAACAATTGCGTATTTGCGTTTGTTTTATAAAAACATTACTCCTTTTTTAAAAAAAATCGAGTTCTAATACTAGTAGTTGTAAAGCAGAGTAATAAAACCAAATTAAAAATAAAATCCAAAAGAGGCCTTATTACATAAAAATTACCCAAAACGAAGTTAATAGTAAATAAGAATCAAGTATAAAATAAACGCAGATGTGTGACCACCTCCATCGAGTCCCTCACAGCATCGACTCGTCTACGATTGGGGATTACCTGTACAGTTAAACAAAAGGGTGAGTTTACAAAAACTCAGTGTGTAATCCCTTATCGAACAATCAAGCATACAGTATGAATAACAGTCTGAGCCTGAGCCCTTTACAGAAACAGTATCAGTATGGGCCTTAGCCCATTATAGTAACAGTAGCAGTATCAGTATCAGTGCAGTAATGCAATCAGGAATCCTACCCAATCCAGCCTCTACACACCACTCCGTCTCGCCAGTCACACCATGTGGGGATTAAATCAACCCACCCAGCTAGACACACCAAGATTAGCACCGGTTGCGGCACTAAACAATATTGCAGCAATGCTGCCAATAATATGATCGGCTTAAAGCCATCAGTAGGTCCACAATTGTCTTGTGCAACCTGTGCGACCTTACCAGTATAGGTCCACAGTTGTCTTGTGCGACCCATACAACCCGTGCAACCCTACCAGTATAGTACACTTGCTCCAAATATAACAACCCACGCCCATGCAATGAAATATGTTATGACATAATACCATACGTGTATGCAAAATGTCATGCTCAATTACAATCGAACATATCATAGAACAAATCAGTCATTTTTAACTCTTAGGGGCATATCAGTCCTTTTACCCTATGGGGGTATATCGGTCAATTTACCCTATAGGGGTATATCGGTCATTTTACACAATGGGGTATATCGGTCATTTTATCCTATGGGGGTATATCAATCATTTTACCCTATGAGGGTATATCGGTCATTTTACCCTATGGTGTATATCGATCATTTTACCCTATGAGGGTATATTGGTCATTTTACCCTATGGTGGTATATCGGTCATTTTATCCTATGGGGGTATATCGGTCATTTTACCCTATGAGGGTATATCGGTCATTTATCTCATAAGTCAAAACAGTACAAGTGGGCCCAAGGCCCATTACGCGGCCCATATGGTCCTACACGCCCGTGTGGCCCACTGAGCCCAGAAATGACCTTGGCCGTGTTAATGACATAGCCGGTCCAATATCCTCCACACATTCGTGTAGCTTACCCATGTGGTGCCCACGAGCCTATTGGGCCCACACAACCCATTTTGGCCCAACTAGGCCCAAACGGCTGAAGCCTATGAGATCGCTCATGGTAGCCTCTACAGTAAAATGCCCATGTTTCAAGCGCTCGGTTTACCACACGAGCGATCGCATGACCGTGTGGCATCAAATGCCATATTTTTCAGCTTTTCGACTTTTGCCGATTTACAGTTAAAACAGTGTGAATACACACCTTATTTTTCTTGCATTCAATCCACACTTCCCGTACTTCCCAAACCTAGATTCCATCCAAACATTGTTTTAGTCAACCATTTAATTCGTTATTCAATCACGCTTATAAAGCTAAAAATTGATGAACATCCAAAACTCCCTTACCGAAATCAACTGAATCCGCAACCTTGGATCCTTGAATATGTACTAAATAGCCTTTGGTCTCCACCTAAACAAATCCTTTCGTTAAACCTCTCTAGAATTTCACTACAGCCTCAACAAAACCACATTCACCGAATAACTCACCCCTTCATTCAGCATCTTACAGCATGTTACAACGAATACCTCAGTTACTTACCAATTAACGACAGGGTAGAGTGCAATTCAACAATGCAGCGAAAAGAACCGAAAAATGGTGAAAGAAATTGAAAAGGGCAGAACAAAGGGGTAAGGACAAGAAAAGAAGGAAAAGAAAACAATAAATAAGAGAATGGAAAAGAGGACAGAAGGTAAAGCAGATTACCTGGAAATTATTGGTTAAGTAAAAACTAGTTGATGCACAACCTATTAAAAGAGAAGAGAACCTAGTGTCGCAAATTTTGAAAGCAGAAAGGGGAACAGAAATCTCAAAACAATACCGCAATTAAAAAAATGAAGAAGAAGGGAATCATTGAAAGCACAAGTCGGCACAAAAACAATCAATGGAAAAGAAAGAGTTGGAGAGGGAAAGCAATTGGCAAAAACCAAACAAATGGGGAGAAAGAACCACTCAAGGCCGAACTTTTGAGAACCTTCAAGTTCAAATTCGGCACAAACACCCCCCAAATTCCTAAAATCTCTCTTACCATTTGGCTATACACTCTCCCCCGACTTCATATCCCTTAATTTTCTCCTTAATTTCCTCCTACATATTCTCTATGACCAATTTAAACTCCATTAAGTAGTATTTTAGTCCACTTCTACTTCTCACATGGCATGAGAAGCAAAATAAATACTCCTCTTGCATTACCACTACTCGAACCTTAGACCCCAGAAGCACTCCACACGCCACATACCACTAGACCAACAAATCCTTTGTGTCATAGTTTACCCAAATTTAATTAAGAAGCCTAGTGTCTTGAGATAGAGTTTATCCTACAAAAAATAAAACTTAGCACAAGCCAAGGCTTGAACCTTAGACTTCTCAAACACCTTCCAGAGCACTTAACCCCTGAAACCAACATGCGTTTATGTAACTTTCCTGCACGACTAAACATTTATGTGCAGTCTCCTAATTGTTCCATGCTCAAGGCCCAATACTTTTAGGCCCTAATTTAGGGCATTATAGGAATCCACCATTTTTTTGTGGATTGCTAAGTTCTATGTATCTACTAAGACCCTGGTGTGGTGGACAGACATATTGTTATATGATTATATGTTGCCTATGGGATTTACATTTTGGTGCCTTGGTTTGGTGTAGTTACTGCTCTGACAAGCAATCTGGTGTGGTGTAGTCACCGGTGTATCCGAATCTACTCATTATAGTTCATTAGGATAACTGGTTAATGAAAAAGAGAAATGAAAGTAAAATGAGCTGACTTCGGGTTTCAAATGTTTTTATGATGTTGAGATTATACAAATAGTATTGAATTGTTGATTCTATGTGAATGGTATTAAATTAAAATAAGATGTGAATTGTTGTATTACTATATGACTCGGTTATATGATAAACTCACCTTGTTGTTGTGAATTGCTATGTTAGGCAAGTTGTGTAAAGGTATTATTTTAAAATGTTTAATTGTTAAATAAGGTAAGTTTATCATTTTAATACCTATTAACTAACTAAGCATTCGAAATGGTTACAGGTTGTTTTCATTTTTGTAGATTGTCGATTTGTGAAACACGTTGATTGGATCACTTTGAAGCTTACATTATCTTGCTATCGATTTGGTAGACTTTTGCTCATTATAAGCTCAGTTATGTGGCATGTAAATTTTTGATATTATATAAGTTTATTTAGAAATGATAGTTGGTTGAAACTTGGTTAATAGTTGTGTTTGAGAAAGTTCATATTCATATTATATATGTGTGTATGTTTGATGCCATATTAAGCTTTAGATGAAGCATTTGAGTAACAATTTGGAAGTGACAATGTAACACCTTAGACTCGACCCATTCGCCAGGTTCGGCTATTAGGTGACACAAGGACCAATTAACTTAACGACGACATTGATTCTACTATAATTAACTTACACAAGCTATTAAGTTACCAAATTATAGAGAAAAGATATATTCTTTTAAAATTTTGGCCTCACATTCTTAGTAAGATTTACAACACTAAAGCCTAAAATAAAGATAGAAACATTTGACTCGATCCCTGAGGCGTGGCCTCTAAGGGAGGCCTTCTATATATATGAACGACGTCCACTCCCCTCCCACAAACTGGGATTATCTGGCTTGGTACCTCCACTCAATCCTCGAGTCAAACCTTTTTCTTCCAATAAGAAATAATTTCATAAGTTCAAATGAACTTAGTGAGATTTCTATAAGATGACATTCTAGCGAAATTTTAGAGCATTGAAAAAAAAACAAAATCTTAAATAGAGATTTCGACTCCTTGTTCATCTTGGCCTTCCGTAAATTTCTCTAGTGTGGTCGATGCTTTCCCCTTTTCCCGTAGTTTACTGTAACGCGTAAGTTTGTGCAAGTGTACACAGTTATTACCAAGTAATAAGTAAGTATCGAGTTATCGTCTCCATATGGATTGCATTTGTGTTGAATCACTTAATTGTAAAATTATATTAACAAGTTGGTAAATTTAAAAACACAATATGATTGAGTAGTGATGATTAAAATTAAATATATTAAACTAAATGCAATGATCCCCAATGCAAATTATCCTAAATATGCAAACTATATGAATAAAATAGATTTTAGTAAAATTAAACATAATTTGCAACAATTATAACATAAATAAACTAGGACAATTACTTTAATAAAACTCAATTTATTATCAATATGCTTAATAACATTCAGAAAAAGATTCCATGGCAACTCGATCTTTCATGAGTTTGGAAACCACATTAGATCATTTCGGAATCCTTTACTTAGTAATAACGCATTTTACTGATCCTTATTTACTAAGGGTTTCTTAGCATTCTTCGAGGTAACAGGGACGTGCTAGGTTTGAAACAGTTTAATCACATAAATCCTAAAACTATGCAGACAACAGAGCTAGGTTAGAGTTGTTATGCAACCTGCAATTTAATCGGGTTAGTATCTAAATTGAGCATGCACATTTCAATTATGTGTCCACTAGCCGTCGTCTGGTTAGGATCGCTCAGCTAATTCAGGGGCATTCCAATCACTTATGAACAAAATACAAACCTGCTTTTAATTGAAAACATGATCGATTGAGGCACAAACATCATAAGCATAAATCAAATAAATATTATTTAATCAAAGCAATCATCCTATCATAAATAAAATTAAGCCAACATTGTTGTAAACAAGAACAAAGAACACATAGCAAACGTTTTTAGATTAAATCAAATAAAAAAATATTAAACCCAAATCAAAATGGCTATCACCCAAGAATTTGACCAACGAGGGCTCTTCTGTTCCTTCTCTTTGCTCATTTGCTGATGGCTTTCCAAGGTGGCCGACGAAGGGCTCTTTAAGAGGCTTAACTGCTAAAATCTCTATGAAGAGATGATGCTAGGCATAGGGAATGAAAAATGCTAAAAGAATTGAGAGAAAAGAGAGAATGATGAGGGATGAGGGATGAAATGGGGTCTTATTTATATGTGAAGAGAAGAGTGTAGTTTGCTAAAAATAGCTAGGTTTAGTCTCTTCAAGCATCTTCAATGAGTGGCCGGCCATGATTAGTGGATTTTGGCTTGATTTTTAAGAAATTCAAATGCCATAACAACTCAAGACTGAGACTCAGTCAAGTGTAAATCTTCAGGCAAATCTCTAATTTCTTCAACATTACAAGGACCTTATGTGTAACACCCCAAACCTGGCCTGGACGTTATGGCCAGATCGACAATGTCACATGGTAGTGTGTTTGAAAAATATAACTTTACTTAAAATAATTTCATCTAGAAACTTTTTATTATTACTTATTTATTCTAAAGTCGAGTTATTTAATTAGTGAAAAGATTTCAAAACTTTTATTCAATGCAAAGCACTGCAGCGAAACTGACTTTTAGCGGCGTTTTGTTAGCCTTTAGCGGCGTTTATAAGCGGCGCTTATAAGCGCCGCTAATAGTATTAGCGCGGTTATAAAAAATGCCATTAATGGTGACGCTACAAAAATTTACGGCGTTCATATAAAAACGCCGCTAAAAGTCGTGATTTTTAGCAGTGTAGGGACAAGAAACGCAGCTAAAAGTTGTGACTTTTAGCAGCGCTTCTTAAAAAGATGCCGCTAAAGGTCATGACTTTTAGCGGTGCTTTCTCTACAAATGCCGCCAAAGGTCGTGACTTTTTGCGGCGCTTTCTCTACAAATGCCGCTAATGGTCATGTCTTTTAGCACCGGTTTTGCTACAAACGCCGCTAAATGTCATGACCTTTAGTGGCATTTTTTTGAAAAATGCCACTAATTTTTACAAATTTGCAATACTGCTTTTTCACCAAAATCCAACCCTTCCTACATTAAAAATCCAACCAAAAACAGCAAAAGTAGCATAAAAATCCAACCAATAACATTAAATCTAAATAATACTTCAAATTCAATGAAAGATATATGATATAAATTAGTAAATAAAGTATAACTGAAAATATTCATACAATAATATTAAATGTGACAATGTTAAAAATATTCTTACAACGAGAAAACAAATATCTAAGATGGCGGCTTTTGCGATTGCTGAAACATCTTCATCATATGTTGAAGCTGTAGCTGGAGCTCATCATACTTTCTACTCTGCTCTGCTGCCATCGCTGCTGCCTATGCCTCCCTCACTACTGCTGCTGCCTCCCTCGCTGCTACATCCACTATAAGTTGTTATTGTTCTTCATATTTTCTTTGAACCTCTGCAATTTGCTCAACTGTGCTCGCTTGCGTTTGAGCTATCTAGCCTCTTAACCTCTGAACTTCAGCTTGAGCTTGACTTCCAGAAGGCATGTATTACTGGGAGGTAGATCCAAAATATTGGGTCGAGGTAACACCAAATCCTTGAAATCAAACCCGACTATACCTTTCAGGACCCAAAACTTCATCAATAATTCTGTTATCAATGTCTTCATAATTAACAGAACTATCAGTCGAAGCAATCGCTTCATACTCCGCCTTCTTCTCCTTTAGTTTCTCCTAAAAAATCCATCAAAGAGTTAGAAACGAAATATATAATAAAAAAGAATGCAATATAACTTAACATTATTTAAAACTACTAACGACGAATTAAACAATTATGATTAAATATTCTAAATATTTATAATAAATCAAATTTTATTAAGTAAATATACCATTATTTCTCCAGCTTCGGATGTCATTGGAGATCCATCTTTCTTCCTATGCGTAATGTCAAAAAGCTGAAGGCGTCCAACTTTTTGACCAGATGAGACTTCCTACAATATAGTAATAAAATATTATTTAATAGTAGAAAGTCATCAATATTTGACAGAATTAATAAAGTCATAATACCTTGGCCTCAATTGCGCAAGCAAAACTTCTCAACCCTGCCGTGTGCATGAATTTTTGTTTCTGCCTGCTACTTGTTCCAACTCGCTTACGGTTCTACATAATGACATTATTATTTCGCATATAGTAAATACTATAAACCAAAAAATTTATAAGAGTTTGAAAGTACATAATACCTCTCATTTTTTTGAATTCCAGAATCTAACTGTGTTTTCCCACTAGTACCTTAGCAATCCCGGCGGGACATTTCGCAATTTTTCTTTGAGGCTTATGTATTTCTTAAAATATTGTTTTTTCAAAATGCTTTTATGGTCTCTCTATTTTTTACCCAATCTCTTCGTAATATAGTCATCCGAGACCTCTAGAGCAAATCTCTCCTAAAAAAAAAAACAAGTTTAGAAAGTAAATATAAATGAAACTTAAACCAAAGTATTATAAATTATATTCACGTTTTGTTACCTTAATATTATTGAGAGCTTCATTTTTGTTGCTATCAGGCATGTGATGCCATGATTCATAGTTGATGGGCAACATATTGGCATTTCGTGCTATAATGCCCAAATAGCCTGCTAAAAGTCAAGCTTTAGATCCAACAGGTTGACCATGACTGTTTCTACGTACTTTGACACGCTCGACAGGATTTAATTCGTATAAATCTGTAAGTAGCGTAAGTCCTCGACCTCTGCGCGTCCCACAACTTTCAGCTGAAAAATATATTATTATATTAAAATTGATAAATAAATTAATAATAAAAGTGAACACGCATGTAAAATAAATTAAACATTACTTTGAAATTCTACAGGCTCGTCAAGTGTCTCCGGCACACTTGAAGATCCAATAACTGTCTGCTGTTCACTATTTCCTTCTTCTGAATTTGGATTATTCCGGACAATATTTAAATCTCGTAATCTTCTTCTATGCATTTTTCCTGCAATACACATGAAATGGTTGAAATTTTAGTAACAATTTAGAACAATAATAGTACATATAAAATAGTTAAATTATATAACATGAGCAAGATTAAAATTATAACATTATATATAATTAAAAAATTGTAAATTCTTACTACATTATAATTCCTAAATATCTTCATCCACATCCTGGCGAACCCATTGAAATTGTGTACTAGTACTAGGGATATTTTCATTTAAGTTTTATTCTGGAAAAGGCAAAGTTTCTGATCTTTCGACGATATCATCTCTACTTCCATTGCCCATGTCAAACAAGTCTCCAGGGGTGTTTCGGAGTACAACGTACCAACCCTCATCAATTGGATCTTTCGAGTAAAAAACTTGTCTCACTTGAGAAGAAAATACATACGGCTCGTCTATCAATTGTTCTCCAGTGTGAATCAATCGAGAGAAATTAGCCATTGTAAAACCAAATTGATCGTTTTTAATTCCACGAGCAGTATTCACATCAGCCCAATCACCTCAAAATAAGACAACTTTCCATTTTCCATAGTAATCCAACTCAATAATGTCAGTAAGAAGTCCGTAATACTCCACATTTCCCTCGACAGGATTACTGTCCCTAGCACTAGCATAACTTGTAATTGAAGAATTAACAACTATTCCACAATTTTGAGTTCTCTTCAATCTCTCCTGATATTTTGTATGAAATCTGAATCCATTGATGATGAAGGCACTATATCTTTTGACTACTCAATTCAGACCTTGGGAAAGCCATTTAACTTTGTCATTAACGTCCTTCCCACTCCAAACCTATTGAATCGAAAGTAAAATGAGTAATTATAAATGTTATGAGAAAATATTATTATTTGTCAATAAAAGGTTGAGTTGCATACCGCTTGGCTTAACCATTCATGAAAATATTCTGTGAATAACTTATTAATCTCTCGATGTTGTAATCTTCGTGAGCGTGAACGAGATATCAAGATTTGTATGTACTCACTATGTTAAAAATTGGTTTAATTTGTTAGAAAATAAACAAATCAAAAAGATGAATATTTATCATATTTTAGAACTTACTTACGTAATGGTTCAATTGCATCGTGGTGAAAAAGAACATATCTATGTGCTTGTACCCAAGATCTTTCATCTAATTCTGTAATTTCAACTTTACTGATTTGTTCTCCATAACTTTGAAATAAATAAGTTTCAGCCAAGTTAAGATCATTGAGCCCAGCATTTCTACTTGGTCTATTCCATATTGTTTCAACATCTTCTAGATATCTTGAATAGAATGTCATACACTCCTCCGCCAAGTAGCCTTCAGCAATTGATCCTTCCGAATAATGCTTATTACGATAATAAGACTTCAATTTGCTTAGGAACCTAAACACGATATACAACGTTATCAAAAGTTGTAACTACAGGTATAGATGTGAATGAATGAATGAATGCCTCTGAAATAAATTAGCACCTTTCTATAGGATACATCCATCGATAGAAAACTGGTCCACCAATTATTGCTTCGTGAGGGAGATGGATTACCAAGTGCACCATAATAGTGAAGAAAGAAGGTGGGAAGATCTTCTCCAAATTGCATAGAGTCAAAGTGGCTCAATCTTGTACTTTCTCAAGTTCTTCAACATTCAAAACTTTGCCACAAATAGCTTTCATTATATTGGACAATTCAATTATACAGGATGTCACCTTTTTTTGCATACAACACCGTAAAGCAACTGGAGGTAGATCTTGCATCAAGATGTGATAATCATGTGATTTTATGGAATATAGTCTTCGATCTTTAAGACTCACACATCAAGATATATTTGATGCATACACATCTTGGACCTTTATATCCTTCAACACCATGCATAACACTTCTTTCTCTTCCTTCGACATTGCAAAAATTGGAGGCAGTAACCGAAATTTTCCATTCAGAAGTACTTGGGGATGAAGATCATGCCGAATTCCCATGTCAACTAAATCAAGTTGACTCTGAAGATTGTCTTTCGATTTTCCATCGATATTCAAAATTATCCCAATAATGTTCTCGCAAACATTCTTCTCAATATGCATCACATCAAGATTGTGTCATAATATGTGATGCTCCCAATAAGGTAACTCAAAAAAAAAAATACTTCTTTTCTTTCATAAGTCTGCCTCATTAGGATCACCCTTCTCATCAGATTCATCATCAGATTCATCCCTCGATCGTCTCTTTGTTTGCATGTTGGATGGTTGATTCATCTTCCCATAAGTAAAATCCATATCTTTTAACATGTACAAGATTCCAGACCTATAAGTCTACTGAGGAGCTTCTCTGAACTCTTCAGTACCGTCAAATAAAGTCCTCTGAAATCTAAATCTATGATTTCCATTTAACCACTGACGATGCCCCATATAAGAGAACTTCTTCCCATTATATAACCACTTCGAACATGTTTGCGCAGCACAACAAGGACAAGCATAATGTCCTTTGGTACTCCATCAAGATAAATTGGCATAAGCCGGGAAATCATTAATCGTCCACAACAAAACAACACGTAGGTAAAAGTTCTCCTTTCTCAATACATCATATGTCTCAACACCCGCCCATAATTGTTTTAACTCTTTAATAAGTGGCTGCAAATAAATGTCAATATCATTTCCGGGACCTTTCTAACCAAGGATAATCATAGATAGGATAAAAGAGAATTGCTTCATGCAGAGCCATGGAGGCAAATTATAAGGAACAAGCACTACAGGCCAAGTAATGTACGAGGTGCTCATGATTTTAAAAGGATTAAATCTGTCAGATGCTAGCCCAAGCCTCACACTCCGAGGATCACTTGCAAAACTTGGAAATTTATTATCAAATGATTTCCATGCTAAAGAATCTGTAGGATGCCTTAATAATCCATCATCAGTTCGTTGATCATGATGCCACGTCATAGACTCGGCTATCTTTGACGACATGAATAGTCTTTGAAGCCTTGGTATTAGCAAAAAATATCACAAAATCTAGTTCGGCTTCCCTCTTGATTGTGCCTCATATTCATCCTCATTAACATCTTTTGTATTTCTATTCATCCAACGAGGTTTACTGCAAACAAGACAAGACTATTGGTTTTTCCGATCACCCTACTACAACATGTAGTCATTTGGGCAACTATGAATTTTGTTGTACCCAAGGCCCAAATCTTTTATTAGTTTCTTCATGTCATTGCATGATTGAGGGATTTTTGCAAATGGGACATTTCTCTTAAAAACTCTAACAGCATTGTCAAAGAGTTTCCGGTCCACCCTCCCAAACATTTTAAGTGAAAAAGACGAATATAGAAGGAAATTTTTGAAAATTTTAATCCCTCATAAAGTTCTTCATTCATTTTACCAGGTAACGTGTAGAACTTCGTTGCTTCTTCATTTTGCTGTTCATCAGGTACACTTCTTCCTATTTCAGTGAAAGTATTTCCATGAAAATTATAATCATCGGATGCAACCAAGTTAGGTGGAAATGATTGCAAACCATCACTGTGCATATTAAATGCATCCCGCAACATACCTTCCATGTTATCTTCTCTAACATACTGATGGTAAGCACTATGAGGATAACTTGGATTAATTGTTGAAGAGACTCCACTAGGTGTACACTCTCCATGAAAAATCCATTTTTTATACCCCCGAATAAAGCCATCAACAATTAGATGTTCATAGACAACATCACGATAATGCCAATTGATATTGACACACTTCTTACACGGGCAAAGAATCATATTCTCTTGGCTTGCATTTTGAAATGAAAAATTTAAAAAAAAAAATTGTACTCCATTTCGATAGCCGTTGTTTGCCCTTGACAAATTCATCCAACTCCTATCCATTTTGTAGTTCTTGAAGTCTAAAGTTAACAATAAATTACACGGGTAAGTTGTTTATTTATAAGTATAATTAAGTTACATAAGTTATGATATGATATATATTTATGTATTATGTAAGTTATGTAAATTATGTAAGTTATGGAATTTGATCTTTAAATTATGTAAGTTATGTATTATGTAAGTGATGTAAATTATGTAAGTTATGAAATTGGAACTTTAAATTGTGTAAGTTATGTAAATTATGTAAGTGTAGGGTTAATTATTTATTTTGGATTAAGTCCATCATGTGTGCTCAATTTAATTAGGTAATGTTAAAATAAAATAAGATATTGAATATATTTTTCGTGATTAAAATAAAAGAAAATATTCAAAATGAAACTTTAAATATAATTTAATTTAATTAGGTAATTTAAAAATACAATAAAAGTTGACAAAATATTTTTCGTGATTAAATTGAACTAAAACAAAATAAAATAATTAAAATAAAACTTTAAATACAATTTAATTAATTAGGTAAATTAAAAATAAAATAAAAGAAAACAAAATATTTTTCTTGATTAAAATAGCATAAAATGGCATTTTGGAAATGAATTAATTGAAAAATGGAAGAAGATTTAAAATACAATAACCTATGGTACAACAAAGTGATGTAACATGAAAGAACATAATATGCACAGAAGCACAAACATAGAAGCAGATAGGTTTGAAAGGGTTTTTTTTGTTTCCATTTCAGTCTATAAAGAATTTTAAGTTTATTACTAAGGACATGAAGCTTGAAATAAATTTATGTTTATATCAACTATAGCATCACAGTTTCAAGGTTATAATTGTCTTAATTCTGCTATCCAAATCCAAGTGCCGAAGTAACATGATAATAATTTGAAAAACAAAGAACATGGAAATCCACATCATGATAGTTTTAAGTTAAAGATCATGACGATGCTTTTAAAGTGATTCAAGTGTAGTTGTAATGCAATGAGCAAGCCAAAAATTGGAGTGAAGAGGGAAAACATATATTAACCAACTCAAATTGCAACTTCATTTACCCAAACAAAAATAAAAATTTATACAGCACTATGAACAAAAACCATATCCAAATCTCAAACATGAAATATCTGCATAACCATGTATCGAGACATGTAAAAAAAATATAATACTGACTACATAAATATATATTTATATAAAACAATCACTTCATGCAAATGAAAGTAACATGATTAGGAGTGTTAATACAACATCAGAAACCAAATAACCGAATTATTCATTTGGATTGAACGGACCTTGGTGTTTGGATGAACAAGGTCGGGATGCAATTTCTTCTGCCAATCACCAGTCAATAAAATAGTTGAAATAGGCCTATCAGCAATAAGCAATTTTAATGTCAATGTAAAATATCCGACGATAAGGACTTTAAACAAGATATCATTTCCCTTTAAACAATTTTTTTTAAATAACCTTAAGAAAAGAAACTGTTTCTAATAAAAAACCAAAGCACTTGGAAGCATTTCTGGTACCTATGTAAAACAATGTCACAAAGTTGCACCAACTTCCAACAATAGACAATATCCACAAGGCAGCAATCACCTGAACAATCATAATGCCATTTGGATATAACTTTCAAATGTAAAATAACATAATTTGTAGCTCTCATATCAATAAAAACTGATCAACACATAAAAATTCAAGAAAAAATAGCAACATACATAGAGGAACTTCTTAAGATCTCTTCCAGAAGTAATATCCCACAATACGGTAAAAGCCAGGTTAGTCTCAAAGTGACTCAAATCATATCTGTGATTTAAATCCAATGTTACACGATATATAATAATAATATTAGGGTTTACGAAATTACAACCATGTTTCAACCATAGCAATCCAAAGTTCTCTAGGTTAAACTTGTACAAATTTTTATGGATTTAAAAGCACCCTTATGTTATGGTAAAGGTTTCATGTAGAACTAATATCCAAGAATTGAAGTTGAAATGAACTTTTCATTAGCAAATTTACAGGTTGGATATAAAGCAGTTACCAGAATCGTGTAGTCATTTGCTCTATGAACTTAGTCCGATGGAAGAATTCTGAGACGATTTGATCGCAGCCAATCTTCTAAAAATCAGGAACAGAGCTACAAATAACAATTACATAAAAGAACTCTCAATAAAAACAAAATACACCATATATAAACAAAGAGTTAAGATCAAAAGTGAAGCAAAATACTAAAACCAAAATAAGGAAACACTTGCGCTTTTATATTTCAAAGCAATTACGAAGAGCAAAATACTAAAATCATAACAATTATGGAAGAGGAAAATAAAAAGCAAGTTTCAGCACTTCCTAACAGTTACATGCAAATGGTTTAAAAATAACTCCACGACCCGAATATCCAGCGGCGGCGCGGAGAGAAGATGCACCGATAGAGAGTAGAGGCGAAGAACTTCCTTTTGAAGCGGCGGAGAGATGAGTCGAACAATATCCAGACACATGAGCGTAATTGGGGATTTAGGAAGTTTAATGGTTTTGATAATTTGTAGAGATTGAGGAAGAAGGTACTCAAATTTGGGAGATTGGGGAAGAAATTGGGGATTTTGGAATTGGGGATTTAGGAAGTTAGGAAATTAGGGAAAGGAAATCGGGATTTCTAAACTGGGGGAAGAAGGAAATCTAAAAACAAAGCATAAAAACGGCACCGTATTGCAAACACTTATCAATGTTTGCGGCGTTTAAGATAAAAATGCCGGTAGTGTATAAACATATTGCAGTGTTTAGGATAAAATGCCACTAATAACCACGACAAAACAGTGACGTTTACGATCTTAGTTTACAAATTTTCTTTTCGGCTTTTTCTGAAAAAGGCCAGTAATTCATAACATTTGTGCCGTTTTCTTAAAAATGCCACTAATTAAGCATAGGTGAAAACGGCACCGTTTCCCTGTTCACCATATTTTGTGGTGCTTTGTTTGAAAGTGCCACTAAAACAAAGCCAAAAACGGCATCATTTTTTACACCCCGAAGCATATTTGCGGCATTTATAATAAAAAATGCCACTAAAAGTACACATAAAACGGCCACGTTTTTGCAAACTCTTTTGCAGCGTTTTCATAAAAACGCCACTAAAATTGCTCAAATTTTTCCTCATATTTCATATTTAATCTCTATTTTTTAATATTGAATATAAACCACTTCCTATATTTTAATTTTAATATAAACAAAATATATATTTTATATACTTATATTAAATAATATGGGTATAGTACAAATTAAATGGCATGAATCTTAGTAAATTCCAAATATTGCTTCAGTTATCAATAGTATACCTTAAACCTCAAACCATAAACACACTCTCAACCGTAAGTATAGTTGAAACTTTAATTTTGATTTAATCATACACATTTTAAAAAATAAATACATCAATTTATTTTTATATTGAGTAAATATAAATATTTATGCATGCAATATATAAATAAGAAAAAAATGGTGTTAATTATACCAATAATTGTGTTAATATTTTGCAAGATCTGGATCAAATTAAAGTATACAATTGCACACTAAACTATTGTTCATGTATGCCTTTGGGATTTAACCCATTAATTTTGATATATATATTTTAAAAATAATAATTTATATTTATCTTATTTAGATTTTTATTCTAAAAAATCCAAAATTAAACCCTAAACCGTATACCTAAACATATTAACCCTAAACCACAGACACGAAACACCAACACTAAACCCCAAACTCCAAACCCTAAACTATACACCATAAACCCTAAATTAACCATAAATCCTAGACCATAAAACCCATACCTGGCCTAAACTCTAAACCATATGTAAACCTTAAACCATAATCCTAGACCATATTTTTTGGGGATTCATATCGCCAATGTTACTGTAGTACAAAACATATATATTTTATATGCTTATATTAAATAATATGGATATAGTACAAAATGGCATGAATCTTAGTAAAATTAATCCAAATGTTTTTCAGTCCAAACAATATATATCCTTAAACCTTAAACCCCAAACATAAATATATATGTGACTAAATTTCTAATTAAATAAAATAAGAGAGTGTTTACAAGTTAAGTTAAACCAAAAATATATTAAATTAATACTATCTCTTTTACGATTATATAAGAGAAATTATTTAATATATAAACTAAAAAACAATCATCACATTTAAAACAACTTTAAAATTGTTTTAAATAATATTATTTTAAATTATTATATTAAATAATATCAATGTAGTACAAAATGACATGAATCTCAAAAAAATCAAACTGTTGTACATCCAATTCACATCCAATTCTCCAACAGTATCATTTCCTTGAACCATAAATTAAACGTAGCTAAACCCTAAATATAAATTTTATAAGGGACAAAAGTAATTAAAATAGAATGTTAATGCTTACCTAGACCCTAAAATAAATTAATTTTTTATTAATAACTCTAACCCCTAAAGCCTAATAGCCAAACCCTTAAAACCATAACCCTTAAATTAAAATTTTTTTATGGCGTTTTACAAAAAAAACACCGCTAATGATAGACTTTTTGCGGTGTTTTATAAAAAAATGCCTCTAATGAAGACTTTTTTGCGGCGTTCTAATTCTCGATCTAGCCACTATAGCTTAACCACAAAACGTCGTTGTATTGCTCAACATATTTGCGGCATTTTTGGAGAAGCACCACTAATACTCTTCATTTAGCGGCTTTTTTTTAGAAACGCCGCTAATTATTGATCTTTTGCGATGTTTTTCAAGTAAGCGCCGCTAATACTGATCTTAGGTCTAACCTTTGCGGCGTTTTCCTTCAGATGCCTCTAATGTATAACTTTTGTGGCATTTTTATTTCAAACGCTGCTAAAAGCACCGCTAAATGTCTATTTTGTTGTAGTGAAGCTTTTAAAATAGTTGCGTATTCATGAAAATTTTGTTAAAACGTTTGTTTCTTTTGAAATCTCGAGATATCCTAATACTAGTAGTTGTAAACTGTAACCAATAAATATCACAAATTAAAATAAAATCCATAACAACCATATCTACAATAAAATACCCAAATAAAATTTATAAACCATAAATAAATAAAGCAGTATGAAAGAGATCGTGTGGCCACCACTGAGTCCTCCGCCACTCTAATCCGCCTAAGTCTGGGGATTACTTGTACAAATTAAACAAATGGTTGAGTTTACGTAAACTCAGTGTGTAAACCCCTTGCAAACAATCAAACAGTATGCAACAATCACAGTCTAGGCCTATGCCATTTTCCAGTAGCAGTATCGTTAGGGACCTAGCCTATCTCAACACAGTAATAGTCACACAGTGGGGCCTTAGCCTATTACAGTAACAATATCAATCATCCAGTATACAGTATGTAAGTCCTACCCAACCAACCGCTATACGCCACCTCCTGTCCAACCCTGCACTCATGTGGGGATTAAATCACCCACCCATCCCTACACTTACAAATAGCACCGGTTGTGGCACTAAACAATATTTGCAGTTGAGTTGCCAGTGTTAGGCTCGAAGCCATTAGTAAGCCGTAGCTGTGCTACTAGTATATTAGGCTTAAAGCCTTTCAGTACACTTCTTCCACATATCATCCCATCCCCATGCAATGCAACATATAGTCATGGCATGCTATCACATAGTATCATGCACGTAATCAATATAGAATATTGTAATCATGCTTAGTATACAATCATTCATAAATTATTCAGTCAATTAGGGATCAAAGCATTGCTTACCGACCCCACAGTAGGTTCACAGTCGACTCGGGCAACCTGTGCAACCTTAGTAAACAAATTAGTAAAAATGGGCTCACGCGCCCATGTGGTCTGCTCGTGTGGGCCCACACGCCTGTGTAGCCCACACTGCCCAAATTGGCCTTGGCCATGTGGATCACACGGCCTGGCCCAAAATTCCACACGCTCATGTAGACTACCCGTGTGGGTGCACACGCCCTTGTGGCCCACACAACCCAATTGATCGAGCGCATGTGTTGTACATGGCCTCAGCCGGCCATCACACTGCCGCGTCGTGCACGCACAGCCTGGCTTATCGATCGCTCGCCCATGTTCCGTCACATGGCCTACCACACAGGTAACCACACACTTATGTGGCGTTGACAGAATGGTTTTTTGGCTTTCACAGATTCGTATTTTCTATACAATCGAGTACACACCTGGTATCAAAATGATGCTAAGGCAAGCCCGAGCCCTCTAGCACCAAAATATTGATAAATATACACTCGATTAATAGCTTAGAAATTAAATTCATCTAACCCCAAAATAAGGCAATCATCTTTCGAGTGATATATTTTACCTTCTATCGATTAGCAAAAATTCCACGCCCATAGAACGTCGATAAGTGATAACCAACCCTTCGATAAGCCCCTAATCACCAAACGAATCCTTAGTAACCTATCAATTAATTAATCAAAACATGCAACCGATTGAAGAACAACAGAAACGATTGAAAAGGGAAGACGAAAATGGAAAGGAAGGGAAAACAATTACGTTTATGGCAGCAAAAGAAGAGAAAACGGTAGCAAGGTGAGCCAAAAGAGGAAAACGACAGTCTTTTGGGAAGGGAGAAAATTTTGGTAATGGCAAAAAATAAAATCCCGATAACTCCCTAATCCCCCAATTTACTCTTCCACTTGCCCACTCAAACTCCACTACTCAGAATCCCATTTTACTCAAACACTGCCATGACATCCAGCAAAAATAATTCCCTTGCTCGTGCAGAGATCTAAACTCCAAACCTCCAGCAACTTAGCACTCAACTTAACCACCAGACCAGCAGGCTCATTCTGTTATATTTTTAAACACTTTTCCTTATAAGCCTACTGGCCAGAGATAGGGATTTATTCATATAAAAACAAAAATTTCACCCAAGTCAAGACTTGAACTTGGGACCTCTCACACAAACCCAGAACACATAACCACCAAAGTAGACAGACAGTTGTGTTACACATGCACAAAAACAAACACATAAATTTTGGGGCATTACAACTCTACCTGATAAACGATAAATTATACATATTTTTACCTCATGTTTAGCCCATATTTTGGATGAATTATTATCATTTTTGTGAGAATTGGTGCTCTTAATCTTTTTTTTCATATCTTATACTCAGGAGAGCATAGGGAAGAGAAAAGAACAGAAAATGGACCAAAAACAGAAAAAATAGGCCAAAATGTGAAATCGACACGGCCCAAGAAGTCCCTGCACGGTCGTGCCACACAACTGTGCCATACGGAGATCACACGGTCCAGCCCCCGACAAGGACGGCCAGATCACGGCTGTGTCACCTCAACAGTCCCAAACACAGCCTCTTGTCGAAGTCACACGGGCGTGGCACACGGGCGTGTTCTAGTCGTGAGGAAAAAGAATTTCACTCAGATTTGGATACTTAGGGGCTAAGAAAGCCATTCTAAACTCTATATAAAGACCCCAAGAGGCAACTCTAAAGATATACTCCTTTCTTTCAAGAAAGAGCGCTATAATTCTGCCAACACAAGGAGTGAAAGTAAGGAATTACTCCAAGGAAGGCCGATTGATTCATCCCAGAAGCTAGAGTTCTACATCAAGACAGCGGATCTCCCTAAATTCCTTCAGGGGTTTTTGGGTTCTTTATGTTTTATTATCTTATTTCTTCTGAGATGTTTTCTTTATTAATTATGAACTAAACCCCTCAAATACTTGAGGGGGATGAAACCTAAGGCAGATCTTGTTATTATTTATTCTTGAATTATATGATAAATACTTGAATTGTTCTTAATTATGTGTTCTTCATTCTTGATTTAATAATCCTAGATAGTACTTCAAGAACTTGATGTGCTTAGGCAGAGGAGCAAAAGTCCCTGTTTTAATAGCAGATCTACCATAATTAAGCAGAGTTGCATGCAACCCTAGACATATGGCGACATAAATCTGTCGGATTAGGGTCAAACCTAATAGGGGGATCCATAGATCTGTCAGATTAGGGTCAAACTTTAGTTAACAGCCTAGGCCTAGTTGTTCTTAGCCTCGACGGAGGGATTAACATAAGTTAGGGATCTCTACAGATCAAGTCAAGTGAAGAAATCATCTAGTTCAAGAAGTTAATAATAAGTGAAGTCTAGGTGGATTCTCCCATAAGTATTGCTCATATCAATCAGCTTTTCCCTAAAGTTTTCCCCAATTTACTTTTTGTACACTTTTAGTTAGTCTTAGAATTTGTTTCAATCAATCCTCTTTTATTTTTAGGCTAGATAATAGAAAGGAAGTAAGTATTAGTACTTTCGGTTCCCTTGGGTATGATAACTCGGTCTTGCCGCTAAACTATACTACTGTTCGATAGGTGCACTTGCCTTTAAGATCGTGATATTAGTTAGTTTTTGGTGTGATCAGTTTTTATAAATTTTATTACTTAATATCGAGAGCATATCAAGTTTTTGGCACCGTTACTAGGGAACTAAAATATTAAGAAAACTCGATTTCTATTACTTTGGCCATTACTATATTTATTTATTTCTTTCTTTCCAATTTTTTATTTATTTTTATTTTATTTTAATTTTTAATTTTCTTTGCTTTTTCCTTCTAGGTATTTTTAGTTTATGACTAGAAACAACCCAGCAGGACCATTGCTTTTTGACGAAGATTTAGAAGCGACAGTTCGCAGAACTCGCAGAGAGATTAGACAAAGCCTATATTATCCAGAACAAGATCAAGAACAAAGGCTAGAACCTACAGAAGAGATGGAAGCAAACCAAAACATTCCACCACCTCCCGCAATAGTCGCGCCACCAGCAATTCAAGAAGAAGCTCCTCGCACTATGTATGATTATGCTAAACCTAGTTTGGTTGGTACCCAAACTAGCATTATTAGACCTACTATTGCTGCTAATAATTTTGACTTAAAGCCTAACACTATTCAGATGATACAACAATTGGTGCAGTTTGATGGTTTACAGGACGAAGATCCAAACTCTCACATAGCCAATTTTTTGGAACTTTGTGATACCTTTAAAATTAATGGCATTTCTAATGATGCCATTCGTCTAAGGCTATTTCCATTCTCTTTGAGAAATAAAGCCAAACAGTGGTTAAACTCTTTACCACGAGGCTCAATCACCACATGGGAACAGATGACAGAGAAATTTTTACTTAAATATTTTCCTCCAGCAAAAACAGCTAAATTACGAAATAATATCTCTTCTTTTGTGCAGATGGATTTAGAAACACTATACGATGCCTGGGAGAGATACAAAGATCTTTTGAGAAGATGCCCTCATTAGGGATTACCTTTGTGGCTACAAGTTCAAACCTTTCACAAAGGTTTGAATCCTTCAACAAGGCAAATGATCGACGCAGTCGTAGGAGGAACAATCAACAATAAAACACCCGAAGCAGCTTATGAGTTTATAGAAGAGATGTCACTGAATAACTATCAGTGGCAGGTCACGAGGACAAAGCTGACAAAAGCTGCAGGAGTTTATAATATTGATGCTGTCGCCATGCTCACTAACCAAGTAGAACTTTTAAATAAAAAGTTTGAAAATTTTGTTGGTTCTACGCAGGTACAGCCAGTGATGCAATGCGACGCAACCCCAGGAAATATGTTGAATCCGGACTATTCACCTTATAGACACAGCATGGAAACAAAGCAAGCCAACTATATGGGTAACAATTCTAGACCTTAAAATAACCCTTATAGTAATACTTACAATGCAGGTTGGAGAAATCACCCCAATTTTTCATGGGGAGGACAAGGAAATCAAAGACAACAACCTCCTCTGGGGTTTCAGCAGCCACTACCACAACAAGAGAAAAAGCCGAATCTTGAAGAGATGTTCACCAAATTTATGGCCGTATCAGAAACTCGTTTCCAACACACTGAAATGGCATTTAAGAATCAGCAAGCATCAATTCAAGGGCTTGAGAATCAAATCGATCAGCTTGCAAACTTAATTTCAGAAAGACCACAAGGTGGACTACCAAGTAATACTGAGCCAAATCCCAGAGAACATGTCAAAGCAATTACTCTAAGAGATGAGAAAGTCCTAGCTGAACCAGAAAAGAAATCTATTCCGGAATCTTCAGGAGACAAGGCAGAGGAACCCAAGGAAAACACTTCACCAACACCCAATGAATACCAACCACCCATTCCATATCCGGCAAGTTGAAGAAAGACCGTACAGACGCTCAATTCGGTAAATTTCTTGAACTTTTTAAACAATTACACATTAACTTACCTTTTATTGAAGCGATTTCACAGATGTCGAAGTACGCGAAGTTCCTTAAGGAACTTCTGACAAATAAAAGGAAGTTGGAAGAATTAGCCACAGTGGAACTTAACGAGGAATGCTCAGCTATTCTCTAGAATAAACTACTGGCAAAACTGAAAGATCTAGGGAGTTTTACTATTCCTTGCGTAATTGGTAGTTTACTTATTGATAAAGCCTTAGCCGATTTAGGAGCTAGCATTAATCTCATGCCTTACAAAATGTTCAAGAAACTAGGTCTAGGGGAACCAAAGCCCACTAGGATGAGTATTCAACTAGCTGATAGATCTGTTAAATATCCTAGGGGAATCATAGAAGATGTGCTAGTAAAGGTAGATAAATTTATATTTCCTGTTGACTTCGTTGTGCTTGATATGGATGAGGATATTGAGGTACCTTTAATTTTGGGATGACCATTCTTAGCCACTACTAGAGCTATTATTGATGTAGGGGATGGTAAATTAGTACCTAAAGTTGGTGAGGAAGAAGTCGTTTTTAAAATCTACGATGCCATGAAATTTTCTAAAGAACAAGATGATTCATGTTGTTTTGTTGATATTATTGATTACTTTGTTCAAGATAAGTTTCAGGAACTTTCTATCGCAGACACGTTGGAACTGTGTCTTGTTCAAGGTGGGGGAGAAGATGAAGCCATCACTGAAATTGAAGAACTAAGAAAGGAGTTAGATTCTAATGAAATCATTACAAGACACATAAGTTATGAAAGTATAAAGATGAATGATGAATTGAGACAGAAACCTTCCATTGATGAACCCCCCAAATTAGAGTTGAAGCAACTACCAGATCATCTAGAATATGCCTTTTTAGGGGAAGATTCAACTCTACCAGTCATTATCGCATCAGATTTGAGCATTGCAGAAAAGGAGGAACTACTCCATGTGTTAAGGGAACACAAGCATGCTATAGCCTGGAAAATTTCAGATATTAAGGGAATTAATCTGTCCTTTTGCACCCACAAAATTTTAATGGAAGATGAATTTAAACCATCAGTGCAAGCTCAGAGACGATTGAATCCCAACATGAAGGAAGTCGTAAAAGCCGAGATAATTAAACTTCTAGATGCAGGCATTATTTATCCTATTTCTGACAGTTCTTAGTTAAGTCCTGTGTAGGTTGATCCTAAAAAGGGAGGCATGACTGTGGTATCTAATGACAAAAAAGAGGCAATACCTACAAGAACAGTCACTGGATGGAGAGTTTGCATTGATTATAGGAAGCTGAATGACGCCACTCGAAAAGATCATTTTCCCTTACCTTTTACTGCTCAGATGTTGGAAAAATTATCAGGTCACATGTATTATTGCTTCCTAGATGGCCTCTCTGGTTACTTCCAAATCCCGATAGCTCTAGAAGATCAGGAGAAAACGACATTCACATGCCCATACGGTACGTTTGCTTATCGTAGAATGCCTTTTGGTTTATGTAACGCTCATGCTACTTTTCAGCGATGCATGCTAGCTATCTTCAATGAATTCGTGGCAGATATCATGGAGGTATTTATGGATGATTTTTCAATCTTCGGTAATTCTTTCCAACTTTTTCTTGATAATCTAAAACGTGTTTTGATAAGATGTAAAGAGACAAATTTAGTGCTAAATTGGGAAAAATGCCACTTTATGGTTCAAGAGGGTATTGTATTAGGACATAAAATTTCTAGTAAAGGGATAGAGGTAGACAAAGCAAAAATTGAAACCATTGAAAAATTACCTCCCCCTAATTCAACAAAGGCTATTAGAAGTTTTTTAGGACATGCAGGTTTTTATCGCAGATTTATTAAAGATTTTTCTAAAATAGCCAAACCTTTGACAAAATTGCTAGAAAAAGACGTGCCCTTCAACTTTGACCAAGAATGTCTAGAGTCTTTTAACACACTTAAAGAAAAGTTAGTCAATGCACCGATTATGATTTCATCTGATTGGAATCTACCTTTTGAACTAATGTGCGATGCAAGTGATTTTGCAGTAGGTGCAGTTTTAGGACAACGAAGAGACAAGCACTTTCAACCGATCTATTATGCTAGCAGAACACTGACAGCAACCCAAGCAAATTACACTACCACAGAAAAAGAACTACTAGCTGTTATTTTTGCATTTGATAAATTTATAGCTTATTTGATTTTGTCGAAAGTTATTATTTGTACTGACCATTCTGCTCTTCACTACCTTTTAGCTAAAACTGATGCAAAACTTCGACTAATAAGATGGATTCTATTGTTACAGGAGTTCAATTTAGAAATAAACGACAAGAAAGGAGCTGAAAACTTGGCAGCAGATCACCTTTCAAGATTGGAAAATATGCAGCCCAAGTATCTCGAAAAAATAAATGACTTGTTTCCTAAAGAACAATTCCTATCTTTCGCAGAAACGACAATTCCTTGGTTTGCTGATGTTGCAAATTATTTAGCAGCTAATATAACCCTAAAAGGGTTGACCCATCAACAAAAGAAGCGATCCTTCACTGATGTGAAAAACTACTTTTGGGAGGATCCTTTTCTTTTCTGAATTTGTGCAGATTAGGTTCTTCGACGATGCGTTACAGAAACAGAAGCATACCAGATTTTAAATCACTGCCATTCAGGACCCACAGGAGGACACCACAGTGGAGCTAGAACTATTCATAAGGTACTCGGATCAGGTTTTTACCGGCCTACACTTTTCAGGGATGCCAACAGGTATGTGACCTCTTGTGATAAATGTCAGCGAACAGGTAATATTTCTCAACATAATGAAATGCCTCAGAACTATATACTTTCATGCGAAATATTTGATGTATGGGGTATTGATTTCATGGGTCTATTCCCTACTTCATTTGGGAATAAGTACATACTAGTAGTAGTAGATTATATGTCAAAATGGGTGGAAGCCCAAGCCTTACCTACTAATGATGCTAGAATGGTAGTACAATTTTGGAAAAAACTTTTCTCTCGATTTGGAACACCTAGGATAATTATTAGTGACAGAGGCACACATTTTTGCAATGCCCAGTTTGAGAAAGTCTTAAAAAGGTATGGAGTACACCATAGAACAGCTACCCCTTATCATCCATAAACCAGTGGTCAAGTCGAAGTGACAAATAGGGAATTAAAACGTATCTTAGAGAAAACAATAGAAACAAATAGAAAAGATTGGTCAAGAAAGATAGACGATGCTTTATGGGCATATAGAACTGCTTTTAAAACCCCTATAGGTACATCTCCCTATAAAATTGTCTACGGAAAAAGTTGCCATCTGCCATTTGAACTTGAACATAAAGCATCCTAGGCTATTAAATTTTTAAACCTTGATTTCAAGCTTGCAGGTGAGAAAAGATTAATGCAGTTAAATAAACTAGATGAATGGCGATGCAATGCCTATGAAAGCTCACGACTATATAAGGAAGCCATGAAGCAACGCCATGACAAACGACTGAAACAACCTAAGTAGTTTGAAACAGGTGATCTTGTCCTACTCTACAATTTGAGATTGAGACTTTTTCCTGGAAAACTCAAGTCAAGGTGGTCAGGTCCATTCACTGTTCAAAATGTCTTTCCATACGGCACAATTGAGGTAACTCACCCCAACCACGGTACATTCAAGGTAAACGGCCATAAGCTTAAACATTATAGAGGGGAGAATTTTAACGAAAGAAAGCAGGAGCTTCAGCTCCACGAAATCCCTTCATGATACATCCAGGAAGAGTCGAGCTTAGACTCTAAATAAGCGCTTCTCAGGAGGCAACCCGAGCACTAACTTAGTAATTTTTTATCTATTTTGATTTTAGTATTTTTCATGCATTAAACTAACCCTTTCTAATGCAGAGATTTAGGCCCACACGGCCAGTCCCACGACATGCCCCAGGCTATGTGAACACTTTAAACAGAGACACGGTCGTGTACCAACGCCGTGTATAAACAGAGCACAAATTTTCCCAAAACACAGGCCACCGATAAATAGCCACGACCGTGCGATATGACCGTGGCGACCTTTTGATTTCAACATGGGCTACCAACAACACCCTACGACCGTACGACATGGCCGTGGCAACCCTGCAGTATCAACACGGGCTTGCACAAATCCCCACGCACGTGTCCCTAGCCCGTGGAAGACACTTTCAATTTTCACACAGCCATGGAACATATCACACGACCGTGTGAAACACGAACGCGATCGCACACGGCCATGTATACCATCACTCGACCGTGTGAATGACAAAGAACTGATCTCCCACAGCCGTGTAAAACATTCCCACGGGCGTATGCTTCGAACCAGGCACGCCAAAACCCCCAGATTTTGAAAGACACGGGTAAAATACGACTCACACGGGCGTGTGACATGCCCGTGTGAACCAAAAACTATGAATAGGGGCCACTATTTATTTCCTTCCTCACTCAAAACCCTCAAATCTCCCCCCACCAACCACCATAAGCGCCACCACAGCCCTCAAAACACCACCGCCCTCGAAATCAACCGACCCACGCCCGTGCATACTCGACCCACGACCGTGCAACCTTATATTCGGTTCTATTTTCTCATTTTTCTCATTTATTTTTCAGTTATATTTCATTTTTTTCTATTTAGTTCAATTTTCCTTTATTCTAATTGTTAATTTAAGCATAGAATTAGTAATATTAGGATGAATAATCTAGAATAGTATAGAATATATTAGGATTGCGTGCCATTTAAATTCATTTCTTGTATGCCACTTAAAATTCATATTTGCATGCCATTTTTTCTCATATATTTAGTATAAATACATACTCATATTTCTTAATTTTGTTACAAATCTCAAAATGATTAATTTTTACTATTCAGGTTAATCTTCATTTTATATTTTCTTAGGAACATTATCATTCTAATCTACATTTTAATTATCATCTATCTATTTTACTCTTTAGGACTAATGTTTGTTATTTTATTTCAGATAGTATGTCGTCATCACGCGGTCGGAAAACTGTCGTTCCCGTCTCCAAGAAATGTAAGGGGCCGGGGAGTTCATCATCGAGGCCCACCTCCGAGGTTCGACACCCATTCATCATATTTTCTCAAGCCTCGCAGGAGGAACACTATCAACTCCTCCGAGCCCGCCTTATATCCACGGGCTGTTGCATAGATTGGGGTTACCTCGAGCAGATACAATTTGTGGACGACGTCTGGGCCCTCTTGATGACTGAGCCGTGGGAGCAATTCTTCTAGATTATCGAGCCCACCTACTTAGAACTCACCCTCGAGTTTTGCTCCACCTTCCACCTATAGACTGTGATGACCAGATTCGACGACCCAAGGACGATCCAGTTCCGTTTGGGAGGTCTCGTGCGACACCTTAGCATGCCAGAGTTCGGCTCAGTACTTGGCCTCTACACAGAGCAATTCATGGCAGACGAAGACTTCGCATCCACATCCGACCCATCGACTGTTGGAACGACATAGCCCTGGGGCGTTAGACATATAACCCAGTATCAGCAAGGTGACCGCCCTCGTTCCCTCTCTGAGGTACATTCATACTCTCCTTGCTCACACTCTGACAGGTAGATGGAAGAGCACAGGTGTCGTCAACACTCACGACGTCTACTTCCTATGGTGCATGGTGAACGGACACATCATCGACCTAGCATACTTCATCGCGCACGCCATGCAGCATCAGACAGAGAGGCACCGCAGAGGCATCTTATCCATGAGGCCCTACATCACACGTCAGGCTTGTCACTTCGGGCTCCTCAACACTTCAGCCCAGACATCCTCCTACACCCTGATCGGTCAGATGTCTCCCCAAGGCATCGCGACTATGCTACACATGAGGATGATTGAGCGGAGACCAGGAGGCACCCCCTTCAGTTCCGCCTTGTCCAAGAGGGAGAGGACCCAGAGGACATTGCTGTTGATGTCCTACCATACCACCAGAGGAGGACGCGCCTACCGAGCCACCACCCCCTCGCTGTCCATCTCATGTAGCAGCTGCCCACGCTGGCTTATCTGAGCACTTTTCACACTTTGAGCAGCAATGCTTCCAGCACCTCGATTATATCGACGCCACCTTAGAGCAGATATACCAGCATCTCCGCATCACTCCACCGCTGCGTGATCTATCTGAGGATTAGAGACTTCTATTCCTCCTAACTTTATTTTTATCTTAATTTTTATCTTTATTTTTATTTTAACACTGATCCCTATTTTTACCTTTTCATTGCTTCTAACTTTATTTTCCTTTTTCTTTTTATTTTTACTTTATTTTATCTTTTTTATTATTTGAATATTAGTATTTTTAGAAATTAGTTTATTATTTTCCTTTTATTTCTTTTTATTTTTCATAACGGCCAACCCCTAACAAGTAATCTCCATTGCTCCGAGTTCCCCACGACTAATAAATTCTTTCACAGTTTCAAAGGACCTCTACAGCTCAAATCTCTACGAAAAAAGGAACACCCTGCCACAACTGCCGTCTCTTCCAATTCCAATCTCCGTCTCACTAATCCATCCAAAGCACAGGGAGTTTCAATTCTCTCCCTATCTTTTGATATTATGCTTCTATTGCTACTAATGTTATCCTTGAACATTGAGGGCAATGTACATATTAAGTGTGGGGGGGAAACTTACCTTGAAATCTGATGCATTATTCTCAATTGCATTATCTTTAACCTCCTATTAGGAATTAATTCTGATTGATTTATGATTTTTATTGATATGTTGAGAATTAAGACATAGGTGCTTGTATTTTGAATATTCAAGCTCTAAAACATTAGGGAATCAAGCATGATAAGTTGAAATTTTTGATAACTCCAATTTTTGCATAAGTTCTTGTCCCCAATTCTAAGTATTATCTTGAGATTTGAAATTCGCAGGATTGACATCAAAAGCCATAATTCTGGTGAGATTTTTTAGCCTTTTGAGCATACATTCTTTCGTGCTCACTTTTATTATTGCTTTGAGTGAGTCAATACTGATTTGTTATTCTAGAACTTGCTTTGATTATACATGTCGAGACCACATCGTTGATTTGATATACCAAAATGATAAAGGCACTTAGGATTTAACCCACTTACTCCATAAAAGCTTACCTCCATAAAGTAACCCCTAGTGAACCCCATTGAGCCTAACAACCTTTTCTTTGACTTACCTCTAATATTAACCTATAACCCATTTTTTGAATTCCATTCAATTACTTTGATCCCTATTTTTGTCGAGATTTGAGTTGAACTTATTATCTAGCTTTATTCTCTTTTCCAGATTGTAAAGTTTTATTCAATGTATTGTATCCTAGTTGAATTGATTTAATAAAAAAAACGTATGTATTCAGCTGTAATCTATAATAGTTCAAATAGTTTTTGCATATTTCTATTTTAAGGCTACCAAGGTGGAAATGATGTTATCATAAGAATTAACCCGAAGAATATGATAGAGATTTTTCTAGCTAGATGATTTTTCAAGTTCAATCTCGACTCTAACCCTCTTTTGCAGCCTATGACAACACCCCTAACCAAGCCCCATTACAACCATTGAAAGACCTGTTGATCGATCTATCATATCAATCTACAGTGGTGGAATATGATTTTCTAGCAAGCCTATGGTAATAATTTCTCAGGTTGACTAGAGAGTACTTAATTTTTGAACCCTAAACACTTCGAGTGGATAGAGTGAATCCTTAGTGAAGATGTCAACTTCTGTTAATTAAGATGGAGAGATAACTATTTAGGTAATAGGAAGAAACTTATGTTTCAATGATAAAATTCTCAACTTAAAGTGATTGAGTCTTTAATGTTCTTTTGATTGAATTTTCATTGTATAATTACCTGTGGATTGGTTTGAAACATTATTGATAAAGATTGTAAGTTGAGAAGAATGATTCTTTATTAGGGATTGGGATTTTGCTTGAGGACAAGCAAAGGCTTAAGTGTGGGGGTTTTTGATAAACGATAAATTATACATATTTTTACCTCATGTTTAGCCTATATTTTGGATGAATTATTATTAGTTTTGTGAGAATTGGTGCTCTTAATCTTTCTTTTTCATATCTTATACTCAGAAGAGCATATGAAAGAGAAAAGAATGGAAAATGGACCAACAACAGAGAAAATGGGCCAAAATGTGAAATCGATACGGCCCAAGAAGTCCCCGCACGGCCGTGCCACACGACCATGCCACACGAAGATCACACGGTCTAGCCCCCGACAAGCATGGTCAAACCATACGACCGTGTCACCTCAACAGTCCCAAACACGGCCTCTTGTCGAAGTCACACGGGCGTGGCACACGGGCGTGTTCTAGTCGTGAGGAAGAAGAATTTCCCTCGGATTTGGATACTTAGGGGCTAAGAAGGCCATTCTAAACTCTATATGAAGACCCCAAGAGGCAACTCTAAAGATATACTCCTTTCTCTCAAGAAAGAGCGCTATAATTCTGCCAACACAAGGAGTGAAAGCAAGGAATTACTCCAAGGAAGGCCGATTGATTCATCCCAAAAGCCAGAGTTCTACATTAAGACAGAGGATCTCCCTAAATTCCTTCAGGGGTTTTTGGGTTCTTTATGTTTTGTTATCTTATTTCTTCTGAGATGTTTTCTTTATTAATTATGAACTAAACCCCTCAAATACTTGAGGGGGATGAAACCTAAGACAGATCCTGTTATTATTTATTCTTGAATTATATGATAAATACTTGAACTGTTCTTAATTATGTGTTTTTCATTCTTGATTTAATAATCCTAGGTATTACTTCAAGAACTTGATTTGCTTAGGCAGAGCAGCAAAAGTCCCTGTTTTAAGAGCAGATCTACCATAATTAAGCAGAGTTGCATGCAACCCTAGACATAGGGCGATATAAATCTGCCAGATTAGGGTCAAACCTGATAGGGGGATCCATAGATCGAATTAATGCAACCTAGGGTGTTAATTAATAAAGAAACTTTAGTTAACAGCCTAGGCCTAGTTGTTCTTAGCCTCACCGGAGGAATTAACATAAGTTAGGGATCTCTACAAATCAAGTCAAGTGAAGAAATCATCTAGTTCAAGAAATTAATAACAAGTGAAGTCTAGGAGGATTTTCCCTTAAGTATTACTCATATCAATCAGCTTTTCCCTAAAGTTTTCCCCAATTTACTTTTTGTGCACTTTTAGTTAGTCTTAGAATTAGTTTCAATCAATCCTCTTTTATTTTTAGGCTAGATAATAGAAAGGATGTAAGTATTAGTACTTTTGGTTCCCTTGGGTACGATAACTCGGTCTTGCCGCTAAACTATACTATTGTTCGATAGGTGCGCTTGCCTGTAAGATCGTGATATTAGTTAGTTTTTGGTGTGATCAGTTTTTATAAATTTTATTACTTAATATCGCGAGCATATCACTACCCCCTAAAAGAAAATTTCAGCCTCGAAATTTTGCCTGATCAGAATAGATAAGGATACTGCTAACGCATCGGATCCTCAGGCTCCCATGTGGCCTCCTCAGTGCTAAGATTATGCCATAGAACCTTAACCAGTGAGAATGGCTTCTTACTTAGAACCTTTACATTGCGATCCAATATGTGCACGGGCTCCTCCTTAAAGTTCAGATCTGGCCTAACCTCGATCTCCTCAACAGGGACAATATACGCAGGATCAGAGTAGTAGTGCCTCAACATTAAGACATGGAAAACATCGTGAATTTGATCCAACTCTGGAGGTAGCTCGAAGTAGCAAGCAACCGGTCCCACTCTGTTCAGAATGTAGTAAGGCCTAATAAACTTAGAGCTCAACTTGCCGTTGCGTCCAAACCTCAGTACTTTCTTCCATGGTGAGACCTTGAGAAAAACAAAGTCCCCCACAGAATACTCAATCTCACGAAGCTTGTAACACCCTTTAAAATAGGGTATGAGGCATTACTGGACATAAACACATGCAATCATATAAAACCGGGTCATAAATTTGCGTTCAACTTTAAAACTTTTCACATTTCAACTTAAAGTCCCTAATATGGGCCTACGAAGCCCAAATCATGCTTTGGAGACGGTTCGAGACCAAAGCAAGAACTTTAGAAAACTTGAAAAACAACTTCACGAAAAATAGGGGCACACTCCCGTGTGGTATTAGGACACAGCCCTGTGGCTCGCATGGCCATGTTCCTAGCCCGTGCACTAATCTGACTTATCGTTGCGAACAAACTTACGTCACACATAGATATCACCACTCATTCATCCACATATGTAAGCATACACATCCTTGAAATGCATCACTATGGACTTATAATATAGTCAATATACCAACATCAAATGGCCTTACATATGAACTTTCAAATATCATAGGCCAACATTTGTTAGTTTGATAGTGTGATAGGTTCTTTGGCAACTTCCAACCTGAGCTAACCTGAGGACATTATAAACACAGAAAATAAACGGAGTAAGCTATATAGCTTAGTAAGTTGGTATCTAAATAATAAGCAATTTATTAACATGCTTTTACCAATTCTCAAAATATGTTCTCAAGATAATACAATAATAATTGCACATAGTTCCACTATTTACTCATGTTCATCTCAAGCTATCTACTTGAGTCACAGTCACTAAATTATTTATATCTTGAGCTACAAAACTCAAAATTAAGATCTACTAATTTTTTTTGAAACTAGACTCACATATATTCTTACCATAAAATTTTTAGAATTTTTAGTTTAGCCAATAAGTACAGTTTATTCTTTAAATTCTCCCCTCCTCTGCTATCAGATAGTTTTGACCCTCATCACTAAAAATTAATTATCTCATAGTACGGGATTTGGATGATGTTCCCATTTGTTTATCTTGAAAGTATACTCATTAATAATTTTAAACATATAAACTCTAACCCATAATTATTTTTATAAAATTTTTAATGATTTTCCAAATTCAAAATAGGGGATTCTGAAATCATTCTGACCCTGTCTCACAAAAACTCAAATATCTCATAATATGAAATTCTTTTCTTACACAGTTTCTTTTATGTGAAAATAGACCCAATAAGATTTAATTTCACATCTTATTTAACTTCTAATTCAATTTCCAAAATTTTTGGTGATTTTTCAAACTTATACAACTGTTGCTGTCCAAAACTGTTTTATTGCTAATTTTACTCTCTCATGATTTTTTTGTTTCAACTTCCATTTACACATACATAACACAAAAACATATCTATTACTAGCCATTTACAAATATTTACATGCCATTCATTGGCCAATTTAACCTATACATCAACAACAAAAGTTTAAAGAAATCATGTCTCAATTTAATTTAGCCTAAAAGCCCCACACATGATCATCAATCACATTTACCACATATTTATACATCATAAGCATAGACCTATAATCACAAGGTGATCACAAGATCATTCTCATAGGTATAACTTACACATTTGTATTCTTACCAAAATTCGATCACATATCGAGCACATTGCTCGTGAGTGTACACATACATATACCTACATTTAACCATCACATATTCATATTAATTTGCACTTTAGTCATTTTCTCGTTGAACATATCGGAATATTAATGGATCCATTGGAAGTTTGTACATAAGTGCCACACTTGTAGCCAAAGCTACTTCACATCGCTTTTCACATAGAGGCTCATTCTCGAGGTATTCACTTCCACGGGTCTGCTCACACAAGCTGTCGATCATTAGTTGCGACTCAGTGCTGCTCACACAAGCTATCAGGTATCCGCAACACATGCTGGATTACCCAGCCACTAGTAGGACGTATAGACTAGCACCCAGATCGCTTATCTGACTTAGCACATTGCCATGGACTTATTTCACTTAGATGCCATGGACTTATTTCACTTAGCACATTGCCATGGACTTATTTCACTTAGCACATTGACATGGACTTATTTCACATAGATGCCATGGACTTATTTCACTTAGCACAATGCGATGGACTTGTTTCACTTAGATGCCATGGTCTTATTTCACTTAGATGCCATGGTCTTATTTCACTTAGATGCCATGGACTTATTTCACTTAGATGTCATGTTCTTTTACAGTCAATTCATATTTCATTACGCAACGATCGTGATCGATCCAGCGTTTTTACTCAATTCGAATGTTTACTTTAATTTTCACAATTTAATCAAATATATAATAATGTTGCATAATTAACACAAATCAATAACATTTATTAACATACGAACTTACCTCGACCTAAAATGGCAAAAAGAACCAAATCGTCCAATACTCGTTTTTCCCCCGTTCTAAGTCCAAACTTTGATTTTCTTGATCTATAATATCACATTCGACTTATTAAATTACTATACTGTTCAAATCAGTCCAAAAATCATTATGACAAAGTTACATTTTTGCCCCTAAAGTTTTACATATTTACAAATTTGCCCCTAGGCTCGTAAAATGAAATGTATCCATTTTTCTCAAACCCAAGCCTAGCCGATTCATATTCCATCTTATAGAAACCTAATTTTTCACTAAATCACATTTTCTACACATATTTTACAACATTTACAAATAGGTCCTTTTATGCAATTTCATCAAAAATTACTTAGTAAAAGTTGCTTATCATACTCTAAACTTTCATATTCTTCATAAAACATCAAAACACATGCATGTCATCCATGGGTAAATTTTTAAACACAAACCTTAGCTCAAAATAATGGTAGAAATAGCTAAACCAAGTTATGAGGATCTCAAAAATGTAAAGAACATTAAATGCAGGGCTAGGATGCACTTACTATTGAGCTTGAAAGCTTGAAAAACCCTAGCCATGGTGTCTTCTTTTTATATTCGGTCATAGGTAGAAGATGGACACCAATTTGGCTTCATTTTCCATTTTTAATTCTTTTAATTTACTAAATGACCAAAATATCCTGCATTAAAACCTTTGGTATTTTATCCTTCTTTGTTCATTTTAGTCCAAAGTAAAATATAATGGTCTAATTGTCATTTAAGGACCTCTAATTTAAAAACACAATACAAATAAGTACCTTAGCTTCTACAACTCACATTTTTCACATATTGCAATTTAGTCCTAATTATCAAATTGGAAATCCAACAATAAAATTTCGTAACGAAAATTTCACACAATAACTCGATCACACTATAAACTTTAAAACTTAATCGTAATAAATTTGTCTACCTCGAATTCATGGATTTTGAAACCACTGTTCTGTTTAGGCCCTAATTCGAGCTGTTACAACGGTTCAGATCCGCATATGACTTTTGTCTATTAGATGCCACTTTCAGTCAGTCTCGAATCAATCTAACCTTATCCTTTGCCTTAGAAACCAGTTCAGGACCCAAAACACGTCGCTCACCCAACTCAGTCCAACATAAGGGAGTGCGACACTTACGACCATATTGTGCCTCGTATGTTTCCATCTGTATGCTAGACTGATAGCTATTATTATAAGCAAACTCCGCTAGTGGTAGATAATCCTCCCAACTGCCTCAAAAATTGATAGCACAACTCCTCAACATATCCTCCAATATCTGAATCACCCTCTCAGATTAACCATCAGTTTGAAGATAGAACGTAATACTGAAGTCCAACCTTGTACCCAGGGCTTCATGTAGCTTTTTCCAAAATCGAGACATAAAATGAGGATCCCTATCAGAGATGATCGAAATCGAAACCCCTATGCAGTCTCACTATCTAGGAAACATAAAGTTTAGCCAGCTTCTATAGAGAAAAGTCAGTACGAATCGGTATGAAGTGGGCAGACTTAGTCAATCGATCCATGATAACCCATATTGAATCCTTCTTAGTAGGCGTTAGGGGTAACCCACTAACGAAGTCCATAGTCACTCTCTCCTACTTCCAAAGCAGAATCTTAACCAGCTGAAGTAACCCTGAAGGTAACTCATGCTCGGCCTTAACCTGCTGACGTGTTAAACATTTACTCACAAAATTGGTAACCTCTTGTTGAAGACCTGACCACTAATTTAACTCATGAAGGTCTCTATACATCTTATTTCCACCAAGATGCATAGCATAAGGGCTACTATACGCCTCTTTTAGATCGACTACCTCAAATCCATGTCTTTCAGTACATAGAGTTTCCCACGAAAATGGAGTACCCCTTTACTATTCATTCCAAAATCTGAGGTATTACCACTCTCAACCTGTTAAAAACGAAGACCCGGTGACTCGTCCTCGAACTGTTTACCCTTAATCTGTTCAATCCATGTCGGTTTAACTTGAAGTTCAACTGACAGACTACCATCATCAAATAAACTAAGGCAAGTAAACATTGCCCTCAGATCAGTTACAGCCCCACGACTCAGCGCGTCGGCCACCACATTGGCCTTACTAGGGTGGTACTCAATAGTACAGTAGTAGTCCTTTAGTAGCTCAATCCATCGATGATGCCTAAGATTTAGCTCCTTCTGAGTAAGGAGATATTTGAGGCTCTTATGATCCGTGTAAATGACAAACTTCTCACCATATAGATAATGCCTTTAGATTTTGAGTGCGATACCACCGTGGCCAACTTCAAGTCATGCGTCAGATAATTCACCTCATGAGTCTTAAGTTGACGAGACGCATACACTACAACCTTACCCTCCTGCACTAACACACATCCCAAACCAACATGTGATGCATTGCTGTAAACAGTGAACTCTTTACCAGGCTTTGGCTGTATCAAAACAGGGGCCTCAATCAGTATAGCCTTAAGCTTCTCAAAGCTCTCTTGCTGCCCTTACATAGTAGCTTAGTCAAGGGCACTACAATTAGAGAAAAGCCCTCTACAAATCGTCGATAGTACCTTGCTAGTCCTAGAAAACTGTGAATCTCAAATACAGTCTTAGGCTGTTTCCAATCAACACCGCCTCAATCTTTTGAGGATCGACCCTAATCCTCTCAACAGAAAACACATGGCCCAGAAATGTTACTTCACCTAACTAGAACTCACATTTACTAAACTTGGTGTATAGTTGTTGTTCTCGCAAAAATTGCAAAACCACTCTAAGCTATTCATCATGTTCATCCTGAGTCCTTGAATATACTAGTATGTTGTCAATAAATACCACTACGAATCGATATAGGTAGGGTTGGAACACTCGGTTCATCAAATCTATGAAAGTTGCCGGTGCATTAGTCTGTCCAAATGGCATCATTAGGAACTTGTAATGACCATAGCAAGTCCTAAATGTTGTCTTATGTACGTCAGCCTCCTTTACCCTTAACTGGTCATACCTTGATCGGAGGTCAATCTTAGAGAAAACGAAAGCTCCTCGGAACTGGTCAAACAGATCATCTATCCTCGGCAGGGGATGCTTATTCTTAATGGTTAGTTTGTTTAGTTGCCAAAAATTGATGCACAATTGCATGGATCCATCCCTTTTCTTACAAACAGTACCTATGCTCCCCAAGGAGACTGTAATACCTTGAATTTGGGCCTAAAAGAATTGGGCCTTGAGTCTAGGTTCGGATAAAAGAAAACCTGAATAATTGAGAAGTTTTAAATATTATTGTTATAAAGAAAAAAATTATTATTATTATTGATAAAATATCACTGTTATTATTATTGATGTTTTAAATTTTTATGACAATTATAATTATTATTATTAGATAAATATATATAATTTTATTGTTATTAATTTGGTGTTTAAATTTAGTGTTTAAATAAATTATGAATGATTTATAGTGAGGGAAAAGTCTTGGGTTCAATCCAATACTCTAGCAAATAAATCAATTTTTGCTTCTTAGGGAAAATCTAGGCTTAAGGCCTTATAAATTAGTTGGGCAAAAACTGGGCATAAAGGAGCGTCTGGCCCAGTGGTTAGGCATGTTAGGCAGTAGGAGGACGAGCTAGGGTTCGGCTCCCAGCATGTGCAAACTGTTTTATTTTTTTTTTAAGTAAGCAGGGGTGCGACTAGATAGGGTTTAAGAGTAGCTGCAACCGGATTATGCCACAAGGAGCACCTGTGGCGTAGTGGCAGCAACACGTTAGGCACTCCAATAAGACGCGGGTTCAAGTCCAGGCGCAGGTAAATTTTAGTTTTATTTTTAAATGGACGAGGCTTCAGTAGGTAAGGGTTTAAATTAAATGTGACTATAATAGGTTAAAGAAGAAGTCGCAGCACAGTGGCCAGCAGCGTGCTAGGTTACCTGGAGGTCCCGTGTTCGAGCTGAGGTACGCGCGGGAGGATGGCCTTTTTGCTGTGCGTGCATGGAAGGAGCCATGCGACACTGGAGGACTCGTAGCAGTGTGCTGTATGGGAGTCTTGTGGTGCAAGCGGTGGATAAGGCTGCTAGGTGGTTGGATGGAATCCAAATGCTAAATTCAAGGAGTTTGAATTTAGGAAGAATTTTTGTATCATTCAGCTATAGGAAATAAGTGCTGATTGTTTTTATTTTTTCCTTAATGAATGGTTTTCTTCTTCATTAGTTAGGGAATATTGTTAGTATTAGTCGACTTTGATGTTATCTTTTTCAATCGGTTTTTATTCCTTTATTATTTTTACGCATCTACTCTTCTTTTCTTCATCTTTTGTTGCCTTTTCTAAAACCGAAATCTAGGTGTAATCCCTTTTCTTCTTCATTTATCTACTTTTCGTTCTAAATTGAAACTCTCTTCTCTTAAATCGAAACCCTACTCTTCCTTCGATCTATTTAGCCGAATCTCACAACTCTTGAAACCCTTATCGAAACCCTCTCTTTTTATACAACTTCCATCTTCTTCTTCTTCATTATTTTAAAAGCTGAAATCTCCATATTCTTAGTGATTAGGGAATTAAACTCTAGATCTATTCCTTACCCGCGTTTAAGTTAGATTCACAGCAGATCTGAGATTTGAAAAGGGTTGGAAACGGTTCTAACAAGTACGTCTTTGATGGTAAGTATTCGGATCTTATTTTTCATTATTTAGTAATTCGAGAAAAAAGCCAAAAATCCCTAAATACTAAGGGAGGCTGTCAACTTGGCTAGGAGTGTTTTCAAATGTTGTATTCAATTTTATGTGTGTTAGTTGGCAAAGGAGGTGATCAAGCAAGGAGTTTGGAAATCGAGGACGTTCAAGCAACAAGATCTAGGTCTAGTGGATCTAGGTCTAGTGGATCTAGGTCGACAAAGGTAAGAGCTTTAGGGCCATTATGGATGATGGTCGAATATGTATGTTAGGATGATGGTGAGTATTCGATTTGGTTTAAATATTAGCATGATCTAATCTGTTAAGTGATCGATTGTAGGAGAAGGCACGTAGGAGATCTCACCGGTACAATCGCAAAACAGGTGTGTATCGAAATCCCCTATTGTGGTTCAATTCGGCAAAAGTCGAAAATCTGAAATGCCGAAATTCTGACATTTTGTGGGCTTGCGAGCGTAGGAGTGCTCGTGGGTTGATTAGAAACGTTAAGATTCGGTAATCGGGATTGGTGAGACGAATGAGTGTGCAATTTCGTGCACTTCGATAAGTTGGGCCTCGATGGGCTGAATGTGGGCCTAATGGGCTTTCGAGCCCATATAGGTAAAAATAGGCGGTTGTAGTATTCTGATAGACTGTAGGACCAAAACTGCCGAAATCGGTAAATCGATCGTAAAACGTGGACTAAATGGGCTTAAGTTTGTAGTAGGGCCCATCAGGGGTTTTAGGGCCCAATAGCTAAAACTGTTAAACTAAGTTAAATAGTGTAACACCCTGAATTTGGGCCGAGAAGAATTGGGCTCTGAGTTTAGGTTCGGATAAAAGAAAACCTGAATAAATTGAGAAGTTTTAAATATTATTGTTTTAAAAAAATTGATTGAATTAAATTATTATTATTAGAAAATTTTTCTGTATTTACTATTATTATTATTATATTATTATTACTATTATTATTACTATTATTATTGATAAAATATTTTTGTTATTATTATTAATGTTTTAAAATTTTTATGAAAATTATAATTATTATTATGAGGTAAAATTATTATTATATTTGAAGTTTTTATTTATTAGATAAAAAAACATATTTATAAAATTATTATTGTTATCATTATTATTTTTTTATTTAAAAATATGTATGATATTATTATTGTTAATTTAGTGTGTGAATAAATTTTGAATGATTTATAGTACGGGAAATATTTTGGGTTCAATCCAAAACTCTAGAAAAAAATTAGTTTTTGCTTCTTAGGGGAACTGGGCAATAAGGCCTTAAAAATAAATTGGGCAAGATTGGGCATGAAGAAGCGTATCTGGCCCAATGGTTAGGCGTGTTAAGGCAGCAGGAAGAGGGCTGGGGTTCGACTCCCAGCATGTGCGAAAGCATTTTTTTTTTTTAGGTATCAGGGAACGACGCAAGGAAGCCTTATAATTAGTTGGGGTTAAAAGGTAACATAAAGGGAAACTCGGTCCAGTGGCAAAGGCGCTAGAAGTATGGAGGTGTGCCTGGGTTCAAGGCACGGTACACGCATAGCTGCTTTTATTTTAGAAGTCAGATTGGCGTTAAGGAGGCTTTAAGAGAAGTTGCGATAGGATTATGCCACAAAAAAGCTTGTGGCACAGCGGCAGCAGTGCGTTAGGCACTCCACAGGGGCACGGGTTCGAGTCCAAGCGCAGGTAAGTTTTACATTTTATTTTTTAAATGAGCGGGACTTCAGCAGGTATGGCTTATAATTAAATGTGACGGTATATTATTGAAAGAAAAAGCCCGTCCCAGTGGTCAGCAGCGTGCTGGGTACCCTGGAGGTCCCAAGTTCGAGTTGGGGCTTGCGCAGGAAGAGTCGTGCGGGATTAGAGCGTTTCCTAGCAGCAGATTCAAGCGGTGGGGGCTACTATTAATCGGTGGAAAAGTTTGAGTTCCACTCAAACTTTGTTTTTGTTTTTTTAGCTAAAATCAAGGAAGAAATTGAAAGCAATTCAAATTTGTTTTGGATGGAATTTAAATCTGGTGGTAGGAAAATTCAAGGAGCAATTAAGTGAATTTAAAATGGATAGGAAGCTTAGGTAAAGGAATTTGTTTTAGATGAAGAGAAAGTGTTAGCCGAATTTGTTTTTTCTTTTCAATCGGTTTTCATTTTATTTTATTTTTGGGTTGTTCCTTTTTTTTTCACGAAAATCTTCTACCCTTCTTTCTTCTTATTTTTCTTTCTTCTTTTTCCTTTATCTCATCTCTCCCCTTTAATAATTTCTTTCAAACCGAACCTATACCGTCATCTCCTCTCTTCTATTATTTCTAGTTTCTCTTTCTCTTTTCTTCATCAATCCATCTCAAAAGTCCATAAGCCAAATCCTCTAGAAGTCGAATCTCTCATATTTTCTTCTAACCGAAACCTTCATGACTTGTAGTGTTTCAAAAGCCGACTGTAGAGCGTAAACGTGGCTATTCTCGTGTTCATGATTAGAGTTATTATGGATCGGGATTAGATCGTTTTCTAAGAGCACTTCCTTGGCAGAATAATGTTGTGGTAAGTGTACAAACCTTGTTCACTCATTAATTCATAATTGAAGGAAAAGCCGAAACCTTTTTGGGTAGTTAACGTTAGAGGCTTAAGGCTCCTAAAGTCTCATTCTTTGGTTCGTATGTGTTTAGTAAGGCGTAAGGGTGATTCGTCAAGGAGTATTGCGGAGTGTCACTTGGGCAGCATATGGCTCTAGTGGTTGGAAGTCGACAAAGGTAATGCTAGGGATTGTTTTGGGCTATGGCCGAATATGGGAAAGTGTATAGTGGGTTGGTATAGTCAATTGTTAGACTAATTTATTAATGACCGATTGTAGGCTTTACGTGTAGGGATCTCGTCAACGATTCGACATTAATTAGGTGTGCAACAAACCCTCTTTAGTAGCTTAACTCAATATATGCCAAAAAGCCGAAATGCTAAAATTTTGGCATTTCGAGAACTCGTGAGTATGCGAATGCTCATAGGTTAGTTAGATACGCTAAGTTCGATGATCAGGATTGTAGGAATAAGTAAGGGCACAATTTTGTGCATCACGGTAAGTTGGGCCTCGAGGGGCTAAAATCGGGCCCAATGGGCTTTCGGGCCAATTTGGGTAAATTTGGTAGAAAATGGATTCTGAATAAATTGCACATTAAGACAGTTAATACCATTATGGAATATAGGCTAAATGGGCTTAGATGACTAAATCAGCTACGTAGGGCCCATTAGTGGTTTTGGGCCTAATAACTCGGTTTTGCTAAAATGGGCTAGAATCGCTGTTTAAACACTTGGAATTGTTGATAATTGATAATGAGCATGTAAACCCTAATAGTTGATAAAATTACTAAATTACCCTTAAAATGCTAAAACTACTATTTTGCCTTAGGTGAAAATGACCATTATACCTCTAGGGTTATGTTATGATTAAGATGCATTTGATACTGTTTTGTACATGATATGCCATGATATATCAAACATGCATGGGTTGGGTTTTATATGAATGGAGGAAGTGCTAAAGGGCTTTGCCCCAGTTTACCGAAAAAGGCTTTACCCCAGTTATTAAAAGAGGCTTGGCCTCCAGTTATATGATAAAGCAGCTATGCTGCCAGTGGAGAGTTTGGTTGGGTGGGTTGAGTTATTTCCCACATGGAGAGCTTGGTTGGTACAGGTGGAGAGTAGCGGTTAGGTGGGTTGATAGTTTCCCCACATATGGATATGGGTTTGCATACATGTATTGAGATTTACATGTATTGTTGAAATGGGCCAGTGGGCCATACCGTTTACAGAATAAGGCTTTGGCGCAGTGAGTTATATATGAAAAGGGGCTAAGGCCCAATAACCGATATATGAAAAAGGCTTCGGCCTAGTGACAGATGTAACACCGCTAATCCCGTATCCGTCGCCGGAGGGATTATGAGGCATTACCAGAAAAATACTAAATTTTTTGTCTATACTCTATTTGCATAATTCATATTTGTACCTTTTCGGATAATAGCCTGAGCATATAAATATAACAAATTCAATTGAAAAGTATAAGTTCATATGTATGTCTACTCCACATGATTTCAAGTACTCAATAGTTTAAAACATATGCATGATAAATTCACATTTAGCCGATTATACATGTTAAATAAAAGTTACTAATCATATGGTAATGTTATTAAACCTAAGCCAAATGCACAACCTATGTATTAGAACCGGATATGCATATATACACATTTCATCCAATAGGTACATCAAATCACAAAATGTTTCAAGCACTTTTCAATCATACATCAAATACATCTTCAACATGTAACATCTTATTCATTCATGTCATTTATTGAAATAGGAAATGCCGAATATCATCAACCAAGTACCAAATGTTCTCATGAATAAAATCATCTACGCAACCTATAGTCCATTCAGTTCTACTCATGCTTCATATCCATATTATCAAGATCCAAATTATAGTTTCTAATATGCACCATTCAATTCATACACATTTACCGCATGCACACACTCATTCCAAACTTTCCACATTTAAACATTCTTGATCACATTCAACCCACACATGCTTTCCTTACATAAACCTCAAAATGCACTATATATATATATATCAAGCATTTACAACCGAATGCACATAGCTTTCACATTCATCTACAACCAAAATTATCAAGCTTAAAATCCATATTCAAATAAAAGATAACATAGCAAGCCATCTTCGCATGGCTATATATATATACATCATCAAAACAATGCTTAATTATCATCAAAAGTTAAGCCTATACATGCCATATTCAAAGTTTAGCTACTAAGTACCGAAAGAGCTTTCATAGTGTGGACGACTTCGATCTTGTGATTCCCGAAACCGTAGCCAACGAACGAGATCTATAAAATAGAAAATTTAGACAATAGAGTAAGCATTTCTTTGCTTAGTAAGTTTTAAGCAATGAACTCATTTGAAGTTAAAGCATAGTTCTATTAATGCAAAACCTCTTTACTTTGGCCGAATATAACCATGACTAAAATACTACTATCTTTCATCCATGACATTTTCACTTCTTTTAAACATCAATTTGAATCACATAGATAATTTCATTTTATCCATCTAAATTCTCCTTTGACCGAAAGCATACATTGCAATTACAATGCTAAACTTAAGCTTATACACATGCTCACATATTCATGTAGCCTCACATTTTAATCTAATATGCTCGTATACTAAAGATCTATCTTCATATAATTCCACTTGGATTGAAATTCACACATCATAAGTAAGTCTTAGACTTTCATGTAATCTTAAACATTAGCCAATGCATCACTATCCAAATGTATTCATAATCTAAAACGAATCAATTTCACAATGAGTACGAGGTACACACCTGACAAACTTAGGGTGATGAGCACATTTGTTTAAGATTATTACAATATAAATCACGTATTTCCAGCATGAATGCCTTCAGGCTTAGCCCGGTTAAAACACTAGCACTACAGCCCTTCGGGACTTAGCCCGGATATAACACCGGCAATGAATGCCCCTCGGGACTTGGCCTGGATATAACACTGGCACGAATGCCCCTCGGGACTTGGCCCGAATATAACACTGGCACGAATGCCCTTCGGGATTTGGCCTGGATATAACACTAGCACGAATGCCCTTCGGGATTTGGCCCGCATTTAGCTCACTGAACCTTTATGCATACATAACCATCAGGTATACATTTCACAAAATCTATTACAATTGAAATCACTTACCTCATTCACATATTAACACATAACGTAATAATTCCATTTAATATTTGGTCTATAGACACATACATGGATCACATATCAAGTCAAGTATCATAGCTTATATTTCTAAGAAACTTTCGGCTATTTGCCATATTCACCAATCACTTTGCATCAACCATATTCAACAACGTCCATTGGCCAAAATCCATTAAATACATGTATATATATATATATATATAAGTATATCATGTTTTATCAAGTCATATGTTAGGTTTCATTACTCAAAACTTACCTCGAACTTTTTCTAAATAGTTACGGTTTGACTATTCCGTGACTTTAGCTTTCCCCTTATCCAATATTGCCCCTCTATGCTATTGAGCTAGATTAAACAATTCAATTTTTATTAAACACTCATACATTTCACTTGATTAATACACTTTCATTCAAAACAAAGAACACACATGCATATATGCTATGAAATACATTCGGCCAAACACAATTTCACTACAAGTCATATCTAAAACATTAATTTACTCAAGTATATACCCTTTTAACCAAACTAATTAAGCCTGACACAATCGTTATCATTAATAACTCACATTCGAACAAAGCTCAAACATATACGACCACTTTGGTAACTTCATGTCGTCTTTTAGTAAACTTAATATTCAAAGCCGTACATTCATCTATATTTTCTTAATCCAAAATCGACTATCACACATGTTTTGACCACCACTAAAGCTCACATATAGACTAAATTTTCTTAGCTTCCATTCGGCTCACTAGAACTATATTAATCAATTCTCATTTTATTAGCAAGAACACGGCAAAGTTAATTTCCCCAAATCAACTATCATCAATTCATTCTTTCCCCCAAGGACATAGTTAAAAGTAAATAAACAATTTAAGCCACACAAAAGCATGATTCCACAATTAGACCTATCATTCCCTATTCCATTGATTTTTAACAAAATTTTACTTAGTAACTTCTCTCTTTAAATATATTCATCAACTAAGCAAAAAACCCCATTACACTAGCCGATTCTAACCATACTAAATTCAAATCCCATATTCGGTCATCCTATAAGCACATATTAGAAATTTAGTTAATGTTTTCAAATCCAAGCACATGTTCCTCATTTAATTCAAAGTACTGAATGCCACAAGTAGTGACTACTTAGTTTTCTTACTACCACAATCCAATTCATACATCAAACATAAGATTATAGCAACTCACACCCTATATTGATCATTCGATTTTACTATCACATTTTTCTCAAGTTGCCGAATGTGGTAATGCTCATCAATCCAAAATTCAAAATCGTATGTTGGCTACAATATGAACTCAAGAATCACATTTTAAAATAAATTTACTAAGAAATACATTACTAACCTTTAAAGATCTTGAAACACCATAGCCGAATGCTCACAATTTCTTTCTATTCTCTTACTCTTTTGTTTCAGCCAAAGAAAGACAAATATGAAGTTTATTTGTTTAATTTCCTATCATGCATGAGTTTATTTATCAATTTACCATAATAGACATCATAAAATTATAACCTTCTCACTATCCCATGGCCGAATGGTCCATGCATATATCCCTTGGTTTATTTGTTTCATAAACCCTCCAACCTTACTAATTATGTCTCATTCGGCATTGAAATTCAACCCCCACATTTTTCTTTTATTCAATAAGATCCTGTTAGGTTAATTTATAACTCAAATAGCAAAATTAAGACACGAGGCTTTCACATGATATACTTCACAAAACAAGAACACCGAAATTAACATTTGATTATTTTTCTGAATCGGTTTGGTGATCCCAAAACCACTTCCCGGCTAAGGTCTAAATAGGGTTGTCACAACAGATGAGATTGAATCAGGGCTTAGGCCCAGTATGCTTGTGTGATGCGGGCTCTGAAAAGGGCTTTGTTGCACACTGTGTTTCCAAACTCACCCCTTTCCTTTTATCCATGCAGGTGAGCCTTAAGTTAGTGGACTTGAAGCTGGGAGGGATTCAGAGTGGCCACATGGACTGGACTGTTGGATTTTAATTAAGTTACCTATTTCAATTTAGATTTAATTATTTATTTTTGGTTTTAGGTTGTAAAAAGGCCTCTTTAATTATTTTTATTTTGTGCTTTTATTCTTTACTTATTTAATTTGTTTAAGTTTAAGTACGATATTGTTTAAATCGTTTTGAAATCGGTTAGCTCTAAGGCGCGTTTTTATCAAGGTTACTTGTTTTCAAAATAACACGATAACCAAGCACAGCTTTCGCTACGTAAATGTTTTCTTAAATAAATACTTTAAATACTTTAAATACTTAAAGTGTGGCAATGGTCATGTGCATGTCTAGGAGTGGATCCAAGAAGAGCTTGGTACTTAAGCAGTCTATTTGACTCACCTCCTCTTTTCTGGAATCCTACTTGGTGCACAGCTTCCATTCACTTTAAGCCATATCAAGAAGGTCTGATTTTCTGATACTTAAATTGTTTTTAAAAATAACATGTTTCCGCAACTACAAAGGTTTACAAGGTTTCAAAATTTCCATAAGAATTTTCCAAGTGGTTAAACAATGTTTTGATTATTACAATGAATCACGTTTTGGGAAAATAAACACAAGCTAAGGTTTTATACAAGTTTAACAGTAAAAGTTTCTAAACATTAAGAAGGGTTTTCAATGGAAACACGGTTTTCGAAAAAACACTTCAATGTGACGCACTAGACTTGGCCGTAACGTCTGGGCCAGGTTTGGGGTGTTACAAATAGACTACTGGGACGACAAATGGATTAGTAGTGACTGTAATGTGCATGAAATCCCTAAAAACTGATAAAATTACTGAAATACTCTTATAGGTGAAAAATTACTATTTTACCCTTAGGAGCAAAATGACTATAATACCCCTAGGGCCAAGTTTGACCAAAATGCATGTTCTACTGTTACTGTCTACTGCATGCCATGACATTATTATCTGCTGCATAGGACTAGGAAATTGATGGAGGAAGTACTGAAAGTGGCTTGACCACGTACTGGAGGCTTTGCCTCAACTTACTGTTATCTGAGCAACTATGCTGCAATTGTGGAGTGTAGGGCTGAGTGGGTTGAGTTATTCCCCACATGGTGTGTAGGGCTGGTACGGGTGGAGTGTAGCGGCTGGATTTAGGCTGGGTTTGGGCTTGCATTCATGCATGTTATCTGTACTATTACTGTAATGGGCCTATGGCCACACTACTATCTGAAAAGGGCTAAGGTCCAGTTTACTATTATCTAAATAGGGCTTCGGCCCAGTTATTACTAAGACTGATAAGGGTTTAGGCCCAGTGGGCTTGAGCTGATTTGGGCTCTGGATGGGCTTCTATACACACTGAGTTTTCCAAACTCACCCCTTTTTCTTCCATCCTTGCAGGTGACCCCTAGATTGGTGGACTTGGAGCTAGGAGGCATTCAGAGTGGCCACATGGACTGGACTATTGGTTTTTAAATAAGTTATTTATTCCAATTTAGTCTTGATTATTTTTATTTTGATTTTGGGTTGTAATATGGCCGCTCTTATTATTTTTATTTTGGGTTTTTAATTGTTTAAATAGTTTTTAGCTTAAGTAGGATATTGTTTAAATCGTTTTGAAATCAGTTAGCTCTAAGGCGCGTTTTTTATAAAAGTTACTTGTTTTCAAAATATCACGATAACAGAACAAAGCTTCCGCAACGCAAACGTTTTCATAAATAAATATTTAAATAGACTTAAACTTAATTTGTTGTTCGTGGACAAGTCATAAGGTTAAAGTGTGGCAATGGATGTGTGCATGTCTAGGATTGGATCTAGGAAGAGCTTGGTACTTAAGCAGTCTAAATGACTCATCTCCTCTTCTCTTGAATCCTACCTGGTGCGTAGTATCCATTCACTTTAAGCTATAATAAAGAAGGTCTGATTTTCTGATACTTAAACTATTTTTTAAAATAACATGTTTCTGCAACTACTAAGGTTTACAAGCTTTCACAGTTTTCCGTAAGATTTTACAAAGTTGTTAACAATGTTTGAAAAGGGAAATGATTATTCACATTTTGGAAAAATAAACAAACACAAAGATTTTTATACAAGTTTAACGGTAAAAGTTTCTAAACACTAAGAAGGGTTTTAAATGAAAACATGGTTTTTGAAAAACACTTCAATGTGACACACCAGACTTAGCCGTAATGTCTGGGCTGGGTTTGGGGTGTTACAGAGACACACGCAGATGAATGAACCCACGATCTAATAGCTCCTATTGCAAGCTCTTTTGGTGCCATCCTATAGGGAGCGATGGACACCGGAGCTGTACCCGGAAGGAGCTCAATCCCAAACTCTACTTCTTGACTTGGAGGAAACCCAGGTAACTCCTCAAAAAATACGTCCGGAAAATCCCTTACCATTCTGATATCCTTAACAGAAGAATCCCCAGAATCGGTATTACTTATGAAGGCCAAGAATGCTTCGCATCCCTTACGAACCAAGTTTTCTGCCATCAGTGTAGAATTCACATTCGACATGTAGTTCTAACGCTCTCCAATTAAGACTACCTCGCTACCCTCCTCAATTCTTAGCACAACCCTTTTTGTCGCGCAATCCAAGTTAATTCAGTGCTTGACCAACCAATCCATCCCCAGTATCAAATCAAATTCTCTGAAGTGAAGTTCTATCAAATCAGTTAGAAAGATAGCCCCGTGAACCTCTAACATTCATATATTCATCCATTCATAAAGATGAAACCAAACATATAACATTCATGAACATCAATATCATTTTTCAATTCATATAATCTAAGTATCATTGTATCAACACAAATCATTTATTTCATGTATCATATCATTTACATAATTCATGTATTCATGAGACATATAATCTATATCAATCATGTAATTCATGTAATATATATAAACCTTGTAAATCATGAGATCATGTAACCTATAATCCGTATATAGCATATATCCAAGTAAATCATGTAATCATGTAACCCTTGTAGCGTATAATCTTTATAATTCATATCAGTATAATGCTAGTTGAATCTTTGAAAACATCGAGGATACTCGAGTGATACAAACTAAATGTATAAATTGGAAATCCATCAATTCATCATCATATACGCTCTTTCGAGCCATGATCAATATGCTTCTCCTGAGTCGGTAAATGGTAAGCTCTATCGCGCTAAACGGGGAGCTCCGTGGAGCTAAAATGGTAAGCCCCGAAGAGCTGAACGGTAAGCTGATAATAGCTGAAACGGTAAGCTCATACGAGCTGTGGTGAGTCCACAACAAATGCAGGAGCTTGACCAAAATGGTAACCCTAGTGATATGTCACTTGTATCCTATGACTTTCTACGATTCAAACGGGACTCGGTATTTAATCAGAACACATATTCAATAGGCAATTCAATTCAATCTCACATTAGACAATTATAAAAATAGTCAAACTCAACAATTTCAAGTATAAATATAAGTTCGATTCTAATTATACAAACTTACCTCGTATTTGCTCGTATATCTATCGTCTACCCGTCTATTTTTTGTTTTCCCCGATCAAGTTCAGGTATTTGTTTATCTTGATCTATATGTTATCATATTCAATATTTTCAGTAACTATTTAATTCAAATTAATCCATAACTCAGATTGTAACACCCCTTACCCGAGACTGTCGCCGGAGTCGAGCACGAGGCATTACCATACTTAACTTACTTATTCGGGCATAGAAATTTGCTTTTAAAATTAATTTATTTTCATTCATTCAATATATCCCTAAAAAGGGTCATTGAGACCCTAAATCATACTATTAAAATGGTTCGGGGCCAAACCGGGATCAATAAAATTTTTCTGATTACTTAAACGAACCAAAATAAAATTTTTTTCTCTGTTCCTTATAAAGCTGTCCAACTGCATCATAGTCACTAAATAAATCATAACTCGAGTTATGAAATTCAAATTTTAATTCCGTAAATTTTTCCCTAAAACTAGACTCATATACCTTCTTACTAATTTTTTTTATAGAATTTTTAGTCTATCCAATTAGTACAATTTATTAGTTAAAGTCTCCCCTGTTACGCAGTTCGACTACTCTAACCTCTGTTCACTACGAATTAGGTTTCTCTTTGTACAAAAATAAAATAGGCATGCCATTTATTTCATTTGAAATTATACTCAATAAGGAATCTATGCATATAAACTATAATGTCTAATTATTTATGTACAATTTATGGTGAATTTTTAAAGTGAGAACAAGGGATCACAAAGTCAATCTGGAGCAGTCTCACTCAAATGCAAATAACTCATAATATACAACTTTTTTACTTACTCTACTTTTTCCACATGAAAATAGACTCATTAATCTTTAATTTCATGTCTCACTTACTATTTAATTACATTTCTACTATTTTTAGTGATTTTCCAAAATCATTTCACTGCTGCTGTTCGAATCTGTTTTTAAGCTATTTTCACCTTTTTCATGGTTTCCATGTGATAATTACCATTTAGGTATACATAGCATTAAACCTATGTTTGATTAGTCATTCCAATAACTAATCATCAACAAGTATTTACATACCATTCATTAAACATATTCTAAGGACATTCATACCAAAAGAAGCCAAGTCCCTATACATGCCATACGCGAAATGAAACATCTAGCTACACCAAAATGATCCTGTTGATAGTGTGATCGGATCTCCGACATTCCTTGCGATCCCTGAGTTGGCTTGGTAAGAACTATAAAAAGAAGGAAAATAAAGAGAGTAAGCACTAAGCTTAGTAAGTTTACAAGTAAATAAATCATAACATTTACCCTAAATAATAGTTAATCATAATATCATCAAGCATCATAAGCTTTCCTTGCACCTCATTTCTTACCCTCTTCCTTTTTCACTTACTTTCTTCTTACTTGATTATTCAATAAACTCATGGATATAACTTACCTTTCCTTTGCTGAAAGTTTCCTGTAATTTAATCTGTACAATAGCCCGTTGAACCACTCGGAATACTAAGGATACTTGGGTTTTCCTGCCTGATAATAACCTGTCAATGCCATATTCTAGGCATGGCCTTACATGAGATGTTCCCTATCCTACCAAAGCCATATTTTTAATATGGACTTACATGGGATATTTCTGTCCTGTCTGATAACCCAAAATGTCATGACATTCCGTATCCCAAACATTCCTAGAGTTCAAACAGGGCTTTCTGATACTTTTTCTCTATCATCTCGTCTTTAGTTCAACTTCAAATATTTTCATAAAGTAAATGTATACATGCTGAAAATTAACAACATTAATATAAAATAATGAAATATTGCATTTATTTACCGTAAACTTACCTCGATACAAAATACGGTTAAACTTGACAATTTAGTCCTTTACTTTTTCCTTCCCCTGATCTACTCCCAAATTTCGTTCTTCTTGATCTATAATAGCAATTCAGCTTATTTAATACTCACATTTATCAAAACAGCCCTTAACTCAAAATTTGATAAAATTACATTTTTGCCCCTAAACTTTTGCATATTTACACTTTTGCCCCAAGGCTCAGAAATTAAACTTTATACCAAATTCTTATGTTTTAGGACATGCTAATCATTTATTTACCAACAACAACCTCAAATTCCCACTATAACATGTACTTATGAACAATAGGTATTTTTACCGATTAAGCCCTTTTACTCGTTTTTACTTAAAATCGAGTAGCACAAGTTGTCTAGCATAATTTAAAACCTCATATTCTATCATAAAACACCAAAATAAACAAATTTCACCTATGGGTATTTTTCCAAATATGAACCCTAGGTTGAATTATTGCTAGCATAAGCTAAATCGAGCTACCGGGATTCCAAAAACGTAAAGAACATTAAAAACGGGGCTTGGAATCACTTACTATGAAGCTTGAAAGTTGAAGAAACCCTAGCTATGGAGACACATGAAGTTTCGGCCAAGCTTGATGAAGATGAACACTTTTTGTCATCTTTTTCCCATTTTATTCTTTTAATTACCTAATGACCAAAATACCCTTAATGCCTTTCTTTGAAAATTTTCATGTACAGACTGGTCAAATTGCTATTTAAGACCCTCTAATTAATATTCCAAGGCAATTTCATACTAAAAGCTCCTAGAATGCATGTTTTGCAACTTATTTGATTTAGTCCCTAATTTCAAATTAAGCACTTTATGCATAGAATTTCCTCACGAAATTTTCACAAAATCATGCAATCATATCATAAACCTCAAAATAATTGTAAAATAATTATTTCTATCTCAAATTTGTGGTTTCGCAACCATTTTTCTGTTTAGGCCCTATTTTGGGATGTTACACACATATTTGGTAAATTACATATTTCCCCTATACTTTTGACTACTTTGCAATTTAGTCCTTCTCAACTAAAATGGCAAATTTTGCACAATTAGGCCAAAGCCCACCTTAGTCAAATTTCATATAGTCTCTAATCAGCCCATAGTTTCATTTATTTCACATTTCTAACAACAATATTTCTATCTTCTACAATTTAATCCCTAATGCCCATTTTTATTAAAAATCACTTTATAAAACTTGTATGTCTATTAACAACTATCAATAATCTAGCAAGAAACATCATAATACACATGTATTCAACAATGGAATCTTTCAAAATCATCAACAATTTCAGAAATTTAGGCAAAGGCTAGATAGTTTGAGCTGTAACGAGCTCAAAAACGTAAAAATCATTAAAAATCGAGTAAAAACCGTACCTTAACCAAGCTACTATGTACCGAACTCAAAAAACCTTCCATGGCTGTTTTCTTTATTTAATTTTGGTAGAAGATGATGAAATGAATAATGAATTTTCATTTGTTTTTACTAAATTAACTTAAATTTCTAAATACCAAAAGTAACCTTAATAATTAAACATGTAATTCACATATTTTAAGCCTATTACCGTCCACTCAATTTGCAAATGGTATATTAACCATGTAAGTATTCATTCTTTTCATTTTATAGCTATTTAACTTGTTCAATTAATTGGACTGTTGTTTTTCGCTTTACGCGATTTAGTCCTTTTTACTGAATTAACCATCTAATCGGTAAAATTTCTTTACGAAAATTTCACACAATAATTCTATCATGCTGTAAAACTCATTAATGTAATAAAATAAATATTTTGACTCAGTTAAGTGGTCCCAAAACCACCTATTCCGATCTGACTCAAAAATGGGCTGTTACATGCAATTCTCTCGATGATCTCAAGCCTCATTAGAAGACTTAGACAAAATTGCACCATTCACAGAAGCATCTACCATTAATCTTGTATGTGCATTGTGATCATTATAGAATGTCTCCAATTGGATACAATGAGGAATCTTATGTTGAGGACACTTATGAAGTAACTCTTTGAATCGCTCCCAGGCCTCATACAAAGACTCGTCATCCAATTATTGGAAAATTGTGATCTCGTTCCTCAACTTAGCGTTTTTGTTAGGCGGGAAACACTTAACCAAAAATCTCTCTGCTAACTCTTGCCAAATAGATATGGAACTTGGTGGCAATGAATTGAGCCATGCTCGTGCTCGATCTCGCAACAAGTACAAAAATAACTTCAACCTCAGTGCGTCTTTAGTCACACCGATTATCTTGAATGACTCACTCACCTCCATAAGCAATCACTCATCGTTCGCTCAGTTCGCTCAATTTCAGGGTGTACATGGAGTAAATCGATAATCCAATCTATGCTCATAAACACCTTGAAAATAAAATCACAAGATTAAAAAAAAATAAGTTAGTAATGTTAGAAATAAAACAAATTGAAAGTAAATAATTTCACAAAAAAATGACTATGGCAACAGTTAACAATCCTCGACAACGGCGCCAAAAACTTGTAACGCATAGGTTTGTGCAAGTGTACACAATCATTATCAAGTAATAAGTAAATATCAAGTTATTGTCTCCACAGGGATTGTATTTGTGTTAAATCAATAAATTGTAAAATTATATTAACAACTTGGTAAATTTAAAAACACAATATGATTGAGTAGTGATGATTAAAGTTAAATATATTAAACTAAATACAATGATCCCCAATGCAAATTATCCTAAACATGCAAACTATATGAAAGAAATAGATTTTAGCAAAATTAAACACAATTTGCAACAATTATAACATAAATAAACTAGGACAATTACTTTAATTAAACTCAATTTATTATCAACATGCTTAATAACATTCGAAAAAACATTTCATGACAACTCGATCTTTCATGAGTTTGGAAACCACATTAGGTCCTTTCGAAACCCTTTACTTAGTAAATACGCATTTTGTTGATTCTTATTTACTAAGGGTTTCTTAGCATTTGTTCAAGGTAACAGGGACGTGTTAAGTTTGAAACAGTTTAATCACACAACTCCTAAAACTATGCAGATAACAGAGCTGGGTTAGAGTTGTTATGTAACCTGCAATTTAATCGGGTTAGGATCTAAATTGAGCATGCACATTTCAATTATGTGTCCACTAGCCGTCGTTTGGTTAGGATCGCTCAGCTAATTCAGGTGCATTCCAGTCACTTATGAACAAAATACAGACTTGATTTTAATTGAAAACATGATTGATTGAGGCACAAACATCGTAAGCATGAATCAAATAAATATTGTTTAATCAAAGCAATCATCCCATCTTAAATAAAATTAATCTAACATTGTTGTAAACAAGAACAAAGAACACATAGCAAACGTTTTCAGATTAAATCAAATAAAAAAAAGATTAAACCCAAATCAAAGTGGCTATCGCCCAAGAATTTGACCAACGAGGGCTTTTTTGTTCCTTCTCTTTGCTCCTTTGCTGATGGCTCTCCAAGGTGGCCAACGAATGGCTCTTTAAGAGGCTTAATTGCTAAAATCTCTATGAGGAGATGATGCTAGGCATGGGGAATGAAAAATGCTAAAAGAATTGAGAGAAAAGAGAGAATAATGAGGGATGAGGGATGAGGAATGAGGGATGAGGGATGATGGACGAAGGATGAAATAGGGTCTTATTTATATGTGAAGAGAATAGAGTAGTTTGCTAAAAATAGCTAGGTTTAGTCTCTTCAAGCATCTTTAATGAGTGGCCGGCCATGATTAGTGGATTTTGGCTTGATTTTTAAGCAATTCAAATGCCAGAACAACTCAAGACTGAGACTCAGTCAAGCGTAAATCTTCGGGCAAATCTCTAATTTCTTCAACATTACAAGTACCTTATGCAATAAAACCAAGAAGTGGTTTGTGTGGACAGCCATGTGTAGCCAAAATTGGGTTGACTTGGTCTCCAATTTGGACAGGTTTTGTAATCCAACAAAGCTATCAGACCTGTCCAAAATAAATTAATAAATTAAAGGACCAAAGAATATAATTTATCCAATTTAAGTAATTAATTAAAACACAAATTATTAATGAAATCTTTTAAAATGAATTATTAAATATAATTTTATATTTTATTACTTAATTTAATCATGCATGACCCATTTTATGTTTTAAAAATATAATATGTTCAAATAAATATAAAAGAAAGCATTTTATGCATGAAAACTATATAACAAAGCATAAAATCATATTTTAATAATTTCTATGTACTAATTTCATATTTTCACATGTTTCATTAATTAATTAAACAATTACTTAGTTTTAACAACGGATTCAAGTAAAAAGGTGATAAATTACATAGGAAAAATCCTATATATTTTTTAGTTTACACTTACCACTGGCAGACTTATTCTCTATCTTTATGATAATGGTTCCCTATGATATGGGCCCAATTCCACCTCATCCCAGTTTTCTTTACTCCTTAACAAGCTTAACTTGTAATAACCCGATTTAGGGCCAAATCGGAACAGTGGATTCAGAACCACAAATCCAGAGTAGAAATATTTATTGTAATAATATTTAAGGTTTATAGTATGATTTAATGCATGTGTGAAAACTTCGTTAAGAAATTTTATCGATAGGGGGTCCAATTTGATTAGTAGGACTAAATTGCAATAGGTGCAAAATATATGTTCTAGAAGCTTTGGGTGCTTAATTGTAATGAATTTTTAAATTGGAGGTCCTTAAAATGTAATTAGACCATTATTTCATAGGATGGACAAAAAATGGACATGGTTAGGTGAAATTTCAAAGTTAGGCATTAAGGGCATTTTGGTCATTTGGCTAATTAATGGACTAATAAGTAAAGAATGATGAATTTTTTGTCCATCTTCTTCCTCCCATAGCCAAAAATTTCAAGAAGTGCATAGCTAGGGTTTTGGCCACTTTCAAGCTCGATTGTAAGTCCATCCTAGCCCCGTTTTAAATGATTTTTATGTTTTTGAAATCCTCGCAACTTAATCTAGCTTTTCCAAGGACTAATTTGAAATATTATCAAAGATTGAAATTTTACCCATGTTAGACATGCATGTATTTGATGTTTGATGGTAGAAGATGCATGCTTGGTGTTAGATAAAGAACATTTACTAGGTTATTTTGATGAAAATGTCAAAAAAGGACCTATTTGTAAAAAGTGATGAAATGAGTAGTAAAAGTATGATTAAATGGAAAATGAACACGTTTCATTTTACGAGCCTAGTGACTAAAATGTAAATAATGGAAAAGTTAGAGGCAAAAATGTAATTTTGCCATAATCTGATTTTTGGCTGAATTGAATAATGTGAATATTAAATGAGTTAAATTGTTATTATAGATCAAGAGAAACGAGGTTCGGACCTAGATCGGGGGAAAAGCAAGGTGTTTGATGATTAGGTCTCATTTCTACTATTTTTGTTTCGAGGCAAATTTATATGTAAATAATGCATCATTATATTATGTTTAAATGTTTAATTATTGCTTGAACTGTATAATTGACCATGTGGATGAGTTTATTTGTATGAACATGTTCGACGATAATTCAGTAAGTGTGGAATCCCAATACGAAACCTAGGAACATTATAGGATACGAAGGTCATGGCATTGAGGTTATTGAGATGTGATTACATATAAGACCATATCTGGGATATGACATCGGTATGGTAGTACGTGTAGGACCATGTCTGAGACATAGCATCGATACGAGTTTTCATGTAAGACCATAGCTGGGTTATTGGCATCGGTGTTGGATTACATGTAGGACCATATTTGGGATATGGCGTTGTACGACCTATGTATGACTCTCGAGTATCCTTAGTGATTCTGACTGGTTCAACAAGCCTAGTGTAACGTCCCCACGCCCAAAACCGTCACCGGAGTCGAGCTTGAGGCGTCACTAAACGTAATTTATCATTTTAAACAACTTTACAAAAACTATTTTCATTTTCGGAATAAACTATCTCCTGCGTCATGGTCGCTCGAAAAATCATATCTCGAGTTACGAAACTCGAAATCAAGATCCGTAAATTTTCCCTGAATTTAGACTCATATATCTATTCACTAATTTTTTTCTAGAATTTTTGGCTGGGCCGATTAGTACAGTTTATTAGTTAAAGTTGCCCCTGTTTCAGAACTTGACTGTACTGACCTCTGTTTACTACGGACCACTTTCCTCTCTGTACAAAACTCATATAATTGTGCCGTTTATCTCTCTTAAAACTAGATTCAATAAGGATTCTAAGCATATAAAATACACCTCCTAATTATTTTTGTACAATTTATGGTGAATTTTCAAAATTAGAACAGGGGATCCAGAAATCGTTCTGGCCCTGTCTCACTAAAACTCAAATATCTCCTAACGTGTAACTCCTTTACCTATTTTGCTTCTTCCATATGAAAGTAGACACAATAAGCTTCAATTTCATAACTAATACATTACCAAATTCGATTTCTATGATTTTTGGTGAATTTTCAAACTCACGTCAGGGTTGCTGCAATGTTCTGTTTTATGGCTAGTTCCATTTTCATAAAAGCTTCCATGTACTAATTAATCTATTATTCTTTCATGACATCAAACATAACCTATATTGGCCATTTCAATGACTCATCATTATCAAGCATTTCCTCAACCAAACACCACCATATCACAAGATTATTTACACATAGTAGGTATATTGCTATACATGCCATTCTAAGTTCTATAAGCCGTTTACCAAAAAGTCCTTCGGATAGTGTGATCGAGTCTTCGACCTATCCCGATTCTCGAGCCGGCTTGTCCAAAACTACAATGAATAAAAAGGAGGGAGTAAGCATAAATGCTTAGTAAGTTCATATGCAAATAACAAGTAACATAACAAAGTCATTATGCCAAACAACATTAACATAGCATCACCAAAACATATGTCACAATTTTATTCATCATACTTCATCTTACCACATTTTGTTGTTGTGTCGAGTTTCAACCCGAGGGTTAAGTACATACCTGTCCAATATGGCCATTTCTCAATATTACCGAATCGTCACTTACATCTTGAGTGCTTTTCCATTTCACTTGAATTTTACCCGTTGAACACATTGGAATACAACTCGGATACACGGATCATTTGCACATAAGTGCTATATATGAAATCAATCAATTATGTAACCCGCCCATAAGCGAACTCGGACTCAACTCAACGAGCTCAGGCGTTCGCATCCATAAGTGAACTCGGACTCAACTCAACGAGCTCGGATGCCTAGTTACATTTCACGAACTCGGACTCAACTCAACGAGTTCGGATGTTCGCATCCATAAGTGAACTCGGACTCAACTCAACGAGTTCGGATGCCCAACCATCCTAGTGACATGTCACTTGTATCCTAATCTATTCCTAAGGTTCAAACGGGATTTTCCTCAGTCACATATCCTTGCCGTCTTCCACAGAATGCCGAAACCAATACTCGGTAGCAATTTATATTTAACAAGTAGCATACACAATTTGCATATTATTCGATAATAACCTCAAAGCATATATTTCATGATAAAAATCAGCATATCATATAAATAACATCAATTAACTTAAAAATAACAATTATGTTACATTATTTACACGTGAACTTACCTTAGTACCAAAATACAACGATTTTGCAATTTAGTCCGTAATCTTTTCTTTTCCCCGATTGAGGTCGATTCCACGTCTTTCTTGATCTAAAATAACACATTTAGCTTGTTTAATATTCACATTTTAAAATTAGACCTTAATTCAAATTTTGGAAAAATTACAATTTTGCCCCTAAACTTTTGCATATTTACACTTTTGCCCCAAAGCTCGGAAATTTACTTTATCACAAATTCTTATGTTTTAAGACATGCTGATCATTTATTTACCATTGGAATTCTCAAATTCCCACTAAAACACATACTTATGAACAATATGTATTTTTACCGATTAAGCCGTTTTACTCGTTTTTGCTCAAAACCGAGTAGCACAAGTTGTCTAACATAACTTAAAACCTCATATTCTATCATAAAACATCAAAATACACAAATTTCACCTATGGTTATTTTTCCAAATGTGAACCCTAACTTAAAATAATGCTAACATAAGCTTTATCAAGCTACCGGGATCTCAAAAACGTAAAAATCTTTAAAAACGGGGCTTAGATGCACTTACTATGAAGCTTGAAAGTTGAAGAAACCCTAGCTATGGAGAGAGCAAGTTTCGGCAGCAACCAAATGAAGATGATAACAATTTTGTGTTATTTTTCCCTTTTAATTCATGTTAATAACCAAATGACCAAAATACCCCTCCTTACTAAACTTTCAAAAATTCCTCCCATGTCCTAATTTGTCCATGAACTTAAAATTGGTCTAATTACCATTTAAGACCTCCTAATTAATATTTCAAAGCAATTTCATACTAAAAACTTCTAGAATGCAAGTTTTGCAACTTATTCGATTTAATCCCTAACTCCAAATTAAGCACTTTACGCTTAGAATTTCTTCACGAAATTTTCACACCATCATAAAATCATATCATAAACATCAAAATAATTATAATATAATTATTTCTACCTCGGATTTGTGGTCACGAAACCACTATTCCGATTAGGCCCTAATTCGGGATATTACAACTCTCCCCCCCTTTTAAGGATTTTCGTCCTCGAAAATCTTACCGGTAAACAGATGTGGGTATTGTTTTCTCATAGTTTCCTCGGGTTCCCATGTAGCCTCTTCTATCCCATGCTTTTGCCACAACACTTTCACAAGAGCAATACTTTTGTTTCTTAGTTGTTTGACCTCTCGAGCTAAAACTTTTATCGGTTCTTCTTCATAGGTCATATCTGGTCGTAATTCAATTTCTGTTGGTGAAATTATATGCGAAGGATCCGAGCGATACCGACGTAACATAGATACATGGAACACGTCATGAATTTTCTCTAACTCAGATGGTAATGCTAACCGATAAGCTACCGGTCCAACTCTTTCAGTTATTTCATACGGCCCGATAAAACGCGGACTTAACTTACCCTTCTGTCCAAATCTGAGGACTTTCTTCCACGGAGACACCTTTAAAAATACCTTATCACCAACTTGAAACTCGATTTCTTTTCGTTTCAAATCTGCATAAGATTTCTGTCTATCCGAAGCAGCTTTCAAACAATCTCGAATTACCTTCACTTTTTCTTCGGTTTCTTTTATTAAATCAACCCCATAGATCTGATTTTCCTTGAGTTCGGTCCAATACAAAGGCGTCCGACACTTACGACCATACAATGCTTCATAAGGTGCCATTTTCAAACTCGTCTGATAACTGTTATTGTAAGCAAATTCCACCAACGGTAAATATCTCTCCCAACTTCCTTGGAATTCTAATACACAACATCGAAGCATGTCTTCAAGAATCTGAATTACTCTTTCTGATTGCCCATCAGTTTGTGGATGAAAAGCAGTACTGAAATTTAACCTTGTACCTAACGCCTCTTGTAACTTTTGCCAAAACCGCGAAGTAAATCTCGGGTCTCTATCTGAAATGATTGACAATGGTATTCCATGTAGTCTAACAATTTCTCTAACATACAATTCAGCTAACTTGTTAAGAGAATAATCCGTACGTACCGGAATGAAATGAGCCGATTTAGTTAATCTGTCAACTATTACCCAAATGGCATCCTTCTTTCCTGGAGTCAACGGCAACCCTGAAACAAAATCCATAGTAATCCGATCCCATTTCCATTCAGGAACCATAATAGGTTGAAGTAATCCTGAAGGCACTTGGTGTTCAGCTTTCACCTGTTGACAAATTAAGCATTTGGACACAAATTCTGATATATCTCTTTTCATTCCATTCCACCAATACATTTTCTTCAAATCATTATACATTTTCGTACTACCTGGATGAACTGTCAAATAACTACCATGTGCTTCCTGCAAAATCTTTTGAATTAATTCTCCGTTCCTCGGTACACAAATCCGATCTTTAAACATCAAGCAACCATCAGGACCGATTCTGAAGTCTGACTCTGTATCAACCTCACATTGCTTTCTTTTGGCTTGTAAGTCTTCATCACTTTTCTGAGCTTCACAAATCTCTTGTAAAAACATCGGTCTTACTTTTAGTTCGGCCAGAATGGAACCATCATCTGACATTTCTAATTGAGCGTTCATAACTTTTAAAGCAAACAACAGTTTTCTACTCAAAGCATCAGCAACTACATTTGCTTTTCCTGGATGGTAATCAATCACAAGCTCGTAATCTTTTAATAACTCCAACCATCTTCGCTGTCTCAAATTCAAGTCCTTTTGTGACATCAAGTATTTAAGACTTTTGTGATCGGTATATACTCGACATTTCTCACCATACAAGTAATGTCGCCAAATCTTCAAAGCAAACACCACTGCAGCCAACTCTAAATCATGAGTAGGATAATTCCTCTCGTGAGGTTTTAACTGCCTCGAAGCATAAGCCACAACCTTTCCTTCTTGCATCAATACACATCCCAAACCATTTAGAGAAGCATCGCTATATACTACAAATTCTTTACCTGACTCGGGCTGTATTAACACTGGTGCCTCTGTTAGTAACTTTTTCAATTCTTCGAAACTTTGTTGACATTCTTCCGTCCACTCAAATTTAACATCTTTTCGAAGTAATCTAGTCATAGGAGCGGCAATTATAGAAAATCCATTCACAAACCGTCGATAATATCCGGCTAGCCCCAAGAAACTTCTAACTTCGGTTATATTCTTCGGTGGCTTCCAATCAACAATAGCTGAAATTTTACTGGGATCAACCCGTATACCATCACCCGAAACAATATGACCCAAAAATCCTACTTCCCGAAGCCAAAATTCACTTTTACTAAACTTGGCATATAACTGCTTGTCTCGCAAAGTTTGCAAAACTATCCTCAAGTGTTCAGCATGCTCTGTCTCATCTTTCGAATAAATCAAGATATCATCTATAAATACCACAACAAACTTGTCCAAGTATGGCCGAAATATTCGATTCATCAAATCCATAAACACGGCAGGAGCATTTGTTAATCCAAACGGCATAACTAAAAATTCATAATGACCGTACCTTGTTCTAAAAGCAGTTTTAGGCACATCCGACTCTTTTACCCGCAGCTGATAATACCCAGATCTCAAATCAATTTTTGAAAACCATGTTGCTCCTTTCAGCTGATCAAACAAATCATCAATTCTTGGCAACGGATACTTGTTTTTAATTGTCACTTTGTTTAATTGCCGATAGTCTACACACAATCTCATCGAACCATCTTTCTTTCTCACAAACAACACCGGAGCACCCCAAGGCGAAAAACTCGGTCTCACAAAGCCTTTGTCTGTCAACTCTTGCAACTGCGACTTTAATTCTTTCAACTCTGTTGGTGCCATTCTATACGGAGCAATCGAGATCGGAGCTGTTCCCGGCATCAAATCAATACCAAACTCTACTTCTCTAACTGGGGGCAAACCCGGCAATTCTTCAGGAAATACATCTGGGAATTCACATACAATCGGCACTGATTCCACTTTCTTTTCAATTTCCTTTGTATTCAACACATATGCTAAATAGGCTTCATAACCTTTTCTCAAATATCTCTGAGCTGCCATTGAAGAAATTACACTAGACAATGCCTCTGATTTATCTGATTCAACCCGCAGAGTTTCGCCACTTTCACACTTTAGCTCAATAACTTTCTGTTTACAATTTACTATGGCATCATGCAATGTCAGCCAGTCCATACCCAAAATAACATCAAACTCATCAAACGGCAACAACATCAAGTTGGCCGGAAAGTAATAACCCCGAATCATTAAAGGACATTTCTTGCATACTTTATCAACTATAACACATTTGCCTAACGGGTTTGACACTTTAATCATAAATTCTGTATTCTCAACAGGTATATTCATGCTAGACACCAATTTCATGCATACATATGAGTGAGTAGAACCGGGATCAATTAAAGCAGTAACATTAACATCATAGAGAGAAAATATACCGGTGATCACATCGGGTGAGGAAGCATCTTCACGAGCTTTAATAGCATAAGTTCTAGCCGGAGCCCTTCCTTCAGATTTAACTGCTGCATCTCTGGCTACATTCTTGCTACTTGCCTCGCTCCCAGCTTTTCTTGGATACCTTCCTCGCGAATCTGCACCACTAGCTTTTGTATTCTGAAATTTTTCTTTTTCAATTCTCTCTGGGCAGTCTCTAATAAAATGATCCGGAGAACCACACCGGAAACATTCGTTTGCTCTGCACGGACCAAAATGATTTCTGCCACACCGCTGACATTCGGGTTTAACAAATCTCGTGTTCCCTACACTGGCTGTCGAAGTAGTTTGGGACTTTGGACCCACATTTTGCTTCTTAAAATTCCCATAGGATTGTCCAGCTGAAACTTGGGAACGAGGATTCATATTTCTTGACTTTCCGGATTGCTGTGAGGGTGCATTTGTCATTGGTCTTTTCTTCCAATTTCGTGTTTCAGATTCTGCCTTTTTCTTCTCTTTAAGTAATTCTTCAGCCTTGCAAGCTCGATCGACAAGTACCACCATTTCCTTTAATTCAAGAATCCCAACAAATACTTTAATTTCTTCATTGAGCCCGTCTTCAAAGCGCCTACACATCTTGGCCTCGGTAGGAACATATTCTCTAGCATACTTACTCAGTCTGACGAACTCTCTTTCATATTCAGTGACTGTCATACTACCTTGCTTTAGCTCAAGAAACTCTTTACGCTTCTGATCAATAAATCTTTCACTAATGTATTTCTTCCGGAACTCATCTTGAAAGAATTCCCAAGTTACCCTCTCTTTCGGTACCACGGAAATCAGTGTCTTCCACCAATTATATGCTGAATCTCTCAACAAAGATATAGCACATTTCAAACATTCCTCAGGTGTGCAGGACAATTCATCAAATACCCGGGTAGAATTCTCAAGCCAGAACTCTGCTTTTTCCGCATCATCATCTACATTAGCTCTGAATTCTTCGGCCCCGAGCTTACGAATTTTATCAACTGGAGTTCTTTGGAATTTCATCGTACCCACATCTAGAGACATCAGGGGCACAGGTTGAGGAATTTGGGGAGGTGGGGGAGGTCGTACATTCGGGTTCGTACGAACGAACTCCGTGTACCATGCACTCATCATTTGGAGAAAGGCTTCTCGATCCCTTTCTCCTCCCTGACCAACAGTAGGTGGTGGGTTTTCAGTCGGCGCTGCCCCTTCAGCCGGAGCTGGCGCATTACTCTCTACTTCATCAGCCACAGCTGGATCGGGATCCATTTACTATAAAAAAAATCATTTAAAAGGTCAGAAGTCGTCACACTATCACAATATACACATATGGCATGTATAGCAAAATCCGTACATAAAACACGTTAGTCCGAGAACCGACTAAACCTGCTCTGATACCACCAAATGTAACGTCCCCACGCCCAAAACCGTCACCGGAGTCGAGCTTGAGGCGTCACTAAACGTAATTTATCATTTTAAACAACTTTACAAAAACTATTTTCATTTTCGGAATAAACTATCTCCTGCGTCATGGTCGCTCGAAAAATCATATCTCGAGTTACGAAACTCGAAATCAAGATCCGTAAATTTTCCCTGAATTTAGACTCATATATCTATTCACTAATTTTTTTCTAGAATTTTTGGCTGGGCCGATTAGTACAGTTTATTAGTTAAAGTTGCCCCTGTTTCAGAACTTGACTGTACTGACCTCTGTTTACTACGGACCACTTTCCTCTCTGTACAAAACTCATATAATTGTGCCGTTTATCTCTCTTAAAACTAGATTCAATAAGGATTCTAAGCATATAAAATACACCTCCTAATTATTTTTGTACAATTTATGGTGAATTTTCAAAATTAGAACAGGGGATCCAGAAATCGTTCTGGCCCTGTCTCACTAAAACTCAAATATCTCCTAACGTGTAACTCTTTTACCTATTTTGCTTCTTCCATATGAAAGTAGACACAATAAGCTTCAATTTCATAACTAATACATTACCAAATTCGATTTCTATGATTTTTGGTGAATTTTCAAACTCACGTCAGGGTTGCTGCAATGTTCTGTTTTATGGCTAGTTCCATTTTCATAAAAGCTTCCATGTACTAATTAATCTATTATTCTTTCATGACATCAAACATAACCTATATTGGCCATTTCAATGACTCATCATTATCAAGCATTTCCTCAACCAAACACCACCATATCACAAGATTATTTACACATAGTAGGTATATTGCTATACATGCCATTCTAAGTTCTATAAGCCGTTTACCAAAAAGTCCTTCGGATAGTGTGATCGAGTCTTCGACCTATCCCGATTCTCGAGCCGGCTTGTCCAAAACTACAATGAATAAAAAGGAGGGAGTAAGCATAAATGCTTAGTAAGTTCATATGCAAATAACAAGTAACATAACAAAGTCATTATGCCAAACAACATTAACATAGCATCACCAAAACATATGTCACAATTTTATTCATCATACTTCATCTTACCACATTTTGTTGTTGTGTCGAGTTTCAACCCGAGGGTTAAGTACATACCTGTCCAATATGGCCATTTCTCAATATTACCGAATCGTCACTTACATCTTGAGTGCTTTTCCATTTCACTTGAATTTTACCCGTTGAACACATTGGAATACAACTCGGATACACGGATCATTTGCACATAAGTGCTATATATGAAATCAATCAATTATGTAACCCGCCCATAAGCGAACTCGGACTCAACTCAACGAGCTCAGGCGTTCGCATCCATAAGTGAACTCGGACTCAACTCAACGAGCTCGGATGCCTAGTTACATTTCACGAACTCGGACTCAACTCAACGAGTTCGGATGTTCGCATCCATAAGTGAACTCGGACTCAACTCAACGAGTTCGGATGCCCAACCATCCTAGTGACATGTCACTTGTATCCTAATCTATTCCTAAGGTTCAAACGGGATTTTCCTCAGTCACATATCCTTGCCGTCTTCCACAGAATGCCGAAACCAATACTCGGTAGCAATTTATATTTAACAAGTAGCATACACAATTTGCATATTATTCGATAATAACCTCAAAGCATATATTTCATGATAAAAATCAGCATATCATATAAATAACATCAATTAACTTAAAAATAACAATTATGTTACATTATTTACACGTGAACTTACCTTAGTACCAAAATACAACGATTTTGCAATTTAGTCCGTAATCTTTTCTTTTCCCCGATTGAGGTCGATTCCACGTCTTTCTTGATCTAAAATAACACATTTAGCTTGTTTAATATTCACATTTTAAAATTAGACCTTAATTCAAATTTTGGAAAAATTACAATTTTGCCCCTAAACTTTTGCATATTTACACTTTTGCCCCAAAGCTCGGAAATTTACTTTATCACAAATTCTTATGTTTTAAGACATGCTGATCATTTATTTACCATTGGAATTCTCAAATTCCCACTAAAACACATACTTATGAACAATATGTATTTTTACCGATTAAGCCGTTTTACTCGTTTTTGCTCAAAACCGAGTAGCACAAGTTGTCTAACATAACTTAAAACCTCATATTCTATCATAAAACATCAAAATACACAAATTTCACCTATGGTTATTTTTCCAAATGTGAACCCTAACTTAAAATAATGCTAACATAAGCTTTATCAAGCTACCGGGATCTCAAAAACGTAAAAATCTTTAAAAACGGGGCTTAGATGCACTTACTATGAAGCTTGAAAGTTGAAGAAACCCTAGCTATGGAGAGAGCAAGTTTCGGCAGCAACCAAATGAAGATGATAACAATTTTGTGTTATTTTTCCCTTTTAATTCATGTTAATAACCAAATGACCAAAATACCCCTCCTTACTAAACTTTCAAAAATTCCTCCCATGTCCTAATTTGTCCATGAACTTAAAATTGGTCTAATTACCATTTAAGACCTCCTAATTAATATTTCAAAGCAATTTCATACTAAAAACTTCTAGAATGCAAGTTTTGCAACTTATTCGATTTAATCCCTAACTCCAAATTAAGCACTTTACGCTTAGAATTTCTTCACGAAATTTTCACACCATCATAAAATCATATCATAAACATCAAAATAATTATAATATAATTATTTCTACCTCGGATTTGTGGTCACGAAACCACTATTCCGATTAGGCCCTAATTCGGGATATTACACCTAGTTTAGGTGAGAACAAAAGTACATTCAAAGTAAGTAATACAGGTACATACAAAGTCCATATGACTATCGAATGGAAGAACAGTGATGAGTTAATAAGTGACGAGTAGCGATGAATTTATGGTAAGGTTATGAATGGGTGAGAAATGGCTATGAGATTTTAATAATATCTATATTAACTCCCATTATGAAATTTGTATGATAAAGGTCTAGTTATGATGCCTATTATTTGCATATGAACTTACTAAGCTATATAACTTACTCCCCTTTCTTTCCCTTATTTTATAGTGTCACCAAGGTAGCTCGGGGATTATAGATAGTCAAAGATTCGATTCACACTATCAACTCTCTTATTTTGGGTATTGATGATCTTAGAATTTTAAAAGTATGGCATGTATAGGGACTTGGTTATTTTCTATATGTGTCATAGTTGATTTGGCTAAATGTGTTGGCTCATAATGGTGTGATAATCATTTTGTACAAGGCCATTTGAAATGAGCCAATATTGATTATAAGTATATCCAATTGATGATGCTTTTCATGAATGATGTGTTGACGCTTTGGTTGTGGATGTTTGGTTGTATTTATATGTTTGGATTGGTGCGGTATTATGTTGTGTAGGTTGGTGCATCAAAGGGTGGCAAAATAGTGTGGTAGATAGCCTTTATCTTACCCACATGGGTAGACAGATGGGCGTGTGTCTAGGCCATGTGTGACACACGGCTTACTCCACGAGCATGTGTTCCGGTCGTGTGTCCCCTGCACCTAGATTTTAAAAAATAGAATGCTTAAAAATTGAGCACACGGGCAATGTAACACCCCTTACCCGAAACCGTCACCAGAATCGAGTAATGAGTGTTACTAAATTTACCGGAGGATAGACTCATGTTTACAACCAAATCATTACAATTTTACCCTTATTGAGGGTTTACTATCGCAATACTAACATCTCGGATGATTAGGATTAGAATCCTATCACATCGGAAGCTTAGAAAATTTTTCACTTTTGAAACAACGTCACATGCCCGTGTGACACATAGCACAGTCATATGATAAGGCCGTGTGCCCTTCACACGCCCATGTCAAATGACCATGGTCGAAACTGTCAAATTGGCCATGGTCACCCACACGGTCGTTTGGGGGCCGTGTACCCTACACGATCGAGACACACGGTCGTGTCTTCTGCCCGTGTGGTACATTAAAATTTAAAATTAAGGTGCAGGGGAGGCACGGTCTGAGTATACACCCATGGGGACAAACCGTGTGCCACCCACGGTCTAAGCACACATCCGTGTGCCCTACTATGCAGGCCGTGTCAAGCTATTTACCAAGCCTTGACCTCCCTTAAACACAATTTCACATACATACCATTCATTTCAATCAATTCCAATGTCACATTCTCAAAATGACTACATTATAATACCATTTACAAAATGAGTATCACATATAAACCTATACTATTTGACTTACAAACAAATCTTATACAATGACTAGCCACCTATACATGCCAAGATCAAAATATCAAAATCATGCATACATACACCAAGGAAGGGAAAAGAAGAGGAGTAAGCTACAAGTAGCTTAGTAAGTCATAGGTAAACTAATAGCAAATGCACATTATGTAACAGCCCACTTTATACCCTAGTCGGAACGGGTGGTTTTGGGACCACTTAACCGAGTCAAAATATTGTTTTTACTACTTTAACATGTTTTACAGCATGATAAAATTACAGCGTGAAAGTTTCGTTTAGAAATTTTATCGTTTAACTGGTTAATTTGAGAAAAAGAACTAAATCGCATAAAGCGATAAACTTGAGTTCTATTTCATAAAGGGTTTATATTGCTTTGGTTTCATTAATGCAAGTCCTTAAATGGTTATTTCACCATTTTTAAGCTAGTGGACACTTATGCCCTTATTATTATTGTTTTATAAATAATGTTATAAAGGTTAGTTTTGGTTTTTAATTAATATATGTTATATGTTTAATAAAACATGAAATTTTTATTCATTTTATGTTTTTCTCCACCGATTCTTCATCAAAGAATTAAGGGTTTTCAAGCTTTTAACATTCAGTCACTTTAAGCTCCAATTTGATATAAAGACGATCGAATCCCGGAACTTGATCGGGGAAAACAGAAAATAGACGAGTAAATACGGGATTTCGAGGTAAGTTCGTATAACGAATTTAATGTATATATATATGTGTTCATACGTATTGTTATTTGAAAATATGAAATGCTAGATGATTAAATTGCCTAATGGAATGAGTATATATGAGATTGAAATAGAAATGTTAAATTGTTACAAGTGATAAATTGAATACTGAGCCCCATTAGAACCATAGAAGTCGATAGGGTACGAGTGACATGTCACTAGGGATACAGGGTGGTTCGAGCTCTTGCATTTGTTGCGTACTCACCACGTGCTCATGAGCTACAGGTTTATCCTTCGGGATTACATGTTTAGCCTACGGGCTTACCGATTATCCTTCGGGATTATATGTTCAGCCTCCGGGCTTACCGTACAGGCTCGAAAGAGCATATATGACGCATTGACGGATTACAGGTTATATGTATATACACTGTGTGTGTATCACCCGAGTATCTTTCGATGTTCTTATAGGTTCAACGGGCAATACTGATATATGTTACAGGAAAGGTTAATTGATATTTGAATATATGAGAGAGATGTTATGTGAATACATGAATGGTATAAGTTACATGTTATATGAATCACATGAAAGATATGGTACATGTTATAAGAGTTATGTGCTATACATGAGATAATGAAGTATATGAAATACATGTCATATAATTTGTATGAATGGAATGATACTAGTTACATGATCAACATGTTATATGAGAAAAGTGTAAATGAAGGCATATTATGCCAAATGATTTACAAGATTTGTATATGTTACATGAAATGAAGTATTTGATAAGCTTTTATATAGGATATGCTATGAAACTACATGAACTAATGAGTGTGAGCTTGTGCAATAGGCTATAAGATCATATGTTTGCAATGGTCTTACTTATGGATACCTCATTGAAATGGTAAGTTTCATTTCATGTTATATGGACTTACTAAGCTTTAGAAGCTTATTCCGTTTATTTCTTTCACTGTCTTTTAGATTCGGAAGCTAGCTCGGATATGGGACGAGTCGGGGATCGCTATCACACTATCGTTAAAGCTTCGATACTTTTGAGTATTTTGCAAACATTTGGTCATGGCATGTATAGGCTAGTACTTTAGTGAACATGATATATATTTTGGTAAATGATCAAGCTATGAGATGTGGCTTGGGTCATATTTGTATAATCAAGTACTTGAGTTGTCTTTTAGCTATATGTGCTTATAGAAAGATATGTGATTTTGATGAGGTTATAAGCTTGCATAATTGATATGCATATATGTGTGGATGAGTGCATGGAAATGGTCATTTAGGCCTTTGAGTAGGTGTGCTTGATTTGTGAATGAATTGAGATGACTTTGGGTCCATTTTGTGCTTGAATTGGTATGTTTTAGGTTGGTAGAATGGCATGAAATGTTGTTGGTTAATGGCTAGTAGAAATAACCCATATTGGGTGGCAAATTGGCTTAAACCAAGCCTATATTTGTGCCACACGGTCAGGGAACACGGGCGTATGCTTCGACCGTGTGTCCCCTGCACCTTAATGTTTTGGTCAGTTTTGGTACACGGCCTAGACACACGGGCGTGTCTGGTAACTTGTAGCCGTGTGAAATTTGGCAGTATAGTCACACGGTCTGCTCTGTTTTGTACATGGGCGTGTCTTGTAGCCGTGTGATATTTGACAGTTTCGGCCATGAGGTAAGGGCACGGGCATGCCTAGGTCGTGGGCGACACACGGCCTAACCCCATGGGCGTGTTGGACAGCCGTGTGGGGTAAGTCAGATTCGACCACGGGTAGTAAGGTTTGGGCGTGTCTGGAGGGACACGACCGTGTGAGAAGAACATGGGCTAGGGGCACGGCCGTGTGTCCCTAACTTTGAAATTTTACAAATTTTCCCTAACTTTTAGCATGTTCCAATTAGATTTCCAATAATTATATATATCATTTTATGATCAATTGAAGCATGCTCTAATGTCAAATGATATGTGATGGTTCTTGATTAAAAAGTTTGAAATTTTACTATTCCGATATATGTTACAAGTCCGGTAATGCCCCTTACCTATTCCGACGACGGTTACGGGATAGGGGTGTTACATTTGGTTGGTATCAGAGCTACGATTTAGTCGATTCTAGGACTACCGTAGTGAGTATTAGTCTAGCTATACATGCCATGTACATGAACTGTGATAGTGTGATATCTCCTGACATCCTTTGAAATCTGTTTCATATAGTAATGGATCCGAATCGAGCTACAGCTGACGATGTTGAAAACAATGCGCCAGCACCTGCTGAAAGGGCTGTGCCTTCTGAATCAAACCCTGTTATGGACATTCTGGGAGAAGCTAAACAAGCTTTATTCCAAATGATGTCCGAGTGGTTTAGTGAGTTTGTACGAGCAAACCCGGCTGCTCCGCAACCTCCACCCCCTCCCGTCCCACAACCTAACCCTGATAATGTACGAGTTGTGGATCCTCTGAGATTGAACAGACCTCCTGTCGATAAGATACGGAAGTATGGTGCTGAGGAATTCCGAGCTTCAGCAAGTGATGATGCTGAGAGGGTCAAATTTTGGCTTGAGAACACGATCAGAGTTTTTAATGAACTGGCCTGTACTCCTGAGGAGTGCCTGAGATGTGCTATTTCTTTGCTTCGAGATTCAGCATATCAATGGTGGAATACATTGACCTCAGTTGTACCACGAGAACGAGTCGATTGGGATTTCTTCCAGACGAAATTTAGAAAGAAATACATTAGTCAACGATTCATTGATCAGAAAAGAAAAGAGTTTTTAGAGCTAAAACAGGGTCGAATGTCTGTAACTGAAAACGAGAGAGAGTTCGTTCGACTCAGTAAATATGCTCGCGAATGTGTTTCTACCGAAGCAACAATGTGCGAAAGGTTCAAAGATGGGCTAAATGAAGAAATTCGACTATTAGTCGGAATACTTGAGCTGAGAGAGTTTGTAGTTCTCGTTGATCGGGCCTGTAAAGCCGAAGAGCTTGCTAAAGAAAAGAGAAAAGCTGATTCTGAATTCAGAGAGGCTCGAAAGAGGTTTGCGGGGAAACCGTATCAGTCTGGATCTAAGAGATCGAAAGATTTTCATCGTCGTTCTGCTACTTCTACGGGTATATCTATTCGAGATAAAAATGTTAAATCTTCCCATTCGAGACCTCAAGCAACCTCGGTAGCTAGTGCTGATAGTGTGAGAGCTCTTGGGCCTGAATGTAAGTATTGTAATAGGAAGCATTTTGGTGAATGCCGATTGAAAAGTAGAGCTTGTTTTCGATGTGGATCGTTAGATTACTATTTACGTGACTGTCCTGAAAAATCTGTAGCTGATAAGAAACAAACAACTAAGACACATAGTGTTGCATCGAAAGGTAGACCGCTCCGGAATACTGGAAACCAAAGTGGAAATCGCAGTGTGGCGAGAGATGCTAATGTGAGATCTGAGATGCATACTCCCGCGAGAGCTTATGCAATATGTGCACGCGAGGAAGCCTCGTCGCCTGATGTTATTACCGATACTTTTTCTCTCTATAACACTGATATTATTGCGTTGATAGATCCTGGATCAACTCATTCCTATATCTGTATAAAACTAGTGTTTGAAAAGAATTTACATGTTGAGTCTACTGAACATGTAGTTAAAGTATCAAATCCGTTAGGAAGGTCTGTGTTAGTTGATAAGATATGTAAGAAATGTCCATTGATGACTCGGGGATATTATTTTTCGGCTAATCTGATGCTCCTCCCTTTTGACGAATTCGATGTAATACTGGGCATGGACTGGCTAAATGTGCATGAAGCTATTGTGAATTGTCGAAGTAAGAGTATAGAATTGAAATGTCAGAATGGTGAGATTCTTCAGATTGAATCAAATGATTCGAATGAATTACCGATAGTGATTTCTGCCATGAGGGCTCAGAAGCATGTCAGAAAAGGCTATGATGCGTATTTAGCGTATGTAATGAATTCTACCAAGACAGAATTAAAAATTGAGTCTGTACCAGTTGTTTGTGAGTTTTCAGATTTTTTTCGAAAGAATTACCAGGTTTACCGCCGATTAGAGAAGTTGAATTCGGTATTGAATTGTTACCGGGCACTACTCCGATATCGATAGCTCCATACAGAATGGCACCGACGGAATTAAAAGAGTTGAAAGCACAGTTACAAGAATTGACGGATAGAGGTTTCGCGAGACCGAACTTTTCACCTTGGGGTGCTCCAGTATTATTTGTGAAAAAGAAAGACAGAACGATGAGAATGTGTATTGATTACCGACAGTTGAATAAGGTAACAGTAAAGAATAAATACCCTCTTCCACGGATTGATGATTTATTCGATCAGTTAAAAGGAGCTACTATATTTTCAAAGATTGATTTGAGATCGGGTTATTACCAGTTGCGAGTTAAAGATTCAAATTTACCGAAGACTGCTTTTAGAACACGATACGGACATTATGAGTTTCTAGTCATGCCTTTTGGTTTAACAAATGCTCCGGCAGTGTTTATGGACCTGATGAACCGTATATTCAGACCGTATTTAGACAGGTTTGTTGTAGTATTCATTGATGACATTCTGATCTATTCACGTGATGAGGAAGAGCATACTGAGCATCTGAGAGTTGTGTTACAAATTCTGAGAGATAAGCAGTTGTTTGCCAAATTCAGCAAATGTGAATTTTGGCTTCGAGAAGTCGGATTTTTGGGTCTCATTGTTTTGGGATTAGCGGGATATTACCGAATATTTGTTAAAGGATTCTCGATGATTGCAGTGCTGTTGACTCGATTGTTGCAGAAAGATGTGAAATTCGAGTGGACTGATAAATGTCAGTAAAGTTTCGAACAGTTGAAAGCCCTGTTAACAGAAGCTCCGGTTTTAGTTCAACCTGAATCTGGCAAAGAATTTGTTATATACAGTGATGCATCTATTATAGGACTGGGTTGTGTATTGATGCAAGACGGGAAAGTCATAGCTTATGCCTCTCGACAATTGAAACCGCACGAGAAGAATTACCCGACGCATGATCTTGAGCTAGCTGCTATAGTTTTTGCATTAAAGATTTGGCGGCATTACTTATATGGTGAGAAATGTAAAATTTTTACCGATCATAAAAGTCTGAAGTATCTGATATCACAGAAAGATTTAAATATGCAACAGCGAAGATGGCTCGAATTACTAAAAGACTATGAATTTGTAATTGATTATCATCCAGGGAAAGCTAATGTTGTAGCTGATGCGTTAAGTCGAAAGTCTCTGTTTGCTCTGCGAGCTTTGAGTGCTCAAATGACGTTATCTGATGATGGATCTATGTTAGCTGAGCTAAAGGCTAAACCGTTGATTCTATAGCAAATCTGTGAAGCTCAAAGAACTGATTCCGATCTACAAGCTAAACGACTTCACTGTGAGTCTAATTCTGATTCTGACTTTTCTATAAGGAACGATGATTGTTTAATGTTCCGAAATAGAATTTGCATACCGAAAGATAGTGAACTCATTCAGAAAGTTCTACACGAGGCACATGACAGTCGATTTTCAGTTCATCCGGGTAGCACTAAGATGTATAACAATTTGAAATAGCAATACTGGTGGTCAGGAATGAAACGTGACATATCAGAATTCGTATCGAAATGTTTGATCTATCAGCAAGTTAAAGCTGAACATCAGGTACCGTCAGGTTTATTACAGCCTATTATGATTCCGGAATGGAAATGGGACAGAGTCACTATGGATTTTATATCTGGACTACCTCTGATTCTGAAGAAGAAAAATGCAATCTGGGTCATCGTTGACAGATTGACGAAGTCTGCACATTTTATACCGGTACGTACTGATTATTCTCTGGATAAATTAGCTGAACTATATGTATTTGAAATTGTACGATTACATGGTATACCGTTATCCATTGTGTCTGATAGAGATCCGAGGTTTACCTCGAGATTCTGGAAGAAGTTTCAAGAGGCTTTGGGAACGAAATTGAGTTTCAATACAGCATTTCATCCCTAGACTGACGGTCAGTCTGAAAGAGTTATTCAGATTCTGGAAGACATGTTACGGTGTTGTATTCTTGAATTCGAAAGTAATTGGGAGAAAAACTTACCTCTGATAGAGTTTGCATACAATAATAGTTTTCAGACGAGTTTAAAGATGGCTCCATATGAAGCATTATATGGTTGTAAATGTCGAACACCGCTATACTGGACGGAATTGAGTGAGAGAAAGTTACACAGGGTTGATCTAATCCGAGATACAGAAGAAAAAGTAAAAGTGATACGCGATAATTTAAAAGCAGCTTCAGATAGACAGAAATCATACACAGATTTGAAACGGAAAGAAATAGAGTTTCAGGTCGGAGACAGAGTATTTCTGAAAGTATCACCATAGAAGAAAATTCTTCGTTTCGGCAGAAAAGGAAAGTTAAGTCCTCGTTTTATCGGGCCGTATGAAATTGTGGAACGAATTAGACCTGTAGCTTATCTGTTATCATTACCGTCTGAGCTTGAAAAGATTCACGATGTATTTCACGTTTCAATGCTTCGACGATACCGATCTGATCCGTCTCATGTCATTTCTCCCATAGATGTGGAATTACAGTCTGATCTATCGTACAGCGAAGAACCGATTCGAATTCTAGCTCGGGAAATCAAAGAGTTGAGAAATAAGCGTATAGCACTTGTAAAAGTTCTCTGGTGTAAACACGGAATTGAGGAAGCTACATGGGAACTCGAGGAAACTATGCGAAAACAATACCCAAATCTGTTTATTGGTAAGATTTTCGGGACGAAAATCCCTAAAGGGGGGAGAGTTGTAACAGCCCACTTTATACCCTAGTCGGAACGGGTGGTTTCGGGACCACTTAACTGGGTCGAAATATTGTTTTTACTACTTTAATATGTTTTACAGCATGATAGAATTACAGTGTGAAAGTTCCGTTTAGAAATTTTATCGTTTAATTGGTTAATTTGAGAAAAAGGACTAAATCGCATAAAGCGATAAACTTGAGTTCTATTTCATAAAGGGTTTATATGGCTTTGGTTTCATTAATGCAAGTCCTTAAATGGTTATTTCACCATTTTTAAGCTAGTAGACACTTATGCCCTTATTATAATTGTTTTATAAATAATGTTATAAAGGTTAGTTTTGGTTTTTAATTAATATATGTTATATGTTTAATAAAACATGAAATTTTTATTCATTTTATGTTCTTCTCCACCGATTCTTCATCAAAGAATTAAGGGTTTTCAAGCTTTTAACATTCGGTCACTTTAAGCTCCAAGTTGAGATAAAGACGATCGAATCCCGAAACTTGATCGAGGAAAACGAAAAATAGACGAGTAAATACGGGATTTCGAGGTAAGTTCGTATAACGAATTTAATGTATATATATGTGTTCATACGTATTGTTATTTGAAAATATGAAATGCTAGATGATTAAATAGCCTAATGGAACAAGTATATATGAGATTGAAATAGAAATGTTAAATTGTTACAAGTGATAAATTGAATACCGAGCCCCGTTAGAACCATAGAAGTTGATAGGATACGAGTGACATGTCACTAGGGCTACAGGGTGGTTCGAGCTCCTGCATTTGTTGCGGACTCACCACGTGCTCATGAGCTACAGGTTTATCCTTCGAGATTACATGTTCAGCCTACGGGCTTACCGATTATCCTTCGGGATTATATGTTCAGCCTCCAGGCTTACCGTACAGGCTCGAAAGAGCATATATGACCATTGACGGATTACAGGTTATATGTATATACACTGTGTGTGTATCACCCGAGTATCTTTTGATGTTCTTATAGGTTCAACGGGCAATACCGATATATGTTACAGGAAAGGTTAATTGATATTTGAATATATGAGAGAGATGTTATGTGAATACATGAATGGTATAAGTTACATGTTATATGAATCACATGAAAGATATGGTACATGTTATAAGAGTTATGTGCTATACATGAGATAATGAAGTATATGAAATACATGTCATATGATTTGTATGAATGGAATGATACTAGTTACATGATCAACATGTTATATGAGAAAAGTGTAAATGAAGGCATATTATGCCAAATGATTTACAAAATTTGTATATGTTACATGAAATGAAGTATTTGATAAGCTTTTATATAGAATATGTTATGAAACTACATGAACTAATGAGTGTGAGCTTGTGCAATAGGCTATAAGATCATATGTTTGTAATGGTCTTACTTATGGATACCTCATTGAAATGGTAAGTTTTATTTCATGTTATATGGACTTACTAAGCTTTAGAAGCTTATTCTGTTTATTTCTTCCACTGTCTTTTAGATTCGGAAGCTAGCTCGGATATCGGACGAGTCGGGGATCGCTATCACACTATCGTTAAAGCTTCGATACTTTTAAGTATTTTGCAAACGTTTGGTCATGGCATGTATAGGCTAGTACTTTAGTGAACATGATATATATTTTGGTAAATGATCAAGCTATGAGATGTGGCTTGGGTCATATTTGTATAATCAAGTACTTGAGTTGTCTTTTAGCTATATGTGCTTATGAAAAGATATGTGATTTTGATGAGGTTATAAGCTTGCATAATTGATATGTATATATGTGTGGATGAGTGCATGGAAATGGTCATTTAGGCCTTTGAGTAGTGTGCTTGATTTGTGAATGAATTGAGATGACTTTGGGTCCATTTTGTGCTTGAATTGGTATGTTTTAGGTTGGTAGAATGGCATGAAATGTTGTTGGTTAATGGCTAGTAGAAATGACCCATATTGGGTGGCAAATTGGCTTAAACTATATTTGTGCCACACGGCCAGGGAACACAGGCGTGTGCTTCGACCGTGTGTCCCCTACACCTTGATGTTTTGGTCAGTTTTGGTACACGGCCTAGACACACGGGCGTCTTTGGTAACTTGTAGCCGTGTGAAATTTGGCAGTATAGTCACACGGTCAGCTTTGTTTTGTACACGGGCGTGTCTTGTTGCCGTGTGATATTTGACAGTTTCGGCCACGGGGTAAGGGCACGGGCGTGCCTAGGCCGTGGGCGACACACGGCCTAACCCCACGGGCGTGTTGGACAGCCGTGTGGGGTAAGTCAGATTCGACCACGGGTAGTAAGGTTTGGGCGTGTCTGGAGGGACACGGCCGTGTGAGAAGAACACAGGCTAGGGACACGATCGTGTGTCCCTAACTTTGAAATTTCGCAAATTTTCCCTAACTTTTAGCATGTTCTAATTAGATTTCCAATAATTATATACATCATTTTATGATCAATTGAAGCATGCTCTAATGTCAGATGAAACGTGATGGTTCTTGATTAAAAAGTTTGAAATTTTACTGTTCCGATATATGTTACAAGTCCGGTAATGCCCCTTACCTATTCCGGCGACGGTTATGGGATAGGGGTGTTACACATTAATTGACTAAGGCATTTAATTTCCACATAACATAACTGAAACATTTATATACTTACTCATGCACGTTCTTACCTAAATGTCCAAATATAGACATTCACACACATATCATGTTCAATTCATTTTCAATTGCTTAACCTGCACAAATGCTTCACATAACCAAGTTAATTCCCGTTGAACATTCAAAACAGAAATGGATATACAGAGGTTAGCACCAAAGTGCCTCACAGATCTGTGGCCGAAGCCAATACAGAAATATGACAAAGCCATCAGAATATGTAGCTGAAGCCACCAGAATATGTAGCCGAAGCTACCAGAATATGTAGCCGAAGCTACCAGAATATGTAGCCGAAGCTACTTCAAATCACAGAAATACAAATGTAATCCAAAGGCCTACTCACATAAGCTGACAGGTGACTGCAACACATGCAAGTACACCCAGCACCCAGGATACAGAATCAGACAGAATCAGAGACCCTCAAGTGACATGTCACACATATCCGGAGTCATTCTTACAGTTCAAATGGGATTTATCAAAACATTCACAATCATACAATTTCATAATTCGTAATTCATATTCACATATTTTCACTTAGAAATCATCAAATAATTAACAACGATGCAAATGTGTTATAATTTACTCATGACTTACCTTGATAACAAAACGACTAAATCTCGAATTGGTCGACTACCTTTTCTTTTCGTCGATCTCGATCGCTTTCTCTTCTTTCTTGATCTAAATAAACATATTTAACATATTTTATCAATTTCTTACTCAAATTCGTTCACAATTTGGACTTTTGGGCGAAATGACCATTTTGCCCCTAGTCTCGTAAATTCAATTTCACTCTTTTTTCTTAACCATTTATACTTAACTAAATCTTTTTCATAAAAACAATCAAAGAATCACATATTTTCTTACACTTATGAGTAAATTTCCATTTTTCTCATTTTAGTCACTTAGGGATGTTTTTACCGTAAACTACTTAGAAAAACTCGTAAATAACACTTCATGAATCCATTTTCTACCATTTCTCATCAAATCACAAATTTCTCAAGAATGGGTAGATTTTTGAAACTCAATTTCTCTTCAAAGAAATGGTAAAATCGTGAAATTCAAGCTTAGAGAAACTCAAAAATACGAAAATAATCGAAAACGGGGCTAAAATGCACTTACAATTTGCTTGAAAAATCAAAGAGTCCCTTAGCTATGGAGAGGGGAAATTTCGGCAGCTATTGGAGGAAGAAGATGAACACTTTTCATCTTTTTCTCATCCTTTTTATTAGTCTTTTAGCTTAATGGACAAAAATGCCCTTTATGGCTATTACACACAAAAATTTCTAGAAATGCCCATATATGTCCATGCTATTAATCATTGGTCTATTTGCCATTTAAAAAGCTCTGGTTCAAACCCCCATTTCAAATAGGTACTTACACATTATAACTCACATTTTGCAATTAATGCAATTTAGTCCCAAAAATAAAATTAAGCACTTTATCGATAAAATTTTCAAACCATATTTTCACAACAACAGTTTATTTATCAGACATTATCAGAAATTTGCACAATTCAAAATTTTATACTTCGGTTACGAAACCACTATTTCGATTAGGCTCTATTTTAGGCTGTCATAGGCAAAGACACAAGCGTGTGTCTCAGCCATGTGGCCAGCACAGCCTTGAACACAGGCGTGTGCCCTAGCCGTGTGAAGTCTGCACCTTTTTTGTGAAAATTAATTTTCCACACGGCCTAGACACGGGCGTGTGACTTGGCCGTGTGAGCTTAATTTGGTCATGAGTTACAAGTCAATAAGTTACACGGGGTTGGGACACGAGCGTATGTGACCACACGGCCTACCCACACGGGCGTGGCCCAAACCACATGGGCGTGTGACCCTTGTTTAGTGGAAAAATTTTCTAAAGTTTATAGTTTAGTGCTGATTCCCTTCCAATGCATGTTTTGGGCCTCGCAGACTCGTGTTAGGGACGACATGGTTAATTTTTAAAAGTTTTAATTTGGACGTAAATTTATGACCCGAATTGGTATGTTCGTTTGTATGATAAGTCCGGTAATGCCTCTTACCTTGTTCCGGTGTCGAATACGAGTAAGGGGTGTTACATAACTCTCCTAATTATTCACACACTTGGATGTAAAGTTTATCACCTAACATTGGCTATCTTCCACTTGTGTTCCCTAGATTTTAGATCCTTACTCTAATTCGTCATACAATTGAGTTAAATTTCAGTCTATGACATGTTAAATGCCAACTGAATGGATGCCCTATCATCTTGATGGATTTGTATTTTATGATTTCACCTTACGCTACTAAATCACCTTGCTCCAAATCTTCTGAAAATTATTTGCTTAATAGGTAATTCCTATTAATCCTTACCATTTGCTACTCTAGTTGGATTGTCTGCCCAAGGTAGTCCTTGGTGAACTCTTCTTTTGTTAGCCCTATGCGGTCTATCCAGAGTTGGATAGTCCTGATCAAATATTCTTTCCCTCTGTAGGTTTTTGGTAAACTCTACCAGTCGACTGTTAAGTGTTCATGATCTTCGAATGAACCTCAACGGGCTTTCCTACCTTTGATAATCTTTTTACTTGTATTCTCAAATGTTCTTACTCACCTTTCTTATCTTCGAAATTTTTGCAGACCTTTGGGCTATCACTTTTACCTATGTTCTTAGACTTGTCGTACTCGTTCGTTCATGTTACTCTCTGAATGGGTCATACTTCAATCTCTCTTACCTTATCCTATCATCTTCATAACCCAAAATTTTTTGCAATCATCATCTAGCCCAATGGCTGAACTATGGACTTGCTTAGTCAGAACCCATGTTTAACGTCGTAACGAACTATACTGGTTGCCATAGCCGAGATATGGTCTTACACCTGTAATCCCCATGTTTAATGTCCTGGAAGACTTTTAGTGTTCACTATACTGGGTGACTACCTTGTGTTTATTGACCTGACAGACTATATTGGTTGTCATAGCTGAGCTATGGTCTTACTCATTAAACCTCTTTTGAGGTGTCACTTTAAAAGACCTTACCACTGTCACGATGTTCCTCTATGGAACCTATAAATCGTCATCATAGTTTCATTCCAACGAGACAATTTGTAACAACTAGTTTTTCAATGGTGTTGGAAATAGTGCTTCTGGGGCCAAAATTTCAATAAGTGAGTCCATAAATGTTATTATTTAATATTTACAAGTCATGAATTATGATATAGTGAATTATTGTTATTATTTGATAATTTTTATTTAATTGGATAATTAGTTAGGTTCAAGTGGTTCGATTTTAAAGTCAAATGGCTTTCGAAAATGAGGTGTTGAAACCTTGTTTTCGTAAATCAAGTGGAGTCGTATCATAGGTGAATTAAATTTTTGTCCAAAACTTTAAGTGATTGGATGGTTAATTAAGGTGCAAGGATTAAATTGTAAAAGTGATCAATATTAATCGTTATGGAATTTTAATTAATTGGAGGACCAAATGAGTAACTAGACCATTGATAAATGGTCAAACGGTGGTGATAGCCAACTATCATCCACAAATTGAGTTAATTAAGGTTAATGTTAATAAGTAGTGATTTATTAAACTAATTTTAATTAAATAATAAGTTAATTATAGTATATAAGTTAAAAAATTAAACGAAATAAACATTCTTTCATCTTTTACTCTAAAGGCTGAATGCAAAAGGAGAAAAAACCCTAGATTGTCCAAGCTTCATCCTTCAAATTGATCAAACTATTGACTTAGGCGAAAAAAGAGAACTGCTGAATAGTCCCTGGTATCTAAAGAGTTACTGTTTTGTCAAGTAAGTTCATACTATTTTTCTGGTTACAATTTATTAGTAAATGTTGTTAATTATTTACTATATCAACTTGTAACACCTCAGACCCGGCCCAAACGTTATGGCCAAATCCGACGATGTCACATTGAAGCGATTATTCCCAAAACGACTTTGTTTACTTAAAATTATGTTCAATGGAAAATTTGCTTGGTTAAAAGCTTAAGTTTATGTTTTAGAAACCCAAATGCTTGTATTTTGTTATATTTTGATGAAAGCCCATGTTTTAAGAAAACGTCCAAAAGTTTATGTTATTTAGAAAGCACGTTTAACTTTAGAAATTCATTTAAGTTTGAGAACTCGGCAGTTGAAAACAATAATAAAACCCAAATGTAAAGTCAAATTGGAGATACAATGCCTTATTACATCCCAATGAAAATAAAGTAATTAAAATAAAGTAATTTAAAACTATTAAAAAACTTCTAAGTAACTTGCAGTGCGGCCACCTTCAAGTCCTCCCCCACGTTGAGCTGTTTCCTGAGGGTCACCTGAAACATTAAATAAAAAGGGTGTGAGTTTTGAAACTCAGTGTGTATGACCCTTGGCAATCAAATGAACATGCATTTTATCACATTGGGCCTTAGCCCACAAAAACCTCATATCAAATCAGTATCATATGAATGCAATGCTCCCATCCCAAGTCCAATGCTGCACTCCATTTCCCTTCCAACCCTACACTCCTGTGGGGATATAAATATCAACCCACCTATCCCTACACTCCAGTGGTAGCACCAACAGCGGCACTACTCAAATGTTGCAGCGAGGCTACTAATCATATAATGGGCTTAAAGCCACCGGTGGATCCACGGACTTGAAGCTACTATGCGATCCTCACATAACTTCCTCCGTACCATTAAACCCACCCAAGTGCAACATACATCTCATGAATGCAACAAACACATTTCCACACATTAAGCACCTAGGGCTATTTTAGTCATTTCACTACCCAAGGGTATTTTAGTAATTCTACCCTATAAGGGTGTTTTAGCAGTTCTACCCTACAGGGGTATTTTCGTAATTCTACTCTATAAGGGTATTTTCATAATTCTACCCTATAGGGGTATTTTCGTAATTTCTAAACATTTCAGGTTTTAGTTATGAACTTTGGCCCATCAACAAGTCCTCGCGGCTAAAGTGATCAGACACTATGCACCAGGTAGGATTCCAGAGAAAAGGAGGTAGGTCATTAGGACCACTTAAGTACCAAGCTCTCCTTAGATCCAATCCTAGACATGCATATGCCCATTGCCACACTCTAACCCTTGCGACTTGTCCATAGACATGTTTGATTAATTAATTAAGTTTTATGCTGTTTAAAAATTCATCAGTAGGCCTAAAGTCCATGGTAATACCCTAACAAGTCTGCATGCTTCCGTAATCATATATGGCCCATCAAGCCCAATCATGTCTATATGGCCCATTAGGCCCAGTCATAAATACATGGCCCATCAAGCCCGATCATATTTATATCCTCCAACCATCCATACCAACTCACCATTTAATATCACATATCAACTTTTGCCAATTCGGCCCACGAGCTCGGTAGGCCCATTTAGCCCCGTCTGGCCCAGTTGGTCAAACAGTGGCCCGAGACCATGAGATCGCTCTCTTGGCCCTGGTAGTCGTATCGGTATGTCCACACGAATGTTTGCACCCTCGGGTGGTTGCCGGCACCAATCTTTTGGCTTTTCATCTTTTCGGCATTCTGGCTTTTTGGGATTTTGGCTTTTGCCGATTTGTCGTGTGTGAAGTGTATGTACACACCTCGTAAATGAGACATGTTACACTATCCTCAGCCTTGAACCTACAACCAATACCAACCTCCAACCAATCACACACTTAACCACAATATTTACCAAAAACCGAAGCCTTACCATAACCTTACCGTGTGTCACCAATCCTAATAGCCCTTCATTAGCTACTACTCACGAATATCCCCTAGACCTGCATCAATCTTAATCGTTAAAGACAAAATAATAGGTGACTTGTATCCCCTTAAGTCACCCTTTCCCTTACTATAGACTATTCGGCCAACTTATCCCAAAATCAAGAACACTTACCCAAAAGCCAAAACATATGGATAGCTTTTCAGCAGAGACTTCTAAATCCAACCTTCATTCCAATTCTCCAAGATCTGATCCACCAAAATCAAAGGAATGATGACAGCACGATAGAGATTCGATCACTAGAGTATTCGGCACAAGGTTTGGGGTGATGAAGAAATCAGACCTAACAACACAGGTTTTCAGCTTTTGAAGTCAGGAATATTCGGCCCCAATAATTGAGATGAAGGTGGGACGGCATAAGTAATGGAGAAAGAAGAGAATGATATTCGATTTAAGGATTTACGAGAGAAGAAAAGAAAACACAAAAGGAAGAGGTGAGGTTTAGAACAGAAAAAGTGAAGGAGAATTTGTTAGAGCACTATAGTTGCCGAAATAGCACAAAGGGAATTCCAATTGCCGAAATAGCACAGAAGGAATTTGGCACCCCCTATTTATACACAAAACTGAAACTCTGCCTACCCTCAAAGTCCCAATTGGCTCCAACTCTTCCCCATCTCATCTCCTTGTTTTTCTCCCTGATAACTCCCTAATCCTTTTCTTAAATTTTCTCTTCTGATCACTCTCCTTAGAGTCCATCATCACACCACTTCCAACCTTCTAGAAGGCCAAAATTAAGCTCCTAAAAAAAATACTAAGCTAGGATTCGAACATAGGATCTCCTTGCTAGCCCATAACGCCACCTTCCTATACCCTAAGTGGTGTCTCTTAGCCACTCCACCACAAGGCTCTTTGATGCCATTTTTCCTTATTTTTATTTAAAAGCCCAACTACTCATCGCCCTGGTTCTTTTAATAATTAATGAAAAATTCTTTCACCTTAAAGTTCAAACCTAGAACTTCTCCAACACCCCTAGACACTCCAAATTTATTAAACCCTTAAAGCCAACATGTCATTTGTCATTTTCTTGCTTACCATAAAAAATGTATGAGACCCAAAGCCCAATTCATCTAGGCCTAAAATTCGGGGCGATATAATTCTACCCCCTTAAAGAAATTTCATCCTCGAAATTTCCAACTAACTACTAATCGCACCACTCCAGTCACACCACTATGCCTTTTCTAGGCACTCTGATTTTAATAACACTAACACACTTTAACCAAAATTGAACCCTCTTACACTTCTTCTAGAGCTCATCATTGATTCTCGTACTATCTGAATTAGGAATTTTATGAATTTTTAGCTAGTTTCAGTAATTAAGCCGATGTTTTATGAAAGTATTAAGTAAAAAGGTTGTTTTCATAAATCCTCTGCAGTTTCAGGCTCCTATGGGCTTCAGTTTCACTCTAACTAAAAGTGTCAGTATAATCATCTAAAGTAGACCACTAACTATCTACAGTATATCAAGTTAAACGAGCTTAGTAGTAAAAGAACTTACTTGGTTCGACGTCGTAGACTCGGTGTGCCACACAACAAGAATTCCAAAACATTTTGATCTACTTAAAAATAGTTTTTAAACTCAAATAATAAGGCCTATTTCATAGCCCGAGCTTTGCAACCTGGCTCTGATACTACTAAATGTAACACCCCAGACCAAGCCCAGACGTTATGGCTGAATCCGACGATGTCACATTGAAGTGATTATTCCCAAAATGACTTTGTTTAGTTAAAATTATGTTCAATGGAAAATTTGCTTGGTTAAAAGCTTAAGTTTATGATTTAAAAACCCAAACGTTTGTAACTTGTTATATTATGATGAAAGCCCATGTTTTAAGAAAACGTTCAAATGTTTATGTTATTTAGAAAGCATGTTTAACTTTAGAAATGCATTTAAGTTTGAGAACTCAGCAATTGAAAATAATAATAAAACCCAAATGTAAAGTCAAATCAGAAATACAAGGCCTTGTTGCATCCCAATAAAAAATAAAGTAATTAAAATAAAGTAATTTGAAACTATTAAAAAACTTATAAGTAACTTGCAGTGTGGCCACCTCCGAGTCCTCTCCCACGTCGAGCTGTCTACTGAGGGTCACCTGAAACATTAAATAAAAAGGGTGTGAGTTTCGAAACACAGTGTGCACGACCCTTGGCAATTAAATCAACATGCATTTTATCACATTGGGCCTAAGCCCTATCAATATTGGTGGTCTTGGGTCTTAGCCCACAATGACCTCATATCACATCAGTATCACATGAATGCAATGCTCCTATCCCAAGTCCAACCCTTCACTCCCTTTCTCTTCCAACCCTACACTCTTGTGGGGATATAAATATCAACCCACCCATCCCTACACTCCAGTGGTAGCACCAACAGCAGCACTACTCAAATGTTGCAGTGAGGCTTCTAATCATATACTGGGCTTAAAGCCACTGGTGGATCCACGGTCGTCAACCGACTATGCGATCCTCACATAACTTCCTCCGTACCATTAAACCCACCCAAGTGCAACATACATCTCATGAATGCAACACACACATTTCCACACATTAAGCACCTAGGGGTATTTTAGTCATTTCACTACCCAGGGGTATTTTAGTAATTCTACCCTACAAGAGAGTTTTAGCTGTTCTACCCTATAGGGGTATTTTCGTAAATCTACTCTACATGGGTATTTTCGTAATTCTACCGTATAAGGGTATTTTCCTAATTCTACCTTACAGGGGTATTTTCGTAATTTCTTAACATTTCGAGTTTTAGTTATGAACTTTGGCCCATCAACAAGTCCTCGCGGCTAAAGTGAATAGACACTATGCACCAGGTAGGATTCTAGAGAAGAGGAGGTGGGTTACTAGGACCGCTTAAGTACCAAGCTCTCCCTAGATCCAATCCTAGACATGCATATGCCCATTGCCACACTCTAACCCTTGCGACTTGTCCACAGACAAGTTTGATTAATTAATTAAGTTTTATGCTATTTAGGAATTCATCAGAACTAGGGCCAAAGCCCATGGTAATACCCTAACAAGTCTACATGCTTCCCTAAAATCACATAGGGTTCATCAAGCCCAATCATGTCTATATGGCCCATTAGGCCCAGTAATAAATATATGGCCCATCAAGCTTGATCATATTCAAATCATCCAACCATCCATACCAACTCACCATTTAATATCACATATCAACTTTTGCCGATTTGGCCCACGAGCTCGACAGGCCCATTTAGCCTCGTCTAACCCGGTTGGCCAAACATTGGCTGGAGACCATGAGATCGCTCTCTTGGCCCTAATAGTCGTATCAGTGCCTCCACATGAATGTTCGCATACTCGTGTGGTTGCCGATGCTAATCTTTCGGCTTTTTGGCATTTCGGCTTTTAGAGATTTCAACTTTTGCTGATTTGTCGTCTGTGAAGTGTATGTACACACTTGGTAAATGAGACGTGTTACCCTATCCTCAGCCTTGAACCTACAACCAATACCAACCTCCAATCAATCACACACTTAACCACAATATTTACCAAAAACTGAAGCCTTACAATAACCTTATCATGTGCCACCAGTCCTAATAGCCCTTCCTTAGCTACTACTCACGAATATCCCCTGGATCTGTAGTAATCTTAATCGTTAAAGACAAAATAATAGATGACTTTTATCCCTTTAAGTCACCCTTTCCCTTACTATAGACTATTCTACCAACTTATCCCAAAATCAAGAACACTTACCCAAAAGCCGAAACATATGGATAGCTTTTCAATAGAGACTTGTAGATCCAACCTTGATTCTAATTCTCCAAGATCCGGTCCACCAAAATCAAAGGAATGATGATAGCACGATAGAGATTCAGTCACTAGAGTTTTTGGCACAAGGTTTAGGGTGATGAAGAAATCGGCCCTAAGAATACAGGTTTTCAGCTTTTGAAGTCACGAATATTCGGTCCCCAACAATTGAGATGAAGGTGGGATAGCACAAGCAATGGAGAAAAAAGAGAATGATATTCGATTTAAGGCTTTACGAGAGAAGAAAAGCAAACACAAAATGAAGAGGTGAGGTTTAGAACAGAAAAAGTGAAGGAGAATTTGGTAGAGTATTATAGTTGCCGAAATAGCACAAAGGGAATTCCAATTGTCGAAATAGCACAGAGAGAATTCGGCACCCCCTATTTATACACAAAACCGGAACTCTGCCTACCCCTAAAGTCCCAATCGGCTCCAACTCTTCCCCATCTCATCTCCTCATTTTTCTCCCTGATAACTCCCCAATCCTTTTCCTAAATTTTCTCTTATGGTCACTCTCCTTAGAGTCCATCATCACACCACTTCTAACCTTCTAGAAGGCCAAAATTAAACTCCTAAAAAAAATATTAAGCTAGGATTCGAACTTAGGATCTCCTTGCTAGCCCATAACGCCACCTATACCCTAAGTGGTATCTCTTAGCCACTCCACCACAAGGCTCTTTGATGCCATTTTTCCTTATTTTTATTTAAAATCCCAACTACTCACCTCCCTGGTTCCTTTAATAATTAATTAAAAATTCCTTCAGCTCAAAGTTCGAACCCAGAACTTCTCCAACACCCCTAGACACTCCAAATTTATTAAACCCTTAAAGCCAACATGTCATTTGTCATTTTCTTACTTACTAAAAAAATTTTATGAGACCCAAAGCCCAATTCATCTAGGCCTGAAATTCGGGGCATTACACAACTGCTGAAATTGGAATTGACTATATGGTTATGAATATAATTCCGGGACAATTTCAATAAACCGAGTAAAGGTCTCATATACGATGTTTCAGATTGATTCCCGACTAGATTGAGCTCTTGCGTTTGTTGCGGACTCAGAAGTACATGTGGCATAGATTTAGCCTAGACTGGTAATCTATTGTCGTTTTAAAGGTTTAGCCTAGACTAGTAACCTTAAATGTATGTATAACCTTCGCCAGGCTATTTTCTGTGTTGTCAATAGTTTAGGTTAGGCAGGTAACCTGAAACATCTATTTTTATATACGATTAGCTTAGACAAGCATTAAATGTTACCCACACTTATGTATTGAGTTCTTTTTACAAATTCCATCAATAAATCAAAGGTTATACAGATTAAATTTTCTAACGTTAATGTGGATGAAATATGAACATTGAATACATGAATGCTCGTTATTTATTGACACAAAATTGTTAAACTATGTCATGATAGGGAAAATATTTTGAATAGAAATTTGCATTTAGCTAATAAATTAGTTAGGTAGGTTATTGAATTGAAATGTATGAGCTTACTAAGTATTTTAAATACTTACCTTTTTATTATGTTCTGTATATTTTTGGATATTCTGAACGTGTCGATCAAGTCAGTAGGAGCTCACACCTATCATCTTTTAACACAGTAGATTTTAAAGTTTGAAAATATGGTTACTTGTGGCATGTATATAAGATATTTACTTTGCAGGTATTGATCATGTTTTGGTACTTGGGTTGTGAATGATCTTATATACAAATATGATGTATGTAATACCTAATGCATATTTGCTAATGTGTTGTTATAAGTTAAGTTCGAATGGTACTATAGGTGTTTATGTGATAACAAGTTTTTGGTAGGAATATTGTTAATTTTTTTATGCTAGAATGAATGAGTTGAATGATTTAAATGGTTGTTGTTTCATGATTGAAATGTGATGACATTGAGGGCATATTGGTTAGGCTTAGATTTAATGTTTTGACTAATTTTAGTGTGTTTTCAATTGGTATAAATAGATGTAAATGGTATAGCATGATTTCTAAGAAAAGATGGATGACATTGCCTAAGTTTGAAGGTATTTTGGGTACACACGGCCTATGACATGGTCTACCACATGGCCTTGTGCCCCTTACGATTTAGAACACAAATGTATGGTTTGTTTAAATTTTGGAACTTTAGGTTAACACGACATTAATTAGTTACATGGTCTGGAGACACGGTCGTGTATCTCCTTTCACACAGTCTAAGCTCTACTACATAGTTTGGCCACATAGCCATGTCTTTGCACCACACGGTCTCTACTTGTCACATGGGCTAGCCATACGATTGTGTTACCCCTATTTTTACTATTTACCTATATTTTTGTAAAAGTTTCAATTTAATCCAAAATTGTTCCTGGTTTGTTTAAAATGTTCCCTAAGCTCGATTTAGGTCCAGTTATGATTGAATAACATGGAAAATTTTGTAATTTATTATGAAATGATAGTTTTTTCTACATTTGATTGATTGGTGGGCAGTGTTAGTGTTTTATAGTTGTATCATCTTATAATACAAGTCGGGCGATTGGACCGGGTATAAGGTGGTATATCTATTAGCATTAGAGCTACAATTAGTTGATTCTAGGAATGAACATAACATGTATTGAGTCTAAAAAGACATGCCATGATAACTTGTAATTTTGTGTGATGCTTCTAGTTTGATTTGACTATATTTTTCTTATAGGTTCACATTATCGACCGAGTCTAATTGTGTTGTACTTGATGAAATGATAGTAATGTTCTGGCTTTTGAATGAGAAGCTAGTCACCATTTGCTAGTTCTATAAATGTTAGAAAATGATATGAAAATGTTTTGTTTAGCATATTGCCAGTAGTCTTAGAATTTTTGCAAGTGAAATTTGTGGCTTGACAACTTCTACCCTCGATCATGTCTTCTTTGATACTCCTCTATCCTTAAAATATTAATACGGTAAATGATCAACAATTTTTGATTGATTAACTGGTTAAGCTTAAGACAGATATATCAGTAAGACCTGAAACTTGTGCACCTTCTCGAGATTATATCAATTAAGTAAGAGAAGAGGCCATTATTCCTGATGATATTATTGGTATATTTTCTTCATCTACTATTTTTTTACAGATCGTGATTAATTTTTGAGTAATGCATTCTTAATTTTGAATTGTTTTAATAATTGAAGAGATTATGCTAGTAGAGTTGACTGATTGTGATATTAGAATAACAAATATGTTAGATAAGTATGTTTGTGCTAGAAACATATTTCACTAAGAATTTGTGGTTGTGAAATTCTTGTCGAGCTGATGTCATTGACATTCAATGAGTTTGATGTGATATTTAGTTTGAATTAATTGATTTTATATGATGTTGTGATTAACTATATATAGAAATAGATGGTACTTAAGTGTCAAAGAGAGAAATCGGTAAATGTTGAGATTGACATAATTGATTGTGTGAACGATAGCATGATAGCATTAACGATCCATGAAATGATTAGGAAAAGAGATTAGGAATTGTATTTTATTTGTATCCTAGATATCAAAATGTTAGAATCGAGGATTTAATATGTTTATATGATTAAAGAATTTATTGATATATTTCTAGAAGAATTATCTAGATTGTCACCTATATAAGAATATGAGTTTGTAACTGGTATGATACTCAAAATCGTTTTGATCTTTATTGTTCTGTATAGAATAGTATTATGAGAATTATAAGAATGTTAGGCATTGTTGAGTAGTTATTTGTTAAAATAAAGTGTTCAACTGAGTGTGTAATATGGGAAAACTATACTATGTTTACGAAAAAAAACAAGATTATGAGAATCGTATAATGGTTATAGATAGCAGGTCAGAGACAATATGAAGAACCAATATTTATTATTTTATATAGTGGACTTATTTATTTAGTTAAGAAAACTATTGTATTTTCGAGTATTAACTTTCAATCAGGTTGTTGTTAGCTCTGAGTTATGAGTTAGATGTATAGAAGATTTCTTTCCAGACTTGATTTCAACAAAGTGATATTTTGATAACATCGCTTGAATTTTCAATTGCTTAATCACTTTATATATTTAATAGTCAGAAGTTTCTAGTTGTATCTTGTCGAAGTTGTTGCTATGTAATTGATGATATACGAGTTATGCTAATAATAAAATTGAACATGATCAACACCAGAAAACAATGTTAAGATTTTAAGAGAGAAATAATTATTTGTGAAAATTAGTAAATGTGAATTTAGATTTCTAGAGGTAAGTTTTCTAAACGTTTTAATAACAACTGAAGATATCTGAGTTATTGCAAATGAACTCCTAATAATTGTGAACTAGGAAATCTATAGGAAATATTACATAACTACGTAGTTCTGTAGGATTTATTGTTTACTACAGATGATTTGTATAGGCCTTTCATTGATAGTTCTATCATTTATGAAATTGTTATGAAAAAATGACAGTTTTATTTGATCGAATAAATATAAGTAGAGTTTGGAATAGTTGAAAGCTATATTAATAGAAGTTTCAAAATTAAATATGAGATAGCGCAAATGTCTAACCTAATTGAAAGATTATGATCTATTGCTTGATTATCACTCGGGTAAAGTTACTATTATAGTTGATGCCTTGAGCCAGAAAGTTTTATATGTATTAAGGATGATGAATACTTAGTTGAGTTTGAATCAAGATGGTTCTATTGTTGTCAAGCTAAGAGTTAAATTGTTATTTCATCAAAGAATTTAAGAGATTCAAAGAAACGATCCAAATTTTTATTAGCTAAAAAGAAAGTAGATTCAAAATGGTCAAACCATCAATTTCAATATTGATAATGATGAATGTAACAACCTAAATTAGACCCTAATCAGAACGGTGGTTTTGAACCAAGAATCCGAGTCGAAAAATATTTAATAATTATTTTCTGTGTTTATTATGTGTGAATTTATATCTGTGAAATTTTCGTAATTTAATTTTGTCGTTTGGATGTCTGATTAAATAAAAGGACTTAATCGCATAAAAGGGAAATTTGGTGGCTATTTTTAGAACGGGGCCGAACTGGTATTGGCTTTATAAGTGAAAGCCCTTAAGTTGTAAATAGTCCATTTATTTACTAGTGGTACGGTGGTAAGTATATACCATATAGTTTTATATTATTTTATTAAAGATATATATATGTGTGTAAATTAAACCTTATTTTATATTAAGATATATATATATGTATATATATTAAGGCATTTACTTTATGGAATGGACAGTAAAAACCTTGTGTTATAATGGTTTAAATTAATCAGTAAAGGTTATATGTAAATTAAATAATATGTTATTATATATTATATTATAACATGAATTAAAAGCCATGTTCATTGTTTCATTCCTTATGACCGAATATGAAAGCAAGAAAGAAAAAGAAAAGAAGCTAGGTTTGGCCATCCTTTCAAGCTCGATTCAAGGTTCGTTCTTAGTCGGTTTTTGATAATTTTTACGTTTTTGAGATCGTTGCTTCGAGTACTACAAAACCTAAGCTTTAATTTTTTATTTTGATGAATATTTTGAGTTATGCCATTGATGAGAGTTTGTGATTTTTATCATTTGATGATGAATTATGGAAGATATGGATTGGGTTAAAATATATTGTAAAGGAATTTTTGATGATTTTGAGTAATTAGGATTTAATTGCAAAAATAAAAATGTGGGGGGACTAAAATGTGAAATTTATGGAACATATGAGCTTATTTGGACACTAGGGGTATTCGGCCTACTTTAAATGTAATTAATTTTGCATAATTTTGTGTTTTGTGCATTAGGGGCTAAATTGTAAAAATTGTAAATGTCAGGGGCAAAATGGTAATTTACCATTTATGTGTTTTTGGACTAAATTTAATGAAAATATGTTTAAGTGAGCTTAATTTGAATATGTTTAGATCAATAATTAAAGAAATCAGAATTTGATCAGGGAAAAAGCTAAAGTTGTAGACTAGTCGTTCAGTTCCGCTTTTCATCGTCCGAGGTAAGTTTATAAGCAAATAGGCGTACATAATTTTAGTTAAATGTGAATTATATATGCTGAATTGGAATATGTAAATATATATGTATATGAGTCGAATCTATGCAAGCTTGGTTACCTTACTTTTGTTTTCACTTCAACCGAGTTACGATGTCCGAAAGCCCCGTATGAACCCTAGGAATATTTAGGATGTGTATGTCATGACATAGGATCTGATTTATGTGTGCGAGTAAGACTATGGCATCGATGTGAAACTTCGATAAATGTGTTCGAGTAAGACCCTGTTTGGGACAATGGCATCTATACGTGATTACGTGTAAGACCATGTCTGGGACATTGGCATTGTATGATATATGTGATTATCCGAGTGTCCTATCCAATTCCGAATGGTTCATCGGGCAAAGATAAGTTGAGATCGAACTTGTAAGACGAGCTAAATGAATAGGTATGAGCTAGTTGATTACCTATTTGAAAATGAGGTAAATTGGTCATTGGATATTTGATACCAATTATATAAGTTGTTAATGTGGATACATGTACATTGGTGAAGTATATTCGGCCATATGTGGTGTGTATGCATGTGATGTTATATTTTGATTCATGATTATACATATATGGGTGAAAATATATGTATTCTATTAAATGTGGATTTGATGTACAGTATGTGCTTGATAAATGTATTTTACGATTGTGGGGGTGTATATGAAAATTGAAAACTTGATTAGATTTTGTGTAATGATTTGAATTAGCTGATTGTCTAATTAAAACAAGGTAAGTATGTGACTTGAAACTAGTTTAAAACTATGTGTGAAACAAATAAGGATTTTGTGTGAACTTGGTAAGAACATTCGGGCTTTGATACTAGGTCTATGTAATCAAAATCATGCATATTCGGACAAATAGGAAGTATATGTACTTCATGTTCTATTATGATTCTCAAGCTTGTGCCTTTGAACATATGTATAAACGGTTATATATTGACTTTATAGCTTTGGAAGTTAAATGACATTGGTTAAATTGCTCATGTGGGTATTCGGCCTTGTGAGTGTTATGGAATAAGTTTTGATTATATATACATATGATTATTGAATAATCGACCACTTAATTAACATATGTACATGAACTTATTTGGTAAAATGTAAGCTTATGTAATTGTGTGTATGTGAACTAAAATTATAAAGATTGTTTGGCTTTGAAAGTTAAATGGTAGTAGGTAATTTGGCTATATGAATATTTAGCCAAGATAATGTTAACAAATGGATATGTATGCGTATGTCAGTATACTTTTAAATATGGATTTATAAGTGTTTGGATCTAAATGTGCTATGATAATATAATTTGATGTAGTTTAATTAAGTTGATAATTGTATTGAGTTGTTTATTTGCTCATGACTTACTAAGCTATGATAGCTTACTCTGTGTTTTCACTTTTATTCTATTTTATAGATTTCAAATTGAAGATACGACCTCGGGAATCGTCAGAGAAGCTTATCACACTATCGACTGTCTTTGGTATTTTTTAAAGTTACGTTTTGGAACTATGGCATGTATAGGCTAGAGTGTGATTTGAAATGTTGTATTTTGGTTTTATATAATTTGGCCATGCGAAAATGGCTTATTATTTTGTTGTGTTGGACTTTATGTCTTGATCAAATTATGGGCATGTTTGGTTTTGATGTTTAAGTTATGCTTCGTTATGTCATTTAGTATCAAGGTAAATTCGGTTGTGATATAATGATTAAATGAAGTTTCTAATGTTATATATACCTAAGTGATTGATCAATGAATTCAATTACAATATTAAATACAAGTAAAGGATGTAAATTGATTGAGATTTGGCATTTGAGTTGAATCCAATGATGGCTATGCTTGGCTTTGGTTTTGGGTGATTCGGCTCTGACTTGTTTATAAGTGAATAAATGTGAAATTGGTTTGATATGCTTGTTAATGCATGGATCCATGATTTGGTTTTAAAGTGAATTCGGTTATGGTATAAGTCTACATGGTAAATATGGTTCATGACTTGTATGAACGGTATTTTGATCATTTGACTAGATTGGTTTAATTATGAATAACTTATGAATTGGTTTATATTAGTAAGTATAAAACATGGTATATATGCTTGTGGGATTTTATTATATGATTCGCCTAAAGAGTATGGAAAATGCATGATATATATTCGGCCATGATCTAATCTTATTTTGAGGGTGTGTTTAATGCTATAAATTGGTTAATGGATAGGTTTCGATTGTGGTGTAATTTTGACTTAATTGAAATGCATGTTTTGCAATAGGAAATGATATGAAATGACAGATGATATGCCTATGCATTTGATCATGATATGTTAATTGATTTCATATAAATATATGTACGTATATGTCATGGTTGTTTGAATAACTAATTTAAAAAGAAAGTTTAAATTCGGTAGCAATAGGCAAGGTTAATAAATGTATGCTTTTGATCATTGGTTGTAAATTTACCATTCTTGATATGGTTAGTAAATGTTTTTTAATAATGGTGGGCATACGCATGTATTATAAATAGCTATAGCATGTTCGGCCATGTCTTAATTTTTATTTAGGTCACTTATGTTTTGTTTAGTTTTAATATATACATGGGCATAGATCTTTGAAATGGTATATTAGATATTCAGCTATTGAGATACAAATTTTGCTACATGCTATGTATTTGTTATTTACTAATACATGTTTGATTATGTTTAAGTATTAAATGATAAAATTTGCAATGAGAATAAGTTATGAATTGTTTAATTCCTATGCTTATATTCGGCCAATTGATAATGATTTATGGTTGTATGTTTCTTGATTTTCGTGCAACCTGTAATGTTTTGAGTTGGTTTAGTACATGTTCATATGTAGTGAATAAAATAATTATTTCCTATGTATATCCATGAATGTCTAGAAGTTGTGTCTTGTTCGGTAATACCTTATAACCCTATTCCTACGACGGATTCGGGTTAAGGGTGTTACAATGAAAGTCTGTATTTCTAAAATTAGGTATGAGTACTTAAGGATCCTAAGGTTAAAAGAGATATTCCACAAAAAAATCATCACTATATTTATTCGATTTTTTCAGGTGGTAACAAAATGTATATTGATTTGAAACCGAAGACATGATAGAAGGGAATGTAACTAGAAATATCTGAGTTGTACCAAGAAGTTTAATATGTTAGTAAATGAAAGTTGATCAGGCTTTTTCAGGTTTATTACAACGTAATATAATTTCAGAGTAAGAATGAGAACGGATTACGATAGCTTTCATATGAGACTACCGATAATTGTTGGCAGATTGGCATAATCAATTCACTTTATTCTGGTTTGAACAAATTATTCACTCGAGAAGCTAATTGAGTTATACTTATCTAAGATTATTAAATTACATAGCGTGTCATCATCCATTATTTTTAACCGTGGTCTGAAGTTTACTTCTAGCTTAGGAAAATTTACATGAGACCTTGAGTACTAGACCGAATATATGTATAGTATTTCATTTTCAGATTGATAAATAATTTGAATGGGTTATTCGGGTTTTAGAAGAAATCTTCAGTATTATATAAAGAAATTCTACCACTGACATAGTTTGCATCTGATTATTGTTATCAATAGAGTATTAAAATGGTACTACGAGACTTTATGCCGATGTAATTATAGAATTCCTATGTACTGATCAAAAGAATCTGGCAGGAATTGATTTGTTACGTAAAACAAAAGAAACGGTTTAGTTATAAATATTGGTTGGAAGTTGTCTTTGATCGCCAGAAATTGCATACTGATCTGAAAAGAAAAGATATTGAGTTTTAGATTGGTAACAGATTATTTCTGAAACTCTTTCCGTGAAAGAAAGTATTTCGGCTCAACAGAAAAGGAAAGCTTAGTCTAAGTATCGTTTGATTGTATAAAATTATCGAGATAATTAATCTTGTGGTTTATTGGCTAGCATTACCTTCAGAGCTCGAAAAGAATCATAATGTTTTCCATGTTTCGATGCTATGACAGTATAGATCAGATTCCTCATATGTGATTAATTCCAATGAGATAGAAATATAGACAAACTTGTATATTCAGAAGAACTGTTAATAGGAGTTCTATGACACCGATTTGTACTGAATAAGCTATGGGGAAGTCAAAAAATTTTATGAGATTACAGTACCCAACTCTATTTCGCAAGTAAAAATTTTGAGGACAAAATTTTCTCAGGGTAAAGTTGTAACAGCCTATTTTTCAGTGGTTTCGAGACCACAATTCCAACGAATGAGTCTGTAAATATTATTATTTAATATTTAAGAGTCAAGAATCATGATATAGTGATTTTTTATTTGATAATTTTTATTTAATTGGATAATTAGTTAATTTCAAGTGGTTTGATTCTAAAGTCATGTGGTTTTGGAAAATGAGGTGTTGGGACTTTGTTTTCATAAATCGAGCCCGTAAATATTTCTATTAAATATTTACGGGTTTGTATTATAGGTGAATTTAATTTTTTTCGAAAATTTTAATGATTGGATGATTAATTAAGGTACAAGGACTAAATTATAAAAGTAATAAAAGTTAATTGTTATGGAATTTTAATTAATAGGATGACTAAATGAGTAATTAAACCATAGATAAATGGCCAACTATTAGTGATAACCAACTATCATCCACCAATTGAGTTAATTAAGGTTAATGATAAGAATTAGTGATTTATTAAACTAATTTTAATTAAATAATAAGTTAATTATAGTATATAATTTAAAAAAAAAAACTAAAAGAACCAAGTATTCTTTCATCTTTTACTCTCAAGGTCGAATGTAAAAGGAGAAAAAAACCCTAGTTCGTCCAAGCTTCATCCTTCAAATTGATAAAATTATTGACTTAGGCGAAAAAGGAAAAAATGGTCGAATAGTCACTGGTATCGACAAAGTTACTGTTTTGTAAGGTAAGTTTATACTATTTCTATGATTACAATTTGTTATTAAATGTTGTTAATTATTTGAATATATAAACTACTCAAATTGGAATTAGACTAGGTGGTAATGAATTTAATTAGGAGATAATTCTAATGGACTGAGTAAAAGTCTCATATACGAGGTTTCAGATTGATTCCTGACTGGACCGAGCTCTAGCATTTGCTGCAGGCTCAGATATACATGTGACATAAATTTAGCTTGGACTGGTAACCTTATATGTATTTATAGCCCAGGCTAGACTATTTTCTGTGTTGTAAATGGTTTAGCTCGAATGGGTAACTTGACATATATATTTTTGTATAGGATTAGCTCAGACAAGCATTAAATATTACCTGCACTTATGTATTGAGTTATTTTTACGAAGTTTCATAGGTAAATCAAAGGTTATACAGCTTAAATTTTGTAATATTAATGTGGATGAAATACAAATATTGAATACGTAAATGCTCGTTATTTATTGACCCAAAATTGTTGAACTATGTCATGATAGGGAAAATATTTTGAATAGAAATTTGCATTTAGCTAATAAATGAGTAAGGTAGGTTATTGAGTTGAAATGTATGAGCTTACTAAGTATTTTAAATACTTACTTTTATTATTATGTTCTGTATATTTTTGGATATTCTGAACGTGTCAGTCGAATCAGCAGGAGCTCACACCTATCATCTTTTAACTTAGTAGATTTTGAAGTTTGAAAATGTGGTTACTTGTGGCATGTATATAGGATGTTTACTTTGCAAGTATTGATCATGTTTTGGTACTTGGGTTGTGACTGAACTTATATACAAATATGATGTATGTAATACCTAATGCATATTTGGTAATGTGTTGTTATAAGTTAAGTTTGAATGGTACTATAGGTGTTTATGTGATAACAAGTTTTTGGTAGGAATATTGTTAATTTTTTATGCTAGAATGAATGAGTTGAATAGTTTAGATGGTTGTTGTTTCATGATTGAAATGTGGTGCCATTGAGGGCATATTGGTTAGGCTTAGATTTAATGTTTTGACTCATTTTAGTGTGTTTTGAATTGGTATAAATAAAAGTAAATGGTATAGCATGATTTCTAAGGAAAGATGGATGATATTGTCTAAGTTTGAAGGTGTTTTGGGTACACACGGCCTATGACATGGTCTGCCACACGGCCTTGTGCCCTACACGGATGTGTATACTGTAACACGCCTTACTCGTTTTCGACTCCGAGACAGGGTATGAGGCGTTACCTTCCTAAAACACATACAAACATTCATTTTCAGATCAACAAACTTCGTTCCAAATTGAAACTTTTAAAAAATTGTCTTATGATCCTTAATATGGACCTACGAGGCCCAAAACATGGTTTGAAAACAATCTGGGACCATTCTGAGTACTTAGAAAAATTTCAACAAAAACTACTAAAAACAGGACACACGCCCGTATGGATGGGCAACACCCCCGTGTGGCCTCTAAACATGGCCGTTCTGAAGACCTGTGTGGTTCACACAGCCTAAGCATATAGGGACACGCCCGTGCCCCTCATCTGTGTGGATTTATTTTCTAACATCTAACCTATAGGGATTTTCACGTGGCCTAGCACACGCCCATGTGCTCAGCCCGTGTCCCTCACATGGCCATAACATGCCCATGTTGCAACTTGCGTGCAAAGACCTTGACATTTTGTTTCTGACGTCAGCAACTATTGAAGGTCACACGACCGTGGCACACACCCGTGTGCAAGGCCATATCTTCCGCACGGTTGAGACACATGGCCGTGTCTCAGCCCATGTGGTTACTACTGGGCATTTAATTTTTCCAACCTAAGGTGCAGGGGACACACAACCTAACCACACGCCCGTGGGGTGGACCGTGTGTCACACGGCCTAGACACACGCCCGTGTGTCTACCCATGTGGACAAAAATAAGGCTATCTACCAAGCCTTTTGCCACATTGAAACAAGATCAAACTCATACCAATTCATAGCAAGGCACAATTACTCAACCAGTGACCATAATTAGACATCCACACATCATCACAAGACCAAACCATCCATGCAATCATTCTAGAACTCATAGTACATATGTTCCTCCATACTACTTTGCACATTACAAAAACCTCATTTGCATGTATCAATAATGAATATTAGCCATTATCCATGGCCTTATACAAAATGGAATATCTTCAATCAAGCCAACACACTTGGCCCAAAATAGAATGACATTTAACAAAAACTAAATCCCTATACATGCCATTTCTCAAATTACTAAAAACTAACAATACCAAATGCTTTAGTTGATAATGTGAACGAAGCCTCCGACGTCCTTTGATCCATGAGCTAATTATGCGCACTATAAGAAAATGGAAGGAAAAAGGAGTAAGCATAAAACTTAGTAAGTTGCAAGTAAATAAATAATAACAATTTACCATGCTATAACATGCTCAGAACACATCAAAATTTGTACATGATGTAAAAAGAATAGCTATAGGCATAACTTACTCATTTTCATCTTTTACTAATCATATAACAAAATTTTGAGTCACATATCATACATTTCATGTAGGTACCTGTACCACTCACAACGTCATCATAGTAAATTCTCATTTTTGACATAAACTTTAAATTTCTCGTTGAACCATTTAAAATACAAAAAGATATTCAGTAAGCCTCATACAAAAGGTATCATGCCGATGCTATGTCCCAGACATGGTCTTACACTGGCTTACATGTCAAGTCGATGTCATGTCCCAGACATGGTCATACACTAACTCTCAGATATCGAGGCTGATGCCATGTCCCAAACATGGTCTTACACTGGCTCTCCTTTATCTGTGCCGATGCCATGTCCCAGACATGGTCTTACACTAGCACTTGTATCAACGCCGATGCCATGTCCCAAACATGGTCTTACACTGACACGTAACGAGGCTAATGCCATGTCCCAAACATGGTCTTACACTAGCACTCGTATCGTCCCTAGTATCATGACGTGAATATCTACTCTACTCTTATGGTTCAACCGGGTTCTATCACATAGATTCTCATCATTTTATTACTCAAAATCAATATTTATCATTTAATACTAAATAAATGCTCTCATGCATAACTCATAATCATAATTAATCATTTTATGCCCAATCAATAAACTCATGCATAATTATAGAAAAAGTTGCACTATTTACCTACAACTTACCTCGGTATACAAAATGTAGACGGATAATTTGGTTCAATCAGCTAGCTTGGCTTTCCCCTGGTCTAGGTTCGAGTTTCATACTTCTTGATCTAAAATGATTAAAATTTTTACTAATTTCATCACTACATTAACTAAGACAATCCAAAATTCATAATTTGGCAAATGACCATTTTGCCCCTAGACTTTCATAAAATGACCATTTTACCCCTAGGCTCGGAATTGATTTTTATTGAATTTCCTTATTAACCAAGCCTAAACATATTATTTTCACTCTTATGGAAGCCCACAATTTCCATTATTTCATGCATTTACAACACAAATTACAACTTTTACAAGTAAGTCCAATTTAGGTGTTTTCTATGAACACCGCTTCACAAAAGTTGTTTATTTAACAACTATAATTCATTTTCTTTCATAAAGTTTCAGCCATCAACATAAATGCTCTCATGGTGAATCTCTAAACTTTCTATCATTTTGCAAAATAGTCCCCTCAATAGGTAGCCCATGCTACAAGGGTCATAAAAGTACAAAAATCATTAAGAAAAGTCACCAAAATCACTAACTTGCAAGGATGAAAAGTGGCTGAAATTTTGAAGCTTCAAAACCTTTAAAATGGCTGGTAATTTTGGTGGAAGAGACAAGAAAATGAAAAAGATGATCACCTTTTCTTTTTGTTTTATTTTATTGCCTAATAAGCCATTTAATACCAACAAATATTTGACTTTTCTACTCTTTTTGTCTCCATTGGCCGACCATGACTCTACTAAGGGTCTATTTTTCCATTAAAGACTCCCAATTAAGGTTCTCTACATATTTAAGACTATTTACTAGTAATTCACAACTTTTACCCTTAATGCGATTTAGTCCTTTTTCGCAATTAAGCTCCTAATCGCGTAAATTAATTCACCAAAATTTTCATGCACCCTTATAAAAATGCTATAACACATAAAATAATATTAAAAATAATTTCTCTAACCTCAGGTTAGTAGTTCCAAAACCACCTTTTTTACTAAGCCCAAATTCAGGCTGTTACATATATAGTTTGTAACACGGTTGTGTACTCTGTTTAAATACAGTTTCAGTTAGTTACACGGTCTAGAAACATAACCATGTGTCTCATTTCACACAGTCTAAGCTCTGCTACACGGTTTGGCCACACAACCATGTCCCTACACCATACAGACTCTACCTTATCACACGACCTGGCCAAACGGCCTTGTGACCCATGTTTGCACTATTTACATATATTTTGTAAAAGTTTCAATTTAATCCAAAATTGTTCCCGGTTTGTATAAATTGTTCCTTAAGCTCAATTTAGGTCAATATATGAAATGATATTTTTTTTCTATATTTGATTGATTGGTGAACAGTGTTAGTGTTTTACAGTTGTCACATCTTATAACTTAGGTTGGGCAACCAAACCGAGCATAGGGTGTTACACAATTGATATCATTCCATCTCACATCTAACCTTGATGCTCGAACACTGTAGTGTCCCATTCGCAAGGCCCAGAGCTTTATACATTACAGTTTGCACCTAGCAAACTGAGTTGAAGAATTTAACAGAAATTCTCTTTCCCCATCCATCCTCTCATTCCTTCAATTTCGCCAAAATAAATTACTTTCGTGCTTCGCATATAATATAACCATAAATTTCTTTTGTGTTAACACCTACGACTCGCCATGTATCTAATTGTCTATTCGCAACCATATTGCATTCAACAAATATGCTTGCAACATACGCATACACAACCTACTTGACCTCTATATTCATACACAACCCAATGCAACCACAAATGTCGTTTAAGGAAACATCACAACATCAACAACCACACAAAAGTCATGTGTAGAGACTCACCTTGCTTCATTTGTCCTTGACAGTTTAGGTTGTCCAAACGCCAGAGGCTCTTTCGTCCTGGAAGCTAAGCATGACAACCATCTATCGGTTAAACGAAAGGTGTTCAAACCTTAAAAACTCTTAACCCATAACTATACAAAAGTTCTTACTCTACTGTAACACCCCCTTACCTGAGTCCAACTCTGGGACTGGGTAAAAGGCATTGCCGTACTTGAACATGTTTGGATATGTAAACCAGCTATAAAATTTCTTTCATTATTAAAACTCTTCATTCATTCTCTTCATGACCTTATCATAGGCCTACGAGGCACACAACCTATATTGAGTATGTATCGAAACCAATCCAAGAACTTTCGAGCCCTTAGAAAATTTTTGCTTAAAACAAGGCCACATGCCTGTGTAAGATGGAACATGCCCGTGTGGGTAGGCCGTGTGGTCTCACACGCCCATGTCCCTAGCCCGTGACTAATTTATTTTTATTTCAACCTACAGGGGTTTTGACACTGCTTGGGCACACGCCTATGTCTAGCACCCGTGTCCCTCACACGGTCCAGACACGCCCATGTCAAGATCCCGTGGAGTATTCTGACTTCTAACACTATAACCAATAGAATTGAACACGGCCAAGGCACACGCTCGTGTGCTTAGCCTGTGCTCTATACTGACTGAACTAAATTAGATGCAGGAGACACACGTCCTATTAACGTGCCCATGGGGGCTAACTGTGTGTCACAAACGACCTAGGCACACACCCGTGTACCCAACTGTGTGGACAGTAATAGGCTATTTTCCAAGTCTTATGCCACCCTGAGACATGATCAAACACAATACATATTTCATGACGTACATCAAGGCATAATATACCCTTTTACTACTCATAACTAAGACCTTCAACGGTTATCATTCATATCACTTTCATCCATAACTAGACCACCAAATCATGCAACATTTATCATTCAAAAACCTCATTACATTGCATAAAATATAAGTTAGACAACATTAGGCCATTCCTAAGGCTATTGCAACTCCGTTCGGTTACACAAAATGATACTTAACAAAATGTTGACACTTCCTATACATGCCATACACCAAAAGTGATTAACTTTACCATACCAAAAGAATGGCCTGATAGTGTGATCATGAGCTCCAACTTTAATAATCCCTGAACTGGTACGGCTAATCTACAAGGAAGAGGGAAAAGAAAGAGTAAGCACATATAATGCTTAGTAAGTTGCATGAATAAAATAACAGCATAGTCATAGAATGTCAATTGAATAATTATCAAAATTTTCATGTAGTAATTTCTTACTCATTCTCATGGCTTACTCATCATGTACTTACTCGCACTTTTCATGCTAAATTTCTCACACTAAATACTTTCAATTTCTCATACTTATTCATATGTAAACCTGCAACACTCCACATGAAACTTTAGCCTATCTCTTGGAATTTATCAACTTGAATACTTTTCTTATTTAAGTCTCTATTAAACATACCGAAGGATACCCGTAAGCCAATCTCATGAAATGATGCCAATGCCATGTCCCTAGACATGGTCTTACATGGGATCATATTCCAATGTCGATGCCATGTTCCAGACATGGTCTTACACGAGATCATACTCAAATGCCGATGCCATGTCCCAGACATGGTCTTACACGGAATCTCACATTGGATGCCCAAGCCATGTCCCAAATGTGGTTTTACAAGGGATCTTTATCTTCTCTCGGTGCCGAAGCCATGTCCAGACATGGTCTTATAGGGACCTCATCTTGGATGCCTATGCTATGTCCCAGACATGGTCTTACAAGGGATCAAATCTCAATGCCAATGCCATGTCCCAGACATGGTCTTACACGGGATCTCAGTTCAATGCCGATGCCATGTCCCAGACATGGTCTTACACGGGACCTATAATACTCATGACATGATTATGGTATCCTTTGTATCATCTAAGCTTGTATAAAATTTCTCTTTTCATGTTTTCATCATTTCTCGATTAAATTTCACATCAATAATCTCATGAATCTCATATACTTCATCAACAAATCAATATCATTGAATTTATCATCATCTCATACCAAAATTATGAACATGTCTTCATGAAATACCACATTTTCATAAAAAGTCATATTAATGAATTTACATAACATACAGACTAAATTATAACTTACAACTTACCTCGAGTCCAAATGTGAGAATTTCTCGGTTTAGTCCACAACTTTTCCTTTTTCCCGGGTTAGGTCTGGGCTTCGCGTTTCTTGATCTAAAATGATAAATTTGACTCATTTAGTACCCACATTGATTAAATATCTCCTAATGACACTTTGGCAAAATTTATAATTTTGCCCCTAAACTTTTGCATATTTGTAACAATGGTCCCTAGTCTCGTACAACAAAATGTTTCTATTCTCTTGGCTACCCAAGCCTAGCCAAAACTCACTAGTGCCCATACAAGCCCACATTACTCACAATTTCATACTTTTACTACACAATTTGCTAACTTTTCAATTTGGTCCTGTAATATCCCGAATTAGGGCCTAATCGGAATAGTGGTTTCGTGACCACAAATCTGAGGTAGAAATAATTATATTATAATTATTTTGATGTTTATGATATGATTTTATGATGGTGTGAAAATTTCGTGAAGAAATTCTAAGCGTAAAGTGCTTAATTTGGAGTTAGGGATTAAATCGAATAAGTTGCAAAACTTGCATTCTAGAAGTTTTCAGTATGAAATTGCTTTGAAATATTAATTAGGAGGTCTTAAATGGAAATTAGACCAATTTTATGTTCATGGACAAACTAGGACATGGAAGGAATTTTTGAAAGTTTAGTATGGAGGGGCATTTTGGTCATTTGGACATTTAATGAAATAAAAAGGGAAAAATAACACAAAATTGGTCATCTTCTTCATTACCACGAAATTTCAAGGGTTCTCCATAGCTAGGGTTTGTTTCAAGCTTCCAAGCTTCATAGTAAGTGATTCTAAGCCCCGTTTTTAATGATTTTTACGTTTTTGAAATCCCGGTAGCTCGATAAAGCTTATGTTAGCAATAATTTAAGTTAGGGTTCATATTTGGAAAAATACCCATAGGTGAAATTTGTGTATTTTGATGTTTTATGATAGAATATGAGGTTTTAAATTATGTTAGAAAACTTGTGCTACTCGGTTTTAAGTAAAAACGAGTAAAACGGCTTAATCGGTAAAAGTACATATTATTCATAAGTAAGTGTTTTAGTATGAATTTGAGCTTGCTAATGGTAAATAAATGATCAGCATGTCCTAAAACATAATAATTTGTGATAAAATTTAATTCCCGAGCTTTGGGGCAAAAGTGTAAATATGCAAAAGTTTAGGGGCAAAATTGTAATTTTTCCAAAATTTGAATTTAGGATTATTTTGATAATGTGAGTATTAAATAAGCTAAATGTGTTATTTTAGATCAAGAAAGACGTGGAATCAACCTTGATCGAGGAAAAGAAAAGATTACGGACTAAATTGCAAAAATCTTTGTATTTTGGTACTAAGGTAAGTTCATGTGCAAATAATGTAACATAACTGTTATTTTTAAGTTAATCGATGTTATTTATATGATATGCTGATTTTTATCATGAAATATATGCTTTGTGGTTATTTTTGAACAATATGCAAATTATATGTGCTACTTGTTAAATATAAATTGCTACCGAGTATTGGTTCCGGTATTATGTGGAAGACGGCAAGGATAAGTGATCGAGGAAAATCCCGTTTGAACCTTGGGAATAGATTAGGATACAAGTGACATGTCACTAGGATGGTTTGGCACCCGAGCTCGTTGAGTTGAGTCCGAGTTCACTTATGGGTGCGAATGTCCGAACTCGTTGAGTTGAGTCCGAGTTCGTGAGATGTAACTAGGCATCCGAGCTCGTTGAGTTGAGTCCGAGTTCACTTATGGATGCGAACGCCCGAGCTCGTTGAGTTGAGTCCGAGTTCGTTTATGGGCGGGTTACATGATTGATTGATTACATATTCAGCACTTATGTGCAAATGATCCGTGTATCCGAGTTGTATTCCAATGTGTTCAACGGGTAAAATTCAAGTGAAATGGAAAGGCACTCAAGACGTAAGTGACAATTCGGTAATGTTGAGAAATGGCCGTATTGGACAGGTATGTACTTAACCCTTGGGTTGAAACCCGAGACAACAACAAAAATGTGGTAAGATGAAGTATGATGACTAGAATTGCGACATATGTTTTGGTGATGCTATGTTAATGTTGTTTGGCATAATGACTTTGTTATGTTACTTGTTATTTGCATGTAAACTTACTAAGCATTTATGCTTACTCCCTCCTTTTCATTCATTGTAGTTTTGGACAAGCCGGCTCGAGAATCGGGATAGGTCGAAGACTCGTTCACACTATCCAAAGGACTTTTTGGTAAATGGCTTGTAAGATTTAGTATGGCATGTATAGTAATATACCTACTTTGTGTAAATAATCTTGTGATATGGTGGTGGTTTGGTTGAGGAAATGCTTGATAATGTTGAGTCATTGAAATGGCTAATATAGATTATGTTTGATGCCATGAAAGAATAATAGGTTATCTAGTATATAAAAGCTTTTATGAAAATGAAATTAGCCATAAAACAGAACATTGCAGCAACACTGACGTGAGTTTGAAAATTCACTAAAAATCATATAAATCGAATTTGATGATGGATTAGTTATGAAATTAAAGCTTATCATGTGTACTTTCATATAGAAGAAGAAAAATAGGTAAAGGAGTTATAAGTTATGAGATATTTGAGTTTTAGTGAAACAGGGCCAGAGCAATTTCTGGATCCCCTGTTCCAACTTTGAAAATTCACCATAAATTGTAAAAAAATAATTAGGAGGATTACTTTATATGCCTATATTCCTTATTGAATCTAGTTTTAATAGAAATAAACGGTATAGTTATATGAAATTGTTACAGGGAGAAAAGTGATTCGAAATGAGTAGAGGTCAGTGCAGTCGAGTTCTGAAACAGGGGAAACTTTAACTAATAAACTGTACTAATCCGCTCATTCAAAAATTCTAGAAAAAAATTAGGGAATAGATATATGAGTCTAGATTCAGGGAAAATTTACAGATCTTGATTTTGATTTTTGTAACTCGAGATATGATTTTTTGAGCGACAATGACGCAGAAAACAATTTATTCCGAAAATGAAAATAGATTTTGTAAAGTTGTTTAAAATGGTAAATTGTGTTTAGTAACACCTCAAGCTCGACTCCGGTGACGGTTTCGGGCGTGGGGACGTTACATTTGGTGGTATCAGAGCAGGTTTAGTCGGTTCTCGGACTAACGTGTTTTATGTACGGATTTTGCTATACATGCCATATGTGTATATTGTGATAGTGTGACGACTTCTGACCGTTTAAATGATTTTTTTTATAGTAAATGGATCCCGATCCAGCCGTGGCTGATGAAGTAGAGAGTAATGCGCCAGCTCCGGCTGAAGGGGCAGCGCCGACTGAAAATCCACCACCTACTGTTGGTCAGGGAGGAGAAAGGGATCGGGAAGCCTTTCTCCAAATGATGAGTGCATGGTACACTGAGTCCGTTCGTACGAACCCGAATGTACGACCTCCCCCACCTCCCCCAATTCCTCAACCTGTACCTCCGATGCCTCAAGATGTGGGTATGATAAAATTTCAAAGAACTCCAGTTGATAAAATCCGTAAGCTCGGGGCCGAAGAATTCAGAGCTAATATAGATGATGACGCGGAAAAAGCAGAGTTCTGGCTTGAGAATTCCATTCGGGTATTTGATGAATTGTCCTGCACACCTGAGGAATGCTTAAAATGTGCTATATCTTTGTTGAGAGATTCAGCATATAATTGGTGGAAGACACTGATTTCCGTGGTACCGAAAGAGAGGGTAACTTGGGAATTCTTTCAAGAAGAGTTTCGGAAGAAATACATCAGTGAAAGATTTATTGATCAGAAGCGCAAGGAATTACTCGAGTTGAAACAAGGTAACATGACCGTTACAGAATATGAAAGAGAGTTTGTTCGACTGAGTAAGTATGCCAGAGAATATGTTCCTACTGAGGCCAAAATGTGTAGGCGATTTGAAGATGGGCTCAATGAAGAAATTAAAGTATTTGTTGGGATTCTTGAATTAAAGGAAATGGTGGTACTTGTCGACCGAGCTTGCAAGGCCGAAGAACTACTTAAAGAGAAGAAAAAGGCGGAATCTGAGACACGAAACTGGAAGAAAAGACAAATGACTAATGCACCCTCACAGCAATCCGGAAGATCAAGAAATATGAATCCTCGTTCCCAAGTTTCAGCTGGACAATCCTATGGGAATTTTAAGAAGCAAAATGTGGGTCCAAAGTCCCAAACTACTTCGGCAGCCAGTGTAGGGAACACGAGATTTGTTAAACCTGAGTGTCAGCGGTGTGGTAGAAATCATTTGGTCCGTGCAGAGCAAACGAATGTTTCCAATGTGGTTCTCCGGATCATTTTATTAGAGACTGCCCCGAGAGAATTGAAAAAGAAAAATTTCAGAATACAAAAGCTAGTGGTGCAGATTCGCGATGAAGGTATCCAAGAAAAGCTGAGAGCGAAGCAAGTAGCAAGAATGTAGCCAGAGATGCAGCAGTTAGATCTGAAGGAAGGGCTCCGGCTAGAACTTATGCTATTAAAGCTCGTGAAGATGCTTCCTCTCCTGATGTGATTACCGGTATATTTTCTCTTTATGATGTTAATGTTACTGCTCTAATTGATCCTGGTTCTATTCATTCATATGTATGCATGAAATTGGTGTCTAGCATGAATATACCTGTTGAGAATACAGAATTTATGATTAAAGTGTCAAACCCGTTAGGCAAATGTGTTATAGTTGATAAAGTATGCAAGAAATGTCCTTTAATGATTCGGGGTTATTACTTTCCGGCCGACTTGATGTTGTTGCCGTTTGATGAGTTTGATGTTATTTTGGGTATGGACTGGTTGACATCGCATGATGCCATAGTAAATTGTAAACAGAAAGTTATTGAACTAAAGTGTGAAAATGGTGAAACTCTGCGGGTTGAATCAGATAAATCAGAGGCATTGTCTAGTGTAATCTCTTCAATGTCGGCTCAGAGATATTTGAGAAAGGGTTATGAAGCTTATCTGGCATATGTATTAAATACAAAAGAAATAGAAAAGAAAGTGGAATCAGTGCCGATTGTATGTGAATTTCCAGATGTATTTCCTGAAGAATTGCCGGGTTTGCCTCCAGTCAGGGAAGTAGAATTTGGTATAGAGTTGATGCCGGGAACAGCTCCAATCTCGATTGCTCCGTATAGAATGGCACCAACAGAGTTGAAAGAATTAAAGTCACAGTTGCAAGAGTTGACAGACAAAGGCTTTGTGAGACCGAGTTTTTCACCTTGGGGTGCTCCGGTATTGTTTGTGAAAAAGAATGATGGTTCGATGAGATTGTGTGTAGACTATCGGCAATTAAACAAAGTGACAATTAAGAACAAGTATCCATTGCCAAGAATTGATGATTTGTTTGATCAGCTGAAAGGAGCGACATGGTTTTCCAAGATTGATTTGAGATCTGGATACTATCAGTTGCGGGTAAAAGAGTCAGATGTGCCTAAAACTGCTTTTAGAACAAGGTATGGTCATTATGAATTTTTAGTTATGCCGTTCGGATTAACAAATGCTCCTGCTGTGTTTATGGACTTGATGAATCGAATATTTCGGCCATACTTGGATAAATTTGTTGTGGTATTTATAGATGATATCTTGATTTATTCGAAAGATGAGACAGAACATGCTGAGCACTTGAGGATAGTTTTGCAAACTTTACGAGACAAGCAGTTATATGCCAAGTTTAGTAAAAGTGAATTTTGGCTTCGGGAAGTTGGATTTTTGGGTCATATTGTTTCGGGTGATGGTATACGGGTTGATCCCAGTAAAATTTCAGCTATTATGGATTGGAAGCCACCAAAGAATGTAACCGAGGTTAGAAGTTTCTTGGGGCTAGCCGAATATTATCGACGGTTTGTGAACGAATTTTCTATAATTGCTGCTCCTATGACTAGATTACTTCGCAAGGATGTTAAATTTGAGTGGACGGAAGAATGTCAACAAAGTTTCGAAGAATTGAAAAAGTTATTGACAGAGGCACCAGTGTTAGTACAGCCCGAGTCAGGTAAAGAATTTGTGGTATATAGTGATGCTTCTCTAAATGGTTTGGGATGTGTACTGATGCAAGAAGGAAAGGTTGTGGCTTATGCTTCAAGGCAGTTAAAACCTCACGAGAGGAATTATCCGACCCATGATTTGGAGTTGGCTGCGGTGGTGTTTGCTTTGAAGATTTGGCGACATTATCTGTATGGTGAGAAATGTCGGGTATACACCGACCATAAAAGTCTTAAATATTTGATGTCACAAAAGGACTTGAATTTGAGACAACGAAGATGGTTGGAGTTATTAAAAGATTACGAGCTTGCGATTGACTACCATCCAGGAAAAGCAAATGTAGTTGCTGATGCTTTGAGTAGAAAACTGTTGGCTGCTTTGAGAGTTATGAACACTCAGTTGGAAATGTCAGATGATGGTTCCATTCTGGCCGAACTAAAAGTAAGACCGATGTTTTTACAAGAGATTTGTGAAGTTCAGAAAAGTGATGAAGACTTGCAAGCCAAAAGAAAGCAATGTGAGGTGGATACAGAGTCAGATTTCAGAATCGGTCCTGATGGTTGCTTGATGTTTAAAGATCGGATTTGTGTACCGAAAAATGAGGAGTTAATTCAAAAGATTTTTCAGGAAGCACATGGTGGTTATTTGTCGATTCATCCAGGCAGTACGAAAATGTATAATGATTTGAAGAAAATGTACTGGTGGAAAGGAATGAAAAGGGATATATCAGAATTTGTGTCCAAATGCTTAATTTGTCAACAGGTGAAAGCAGAACACCAAGTGCCTTCAGGATTACTTCAGCCTATTATGGTTCCTGAATGGAAATGGGATCGGATTACTATGGATTTTGTTTCAGGGTTGCCGTTAACTCCAGGAAAGAAAGATGCCATTTGGGTAATAGTTGACAGATTGACTAAATCGGCTCATTTCATTCCAGTACGTATGGATTATTCTCTTAACAAGTTAGCTGAATTGTATGTTAGAGAAATTGTTAGACTACATGGAATACCATTGTCAATCATTTCAGACAGAGATTCGAGATTTACCTCGCGGTTCTGGCAAAAGTTGCAAGAAGCGTTAGGTACAAGGTTAAATTTCAGTACTGCTTTTCATCCACAGACGGATGGGCAATCAGAAAGAGTAATTCAGATTCTTGAAGACATGCTTCGATGTTGTGTATTAGAGTTTCAAGGAAGCTGGGAAAGATATTTACCGTTGGTGGAATTTGCTTATAATAACAGTTACCAGACAAGTTTGAAAATGGCACCTTATGAAGCATTGTATGGTCGTAAGTGTTGGACGCCTTTGTATTGGACCGAACTCAAGGAAAATCAGATTTATGGGGTCGATCTAATTAAAGAAACTGAAGAAAAAGTGAAGGTAATTCGAGATTGTTTGAAAGCCGCTTCGGATAGACAGAAATCTTATGCAGATTTGAAACGAAAAGAAATCGAGTTTCAAGTTGGTGATAAGGTATTTTTAAAGGTGTCTCCGTAGAAGAAAGTCCTCAGATTTGGACAGAAGGGTAAGTTAAGTCCGCGTTTTATTGGGCCGTATGAAATAACTGAAAGAGTTGGACCAGTAGCTTATTGGTTAGCATTACCATCTGAGTTAGAGAAAATTCATGACGTGTTCCATGTATCTATGTTACGTCGGTATCGCTCGGATCCTTCGCATGTAGTTTCACCAACAGAAATTGAATTACGACCAGATATGACCTATGAAGAAGAACCGATAAAAGTTTTAGCTCGAGAGGTCAAACAACTAAGAAACAAAAGTATTGCTCTTGTGAAAGTGTTGTGGCAAAAGCATGGGATAGAAGAGGCTACATGGGAACCCGAGGAAACTATGAGAAAACAATACCCACATCTGTTTACCGGTAAGATTTTCGAGGACGAAAATCCTTAAAAGGGGGGAGAGTTGTAATATCCCGAATTAGGGCCTAATCGGAATAGTGGTTTCGTGACCACAAATCCGAGGTAGAAATAATTATATTATAATTATTTTGATGTTTATGATATGATTTTATGATGGTGTGAAAATTTCGTGAAGAAATTCTAAGCGTAAAGTGCTTAATTTGGAGTTAGGGATTAAATCGAATAAGTTGCAAAACTTGCATTCTAGAAGTTTTCAGTATGAAATTGCTTTGAAATATTAATTAGGAGGTCTTAAATGGAAATTAGACCAATTTTATGTTCATGGACAAACTAGGACATGGAAGGAATTTTTGAAAGTTTAGTATGGAGGGGCATTTTGGTCATTTGGACATTTAATGAAATAAAAAGGGAAAAATAACACAAAATTGGTCATCTTCTTCATTACCACGAAATTTCAAGGGTTCTCCATAGCTAGGGTTTGTTTCAAGCTTCCAAGCTTCATAGTAAGTGATTCTAAGCCCCGTTTTTAATGATTTTTACGTTTTTGAAATCCCGGTAGCTCGATAAAGCTTATGTTAGCAATAATTTAAGTTAGGGTTCATATTTGGAAAAATACCCATAGGTGAAATTTGTGTATTTTGATGTTTTATGATAGAATATGAGGTTTTAAATTATGTTAGAAAACTTGTGCTACTCGGTTTTAAGTAAAAACGAGTAAAACGGCTTAATCGGTAAAAGTACATATTATTCATAAGTAAGTGTTTTAGTATGAATTTGAGCTTGCTAATGGTAAATAAATGATCAGCATGTCCTAAAACATAATAATTTGTGATAAAATTTAATTCCCGAGCTTTGGGGCAAAAGTGTAAATATGCAAAAGTTTAGGGGCAAAATTGTAATTTTTCCAAAATTTGAATTTAGGATTATTTTGATAATGTGAGTATTAAATAAGCTAAATGTGTTATTTTAGATCAAGAAAGACGTGGAATCAACCTTGATCGAGGAAAAGAAAAGATTACGGACTAAATTGCAAAAATCTTTGTATTTTGGTACTAAGGTAAGTTCATGTGCAAATAATGTAACATAACTGTTATTTTTAAGTTAATCGATGTTATTTATATGATATGCTGATTTTTATCATGAAATATATGCTTTGTGGTTATTTTTGAACAATATGCAAATTATATGTGCTACTTGTTAAATATAAATTGCTACCGAGTATTGGTTCCGGTATTATGTGGAAGACGGCAAGGATAAGTGATCGAGGAAAATCCCGTTTGAACCTTGGGAATAGATTAGGATACAAGTGACATGTCACTAGGATGGTTTGGCACCCGAGCTCGTTGAGTTGAGTCCGAGTTCACTTATGGGTGCGAATGTCCGAACTCGTTGAGTTGAGTCCGACTTCGTGAGATGTAACTAGGCATCCGAGCTCGTTGAGTTGAGTCCGAGTTCACTTATGGATGCGAACGCCCGAGCTCGTTGAGTTGAGTCCGAGTTCGTTTATGGGCGGGTTACATGATTGATTGATTACATATTCAGCACTTATGTGCAAATGATCCGTGTATCCGAGTTGTATTCCAATGTGTTCAACGGGTAAAATTCAAGTGAAATGGAAAGGCACTCAAGACGTAAGTGACAATTCGGTAATGTTGAGAAATGGTCGTATTGGACAGGTATGTACTTAACCCTTGGGTTGAAACCCGAGACAACAACAAAAATGTGGTAAGATGAAGTATGATGACTAGAATTGCGACATATGTTTTGGTGATGCTATGTTAATGTTGTTTGGCATAATGACTTTGTTATGTTACTTGTTATTTGCATGTAAACTTACTAAGCATTTATGCTTACTCCCTCCTTTTCATTCATTGTAGTTTTGGACAAGCCGGCTCGAGAATCGGGATAGGTCGAAGACTCGTTCACACTATCCAAAGGACTTTTTGGTAAATGGCTTGTAAGATTTAGTATGGCATGTATAGTAATATACCTACTTTGTGTAAATAATCTTGTGATATGGTGGTGGTTTGGTTGAGGAAATGCTTGATAATGTTGAGTCATTGAAATGGCTAATATAGATTATGTTTGATGTCATGAAAGAATAATAGGTTATCTAGTATATAAAAGCTTTTATGAAAATGAAATTAGCCATAAAACAGAACATTGCAGCAACACTGACGTGAGTTTGAAAATTCACTAAAAATCATATAAATTGAATTTGATGATGGATTAGTTATGAAATTGAAGCTTATCATGTCTACTTTCATATAGAAGAAGAAAAATAGGTAAAGGAGTTATACGTTATGAGATATTTGAGTTTTAGTGAAACAGGGCCAGAGCAATTTCTGGATCCCCTGTTCCAACTTTGAAAATTCACCATAAATTGTACAAAAATAATTAGGAGGATTACTTTATATGCCTATATTCCTTATTGAATCTAGTTTTAATAGAAATAAACGGTATAGTTATATGAAATTTTTACAGGAAGAAAAGTGATTCGTAATGAGTAGAGGTCAGTGCAGTCGAGTTCTGAAACAGGGGAAACTTTAACTAATAAACTGTACTAATCCGCTCAGTCAAAAATTCTAGAAAAAAATTAGGGAATAGATATATGAGTCTAGATTCAGGGAAAATTTACGGATCTTGATTTCAATTTTTGTAACTCGAGATATGATTTTTTGAGCGACCATGACGCAGAAAACAATTTATTCCGAAAATGAAAATAGATTTTGTAAAGTTGTTTAAAATGGTAAATTGTGTTTAGTAACACCTCAAGCTCGACTCCGGTGACGGTTTCGGGCGTGGGGACGTTACAGGTCCCTATTAAGGACTTTCATGAAAAATCACCTAGAGAAAGGTGTTTACTACACTTTAAACTTTCATATTCTACCATTAGACATCAAAATACTTGCATGTCATGCATGGGTATATTTTTAAGCATAAACCCTAGCTCAAATTAGTGGTAGAAATAGCTAGATTAGGCTACAAGGGTTTCAAAAATACGAAGAGCATGAAAAAGGGGCTTGGAGACACTTACATGAAGCTTGAAAATGAAGAAAACCCAGCTATGGAGTCCCTTGAATTTTCGGTACAACAAGGAGGAAGATGATACCATATTTGCTTTCTTTTTCCCTTTTTATTTCATTAATTAACCAAATAACCAAAATGCCCTTAGGTCATTTCTTTGATATTTTTCCCTTCCATGGGCATTTTTGTCCATCATGCTAAAAATTGGTCTAATTGCCAAATAAGGACTCCTAATAATTTCTCTTATGCTATTTCATGCTTAAACCTTCTAGAAACTCATAATTTGCAACCTTTGCAAATTAGTCCTACAGGACAAATTAATCACTATTTCTTAAAATTTCCTTATGAAATTTTCTCAATATCATGCAAGCATATCAATAACTAAAAGATAATCATGAAGTAAAATTTTCTACGCCAAATTGGTGGTCTCAAAACCACTAATCCTACTAGGCCCTAATTTGGGCTGTTACGTCTACTTCCTTCTTCAACCCACGAGTACATAAAGGTAAGGAAGCTTACCAATTCCTCAATTTCTATACTACCAGACTTCAATTCACATGACGACTGCAACATGCAGAGCCTCCTTCAACTACATCCTCTTCTTATTCAGAGCGACTGAAAAAGACGATGCTATAGAGAGAGGAAAATTAGTAAAAACAGAACTGAGAATGATTCTGTTTCTACACACAGCTATATATACTCCATTGGCACAGTCTCCACAAACCAATACAACTACTCAACCCTAATCATTTTGTCCCACTACAGAACCAGCCAGTTTTAATCTAACTAAACCATTATTGAAATCCAAACATTCCCAACCAGCCACTTAAGTTTCTAAATATCTCAATAAAGCCTGCAAATTTCTATTTTATACAATCAACTCCCTGACTCTTCTTTAAATTCGGGTCCTTATGGGTATTGGGTATGACAGAAATGGTTTAGTTAAAATGATTGAATGGAATAGCTATGTATGTAAAATGGTTGGTGATTTCATAGGTTGAAATGCTATATTTAAGTTCCTAATTGATGTATAATGGTTTAGTTGATTTTGAGTATGGTAAAATGGATGTTATGGAATGTATTTTGGTTGGTCTTGTATAGTTACAAAGGTGCAATTAGGATGTCCATTATCATAGATAATTCAGATTTAATAGAAGCTTAAATGGTTCAACACCAAAAAAACATTGAAATGAATACGAGGGTAGGTGGTGCCTCCGGTCCCTCACCTTCGTATTGTTTTCAAAGTATCCCACTGAATATAGAATAATGACAACATATTGTTATTAGATTTTAATAAACGGGATAATCCCCAGCTCATATTTAGCTATATTTTTGTCTTCCCAACTCCCCTGATCCTTGCCTTGCTCACCAAACTATCAAATGGACTTGTGTTTAAATATTATTGAAACTAATTTGTAAATCCATCAAAACTTTGGATAAAACAGAAACAAGGCAAATATTATATATTGCTTGCCTCGGAATGAATGTGAGTAATGATTAGGTTTCCTTATGATTTTCCGTGTGAACACGTCTCAATAATTTGGAGGTGGCAAGTACAAAAGATAAAAAGTCATTATTATTACTATTTGGTAGACATGGTCAAAGCCATTCAAAAGAAAGCAATTTTTCACATGGTGCCACTGCCTCAGGAAGCTTCTTGTTACTTTCTTTGCTCAAGCCAACCCATTTACTTTGATTTCTTAGTTACTTAAACCCCAAAGGAAAAATAAATGCAGACAAAAAGAGAGGTCCAAATTTTGAAGTAACAACTTAGTAAATAAATTAGGTTTAAATGTGCGAAAAGTTTTTCGAAATTTAAAGTTAAATTTTATATTTTAATTTTGTGATATTAAATTTTTGTTATTTTTTGGTTTAAAATTTTTTATTTCTCCATTTAATATTTCTATTAAAGTTAACAATGTTAAAAGTAAAATAATTTTTTAGTCACCAACATTTACATTTTTTTTGTCAATTTGATCCTTACTCTTTAAAAGTACATAAAATTTTTAAACTTTTAAAAATTAATTTTTTTATTTTGAATAAAAACATAAAAATTTAAAATTATATATTTTTTAAAATATACTTTTTAAAAAATAATAATAATTTAAAAAAGTAAAATATCATGAAAAAAAATAAAAACTCTTTAAAATAAAAAAATGAAAATGATTTTAAAAATATGAACAAAAATTTCAATTTTCAATGTTATCTAATCGGACCGAACTAGTCACTCAGATTGAGAACCGATTGGGGTATTGATCTTGTGAGAGGTAAAAAATCGATTGACCTACAAACTGGTACAGACTATTTGAATCGAGATAAGAATTCAGTTGAACCAATTTCAAACTGGTCTTACCAATTGTTTCCCAGAATGACTCGACCGGTTCAAAGCAAAAAATTATTAAAAATAAAATATTAAGAAATTATAAAAATCAATTCAATTGTTAGTTTAACTGATTTTTTAGCCCAATTCAACCAGTTCACACCGGTTTGCGAGTCAACCGATTTTTAAGTTTTTAAAACTTTTTTAGCCCTCACCATTTGTATTTTTTTTGTCAATTTGGCTCATATTTTAAAAGTATGTAATTTTTTAAAAAATAAAATTTATTTTTCTTAATTTAAAGAAAAAATATTATAGTTTAAAAAAATTAAAAATATATGAAAAAACTTTAAAATTCAAAAATATAAAAATATATTTTTTAAATATAAAAATTCTAAAATTCAATTTTATTTAAACCGGACCAGACTGGTTGGATGAAAAACCAACTAGGGTATTAGTCCGGTGAGAGGTAAAAAATTGATTGACTCATAAATCGATATAAACTGGTTGAACTAAGCTAAAGGACCAATTGAATTGGTAGTTGAAGCAAAATTTATAGTTTTTTTTTTTAATAATTTATTTGCTTTGAACTAGGTAGAACAACCGTTCTGGAAACCAATTGGTTAGACTAATTCGAAATCGATTCAACTACTAGTTCAGTCGATTTTTTAGCTTAGTTCAACTAGTTAGTACCAGTTCATGGGTCAATTGGTTTTTTACCTCTCACTAGACCGATACCTTAGTGAGTTTTCAGTCTACCTGGTTGATTCGGTCTAGTTTAGATAATATTGAATTTTGAAATTTTTAATATTTTTTATTTTTTATTTTTTGAATTTTAATGAGTTTTTATTCTTTTCATAATTTTTATTTTAAAAATTATATATTTTAATTTTTATTTAAAATTTAAAAAAATTATTTTTAAAATTTTTATGTACTTTTAAAATGTAAGGACCATATTGAAAAAAAAAAAAAACTCTAAATGTTGACGGCTAAAAAAGTTATTTTACCTTGAGCACCATAAACTGTAACAACAAAATTAGATGGAGGGACTAAGATGTTTAAGTAAAAAAAATATAGGGACTAATTTTAAATGAGTACAAGGATCTTTAACATATTTAAACCAAAAAATTAATGAGAAAATTTTTTTATTAGAAGTGTTCATGTACCAAAGTGGACATATATCTATATTATATATAATTACACAAGACGAATTCGATTAAAATTTTAGTTTCAATTTTTATTTAAAGTTCTTTATATTTGTAAATAAATAACCTAAATCCATTTAGGGTTGACTATATTTTTTTTATTTAATATTTAATAAATTTATATATTTTATTAATTTTTTAAATATTATATTTTTAATATTCATAAATTATATATATTATTAGTTTTTAAACATAAATGACTTATTAATTTAACATTTTTTATTATAAAATATTTTTTAGATATTTACATTAAAGCATTATATATTTAATTTTCATAGAACAAAATTATATAACATATGAAAAATAAATATATTATAAAATCTAAAAAATAAATCAAACCCAACTAAACTCGATTCATACATATTTTAAAAGGAAATACGTGTTTTATCCAAAGTTAGAGATTAATGTTTTTTTCTTCTAAACATTTTGTTATATTAAATGTACTTTTAAGCTGAAACAATTAACCTTGTAATAGATCTAACCATAGCAGACATGGTTGGGCCTGGGAATGGCGGAATTACTAATAGAAGCACAAGAAAGGACTGAAAATTTTGTTCATTACATAATAGGAGATAGATATTTAGAGTTAAACAAAGGGCAAAAAGAAAGCAACAAAGTGATATTGTTGATTGGAAATTATATTGGTTTAATACCTAATCTCTTTGGCATTCCTATCGTAGTACATGGAGTGGTCCCTCCCTCTAATTTATCACTATCACAATGATAAAAATATTAGGCCATCAAACGTGTCTGTTTTTGAAGCTTGTCTTACCCCAACCATTTTTTGTTCTGGGTTCATCGAGTTTTGGTCATTTCAAAGATGTTCATGTATCTTCAATGGTAATTACATATAATAATCATAGGTTCCTCGAAAAGATCGAAGGTGGAAGAGTTTGCAATATATTTTTATATTTTCTAAATACGGATACATTAATTTATTAAATTTTGGATATAACAAATATTTTGAGATTATTTTTTCAATTAATTCTATAATCGATTTCTGAACTTCAAATGAATCAAATTTTTATAAATATTCGAAGTTGTACTTACATAAAATGCTTCTGATTTAATTCAAAATTATTTTTAAACATTTCAAAATATTTTGTAGCATTTTAGAAGCATATGATCGAACCCTCTAAATAAGATCAGTCCCTGCAAGTCAGTAGCCTAGAGTTTTTCAATCCTGATTGATCCCCAACTTAGGGGGGTTGATCCCTTTGCGCGGCAGGATTGAGCCCCTTATTTGGCAATTCTTGGCATTTTATCAACCCTTATCGATCCCCCCCCCCCTTTGTATTATAGCAATTCTCTTTTTCAAGCAAAGGATCAACACTTGTTGTGCAAAGCTGTTTTATCTCGAACATTATAAGCTTTTGATGATCATAACCTTCCTCAAACTACCTTACATTCAAAGATTTCATCTTTCTCTGTTCTTATATTCATTTAATATTTGTAAACACTTGCTGGTTGGGTTTTTATTGTTTACCTGTATTATTTTGAAAGTATTAATTGAAATTCGTGACACTAACTTAATTGAAGAAATTATAAAAATAATCTTAGACATTTTAAATAAATTATAATTTTACTAAATTTTTTTATCCTTTTTATTTTTTTAATAAAGCTAATAAATATTATAAATATTAAGATTTAAACTCTTACCTTTAAAAAATTTAAAACTTCAATTTTACCATTGCAACAAAAATTTTGTTTTAATTTGTTTTTGAATATTTTAATTTAATTATGATTTCTTTAGCTTTGATACCTTTTTAATTAAAATAAATTAATTTATAAATTAATATATTTTTAATAACATTTTTAACCACTAACTAATTTCTTTTTCCCCTTAATTCTTTTCACTCATATAATGGTGTATAAATTTCTTATTGATAATTTCATCGAGTGAGTTGATGTCATAAATCAACTCAATGCCAATTCAAGATTGATGGGAGTTTTTTTTTTTTTTTTTAAATTCAATTATTACTCTACCTATGGTTCAGTTGTTAAAGAAATATTTTATAACTATAATTTTAATGTTAAATGTAAGACCCTCGATTTGCTTTCTATCTAGTTTGATGTTCACGTTGATGTTTAGACAAATGTTTTAATAGAGATTTAGACAAAAAAAAAAAGGTAGTAAACAAATAAAAGGAGAGAAATAAGCACAAATCTAAAATGCGAGTCAATGATATCAATAAAAAGAGAATCAACACACGATATTCATTAACATTGTTGGAATTCACCAATCTTACATTTGCGAAGCCTTGCAAAGAGAATGATTTTATTCAACAATTCATCTAGTACAACTAGCCCAATCTACCCTTTCCCAATGGATAATTGCAGCTTCAAATTTGAACCTAAATTGTTATAAATCATTCTCCCCCAAATACCTCACATTATATATAACATGTAGTCATAAAAATTCTTAAACAATGAGTGTCTAAATACACCCCAAATGAATAATGATAAGTCCATTAGTAGACCATTTAGAGGCTAATACGAAAATCTTTTAACAGAATTTTGATAGACTTTAAACTCTTATTTAAAACTTGAATATGTCACTAGAATTATCTTGAATATTTATCTTAAAATTTCCTTCATAAATAAGCTCCCCAATAGCTACAAATTCTTTGAAAAGGACAAGGATAATGCTTAATATGAGATTGACTATCCTTCCTCATTTTACTCTTCTTAATTCTAATTAGCGGCATTCAAGGTATAATAAAACATGACTTAATGATCATTTGGTGCTAGTGTGACACACTATGAAGATCAAAGTAAAAAAGGCCAACATTATACTGCACTTAGTTGTCTTGAAGGGATGTCCAAACTTTTGTCCAAAGGGTTGTCTAGACAGTTGTTTAAACATGGCAATAAACTGTAATAGCCCAAACCCGACCGAGTAGGTTCGACCCGAATTTGGTGAGCTACATTAGCCACCGAAGTGACTTTCTATTAACTCCCCACCTAACCTCCAATACACCATGTATATACGACATATAAAGTGCTAAGTTATAACACAACAGTGAAATGATATCATGCATACAATGTAAAACATACGAGCTTATCAAAAAAATAGAGGTAGGGTTCACACAACAACATAGGTTCGAAAATAACACATGAGTTTACAATGCAACATAAATTAGAATAAAGCATGAGTTTGCAACAAAACACGGGTTCGTATAAAATCTGAGGTTTGCAAATTTTCCTAGGTTTGCACACATCAAGCTCTGGTTCACACTTATACATACATCATGGGTTCACATGCAAACAAGCTTCAGAAAAAAAAAAAAAGAGTTTATTCATGCAAGGGTTCCCACACTTTTATAGGGTTCGCTAAATAGTAAGATTATCACAACTAAGGTTCGCATGCATGTTGGGGTTGCAATCATACTGGGGTCACATGAATAGTATTCTATAGTAAATCTAACTCGCATATGAAAATAAAACATGTTTTAATCAAATTAATTAATACAATATGGCACACATGCAGGGAAATTAGAAACATCATACTTTATTCATTTAAAAATAGATAGATTAACAAACAAATATGTAATGACTCAAAAATCTACACCTTTGGTTTGATAAAATTTGTCATAGTTAAGTATCTGCCGCAGTTGTTAAGTACTTTGGGTGTATGTTTAAGGTCATGGGTTTAATTATCGCATTTAGAAATTTTGTTATTTTGGTCCCTAGTTTTGTCTTGGTCTTTATGACTTAAATTTTATTTTCGTTAAATCTTTGTCAGAATGAGCTTGCTAGTTCAATGGTAAGGTGTAACACTCCTAACCCGTATCCATCGTCAGAATAAGGTTACGAAACATTACCAATCATTACACATCATTATACAATCATTTCATATTCACTGTTCATACATCATCATACCACATTCATTCATAATCACAAAGTCCCTTTAGAAGGTCTACGTGACCTTGAACATGCTTTAGAGAAGGTTCGGGACTAAACCGATCTCGTATAAAATTTTTTGAAACTTAACAATTTTTCTAAGTTACAGAGGTCACACACCCGTGTGAACAGGCCGCGTGCCTCATATAGCATTAGACACGCCCGTGTGTCTAGGCTGTGGCAAAACAGGGCATCCATACTGACTTATCCATATGGCCACAAGACACGCCTGTGTGCCAGGTCATGTGAAAATTAGGGAGGTTACTGAATTGCTCACACGGCCAGTCACATGCTCGTGTGTCCAACCCGTGTGGCTATTCGAAGTGGCCTCACACACACGTGTCTAGGCCATGTCAAACCTGTAGGGTATACTTACTTAACCAGACGGCCTGCCACACGCCCTTTTCTAAGGTCATGTGGAGCACCCAGGCTCAATTCAAATTGGCCTTCGAGTAACACGGCAGAGACACATGCCCATGTCCCTGCTCGTGTGGGAAAAAATAGGCCATTTATAAGGCCAACTTGCCACCAAAAAAGGGTCATCCCTACAAGCATCAAAACAAGCCTCAATTGACACAACAATTCAGCCAAATTATCACTAATTCATACACATATCATGCCATCTATCCTCAACCATTTCAACTACTCAATTCCATATCCAAAACATACCAAATCATTATGCCAAAATCATCAAAACTTACATAAGTTCCAAATGCATTTACTCATCATCTTATCATCTAATTCATGCCTCAAAATCAAGTCACAATATATCATCTTTCAAGCATTAGCTTACTAAATGAAAACTAGTTACTTGAGCAATCATCTAACCATACTAAAAAAGCCAACACTTAAGGCATTATATACATCACATATGTCGAAACCATTTTTTTGAAAAAAAACGGAAGTTGACTTAAAAAATGAAAGTGGGGAGTTGCCACCAACCTTTTTAGGTGTGATTGGGTCACCGTATAAATGTTTTGGTCTACGAAAAATTAGAGAAAACGGGCTCGGGAGTCGGTTACGCGCGGGGAAGGATTAGCACCCCCGCAACGCCCAAAATTGGTACCAAATTGAGCAATTTTCTGTCTTAAGTCGAAATTTAGAAAGATTTAAAAATAGGATTCTTTTTTGAAACAGGGATAATTCGAGTAGAAAAATCGAGATTCCTTTGCCTCGGAAGCATTCAAACGTCACATCCAGCACGATTGGACACGAGGTTCTCTAAATCCTTCGAAACTAAAGTCATCTCGTGAGTTACAAAATTTTGCTTAAAAGGGTATTTTAGGTATTTAGATGAGTAAGAAATCGCAACCCAGCACGTTAGGGCACTATTTCCCGTATCTCTAAACACAAAAAATATTGCCTCGTTTTTGGAACATTTTAAATAAAATTGGAATGATTTGGGTTGAAAAATCGCGATTACTTTGCTTCGGGAGAATACGAACATCACATCCAGCACGATTGGACACGAAGTTCTTAAATTCCTCGAAACTAAAGTTATCTCGTGAGTTGCAAGATTTAGGAGGATATTTTAGGTATTTAGGCGAACGGGCAATTGCAACCCAGCACGTTAGGGCACTACTTCTCGTATCTCTAAACACTGAAACATTGCCTCGTTTTTCGAACATTTTCTTTAATATGAAGCTAAATTTTGAAACAATGATACTATTAAACTCAAAATGTGATGTTTAAAATAGGATAGCAGTAGCGATATTCGCAGTAAAGGATAATAACGAGAGTGTATTTTAAAGAAGCATGACATAGTTGTAACAGAATGTACGTATGAGGTTATATAAAAAATATGAATAACAAAACGTAACGTGGTAAGGATGTTTATAAGGTAGGGTAGGACATTACAAAGCTTATGACATTTTAGAATATATGTGTATATGTAAAATTGCAATATATAAAAATGTAAAAAAAAATGTATTTAAAGTTATATATACATGTAATAATATCAAAATACGGCGTACATATAGTAATGCAAAAACAATTATTAGTAATAAACATGTGAACATATATATAATATGCAAGTAATAAAATATATAGGGGCTATGGTATATTAATAATGATAATATTTTGATATGGCATACCTAAGATAGTATGTGTATATGAAATATAAAAATAGAATAACAGTACATGTAACATGCAAAGATGTACGTACATAATATTACAAATATGTATAATATCATAAATAATAATATTACAAATATATATATACTAAAACATTGAACACGTATATATAAATATATTGTATGCGTAATATAGGTGTAATATAATATCATAAACAATAATATTACAAATATATATATACTTAAAGCTTTAAGACACATACATATATGTATTATATACATAATATATGTATAGTACCATAAATTATAATATGACACATATATATACTAAAATATTAAGACATATACATATATCATAACTATATTATATACGTAATATATATAGAATGTTGAAAAAAATATATATGATAAGCAAAATAATATATGACTAAAATATTAGAACATATATATAAAAAAAAATCCCAATATACATAAAATAATAAACATATTAGTAAATGATAATATAAATACATATAAAACAGTAAGAAAATACAGATATATATATACGATTAAAATATAATACTATATACATAGTATATGATTTTTAAAGAAAAAATAGTATAGAAAAATACATAATATATACAGTATTTAAAATTAGAGGAAAATAGTACGAATAGGATGGAATTAAAATAAAGGGAGGAATTTTGGGGCGAATTCGAAAGAAAAACGGAGGGAAGGGACTTATTCGAGTGCGCTTGAAACACAGAGGGACCGAAAAGGTAATTTTCCCCCAGCCCTTAAAACGCTGCGCATTAAAGGGGACCTAATCGAGAGGCGTGCTAAATTTTTGGGGCAAAATCAAAGTTCAGAAAGGTTTAATTGCAAAACTACGAAAAAGCGGAAGGGCTAAATGCGCAATTAGCCCTTCCGTGTTAAAAACACGCGGATCCTATCGGGTATGGGTCGGATCTCGGGTCAGGTCTCCGAAACGACGTCGTTTTGGGGTTAAAATGCAGCCCCCAAAACGACGTCGTTTTGGAGGGCTATAAAAGGCCCCAATCCTTCAAAAAAATCATTTCTGCTGAGGGGAGAAAAAAAAGGGGAGAGAGGGGGAGAGAAGGGGAAGACCGGAGCGATTTCCGGTGGTCGGTCCGACCACCGTCCGGTCACCGGCCGGTCACCGGCGCCGGCGCTGGCCACCCTACACGGTGGCGAAAAAGGTAAGATTTTCAGTTTTTTTGTTATTTTTTTATATATTTTATTTTATATATTCGTATATATATGTATATGCTGGTAAAAAAGGGAAAAAAGAAAAAAAAAAACAGATTCTGAAAACCCTAAAATCACCTTGGGTTTTCTGATTTTTCGATTTCGGTGTTTCGACTATCTGAGTTGGTGTATCTCCCGTGTTTTGGTGTTTATGAAATCGATCTATTGACCTGTGATTTAAGATTTGGTGTTTTGTATATATGAAAATCGAATCCTTTACAATCTGTTCTTAATCGGCTTATATAGCCTCTGATTTCTTTACAAGTTGTTTTCTTTTTTCTTCCTTTGCTTGCTTTCTGTCCATTCTATTAAATGTATGCAGGTGCAGAGGGCGGTGGATTTGACAAGGCGGTGGAGCAGGTGGCTGCTGTCAGAGCAAGTGGGCAACAGGGGCTAGGGTTTCGTTGGGGACTGGTTCGGGTAACCAGTTGGCGTAATGGGTAGGTTAGTGGGTAACCGGGTAGGATAGTGGGTAATCGGGTAGGTTAGTATTGGGCTTCTGTTTGGTTTTTTGATTTTGGGTAAGGGATATTGGGTCTGATGTATTGGGTTTTGCTGGGCTAAAACGGGTTTTGGGTTTTAATTTGGTTAAGTGGGTAATTTGGGTAGTGGTTTAGGGTTTGAGTGTTTGGGCTTTGTACCCGGGCCAAAATTACAAGCCAACATATATCACTTATCAAACACATATCTTATGCCAACATAAATGGCCATACACACCAAAATTTACAAGCCAAATCTCATGGCTAAAATCATAACACAAAACATACCAAGATAACACTAGCCTATACATGCCATATACCATATATACAAAGCTTCAAAAGTACCAACGAGATGATCGATAGTGTGATTACGATTACCAACGAGCCCTGAGTCTGAGCTAGCTTCGATAATCTATAAAATAGTAAAAAATAAACATAGTAAGCTCTAAAAGCTTTGTAAGCCATATACAAATAAAGTCATCATATGAATATTTGCATATCAATTTCAAATATGCTAAGCATAGCTAAACACATTCAAGTTCACAAATCTTTCTCACATATTCAATATCATAATAGAATTCACCAACACTTCCCTTTTCAACACTTGTATGTATCTCGTAGTACTTGAGCCAATTAACTCCTTCACACATTCTTTCTCGACTTGACTTTGCCCGTTGAACCATTTGGAATTGTTAAGGATACTCGGAAATCAAAGAAGCTCGTACAATGCCATATCCCATATATGGTCTTACATGTTATCACATAACGATGCTACTGTCTCAGATAGGGTCTTATACGAAATCGAATAACGATGCCAATGTCCCATACATGGTCTTACACATAATCACAATACAATGCCAATGTCCCAAACATTGTCTTACACGTAATCACATCTCAATAACCTAATGTCATGACATTCGTATCATATACTATTCCTAAGGTTCGTATGGGACTTCTGGATGCCGTAACTTCGTCGATTCTTGCTCGCATTTGCTCGTTCAACATTCATAGAAGTTCAAGGACAAATAAACACATATAATTCAATTTAAAGACATTTATTTGCATATGAACTTACCTCGTATAGAAACAAACAGATCGGAGTGACTATTCAACAATTTTTGACTTTCCCCGATCTAATCCTGATTTCTTTCGTTCATGATCTATATAAATTCAAATTTAACTTGTTTAATCACTATTTCATTCAATTCAATCCACAAACACAAATTTAGGCATTTTTACACTTTAACCCCTATAATTTCATAAAATCAATTTAGTCCTAATTTCATAAACATCATAAATTTCACACAATTTCTTTAAAACCCATGTGTGCCGAATTTCATTAGGTCTCTAACAACCCAAAACTTTCATTTATTTTACATTTTAACCACATATTTAGCACTTTTCACAATTTAATCCTCAATATGCAAGCTCATTGGGTTTCTAGCAACCCAAAGCTTGAATTGGCCGAACCCTAAATAGCTCTCCAAGCTCTTTTCTTTTCTTTATTTTGGCTGTAATGGTTTTATTTTTTAATGACTTAATTCACTAATTACCAATATAAAATTAATTAATTAATAACATAAATCATATAATACATGCCCAATAATGTCCATTCATTAATCCAATGGTCTAATTACATTATAAGGACCTCACATTTAAGGTATTATAGCAAATAAGCACTTAAACAATTAACAGGCAACTTTTACATTTTACGTGACTTAGTCCTTTTCTCAAATTAAGCATCCAAACAATAAAATTAAATTATGAAACTTTAATACATCACAAATATCATGCTATAAACACCAAAAATAATATTAAATAATTTATTCGACCTTGAATTTGTGGTTCCAAAGCCACTGTTCTGACTAGGCTCTAAATCGGGCTGTTACAACTCTCTCCCCTTAGGGATTTTCGTCCCCGAAAATCTTACCAGTGAATAGATTCGGGTATTACTCTCTTATTGCATCTTTAGGTTCCCACGTAGCTTCTTCGATCCCGTGCAGATGCCATAATACTTTTACTAGTGCGATTCTTTTGTTTCTCAATTCTTTAACCTCGTGAGTTAAAATATGGATCGGTTCTTCTTTATAAGTCATATCAGATTGAATCTCTATCTCAGACAGAGAAATTACATGCGATGGGTCGAATTTGTATCATTGTAACATTGATACGTTAAATACATTATGAATCTTTTATAACTCAGGTGGCAAAGACAATCTATAAGCAACCGGCCTGATGCATTCAATAATCTCATATGACCCGATGAATCTCGTACTCAACTTGCCTTTCTTACCAAATTGAAGTATTTTCTTCCACAGAAACACTTTCAAAAACACTTTATCCTCGATCTAAAACTCAATATCTTTTCGTTTCAAGTCTTTATATGATTTCTGACGATCTGGCGCTGCTTTCAAACTATCACGAATCACTTTCACTTTCTGTTCAGTCACTTTGATCAAATCTACCCCATGAACCTTACTCTCACTAAGCTCAGTCCAATATAATGGTGTTTGGCATTTATGACCGTACAAAGCTTCATAAGGTGCCATTTTAATACTCGATTGAAAATTGTTATTAGATGCAAATTCAATCAACGACAAGTACTTTTCCCATGTACCTTCAAACTCAAGAATGCAACATCTCAACATATCCTCGAGTATTTGAATGATCTGCTCGAATTGACCATCCGTTTGCTGATAAAATTATACTGAAGTGCAGTCTCGTACCCAAAGCATCTTGCAATTTCTTCCAAAACTGTGATGTAAATCTCAGATCTTTATCAAACACAATAGAAATAGGTACTCCATGTAATCTCACAACCTCGGAGATATACAACTCAGCTAACTTTTCAAGCGAATAGTCTGTTCGTACTAGAATGAAATGAGATGATTTTGTCAATCTATCAAGTATAACCCAGATCGCATCTTTCTTTCTCAGAGATAGGGGCAATCTTGACACAAAATCCATTTTGAAATCAAACATTTCAATTCAGCTTTGACTTGACAAAATTTGAGATGTCATGTTTCATAACAAGCCACCAATAGAGCTATTTCAAGTCACTATACATTTTTGTACTTCCAAGATGAACAGATAAACAACTACTGTGCACTTCATTCAAAATCATCTAAATCAATTCTAAATTTATTGAAACAATAATCTGATCATTAAACCTCAAACAAATTTGATCATTAAACCTCAAACAATCATTGGCATCAACCCGAAACTCTAAATCAGCATTTAAATAAAATTGAGCTCGTTTCACTAACATTTCATTATCAAATTTCTGGGCATCACATATTTGTTGTAAAAACAATGGTCTCACATTCAACTCAGCTACAACAGAACCATCATCAGATAGAGCCAACTGAGAATTCATCGCACATAGGGTAAACAAAGATTTCCACCTCAAAGTATCAGTAACAACATTTACTTTTCCTGGATGGTAATCAATCACTAGCTCGTAATATTTTAACAGTTCTAACCATATTCTCTATCGCAAATTAAAATCTTTCTGAGTCATTAGATATTTCAAACTCTTATGATCTGAATACACATGACATTTTTCACCGAACAGATAGTGACGCCAAATCTTTAACACAAATACAATAGCTGCTAATTCTAGGTCGTACGTCGGGTAATTCTTCTCATGTGGCTTCAATTGTCTCGAGGCATAAGCTATGACTTTGCCTTCTTGCATCAAAACGCAGCCCAAACCATTCAACAAAGCATCACTATAAATCACAAAGTCTTTACCTAACACTGAAGCTTCAGTCAATAGGACTTTCAACTGATTAAAACATTTCTGACACTTTTTAGACCACTTGAACTTAACACCTTTCTGAAACAATCTCGTCAGTAGAGTCGTAATCATTGAAAAGCCTTTTACAAATCATTTGTAATAATCGGCAAGTCCTAGAAAATTGTAGTCTTCTGACACATTTCTCGAAGGCTTACAATCTAGGATTGCTGAAATCTTGCTCGAATCAACCCGAATACTAGATGCTAACACAATATGCCCTAGAAAACCAACTTCACGTAACCAAAATTCACATTTACTGAACTTTACAAATAGCTGTTTATCACGTAAAGTCTGTAACTCAATTTTTAAATGCTCGGCATGTTCAAATTCATCATGCGAATAAATCAACATGTCATCAATGAATACGACAACAAATCGATCTAAATACGGTCTGAAAATTCTGCTCATTAAATCTATAAAGACTGCAGGAGCATTCGTTAGTCCAAAAGGCATTACTAAAAATTCATAATGTCTGTACCGTGTTTTGAATATTATTTTTGGTATATTTGAGTCTTTCACTTGCAACTGGTAATATCCCGATTTCAAGTATATCTTTGAAAACACAGTAGCCCCTTTCAACTGATCAAATAAATCATCAATTCTGGATAGAGGATACTTATTCTTGATTGTCACTTTGTTTAACTATCGATAGTCAATGCACATTCTCATTGTGCCATCTTTCTTTTTCATAAACAGTACGAGAGCACCCTAAGGTGAGAAACTCAGTCATGCAAACCCTCTATTTGTCAACTCTTGCAACTGAGATTTCAATTCTTTTAGCTCTGTCAGAGCCATTCTGTATCGAGCTATCGAGATAGGTGTGGTTCCCGGCACTAACTCAATGCCAAACTCAACCTCTCGGATCAGTGGTAACCCCAATAATTCATCAAGAAACATGTTTGGATACTTACATACAATTGGTATTAATTCAATCTTCTTTTCAGTCACTTTTGAATCAATCACATAAACTAAATAAGCTTCACAACCCTTTTTCACATAACTATGAGCTTTCATCGATGAAATCACAGCCGGTAACCCATTCAAATCATTCAACTCAATCTGGATTATCTCATCATTCTGACACCTCAATTCAATAATCTTCCATTTACAATTCACAATAGCATCATGCAGTGTTAGCCAATCCATACCCAAAATTATATCAAATTCATCAAAAGGTAACAACATCAGATCAGCTGGAAAACAGAAACCCCGAATCATTAATGGACAATTCTTGCACACTTTATCAACTAGAACACACTTGCCTAAGGGATTTGATACTCTAATCACAAATTTAGTAGACTCTACAGGAAAAGTCTTACTGGATACTAAGTTCATGCATATATACGAATGTGTCGATCTTGGATCTATCAATGCAATCACAGAAGTATCATACAAAGTAAAAGTATCGGTAATGACGTCTAGAGATGGCGCTTCTTCGCGAGCGCGAATAGCATAAGCCCCTTTCTCGTTACTACTCACATTACAAGTGCTTCTAGGTAGTCTACCTCAAGCTACAGTGTTACTCAACCTTATGTTTTGCACTGTCTCTTGTTCAGCTAACTCGGGACAATCACGAATGAAATGATCCAGAGATTCATATTCAAAACAAACACGATCATTTAATCTACAGTTGTCGGAATATCTTTTAGCATAATGTCTACAATCAGCTCGGTTTGGTCTGACATTTCCAACATTAGCAATTGAAGTGGCTGGAGTTCTAAAGCTCGAATGTTGCTTTACTCGATCTCTGCTCGAATGACTAACATTAGCCTTTGAACGGCTATAATCATCTTGGAATTTCTTTGATGCTGACTGAAATAACTTACTCGATGATCTCTTTCGTACATCTCTGGCTTCTGAATTAGCTCCGAGTTCTTCAACTTTAAATGCTCGGTCAACAAGCACAACAAACTCTTTTATTTCTAGAATCTCGACTGATAAATGATAAATTGTACATATTTTTACCTCATGCTTAGCTTAATTTTTGGATGAATTATCATTGAATTTGTGGAAATTGGTGCTCTTAGTACTTCTGTTTCATGTTTTATACTCAGGAGCGCACAAGGAAGAGAAAAGAACGAAAAACTGGCTGAAAACGGAGAAAATGGGCCAAAGTGTAAAAACAACAAGGCCCAAGGATTCACCACACGGCCGTGTCCCACAATCGTGCCACATAAAGTCTAACACGGCCTAGCCTCGACAAGCACAGCCAGACCACATGGCCGTGCCACCATCAACAGGCCCACACATGGCCTCTTCTCGATCCACATGGGCGTGTACCTATCGTGAGATAGTTCAATTTCACTTGGAAAAGGATACTTAGGAGCTAAGAAAGGCATTCCAAAACTCTATATAAAGACCCTAGGAGACAACTTCAAGGGTGTGCTTATTTCCCGCTAAGGGAATACTTTTCTCTCCACAAGAGAGTGCCATATTTCTGCCAACACAGAGAGTGGAAGCAAGGGATTACTCCAAGGGAAGCCGATTGATTCATCCCAGAAGCCGAATTCTACATCAAGATAGAGGATCTCCCTAAATTCTTTCAGGGTTTTTAGGTTCTTTATGTTTTGTTATCTTATTTCTTTTGAGATGTCTTCTTTATTAATTATGAACTAATTCCCCCAAATACTTGAGGGGGATGAAACCTAAGACAGATCTTGTTATTATTTTATCTTGAGTTATATGATAAATACTTGAATTGTTCTTAATTATGTGTTCTTAATTATTGTTTTAATAATCCTAGGTATTAATTCAAGAAACTGATGTGTTTATGCAGAGGAGCAAAAGTCCCTGTTTAAGAGTAGATCTAGCATAATTAAGCAGAGTTGCATGCAACCCTAGACATAGGGAGACATAAATCTGTCGGATTAGGGTCAAACCTAATAAGGTGATCCATAGATCGAGTTAATGCAAGACTAGTGGTTTTAACTAGAAAGAGATTTCAGTTAATCAACCTAGGATTAGTTGTTTTTATCCTCGACGGAGGAATTAACATAAGCTCGGGATCTCTACGGATCAAGTCAAGTGAATAAATCGTCTAGCTCAAGAGTTGATAACAAGTGAAATCTAGGTGGATTCTCCCTTAAGTATTGCCCAATCAATCAGTCTTTCCCAAAGAGCTTTTCCCCACTTTACTTTTTGTGCGCTCTTAGTTTAGTTTTAGAATTAATTTGGTTTTATAAAATCCCCTTTTATTTAGGTTAAATAATAAAAAGAAAGTTAGTACTAGTACTTTTGGTTCTCTTGGGTACGATATCTCGGTCTTGCCACTAAGCTATACTACTGTTCGATAGGTGCGCTTGCCTTAAAATCGTGATAATAGTTAGTTTTTGGTTTGATCATTATTATAAATTTTATTACTTCATGTCACGCATATCAAGTTTTTGGTGCCGTTGCCAGGGAACTAAAATATTATGAAAACTCGATTTCTAGTACTTTAGCCACTACTATATTTATTTATTTTCAGCTTTTCTTTCTATTTGTTTTATTTATTTATTTATTTTAATTTTCTTTGCTTTTTCTCTTCTAGGTATTTCTAGTTTATGACTAGAAACAACCTAGTAGGGCCATTACTTTTTGACGAAGATTTAGAAGCAACAGTTAGTAGAACTCGCAGAGAGATCAGACTAAGCCTTCATTATCCAGAACAAGACCAAGAACAAGAGCCAAAACCTACGGAAGCAATGGAAATAAATCACGATAATCAACCACCTCCCACGATAGCCGTAGAACCGGTGAACCAAGATGATGTTCCTCGTACTATATATGATTATGCTAAACCTAGTTTGGCGGTGCTCAATCTAGTATTATTAGACCTACTATTGCTGCAAATAATTTTGAATTAAAACCTAACACTATTCAGATGATACAGCAATTTGTGCAGTTTGATGGTTTACATGATGAAGATCCAAATTCACACATAGCTAACTTTTTGGAACTTTGTGATACTTTTAAAATTAATGGCGTTTCTGATGATGCCATTCGTCTAAGGCTATTTCCATTCTCTTTGAGGAATAAAGCCAAACAGTGGTTAAATTATTTACCACGAGGCTCAATCACTACATGGGAACAGATGACTGAGAAATTCTTACTTAAATATTTTCCTCCAGCTAAAATAGCTAAATTACGAAACGATATCTCTTCTTTTGTGCAGATGGATTTAGAGACACTTTATGATGCCTGGGAGAGATACAAAGATCTGTTGAGAAGGTACCCTCACCATTGGTTAACTTTGTGGTTACAAGTTCAAACCTTTCACAATGGTTTGAATCCATCAACGAGGCAAATGATCGATGTAGCCGTAGGGGGAACAATTAACAACAAAACACCCGAAGCAGCTTATGAGTTTATAGAAGAGATGTCACTGAATAACTATCAGTGGCAAGTCATGAGGACAAAGCTGACAAAAGCTGCAGGAGTTTATAATATCGATGCTGTCACCATGCTTACTAATCAGGTAGAACTATTAAATAACAAGTTTGATAATTTTGTTGGTTCTACACAGGCACAACCAATGATGTAGTGCGACACAACTCTAGGAAATATGTTCAATCTAGACTACTCATCTTATGGACATAACATAGAAACTGAGCAAGCCAACTATATGGGTAACAATTCTAGACCTCAAAACAACACTTATAGTAACACTTATAATGCAGGGTGGAGAAATCACCACAATTTTTAATGGGGAGGGCAAGGAAATCAAAGACAACAGCCTCCTCCGGGATTTCAACAGCCACCACCACAACATGAGAAAAAGCTGAACCTTGAAGAGATGTTCACAAATTTATGGCCATGTCAGAAACATGTTTCCAAAACACCAAAATGGCACTGAGGAACCAGCAAGCATCCATTTAAGGACTTGAAGCTCAAATAGGCCAGCTCGCCAAGCTAATCTCTGAAAGACCGCAAGGTGGGTTACCAAGCAACACTGAAACTAACCCTGAGGAGCAACTCAATGCCGTGGATACGATAGATGATGAGTGGTTAACCAAAACCAACCTAGAGCCATGCAAGGAGCCTGTGGTAAGTAACAGAAAGAATGAGGTACGTTACAAAGATGAAATTGTCAAAGAGTGTAAACCACGTATCCCATACCCAAATGCGTTAAAGAAAGACCGTACAGATGAGCAATTTGGTAAGTTTCTTAAACTCTTAAAGAAATTACATATCAACTTACCATTTATTGAAGCACTGTCACAGATGCCAAATGCTGTTAAGTTTTTCAGAGAGCTATTGACAAACAAGCGGAAGCTAGATGAGAAAACTCATGTGGAGCTGAATGTAGTATGCTCAGCTATTCTACAGAAAAAGCTGCCCAACAAACTGAAGGATCTAGGGAGTTTTACAATTCCTTGTATATTTGGTACCTTAGAAGTCAAAAATGCTTTAGCTAATTTAGGGGCTAGTATTAATGTCATGCCTTATAAACTGTTTAAACAACTAGGTCTTGGAAAACTTAAACAAACTAAGATGAGCATCCAATTAGCTGATAAGACCATTAGATTTCCAAAGAGAATAATTGAAGATGTGCCTGTCAAAATTGATAAATTTATATTCCCAGTTGATTTTGTTATTTTAGACATCGATGAGGATAACAATGTACCCTTAATTCTAGGGCGTCCCTTTTTAGCAACGGCTAGAACAATAATTGATGTAGGAAGAGGTGAGCTTACGCTACGTGTAGGTGATGAAAAAGTTACTTTACAAGCTCGAAACTCGATTAAGACTGTTGATAATAATATAATTACGAGTCCTTGTAAAAACATTGAAATCACCACCCAACCTTCTGTGCAGGATACACTCCACATAAATGCGACCCAATCACAGACAAGTCCATCCAAGGGTGATGCACCTGAAAAGCGAATACTTTAGATCGAGGAACTAGATGAATGGCTGAACTATCATGAAAAGCCCAAAGTATGCCATACCAACCCAAAGCATCACCAAGACAACCCTTAGGTGAAAACAAATCAAATCAAGGTAGGAGATAAGGTAATATTAGGGGAAGACGATCCTCGAATCTTGAATTCAAAAGAGCATACAAGTGATACACCTTACTTCACGGTAATGAAAATCTTTCCTTATGGTACAGTCGAGATAGAACATGAGTCACTCGGCACTTTCAAGGTAAATCACACTCGACTCAAATCTTATGTTGACAATGAAATTGAAAGCAGGATAGAAGAGTATCAACTCTTCAAACCACCATGTTCAAAAAAGCTTGAGAAAAGTCGAGCTTAGACTATAAAAAATCGCTTCTCAGGAGGCAACCCGAGTACTAACAAGTTTGATTTTCTTAAATTTTTAACTAACCCCTTAAAACGCAGATTTCCTAGGACCACATGACCAGACACACGGGCGTGCCTAAGACCGTGGACACCTCACGAGTAGAAACATGACCATGCGATACTGCCGTGGCCAAACCTATCCATTCATACACAGACGTGCGATTACAAACACAGCCGTGGGCGAAACGAACACAAAAAGATACGACCGTGCTATAATGTCGTGTGACTCAACACGCCCATGCCAATTAACCGTGGGCGAGACTGAGAAATTTCCACGGGCATAAGACATACCCGTGCCAACCAGCCATGGCCGAACTGATAGGAGCAAGAAACACACAGGCTAGACCTAGGCCACACGCCCGTGTCCAACGGTCGTGTGCCCAATTCCCTATTTTTTATTTTTTTATTTTTATTTTATTTTTTATTTTTATTCTCTACACTTTATATTTTTCCTTTTATTTTACATTTCACTTCTTACTGAGTAAGACTTAAATTCCCCATGCAGTTGTGCTTCAAGTTACGCAGGATCATGAACTTCAAGTATTCCTTCCTCTAAGACAGCTATCACAATTCAAGGGTTCCATCCAATATTCAGGGAGTTTTACTTCTCTCCCTAACTTATGATATTGTGCTTCTATTGCTATTAATATTATCTTTGTACATTGAGGGCAATGTACATCTTAAGTGTGGGGGAGAAACTCACTTTCATTCTTTATATTATCTTTGAAATCCCTGAAAATTGCTCTCAAATCTCGAATTCTCTGCATGAATCTCAATCTCCTATTAAGGATTAATTCTGATTGATTTATGATTTTTATTGATATGTTGAGAATTAAGACATAGGTGTTTATGCTTTGATTATTCAAACTTTAAAACACTAGGGAATCAAGCATAATAAGTTGAAATTTTTGAGAATTTAAATTATTTTCTAGGTTATTTTCCCTAATTTTAAGTGTTATCTTGAGATTTGAAATTCGCAGGATTGACATCAAAAGCCATAATTCTGGTGAGATTTTTGAGCCTTTTGAGCATACATCCTTTCGTGCTCTCTTTTTCCAGTTTGTAAATATTCAAAGTATGATATTTGATTTGTTCTTAAAAAAACAAAAAAAAAAAAATAAAAAAAACAAAACAAAAATAGAAAAAACAAAACAAAAAAAAAATGTATATACAGTTAATTTAGTTGTAATCTGTAATAGTTCAATAGTTTTTGCATATTTCTACAAGCTTCCAGAACGGTGTCATCATAAGGCTTAGCTCTAGAAATACGTTCCAGTAATAGAGATTTTTCTAGCTAGATGATCTTTCAATTCAATCTCGATTTTAACTCTTTCTTTTTTTAGCTTGTGACAACACCCCTAACCAAAGCCCCATTACAACCATTAAAAAACCTTTTGATCGACGTGTCATATCAATCTACAGTGGTGGAGATTTGATTTTCTTGAAAGCTTATAGTAATAACTTTTCATGTTGACTAAAGAGTGCTTAATTCTTGAACCCTAAACACTTTGAGTGGATAGAGTGAATCTTTAGTGAGGATGTCAACTCTTGTTAATTTTGGATTGAATAGTAATTACTTAAGAGAATAGAGGAAACCTATGTTTCTGTGATAAAATTCTCAACTTAGAGTGTTTGGATCTTTAATGTTTTTCTGGTTGAATTGTCATTGTATGATTACTTGTGGATTAGTTTGAAACATTATTGATAAAGATTGTGGGTTGAGAAGAATGATTCTTAATTGTGAGTTGACATTTTGCTTGAGGACAAGCAAAGGCTTAAGTGTGGGGGTATTTGATAAATGATAAATTATACATATTTTTACCTCATGCTTAGCTTAATTTCTGGATGAATTATCATTGAATTTGTGGAAATTAGTACTCTTAGTACTTCTATTTCATGTTTTATACTCAGGAGAGCACAAGGAAGAGAAAAGAATGAAAAATGAGCCGAAAATGGAGAAAATGGGCCAAAGTGTAAAAACAACACGACCCAAGGATTCACCACACAGCCGTGTCCCACGACCGTGCCACATAAAGTCCAACATGGCCCAGCCCCAACAAGCACGGCCAGAACACACGGTCGTGCCACTATCAACAGGCCCATACACGGCCTCTTGTCGATCCATACGGGCGTGGCCCACGGGCATGTACCTGTCGTGAGATAGTTCAATTTCACTTGGAAAAGGATACTTAAGGGCTAAGAAAGGCATTCCAAAACTCTATATAAAGACCCTAGGAGGTAACTTCAAGGGTGTGCTTATTTCCCGCTAAGGGAATACTTTTCTCTCCACAAAAGAGTGCCGTATTTCTACCAACACAGAGAGTGGAAGCAAAGGATTACTCCAAGGGAAGCCGATTGATTCATCCCAGAAGCCGAATTCTACATCAAGACAGATGATCTCCCTAAATTCCTTTAGGGGTTTTTGGGTTCTTTATGTTTTGTTATCTTATTTCTTCTAAGATGTCTTCTTTATTAATTATGAACTAATCCCCCCAAATACTTGAGGGGGATGAAACTTAAGACAGATCTTGTTATTATTTTATCTTGAGTTATATGATAAATACTTGGATTGTTCTTAATTATGTGTTCTTAATTCTTGTTTTCATAATCCTAGGTATTAATTCAAGAAACTGATGTGCTTACGCAGAGGAGCAAAAGTCCCTGTTTAAGAGTAGATCTAGCATAATTAAGCGGAGTTGCATGCAACCCTAGACATAAGGCGACATAAATCTGCCGGATTAGGGTCAAACCTAATAAGGGGATCCATAGATCGAGTTAATGCAAGACTAGGGGTTTTAACTAGAAAGAGATTCGGTTAATCAACCTAGGATTAGTTATTCTTATCCTCGGCGGAGGTATTAACATAAGCTCAAGATCTCTACGGATCAAGTCAAGTGAATAAATCGTCTAGCTCAAGAGTTGATAACAAGGGAAGTCTAGGTGGATTCTCCCTTGAGTATTGCCCAATCAATCAGTCTTTCCCAAAGAGCTTTTCCCCACTTTACTTTTTGTACATTCTTAGTTTAGTTTTAGAATTAGTTTAGTTTCATAAAATCCCCTTTTATTTTTAGGTTAAATAATAGAAAGAAAGTTAGTACTAGTACTTTTGGTTCCATTGGGTACAATATCTCGGTATTGCCACTAAGCTATACTACTGTTTGATAGGTGCACTTACCTTAAAATCATAATAATAGTTAGTTTTTGGTTTGATCATTATTATAAATTTTATTACTTCATATCATGCATATCACCGACTAACAAACAGATGGCTTTATTCAAGCCATCTTCAAATTTTTTTACACATTTTTGCTTCAGTCAAGACACATTCTCATGCATTCAAGCTCAATCTCACAAATTCTCGCTTGTATTCCGTAATAGACATACAACCTTATTTCAGCTCAAAAAACTCTTTACGTTTCTGATCTACGAATATTTGACTAATGTACTTCTTTCTAAACTCAGTCCGAAAGAACTCCCAAGTGACTCGTTCTCTGTGGAACCACGTGAATAAATCATCTAGCTCAAGAGTTGATAACAAGTGAAGTCTAGGTGGGTTCTCCCTTGAGTATTGCCCAATCAATTAGTCTTTCCCAAAGAGCTTTTCCCCACTTTACTTTTTGTGCATTCTTAGTTTAGTTTCATAAAATCCCCTTTTATTTTTAGGTTAAATAATAGAAAGAAAGTTAGTACTAGTACTTTTGGTTCCCTTGGGTACAATATCTCGGTATTGCCACTAAGCTATACTATTGTTCGATAGGTGCACTTGCCTTAAAATAATGATAATAGTTAGTTTTTGGTTTGATCATTATGTAAGAGTATGCCCAAAGATCAATCACGAGATGGTTGTGATAACATACTTGATTTATCATGTTTATTAATATAAGGCTTTGCCATTATTATTTCAGTTTCATTTCTATGTGCATAAATAAACTGTTTTATAAGAATGTCCTAAGAATAATATGAGTATTCTTAAAAGATCCTTAGTCAAGTATTATTGTTGGCTAGGACAATAATAATGCATTAAGATTAACATGTAGTTGATTGATGATAAAGAGTTGTCATTGATATGGAGTATCAGAATCAATGCATGAATGTGTGTGTTAGAGAACAACATATTGGACTGACCTACTATGAGTATGTTTCTTGGATTATTATGTAATTGTCACAATATTACTCATAGTGATTAATATGTATATGATCCTCATACTTGAGATCATCATCATTCCAACATCGTGAGTTGTATATTTTGATATAGTCAAACGAACACCGTAATTGGTTGGTCTATTAAGACTAATGTTGGATATACCACAATCTATGTAGAGGGATATGGTTGATCAATATAGGATAAGTCCCTCTTACATAATAGGAGTAATATCTCAGGCCACTTGATTGAGTGAGACTAGAAATGCATGGCCATGCTCAAATAAGTTGATATGAGATGTCATACTTATTTGTATATCATAGTCTACTCAAGGTATCAAGAAACATGTGATGGACTATGCAAGTGTGACTATTCCATGACTTGTGTCCATTCCAAAGATTTTGGACTTAAGGATTAATGCATGAAAAGTTAATCACAAAAGGTTATGTCGAATCATGACTTCTTGTAACTTAGGTAGCAATGATGCATTGCTAGATGCCACTCATTGTTTGTAATATTAGAATAGTTCTAATATTACTGCTAACGTTACAAGAACCTATAGGGTCACACCCTACGATTGAAATGAACGGTGTAAAACATAGTTGGTATTGTGTCTGGTTGTCACATGAATTAAATTAACTATAGAATTAATTTAATTGGGCAATCAGACTATTGAAATACTGTATGTACAAGGATGTTGTACACATAATCAAGAACATAATTTTCTAATATATGATTTTGGTATATATATATATAAATTTAAATAAATATAGTTTACTGAAATTTTATTATAATTAACGTAATTATAATTTTCGGTTAAACGTTATTATATTTATTTTAATGATGACTATTATGATTCGGATTATATATGGTAATAAATATTCGTTATGAATATATACCAATTAATACAGAGTTATATATATGGCAAGGGTAAAAAACCCTAAAGTGCTAATATATAGGCAATCCCGAAACTATGTTAAATATAGGTCTAGCAGCCGTCAAAACAATATATCTCTGAAAACAGTTTTCTGGAATATTACCGTTCGTTGTTAATTGGGTGGACTACGTAGAGGCCGACATCAGAAAAGGTTGCGGCTTGGTTCGATAGTGCTTTAGGATTCCCGTTGCCTTGGTGTCGCAGTCTACTCAGATTGAAGTTTCGGTAATTTTGAAACCTTTATCACCCCGATTCGTTCCTTACACATGGATCCATGGTATGGATCGCCAGAAAAATTTTATTATTCTAATTTTCTGCTGCGCCTTGGAGGCACCGGCGTTCCTACACATTATTATAAATTTTATTACTTCATATCACGCATATCACCGACTAACAAACAAATGTCTTTATTCAAGCCATCTTTAAATCTTTTATGCATTTTTGCTTCAGTCAAGACACATTCTCATGCATTCCGGCTCAATCTCACAAATTCTCGCTTGTATTCCGTAACAGACATACAACCTTGTTTCAGCTCAAAAAACTCTTCACTTTTCTAATCTACGAATATTTGACTAATGTACTTCTTTCTAAACTCAGTCTGAAAGAACTCCTAAGTGACTCGTTCTCTGTGGAACCACAGATATTAACGTTTTCAACCAATGATATGTTGTATCTCTCATAAGTGAAACAGTACATTTAAGACATTCATCAGGAGTACATGACATTTCATCAAACACTCGAATCGTATTCTCGAGCCAGAACTTAGCCCTCTCAGCATTATCTTCCGTAGTAGCACGAAACTCTTCACTCTTATATTTTCTAATTTTATCAACCAGAGGCTTGCTCATTTGAACTAGATTCACAACTTGTGGCACAACAGTGACTTGTGCAAGATTAGGCGGTGGTGAAGGTTGTTGAACAGCCGGATTTGTTCAAACAAACTCCGTGAACCACTCATTCATCATTTGGAAGAAGGCTTGCTTAGCCTCTCCCTTATGGCCACTAGTAATCAGCCTAGATTCAACCGGCGCTGCCACTTGAGCGAGAGCAGGCGCATTACTTTCAACATTGCTAGTTATGGCTCAATCGGGATCCATTTACTATAGAAAAACACATTTTAGCTGTCATGTATAATCAAACTATCGCAATTTATATATATGGCATGTATAGCTAGACCCTCACATGCCACGTTAGTCCTAGAATCAACTAAACTGTAGCTTTGATACCAATCAAATAATACACCCCTAACCCGTATCCATCACCGGAATAGGGTTACGAGGTATTACCAATCATTACACATTATTATACAATCATTTCATATTCACTTTTCAAACATCATCATGTCACATTCATTCATAATCACAAAGTCCCTTTAAAAGGTCTACGTGACCTTAAGCATGCTTTAGAGAAACTTCAGGACTAAACCGATCTCGTATAAAAATTTTCAAAACTTAACAATTTTTATAAGTTACAGAGGTCACATGCCCGTGTGAACTGGCCATGTGCCTCACACCACATTAGACATGCCCGTGTGTCTAGGCCATGGCAAAATAGGGCATACATATTGACTTATCCATACGTCCACAAGACACACCCATGTGCCACGCCGTGTGAAAATTAGAGAGGTTATTGACTTACTCACATGGCCAGTCACACGCCCGTGTGTCTAGGCGATGTGGCTATTTGAAATGGCCTTAGACGCTCGTGTCTGGGACGTACGCTTGGCCGTGTCAAACCTGTAGGGTATACGGAGTTAACCACACAGCCTTCCATACACCAGTGTGTGAGGCCGTGTAGAGTGTAACACCTGAATTTTGGGCTTAGGAGAAATGGGCTTCGTGTATCAGAGAAATTCAAATTTTTGTGGTCAAGAAAAATATTTCGTAATTTCATGTTTGGATTGTTAATTAAGTGATTTGGAGTGCTTGGGGATGTCGGAGAAGTCCTGGGTTCAGAAAAGGACTTTAAGAAAAATTTTAGATTTTATCACTTGGGAAAATAGCATCACAATGAAGGGTTTATAAATATTTTTGGTCAAAACTGACGAATAGAAGCAAATGGTCTAGTGGCTAGGAGCGTTGGTAGCTAGGAAATGGTCCAAGGTTCAAGTCTTGGACTTAGCATATTTTGTTTAATTTTCGCTTATGAGCATGAGAGCTGGCATTAAACCTTATAATTATTTAAGGGTGATTTGTGACACAAAAAGAGAATGTGGAAGAGTGGCAATCGGCGTGCTAGGCATCTAGAAGGGAGTAGGTTTGAATCCCAGGCCATTTGAAGTTTGTTTTGTGTTTTTTTAAGAAGAGTGACGCTAACGTGTAAATGTTATAAACAGTTGTGACCGAATTATAGCACAAAAGGGCTTGTGGTACAATGGCGTGGACCATGCTAGGGGAATCTAGAGGGCACAAGTTCGAACCTTTGGGCAGGAAAAGTTTTTGTTTTAACTCTTTAATAAATCGTGGCCTCATCAAGTAAAGGTTATAATAAATTGTGACCGTATTATAGTGTAAGAGAAGTTGTGGTGCAGTGGCCAGCAATATGATGGAGGTCTTGGAGGGCTGGAGTTCGAGCTCCCTCTTGCCCAAATGAAGCTTAATTTTTACTGCTCATGCAAAGTAGAACTGGAGGTTGACCGAAGGTGTTAAAAGCTGACTTAGTTAAGTAGTGAAGCGGTGGATTAAAGATTAACTTGAAATTTGCATTGATAGCTGGCTGAATTCATGCAGCTATTAAAGGAATTGAATTTGGAATGTATTGGTCGAATGTGGGATATTGTTGTGCCATTCGGTCAATGGTGTTTTTGTTTCCAAATTAAAGGATTGAATTTGGGAAGTTTTGACCGAATATGGGACTATATTGCTACCATTCGGTCATTCTAGATATGGATAATAAAGGTTTAGATTTGCTTTCCTTTTTGTTCTAACTTTGACCGAATAGAAGGGAAAGTTTTTGAATTAGGCTAGGATATTCGGTGGTTGATGGAGGTAGAGGGATGGTTTTCTTTTTGTTGTTTTTGTGATCCAAACGTTAACCGAGGGTAGCTATTCTTTGCTCAAAAGTCATTGTGCCAATTTTGATTTCTCCCCTATTGATATTTCTTTTCCATTCTTTTTGAATTCCAATCTAATACACCTCCACTCCATTTGTCTGAAGTAACGTATGCACATTCTTTCTTTCAAACACCTTGTCTTCTCTTTGGACTTTGCAAACACCGAATGCATCATTGGTTATCTTGTCTTCTATTTGGATTTTTGCAAAAGCCGATTGCATCTTTAGCCTTGGTCCCCATCAAATCTTTCTATTTCTTTCACTTCTCCATATAGTCGAATGTTTCTTTTTTTTTTGAAAATCAAATATCATACTATTCTCCTTCTCTAGCCGAGCCACTATTTCCTTGACTACTCTTTGTCTCTTGTTCGTTTCTCTGAAATCTATTGCTCTTCTATGTTAGCCGAATCTTCATGATTGTCTTATTTCTGAAGCCCTCTTGATTAAATGGTAAAGTGATGTTGCTATCTTGTTATTATTAAGATTTCTTCAAACCTCTTTAGCCATATTATTAATATTGGTTTGTCTATTCTTCTTTTGGGGGAAAGGGCCGATTGAGAGTATATCTTTTAAAATATTGTACCTATTGAATCTTGCTAGTGGTTTATCAATCAAACTGTGGGTAAGTGTTGATTGGCCGAATGCTCCATAGGTATGTATTGGGATTGTAAGACATGTTTTCTTAAGTGATGGGGTCTAATAAGATGTATGTTGTTTCAGGTATTCGAACAAGTAGTGATATTGATTGCAGTCAATTAATTTAAGGGATTTAAGACCATTCGTGCACATAAGGTGAGGTGATGTGTATGTTGGATTAAGGGTTGAAAGTGTTTAACCTTTATGGCAGTTTTCTAATAAGGCATTGATGGATTTGTAGGTTTTGTGCGAAGGAGTTAATTGCACATCACGTATTTAGGTGTGTTAACCACACTTTTAGATCCCAATGGCGAAATACCGAAACCATAAATGTTGAAAAGCCAACGATTCAAACGTTAGCCACATGGGTCTGTGAGCACCCATGTGATCGACCGAGGCCACGGACTGTGGCCTTACATCGAAGATGGCTATCGCGAGCGGTTTTCGCAAGTTGGGCCAGAATAGGATGAGTGGGCCCATCGGACCGTTGGCCCGTATGGGTGTAAACTTGTAAATAGATGTGTGTTAGTAATTCGATTATCGTACGCGTATTGGCTTAGGCTAAATCGAGGCTCGATAAGCCACATGACTGTGTGGGCCTATATAGGCCGGCTTTGTAGGCCTCGGCCTATAGACGAGTTTTGTACTGAAATGATCACATTTGTCGCGAGATGACCATGGGCCAACTGATGGGCCTTCACATACTTAGGCTCACACTGATAAATGACTGAAATGCCCCTAAGGGTAAAATGACCAAAATACCCCTCGTGTGTAAATTAACCGTTTTGACCCTTTAGAATGTTTGAATTATTATGTATGCTGTGATATATATGTATGTGTGTATATTCTGTAATTTGACATTACATGACATTGAGTATGTTGCATTGTATAGGGTTGGGTATATATTTTTGGAGGAAGTGTACTGCTCTGGCTACTTCGCTGCATTATTCTGAGGCTTATAGCCTAATATTCTGGCAGCTCTATTGCATTTTATCGATAGTGCCGCATCGGTACTACACTGTGAAGTGTAGGGTTGGGTGGGTTGATTATATCCCCACATGGAGTGATGGGTTGGACGGAGATGGAGTGTAGCAGATGGTTGGGTAGGATTCTGATTGCATATTATACTGTTATTGTTATGGGCTTAGGCCCACTGATTGTGATATGGACTCTGATTGCATGCTATGTTGTTTATTGTAATGGGCTCTAGCCTAGACTGATTCTGTTTATTATTATTGCCAGGGTTACACACTGAGTATTCGTATACTCACCCTTTTATTTTTAATTGTACAGGTAATTTCAAGGCATAGGTGATTCAGTGCTACTTGGACTTGGACACTTTGTTTTTACATTGCTTTCGTTTTTACTACTTTAATTATGGTTTTTATTTTGGGTTTGTAATAGCCCGCTATTTAAATTTTCTTAAGGTTTGGGTTATTTATCTGCATGTGTACAATTTGTTAGCTCTAGGGTGCGTTTTACAAAAAGATATCTGTCTTCCAAAAACCACGTTTTCACAACAAACAAGAATTCAAACAAAGCTTCTGCAACCATTATGATTTCCAAAGTAAACTACTTTCATAATCTGATTAATCGAAGATAGACGGAATAGTGGTTTCTTTAAAACTTGTAAGAAGGGTTTTCAATGAAAATACAGTTTTCTTAAAACACTTTAATGTGACACGCTGGACTCAGGCCTAACTTCTAGGCCGAGTTTGGGGTGTTACATGGAGTGCCCAAGCTCAATTCGAATTGGCCTTTAAGCTACACAGTAGAGGCACACGCCCATGTGGGCAAAAATAGGCCATTTATAAGGCAAACTTGCCACCAAAATAGGGTCATCACTACAAGTATCAAAACAAGCCTCAATTGACACAACAATTTAGCCAAATCATCACCAATTCATGCACATATCATGCCATCTATCCTCAACCATTTCAACTACCTAATTCCATATCCAAAACATACCAAATTATTATGCCAAAATCATCAAAACTTACGTAAGTTCCAAATGCATTTACTTATCATCTTATCATCTAATTCATGCCTCAAAATCAAGTCACAATATACATCTTTCAAGCATTAGCTTACCAAACGACAACTAGTTACTTGAGCAATCATATAACCATACTAAACAAGCCATCACATAAGGCATTATATACATCACATATATCACTTATCAAACACATAACTTAAGCTAATAAATGGCCATATGCACCAACATTTACAAGCCAAATCTCATGGCTAAAATCATAAAATAAAATATACCAAGATAACACTAGCCTATACATGCCATATGCTATATATACAAAGCTTTAAAAGTACCAACGAGATGATCGATAGTGTGATGACAATTCCCGACGATCCCTTAGTCTGAGCTAGCTTCGATAATCTATAAAATAGTAAAAAATAAACATAGTAAGCTTTAAAAGCTTAGTAAGCCATATACAAATAAAGTCATCATATGAATATTTGTATATCAATTTAAAATATGCTAAACCTAGCTAAACACATTCAAGTTCACAAACCTTTCTCATTGTACATGTAACACCCCTTACCCGTATCTGACACCGGAACAGGGTATGAGGCATTACCAAACTGAAATGCATAAAGTAATCAATCTAGAATCTCTAAAATTATATCTTGATTTTTTAAATCTTTTTAAACATGACTCTTCGGTTCTTCACATGGCCCTACAAGCCTAAATCATGGTTCGGAAAGAACCTGGGACCATTTCATGCATTTAAGAAAATTTTTTCAAAAACTAACAAAAACAGGGTACACACCCGTGTGAGAGAGCAACACATCCGTGTGACCTCTAAACATGGTAGTGCTGATGGCCTTTGTGCCTCACACGACCTAAGCATGCTAGGGACATGCCCGTGTCCAATACCCGTGCAGATTTAATTTCTAACATTAACCTATCGGGGTTTTCACATGGCCTGGTGCATGCTCGTGTGCCCAGCTAACGTCCCTCACACGACCTTGGCACGCCCGTGTCGTGGCCCTTGTACAAAAACCTTGACATTCTATTTTTGACGTCATCATTCACACAGCCGTGGCACACGCCCATGTATTGGTCGTGTCCTTCACATAGTTGAGACACACGCCCGTGTCTCATGCCCATAGGAAATCCTAATGGCATTTAATGCTATCCATGCAGGGTGCAGGAGACACACGGTCGAGTCACACACCCATGTACAGCCCGTGTGTCTCACGCAGTCAAGACACATACCTGTGTGTCTACCTGTGTGGGCGATATAGGGCTATTTACCAAGCCCTTAGCCACCCTGAAACACATACAAACATAGACCCTATCTTCATACATCATACCATGACACCAATACTCATCTAAATGCCCCTAAATATATATCCATACATCAACCAATTCATGTCCAAAGTGCATGCATAAACTACTAAACAACTTTCCACAAATTCCATGTAAATTCATCTCATTTCATTAAGCAACTTGAATGGTTTTAGGTCAATTCCAAAGGCCATTTACAAAATGAATTTCATAAAACAAATTACCAACACAATTGGCTAGCTAAAGTATGTTACACAAAATAACCAAACAACCTATACATGCCATTACTCAAAATGCAAAAGCATAACTATACCGAGTGCTTCAGTTGATAGTGTGTACAATACCTCCGATGTCTTTGGGTTCCTGAATTACTTGGGCGGCTCTAAAAGAAATTGGAAAGGAGAAAGGTAAGCGTAAAGCTTAGTAAGTCGTAAGTAAATAAATAATAATATACCAAGTCATGGTAAGTTTCCATTTGTATTACAATCATGCATAGATCAAGAATAAGTACAGCATAACTTACTCGATTCCATCTTTTAATAATCATACAATATGCTAATGAACTCACATTTCATGCATTACTCTAAGTACCTGCATCACTTACGGAGATCATCACAATATCTCACAACTAAACATTCACTCTCAATTTTCCCGTTAAACTATTTAGAATGAGAAAGGATATTCGTTAAGCCTCCAATATAAGGTATTGAGCCGATGCCATGTCCTAGACATGGTCTTACACTAGCTCTCATCTTTCAGTGTTAATGCCATGTCCCAAATAAGTTTTACACTGACACACAACAAGCCGATGCTGTAACACCCCAAACCTGGCTAGAAGTTAGGCCCGAATATGGCGATGTCACATTGAAAGGTTGCTTTCAAAAAATGGTTTAGTTAAAAAACTTAGTTAAAAATTCGAATAGTTAAATTAAATGAATAATTAGAAAAAAAATGTTTATTAACTATAGCAGTAACTAAATAAAATCCCAAGTAAATAATGAAATCGAAGATATATAGCCTTATTGCATCATATTGGAGATTTAAAAGTAATTATCATAAAACACTTAATAAATCTATATTTAAAATTCCTAAGTAACTTGTAGTGTGGCTATCTCCGGGTCCTCTCCCACGTCAAGTCGTCTATTGTGGATCACCTGAAATATTAATAATAAGGGTGTGAGTTTCGCAACTCAGTGAGTACGACCCTTGGCAATCAAATCAATTCATTATACACATATCACACTGGGCCTAAGCCCTAACAATATCAATGGTCTGGGCCTTAGCCCATATTGACCTCATATCATATCAGAAATTCATGAATGCACATGTTCCCATCCCAAATCCAACTGCTACACACCACCCGTACCAGCCCAACACACCTGTGGGGATGTCTACATCAACCCACCCATCCTCTACACTCTAAAGGTAGCACCGGTTGCAACACTACTCAAACGTTGCAGCGAGCTGCTCGTGGCTCAAAAGCTTTCGTTGGGTCCACAGTCGTCAAGCGACCGTGCGCCCCTATATACACTTCCTCCAATCAAAACCCAACCCACATGCAACATAATATCTCATGAACGCATCATCATCACGTACAACATACACCAGTCACACTCATAACACATAGGGGTATTTTCGTCATTTCACTACTCAGGGGTATTTTGGTAATTTCTACCCTACAAGGGTGTCTCGGTAACTCTACCCTTCGAGGCGTTATAATAATTCTACTCTATAGGGGCATTTTAGTAATTCTACCTAGAGGGGTATTTTCGTAATTCTACACTAGAGGGGTATTTTCGTAATTTCCTAAAGGTACATGTGACATCCCTATTTCGACCTTAGTCGGGAAGTGGTTTCGGGATCACTAAATCGAGTCATAAAAATATTTGAGTATAATATCTTACGCTTAATTCATGTGATTAATTTTTGCGTAAATTTTTGAATGTTAAATTTGACAAATAGAATGTGATTTTAAGAGTAAGGACTTAGGTGAGAAACCTAGAAACTTTGATAGGCAAATTAAAGTGACTTAAATTATGAAGATTACAAAATTTTGGGCTTGCATGTCAATTTGCCATCTTTGTTAGTTAGTGGCCGGCCATGTGGGAACAATGATTTAAAAATTTCTGTAATTAGTTATATATATATTAATATTATTAATAGAAAATGACATGATGGATTATAAAATACTTGTTTAATAAAAAAAAATGGGTGAAAAGAACAAGGTGTGGTTCCTTTGTTCTTATTTTTGCTGTAACTAAGTGAAGGAGAGGAGAAAATTTTGCTTAAAGCTTTTGGCACCTTCAAAGGCTTGATTAAGGTATGTGAATTGTTTTTCCGTGGAAGATTTTTGTACATTTGAGTTGTTAGCTAGTATGTTATCTAGCCCATGGTTTAAATTTAGCCAAATGGGGAGAGATCACATTCGGTCATGGACATTTTGTATGAAATTGTGTGGGAGAATGATATTGTGTATTAATGGAAACGTAGATTGATAAATTGAATCGTTGTGAGGACTTTGTGGTGGTTTAAGTTTTGCTTGTGGATTAGAGTAGGGAATTTTGTATGTGCCGAATGTGAGGGTAGCAAATAGTTGGATGAATTGCTAGTTTGAGTTTATATTAACAAAAGGCTTGAATTTTTGGTAAATTAGGTGTGTTTTAAAAAGGGGTTGAGTTATGTGCTTGTGAAACTACTTGCAAAAGACTTTCATTAGCTAAGCTTGGAGATTCGGCTTTGAATGTTTTAAAGATGGGTGTAAATTAATTAAAGTGTAAACTTTAGTGGTTTATGGAAGGTCTTATGGAATTCGACCGATTTAAATGCAATTTTCGTAAGGTGGGGAAAGTTATATAATTTAAAATGAGAATGACCAAAACGTGTGCAATGTTAAGACTCTAGTTTTGGCTTGTGAATGAACATCTTGCATAATTGTTAGTCTTTTTTTTTTTTGTTCTTAAAAGCCGAATGGTTGATATTCATATAGATAAAAAGGGTGTTATGTTATTCAAGGAATGTGTAATTGAAATTTTGTATACTTGGTCTACCCATGATTTCGTTATGATTAGTAATGTGCATATATGTGGCCGAATGTTTGGTAAAAGAAATATGGGAGTTCTATGTCTCGTATTGAAGTGAAAGTATTGAGCCCTACGAGTAAAGATTAATATAATTAAATTTGTTTGATTAAGCTCAAGAGCATAGAGAAGTAACTTCGGATAAGGGAAAGGCCAAAGTGACGGAATAGTCGACTTGTAAAGACTGAGAAGAACATGAGGTAAGTTTTAAGTGTTATAGCTTAGCACACGACTTGATTTAACATGATGTAAACTTTTGTTACTCACATGATTTACGATTTTTAATGTAACGGCGAAATGGGCATATAGCCAGAATTTATTAGTCCTAGGAAGGCTTTAGAAATAAATTGGAGATATGGATTACTTACATGTTTATTGCCGAACATATAGTGAAATAATGACATACTATGTATGAATCTGTGAAAGAGGCAAATGGATATTATTTTGCGATAAATTATGCGGAAAGTATACATGATGAGTTGATTTAATAAGATATGATGTGGCCATGATATGTTCTAAACACAAATGGTAAGTTCTTAAGTGTTTGAACTTGGAAATTTAAGAACAAAATTGTAATAATCTGCTTAGGACAACAGCAGTAACGTGATTTTAAAAAATCACCATAAATTGTTGGAGTTGAATTAGGCACTGAATAAAATGTGTAATCAAAGCTTAATGAGTCTAGTTTCTTATAAAAGAAACCATGTAAGCAAAGAAATTTCCTATAAATAGATATTTAAAGTTGTGTGAGACAGTGTCAGAATGACTCTGAAATCCCCTGTTCCGTTTTTAGAAAATCAGTATAAATTGTACAAAAATCTTTATAAGATAAAATTTATATGCTTAGACTCCTTAATGAGTATAGTTTCAAATGAAATAAATAAGAACATATTTTGAATTCTGTACAATGAGAAATTAGATTCATAGTGAAGAGTGGTCAGTTTAGTCAAATAGTGAAATAGGAGGAACTTTAAGAAAATTCTGGTATTGATCGGACAAACCAAAAATTCTAAAAATTTTATGGATATAAGTTATATGAGTCTATTTTCAGGAAAAATTAACGGCACTTCATTTGGAGTTTTTTAGCTCCAGTTACAAATAATTAAATGACTGTTGCTCAAGAAAAACTGCTTGTCGTGAATATGTGATTTTGTCGTAAACATTGATGAAACTAATTGAGTTGCTTATAAGCTATGTGTATGTGATATGTGTTGATAGTTTTATAAATTGAAGGTGAAGTGACATATATGTTGTTTAGCCGAATGGTTGTCATGAGAAGAATGTAAGTCATGTGTGTACTTGTTTATTTAGTTGGAAGTTTACTAAAAGGGATATATATATATATATATGTATGTATTAAAGTCGAACGATATTATGACATGAAGTTAAGGTGCATGCTATAGCTTATATTCGAATGAAATTTAAGAATTACAAATGTGATAGTCTGTGTGAAATGTGGTAACATGTGATTGAATATACATGTAATTTGGAAAGTGTCCGGGTTAAGACTCGCTGACTACGTGATGTGGCCTAATGGCTCTTGTGAAATGAGACTAACTATATTGAGATACGAATAAGTTCGAATGAAGTGATACCTCATTAATGTATTTTCGTGATGGGAAAATCGAAGGCGGATTGCCGATGATCTGACAGTATATATGACAACGAGGCTCAGTTAGATATATAAAAAGGACAAGTAAAATTTCATAAAGCATTAAGTAATCCAGGTATGTAATATTTATTTTCTAGTATGTGAGAGTGATCTCAATATGATTCTTGGATTCGAAAATTTAAAAGTAGTTGGAAATTGTTATATGATCATAGATATTTATTTGCATTCAACCATCTTAGAAGGTATCTTGAAATGGATGTATTTTATAAGTATTAGAACCTCAAAAATTTGGTTGGGATTAAGTACATGTATAATCAGCCATTGTGAGCTCTTATGTATGAAAGTATATAAGTTTTAGGGGAATGACGATCATTTGAAACTTTATACGAAATGTGATGTCTGAGTTAGTTTCGTTGAATCAATGATATGTCAGTGATATAGTTATAATGAGGCTATGCATATTCGGTAAGTCGGCAGTTCTTTCGAATATGATAGAGATGAACTTTGAGCATAAATTTAGTTGTTGTTTAAGTACTTATTACTTACTAAGCTCATGCGCTTACCGTGAATTTGTTTTACTCAGTTTCTTGAATATGTTCAATACAATAAGTTGGCCAGGTATGTATCATGCACTCGTATGCGAATTTAATTCGAATTGGATCATGAATCTCTAAAGTGATGTGTATATATATATTGTTTAAGACTTACTGAGCTTATGAAAGCTTACTCCGTTTGTTTCGTGTCTCTATTTTATAGATTATGGATTCTTACTGCCAGCTCGGGGATCGTCAGTGCTTCGTCACACTATCAAATCGTTTTGGTACGGTTATATTTTAGAATTATTATGGCATGTATAAAGTAGACTGTTGTGAACAAAATACTTATTTGTAAATATATTTCAGCCATATGAATATGTCACATACCTTGAGTGTCATTTTAAGACTCAGTTTTCAATCTTTGATTTGCGTCGAACTTACTTATGAATGCTTTTGAACCTATGTCTATGTGAATGGTTTAGATCGGTAATACCTCTTAGCCCAAAGATTCGGCGATCGGATACGGGTTAGGGGTGTTACAGTACATATTTTAATTATGGATTTTTGGCCCATCAACATGTCCTTGCGACTAAAGTGAACGGACACTATGCACCAGGTAGGATTCAAGAGAAGAGGAGGTGGGTTACTCGGACCGCTTAAGTACCAGGCTCTTCCGTAATCCAATCCTAGACATGCATATGTCAGTTGCCACACCTTAGTCTATTAACTTGTCCACAGACATGTTTATTACTTAGTTAAGTTTTATGAAAATTTGAGAGTCCATTTAACTAGGCCTAAAGTCCATTAAACCCTAGCATGCATTTCTACAGTCCCATAAGGCCCATTAGGCCCAATCATACCCATAAAACCCATTAAGTCCCAAACATGCTTATGTAGCCCATTAGGCCCGATCATAATTCAATCATACAATCATACTTATCAATCCATCGCAAAATTTCATATCACAACTTTGCCAATTTGGGCCCACAAATTCGGTAGGCCCATTCGGGATTTCGAGATTTCGACTTTTGCTGATTTGTCGTGTGTGTAGTGTATGTACACACCTGATTGACGACTCGCTCCTACACTATCCTCAGTCTTGACCTACAATCAAAACCACTTCCAAATCAACTCCAAACCTTACTAAAACTTTATCAAATCCCGAAGCCTTACCGTAGCCTTACCGTGAACCTTTGGCTTTTCTAGCCTTTCCTTAGCGAATAGTCTCGAATATTCCTAGATCTACATCAACACACATAGTTTGTCAACATCAGGTGACTCGTTTTCCACAGGAGTCACCCTTATGGCTAAAAATATATTCGGCCACACCCTAAGAAACTGATATTGAGAATGAGACACTTACCGAAACTCGTCTCTGATCTTACGGCCTAAATACCTACTGAGTGTGATCGGCTTTTAAAATCTTGATTAAAGGTTGTAAATAACAAAAACAAATTTATGATGGAGGAAGCAAAAGAAATCGGCAAAGGGGATATGGGTATTTAGCTTTTAAGAGATTAAGGAAAGAAATCGGTAAAGGGGATATAGGTATTCGGCTTTTGCAAAAGAGGAAAAAAAACTAGAAAGAAGGAGAAGAATGAAGCATTTGGTTTGGCAAAGCAAGGGAAACTCTTCAAAAATAATTTGTCACCCCTTATAAATACCCAAAGCCAAACCCCGAAAGTCCCAATTGGCTCTACTTCATCCACATCCCATCTTCTACTTTTTCTCCACAATAAGCTCCCCTAACCTCTTCCTATATCTTCTCTTCTGATCACTCTCCTTAGAGTCCATCTTCATGCCACTTCTAACCTTTTAGAAGGCCAAAATTAAAATCCTAAAAATACTAAGCTATGATCCAAAACTTAACCAAGGCCCAATACTTCTAGGCCCAAAATTCGGGGTGTTACAGATGCCTTGTCCTAGACAGGTCTTATACTAGCTTGTAAATCCCGAGGCTGATGCATGTCCCAAACATGTCTTATAGTAGCTCTCGTCTCAATGCCGATGCATGTCCCAAACATGTCTTACACTGGCTCTTCTAATGTGGCCGATGCATGTCCCAGATATGTCTTACACTAGCACACACATCACCCAATTATCATAGCATGAATATCCAATCTATTCTAACTACTCAATCAGGCTCCATTACACAAACTTTTATCAATTCATAAGTAACCAACATCATTCAACGTTTCATGCTCGAATAGAGTTCTCATAAACATCTTATGGACATAAGTTATCAATTTATATCAATACAATGAATTCATGCATAAAAGATAAAAAAGATAGACTATTTACCTATAACTTACCTTGGTATACAAAAATGTGGGTGTCGATTCGATTTACTCGACTTGCTTGGCTTTTCCCCCGTCTAAGATCGGATTTGGAAAATCTTGATCTATAACAATAAAAATTCACTAATTTAGTCACTAATTTAATCAAAGTAATCTAAAATTCAGAAATTGGCAAAATGACCATTTTGCCCCTAGACTATGGCAAAATGACCATTTTACCCCTAGGCCCGAAAATCGATTTTTATCGAAGTCTCCTAATAACCTAGCCTATTCAACTCTTTTTACCCATATAGCAGCCCAAAATTCCTATTATTTCACACATTTACCACTCAACTTACTCACTTAACACCTAGGTCCATTTTGGGTGCTTTCTATGGACACTTCTTTATAAAGGTTATTTATCAAGCAACCCACATTCATTTCTTCTTCTCAAAAACTCCAGCAAAATAACATTCATACACCCATGGCAAAACTTTAAACTTCCAACTAAAATACTTAATTCACCCCTCATTAGCAAGCTCATGCTACAAGGGTTTTTAATATGCAAAAATCATCAAAAGAAATCATCAAAATCACTTACTTATGAGTGTTAGGAGTTGCTGAAAATTTTTAAGCTTCAAACCTTCATTTTTGCTATCATTTTCGGTGAGAGTAAAGAAGAAAAAGAAGAAGATAAGAGCTAGGCACTAGGTTAATATTAAAATGTCAAAATATCCCACCTAATACCCTGAAGGTTTGACTTTTCTTTCTCTTTAATTCACATGGCCAGCCAACTCCTAATGAAAAGGGGTATTTTTTTCCTTTTAAAACCCTTAAGTTTTACTTCAATGGCCATTTAGATCCGTTTTACTAGAAATCACAGCTTCTTCCTTTTATGCGATTTAGTCATTTTTCACGATTAAGCCTTCAATCGCGTAAATTAGTTCATCAAAATTTTTATGCACTCTTATAAAAATACTACCAAACATAATTTAACACAAAAAAAATTTTCTTAAACCTTAAAAAGCAATTTCAAAATCACTATTCTGACTAAGCCTAGTTTCGGGCTGTTACAATACACATATTTAATATCATAATAAAATTCACCAATACTTCCCTTTTCAACACTTGTATATATCTCGTATGTACCTGAGCCACTTAACTCATTCACACATTCTTTCTCAACTTGACTTTCCCTGTTGAACCATTTGGAATTGTTAAGGATACTAGAAAATCACATAAGTTCGTACAATGCCATATCCCATAAATGGTCTTACATGTTATCACTTATCGATGCTGCTATCTTAGATAGGGTGCTACACGAAATCGAATAGCGATGCCAATGTCCCAGACATGGTCTTCTACATAATCACAATACAATGTCAATGTCCCAGACATGGTCTTTCATGTAATCACATCCCAATAACCTAATGTCATGACATTCGTATCCTATAATATTTTTAAGGTTCGTATGGGATTTCCGGGTGTCATAACTTTGTCGATTCTTGCTCGTATTTGCTTGTTCAACATTCATAGCAGTTCAAGGACAAATAAACACATATAATTCAGTTTAAAAACATTTATTTGCATATGAACTTACATCGTATGGAAACGAACGGATTGGAGTGACTATTCAATAATTTTCGACTTTCTCCGATCTAATTCCGATTTCTTTCTTTCTTGATCTATATAAATTCAAATTTAACTTGTTTAATCACTATTTTATTCAATTCAATCCATAAACACAAATTTAGGCATTTTTACACATTACCCCCTATAATTTCACATTTAATCAATTTAGTCCTAATTTCATGAAAATCATAAATTTCACACAATTTCTTTAAAACACATGTGTGCCGAATTTCATTGGGTCTCTACCAGCCCAAAACTTTCATTTATTTCATATTTTAACCACATATTCAACACCTTTCACAATTTAATCCTCAATATGCAAATTCATCAAAAATCACTTAACAAATTATGTTAATCTATCAACAACCACTTATTTTTCATCATCAAACATCATAGAACTCATGAATTCATCAATGACACTTTATAAAATCATAAATAATTTAAACATTGAAACATGGGCTAGCTAGATTACAAAGCAATGATATCAAAAACGTCAAAATTATCAAAATTAAGTCAAAAACACATACCAAATTGAAGCTTGAATTGGCCGAACCATAAATAGCTCTTCAAGCCCTTTTCTTTTCTTTATTTCAGTTGTAAATGATAGAATATAACAACATTTTAACTTTGGTTTTATTATTTAATGACTTAGTTCACTAATTACCAAAATAACCCTAGTTAATTAGTAACATAAATCATATAATACATGTCCAATATTGTCCATTCATTAATCCAATGGTCCAATTACATTATAAGGACCTCACATTTAAAGTACCATAGCAAATAAGAACTTAAACAATTAACAGGCAACTTTTACATTTTAAGCGATTTAGTCATTTTCTCAAATTAAGCATCCAAATAATAAAATTAAATTACGAAACTTTCACACATCACAAATATCATGCTATAAACACCAAAAATAATATTAAAATAATTTTTTCGACCTCAAATTTGGGGTTTCAAAACCTTTATTTCGACTAGGCTCTAAACCGAGCTGTTACATAAGGTGTTAGTTTAGCCTCAAGTCTTGTGTTTGAATCCTTGTGTGAGCGAGTTGACAGTATGTTTGCTCTTTCTATTTAAGTTGATCATGTGGGGGAATCCTGAGAAGTTGTCAGAATATTGAATTAGTTTGAAATTGGTTTTTGTTTAAAAAAATATATATGTACTATTTTTATTCTTTTTATTTTAAGTTAGTTTTACTTTATATTATTTTATTTCCCATAATCCCACATTTCCCACCTTTTTCTTAATTTCTTTCCCCTATTCATTATTTTATGTCCCTGCTAGTAAAAAAGTTGCAAAATATAATACTCCATTTTTGCTCCATTTATTTAATCTTGGTCCTCTATTCATTCGGTTTTGGATTAATGCTTATTTGATCATATTTTATTTTTTCTTTCGGTTTGGTTAGCTTCAGTATTGGTAGGTAAGGGTTCTTCGTTCTTTCTTTACATTCTTGTTGAGGATTTTTGTTTGGTAGGTAAACATTGCCATGGAAAATAGTGGGATAGATTGCCAACAGAAATGCAATGGCAATTCCAGGAAAATGACGCCACACTTAATCCAAGTCATTCTCAGCCAGTTGTACGTGCACCTGATAAACCACCCTAAAAAGGAGGAGCAAAATATGTGTGTAAGAGGGACGAGTTTACCCTATAAAAGAAGGAGAGAGAAGAGAAGAAACACACAGATTGTGAGAGGAAAAGAAAAGAAGAAGAGTGGTTACTCTCTCTGCAACTGAATCCTGTGGAGTAATTCAAAGAGAAGAAGAGGTTATGTAACACCCCAAACCCAGCCTAGGAGTTTAGGCCGAATCAGGGATGCTACATTGATCGCCAAAGTGGTCGTGCGAAAATTTTTCAAAATAATTTATCTAAGTTGACCAGAATTATCTAAAACCGTTTAAAAACCAACCAGTAAAGATTTACAATAAAACTCAATATAAAACCCGTTTAAAATATACGAATAAAATCATAAAACAGTAACTGTACCATAGCATTATAAAATTCCTTACAGTTCAAACTTAAACAAATAATAGTAATTGGAAATCACAATCGGATAATCCACCCCATCAAAACTGTCTGAGACCTCCATGTACTGGGCTGAGCGTCAGAAAATTAGAAAGGTACCTGAAAGGGAAACTGAAAAGGTGGTGAGCTACTTGAGCTTAGTGTGAGATCAATAATCATCTAACTACAAATTTAGGGCAGAACACCAGAAAGTAGTTCCGAAGCAGAACATACTTACAAGAACAGACAGTAAACTTGAGACAAAAGTCTCAATCGGATATTACGAATCAAAATTAGATACCCGTTCTAATCAATCAATCAGTTATAATCAGAGTACAGTTTTAGCACAAAGCCACAGGTGCTTTGCAGTCATGAGAGACAATCAGTCACAAAATTAATAATTCTCATTCAATCGTAGGTATTAATTCAGTCAGTCAAATACAGACAGAGTTTACAGAATTTCCATAGGCACGAGTGCCTTCAACTCGAACAGTCAATCACATTTAGCCACTGTATCACACTCAGTCAATCAGATTCAATTAGATGCATGTGAGTGCACATGAGTTATAAAATAGGAACCCACCCATCCAGCCAACACACCTCTCTGTCTAACTCTGCACTTACTATGGGGATTTAATCAACCCACCCATCCCTACACTTACAAGTTGTACTGAATGCGGCATAGATAGAAATTTGCAGCTGAGTTGCCAGATCAGATAGTTGTACGTAGCGTAGCTAACGTACTTGTGGTACTATGCAATGTTGTAATCCTCTATACCAATATCAGTAAAGTCCACGACCCTCTGGGTATTGGGACTGCCCACGACCTTCTGGGTATTAGGGGCTACAGTATGCAGTTTAACTGCCACTCTCGTATATTACGTAGCAAGGCTAGAGTATAAACTATACTATGCAAAGCGGTAAACTGTAGTACAGATATGCAGTAATAAACTACCATATCAAGTAGTACTATGTAGCGTAGCTAACGTACATGCGGTACAGTGCAATGCCGTGAACTGCTATACTATCCATAAGATGTCATCCCGGGTTGCCCGGCAACGAAGATTATCAACATTGTCTAGATCAGATCAGTCTTCCTTCTCTTCAAAATCCCACCCAAAACTTTATATGCAGATGTATGTATACGAATGTATGTATATAGATGTACCAATTCAGAATGCCATTTCAAGCAGTCATCCACAATCAGTCAATCAGTTTTAGAAGTGTGTACACTCATACACCCAGATTCAGTACCTAACACACCACACATTCAGTCAGGAGTAACACATACCGAAGTCAGAACAATGATAAATTTACCCTTAGTAGGCCTAGTCGAGGATTGAACACATAGAATCATGATTGCACTTGAATTGCCCTACAATAAGAATTTGGCGAGTTAGGGCCACAAGCCTATGTGGAGCAACCCAGGCCGTGTGAGGGTCCAAATGCCCGTGTGCAGGGTAGCACACGACTTTGTGACAAAGGCAAACACTCGTGTGGTGTAAGGACACGACTATGTGGACAGACCGTATAACTCACTGTCCAATTCCACTAAAATGAAGTCTAGGGCAGACTTGGCCATGTGAGGGTCTCACAAGCCTATGAGCCCACCAGACATGGCCATGTATCCAGAACACACCCCCTTGTGGGATCTCTAAATCCCCAAATCAGTCACACGGTCGTGTGGCCAAGCCATGTGTCTGTAAATCTCCGAAACCTTAATTCCCAAACCCACACACCTGTGTGCCCAAGGGACACGACCATGTGAATTTTGAAAAAATCCCCAAATCTACCACACGGCCGTGTGGCACCTTAATTATGCCAGAAACCCAAGTTCCCAAATCCACATGACCGTGTGCTATGGCATATGCCCGTGTGGCCGTCGAGGGTTACGAAACCACCATCAAAACAGCCCCAAAACTGTCGTTTTGGCCACCAAATCGCCCCCAACCTTAACCACATCAAAGGTACATCCAAAAGCTGAGTTTTCCCCTTCCTTACAACGTCTAAAACCCACAATCATCAGACTAGCATACACCTCCAAGAAGCCGAAGAAATAACTTGCAAACTTAAAAGAAAAAGTAGAATAGACAAAGTTGAATCCCATATCTAATTCGTGATCGAGGAAGACGACAAAGGAGTGAAACTCTGCAGAACTGGAGATAGATCATTTTTGAGAAGATTAATCAAAAGAGAAAAGAGTAAAAAAAAAAAAGAGAGCACCGAAAAAGAGGAAATGTTCCAAAAAGGGGAAAAAAATAAAAATAAAAATAACTAAATAAAAAATAATAAAAAATACTTAAATAATTAAGTTACAAAATAAAACCATTAAACCTCATAACGTACTTACCACAACTCGAACCTAGAACCTCAAGGTAAGGTAAGGCACTCTCAGCCACTAGACCAACAGGCCTATTCTTGTCACTAACTTGTACAACTAATCACTTAGGTGTAGCCTCCTCACTACCCCTATCCTCCAAATCTCAAAACTTCTAGGCCCAAAATTTGGGGCGTTATAGCATAATAGCCAAAAGAAAAGAGGAGATCATAGACATGAAGAAGGAGAAAAGAAATGTACAATGGATTTTGTGAAAAATCTTGAGAAGAAGCTAGAGTGTAGTGAGAACTTCCTGCAATTCTGCCTTTGTTCTATTTTTCCTGGTTTTAACTTCTATGATTCATAAACCTGAAGAATGTTGATGAATGATTTAATTTTGGATTTCATTGCCCAATCTATGAGCTAATTTTCCTTGGGTGGAATTGTTTGGGTAAATATTGAATTATCTGTAATGCCCATGATATGATTTTGATTAAAGTCATTGTTTTATTTGATAATTGTTTATTTGGAATGCATGCATGCAAGCTCTAGAAGTAGTTGAATGCATGTTATGTTCTTAGATGGATTTGAATCTGAAAGGATTAAATACATCAGATTATTAATCGATTGATGCGGGCGAGTACCCGAAAGAATATTCGCAACACTCTAGACATAAAAGGTGTGATCTGTATAGGTGAAGAACGTTAGTGTGGTTATCATTCATCAGTTTAGACATAGACAGACTCTGAATAATAACAAAATTCTAACTCTCGAAAGAAGTAGACTATAGTAGTAATTCTTTGGGCAGTAGTTTACTTAAAATTTTGCCATGGTATTATTATGTTATGAAAATATTTCCCTGAGTAATTCTAACCTTTATCATTCAACAATAGAAATAGTCTCTACTTGTTCTTTGTGAATTGCCATGACATTTAGATTGTTTTATCATTTATCAATTATAATTAATATTTTTAAGTCATTCATTAATTCTCTTCACCACTTTACACTTTGTTTCTTTTGCTTAGATGCATTAGTCAAATCTACAGTAATACTTACTAATTTTAATCATTTTCTAATCCTTGTGGAGATGATACTTACTCATCATTATATTACTTGAATCGACGTGTATGCTTGCACAATTGCATTACACATTTACACGCAACAAGTTTTTGGCTCCGTTCTCGGGGACCGACACTATTGGTGGAAATTTGGTTTGTTATTATCAATTATCTCATATTAACCATATTGATAATCGGCAATCATGTGTTTATACTAGAATAAAACAAGCCAAACATCATCATTCAATACATGTATATGCGCATAAATGAGTAACTAAATCTTAGATCAAATATACATCTTATAAAGTGTTACTATTCATTTGGTAAATTTTTATTTGTTTAACCGAATGTATGCAAGCCTATCACTATTTCACTTCCAATTTATTTCCATCCCTTAAACCAATATGTAATTGCACATGGAAGGATTTAAGGCTTACAGAAATTTGCATATAAAATCAATATACATCTTACTTAAATCAACCTAAAATATATATCTAGTATTATACATGTCATGATCAAAACCATTAAATCAATTTAACCATGATTAAATCCCATCCATCTCAAGCTTTTAAAAACACAACCAATCATTTATCTTTTATAATTTATAACCGATTCCAACATAGACTAACCTATCCATCTATTAATCCCAAAGCATAAACACCAAGCTTAGCATCATAACTAGCCATTTTCGCATGGCTTATATAAACATATAAGAAAATGTAACTTTTATACCTTATCTAACCTATACATGCCATAAGTCAAGTTTAGAACATCAAAATACCAAAATAGTAAATAGTGTGATGAGTTGTTTGACGATCCCTGAACTTGTAGCTGGATTCAACGGTCTATAAAACAAAAAGACATAACATTCAAAGTAATCTATCATAAGCTTAGTAAGACTTAAGCAATTTAAACCATTCAATTAACTAAGCATTTTATTTCACATTAGCTGAAAAGTACCATTTATGTTCTACTTTAATTCAATTTAGCCATCTTGGCTGAATATACAAGTTTATTATATCCTTATACTCAACAGAATAAACCAATTCAATATAAGCTCCTAATAAATCAAAATATACCAATTCAATAAATGTTTACCTTACCTCAAATATACCAAATAATATATACAAATACATAATTTCATTATAACTTTACCTTTAGCTGAATTTATAAACTAAAAATTCATCTTCAAAAGTGCTTACCTATATGGTCAAGAATGTAGTCATTAGTAACTTACTTGATCATTTCCACTACTTATTAAGCTCTTACTAGCATAGACATTGAATTTAATTCACCGCCTTGTAGCCTGCTAGGTTCAAAACCCGTATAAATTTCACCGGCACATAGCCTGCTAGGCATAAACCTAACTTTACCACCGGTACAAAACCTGCTAGGCTCGAAGCCAGAATATTTCAACACATGACTTATACTATTGATCATTAATAGAAATACTATCAAGTCTTAGCTTCATCCCTTCAATTAAAAATCACATTCGACATCTTCTCTTGAATTCATGACAGGGATGAATTTCTCACTTCATAATACATCCAAAATTTCACACTTAATTTATAGCAATTTCATTCATCTTTAAGTCACATATGGCACAATTGACACCATAGTTAAATCATATTAACTGATATTCTCATCATTCGGCAATTATATATATATATAATCACACATTCAATTTTTATTATATTTATTAATGCTCTAAGCATAAGAAATTGAATTTAATCACTTAAGAACTTACCTCGGTTAATTTCGTACGATAATATTGGCTACTCGGCTAACTTTGTTTTTCCTCGATCCAAGTCCGATCTCCTTTGCTCTTGAGCTTGAATTTAGAACAAGTTGAATTTTCTTAATCACATAACCAATTTTGTAACACCCCCACGCCCGAGACCGTCGCCGGAGTCTAGCTTGAGGTGTTACCGAACATAATTTATCATTTAAACAACTTTACATCATTTATTTTGACTTTCAAAATAAGCAATTTTTTTGCATCATGGTCGCTAAAAAAATCATATCTTGAGTTACGAAACTCGAAATCAAGATCCATAAATTTTCCCTGAATCTAGACTCACATATCTATCTACTAATTTTTTTCTAAAATTTTTGGTTGGGCCAATTAGTACAGTTTATTAGTTAACGTTACCCCTGTTTCAGGACTTGACTGCACTGACCTCTACTTACTACGAACCACTTTTCTCCGTGTACAAAATTCATATAACTATACCGTTTATTTCTATTAAAATTAGATTCAATAAGGATTCTGAGCATATAAATTACACCTCCTAATTATTTTTTTTACAATTTATAGTGAATTTTCAAAGTTGGAACAGGGGATCCAGAAATTGCTCTGGCCCTGTTTCACTAAAACTCAAATATCTTATAACATATAACTTCTTTACCTATTTCGCTTTTTCCATTTGAAAGTAGACACAATAAGCTTCAATTTCATAGTTAATTCTTCACCTAATTCCTTTTCTACTATTTTTGGTGATTTTTCAAACTCACGTTGTTGTTGCTGTAGTGTTCTGTTTTATGGCAAGTTTCATCTTTTTATGAATTCTCATGAACTATATAACATATTAAACTCACAAGGCATCCAACATTATCTAGGCTAGCCATACCAATTACTAAGCATTATCAAGTATTTTCTCAACCAAACCACAACTATATCACAAGATTATTTACACAAAACAAGTATATTGCTATATTTACACAAAACAAGTATATTGCTATACATGCCATGCATCAAAACATGCAAACCAATATACCAATTCTTCCTCGGATAGTGTGAGCGTTTCTTCGACCTTCCCGATATCCAAGTTGGCTCGCTAAAAATTACAATGAATGAAAAGAAGGGAGTAAGCATAAATGCTTAGTAAGTTCACATGCAAATAACAAGTAACATAACAAAGCAATTATATCAACAACAATAGCATGATATCACCAAGATACAAACCACATTTCTAGCTATCGTGCATCATCTTACCACCTTATTTCTGTTATATCAAGTTTCAACCCGAGGGTTAAGTACATACCTGTCCAAATTGTCCATTTCACAACACTTACCAAAATATCATTTTCATCTTGAGTATTCTTCAATTCCGCTAGAATTTTACCCGTTGAACACATCGGAATATAACTCGGATACACGGATCATTTGCACATAAGTGCCACATATGTAATCAATCAATCATGTAACCCGCCCATAAGCGAACTTGGACTCAACTCAATGAGCTCGGGCGTTCGCATCCATAAGTGAACTCGGACTCAACTCAACGAGCTCGGATGCCTAGTTACATCTCACGAACTCGGACTCAACTCAACGACTTTGGACATTTGCATCCATAAGTGAACTCGGACTCAACTCAACGAGTTCGGATGCCCAACCATCCTAGTGACATGTCACTTGTATCCTAATCTATTCCCAAGGTTCAAACGGGATTTTCCTCAATCACACATTTCCCCGTCGTTCTCGTCGGAATATCGGAACCAATACGTTGCTTGCATCTCATACTTATCAATTTAATCGCATACTTTTCATACCAATACATGATATTTCACAAAGCATAATATTCATAATAACAAGTATCATATCATATAAATAGCATTAAATCACTCAAAATAGCAATTATGTTACATTATTTACACATGAACTTACCTCGGTACAAAATATAGCAATTTTACAATTTAGTCCAAAATCTTTTCTTTTCCTCGATCAAGGTTGATTCCACGTCTTTCTTGATCTAAAATAACACATTTAGCTTATTTAATACTCTCATTATCAAAATAGTCCTAAATTCAAATTTTGACAAAATTACAATTTTGCCCCTAAACTTTTGCATATTTACACTTTTGCCCAAAGTTCGGAAATTAAATTTTATCACAAATTCTTATGTTTTAGGACATGCTGATCATTTATTTACCATTAACAAGCTCAAATTCCCACTAAAACACATAGTTATGAACAATATGTACTTTTACCGATTAAGTCGTTTTACTCCTTTTTACTTAAAACCGAGTAGCACAAGTTGTTTAACATAATTTAAAACCTCATATTCTATCATAAAACATCAAAATACACAAATTTCACCTATGGGTATTTTTCCAAATATGAACCCTAACTTAAATTATTGCTAACATAAGCTTTATCGAGTTACCGGGACTACGAAAACGTAAAGAACATTAAAAACGGGGCTTGGAATCACTTACTATGAAGCTTGGAAGCTTGAAACAAACCATAGCTATGGAGAACCCTTGAAATTTCGTGGTAATGAAGAAGATGACCAATTTTTTGTTATTTTTCCCTTTTTATTTCATGTTAATATCCAAAAGACCAAAATGCCCCTCCTTACTAAACTTTCAAAATTTCCATCCATGTCCAAATTTTGTCCATGAACTTAAAATTGGTCAAATTGCTATTTAAGACCTCCTAATTAATATTCCAAAGCAATTTCATACTAGAAACTTCTAGAATGCAAGTTTTGCAACTTATTCGATTTAGTCCCTAATTTCAAATTAAGCACTTTACGCTTAGAATTTCTTCACGAAATTTTCACACCATCATAAAATCATATCATAAACATCAAAATAATTATAAAATAATTATTTTTACCTCGGATTTGTGGTCACGAAACCACTATTCTGATTAGGCCCTAATTCAGGATATTACAAATTTATATTTAAGAAAGCATGATGCATAGCCAAAACACGGTTAAATTTAAGCATATAAACTTCATATCTTATAAATATATATATCCCTGAATGAACATCATCTTGACCGAGTAGCATATAACCAAATTATCATAGTATCATTAAACTATACATGCCAAATGACCAACCAATACTTAACTTATTAGTGCACAAAATAGTATTTGGCATATGTATCAATATACGGTCAAATAGACCATTTCATATACACACATTGATCACTCTTAGGTGAAATACACATTTTATAAACCCATTTTTCTTCCACATCACATAATTTTGATAGATTACGCCATTTCCCTTTATAAAATAAACTGTAACCAATAAGTTTGAAATCTTTAAAGCATCAAGCAATTACATTTCATCAATGACACACTTAGGCCAAAAATACATCTAGTTCACAAAGAGTTCAAACACAATTTATACATATTCCAACATCAAACACAAGATTTCATAATTTTTTTATCAATGGCTGAACACAAATTTCTTAACAATTTCAAAAATTGTCACTTGGGCTAGATGCATTACTTGCCAACAATTCAAAATATGCAAAAACATTAAAGAACAACTCAAACATACCTTGAATTTAGCTTAATCGGGGCCGAATATGAGGAAGCTCATTTCTTTCTTTTTTTTCTTTGCTAGATACGGCTTTGAAAGATGAACATGCAAGCTTCCTTTTATTTTTTTATGCTTTCTTTTTGTGTAATAAAATCATCCATTATTAATTTACTCATTTAACATTAAACATAACATATTATTTACTCAAATTACTAACCATTACCGTCCACACAATTCCTTAATGGCATAATTGCCATTTAAGACCCCAATATTCAAAAGACATGGCACAAAAGCAATTTTGATTATAGCATGCAATAATTAAATTTGATGCAATTTAATCCCTTCATAGTAATCAAGCATTTAAACCTCTAAATTTAATTATGAAACTTTAGCAAAAAATAGGACATATATTCAAGACACAGAAAATGATATTTAAACTTTTCACTGACTCGGATTCGTGGTCCCGAAACCACCGTTCTGAATAGGGCCAAATTCAGGCTGTCACAGTTGCCTACTGAGGATACAAGGTTGCACTAATGACTCTTTTTGGAAGTTTGCGATTCATTCAGGAAGCAAAGTGTTCTTGAAGACTCCCTGTGACTGAAGTTATCCCCTTACTCATTACGAGATCGTACTAGAGCATGGTTAAATGCATTACCATCAGGTACGGTGGCATCGTGGAATGAGTTGTGTCAGAGGTTTCTACTAAGATATAATCCTCCCAACAAGAATGCCAAGTTGAGGAGCAACATTACATCGTTTAGGCCATTAGAAGATGAAACATTATATGAAGCATGGAAGCGGTTCAAAGAGCTACTGAGAAAATGCCCGATGCATAGTTTTCAGCATTGGGCATAAATGGAAATGTTTTACAATGGATTGAATAATCATACAAGAATGGCTGTTGATGCATCTACCAATAAGACTTTACTTGATAAATCATACAATGAGGCGTATGAAATTCTAGAAAGGATAGCAAATAATGATTATCAATACCCCACTACTAGAGTTAGAACTGTTAGAAGAGTTGCAAGAGCAATGGAGCTTGATGCAATTACATCTCTAACAGCTCAGGTATCATCTTTAACAAATATGATTAAAACATTGAAAAAGGCCATCTGCAGTGCAGGAAATGAAATAAGTAGAGTTAGCATGTGTTTGCTATGGAAAAGATCATGCTTTTGATGAATGCCCATCAAACCTAGCCTCAGTTTATTACATGGGGAATTTTAATTGCAGCAACAACAACCCATACTCCAACACATACAATCTAGAGTGGACAGATCATCCTAATTTTAGTTGGGGTAATCAAGGGATGGGAAATGCCAGTAATGTCATTCGATAGAATGCTACGAGTGTACCACCTAGGTACAATCAATCTTTGCCATAGCAAAATGCGTAGCAAAATTTAGCTTCAAGTTCATCTATGGAAGCTTTATTAAAAGAGTACATGGCCAAGAATGATGCTATTATTCAGAGCCAAGCTGCATCTTTAAGAGCTTTGGAAAACCAAGTAGGGCAAATTGCCACTACACTGAATTCTAGACAGCAAAGAGCATTGTCGAGTGACACTAAGAGTTCTCGAGCTCAAGGGAAGGAATAGTGCAAAACCATTACACTACAAGTGGTACTCAGCCACTAGGAGTTGTGAATGACACCATTATTGAAAAAGGAATTTCAACTTTTGCACATGAAAAAAATTCCAAATTAGTAGGGGAGCAAGCTACAAAGGGAAAGAGCAACCAAAAAAATGTTGAAGCAGAAGCAACTTGTTTGCCAATAAAAATGAAACGACAAAACAATCTCGACAAATGGACAACAGACCAGCGCCACTGTTCCCTCAGCACTTCCAAAAATCGAAGTAAGATGTCCAATTCAAGAAATTTTTAGTGGTCCTGAAATAATTACATATTAATATCCAATTGGTGGAAGCATTGGAGCAAATGCTTAATTACGTTTTGTTCATGAAAGATATTTTATCAAAGAAGTGAATGATAGGAGAATTTGAAATTGTTACTCTTATTAAAGAGTGCACAATAATGCTTAGAAACAAATTGCCACCAAAATTGAAGGATCTAGGAAGTTTTACTATACCTTGCTCCATTGGAAATCACTATGTAGGCCAAGCATTATGTGATTTAGCTACAAGCATAAATCTAATGCCATGTCTATTTTCAGGAAGCTAGAAATAGGAAATGATAATGCCCACAACTATCACACTATAATTAGTTGATAGATCTTATGCACATCCAGAAGGTAAAATAGATGATGTGTTGGTAAGAGTTGATAAATTTATTTTCTAGTAGATTTTGTTATTCTAGAATGTGAGGTTGATAAAGAGGTACCAATCATACTTAGGAGACCTTTCTTAGCAAGAGGTAAAACATTAATTGATGTCCAAAAAGGTGGATTAACTATGAAAGTTAATGATCAACAATTAACTTGTAATTTCTTTAATGCTATGAAGTGTGTAGACATTGATGAAGAATGACATGCTATTGAGATTATTGATACAATAGTACAAGAAAAAATTGAAAAGTTTTGTTCTAACAATTTAGAAATTGATGTAGATGTATGTGAGTTAATTAACGCAAACATAATTGCAGATCTTGATAAACTGATAGAAGTTTAACAAATCTGAAATAGATCAAGGAGAAGTTTCAAATCACTAAATCTATTTGATCGTTTGTTTAAACCTCATCGACCGTCCCTAGAAGATTCCCTTATACTGAAATTGAAGCCTTTACCAGTACACTTGAAGTACACATATATGAGAGATAACAACACATTACCAGTAGTCATCTCTATTGAGTTAACAATAGATATCACAGGAATTGAAACCTCAATTGTTGGAAGTTTTAAGGAAATCTAATAAAGCCTTAGGGTGGTCAATTGTAGATATCACAGGAATCAATCTAACAATTTGCATGCATAGGATAATATTAGAGGATTGCCATGGAAAATCTATTGAGTAGAAAAGGAGACTAAATCCCATCATGAAGAAAGTGGTGAAAAAGAAGATTGTCAAATGGCTAGATGCTGGAATCATACACCCAATTTCTGATAGTTCTTTGGTGAGCCCTATTCAGTGTGTACCGGAAAGAAGAGGTGTCATTGTGGTAAGCAACGATAACAATGAACTTCTTCTCACTCGTACTGTCACATGATGGAGGGTTTGTATGGATTATCAGAAACTCAACAAAGCAACGAGGAAACGATCATTTCTCTCTACCATTTATCAATCAAATTTTGGATAGACTAGTAGGGAAAGCATTTTACTACTTTCTGGATGAATACTCAAGGCACAATCAAATTTCCATAGCTCCTGTTGACCAAGAGAAGACCACATTCACATATCTGTATGGAACTTTTGCATTCCAAAGAATGCCATTTGGATTATGCAATGCCTATACAAATTTTCAACGTTGCATGATGGTAATATTTTTAGACATGCTGGATAAATTCTTAGAAATCTTTATGGATAATTTCTTATTGTTTGGCAATACATTTAAAGACTATTTACAAAATCTAGAGTTATTCTTTGTTGATGATAAGAAACCCATCCTATGCTGAATTTGCAAAAATGTCACTTCATAGTCTGTGAGGGAATTGTTCTAAGACATAAAACTTCCCAGCAAGGAATCGCCGTTGACAAAGCCAAGATTGAAGTTATTGAGAAATTGCAACAACTTACTTTAGTAAAAGGTGTTCGAAGCTTCCTTAATCACACACGATTTTACCGTCGATTTATAAATGATTTTTTCAAAATATCCAAACCTCTTTGCACATTATTGGAACGGAACATATCTTTTAATTTTGATGGGCAATACTTGCAAGCATTTAAGGAATTTAAGAAGCGATTGATCACAACACCAATAGTTACAGCACCAGATTGGACCCTACCATTTGAACTGATGTGTGATGCAAGTGACTTTACTGTAGGAGAATTCCTAGGACAAAGAAAAATTAAGGTATTTCATGCTATATATTATCCCAGCCGTATACTGACAAATTCATAGCTAAATTACATCACCACTGGTAAGGAGTTGTTAGTTATAGTATTTACCTTCGATAAGTACAGAGCTTATCTCATGGGCACTAAAGTCATGCTGTATATGGACCACTCTACTATTAAGTGATTGGTGAACAAGAAAGATGCTAAACCCTGATCAATTTGATGGATATTGCTGCTGGAGGAATTTAATCTGGAGATTAAAGATATGAAGGCACAAAAAATCAAGTGGCTGATCATTTATCACGCTAGGAAGCAGGGAATGAAGATGGTAATATTCAGATGATTAAAGATGAATTTCCTAATGAGCAGTTGATGGTTTCCATAGCATTACCATAGTATGCTGATATTATTAATTTTCTGGTTAGCAGATTGCTGCCACCCGAGCTCTTTAGTCAAGGAAGAAGGAAATTCCCCCATAATGTTAAGTAGTACTACTAGGATGAGCCATTCTTATTCAAGCGGTGTATAGACCAAATCATTCGAAGATGTATTCCAGATGACTAAATTCAAAGTGTTCTGCATCACTACCATTCAACACCTTATGGATGCAACTTTGAGGGTATGCGAACTGCTATATAAGTTCTACAGTTTTGTTTTTTATTGGCCGACAATATTTAATGTAACATCCCGAATTAGGGCCTAGTCAGAATAATGGTTTTGAGACCACAAACCTGAAGTAGAAATAATTATTTTATGATTGTTATAAGGTCTATGATATGTTTCTATGCTTGTGTAAAAATTTCATGAAGAAATTTTATGAGAAAAGTGTCCAATTTGATTTTAATGACCAAATTGAATAAGTTGTAAAAGTTGAGTTCTAGAAGCTTTTAGCATGAAATTGAAGTGGATTATTGATTAGAGGTCCTTAAATAGAAATTTGATCAAATTTTAAAATTTTGGACAAAAATGGACATGAGTAGTAAAAATCTCAAGAAAGGACAAAAGGGCATTTTGGTCATTCGGTAATTAAAAGAAATAAAAAAGGGAAAATAGGCCAAAAACATGTTCATCTTCTTCATGCGCCGTCTAAAACTTAGGATGGATGCCATGGCTAGGTTTTCAAGCTTTCCAAGCTCAATAGTGAGTGCACCCAAGCCCCATTTTTAATGTTCTTTACATTTTCGAGATTCCGGTAACTTGGTTTAACTATTTCCACCCTTATTTGGAGCTAGGGTTTGAGTTCAAAAATTTACCCATGTTGAATAATTGTGTATTTTGATGATTAATGGTAGATTATGCATGTCTATGATGAGAGAAATGAGTTTTACTAAGTGATTTTCGACAAAAACGTACAAAAGGACCAATTTGTAGAAGTTGTAAAATTGGTCATAAGTGTATGAATTAATAGGAAATGTGGACTCCTATAGTTATGAAAATGGTTTGGCTAAGTCCAAAATACAAGGAAATTGAATAAAAATTATTTTACGAGCCTAGGGGCAAAAGTGCAATTATGTGAAAGTTTAAGGGCAAAAACATAAATTTTTTGTAATATGATTTTTGGGTCAGATTGAATAATGTGACAAATAATTGAGCTAAATGTGATATTATAGATTATGGAAAATGAGATTTGGGCTTAGAATGGGAAGGAACGAGGTTATGGACCAAGTCGGGAAAACTAACCATTTTCGCGTCCAAGGTAAGTTGGTGTAATAATAAAGCAATGTTTTTGTTGATTTTGCTTGAAATCTAAATTGGTATGATAATAATAATGCCATATTGTTGTATTTCATGTGTAAAGCCTAAATTGGTATATTAATTCAATGATGTTGAATTATATGTTTAAGGTGCTATGTATAAGAACTAATTGAAAAAAATAGGTCTATGATACATGTTGACATGAGGATGAATTGATGTTCACGATATTTCCATGAAATTCTTCATATGATTTATTTAAGAAATGATGAAGTTATAAAAGAGAAAATCCCATTTAAATTTTAAAGAATACAAAGGATACCATAGTCATGACATGAGTATTTGTAGGTCCCGTGTAAGACCATGTCTGGGACATGGCTTCGGCACCGAACTGAGATCCCATGTAAGACCATGTGTAACATCCCAAACCCAGCCTGGATGTTACAGCCAAGTCTGATGTGTCACATTGAAGTGTTTTTTGAAAACCGTGTTTTCATTGAAAACACTTCTTAATGTTTTTAAAAAAAAAAAACTCTTACCGTTAAGCTTGTATAAAACCTTAGCTTTGTGTTTGTTTATTGTTCCAAAACGTGATTTCATTGTAAAAAAAAAAGCATAACAACTTTGTAAAATCTAATTGAAAATTTCAAAAGCTTGAAAACCTTTATAGTTGCGAAAACATGTTAGGTTGAAAGACAGTTTAAGTACTGAAAAGTTAGACCTTCTTTGTGATGACTTAAAGTGAATGGAAGCTATGCACCAGGTAGGATTCCAGAAAAGAGGAGGTGACTCGAATAGACTGCTTAAGTACCAAGCTCTTCTTGGATCCACTCCTAGACACGCACACGACCATTGCCACACTTTAACCATCTGAAATATTTATTTACGAAAACATTTAATTTGCAGAAGCTTTGCTCTACTTATCGAGATATTTTGAAAACAAGTAACTTTTATAAAACCGTGCCATAGAGCTAACCGATTAGGAAACAATTTAAATAATATCATACTTAAGCAAAAACAAATTGAATAAGTAAAGAAAAGCCCAAAATAAAAATAATTAAAGAGGCCCTTATTACAACCCAAAATCAAAATAAAAACTAGCTAAGATTAAATTGAAATAGTTAACTTAATTAAAATCCAACAGTCCAATCCATGTGGCCACTCTGAATCCCTCCCAGCTCCAAGTCCATCAACTAAGGCTTACCTGCAAAGTTAAAAGGAAAGGGGTGAGTTAGGAAAACTCAGTGTGCAACAAAGCCCTTTCAGAGCCCAAATCAACAAAAGCATACTAGGCCTATGCCCTTTTTTTAATCTCAACAATTACTGGGCCGAAGCCTTTTCAAATATCAGTTACTAGGCTTTAGCCCTTTCTCATATATCAATGCACTGGGCCGAAGCCTTTTCAAATATCGGTATGGCCCATAGGCCCATTTCAATAACACATGTAAACATCAATGCATGTATGCAAAGCCTATTTGGGGAGACTACTCAGCCCACTATCCGCTACTCTCTGTAACATCCTAATTTTTGGGGCTTAGTAATTTTGGGTGATGTTTTGTAAAATTTTAAAATGTGAGATGTGGTTGTGGAATTCATGTTTAGAGTGTATAAGTGGGCCTATGGAAGGCCTATGAGTTGGCTAAAACCCGGTAGAATTTTTGAATTTTGGACTTAAAGAATTAGGGGCTCTGGTTAGAAGGCCTTATTAAAATATGTGGATAAAATGTATCACAAACGGAGCATTGGTAAAGTGGCTAAGTGACGCCACTAGTCTCCTACAAAGGTGGCGTGTAAATGAGGAGAGAGGACCAAAGATCGAATCACTGAGGGAACAAATGCATGTTTATTTTTTGTCCTGTGCTTGTGAGAGTTTGAAGTCGATTAGAACTCTGTGTAGGGAGAGTTTGAATTCGGCTAAGGCTTGATTTTAGGAGTGATAATGGGAGAGATTTGGGGGATTTAGAAAAGAAGGAGGAAGTGGCCGAATGTGGGAGTCTAAGTGGAGAAAATCGGCTAGGGGTGGTTGTGCTAGTATTTCGGCATTAGGGACTTTAGTGGTGTCGTTTTCTTTTTTGTTAAAAACACCCAAGGATTAATTTTCCTCTTCTTCTTTTCTCTTGCCGAAATCACCACTTTTCTTCTCCATTTCTTTCCCTTCAATCGCCAAAATCGAACTCCCAATCTCTTTAATTTCTCACCTCTCAAATCTTTAGCAATAGAACTATATTCCCTCCTTACCTCCCTTTTTGGCCGAATACACCAAACAAGCCCAGTCCCTGAACTACTTTTGCCATTTTCATCTAAACGAAAACCTCCTTCCATCTCTTCTTCTCTTGTCATAGTCGAACCCTTCATTCTCTTCTCACAAAGTCCTACCTTCCTTCTACTTTCATTAAAGGCCGAAAATCAACCTTAATAAGTAGTTGATAGCCGAATATCATTAGAATTTTTGGGTTCATTCGTAGTTCGTGTTAGGGGGCGGTTCTAAGCAAGGAGACTCCGGAGAACGTTCGCAACAATAGATCATTCGATAAGTATTAGTAGTTTCCATGCATATCTTATGATTTGTGGAAGCCGAAAATCTCTAGTTTTTGGAGAAGTTGTCGTTTTGGGCTTAGGGCCTTAATGGTTTGTCTTCATTCGGTTTTAGGATCTCTGTAACGAGTGGACGATTTTGGAGGAGCAGCAAAGATTGAAGGATCGGTATTGAATAATCCTAGTTCAATCGTCGAATCTTGCGGAGGTAAGAAATTTAAGGCATTAGGGGTAGTAGCCAAATGGTAATAATAAGATTGTATTAGCGCTCACTTGGATTTCGAAACCTGATGAGTCGAATAAATGTATGTAGGACAAGCGCGTGGTAGACTTTGTGAAATCGATCGTCTTTGAGCAGGTGTGTAACATACCCCGTAATAGCCTAGGTTCATATTGCTTAAAAGCCGAAATATCGGATTTTGTTGTTGTTGTGACTTGTAAACACAAGATGGTATATGGATGAGTTCGATTACGATGGACGCAGTAAACGAAATGGATGGAATAGGTAAGAATGCGTTTTTGGGCACGTTAGTAAGTTGGGCCTCGATGGGTTGAAATTAGGCCCAATGGGCCTACGGGCCCTTTTGGAATAAAAATTGCTAAAAGTAGAATTGGGATAATTGTATGACTAAAACGAATGGAACGATAGTAATATTTAGGTTAAGTGGACTTAGAGGGCTAAATCAGCACTCGTTGGGCCCGTTAGGGGTTTTGGGCCCAATAACCCGATTTTGCTAAAATGGACTAAATTTACGGTTTTGACACCTGTAATTGATTAATAAGTATGGAAAACCCTAGCAAGTGATTAAAATTACGAAATTACCCTTGTAACATGAAATGACTATTTTACCCCTAGGTAAAAATGACTATTATACCCCTAGGGTTGTAATATGTTTATGATGACTTTGATACTGTGGTTTTACATGCTATGACATGATATGCACATGATATGCTATGACATGAACATGATATGCACTATTTGCTTCAGTATATGCATGGGTTGGGTTTTAAATGATGGAGGAAGTGATAAAGGGCTTTGCCCCAGTTTACCGAAAAGGGCTTTTGCCCCAGTTATTAAAAGAGGCTTGGCCTCCAGTTATATGATTAAGCAGCTATGCTGCCAGTGGAGAGTTTGGCTGGGTGGGTTGAGTTATTCCCCACATGGAGAGTTTGGTTGGTACGGGTGGAGAGTAGAGGATGGTGGGTCGAGTAGTCTCCCCAAACGGGTTTTGCATACATACATGTTTTGTCATATGTGATGTTGAAATGGGCCTAAGGGCCATACCGTGTACAGAAAGGCCTTGGCCTAGTATTATGAGTAATTGAAAGGCTTCGGCCCAATAACAGTTAACCGATAGGCTACGGCCCAGTATATGATGAAAAAAATGATAATTTGTGTAAGTGTGGATTTGGGCTCTGAAAGGGCTTGTTGCACACTGAGTTTTCAACTCACCCCCTTTCTTCAACCTTGCAGGTGAGCCTTGATGTGGAGACTTGGAGCCGGTGGGAATTCAGGGTGGCCATGATGTGCAGTTGGACTTTCTTCTAAAAGTTTTAAATAAATTTTATTGTTTACTTTTGGGGGTTGTAATAAGGCCATTTTAACTAATTTCTTTCTGGATTTGGTTGGTTTTGAACTTTGAATTCTGCGTTATTATTTATATCTTAAAATGGGCTAGATCTAGGTTACGTTTTTAAACAACTCTCACTTTTCAAATCTTACAAAGATAAAATATAACTTTTTAACTAAGGCATCACTTTGAACAAACACCATCTCGAGACATTTTCAAAATTTCCGATAACCTAAAGTGTGGCAATGGTTGTGGGCATGTCGAGGATTGGATCCAATCAAGAGCTTGGTACTTAAGCGGCCTTCATGGCTCACCTCCTCTGTTTCGGATACCTACCTGGTGCACAGCTTCCATTCACTTTAGTCTTTTAAAAATTATCATCAAATTCTTTAAGAGAGGTTTAAAATCAGAACTTGTGTTTTAATGTTTTCAATGTGACACGTCAGATTTGGCCATAACGTTTGGGCCAGGTTTGGGGTGTTACATTTAGTGGTATCAGAGCCCGGTTGCAACAACTCGGCTGTGGGTTTTTAACGGTATTTTAATGGTCTTTTTAACGGGCTTTTTAACGGGTTTTCCAAAAATTTTAAATAATGATTTTTCTTTTTAAATCAGATTTGAATAAAATCTTTCAACACATTTTTGTGGATAAATATATGTTTTAAATGATTTAAAAGAAGAGGTGGCACACTGAATTCCCGGCCCCAAGTCTGTAAGTATACTTTCTTTATCGTGGATATTAAGATGATATTTGAGAATGATATGATATTATTGTTGGTTATAAAATGATGCTATAGATAGAATCAAGACCCTACTATGTTACTTTAGTTAGGGTAGAGCTAAAAACATTTAGGATTGGGACTGTAGTAGATACAATGTTGCGGAAACAACTCCTGAACTACTATACTTCCATAAGATATCTTGTAATAAACAACTGAAATAGTAACTAATGTCATAAAATTCGTAATCAGATAAGTCGCTATGAGTACTAGAGGAACTCGTGGACGAGGCCGCGGACGTGGTCGCGGTAGAGCGCGGGCCGAATCTTCATCTTCAGGGCATAGGCCAACTGAAGAGGCATCTGTGCCACCAGCATCTGAGACTGGGTCACATGATCGAGCTGTAGGGGACGATGCCTTGTCTCAAGCAATGCTGAGGGTCTTAGAAAGGGTTGCTGGAGCTAGTACTGGGACAGTGAATAGAGGATCTATCTCTAAGCGACTGCGGGCCAACGGAGCAGAGGTTTTTAGGGGCGTATCTGGAGTAGCTCTGAATGTGGCTGAATATTGGCTTGAGGCAACAGAACGGATTATGGACGACTTGGATTGCTCTGTGGAGCAAAAGCTGAAAGGGGCTGTATCGTTGCTGCGAGACGAGGCTTACTAATGGTGGATCACTATAAGGGAGAGTACCCCGGCTGAGCGGGTAACTTGGGATCTATTTACGACGATTTTTAAAGGCAGGTATGTGGGAGCTAGTTATGTGGATGCCCATCGAAAGGAATTCCTAAATCTAACCCAGGGTAATAAGACTGTTGCCGAATATGAGGCAGAATTCTTGAGATTGAGCCGATATGCTAGTGGGATAGTGGCGACTGAATACGAGCGTAGCGTTCGGTTTGAGGATGGCCTTCGAGATGAGCTTAGGGTGTTGATAGCTCCACAAAGGGAGCGTGACTTTGCTGCGTTGGTAGAAAAGGCCAAGATAGCCGAGGAGGTTAAACGGGTTGAGCAACAGAATCGTCAGAAGGATCGACTTAGATTTAGGAGGGATTCTGGACCCTCGGGTGCTGCATACAGAAATGTTAAACGAACCAGAGTAGAGGAGCCGATTCGGGCCATGCCAGTGAATACCGTCAGACCTCACGTTTGTAGGGATTGTGGTAGAGCACACTTGGGTGAGTGTTGGAAAAGAACTGGGGGTTGTTTTCGATGTGGGTCTAAGGAACACAAGTTTAGGGAATGTCCTAGGAGAGCAGTTCAGGACCAAGTTGCTGAGCCAAGGGTTGTGCAACCAGTGCGAGGAGGACCACCACCACAGAGAGGCCGTGGGCAAGGTAGAGGTGGTAATGGTAATGGACGAGGACGTGGGGCACCTGGCAGGGGTGCTGGGCATACTGAAGCTCGTCAGCCGGCGTTGGTTTATGCTGCATGACGTCGAGAGGAGGGTGGTGCTCCTGATGTTATAACCGGTACGTTTTTCATTCATAGCACGCCTTATACTGCTTTGATAGATGTTGGTTCCACTCACTCGTATGTTGCCTGTAACGTATCTGGGGCATTGGGCGTGTGTTCTGAGAAGACTGTGAGTGGGGTATCAGTGATAAGTCCTTTGGGTCACTCGGTTAAGGTAGATAAACTTTTTAGGGAAGTGCCTCTAGAGACTCAAGATAAAGTATTCGTGGGAGACTTAATGGAATTGCCATTTGGAGAAATTGATCTGATCTTAGGAATGGATTGGTTAACTCAGCATAGGGCGACATTGGATTGTGCTGCTAAGAGGATGGTATTAAGAACTGACGAGGATGAGGAAGTATTAGTTATAGGGGAGCGAAGAAATTATTTGTCTAATGTGGTGTCAGCCTTAAAAGCTGAGAAGTTGATTCGGAAAGGTGGTGAGGCATATTTGGCCTTTGTGAGCCAAGCTGAGCCTGAAAAGATGACCGCAGAGTCAGTCAGGACTATCAAAGAGTTTCAAGATGTCTTTCCTGAGGAGCTTCCTGGATTACCTCCAAACCGCGAGGTTGAGTTTGGAATTGACCTGTTACCTGGAACAGCTCTAGTGTCTATTGCACCGTATAGGATGGCACCAAAGGAGTTGGTAGAACTGAAAGCTCAGATACAAGAACTATTGGACAGAGGATTTATAAGACCAAGTGTTTCTCCGTGGGGCGCACCAGTCCTGTTTGTAAAGAAGAAGGATGGAACCATGCGAATGTGTATCGATTATCGGCAGCTGAACAAACTGACGATCAAGAACAAGTACCCTTTGCCAAGAATCGACGATTTGTTCGATCAGTTGAGAGGAGCATCGGTATTTTCAAAAATCGACCTTCGGTCCGGATATCATCAGCTGAGAGTCAAAGAGGGGGATATTCATAAGACGGCATTCAGAACTCGATATGGCCATTACGAGTTCCTAGTTATGCCCTTTGGACTGACTAACGCACCTGCAGCATTCATGGATCTGATGAATCGTGTATTCCAGCCATACTTGGATCAGTTCGTAGTTGTGTTCATCGACGATATTTTAGTGTATTCGGAAACAGCAGAAAAGCATGATGAGCATCTTCGTATCGTTCTACAGGTATTAAGAGAGAAGCAACTCTATGCTAAGTTCAGTAAGTGCGAATTTTGGTTGAGTGAGGTGACCTTTTTAGGGCATGTTGTTTCTGCCGAGAGGATTAAGGTAGATCCTCGGAAAATTGAGGCGATTCTGGAATGGAAGCCACCAAGGTCAGTGTCAGAAATTCAAAGTTTTCTGGGGTTGGCAGGTTATTATAGAAGGTTTGTGGAAGGGTTCTCTGTACTGGCTGCACCATTGACCAAACTCATAAGGAAAGGAGTACCGTTTGTTTGGGCTGAGAAGCGGCAAGAAGCTTTTGAAAAGTTAAAGAAAGTTTTGACCGAGGCACCAGTGTTGATTCAGCCAGAGTCTGGTAAAGATTTCACTGTGTACAGCGATGCATCACATGTAGGTTTGGGGTGTGTGTTGATGCAGGAGGGAAAGGTGGTCGCATATGCTTCAAGGCAGCTTAAGCCTCACGAGAAGAACTACCCTACGCATGATTTGGAGCTGGCGGCGGTGATCTTTGCGCTTAAAATTTGGAGGCATTACTTATATGGGGAGAAGTGCATCATCTATACAGATCATAAGAGTCTTAGATATTTATTGACTCAAAAGGAGCTGAATCTTAGACAGCGAAGGTGGATAGAGTTGTTGAAAGACTATGATTGTTCGATTGAGTACCATCCAGGCAAGGCAAATGTGGTGGCCGACGCGTTGAGTCATAGGACTATAGCAGAATTGAAAGCAATGTTTGCTCGTTTAAGCTTATACGATGATGGAAGCCTGTTGGCAGAGTTACAAGTGAAACCAACTTGGGTAGAACAGATTAAGAGGCAGCAGCGGTTGGATGAGTCTTTAGATTCTCGGTTCCAGCAAGCCGAGAAAGAGGAGAATTCAGACTTTGGGTTAAACAGTGATGGGATTCTTTGTTTTCGAGGAAGAATTTGTATGCCAAAGGACTCTGAACTAAGGCTGATGATTCTGAAAGAGGCTCATAGTGGACCTTGTGCTATGCATCCAGGAGGAAGTAAGTTGTATCGAGACTTGCGAGAGTTATATTGGTGGCCTGGACTGAAGAGAGAAGTGACCGAGTTTGTGGGTAAGTGTTTAACGTGTCAACAAGTAAAGGCCGAGCATCAACTGCCTTCGGGATTGTTGCAGCCAGTGAAAATACCACTTTGGAAGTGGGAAAGGGTAACCATGGATTTCGTAAGTGGGTTGCCTTTGACGCCTTCTAAGAAAGATTCGATTTGGGTGATTGTGGATAGGCTGACGAAATCTGCCCATTTCATACCTGTTCGAACAGATTATTCACTTCAGAAGTTAGCCAAGCTATATGTAGCAGAGATAGTACGGTTGCATGGAGTGCCAGTGTCAATAATTTCTAACCGAGACCCAAGATTTACATCTCGGTTTTGGAGGAAATTGCATGAGGCGTTGGGGACGTGATTGGATTTTAGCACAGCATTTCACCCTCAGTCAGATGGGCAGTCAGAAAGAGTTATCCAGATTTTAGAAGACATGTTGAGGGGTTGTGTGATCGACTTTAGGGGCAGCTGGGAGGATTACTTGCCGTTGGCAGAATTTGCTTATAATAACAATTATCAAACGAGTATTCAGATGGCTCCATATGAGGCACTATATGGGAGAAGATGTCGTTCGCCTACTTGTTGGACTGAGTTGGGAGAGAGACGAGTACTTGGACCAGATTTAGTGGCTGATACTGAAGACAAGGTTAGGGTAATTAGAGACCGCTTGAAGGAGGCAGCAGATCGACAGAAGTCCTACGCAGATATAAAGCGTAAGGATATTGAGTATGCAGTAGGAGACATGGTCTTCCTTAAAGTTTCGCCTTGGAAGAAGATATTGAGATTTGGTAGGAAGGGCAAGTTGAGTCCGCGGTTCATTGGGCCTTATCGAATTGTAAAGCGAATAGGACTGGTTGCTTATCAGCTAGAATTACCTCCGGAGTTGGATCGTATCCACGATGTCTTTCATGTTTCAATGCTAAGGCGATATCGTTCTGATCTTACCCATATCGTGCCAGTTGCGGACATTGAGGTACAAGCAGATTTAACCTTCGAAGAAGAACCAGTGCAAATACTTGATCGTGACGTTAAAGTGTTGAGAAAAAAATCAGTTCCATTGGTAAAGGTACTTTGGAGAAACCATGGCAGAGAGGAGGCTACTTGGGAGCCCGAGGAGGCGATGCGTCAACAGTATCCTCAACTATTTTAATAAGGTAAATTTCGAGGCCGAAATTTCTTTAAGGAGGGTAGAGTTGTAACATCCTAATTTTTGGGGCTTAGTAATTTTGGGTGATGTTTTGTAAAATTTTAAAATGTGAGATGTGGTTGTGGAATTCATGTTTAGAGTGTATAAGTGGGCCTATGGAAAGCCCATGAGTTGGCCAAAACCCGGTAGAATTTTTGAATTTTGGACTTAAAGAATTAGGGGCTCTGGTTAGAAGGCCTTATTAAAATATGTGGATAAAATGTATCACAAACAGAGCATTGGTAAAGTGGCTAAGTGACGCCACTAGTCTCCTACAAAGGTGGCGTGTAAATGAGGAGAGAGGACCAAGGATCGAATCACTGAGGGAACAAATGCATGTTTATTTTTTGTCCTGTGCTTGTGAGAGTTTGAAGTCGATTAGAACTCTGTGTAGGGAGAGTTTGAATTCGGCTAAGGCTTGATTTTAGGAGTGATAATGGGAGAGATTTGGGGGATTTAGAAAAGAAGGAGGAAGTGGCCGAATGTGGGAGTCTAAGTGGAGAAAATCGGCTAGGGGTGGTTGTGTTAGTATTTCGGCATTAGGGACTTTAGTGGTGCCGTTTTCTTTTTTGTTAAAAACACCCTAGGATTAATTTTCCTCTTCTTCTTTTCTCTTGCCGAAATCACCACTTTTCTTCTCCATTTCTTTCCCTTCAATTGCCAAAATCGAACTCCCAATCTCTTTAATTTCTCACCTCTCAAATCTTTAGCAATAGAACTATATTCCCTCCTTACCTCTCTTTTTGGCCGAATACACCAAACAAGCCCAGTCCCTGAACTACTTTTGCCATTTTCATCTAAACGAAAACCTCCTTCCATCTCTTCTTCTCTTGTCATAGTCGAACCCTTCATTCTCTTCTCACAAAGCCCTACCTTCCTTCTACTTTCATTATAGGCCGATAATCACCCTTAATAAGTAGTTGATCGCCGAATATCATTAGAATTTTTGGGTTCATTCGTAGTTCGTGTTAGGGGGCGGTTCTAAGCAAGGAGACTCCGGAGAACGTTCGCAACAATAGATCATTCGGTAAGTATTAGTAGTTTCCATGCATATCTTATGATTTGTGGAAGCCGAAAATCTCTAGTTTTTGGAGAAGTTGTCGTTTTGGGCTTAGGGCCTTAATGGTTTGTCTTCATTCGGTTTTAGGATCTCTGTAACGAGTGGACGATTTTGGAGGAGCAGCAAAGATTGAAGGATCGGTATTGAATAATCCTAGTTCAATCGTCGAATCTTGCGGAGGTAAGAAATTTAAGGCATTAGGGGTAGTAGCCAAATGGTAATAATAAGATTGTATTAGCGCTCACTTGGATTTCGAAACCTGATGAGTCGAATAAATGTATGTAGGACAAGCGCGTGGTAGACTTTGTGAAATCGATCGTCTTTGAGCAGGTGTGTAACATACCCCGTAATAGCCTAGGTTCATATTGCTTAAAAGCCGAAATATCGGATTTTGTTGTTGTTGTGACTTGTAAACACAAGATGGTATATGGATGAGTTCGATTATGTTGGACGCAGTAAACGAAATGGATGGAACAGGTAAGAATGCGTTTTTGGGCACGTTAGTAAGTTGGGCCTCGATGGGTTGAAATTAGGCCCAATGGGCCTACGGGCCCTTTTGGAATAAAAATTGCTAAAAGTAGAATTGGGATAATTGTATGACTAAAACGAATGGAACGATAGTAATATTTAGGTTAAGTGGACTTAGAGGGCTAAATCAGCACTCGTTGGGCCCGTTAGGGGTTTTGGGCCCAATAACCCGATTTTGCTAAAATGGACTAAATTTACGGTTTTGACACCTGTAATTGATTAATAAGTATGGAAAACCCTAGCAAGTGATTAAAATTACGAAATTACCCTTGTAACATGAAATGACTATTTTACCCCTAGGTAAAAATGACTATTATACCCCTAGGGTTGTAATATGTTTATGATGACTTTGATACTGTGGTTTTACATGCTATGACATGATATGCACATGATATGCTATGACATGAACATGATATGCACTATTTGCTTCAGTATATGCATGGGTTGGGTTTTAAATGATGGAGGAAGTGATAAAGGGCTTTGCCCCAGTTTACCGAAAAGGGCTTTTGCCCCAGTTATTAAAAGAGGCTTGGCCTCCAGTTATATGATTAAGCAGCTATGCTGCCAGTGGAGAGTTTGGCTGGGTGGGTTGAGTTATTCCCCACATGGAGAGTTTGGTTGGTACGGGTGGAGAGTAGAGGATGGTGGGTCGAGTAGTCTCCCCAAACGGGTTTTGCATACATACATGTTTTGTCATATGTGATGTTGAAATGGGCCTAAGGGCCATACCGTGTACAGAAAGGCCTTGGCCTAGTATTATGAGTAATTGAAAGGCTTCGGCCCAATAACAGTTAACCGAAAGGCTACGGCCCAGTATATGATGAAAAAAATGATAATTTGTGCAAGTGTGGATTTGGGCTCTGAAAGGGCTTGTTGCACACTGAGTTTTCAACTCACCCCCTTTCTTCAACCTTGCAGGTGAGCCTTGATGTGGAGACTTGGAGCCGGTGGGAATTCAGGGTGGCCATGATGTGCAGTTGGACTTTCTTCTAAAAGTTTTAAATAAATTTTATTGTTTACTTTTGGGGGTTGTAATAAGGCCATTTTAACTAATTTCTTTCTGGATTTGGTTGGTTTTGAACTTTGAATTCTGCGTTATTATTTATATCTTAAAATGGGCTAGATCTAGGTTACGTTTTTAAACAACTCTCACTTTTCAAATCTTACAAAGATAAAATATAACTTTTTAACTAAGGCATCACTTTGAACAAACACCATCTCGAGACATTTTCAAAATTTCCGATAACCTAAAGTGTGGCAATGGTTGTGGGCATGTAGAGGATTGGATCCAATCAAGAGCTTGGTACTTAAGCAGCCTTCATGGCTCACCTCCTCTGTTTCGGATACCTACCTGGTGCACAGCTTCCATTCACTTTAGTCTTTTAAAAATTATCATCAAATTCTTTAAGAGAGGTTTAAAATCAGAACTTGTGTTTTAATGTTTTCAATGTGACACGTCAGATTTGGCCATAACGTTTGGGCCGGGTTTGGGGTGTTACATTTAGTGGTATCAGAGCCCGGTTGCAACAACTCGGCTGTGGGTTTTTAACGGTATTTTAATGGTCTTTTTAACGGGCTTTTTAACGGGTTTTCTAAAAATTTTAAATGATGATTTTTCTTTTTAAATCAGATTTGAATAAAATCTTTCAACACATTTTTGTGGATAAATATATGTTTTAAATGATTCAAAGGAAGAGGTGGCACACTGAATTCCCGGCCCCAAGTCTGTAAGTATACTTTCTTTATCGTGGATATTAAGATGATATTTGAGAATGATATGATATTATTGTTGGTTATAAAATGATGCTATAGATAGAATCAAGACCCTACTATGTTACTTTAGTTAGGGTAGAGCTAAAAACATTTAGGATTGGGACTGTAGTAGATACAATGTTGCAGAAACAACTCCTGAACTACTATACTTCCATAAGATATCTTGTAATAAACAACTGAAATAGTAACTAATGTCATAAAATTCGTAATCAGATAAGTCGCTATGAGTACTAGAGGAACTCGTGGACGAGGCCGCGGACGTGGTCGCGGTAGAGCGCGGGCCGAATCTTCATCTTCAGGGCATAGGCCAACTGAAGAGGCATCTGTGCCACCAGCATCTGACACTGGGTCGCATGATCGAGCTGTAGGGGACGATGCCTTGTCTCAAGCAATGCTGAGGGTCTTAGAAAGGGTTGCTGGAGCTAGTACTGGGACAGTGAATAGAGGATCTATCTCTGAGCGACTGCGGGCCAACGGAGCAGAGGTTTTTAGGGGCATATCTGGAGTAGCTCTGAATGTGGCTGAATATTGGCTTGAGGCAACAGAACGGATTATGGACGACTTGGATTGCTCTGTGGAGCAAAAGCTGAAAGGGGCTGTATCGTTGCTGCGAGACGAGGCTTACTAATGGTGGATCACTATAAGGGAGAGTACCCCGGCTGAGCGGGTAACTTGGGATCTATTTAAGACGGCTTTTAAAGGCAGGTATGTGGGAGCTAGTTATGTGGATGCCCATCGAAAGGAATTCCTAAATCTAACCCAGGGTAATAAGACTGTTGCCGAATATGAGGCAGAATTCTTGAGATTGAGCCGATATGCTAGTGGGATAGTGGCGACTGAATACGAGCGTAGCGTTCGGTTTGAGGATGGCCTTCGAGATGAGCTTAGGGTGTTGATAGCTCCACAAAAGGGAGCGTGACTTTGCTGCGTTGGTAGAAAAGGCCAAGATAGCCGAGGAGGTTAAACGGGTTGAGCAACAGAATCGTCAGAAGGATCGACTTAGATTTAGGAGGGATTCTGGACCCTCGGGTGCTGCATACAGAAATGTTAAACGAACCAGAGTAGAGGAGCCGATTCGGGCCATGCCAGTGAATACCGTCAGACCTCACGTTTGTAGGGATTGTGGTAGAGCACACTTGGGTGAGTGTTGGAAAAGAACTGGGGGTTGTTTTCGATGTGGGTCTAAGGAACACAAGTTTAGGGAATGTCCTAGGAGAGCAGTTCAGGACCAAGTTGCTGAGCCAAGGGTTGTGCAACCAGTGCGAGGAGGACCACCACCACAGAGAGGCCGTGGGCAAGGTAGAGGTGGTAATGGTAATGGACGAGGACGTGGGGCACCTGGCAGGGGTGCTGGGCATACTGAAGCTCGTCAGCCGGCGTTGGTTTATGCTGCACGACGTCGAGAGGAGGGTGATGCTCCTGATGTTATAACCGGTACGTTTTTCATTCATAGCACGCCTTATACTACTTTGATAGATGTTGGTTCCACTCACTCGTATGTTGCCTGTAACGTATCTGGGGCATTGGGCGTGTGTTCTGAGAAGACTGTGAGTGGGGTATCAGTGATAAGTCCTTTGGGTCACTCGGTTAAGGTAGATAAACTTTTTAGGGAAGTGCCTCTAGAGACTCAAGATAAAGTATTCGTGGAAGACTTAATGGAATTGCCATTTGGAGAAATTGATTTGATCTTAGGAATGGATTGGTTAACTCAGCATAGGGCGACATTGGATTGTGCTGCTAAGAGGATGGTATTAAGAACTGACGAGGATGAGGAAGTATTAGTTATAGGGGAGCGAAGAAATTATTTGTCTAATGTGGTGTCAGCCTTAAAAGCTGAGAAGTTGATTCGGAAAGGTGGTGAGGCATATTTGGCCTTTGTGAGCCAAGATGAGCCTGAAAAGATGACCGCAGAGTCAGTCAGGACTATCAAAGAGTTTCAAGATGTCTTTCCTGAGGAGCTTCCTGGATTACCTCCAAACCGCGAGGTTGAGTTTGGAATTGACCTGTTACCTGGAACAGCTCCAGTGTCTATTGTACCGTATAGGATGGCACCAAAGGAGTTGGTAGAACTGAAAGCTCAGATACAAGAACTATTGGACAGAGGATTTATAAGACCAAGTGTTTCTCCGTGGGGCGCACCAGTCCTGTTTGTAAAGAAGAAGGATGGAACCATGCGAATGTGTATCGATTATCAGCAGCTGAACAAACTGACGATCAAGAACAAGTACCCTTTGCCAAGAATCGACGATTTGTTCGATCAGTTGAGAGGAGCATCGGTATTTTCAAAAATCGACCTTCGGTCCGGATATCATCAGCTGAGAGTCAAAGAGGGGAATATTCATAAGACGGCATTCAGAACTCGATATGGCCATTACGAGTTCCTAGTTATGCCCTTTGGACTGACTAACGCACCTGCAGCATTCGTGGATCTGATGAATCGTGTATTCCAGCCATACTTGGATCAGTTCGTAGTTGTGTTCATCGACGATATTTTAGTGTATTCGGAAACAGCAGAAAAGCATGATGAGCATCTTCGTATCGTTCTACAAGTATTAAGAGAGAAGCAACTCTATGCTAAGTTCAGTAAGTGCGAATTTTGGTTGAGTGAGGTGACCTTTTTAGGGCATGTTGTTTCTGCCGAGAGGATTAAGGTAGATCCTCGGAAAATTGAGGCGATTCTGGAATGGAAGCCACCAAGGTCAGTGTCAGAAATTCGAAGTTTTCTAGGGTTGGCAGGTTATTATAGAAGGTTTGTGGAAGGGTTCTCTGTACTGGCTGCACCATTGACCAAACTCATAAGGAAAGGAGTACCGTTTGTTTGGGCTGAGAAGCAGCAAGAAGCTTTTGAAAAGTTAAAGAAAGTTTTGACCGAGGCACCAGTGTTGATTCAGCCAGAGTCTGGTAAAGATTTCACTGTGTACAGCGATGCATCACATGTAGGTTTGGGGTGTGTGTTGATGCAGGAGGGAAAGGTGGTCGCATATGCTTCAAGGCAGCTTAAGCCTCACGAGAAGAACTACCCTACGCATGATTTGGAGCTGGCGGCGGTGATCTTTGCGCTTAAAATTTGGAGGCATTACTTATATGGGGAGAAGTGCATCATCTATACAGATCATAAGAGTCTTAGATATTTATTGACTCAAAAGGAGCTGAATCTTAGACAGTGAAGGTGGATAGAGTTGTTGAAAGACTATGATTGTTCGATTGAGTACCATCCAGGCAAGGCAAATGTGGTGGCCGACGCGTTGAGTCATAGGACTATAGCAGAATTGAAAGCAATGTTTGCTCGTTTAAGCTTATACGATGATGGAAGCCTGTTGGCAGAGTTACAAGTGAAACCAACTTGGGTAGAACAGATTAAGAGGCAGCAGCGGTTGGATGAGTCTTTAGATTCTCAGTTCCAGCAAGCCGAGAAAGAGGAGAATTCAGACTTTGGGTTAAACAGTGATGGGATTCTTTGTTTTCGAGGAAGAATTTGTATGCCAAAGGACTCTGAACTAAGGCTGATGATTCTGAAAGAGGCTCATAGTGGACATTGTGCCATGCATCCAGGAGGAAATAAGTTGTATCGAGACTTGCGAGAGTTATATTGGTGGCCTGGACTGAAGAGAGAAGTGACCGAGTTTGTGGGTAAGTGTTTAACGTGTCAACAAGTAAAGGCCGAGCATCAACTGCCTTCGGGATTGTTGCAGCCAGTGAAAATACCACTTTGGAAGTGGGAAAGGGTAACCATAGATTTCGTAAGTGGGTTGCCTTTGACGCCTTCTAAGAAAGATTCGATTTGGGTGATTGTGGATAGGCTGACGAAATCTGCCCATTTCATACCTGTTCGAACAGATTATTCACTTCAGAAGTTAGCCAAGCTATATGTAGCAGAGATAGTACGGTTGCATGGAGTGCCAGTGTCAATAATTTCTAACCGAGACCCAAGATTTACATCTCGGTTTTGGAGGAAATTGCATGAGGCGTTGGGGACGTGATTGGATTTTAGCACAGCATTTCACCCTCAGTCAGATGGGCAGTCAGAAAGAGTTATCCAGATTTTAGAAGACATGTTGAGGGGTTGTGTGATCGACTTTAGGGGCAGCTGGGAGGATTACTTGCCGTTGGCAGAATTTGCTTATAATAACAGTTATCAAACGAGTATTCAGATGGCTCCATATGAGGCACTATATGGGAGAAGATGTCGTTCGCCTACTTGTTGGACTGAGTTGGGAGAGAGACGAGTACTTGGACCAGATTTAGTGGCTGATACTGAAGACAAGGTTAGGGTAATTAGAGACCGCTTGAAGGAGGCAGCAGATCGACAGAAGTCCTACGCAGATATAAAGCGTAAGGATATTGAGTATGCAGTAGGAGACATGGTCTTCCTTAAAGTTTCGCCTTGGAAGAAGATATTGAGATTTGGTAGGAAGGGCAAGTTGAGTCCGCGGTTCATTGGGCCTTATCGAATTGTAAAGCGAATAGGACTGGTTGCTTATCAGCTAGAATTACCTCCGGAGTTGGATCGTATCCACGATGTCTTTCATGTTTCAATGCTAAGGCGATATCGTTCTGATCCTACCCATATCGTGCCAGTTGCGGACATTGAGGTACAAGCAGATTTAACCTTCGAAGAAGAACCAGTGCAAATACTTGATCGTGACGTTAAAGTGTTGAGAAAAAAATCAGTTCCATTGGTAAAGGTACTTTGGAGAAACCATGGCAGAGAGGAGGCTACTTGGGAGCCCGAGGAGGCGATGCGTCAACAGTATCCTCAACTATTTTAATAAGGTAAATTTCGAGGCCGAAATTTCTTTAAGGAGGGTAGAGTTGTAACATCCTAATTTTTGGGGCTTAGTAATTTTGGGTGATGTTTTGTAAAATTTTAAAATGTGAGATGTGGTTGTGGAATTCATGTTTAGAGTGTATAAGTGGGCCTATGGAAGGCCCATGAGTTGGCCAAAACCCGGTAGAATTTTTGAATTTTGGACTTAAAGAATTAGGGGCTCTAGTTAGAAGGCCTTATTAAAATATGTGGATAAAATGTATCACAAACGGAGCATTGGTAAAGTGGCTAAGTGACGCCACTAGTCTCCTACAAAGGTGGCGTGTAAATGAGGAGAGAGGACCAAGGATCGAATCACTGAGGGAACAAATGCATGTTTATTTTTTGTCCTGTGCTTGTGAGAGTTTGAAGTCGATTAGAACTCTGTGTAGGGAGAGTTTGAATTCGGCTAAGGCTTGATTTTAGGAGTGATAATGGGAGAGATTTGGGGGATTTAGAAAAGAAGGAGGAAGTGGCCGAATGTGGGAGTCTAAGTGGAGAAAATCGGCTAGGGGTGGTTGTGTTAGTATTTCGGCATTAGGGACTTTAGTGGTGCCGTTTTCTTTTTTGTTAAAAACACCCTAGGATTAATTTTCCTCTTCTTCTTTTCTCTTACCGAAATCACCACTTTTCTTCTCCATTTCTTTCCCTTCAATTGCCAAAATCGAACTCCCAATCTCTTTAATTTCTCACCTCTCAAATCTTTAGCAATAGAACTATATTCCCTCCTTACCTCTCTTTTTGGCCGAATACACCAAACAAGCCCAGTCCCTGAACTACTTTTGCCATTTTCATCTAAACGAAAACCTCCTTCCATCTCTTCTTCTCTTGTCATAGTCGAACCCTTCATTCTCTTCTCACAAAGTCCTACCTTCCTTCTACTTTCATTAAAGGCCGAAAATCACCCTTAATAAGTAGTTGATAGCCGAATATCATTAGAATTTTTGGGTTCATTCGTAGTTCGTGTTAGGGGGCGGTTCTAAGCAAGGAGACTCCGGAGAACGTTCGCAACAATAGATCATTCGGTAAGTATTAGTAGTTTCCATGCATATCTTATGATTTGTGGAAGCCGAAAATCTCTAGTTTTTAGAGAAGTTGTCGTTTTAGGCTTAGGGCCTTAATGGTTTGTCTTCATAATGTTTTAGGATCTCTGTAACGAGTGGACGATTTTGGAGGAGCAGCAAAGATTGAAGGATCGGTATTGAATAATCCTAGTTCAATCGTCGAATCTTGCGGAGGTAAGAAATTTAAGGCATTAGGGGTAGTAGCCAAATGGTAATAATAAGATTGTATTAGCGCTCACTTGGATTTCGAAACCTGATGAGTCGAATAAATGTATGTAGGACAAGCGCGTGGTAGACTTTGTGAAATCGATCGTCTTTGAGCAGGTGTGTAACATACCCCGTAATAGCCTAGGTTCATATTGCTTAAAAGCCGAAATATCGGATTTTGTTGTTGTTGTGACTTGTAAACACAAGATGGTATATGGATGAGTTCGATTACGATGGACGCAGTAAACGAAATGGATGGAACAGGTAAGAATGCGTTTTTGGGCACGTTAGTAAGTTGGGCCTCGATGGGTTGAAATTAGGCCCAATGGGCCTACGGGCCCTTTTGGAATAAAAATTGCTAAAAGTAGAATTGGGATAATTGTATGACTAAAACGAATGGAACGATAGTAATATTTAGGTTAAGTGGACTTAGAGGGCTAAATCAGCACTCGTTGGGCCCGTTAGGGGTTTTGGGCCCAATAACCCGATTTTGCTAAAATGGACTAAATTTACGGTTTTGACACCTGTAATTGATTAATAAGTATGGAAAACCCTAGCAAGTGATTAAAATTACGAAATTACCCTTGTAACATGAAATGACTATTTTACCCCTAGGTAAAAATGACTATTATACCCCTAGGGTTGTAATATGTTTATGATGACTTTGATACTGTGGTTTTACATGCTATGACATGATATGCACATGATATGCTATGACATGAACATGATATGCACTATTTGCTTCAGTATATGCATGGGTTGGGTTTTAAATGATGGAGGAAGTGATAAAGGGCTTTGCCCCAGTTTACCGAAAAGGGCTTTTGCCCCAGTTATTAAAAGAGGCTTGGCCTCCAGTTATATGATTAAGCAGCTATGCTGCCAGTGGAGAGTTTGGCTGGGTGGGTTGAGTTATTCCCCACATGGAGAGTTTGGTTGGTACGGGTGGAGAGTAGAGGATGGTGGGTCGAGTAGTCTCCCCAAACGGGTTTTGCATACATACATGTTTTGTCATATGTGATGTTGAAATGGGCCTAAGGGCCATACCGTGTACAGAAAGGCCTTGGCCTAGTATTATGAGTAATTGAAAGGCTTCGGCCCAATAACAGTTAACCGAAAGGCTACGGCCCAGTATATGATGAAAAAAATGATAATTTGTGCAAGTGTGGATTTGGGCTCTGAAAAGGCTTGTTGCACACTGAGTTTTCAACTCACCCCCTTTCTTCAACCTTGCAGGTGAGCCTTGATGTGGAGACTTGGAGCCGGTGGGAATTCAGGGTGGCCATGATGTGCAGTTGGACTTTCTTCTAAAAGTTTTAAATAAATTTTATTGTTTACTTTTGGGGGTTGTAATAAGGCCATTTTAACTAATTTCTTTCTGGATTTGGTTGGTTTTGAACTTTGAATTCTGCGTTATTATTTATATCTTAAAATGGGCTAGATCTAGGTTACGTTTTTAAACAACTCTCACTTTTCAAATCTTACAAAGATAAAATATAACTTTTTAACTAAGGCATCACTTTGAACAAACACCATCTCGAGACATTTTCAAAATTTCCGATAACCTAAAGTGTGGCAATGGTTGTGGGCATGTAGAGGATTGGATCCAATCAAGAGCTTGGTACTTAAGCAGCCTTCATGGCTCACCTCCTCTGTTTCGGATACCTACCTGGTGCACAGCTTCCATTCACTTTAGTCTTTTAAAAATTATCATCAAATTCTTTAAGAGAGGTTTAAAATCAGAACTTGTGTTTTAATGTTTTCAATGTGACACGTCAGATTTGGCCATAACGTTTGGGCCGGGTTTGGGGTGTTACACTCTCCACCCGTACTGGCCAACACACCATGTGGGGATGCTACTCAACCCACCCCGCTGCTACTCTCCACTGGCAGCATAGCTGCTTTATTATATAACATGAGGCCTAGCCTCTTTTGGTAACTGGGGCAAAGCCCTTTTCGATAAACTGGGGCAAAGCCCTTTTCGGTAAACTGGGGCAAAGCCTATTTTCGGTAAACTGGGGCAAAGCCCTTTAGCACTTCCTCCATTCATATAAATCCCAACCCATGCATAAAATGAACATATCATGGCAAATCATGTACAATAATAATGTCACATGCATTTCAATCAAAATAACACCCTAGAGTACAATAGTCATTTTCGCCTAGGGGTAAAATAGTAATTTTCACATTGAAGGGTAATTCAGTAATTTTATCAACTATTAGGGTTTTCATGCTCATTAACAATTATCAACAATTTCCAAGCGTTTAAACAGTATTTCCAGCCCATTTTAGCAATTAAGAGTTATTGGGCCCAAAACCCCTAATGGGCCCTACGTAGCCGATTTAGTCATCTAGGCCCATTTAGCCTATGTTCCATAACGGTTTTAACAGTCTCAACATGCAATTTATCCATACTTCATTTTCTATCAAATTTACCCAAATGGGCCTGAAAGCCCATTGGGCCTGATTTTAGCCCCTCGAGGCCCAAACTTACCGACTTGCACGAAATTGTGCCATTACCTGTCCCATCGTTACCGATCACCGATCTCATCGTTTCTAACTAATCTTGGAACAATCGCATATTCACAAGTTATTGAAATGCCGAAATTTTGGCATTTCGGCTTTTCGGCACTTGTTAACTTAAGCTACTAAGAGGGTTCGTTACACACCTGATTTGTGATTATACCAATGAGATCTCCTACGCGATTTCTCCTATAATCAACCACTTACAAATTAGATTACTAATCCATGAAAATCAATGTAGAAATTACCTACCAGATTCGGCTACTATAAAACATTAATAACGACTTACCTTGTCGATCTTTAACTACTAGATCTAGATCTAGTCGCTCCAATGATCCAAGCCTTTGATCGGTAACCTTTAATTCGCACTAGCACAAAACAATTCAAATAATAAGTCCAACAGAGCCTCTTGCCCTAATCAACAGCCTCCTAAGCACTAAGGGGTTTCAGCTTTTCTTAAATCTCAAGATACCAATGGAAAGAAGGTTCGAATACTTACCAAGAGATCTACTCGTTGAAGAACGTTCCAAATACCTTTCTACCCCAGATCCGTTGCGAATCCAACTTAAACGTGCGTAGAAAATAGATCTAAATATTAATTTTCGAATAACTAAAATATGGAGGTCTCGATTTTTAGTATTTATGGGTAAGGAGGAAGAAGTATTTGAACGAGTAAAAGGGATGTAAGTTGTGATTTAATTATAAGAAAAGGGACCCCATAATCGGCTCTAATGAAAAGAAAATTAAAAAGAAAAGTTAAGAATAGAAGTTGAGGGCTTGGCAAAGAAAAGATGAGCAAAAGAAAAACAAGAACCGATTGAAGAAGAATTAAAAGAAAAACAATCGGCTAGCACAACAAATAAAAAGAAAAAAAAACCCAAAACCAATCCAAGAACAAAGCAATTCCTAAAAGGCTAAAATTCCAAGTTCCAATCGGCACCAATGCTTATAGCCGAATGATATATTTAGCATAAATAAAAAGAACTCTTCCTAGAATTGTATTCCTTTAATTGCTCCTTAATTCTTGGCCCAATCCCATGTTTGAATTTCATCCAAACTCTTAACCACTCAGCAGGCAGCAGCATCCACCGACTGACCAGCTTCGGTACGCTGCTTGGGAGCGCCCCAGTCCAGCACGGCAATTCCAACGCGCACGCAGCAAAAACGGGCTCTCCTCGCGCACAACGCTGCTCGAACCTGGGATCTACAAGTTGCCCAGCACGCTGCTGGCCACTGGGACGCGCGTTCTTCATTAATATGATAGCATCGTGCTAATTCTTAAAGTTTACCTGCCGCAGTCCTGGGTCCATTAAAAATAAAACAAAACATGCTCCTACCTGGAATCGAACCCGTGCTACCCTGGGACTCCTAATGCTCCGCTGCCGCTGCACCACAAGCCCTTTTGTGGCATAGTCCACCAACAACTCCTTTTAAGGTATTTTAACACAACCCCCTTCACTTAAAAAATATAACATACCTTTTGCGCACATTGGGAGTCGAACTCCAACCCTCCAACCTACTGCTTAGTGCCCTAACCACTGGTCCAAGCTTTCCTTTTATGCTCAACCTTGCCCAACTAATTATAAGCCTTATGCCCAGATTCCCTCCATGAAGCAAAAACTAATTTCTTTCTAGAATTTTGGATTGAACCCAAAATTTTTCCCACAATATAACTACTTCCAAATTTATTTAAAAACTAAATTTAAACACCAAATTAGTAATAATGTCATAATAATTTTATCTCAAAATACTAATTAAAATTTCTAAAAATTTTCAAACATCACTAATAAATACAGTAATATTTTTCTAATAATAATTAATTATAATTTTCATAAGACTTTAAAATATCAATAATAATAACAAAAATATTTTATCAATAATAATAATAATAAGAATATATAATTTTCGTAAATATCAGTAATAATAAATATAGAAAAATTCCCTAATAGTAATTTAATTCAAAAATTCTCCTTAAACGATAATATTTAAAACTTCTCACTTATTCAGATTTTCTTCTATCCGAATCCCGACTCAAAGTCCAATTCTTCTAGGCCCAAATTCAGGGTGTTACACCATGTCTGGTATATCGCATTGGCATCTACATGTGGTCCCGTATAAGACCATGTCTGGAACATGGCGTCGGCACCGAGATGAGACTTAGATCCTCTGTAAGACCATGTTTGGGACATGGTATTGGCATCTAAGAGCGATCCCGTATAAGACCATGTCTGGGATATGGCATCGGCATCAGTTTATGATCTCGTGTAAGACCATGTTTGGGACGTGGCATCGACATCGATATGAGATCCCGTATAAGACCATATCTAAGACAGGGCTTCGGCATTGACATGTGATCTCATGTAAGACCATATCTACGATATGGCATTGACATCATATCATGAGAATGACATTCGAGTATCCTTCGGTATTTTAAGTACTTTAACGGGAAAAGTATTTAAGTTATGTGTAATAAATCAACATTATGCATTATGAAAATAATGTTATGATTTTATGTATGAAGTGTTATGAGACGGTACAGGTTTGTACACAAACTCATGAGCAAGGTGCTTGATGTTTGAATGAATTTTTTTGTGAGATTATAGTTGAGTAAGTAATGTATATTGAGATGATCTTATGATGACCTTGTAATTATAGGTCAATATCTACGATGTATGAGAATGTGACAAATTTGAATGATAATTTGTATGTTAGAAAGAAGTTAAAGACAATGAAGTCATGAAAGAGTGAAATTAGTTGTCAAACAATATTGGATAGCAGTAGTTATGTAATTTTGAAAAATCACCAAAAATGATGTGAATCAAATTAGAGACTGAATGAGATATGAAATTAAAGCTTATTGAGTCTATTTTATTATGAAATAAACAGATTAAGAAAAATAATTTTATATTTTGAGATATTTAAAGTTTTATGAGACAAGGTCAAAACAATTTTAGAATCCCCTATTCCGAATTTGGAAAATCACCAAAAATTGTATAAAATGTTTATGGTGCATAATTTATATGCTTAAATTTTTAAATGAGTCTATTTTTAAGAGAAATAAATGAAACATTTTCTTAAGAATACACTGAGAGGATTGGAAAAATCATGTTGATTAATTTCTTATTATTATATGCCAACTTACTAAGCTATAAAGCTTACTCCTTACTTTTCATTTCTCTTAGTGTTGTCAGGTTAGCTTGGGGTTGGAGATCGTCGGAGGCAATGTCACACTATCAAATTGTCTATTCGAAGTAAGGACAAATTTTAAGTACATATGAGTGTTGTGGCATGTATAGAGACTTAGCTAATAGTGATACGTAGTCTGGTGAATTGGCCAAATGTATTGGCTTATATTGCTACATTGTATATAACCAAGAGATATGACTCATTTTGGCTAAGAATATGTAAGCCAACATATGTATGCATGTGGAAATGTTTTAATATGATCACATATGTTTATCATGAATGGTTGGATATATATATATATACACTATATGGGTTTGATGATTAAATTGAGAATATTTGAGGGTATTATACATGTCTATGAATTGTACTAGAATGTAAAGAATTAAGGGCAACATAAATAGCTTAAAAATAGCATAAGTGTTGGCCACAAGGGTAGAGACACAGTCATGTGTCTCAACCGTGTGGAGGACATGGTCTAGCACACGAGCGTGTGACTTGGCCATGTGCCCCTAAATGTTTGATGACATCATAAACAAAGAGTTACATGTGTGGAGGACACAGGCGTGTCCTGAGCCACACGGGCGTGCGAGACCACACGGCTTGTCCACACGGGTGTGTGACTCTCCAAAATATGAAAATTTTATAAGTGTCTCAAAAAGTTTCAAAAGTTCTCGGTTTAGTCCCAAACCACTACCAGTGTATGTTTTAGAGCCTCGTAGGCCCGAATAAGGGACTTTAAGATGGAAATTGAAAAGTTTTAAAATTTAAGATATTTTATAGCCTGGTTTAAGAAGTTTAAGTATGTTCAAGTACGGTAACGTCTCGAACCCTATCTCGGTATCGGATACGAGTAAGGGGTGTTACATTTAAAGATGCTCATGAATTTTCTAAGGGCTATGATCGCTGTCAAAGAATCGAAAATCTATCTAGGAGACATGAATTGCTAAATGTTTGGGGAATTTATTTTATGGGGCCATTTCTACCTTCTTGGGCCAATATCTATATACCGGTCACTATTGATTATGTTTCCAAGTGGGTTGAAGCTACTGCTTTATCCATAAATGATGCCAAATCAGTACTTAAATTTCTTCATAAACATATTTTTACAGGGTTTCATATCCCTCGTGTGCTAAGTAGTGATGACGGTTCACACTTTGATTGCAAGTTAGTTGCCAATGCTTTTAACAGATATGGACTGCAACATAAAATTACCATGGCATATCATCCTCAGATTAATGGAAAAGCTGAAATCTCTAATATAGAGATTAAACAAATTCTAAAGAAGGTAGTCAATCCCAACTAAAAAGATTGGTCAACAAGACTGGATAAGCTTTGTGGGCATATCGTACTGTCACCTTTCCAACTTGTCTATGGTAAATCATGCCACTTACCTATTGAATTGGAACACTAGGCATTCTGGACAATCAAGAAACTGAATATGGATTGGAAATTTTTATGGAAATAATCGCTTACTAGAGCTGAATCTGATTGATGAATTTCAAACTCAAGCATATGAAAATGCCAAACTGTACAAAGAAAATACCAAAAGATGGCATAACGGTAAAATTTTTCCAGGCCAATTTCTTCTTGGACAACAAGTCTTGCTTTTCAATTCTAGGCTTAAGTTGTTTCCTGGCAAATTAAAGTCTCAGTGGATGGGTCCATTCGAAGTAGTTCATGTAACAACTCGAATTTGGGCTTAGTCGGATTAGTGATTTCGGAATCACTTACCCAAGGTTAGAGAAATTTATTTTAGCATTATTTTATGTGTAATAATATTTTTATAAGGGTGCATGAAAATTTTGATGAATTAATTTGCGCGATTGCAGGCCTAATCGCGAAAAATGACTCAATCGCATAAGGGGCAAAAGTTGTGATTTGTTAGTAAATTTTGTTAAATAGCTAGAGAACTAGAATTGGGGGTTTTTAAAGTGCAAATAGGCCATTAAATAAGGCATGGCAGGCCATAGGGACAAAGAAACAAGAAAAGTCAAAATTTTGTGGTATTAGGTGACTAATTTGACTAGTAATAAAATAAAAAAATGGTAGCTTCATCTTTTTCAATTTTTCTTCTTACTTGAAAAAAAATAGCAGCCATTTTTGGGGTTTTTGGAGCTCAAAATTTTAGCCACTTAGTTCCCTTCCAAGTAAGTGATTTTCAAGACATTTCTTGATGATTTTTACATTTTTGGGACCCTTGTAGCATGGGCTATCTATTGAGGGGACTAATTTGCAAAATGGTTGAAAGTTTAAAGATTCACCATGAATGTATAAGTGTTGAATGCTGGATTTTTATGGAAGAAAATGAGTCATTGTTGTTAAATAAACAACTTTTGTAAAAGAGTGTTCCTGGAAAACACCTAAATTAGGCTTAGTTGTAAAGTTGTAAAATAAAGAGTAAGTGTGTGAAATAATAGGAATTTTATGTTTCCATAAGAGTGAAAAGAGTATGGTTAGGCTTGGTGAATAAGGAAATTCGATAAAAATTAATTTCCGAGCCTAGGGGTAAAATGGTCATTTTGCCAAGGTCTAGGGGCAAAATGGTCAGTTTGCCAAAATTGTGATTTTTGACTTGTTAGATTAAATTGATGATTAAATTAGTGAATATTTATTGTTATAGATCAAGATTTACAAAATCTGAGCCTAGACCGAGGGAAGACCAAGCAAATCGACTAACCCGAGTAGTCACCTTCATTTTTGTATATCGAGGTAAGTTGTAGGTAAATAATGTTGCATTTTAATTTTTATGCATAAAATCATTGTTTCACCATAAGAAAATGCCTTGTGGATTGAGCTATGTGTGAGAATGGTTATTTGAGTATGAATTGTCGAATAGTGATGTTTAGTCATGAAAAGATGAGAAATATGCATTAAAGCCCGATTGAACTTTGAGAATAGATTGGATATTCATGTCGGGATACTAGGGTTGATACGAGAGCTACTGTAAGACCATGTATGGGATGTAACGCCCTCTTACCCGAGACTGTCACCGGAGTCGAGCTTGAGGTGTTTCGAAACTTAATTTATCATTTAAACAACTTTAAACCATTTATTTTAACTTTCGGAATAAGCTGTCCATCTACATCATGGTCGCAAAAAAAAAATCATATCTCAAGTTACGAAACTCAAAATTTAGATCCGTAAATTTTTCCTGAAACTAGACTCATATATCTATCTACTAATATTTTTCTAGAACTTTTGGTTGGACCAATTAGTATAGTTTATTAGTTAAATTTTCCCATGTTTCAGTGTTTGACTGCTCTGACCTATGTCCACTACGAATCAGTTTTCTCTCTCTACAAAGCTCAACTAACCATGTTGTTTGTTTATCCTAAAACTATACTCAATAAGGAATCTACACATGTATAGTATGACTCCTGATTGTTTATGTACAAGTTTTAGTGAATTTCTAAAGTTAGAACAGGGGATTCAGAAATTGCTCTGACCCTGTTCCACCAAAACCCAAATATCTCATAAAATACAACTCTTTTACCTATTTCGTTTCTTCCATATGAAAATAGACACAATAAGATTAAATTTCATATTTTATTCACCACCTAATCTTATCTCTACTATTTTTAGTGATTTTTCAAACTCACATCATTGCTGCTGAAAAATTCAGTTTTATAACAAAGATCATCTTCCTATGGCATTTTATGGACTAAGTAACACATTAAACATACATGACACCAAATATAATCAAGATTGGCCATTCCAATGGCTAATCATTTCCAAGCATTTTCTTATCAAACCATCACCATATCATAAGATTATTTACACAAAATGATTAGATTGCTATACATGCCATACATCAAAATACACAAGCCATTGTTCCAAATTCTTCCTTGGATAGTGTGATCGTTTCTTCGACCCTTCCCGACTTCCAAGCTGGCTTGTCAAAACTACAATGAATGGAAAGGAGGGAGTAAGCATAAATGCTTAGTAGATTCATATGTAAATAACAAATAACATAATTATGAAATTCAACATAACATCGATTGCAATAGCATCACTAAAACATTCATGGCACAAGAACATTAGCTATCTTACCACAGTATCATTCTACCAAGTTCTCAACCCAAAGTTTAAGGTCATACCTGTCCAATTTCTCTTTCACAATACGTTTCAACATACCTCATTTGTTTAGGCGCTCTCATTATTCATTTATCAATCTACCCGTTGAACACATAGGAATATAACTCAGATGCACAAATCATATACTCATAAGTGTCATATTCGTAGCCAAGCTGCCATGTAACCCGCCCATAAATGAACTCGGACTCAACTCAACGAGCTCGGGTGCCTAGTTACATCTCGCGAACTCGAACTCAACTCAACGAGTTCGGAACTCAACCATCCTAGTGACATGTCACTTGTATCCTAATCTATTCCCAAGGTTCAAACGGGATTTTCCTCAAACACACATTTTTTGGTCATCCTCCTCGGAACGTCAGGACCAATACTCGCTAGCATTTCATGCTTATCAAGCTAGTCACATACTTTGCATATCAACAAATAATATTTCACAAGGCATAATATTTCATGATAATAAGCATCATATCATACAAATAACATTAAATCACTTAAAATAACAATTATGTTATCTTATTTACACATGAACTTACCTCGGTACCAAAATATCAATAATCGAGCCTATTCCTCGTAAACTTTATTTTTCCCTCGATCACGACTTGAATCTTGTTTCTCTTGATCTAAAATAACACATTTAGCTCATTTAATACTCACATTTATCAAAGCAATCCTTGACCCTAACTTTGTTAAAATTATGAATTTACCCCTAAACTTTTGCATATTTACACTTTTGCCCCAAGGCTCGGAAATTAAACTTTATCCCAGATTCTTAGGTTTTAAGTCATGCTGATCATTTATTTACTAACAGCAACCCCAAATTCCAACTATAACATGCACTTATGAACAATAGGTATTTTACTGATTAAGCCGTTTTACTCGTTTTTACTCAAAACCAAGTAGCACAAGTTGTCTAACATAATCTGAAACCTCATTTTCTATCATAAAATATCAAAATAAACATTTTTCACCTATGGGTATTTTTCCAAATATGAACCCTAGCTTAAATTATTGCTAGCATAAGCTTTATCGAGCTACAAGGATCACAAAAAATATAAAAATCATTAAAAACGGGGCTTGGATGCACTTACTATGAAGCTTGAAAGTTGAAGAAACCCTAGCTATGGAGAGAGGTGATATTCGGCCAAGGTTGAAGAAGATGATAACAATTTTGTCATTTTTTTCCCTTTTAATTCATGTTAATAACCAAATGACCAAAATGCCCTTAATGTCTTTCTTGGAAAATTTTCATGTACAAGCCCATTTTTGCCCAAAATTTTAGAAATTGGTCAAATTGCTATTTAAGACCTCCTAATTAATATTCCAAAGCAATTTCATACTAAATGCTTCTAGAATACAAGTTTTGCAACTTATTCAATTTAGTCCCTAATTTCAAATTAAGCACTTTATGCATAGAATTTCTTCACGAAATTTTCACACCATCAAGCAATCATATCACAAACATCAAAATAATTATAAACCAATTATTTCTATCTCGAATTTGTGGTCATGAAACCACTATTCCGATTAGGCCCTAATTCGGGACATTACAACTCCCCCTTTAAGGATTTTCGCCCTCGAAAATCTTACCGATAAATAGGTGTGGGTATTGATTTTTCATAGCTTCCTCTGTTTCCCATGTAGTCTCTTCTACTCCATGCTTTTGCCACAATACTTTCACGAAAGTGATACTTTTATTTCTCAGTTGCTTGACTTCCCGAGCTAAAATCTTAATTGGTTCTTCTTCATAAGTCATATCCGGTCGTAGCTCAATTTCTGTTGGTGAAATTACATGTGAAGGATCTAAACAATACCGACGTAGCATAGATACATGAAACACATCATGAATCTTTTCTAATTCAGATGGCAATGCTAACTGATAAGCTACCGATCCAATTTTTTCAATTATTTCATACGGTCCGATAAAACGCGCACTCAACTTGCCTTTCCGCCGAAATCTAAGAACCTTTTTCCATGGAGACACCTTTAAAAATACCTTATCACCAACTTGAAACTCGATTTCCTTCCGTTTCAAATCTGCATAAGATCTCTGTCTATCCGAACCTGCTTTTAAATAATCTCGGATTACTTTCACTTTTTCTTCGGTTTCTTTTATTAAATCAACTCCATAAATTTGATTTTCTTTGAGTCCAGTCTGATACAACTGCGTTCGACACTTACGACCATACAATGCTTCATAAGGTGCCATCTTCAAGCTCGTCTGATAACTGTTATTGTAAGCAAATTCCACCAACGGTAAGTATCTTTCCCAACTTCCTTGAAATTCCAATACACAACATCTGAGCATGTCTTCAAGAATCTGAATTACTCTTTCTGATTGTCCATCAGTTTGTGGATGAAAAGCAGTGCTGAAATTTAACTTCGTACCTAATGCTTCTTGTAACTTCTGCCAAAACCGCGAGGTAAATCTCGGATCTCTATCTGAAATGATTGACAAAGGTACTCCGTGAAGTCTAACAATTTCACTGATATACAATTCAGCCAACTTATTAAGGGAATAATCCGTACGTACCGGAATAAAATGAGCTGATTTAGTCAGTCTGTCAACTATTACCCATATGGCATCTTTCTTCCCCAGAGTCAACGGCAACCCTAAAACAAAATCCATAGTAATTTGATCCCATTTCCATTCGGGAACCATGATAGGCTGAAGTAGTCCCGAAGGCACTTGGTGTTCAGCTTTCACTTGTTGACAAATTAGGCATTTCGATACAAACTCTGATATATCTCTTTTCATTCCATTCCACCAGTACATTTTCTTCAAGTCATTATACATTTTTGTACTGCCTGGATGAATCGACAAACAACCATTATGTGCTTCCTGCAAAATCTTATGAATCAATCCTTCTTCCCTCGGTACACAAATCTGATCTTTAAACATTAAGCAACCATCAGAACTGATTCTGAAATCTGATCCTGTATCAACTTCACATTGCTTCCTTTACTTGCAAATCTTTGTCGCTTTTCTGAGTTTCACAAATCTCTTGTAAAAACATCGGTCTTGCTTTCAATTCTGCTAGAATAGAACCATCATCTGATATCATCAACTAGGTATTCATAGCTCTCAAAGCAAACAACAAGTTTCTGCTCAAGGCATTGGCAGCCACATTCACTTTTCTAGGATGGTAATCAATCACAAGCTCGTAATCTTTCAACAATTATAGCCATCTCTGTTGTCTCAAATTCAAGTCTTTCTGTGACATCAAGTATTTAAGACTTTTATGGTCAGTATATACTCGGCACTTTTCACCATACAGATAATGTCGCCAAATTTTCAAAGCAAACATTATAGCAGCCAGATCCAGGTCATGAGTCGGATAATTCCTTTCGTGAGATTTTAGCTGCCTCGAAGCATAAGCCACCACCTTTCCTTCTTGCATAAGTACACATCCCAAACCATTTCGAGAAGCATCACTATACACCATAAATTCTTTACCTGACTCGGGTTGTACCAACATTGGTGCTTCAGTCAATAACTTTTTCAACTTTTCAAAACTCTGTTGACATTCTTCTGTCCATTCAAATTTAACATCTTTTCTGAGTAGTCTAGTCATAGGAGCAGCAATTATAGAAAATCCATTCACAGATCGCCGATAATATCCAGCTAGCCCCAAGAAACTTCTAAATTCAGTTACATTCTTCGGTGACTTCCAATCAACGATAGCTGAAATTTTACTAGGATCAACCCGTATACCATCACCCGAAACAATATGACCCAAAAATCCAACTTCCCGAAGCTAAAATTCACTTTTACTAAACTTGGCATACAACTGCTTATCTCTCAAAGTCTGCAAAACTATCTTCAAATGCTTGGCATGCTCTGTCTCATCTTTCGAATAAATTAAGATATCATATATAAATACCACAACAAACTTGTCCAAGTATGGCCGAAATATACAGTTCATCAAATCCATAAACACAGCATGAGCATTTGTTAACCCAAATGGCATAACTAAAAATTCATAATGACCATACCTTGTTCTAAAAGCAGTTTTAGGCACATCTGACTCTTTTACTCGTAGCTGCTAGTACCCCGATCTCAAGTCAATCTTTGAAAACCATGTTGCTCCTTTTAGTTGATCAAACAAATCATCAATTCTCGGTAACGGATACTTGTTCTTGATTGTCACCTTGTTTAACTGTAGATAGTCTACACACAATCTCATAGAACCATCCTTCTTTTTCACAAACAATACAGGAGCACCCCAAGGCGAAAAACTCGGTCTTACAAAGCCTTTGTCAGTCAACTCTTGCATCTATGACTTTAATTCTTTTAGCTCTGCTGGTGCCATTCTATACTGAGCAATCGAAATCGGAGTTGTTCCCGGTATCAACTCTATACCAAATTCTACTTCTCTAACTGGAGGCAAACCCGGCAACTCCTCTAGAAATACATCTGCAAACTCACACACGACCGGCACTGATTCAACTTTCCTTTCAATTTCTTTTGTATTCAGCACATACGCCATATAGGCTTCATAACCTTTTCTCAAATATCTCTGAGCCGACATCGAAGAAATCACACTAGATAATGCCTCTGATTTATCTGATTCAACCCGCAGGATTTCACCATTTTCACACTTTAATTCAATAACTTTCTGTTTACAATTTACTATAGCATCATGCAATGTCAACCAATCCATACCCAAAATAACATCAAATTCATGAAATGGCAACAACATCAAGTCGGGTGGAAAATAATAACCCTGAATCATTAAAGGACATTTCTTGCGTACTTTATCAACTATGACACATTTGCCAACGGGTTTGACACTTTAATCATAAATTCTGTGTTCTCAACAAGTATATTTATACTAGACACTAATTTCATGGACACATATGAATGAGTAGAACCAGGATCAATTAAAGTAGTAACATTAACATCATAAAGAGAAAATATACCAGTGATCACGTCAGGGGAAGAAGCATCTTCACGTGCTTTTATAGCATAAGTTCTAGCTGGAGCTCTTGCTTCAGGTTTAGCTACTGTATATCTGGCTGCATTCTTATTGCTTGCTTCACTCCGAGCTTTTCATGGAGACCTTTTTCTTGAATCTACACCACTAGTTTTTGCACTTTGGAATCTTTCTTTTTTAATTCTCTCTGGGCAGTCTCGAATAAAATTATCCGGAGAACCACACTGAAAACATTCATTTGCTTTACATGGACCAAAATGATTTCTACCACACCGCTGGCACTCTGGCTTAACAAATCTCGAATTCCCTACACTAGCTGCCAAAGTAGTTTGAGATTTAGGACCCACATTTTGCTGCTTAGAATTCCCATGTGATTGTCCAGCTGAAACTTGGGAACGAGGATTCATATTTCTAGATTTCCCAAATTGTTGTGAGAATGAACTGCTCATCGGTCTTTTCCTCCAATTTCTAGTCTCAGCCTCTGCCTTTTTCTTTTCTTTAAGTAGTTCTTCAGCCTTGCAAGCCAGGTCAACAAGTACTACCATTTCTTTTAATTCAAGAATTCCAACAAATACTCTTATGTTTTCATTGAGTCCTTCTTCAAATCTCCTACACATCTTAGCCTCTAAAGGAACACATTCTCTAGCATACTTACTCAGCCGAACGAACTCTCTTTCATATTCTGTAACTGTCATGTTGCCTTGTTTCAACTCAAGAAACTCCTTGCGCTTCTGATCAATAAATCTTTCACTGATGTATTTCTTCCGAAATTCTTCTTGAAAGAATTCCCAAGTCACTTTCTCTTTCGGCACTATAGAAATCAATGTCTTCCATCAATAATAGGCTGAATCCCTCAACAACGATACAGCACATTTCAAGCATTCTTTAGGTGTGCAAGACAGTTCATCAAATACCCAAATAGAATTCTCGAGCCAAAACTCTGCTTTCTTAGCATCATCATCAACATTTTCCCTGAATTCTTGAGCCCCCTGCTTGTGAGTCAACTGGAGTTCTATGTAATTTCATCAAGTCCATACCTTGAGGCATCGGGTGTAATATTCCGAATTAGGGCCTAATCGGAATAGTGGTTTTGTGACCACAAATCTGAGATAGAAATAATCATTTTATAATTATTTTGAGGTTTATGATATGATTGCATGATTGTGTGAAAATTTCGTGAAGAAATTCTATGCATAAAGTGCTTAATTTGAAATTAGGGACTAAATCGAATAAGCTGCAAAACTTGCATTCTAGAAGCTTTTAGTATGAAATTGCTTTGGAATATTAATTAGGAGGTCTTAAATAGAAATTTGACCAATTTCTAAAATTTTGGACAAAAATGGGCTTGTACATGAAAAAATTACAAAGAAAGGCATTAAGGGCATTTTTGTTAAATGGTAAAGGTGTTAAATTGAATGTGTTTTATTTATATTTTTATGGTTTACATTTTTATGAAATTATTTTGTAAAAAAATTTCGTACGAAAATTTTGACGTTTGGGCACTCAATTTAGTCAAAAGGACTAAATTGTAAAAAGTGCAAAAGTTGAGTTCTATATGTTAGAGGTGTCCAATTGTTATGAAAATTTAAATTGGAGGTCCTTAAATGGCAATTAGACCATTGGTTAATTTATTGGACAAAAATGGACATGAAATGGGTGAAAAAAAATATTTTTAAGTTAGGGGCATTTTGGTCATTTAGTGATTAAATGAATTAAAAATCAAATTAAAAGCCAATTTTTGCTCATCTTCTTTCTCAAGGCCGAAAATAGCATGGAGAAACCATGGCTAGGGTTTTTCAAGCTTCCAAGCTCGATTGTAAGTCTGTTCTAGCCCCGTTTTCAATGATTTTTACGTTTTTGAAATCCCGGTAATATGATTTCTCTATTTCTACCATTTATTTGAGCTAGGGTTTGATTTCAAAAATTGACCCATGTTGAATAATTGTGTATTTTGATGTTTTATGATAGAATATGAGGTTTTAAATTATGTTAAACAACTTGTGCTACTCGGTTTTAAGTAAAAACGAGTAAAACAGCTTAATCGGTAAAAATACCTATTGTTCATAAGTACATGTTATAGTGGGAATTTGAGGTTTCTGTTAGTAAATAAATGATCAGCATGTCCTAAAACATAAGAATTATGGAAAAAGTTTAATTTTCAAGCTTTGGGGCAAAAGTGTAAATATGAAAAAGTTTAGGGGCAAAATCGTAATTTTTCCAAAGTTAGAGTTAAGCAATATTTTGATAAATGTGAGTATTAAATAAGCTAAATGTGTTATTTTAGATCAAGAAAAACGTGGAATCGATCTTGATCGAGGAAAAGAAAAGATTGTGGACTAAATTGCAAAATTTCTATATTTTGTACCGAGGTAAGTTCATGTGTAAATAAGGTAATATAATTGTTATTTTAAGTAATTTAATGTAGTTATATGATTTGGTACTTATTATCATGAATATTATGCTTTGTGAATTATTGTTTATTGATATGCAAAGTATGTGGTTAACTTGATAAGTATGAGATGCTAGCAAGTATTGGTTTCGACATTTCGAGGAAGACGACCAGAAATTTGTGATTGAGAAAAATCCCGTTTGAACCTTGGAAATAGATTAGGATACAAGTGGCATGTCACTAGGATGGTTGAGTTTCGAACTCGTTGAGTTGAGTTCGAGTTCGTGAGATGTAACTAGGCATCTGATCTCGTTGAGTTGAGTCCGAGTTCACTTATGGATGTGAACGCCCGAGCTCGTTGAGTTGAGTCTGAGTTCGCTTATGGGCAGGTTACATGGTAGCTTGGCTACATAAATTTCATAGGCTATTGAGTTGTCTTGTGACACCCTTACCCGAAACCGTCATCGGAATCGAGTAGAAGGCATTACCAAACTTACCGGAATACAAACTCAAATTTTTAGCCAAATTATTACAAATTTACCTTATTGAGGGTTTTCTAAATCAATACAGACATCTCGGATGATTAGGATTCAAATCCTATCACATCGGAAACCCAGAAAATTTTTCTCTTTCAAAACAACGTCACACGCCCGTGTAAGATATAGCACGGCCGTGTGATAAGGCCGTGTGGCCTTCACACGCCCATGTCTGAAGACCGTGGTCGAATCTGTCAAATTTGCCACGGTCACCCTACATGGTCATTTGAGGGCCGTGTACTCTACATGGTCAAGACACACGGCCGTGTCTCAAGCCCGTGTGGTACTCAAAAATTCAATTTAAAGTGCATGGGAGGCACAGTCCAGGGACACACCCGTGGGGTCAGACCGTGTACCACCCACGGCCTAGGCACGCCCGTACCATGAGCCCGTGGAGCATTCTGCCAAATTCCACACGGTCATGACACACGCCCGTGTGTCCTGTTGTGCAAGCCGTGTTAGGCTATATGCCAAGCCTTGACCTCCCTGTAACACAATTTTTTTTTTTACATACACACCATTCAAATCATCCAATTCCAAAAACTCATACTCAAAATGAATGCATTTATAACACCATTTACAAAACAAATATAGCATGTTCACCTAATCTATTGAGTTTACAAAACAAATCTTACACAAAGACTAGCCACCTATACATGCCAAACTCAAAATATCAAAATCATGCATACATACACCAAGGTAACTTGATAGTGTGAGACAAGCTTCCTTCGATCACCAATCCCAATATGCTCTATGCTAGATAATCTAAAAGGAAGAGAAAAAGGAAAGAGAATAAGCTACAAGTAGCTTAGTAAGCCATAGGTAAATCAATAGCAAAACACACATAATTAGTTAAGACATCATATTTCCACATAGCAAAAACGCAACATTCATATACTTACTTATACACATCCTTACCAAGTGTCCAAATATAGGCATTTACACATATATCATGTTTAGTTCATTTTCAATTGCTTAACCTGCACAAATACTTCACATAACTAAATTTAATTCCCGTTAAACAATCGGAACAGAAACGGATATACAGAGGTTAGCACTAAAGTGCCTTACAGAAATATGGCCAAAGCCAGTTCAGAAATATGGCAAAAGCCATCAGAATATGTAGCCGAAGCTACCTCAGATCACAGATACACAGATGTAATCCACGGGTCTGCTCACATAAGCTGACAGGTGACTACAACAAATGCTAGTGCACCCAGCACCCGGGATACGGAATCAGACAGAATCAGAACCCTCAAGTGACATGTCACTAATATCCGGAGTTATTCTTACAGTTCAAACGGGATTTACAAGAATGTTCACAAATATACAAATGTCATAATTCCAAATTTCATATCCATAACTTTTCATTCAAAATTCATCAAATAAACAACAATGAAATGCATATGCCGTAATTTACTTATGACTTACCTTGTTAACAAAACGACTAAATCTCGAATTAGTCGACTACTTTTTCTTTTCCGCGATCTCGATCGCTTTCTCTTCTTTCTTGATCTAAATAAACACATTTAACACATTTTATCAATTTCATACTCAAATTCCGTCACAATTCGGACTTTTGGCAAAAATGACCATTTTTCCTCTAGTCTCGTAAACTCAATTACATTCTATCTTCTTGCATTTTAGACTTAGCTAAATCCTTTTTAACAAAAACAATCCAAGAATCATACATTTTCATATACTTATGAGCAAATTTCCACTTTTCTCAATTTAGTCCTCTAGAGACGTTTTTATCGAAAACTATTCAGAAAAACCCGTAATTAACACCTCAAAGACTCATTTTCTACCATTACTCATCTAATTACAAATATATCACAACTGGGTGTATTTTTAGAACTCAAAATCTTTTCAATTAAATGACAAAATCATAAAATTCAAGCTTAGAGATACTCAAAAATACGAAAATAATCGAAAACGGGGCTCAAATGCACTTACAATTTACTTGGCAAAGCTCAAAACCCCTTTGGCTATGGAGGAGAGAAAATCGGCAGACAATAGAGAAGAAGATGAACACTTTTCATCTTTTTCTCATCTTTTTATTTGTCTTTAAACCATTTGGACAAAAATGCCCCTAACCATGTTACACATAAAATTTTCTAGAATTACCCTTTTGTGTCCATGCCACCAACTCATGGTCTAATTGCCATTTAAAGACCTATAGTGCAAACTCCCATTTCAATTAGGTACTTACACACTAGAACTCACATTTTGCTTTTTATCAATTTAGTCCAGAAATAAAATTAAGCACTAATTAACAAATTTTCTAAACGAATTTCACACAAAGCATACTTAATAGATCGGAAAACATAAAATTTTCAGAACTTAACTATTTTAATCCGGATTTGTGGTTGCGAAACCACTGTTCTGATTTGGCCCTGTTTGGGCTGTCTCATGTCTAGCTATGGATATGACACTTATGTATGTGAAATCCGTGTATCCGAGTTATATTCCGATGAGTTCAATAGGTAGATTTTTAAATGAATAATGAGAACGCCTAAACGAAAGAAGTATGTTGGAAAGTATGGTGAAAGAGAAAGTTGGACAGGTATGAGCCTAAATCTCGAGTTGAGAACTTGGTAAGACAAGATTGTGGTAAGATAGCAAGTATACTTGTAACATGAATGTCTTAGTGATATTAATGCAATTGATTTTAATGTTGAATTGCATGATTATGTTACTTGTTATTTGCATGTGAATTTACTAAGAATTTATGCTTACTCCCTTCTTTTCATTCATTGAAGTTTTGACAAGCTAGCTTGGAAATCGGGAAGGGTCGAAGGAACGATCACACTATCCGGGACAATTTGGTATAATGGCTTGTATTTTGAATATGGCATGTATATCATTATAATCATTTTGTGCGAATAACCTTATGATATGGTGATCGTTTGATAAGGAGATGCTCAGAAATGATTAGCCATTGGAATGGCCAATCTAGATCATATTTGGTGTCATGTATGTTTAATGTGCTACTTAGTCCATGAAAATCCATAAAAAGGTGAACTTTGTTATAAAACAGAATTTTTCAACAGCAGTGACGTGAGTTTGAAAAATCACTAAAAATATTAGAGATAGAATTAGGTGGTGAATAAAATATGAAACTGAATCTTATTGTGTCTATTTTCATATGAAAGAAACGAAACAGGTAAAGGAGTTTTATTTTAGGAGATATTCTAGTTTTGGTGGAACGGGATGAAAGCGATTTCTGAATCCCCTGTTCTAATTTTAGAATTTCACTAAAACTTGTACAAATATAATTAGGAGTCACAATTTATATGCCCAGATTCCTAATTGAGTCTAGTTTTAGGATAAATAAATGGCATAGTCATTCAAATTTTGTACAGGGAGAAACGTGATTCGTAGTGAACAGAGGTCAAAGTAGTCGAACACTGAAACAGGAGAAATTTTAACTAATAAACTATACTAATTGGCCCAACCAAAAATTCTATAAAAAAATTAGTAGATATATATATGAGTCTAGTTTCAGGGAAAATTTACGAATCTTAATTTTGAGTATTGGAACTCGAGATATGAATTTTTTAGCAATTGTGACGCAGATGAACAGCTTATTACAAAAGTTAGAATAAATGATTTAGAGTTCTTTAAGTGATAAATTAAGTTTAGTAACACCTCAAGCTCGACTCCGGCGACGGTCTCAGGTAAGAGGTCATTACATCGGGGGTATAGGTTAAGGAATTGGGGGAGTTGGGGGAGGTTGTGCATTCAGGTTCGTACGAACGAACTCAGTATACCAAGCGCTCATCATCTGGAGAAAGGCCTCCCGACCCCTTTCTCCTCTTTCTTGACCAACAGTGGGAGGTGGATTTTCAGTCGGCACTGCCCCTTCAGCCGGAGCTGGTGCATTACTCTCGACATCATCAGCCATAGCTGGATCGGGATCCATTTACTATAAAAAAATCATTTAAAAGGTCAGAAGTCGTCACACTATCACAATATTTATATATGGCATGTATAACAAAACTCGTACATACAACACGTTAATCCGAGAACCGACTAAACCTGCTTTGATACCACCAAATGTAACGCCCTCTTACCCGAGACCGTCACCGGAGTCGAGCTTGAGGTGTTTCTAAACTTAATTTATCATTTAAACAACTTTAAACCATTTATTTTAACTTTCGGAATAAGCTATCCTTCTACGTCATGGTCGCAAAAAAAAAATCATATCTTTAGTTACAAAACTCAAAATTTAGATCCGTAAATTTTTACTGAAACTAGACTCATATATCTATCTACAAATTGTTTTCTAGAATTTTTGGTTGAGCCAATTAACACAGTTTATTAGTTAAATTTTCCCCTATTTCAGTGTTCGACTGCTCTAACCTATGTTCACTACGAATCACTTTTCTCTCTCTACAAAGCTCAAATGACTATGCTGTTTGCTTCTCCTAAAAGTAAACTCAATAAGGAATCTACAAATATATAGTATGACTCTTGATTGTTTTTGTACAATTTTTATTGAATTTCTAAAGTCAGAACAGGGGATTCAGAAATTGCTCTGACCCTGAATATCTCATAAAACACAACTCTTTTACCTATTTCGTTTATTCCATACGAAAATAGACACAATAAGCTTCAATTTCATATTTTATTCACCACCTAATCTTATCTCTACTATTTTTTAGTGATTTTTCAAACTCACATAATTGCTGTTGAAAAATTCAGTTTTATAACAAAGATCATCTTCCTATGGCATTTTATGGACTAAGTAACACATTAAACATACATGACACCAAATATAATCAAGATTGGCCATTCCAATGGCTAATCATTTCCAAGCATTTTCTTATCAAACCATCACCATATCATAAGATTATTTACACAAAATGATTAGATTGCTATACTGCCATACATCAAAATACACAAGCCATTGTACCAAATTCTTCCTTGGATAGTGTGATCGTTCCTTCGACCCTTCCCGGCTTCCAAGCTAGCTTGTCAAAACTACAATGAATGGAAAGGAGGGAGTAAGCATAAATGCTTAGTAAATTCATATGTAAATAACAAATAACATAATTATGAAATTCAACATAACATCGATTGCAATAGCATCACTAAAACATTCATGGCACAAGAACATTAGCTATCTTACCACAGTATCGTTCTACCAAGTTCTCAACCCAAAGTTTAAGGTCATACCTGTCCAATTTCTCTTTCACAATACGTTTCAACATACCTCATTTGTTTAGGCGCTCTCATTATTAATTTATCAATCTACCCGTTGAACACATAGGAATATAACTCAGATACACAAATCATATACTCATAAGTGTCATATTCGTAGCCAAGCTTCCATGTAACCCGCCCATAAACAAACTCGGACTTAACTCAACGAGCTCGGGCGTTCGCATCCATAAGTGAACTCGAACTCAACTCAACGAGCTCGGGTGCCTAATTACATCTCGCGAACTCGGACTCAACTCAACGAGTTCAGAACTCAACCATCCTAGTGACATGTCACTTGTATCCTAATCTATTCCCAAGGTTCAAACGGGATTTTCCTCAAACACACATTTTTTGGTCATCCTCCTTGGAACGTCGGGACCAATACTCGCTAGCATTTCATGCTTATCAAGCTAGTCACGTACTTTGCATATCAGCAAATAATATTTCACACGGCATAATATTTCATGATAATAAGCATCATATCATACAAATAACATCAAATCACTTAAAATAACAATTATGTTATCTTATTTACACATGAACTTACCTCGAAACCAAAATATCAATAATCGAGCCTATTCCTCGTAAACTTTGTTTCTCCCTCGATCACGACTTGAATCTCGTTTCTCTTGATCTAAAATAACACATTTAGCTCATTTAATACTCACATTTATCAAAGCAGTCCTTGACCCTAACTTTGTCAAAATTACGAATTTTCCCCTAAAACTAAGATCATCTTCCTATGGCATTTTATGGACTAAGTAACACATTAAACATACATGACACCAAATATAATCAAGATTGGCCATTCTAATGGCTAATCATTTCCAAGCATTTTCTTATCAAACCATCACCATATCATAAGATTATTTACACAAAATGATTAGATTGCTATACTGCCATACATCAAAATACACAAGCCATTGTACCAAATTCTTCCTTGGATAGTGTGATCGTTCCTTCAACCCTTCCCGACTTCCAAGCTGGCTTGTCAAAACTACAATGAATGGAAAGGAGTGAGTAAGCATAAATGCTTAGTAAATTCATATGTAAATAACAAATAACATAATTATGAAATTCAACATAACATCGATTGCAATAGCATCACTAAAACGTTCATGGCACAAGAACATTAGCTATCTTACCACAGTATCGTTCTACCAAGTTCTCAACCCAAAGTTTAAGGTCATACCTGTCCAATTTCTCTTTCACAATATGTTTCACATACCTCGTTTGTTTAGGCGCTCTCATTAGTCATTTATCAATCTACCCATTGAACACATAGGAATATAACTCGGATACACAAATCATATACTCATAAGTGTCATATTCGTAGCCAAGCTTCCATGTAACCCGCCCATAAACAAACTCGACTTAACTCAACGAGCTCGGGCGTTCGCATCCATAAGTGAACTCGGACTCAACTCAACGAGCTCGGATGCCTAGTTACATCTCGCGAACTCGGACTCAACTCAACGAGTTCGGAACTCAACCATCCTAGTGACATGTCACTTGTATCCTAATCTATTCCCAAGGTTGAAATGGGATTTTCCTAAAACACACATTTTTTGGTCATCCTCCTCGGAATGTCGGGACCAATACTCACTAGCATTTCATGCTTATCAAGCTAGTCACATACTTTGCATATCAACAAATAATATTTGACGAGGCATAATATTTCATGATAATAAGCATTATATCATACAAATAACATTAAATCACTTAAAATAACAATTATGTTATCTTATTTACACATGAACTTACCTCGGTACCAAAATATAAATAATCGAGCCTATTCCTCGTAAACTTTGTTTTTCACTCGATCACGACTTGAATCTCGTTTCTCTTGATCTAAAATAACACATTTAGCTCATTTAATACTCACATTTATCAAAGCAGTCCTTGACCCTAACTTTGTCAAAATTATGAATTTGCCCCTAAAACTAAGATCATCTTCCTATGGCATTTTATGGACTAAGTAACACATTAAACATACATGACACCAAATATAATCAAGATTGGCCATTCCAATGGCTAATCATTTCCAAGCATTTTCTTATCAAACCATCACCATATCATAATATTATTTACACAAAATGATTAGATTGCTATACTGCCATACATCAAAATACACAAGCCATTGTACCAAATTCTTCCTTGGATAGTGTGATCGTTCCTTCGACCCTTCTCGACTTCCAAGCTGGCTTGTCAAAACTACAATGAATGGAAAGGAGGGAGTAAGCATAAATGCTTAGTAAATTCATATGTAAATAACAAATAACATAATTATGAAATTCAACATAACATCGATTGCAATAGCATCACTAAAACATTCATGGCACAAGAACATTAGCTATCTTACCACAGTATCGTTCTACCAAGTTCTCAACCCAAAGTTTAAGGTCATACCTGTCCAATTTCTCTTTCACAATATGTTTCACATACCTCGTTTGTTTAGGCGCTCTCATTAGTCATTTATCAATCTACCCATTGAACACATAGGAATATAACTCGGATACACAAATCATATACTCATAAGTGTCATATTCGTAGCCAAGCTTCCATGTAACCCGCCCATAAACAAACTCGGACTTAACTCAACGAGCTCAGGCGTTCGCATCCATAAGTGAACTCGGACTCAACTCAACGAGCTCGGATGCCTAGTTACATCTCGCGAACTCAGACTCAACTCAACGAGTTCGGAACTCAACCATCCTAGTGACATGTCACTTGTATCCTAATCTATTCCCAAGGTTCAAACGAGATTTTCCTAAAACACACATTTGTTGGTCATCCTCCTCGGAATGTCGGGACCAATACTCGCTAGCATTTCACGCTTATCAAGCTAGTCTCATACTTTTCCTATCAACAAATAATATTTCACAAGGCATAATATTTCATGATAATAAGCATCATATCATACAAATAACATTAAATCACTTAAAATAACAATTATTTTATCTTATTTACACATGAACTTACCTCGGTACCAAAATATCAATAATCGATCCTATTCCTCGTAATCTTTATTTTTCCCTCGATCACGACTTGAATCTCATTTCTCTTGATCTAAAACAACACATTTAGCTCATTTAATACTCACATTTATCAAAGCAGTCCTTGACCCTAACTTTGTCAAAATTTTGAATTTGCCCCTAAACTTTTACATATTTACACTTTTGACCCAAGGCTCGGAAATTAAACTTTATCCCAAATTCTTAGGTTTTAAGACATGCTGATCATTTATTTACTAACAGCAACCCCAAATTCCAACTATAACGTGCACTTATGAACAATAGGTATTTTTACCGATTAAGCTATTTTACTCGTTTTTACTCAAAACCGAGTAGCACAAGTTGTCTAACATAATCTGAAACCTCATATTCTATCATAAAAAATCAAAATAAACACTTTTCACCTATGGGTATTTTTCCAAATATGAACCCTAGCTTAAATTATTGCTAGCATAAGCTTTATCGAGCTACCGGGATCACAAAAATATAAAAATCATTAAAAACGGGGCTTGGATGCACTTACTATGAAGCTTGAAAGTTGAAGAAACCCTAGCTATGGAGAGAGGTGATATGCGGCCAAGGTTGAAGAAGATGATAACAATTTTGTTATCTTTTTCCCTTTTAATTCATGTTAATAACCAAATGACCAAAATGCCCTTAATGTCTTTTTTTGAAAATTTTCATGTACAAGCCCATTTTTGTCCAAAATTTTAGAAATTGGTAAAATTGCTATTTAAGACCTCCTAATTAATATTCCAAAGCAATTTCATATTAAATGCATCTAGAATACAAGTTTTGCAACTTATTCAATTTAGTCCCTAATTTCAAATTAAACACTTTATGCATAGAATCTCTTCACGAAATTTTCACACCATCAAGCAATCATATCATAAACATCAAAATAATTATAAAATAATTATTTCTATCTCGAATTTGTGGTCACGAAACCACTATTTCGATTAGGCCCTAATTCGGGACATTACATGGGACATGACACTAGCCTCATTATTTGTCGGTGCAAGACTATGTCTGGGACATGGCATCAACATCAAGATGGAGGAACCACTATAAGACCATGTCTGGGACGTGGCATCAGTTTGACATGTACTAGTATAAGACCATGTCTGGGACATGGCATCGGCACAAACCAAGGAGAGCAAGTGTAAGACCATGTTTAGGATAAGGCATCGGCCTCGATACGAGAGAGACAGTGTAAGACCATGTTTGGGACATGGCATCGGCCTTGACATATGAGCTAGTGTAAGACCATGTCTAGGACATGGATACCCTATGTTGGTAACTCATTGAATATCCTTTCGTATTCTAAATAGTTCAACAAAAATACTTAAAGATAATGTTAAGTTGAGAGATATTGTAATGATTTTTGCAAATGGTGCAGTTTCCTAAGCGCAATGCATAAAATGTGAGCTCACTAGCATGTTCTATAATTAATAATGGATGAAAATGGGTAAGTCAAGTTGTGTTTATTCTTTGTATCATGCATAGATCATGATGTGTTAAGAGTACGACTTACATGATAACCATGTCGTATTTTATTTACTTATGACTTACTAAGCTTTATACTTACCCCTCTCCTTTCCATTTTCTTATAGTGCCACCTAAATAGCTCGAGGATCAATAAACATTGGAGTCATTGCTCACACTATCCATTGAAGCACTTGGTATAGTTAGTTTAAATCTTTTTGAATATGGCATGTATAGGACTCTATTCTTTTGTCAAGTGTCATATTACTTTGGGCCAAATATGTTGGCTTGTCTTAGAAATTGATTCTTTTGTGTAATGCCATGAATGATGGCTAATATGGGAAGTTAATATATAGAAATGATGATGTTATTCATGAATGTGTGTGCTGAGAGTGGAATTATGCATACTTGGTTGGATTGATTTATATGAATATGTTGGGATGCCAATTTATGGCTATTGGTTGAGCATAAAAGTTTTGGTATGATGGAGTATGCATTTAGTCTTACTTCAGGGTGGCAAAGAGGCTTGGTAGATAACCTATTTTTGTCCACACGAGTAGACATGTTAAGATGTTGTGTTCTCGAATTCCAAGGTAGTTGGGAGAAGTACTTACCATTAGTTGAATTCGCCTACAACAACAGTTATCAGTCAAGTCTTAAGATGGCGCCTTATGAGGCTTTGTATGGGAGTAAGTGCAGAACGCCCTTATATTGGTTAGAACTTAAAAATAATTAGATGCGCGGGGTTGATTTGGTCAAAGAGACCAAAGAAAAGGTTAAGGTAATTCGAGATTGCTTGAAAGCCACCTCGGATAGATAAAAATCCTACGTGGATTTGAAAAGAAAAGAGTTTGAGTTTCAAGTCGGGGATAAAGTATTCTTGAAAGTTTCCCCGTGGAAGAAAGTCCTTCGCTTTGGTAGAAAAGGAAAGTTAAGTCTACAGTTTATTGGACCTTATAAGGTGACCAAGAGAATTGGGCCGGTAGCTTACCGATTAGCCTTGCCATCTGAGCTATAAAAGGTTCACGACATTTTCCATGTATCCATGTTGCGCTGCTATCGCTCAGACCCCTCACACGTGATTTCACTGGAAGAGATAGAGATAAGTTCAGATATGACCTATGGTGAAGAGCCCGTTAAGATTTTGGCTCGGGAGGTCCAGGAATTGAGAAACAAGAGCATAGCATTAGTGAAGGTGTTATGGCATTGACATAGAGCCAAGGAAGCTACATGGGAACCAGAGGAAACGATGAAAGATCAGTACCCGAACCTCTTTAATGGTAAGATTTTCAGGGACGAAAATCCCTAATGGGGAGAATTGCAACAGCGCGAATTTGGGCTTAGTCGGATAAGTGATTTTGGAATCACTTACCCAAGGTTAGAGAAATTTATTTTAGCATTATTTTATCTGTTATAGTATTGTTATAAGGGTGCATGAAAATTTTGATGAATTAATTTGCGCAATTACAGGCTAATCACGAAAAAGGACTAAATCACATAAGGGGCAAAAGTTGTGATTTGTTAGTAAATTGTGTTAAATAGTTAGAGAACTAGAATTGGGGGTTTTCAAAGTGCAAATAAGCCATTAAATGAGGCATGGGCGGCCATAGGGACAAAGAAACAAGAAAAGTCAAATTTTGGTGGTATCAGGTGACCAATTTGACTAGTAATAAAATAAAAAAATGGTAGCTTCATCTTTTTCAATTCTCCTTCTTACTTGACGAAAATAGTAGCCATTTTTTGGGTTTTTGGAGCTCAAACTTTCATCCACTTAGCTCATTTCCAAGTAAGTGATTTTCAAGACTGTTTTGGATGATTTTTACATTTTTTGGACCATTGTAGCATGGGCTATCTATTGAGGGGACTAATTTGCAAAATGATTGAAAGTTTAAAGATTCACCATGAATGTATAAGTGTTGTATATTGGATTTTTATGGAAGAAAATGAGTCATTGTTGTTAAATAAACAACTTTTGTAAAAGAGTATTCATGGAAAACACCTAAATTTGTCTTAGTTGTAAAGTTGTAAAATAAAAAGTAAGTGTATGAAATAATAGGAATTTTATGTTGCCATGAGATGGAAAAGAGTATGGTTAGGCTTGGTGAATAAGGAAATTTGATAAAAATCAATTTTCGAGCCTAGGGGTAAAATGGTCATTTTGCCAACGTCTAGGGGCAAAATGGTCATTCTGCCAAAAATTGTATTTTTGACTTGTTAGATTAAATTAGTAATTAAATTAGTGAATTTTTATTATTATAGATCAAGATTTACAAAATCCGAGCCTGGACAGGGGGAAGGCCAAGCAAATCGACTAATCCGAGTAGTCACCTCCATTTTGTATATCGAGGTAAGTTGTAGGTAAATGATGCAAGTTTTTAATTTTTATGCATGAAATCATTGTTTCATCATAAGAAAATGCCTTGTGGATTGAGCTATGTTTGAGAATGGTTATTTGAGCATGAATTGTCGAATAATGATGTTTAGTCATGAAAAGATGAGAAATATGCATTACAGCACGATTGAACTTTGAGAATAGATTGGATAATCATGTCGTGATACTAGGGTTGATACGAGAGCTAGAGTAAGACCATGTCTAGGACATGGCATCGGCCTCGTTATGTATCGATGTAAGACCATGTCTGGGACATGGCATCGACATCAAGATGGAGGAACCAGTGTAAGACCATGTCTGGGACATGGCGTTGGTTCGACATGTACTAGTGTAAGACCATGCCTGGGACATGACATCGGTACAAACCGAGGAGCTCTAGTGTAAGACCATGTCTGGGACATGGCATCGGCCTCGATTCAAGAGAGTCAATGTAATACCATGTTTGGGACATGGCATCGGCTCGAGATGTATGCCAGTGTAAGACCATGTCTGGGAGATGGCATCGGCAATGAGATGAGAGCTAGTGTAAGACCAAGTCTGCGACATGGCATCGGCCTCGACATGTGAGCTAGTGTAAGACCATGTCTAGGACATGGCATTGGCTCGATACCCTATGTTGGTGACGCATTGAATATCTTTTCATATTCTAAATAGTTTAACGGGAAAACTTAAAGATAATGTTAAGTTGAGAGATATTGTGATGATTTTTGCAAGTGTTGCAGGTGCCTAAGTGCAATGCATAAAACGTGAGCTCACTAGCATGTTATATAATTAGAAATGGATGAAAACGAGTAAGTCAAGTTGTGTTTATTCTTTGTATCGTGCATAGATCATGATGTGTTGAGAGTACGACTTAAATGATAACTATGTTGTCTTTTATTTACTTATGATTTAATAATTTTTATGCTTACCCCTCTCCTTTCCATTTTCTTATAGTGCCACCTAAATAGCTCGAGGATCAACGAACGTCGTAGTCATCACTCGCACTATCCATTAAAGCACTTTGTATAGTTAGTTTAAATCTTTTTGAATATGGCATGTATAGGACTCTAGTCTTTTATCAAGTGTCATATTACTCTGGGCCAAATCTGTTGGCTTGTCTTAGAAATTGTTTCTTTTGTGTAATGCCATGAACGATGGCTAATATGGGAAGTTAATATATGGAAATGATGATGTTATTCATGAATGTGTATGCTAAGAGTCGAATTATGCATACTTGGTTAGATTGATTTATATGAATATGTTGGGATGCCAATTTATGGCTATTGGTTGAGCATAAAAGTTTTGGTATGATGGAGTATGCATTTAAACTTGCTTCAGGGTGGCAAAGAGGCTTGGTCGATAACCTATTTTTGTCCACGTGAGTAGACTCATGGGCGTGCGTCTAGGCCGTATCTGAAACACAGTCTGCCCTATGGGCCTGTAGTTAGGCCGTATGTCCCTTGCACCTTGAAAGTTTTTGAATTAAATGCTCAGTAGTAAACACACGGGCTGAGACACAACCGTGTGTCTCAACCGTGTGGAGAGCTCGATCCAGCACACGGGCATATGCCACGACCGTGTGATTACTGACGTCAGAAAGAGATTGTCAAGGTTGTTGCACACGGGCTGCGACATGGGTGTGTCATGGCCGTGTGAGGGACATGGGCTGGTCACACGGGCATGTGCCAAGCCATGTGAAAACCCTATAGGTTCGATGTTAGAAATTAAATCCATACGGACAAGGGGAACAGATGTGTGCCCTAGGTGCTTAGGCTGTGTGAGGCACATGGGCCATCAGCACGGTCATGTCAAAAGGCTACATGGGCATGTTGCCCTCCCACACGGACTTGGGGCCTATTTTTAGTAGATTTCTTGAAAGTTTCCTAAGTACCCGAAACAGTCCTGGATTGTTTCCAGACCTTGTTTTAGGCCTCATACCCTGTCCCGGCGTTGGATACGGGTAAGGGGTGTTACAGTTCAAGTATATCTTCATGAAGCAGTTAACGAAAAAGATGGAAAAACTGGGTCTACTTTCAAATTCAATGGCCACTGACTAAAGCATTACTTTGGAGCTCCTACACTTCATGATAAAACTTCTATCATTTTTTCCAACTGATTAATATTTCCCTCCTACATTGTTTATTCAATTATTTTATTTTATTTTTCATCTCTTTGTTTCAGCTGATTTAATAAATTTAATTAACTTTTATTTTCTTTTTGTTGCAGGTACGTTGTATCCAAGGTTTGCAGGCCTCAACCTACTCATTCTATTAGCTACTTTTTAGTTTAATAAATTTACTTAGTATTTCAATTTTTCCCACTTAATCATTTACTTTTGCTTATGACAAACCATGATTAAGGCCCAATATTATCACCCACGTCACGGATTCTTTTTCCTCAAGTTTTTACCCTAGCCAATTCAATTTCCACTTCACTGTTACCTTCACTTTATTTCTCTATTATCTGTACTCTTTGTTTTAATCCTAGGCTTTTAAATGTCTCAAAATTTTCAATCTTATAGTTACCATCTTCTGTGAAATGGCTCGTCAAGCACCATCTACTTCTACTGTTGCCCAACCGCATACATTCTTCAGTAAGACAATGAAGACCACATACCACCAAAACATCTCTAAGCACCCTTTGTGCATGGACAAAGGATTCCTTTTTCAAAATGCCCATTTTATGGGCTATACTAAAGCCATTTCTTTAGTCATAGAGTAACTTGGATCGCAGATTTTCTGTCTCCATCCTGACAATGTTTTCCATCAAATGGTAAATGAGTTATATGCTCACCTTAGTTCCCTTGAAAATGCCTTTATATATGTGCAGGGTGCCTCAGTACTGTTTGATGTTGACTCGATAAATGCACACTACAGGTTGTCTAATGGTCTAGATGAACACACTAATTTTGTCAAGACAATGATGGTAGAAAAGTTAAATCACGTGCTCACTGATGTTTGTGTTGAGGGCACAAAAATGGATGATCTCTAGGAATGATTATTACACTATTGACAGGGTAACCTTGAAACCCCACTGTAGGGTTTGGTATCATTTCCACAAAAATCATCTCATTCCATCCACCACCAATTCCACAATCTCAAAGGATCGTCTGCTGCTACTCCACTAGATTATGGTGGGAATAAGGATAAATGTTGGGAACATTATCTTTCGAGAGGTCCACTGATGTGCTTAGAAAAACACTGGTACGTTGAAGTTTTCGTTGCTTATATCTGCACTCTATCAGAAGGTCAAAGTTCTTCTTGAAGTTAATAAAGACCGAACCCCTAACAAAGGTGCTATCACTAAGCATATTACTCTAAATTTTTTTGGTGAGGAACTGCCACGACATCGAGATCCTTCCTTGACATCTTCTCCACCCTGGTTCAATGATGCCGCTCCATCAACATCTACAACTGTATTTGAACAGAATGTGGTCGAGACTTTACAGGTCTTGCAGTAACAATTTTAGAAACTAGAAAAACAATAGCAAACAATGGCCATTGATCTCAACAAGGTTCAACAAGAAATGGTCATATTTTGGGGATATGTTAGACGCATGGACAAAGCTATTAAGAAGTCTCTTCAAAAGAACTTTACTCATCCAATGCCTACATTCCCTATTTTTCCTAAGGAGTTGTTGCTAGAGCCTGAGGAGGATAATGGCAAGGGTGAAGAATCTACTACGGAGAAGCAGACTATCGAACAAGAAAGAGAAGCAGAGAAAACTGAATCTATCCATGTTGAATCTGAGAAGGAAGATGAAGATGTAACACAAGCTACTGCACCTACAGACACCATAACCACCACACAGAGACTTAAAGCACCTATGGTTGTACAAGAATGTGCAGTTCATCATCTAATTGATGGACTTACGAAATCAGATTCTGATTATAAGGAAGAGGTGCCTATTAATCAGCTTAAAAAGAAACGTTACAAGACAATTACTGGAAAAGTAGTCCCAGTTGATAGTGGTGAAATAGAGAGGCAAATGCATTACAAATTGCAACCAAGAAGTCTGCCAAAACCAAATTAAGAGTAACAAATATTCTATCCAAGCTTTTATTTCTAATTCATGCATTCACTTTTGTTTGTCATTGTATTTCCATATTTGTATATATGTGTTTGGTTTTTTGACATTTTTCAAAATTTATTTATTTTATTGCATTGAAGATAGTGCATCCCTTAGGTTTGGAGGTGTGTTGTGCATATAGGTTGCATTAGATATATATATATTAATATTTTTTTTTGTATTGTCATTTATTTTGCCATGACATACAATTGTTAAATATTTGCCAAACTTTTCTAAGTATATTTTTGTCTATGATGTTCGATAAGGACAATAACTCTTCGATAAATTTAGAAAATTATAATAATTGATTAGGTATGTTTAGCTTAGGATAGCTATTTGAAATTTGATCCCTAAGAGTAGAACACCCTAATTATAGTTACAATTAGTCTATAGTAGGTTTCTTTTAATCTACTTAGAAATTCTTGAGCCTAAGATCAGTAAATTAGTAATGTGTAATAACAAATACCACGACAAATCTATTAGTAAATTAAAAGGAAAATTAAAAAGATGCTATGGAGCACTCCAATGTTTGAAATTGTTGAGTAGGTCACTAATACTCTGTTTGCTCCATTGTATTATTCATAAAGAAAAAGCAAGATAAAATAAGAGTATGTAAAAAGAAAAAGAAAAAACAGTTTAGGGGCACTCCACTATAATACTAGGCTGAACAAGTAAGAGGGTAGTTGTTTGCTTCATCTATCTTTTTAGCCAAAAGCCTTAGCTTCATGAGTGACTTCCATTCAAATTATGGTGTGATGTAATTCTTGGCAATCTAGTGCATTCTCCATTGAGGTTGTCAAGTAAAGAAATCATGTGACAAGATAAATTTCCTAGAAAAATACATAACTAAAGTATATAATAACATATTAATTATGAGTAGAGACATTGACCTTTAGTGGAAAGATAAACTAAGTACATTAAGAGGTAATTGTTATAACCAAAATTGCATAAATATTTAGGAAATTTTAGTTTTAGGTAAAATTTTCTATACTTCATATGCTAAAAAAAACCTATAAAATTTGAATCAATTTTCTCAGATAGAAGACTACTGAGAATGAAGATATAAAATATACTTCTGATAGTTTAGCAGTGCTGAGAATGAAGATATAAAATATACTTCTGATAGTTTAGCAGTATATGACATAAGTGTAATGTTATGGCAAACTCATGCATGACTGCATTCATGCATACTCATACATATTTGCTTGAGGACAAGCAATAATTCAGGTTTGGGCGTGTGATAACTCTTTAAAAGAGTATATTTTAGGCCTCTAAATTAAAGTATTTGCTTGTAATTAAGAAAATATGCTTGCATTTTAGACTTATTACTAGAACATTACATACTAAAGCTTGGATTGTGTTTTAATTGTAAATTTATGTTTTAATTACTAGAAATGTAACACCCCTTACCCGAGTCCAACACCAAGACGGGGTACAAGGCATTACCATACTTAATCATACTTGAACATATAAACTCGGGCTATAAAAACTCATTACTATTTAAAAACTTTCCATACATTCTCTTAGTATCCTTACCATGGGCCTGCGAGGCCTAAAACATACGTCAGGAGCAGTTTGAAACCAATCCGAGAACTTTCAGGCACTTAGAAATTTTTTGCTTGAAATAGGGCCACATGCCTGTATAAAGTGGGACACGCCCGTGTGCACAGGCCGTGTGGTCGCACAAGCCTTCGTCCCTATCCCGTGTCGAATTTATTTTCATTTCAAACCTATAGGGGTTTCTACACAGCCGAGCACACACCCGTACCTATGGCCCGTGTCCCTTACACGGCCTAGACACACCCGTGCTCTCAACCCGTGTAACTCTCTGACTTTTCTCAAAGAACAAATGGAATTCACATGGCCAAAGCACACGCATGTGTGCTCTACCCATGTGCGATACTAACTTAGCTCACTTCAGGTGAAGGGGACACAAGGTTTATTAATGTAACACCCCAAACCCGACCTAGAACTTAGGCTCGGGTCCAGCGTGTCACATCGAAGTGTTTTAGCGAAAACCTTATTTTCATTAAAAACCCTTCTAAAAGAAATTTCAAGTAAAATCTCAATTTGCATTTGCTTTTAAAACGAGGTGTATTCAAAAGCTAATTCTTTGTTATATATTAATAGTCACTAAATAAATTCCCTTTAACTGCGAAAGCTTATTTTAAAGACAACACGTAGTTTCAGAAAAACTTGAAATATGTCTAACAAGGAATAAACCCAAGTTCCATTTCTAAAATATAAGGCATAGTAATAATAATGGAATAATAATAACCAGAGGGGAGGCCTCATTACAATCCAAATAAAAATCATTAAAAATACTAGGAATTAAATAGAAGACTAAGTCAAAAACTTCTTACTAAGTGGCCACCTTCGAGTCCCTCTATCCATCGAACCGCCTATTGAGAATCACCTAAAAAAATGTAAAAAAGATGAGGGTGAGTTTACGAAAACTCAGTGCGTACGACCCTCATCAAACGAGCAGCATACAAACATTCAACTAGGCCTAAACCCTTATCACATAACAGTGGCCTTTGGGCTTTAGCCCAGAGTGGCCTCAGTTGGGTCTAAACCCATCTCATAGTAACATAATAATAATATGCATGCAATGCTGTGAAAACCCTCCCAAATAGTCCATCTGCTACACAACATCTCCGTCCAACCAAAACACTTCTGTGGGGATATCTAAATCGACCCACCTATCCGTTACACAGCAAGGGAAGCCTGGTTGCGGTACTACCTAACGTTGCAGCAAAGCTGCTAATCAAATATTGGGCTTAAAAAGCCATCGGTGGATCCACGGTCGTCAAGCAACCATGCGATCCTCATATACTTCCTCTGTTCCATAATTCCCAACCCATATGTAACCTAAACAAAATATAATATGAATGCAGCAATCATACATGTAACATAAATCCTACATTTAACACATAGGGGTATTCTCGTCATTTCTTACCCAGGGGTATTTTAGTAATTCTACCCTATAGGGGTATTTCAGTAATTCTATCCTACAGGGGTATTTCAGTAATCCTACCCTACAGGTCATTTCAGTAATTTCCTAGCAGTACGGGTTTTAATTTCGAACTTTGGCCCGTCAACATGTCCTCGTTGGCTAAAGTGAATAGACACTATGCACCAGGTAGGATTCCAGAGAATAGGAGGTGGGTCATTAAGACCGCTTAAGTACCAAGCTCTCCCTAGATCTAATCCTAGACATGCATATGCCTATTGCCACATTCTAACCTTATGACTTGTCCACAGACATATTTAATATATTAATTAAGTTTTATGCTCACTTAAGGAATTACTAGATCTAAAAGTCCATTAAAAACTAGGCCTAAAAGTACATTATAAAAACCCTAACAAGTCCACATGCTTTCATACGTGCATTTAGCCCATCAGGCTCAATTACAACTATCAGCCCATTAGGCCCAAATCTATGCCAAACCATACCACCTATTTAATCCGCTTGTCACTCATTACCAATTTAACAATTTTCGCTTATTTGGGCCCACGAGCCCATTAGGCCCATTTGGCCCATTCTGACCCAGTTGGCCAAAACGTGACCCAAGTCCATGAGATCGCTCATGGGGTCTCTGTTATCGTATTAATTACCCTCGTACGTGTGTTCGTGCACTCGCACGACTACCGTAGCCAAACTTTCAGCTTTTCAGCATTTTGGCTTTTTGGCATTTCAGGATTTGCCAATCTATATGTGTGTAGTGTGTGTACACCTTCGACTTTATCAAACTATCGAATCATATGGTAGAAGTACACACCTTATTATGAAGAGTACCAAATATTCATAATCGTCAGAACCTATATTCAAACATCGCATTTCATTAGTCACTACCCATTAATTCAAAATAAAACCACTACGCTTACTTACTGAAGGAAAAACTACACTTGCCTTGATCTACTGCGATTTGCCTATTTAATCTGTGGTCCGTTGTAACCCCTCTTCCGCATCCAGACAGAAAGTCCCAAACTGCTGACACCTTACGTCGCTTAAACTTGGGAATAGTGGTTATGTGTTCAAATCCCATTGTCACATTCGCCATCTCCTTACCACTAATATCCCATTTTCCTATCGGGATTTGGCCTTGAATCTCATGTACAAGATTGCTTATGGAAGATTCAACTAAAGAGAACCCAAGAGAGAAAGATTGAAACCAAAAATCGGTTTGGTCAATGCTTGAAGAATTAATAACGGCACAATAAGAATTTTGACAAAAAGGAGGGTGGAATTATTCGACTTTAGAGGGTTTGGAAAAGGTAACAAGAAGAAAAGAAAAAGATCAAATGTGCTTGTGTGAGGGTAACTACAGGATATTTGGTAAAGAAAATAAGGACTGACCTATTTGTCAAACTCTCCAAATGCCAAAAACCACAGTGAAAATTCGTAATACACCCTAAAAGACCCAAAAACGACACTCATTTACCCTCCTAAGCCGAATTTATACACTTCCCACTTCCCAAAACAGCACCAACTCTTCACATTTCTCAGCTCCTAACTTTTTTCCCTGATAACTCCCCATCTCATCCTAAATTTCCTCTAAGATAAGCTCCTTTATCCCTTCGTTAATTTTCTCTTATGAACACTTCCTTCAGAGTTCACATCTAATGCCACTACTAACCATCTAGAAGACAAAAATAAAATTCCTAAAAATACCAAGCCTAAAGCCCAATTCATCTAGGCCCAAAATTTGGGGCGTTACAATTAACACGCCCATGAGGCTGACCGTGTGTCACACACAGCCTAAGCACACGCCCGTGTGCCTACTCGTGTGGATAATTATAGGCTATTTTCCAAGCCCTTTGCCACCCTGAAACTTAACCAACCACAAGATCTAATTCAATATCGTACAATATGACATTTATAAGCATAAGGTACTCAAAACTTGAGGCATTCACATACCACCATTGCAACATTAATCATGCATTCTCCAACATTCATTCCTCCTATTTAATTGTGCAATTTCATACCAGCACAACTAGCATTCACTTTGCATAATTTAACTTAACAATATTAGCCCTTTTTCCAAAGGCCATTACAACATAACTTGAGTAATACCAATAGCCAACACATTTGGCTATTCAAAATGACACATACCAAAATGACAAAGTTTTCTATACATGCCATACTCAAAATAGCTAAACTAAACTATACCAAAATAAGAGGCTTGATAGTGTGACTTTGAGCTTCGACTTTTAATGACCCCAAGCTAACTTGGCAAGACTAAAAGGAAAAGGAAAGGAAAAAGGGAGTAAGCATAATTGCTTAGTAAGTTGCATGAAATAAAATAACAACATGAATCATGGAAATAAAATTCCAATAAAACATCATGAAATGTCATATAATTTGTTAATACGATAACATGGCTTACTCATGCTATTGCTTACCGACACATTCATAACATTTTGTATTCTTACTCATGCGTTTCTCATCATCATACTCAAATCGCTATGTGATCATTTTCTCGTAACTTAGTCATATACACTTGTATCACTCACCACAAAACTTTAGTCTATCGCTTTAAATTCATTAGCTTGAATACTCTTTCCGTTAAATTACTTAGAATACCGAAGGATACCCGATTATCATTCTCATGATAGGATGTCAATGCCATACCCCGGATATAGTCATACATGGGATCTCAAGTCGATGCTGAAGCCATATCCCAAATATGGTCTTACACGGGATCTTATATCGATGTCAATGCCATGTCCTAGACATGGTCTTACACAAGATCGAAAACTAATGCCGATGCCATGTGCCAGACATGGTCTTACATGGGATCTTTCTTAGATGTCGACGCCATGTCCCAAACATGGTTTTATAGAGGATCTAAGTCTTATTTCGGTGCCGACGCCATGTCCCAGACATGGTCTTATACAGGACCACATGTCGAAGCTAATGCCATGTCCCAGACATGGTCTTACATGGGATCTTGATTTGGTGCTGATGCCATGTCCCAAACATGGTATTACATGAAACCTACAATTTCTCAAGTTATGACTATGGTATCCCTCGTATTCCTTAACCTTTAACTGGATTTCTCCACTATAACTTCGTTTTTTTCTTGAATAAATTCCTATTCATCAAATTCATGGAAGTAGCTTAAATTCATAAAAAATTATCACAATAAATTTTCATAATGCATAAAGCTAATTTATTGCATACAACTTACCTCGGATCCAAAAAGCAAGTAAACGTTCGATTTAGTCCACCACCTTACTTTTTTCCCGATTTCGATCCGGGCTTCATGTTTCTTGATCTAAAATGAAAAATTAAGCTTATTTAATATTCACATTGGCTAAATAGCCCATAATTGACGTTTTGACAAAATTTATAATTTTGCCCCTAAACTTTTTGCTAATTTGCAAAGTGATCACTAGGCTCGTATAATGGAATGCACTTATTTTCTTGGTTACCCAAGCCTAGCCGAACTTCATTAGTGCTCATAATAGCCCCTATTTCTCATCAGTTCACACTTTTACTACACATTTTCCTACCTTACAATTTAGTCCCTATTAGAGATTTTCATGAAAAAATCACTTAGAAAGATGTTTACTACACTTTAAACTTTCATATTCTACCACTAGGCATCAAAATACTTGCATGTCATGCATGGGTATATTTTTGAACATAAAACCTAGCTCAAATTAGTGGTAGAAATAGCTAGATTACGCTACAAGGATTTCAAAAATACGAAGAGAATTAAAAATGAGGCTAAATTGCACTTACTTGTGAGCTTGAAAATGTCAAAACCCTAGCTATGGAGAGCCCTTAAGTTTCGACACCAAGAGGAAGAATATGGACAAGATTTTTGCTTTATTTTCCTTTTTTATTTCATTAACAAACCAAATAACCAAAATGCCCTTGTACTCTTTCTTTAGAAAATTTTCCTTCCATGGGCATTTTTGTCCATAATGCTAAAAATTGGTCTAATTGCTAAATAAGGACCTCTAATAATTTTTCTAATGCTATTTCATCCTAAAACTTCTAGAAACTCATATTTTACAATTTTTGCAATTTAGTCCTAAATGTAGCAGCCCGATTTTTTACCCTAGTTAGAATGGTGGTTTCGGGACCACGAATTTGAATTAGAAAAAAATATTATTTAAATTATTATCAGTGTTTATTCTATGTGAATTTACATCTGTGAGAATTTCATGATTTAATTTTGTCGTTTAGGTGTCCGATTAAATAAAAGGACTTAATCGCGTAAAGTGAAAAATAAGTGGTTATTTCTAAAAGGGGCTAATTTGCACTTGGCTTTTAAAGTAGAAGCCTTTATGGAATAAATAGCCCAATATTAATGTGTTGGACGGTAGTGGACATGTTATAAGTGATTTCATAATTTATTAATTAAGGTTATAAAAGTAAATTAATAATTAAATTATATATATGTTGTAACACCCCAAATCCAGCCTAGAAGTTAGGCTCGAATCTGGCATGTCACATTGAAGTGTTTTTACGAAAAACCTTGTTTTTCATTGAAAGCCCTTCTTAAGAAATTTGAGTAAAATTCTAGTTTAAAGTTGTTTTTCAAACGGCTTGTGTTAAAAAAATCAATCTGTCTTTCTATAAGTTAAAAATTATTTTTAGAAAGATCTTTTTTTGCGCGGAAGCTTAATTTTGAATAAAACCCTAAAAAATTTGAGATAAACTTAGGAGAAATAAAATAAAGTGTTCAATGTAACAAATAGTAGAGGTAAAGCCTTATTACATTCTGAAATCAAAATATTTAATAAATATAAAGAAAAATGAATAAAATAAAGCATCTTGCTAGCTGGCCACCTCCGAGTCCCTCCGTTCGTCGAACCGCCTACTAGGGATTTCCTAAGAAAATAAAAGTGGGGGTGAGTTTCGAAACTCAGTGTGCACAACCCTCAGCAATCATTAACATGCAAGCAATCAATTGGGCCTAAGCCCTAATCACAGTATCATCATAAATATATCACATATGCAATGTAGTAAAAACCCTCCCCAATAATCCATCCGCTACACAACATTTCCCGACCAACCTTATACACTTGTGGAGATTTCTAAATCGACCCACCCATCCACTACACAGCAATGGTAGCCCGGTTGCGGTACTACCTAACGTTGCAGCAAAGCTGCTAATCACATATTGGGCTTTAAAAGCCAACAGTGGATCCACGATCGTCAAACAACCATGCGATCCTCAAATTCTTCCTCCGTACCATAATTCCCACCCATATGCAACCTAAACAGAATATCATATGAATGCTGCAATCATACATGTAACATAAATCCTACATTTAACACATAGGGGTATTTTAGTCATTTTTGCTTCAATCATTTTTAAGTTTTATGGATTCAGTACCTACCTAGCCCGTTAACAAGTCCCCGTTGGCCAAAGTGAACAAGCACTATGCACCAGGTAGGATTCTAAAGAAGCGGATGTGGGTCATTGAGACCGCTTAAGTACCAAGCTTTTCCTAGATCCAATCCTAGACATGCATATACCCCTTACCACACTTCAACCTTATGACTTGTCCACGGTTGCATTTGTATTTTTAAGTTTTATGAATGCTTGGCAGTTAACAGATACTAAGCCCAACCTATATACAAAGCCCATTCTCAACCATATGGCCCATTAGGCCCGAATCACAATCGTATGGCCCATTAGGCCCAAATCCAATTCAAATCATGTAATATGCATGACTAACTCAATTCATATAACCAGATCAATAAATTTCACAAAACTTAGCCTCAGGGCCCACCGGGCCCATTTAGCCACTTTTGGCATTTCAGCTTTTCGGCATTGCCGATATCGTGTGTGTAGTGTTTGTACACACCTGGCGATAGAGCGTGCTATGATTTCCTCTTAGTCACGAACCTACAGTCGATATTACTTAACAATTAATCATAGGCTAAATGCAAACTTTATCTATAAAAATCTTGAAGCTTCACTGTAACCTTACCGTGTGCCAAACCTTAATAGCCCCTTTTCTTTATCACCAACCGAGATTAGACCCTAGATTTGTACCAACTTGATCATAAAACCCGAGTATTAAGTGACTGGCATCCAATCATGAGTCAAGACCAATACTATAACAACTAAAACAATACTCAAAACTGACTAAAAAGGGACTTTCGGCCATCCTTACCAACCCCTAACGTTACCTTAATTTCGAGAACATGATAGCCTAAATGAGGAATTTGGATCTTCCTGGCAAGCTCCTAGTTAACTTTGGAGTTTCAAGATCTAGCGAAAGTAGGTAATAAAAATCAAAGGAAGAAGGAAAAAGGACAAGGCTGAATGTAGAGGACAGCAATCGGTTTTATGTTTAAGAAAAAAGGGAGAAAAAAACAAGGAAGAGAATGAAAGAAGGTCTAGGGATATTTCAATAGGGATTCGGCTTTGACTAGAGAAGGAAGAAAAGAGGAAAAAAAATACAAATCGACACTTGAGGAAAAGATGAGAAATTTGGCATAAGCCTAGGATATCAAATTTGGCACATATTTATAACCTATAGCCTCAATTCCCAATTTAGCTCTATCACTTCCCCCTTCTCATCTCCTCATTTTTCTCCTTGATAACTCCCGAATCTATTTCCTAAATTTTCTCTTCTGGTTACCTCTCTAAGAGTCCAGCTTCACGCCACTATCAATCTTCTAGAAGCCTAAAATTAAACTCTAAAATAAATTTAATATTTTCCCTTTTAAGCTTGGACACAAACTCTACTATGGGCCTTCTAACACCTAAATAATATTTGCCTAAGACTATTAAGCACATATTCACATAAAAACCACACAAAAAAAGGAGTTCAAGATTTTTGGGGTGTTACATATTTTATAATAACATAAAACAAAACCATGTTTATTTCATCCATCTTTGACCGAAAACAAAAAAAAGAAGAGAAATAAGAAAGCTAAAGAGTTTCGGCCATGGCTTAGCAAAATTCAAGGTATTTTCTTACTTAGTTTTTGTTAATTTTGATATTTTTGTGATCCTTGTTTAATTATCTTTAAAGCCCATTTTGTAATTTTAGAAATGGTTGAGAGATTGAAATTCGGCTATGAATGGAAGTTTGTAAATCTTGTGTTGATGTTAGAAATTAAAATATAGATGTTAGATGTGTATATTTTGTGTTAGAACTTTATGTGATTTTTAAGCATAAAGGGATTAATTGTTAAATTAGTAAATTGAGTGGTTAAATTTCAAAATTTAACAACTAGGAGGACTCTTGTGAATTAGAGGTATATTCAGCCTAAGTGTATCATGGGTAAAATATATTTGCTGGATATTTTATGAAATTTGGACCAATTTGTTAAAGAGTAATTTGTAAAGGGCGAATGAGTAATTTACCTAGTTATGTGATTTTTTTGAGTGAATTAAATTGGTAATTAGTTAAATAAATTCAACTTACTTTTAATTAGCTCAAGATCAAGAGAGAGTGGACTTGGATCAGGGAAAAGCGAAGTTAGTCGAGTAGCTGACATAATCATACGAAATTTATCGAGGTAAGTTCTTAAGTCACTAAATGAGCTTATTTCAAGTAGAGATAAAATTATGAATTGAATTGAAATGTTGAGATGTATATGTGTTAGTACCGAATTATGAGATGATGTTAATGTACACTAGTTATGGTTTATACATGATTACAGATTGAGGATTTGATATTTGAGTTATGATATCCATGGCTAATGGTATTAGCCGAATTGAATTATTGGAGATGAACATGTCATTGCCGAATGTAAATTAAAATGTTGAATGGTTTATTTGTTGTATATTGAGGTAGTTGAAGGTAAATTATAATGTAAATAAGATATGTGCTATGTTTACCAAGTGAAGGATGAATGATAATGAAATTAATTGTTGTGTTCTAGCTATGGTACTTAAATGTGCCGTGTTTGATTTTGTATAGTTGAAATGTGGTAACTATGGTATTATTGAAAGTACCGATTGAATTATGAGGTGGAAAATTTATTAAATTGATACATAGATGGAATGTGCTGAATGTGAGTTGATTGGGAAGTGATTTATCCAAGTGTTTTAGTTAAAACAGACTTTACGTCTATTGTGCCGGTGTTGTGAATCGGGCTTAACGCCTAGCAGGCCTTGTGCCAGTGATTAAAATCGAGCAGAACGCCTAGCAGGCTTTAAGCCAGTGAACAGTATCAAGCTTTAAGCTTAAGAGGCCTAGTGCCTATGTGAATCAAATTGTTAAATTAGAATCAACAAGGTGAGTGATTTAGATTAACTAGTATCGAATTCGGGTGCGTTATATAGTTTCAAATTCTATTGCCAAAAGAGTGCATTTATGTAAATGAAATTGTCTATCACTGAACAATAGGCAAGATTTAAGCATTTGTGAATTAAGGTATTTGGTCATGTGATTATAGTTATTCGAATATGATTATAAACTAAGGATTTGAGACTTAATTTTTTTGATTGACTATGTTGTTTTGGTATATTGAATGAAAGGTGAACTTGGGATGATTTGGTATATTTTAATGAATGTGTTATATGAGACGAATAGATCAAGTATGTGTCGATAGATTATTTTCTGGATAATGCTTGCTGAAAATAGACTTTGTATCATACATATTGATATGTGAAGTATACAAGTGTGAGACGCAAGTATAAATTTGATAAGTAAAATTATGCGTATGAAATTAAGATAATGCAAAATACATACATATGTATGCTTATATAATTGTATATGGAATTTCCTTGAGATGAGAAAGTGAATATAGATCAATGAGAAATGTGGTTATACTTTAATGCATGCATATGAGCTTATTTCATGACAGCTATAGTTATGAGTTAAAGTGTGGAAGGACATGTGTTAATGTAATTTGACTTGAATAGTTGCAAGCTGTCCACCTAAAGTAGTCATCTATGTCATTCGGTCATGGTTGTTTAATTAAAGAATAGGCACATAAAATATATGCAAATCACGTGTTGAAATTTCATGATATGTTGGTTGTGTATTATGTTTTAAATTTTGAAAAATAAGTTGGTAATAATTGAAGTTGACCCTTTTGCTTAAAACTTACTAAGCTTAATTAGCTTATTGTGTATTTGCTTATTCTATTTTTAGAGATTTTGGAATTCAAGGTAAAAGCTTAGGAATCATCAGCATCTTGTCACACTATCGACTATTTTGGTATTTTATGTTTTAAGCTTAACTTATGGCATGTGTAGGCTGAATAACATTTTGTATGATACATTTTGTTCCTGTATATGTAAAAGCCATGCGAATATGGCTTGTCTATTTTGTTAAGTGCGGTTTTATGTTCTGATCACTTGTTGTGGATGTTATAATTATTTGAAGTTGAATGTTTAAGTTATGACTTGTTTTAAAATAAAATCTAGTTATATGTGTTCTTATGTACCTACCCGAATAGATGGTTATGGAATTAGTCTTACCTGTGTCATTTATTGCTTTGCAGGTTAGGTAATGAAAACATGATTAGGTTTGAATTGGTATGTTAATGTAATAATTAAAATAGTTGCAATGTATTATGCACATAGGTATATTTATAATATAATTATACAAGGTGAATTATGATTGATGTTTTAATTTATATGAGTTCTTGTGATGGCCCATAAGTGGTGAACTGTCCCGTAATACCTTGTAACTCACTCTGATGGTGTATATGGGTTATTAGGGTGTTACACTAAAGGACAAATTAATCACTATTTTATAAAAATTCCTTCATAAAATTTTCTCACTATCATGCAATCATGTCATAAACTCAAAAATAATCATGAAATATATTTTTCTACTTCAGATTTGTGGTCTCGAAACCACTATTTTGACTAGGCCCTAATTCAGGCTTTTACAAGAAAAGAGGTTTAGTTTAGTAGTCTTTGGTAGTGGGTGCAGGTAGGATGAAAGAGGCAATAAGAAGGAAATAGGAAAAAGAAAAAGAGAATGATGGAAGTGAAACACTGCCATGGCAATTCTAGGAATAGGACATAGCACCCAATCCACATCACACTTAGCCAACTATACGTGTACCAAACAAATCACACTGAAAAAAAGGAGAAAAATATGTCTACTGAAAGGGACTGGTCTACCTTATAAAAGGAGGAAAGAGAAGAGAAGAAACACATAGATTGTGAGAAGAAAAGAAAAGAAGAAGAGCAGTTAGTCTTTCTGCAACTGAATCCTATGGAGTAATTTAGAAGAGAATAAGAGGGTAGTAGCCAAAAGAAAAGAGTAGATCACAGACATGAAAAAAAATCTGCCCTGGATTTTGCATAAAATCTTGAGAAGAAGCTAGAATGTAGCGAGAACTTCCTGCAATTCTGCCTTTGTTCTATTTTTCTTGGTTTTAACTTCTATGATTCGTAAACCAGAAAAATATTGATGAATGATTTAATTTTGGATTTCATTGTCCATTCTATGAGGTAATTTTCTTTGGGTTGGAATTATTTGGGTTAATATTGAATTATATATAATGCCCATGATATGATTCTGATTAGTAATTATTTCATTCGATTCTTGTTTATTTGGAATGCATGTATGCAAGCTCTAGAAATAGTTGACTGTTATGTTCTTAGATGGATTTGAATCTAAAAGGATTAAACACATCTAATTATTAATCGAATGATGTAGGAAAGTACTTAAAAAAATATTTGCAACACTCTAGACATAGAATGCGCGATTTGTACAGGTGAAGAATGTTAGTGTGGTTATCATTCGTGAGTCTTGTAAACATACACAAACTCCAAATAATAACTAAATTCTAACTCTCGAAAGAAGTAGACTACAGTAGTAATTCTCTAGGCAGTAGTTTAGTCAAAATTTTGTCATGGCATTATTATGTTATGAAAATATTTCCCTGAGTAATTCCAACCTTTATCATTCAACAACAGAAATAGTATCTACTTGTTCTTTGTGAATTGCCATGACATTTAGATTGTTTTGTTATTTATCAGTTATAATTGATATGCTTAGGTCATTCATTAATTCCCTTCACCATTTTAGACTTTTTTGCTTTTGCTTAGATTCATTAGTCAAATCTACAGTAATACTTACCAATTTTAATCAATTTTCAATCACTGTGGAGACGATACTCAGTTATCATTATATTACTTGAATTGACGTGTACACTTGCACAATTGCTTGACATATTTACACATAAAATTTTTTTGGAATTGACCATTTTAAGTATTGTATTTTGGTTCTGAAAGTCCCATGGGTGTTTTCGCATTGAAATCAAACCAGGAATGTAACAAGAACACGAAAAACAATGAGCGATGAAAGCCAAAAAATTGCACTATCGATGCCACACCCTGTGCTAGACTGTGTGAGACATACGGTCCTTGCCAATTGGGTCGTGTAGACCACATGGGCATTTGTGAGACCGCACATCAGACCATGTAGGCTACACGGGCGTTTGGGCCCAAAATTCTAAACATTTCCCTAGGGCAGTAAATATCGTTTGGATGAATCGTAGGCCTACTGTAGGATCGATATGTTATTAATTAAGCTATAAAACACAAATCCTAACAATTTGGTAGTGTAAAATTTGTTATAAATACACATGTTTGAGATGATATAAGATAGGTAAAATCTAAAATATGCTATGTATAATCTGAAAAATGTTATATATGTTTTGTATCCATCATCACAAGCATGTATATTGTTAACATATCTGATATTTGTTAGTTTTACATTTGCATCTGGGTTGGGATTTGTTATATGAAGGAAGTATGGGAAATTTAATAACCTGTTATATTTGTTGACTCAGCCACATATATTTCTTTAAACTAAGATAAATCACCTACTAAACTTGTAGCTTAGTTGCAAATACTGTGAGAAGTGTCATACCAGCACTAAGCAGTGTGTAGGGCTGGATGGGTATATAATACCCTATTTGTGTGTTGGGACGGCCAAAGATGGTGTGTAGCATATGGGGGTAGGATTATATATTTGCATCTGTTATGTTTTGTTAAGCTCTAATTCTGATATTTATATATGTCTAGCTAATTCTTAGTACGATATGTTACACACTAAGTTTCAAAAACTCACTCTCTATTTGATTGTCACTTTCAGGTAATCCTCAAACTTAGGCGGGTCAGTGCAACAGGAGCTCGGTTAAAATAATCTGGTTCATTTGACTTGTTTTAATTTGGGTTTTACATGTTTTGTAAATTTTGGACTGTTTGTACATTTGGGGTTATTTTGATTTTGGAATTTATTTTCTTTTTTTTTTTGCATGAAATTGGATAACCGGTTTTCTTTTATCGATGTTTTTTATTGCAAAACAAAGGATTTTCAAAAAACAACTGTGTTTCCAAAAAATTGTACATTTTCCGCTGCAAACCTAAATATTTTGGAAAGTATAAACTAACAATGTTTTCAATAAATCAGTTAAGTAATGTATGCTTCCAAATAAATATGATTTTTATGTAATAACAGCTTACGACGTATTTTCAAAACAAACGAATTTTGGGCCTTTCAAAAGAATTGCAATAACATCTCAAGATTTGGATACAACATCTAGATTGGGTATGGGTTGTTACATTTGGTGGTATCAAAGTCAGGTTGCAAAACTTGGACTATGAAATTTTGGGTTCAAAATTTTTTGAAAATTCATCCTCGAACAAAACTCATTTGTATTTTAATTTGAAAAATTAAGTTTATAGAAAACTGAGTTTCCAACACCGATCCTGTAAGTATTTCTGCTTATTTAAACTACGTAGTTAGAAACAAAATTCTAGTATTAGAAGTACTTGTGCTCTAGTCCAAAACTATAGCAATTCTAAAAAGTACTCTGATAAGACTTTTTGGACATAAAACATTTAATAAGAAAATTTGAATTGATACATAAAATTTTGTAATTTAGATAATATACGAATAGTACATGTGGAACTTGCAGAAGAGGTACTCGTAGGCGTAACGGATGCCAATGAGGGGCTCATGTTGAGTTTTCCTCAATGGACGATATGCCTAATCTGGATACAAGTTAAACATTTAGTACACCTACTGCGGATATTGGGTCTCAGACTCAGATGGCTGGGGACAACGCATTGTCCCAAGCCATGTTGAGGGTTTTGAATAGGGTCATTGGGCCCCATTTTGGATCTGGGAGCCATGGGTCGACTCTAGTCTAACTATATTGGATTGTTGAAGGGCGACATTGGAGTCACCTGACTGTGGTGGAGTATTGGTTAGAGGCCACGGAAAGGATCATGAACAATATTGATTGCACTCTCAAATAGAAATTAAAGGGTGCAGTACCTTTGCTTCGCAATGCAGCATACCAATGGTGGTTAACGACTAAGGAGGGACTTAGCCTAATCAGATTTCTTGGGAGACTTTCAAGAACACCTTCTAGAGCACGATATGCGGGCGAGGTATGTGAAGGCTCGTAGAAGTGAGTTTATTAGCCTTACTTAAGGATATAGAACAGTAGCCGAATTTTTGAGATTGAGCAGATATACTCATGGACGGGTGTCAACTAATTACGATAAGTGTATCCAATTTAATGAAGGGTTGAGGTATGACTTCAAGGTACTGATAGCTCCATAAAGGGAGTGAGTTTTTACTTTCTCGGTGGACAAGGCGAAGATTATTAAGGAGGTTAAGTGCACTAAGGGTGAAAGAGGGACTAGGTGAGAGGTAAGACTAAGAGGGAGTCAAAGCCCTCTAGTTCTATTTATAAGCCTAGGAAACGAGCCAGATTTGATGGGCCTCCAAGAGTTAAGGCTACTGTTGCTCTTACTGGGGTTCAAGTATGTGGAGATTGTGGTAGAAGCCATCCAGGTGAATGTTGGAAGAGGTTGGGAGCTTGCTTACGATGTGGGTCGATGGAACACTACATTAGGGATTGTCCATAGCATTCTAATCAAGTGCAACCTCCAGCTTCAGGTTCAGTTCAGCCTTATCAAGCAGTCCAACAACTGCCTAGGGGCTGTGGTTCAGCCTGAGGTGGTGTAGTATTTGTTGAGGTCGGAGAGCATCAGGTAGAGGTGTTAATCAGATTTAGGCTAGGCAGCCTACACTGGTATATGCGGCTAGGTGCCGCAAGGATAGAGACACTGTAAATGTCATCACCGGTACACTTTTCATTAATACTGCTTCATACTTTGCATTAATAGACATAGGATCAACGCATTCCTACATAGCTAGTTCTGCTTCTGTGAACCTGGGTATTTTTGTTAATAGTACTTCTGGTGAGGTTACTGTGATTAGTCCATTGAGTCAACCAGTTCAGGTTGATAGGCTTATAAGAGAGTATCATTGGAGATATAAGGGATTGTGTTTCCAGCTAATCTGATAGAATTGCCATACGGAGAATTTCATCTAATTTTGGGAATGGACTGGCTCATGGAGCATCAAGTTAGCTTAGATTGTGTTACAAAAAGGGTGGTTCTAAGATCTGAGTATGGTGTGGAGGTTGTTATGATCGACGAGCATCGAGATTACTTATCCAAAGTGATCTCCACTCTTATGTTTGAAAAGTTAGTTCAAAAAGGGTGTGAAGCATTTTTTGCCATTGTGCATAATTCGGGTTCTATGGATTCGTCTATTGGGGGTATTCAAATGGTTAAGAAGTTTCTAAATGTTTTTCCTGATGAATTGTCGGGGTTGCTCTAACATCCCGAAATAGGGCCTAAACGAAACAGTGGTTGCAAAGCCACGAATTCGAGATAGAAAAATTTATTCCAATTAATTTTTATATTTTATCGAGTGATTAGATGCATATGTTAGAGTATCGATAGAAAATTTTATGAATTACATGTTTAATTTGCCTATTAGGGCTTGTTTGAAATAGTTGAGAAATATGAGTTCTAGATAGGAAGGGATTAAATTGAAGAGCATAATTGAAGTAGGGGTCCTGAAATGGTAAATAGACCATTAGGTTTTCATGGACAAAAATGGACATACATAGATAAAAATAACTAAAGTTTTAATGAAGGGCATTTTAGTCATTTGGTAATTAAAAGGAATTAAAAGGGAAAAAGATGATAAAATGTTGTCCATCTTCTTCATTAAGCCGAAACTTCAAGAGGACACCATAGCTAGGGTTTCTTCAACTTCTTAAGCTCATACTAAGTGCATCCAAGCCCCGTTTTCAATGTTCTTTACGTTTTTGGAGTCTCGGTAACTTGATTTAGCTTATTCTAGCAATAATTTAACCTAGGGTTTATATTTGGACAATACCCGTAGGTGAAATGTGTCTATTTTGATGTTTTATAGTAGAATATGAAGTTTGAAATTATGTTAAACAACTTGTGCTAAGCGATTTTAACTGAAAACGAGTAAAACGACATAATTAGTAAAAATACCTAATGTTTATAAGTACACGTTAGAGTGAGAATTTGATGGCCATAGGAGGAAAATAATGATCAGCATGTCCTAAAACATAAGAATTAGGGATAAAGTTTAATTTCTGAGCTTTGGGGCAAAAGTATAATTATGTAAAAGTTTAGGGGTAAAATTGTAATTTCTCCAAAGTTAGAGTTAAGGACTATTTTGATAAATGTGAGTATTAAATAAACTAAATTTTGCTATTATAGATCAAGAAGAACGAAATTCGGGGGTAGACCGAGGAAAGAAAAAAATTGAGGACTAGATCAAAATATTTGATCGTATTTTGTATCGAGGTAAGTTTATGGTAAATAAGTGCAATGTTTTGTTATTTATATTTAATACTGTTATTTTTTAGCATCTATATGTTTATTTTGCAAATTTACTCATTGATGACTCAAGTAAGAATTGATGGTGAAATGATACTTAAAAGTCCCGGTTGAACCTTAGGAATGTGTAGGATACAAATGTCATGACATTAGGGTTTAAGGATACCAAGTAAAACCATGCCTAGGCATGGCATTGGTAAGTTTTAGAAGGCAAGGAAATCATGTAAGATCATGTCAAGACATGGCATTGATAATCTATTATAAGGCAAAGATCCCATGTAAGACCATGCCAACGCATGGCAATGGTGAGTTCATAAGGCAAGGATAGCCCGTAAGACCATGTCAAGACATGGCAATGGTAAGTTTAAAAAGGAAAGGTACCTGTGTATCCTTAGTATTCAAAGTGCTTCAACAGGAAATTCAATGAGTATACTTAAGGAAAGGTAAGATAAGTCCATATTCGAAAGGTTTAGGTAAGAGAATCCAAGACTTATGCATATTGAGCTTCAAGGTTAAAGTTATCTTGAAAATTCATTTATAATGTTGTTATTTATTTACATGCAAACTTACTAAGCTTTATGCTTACTCTCTTTCTTTTCTCTCTTTTTATAGTATCACCAAGCCAACTCAAGGATCGTAAGGAGGTCGAAGATCGTTTCACACTATCAAAGGGCTATCTTGGAATTTTGTTATTCGAAACGTTTTAAGTTATGGCATGTATAGGGACTTGGCCATTTTGCATGTATGTCCTTATGATATGACTAAAGAATGGCATGTGAATACTTGATAATGATTAGCTATTCAAATGGATAATTAAAAACATGTTTTGGTGTTATGTATACTTAAATGATAGTTTATTGTGACAGCCCTATTTCGACCCTAGTCGGGAAGCGGTTTCGGGGCCGCTACACCGAGCTATAGAATTAATCGAATATGATATCCAATGTCTAATGTGTGTGATGTATGTATGTATGAATTTAAAATATTTGATTTTGACATGTTGAATGTGATTAATAAACTAAAGGATCTATGTGATAAGAATTATGATTTATGTGGCTAGAATTAAGAAAGAAGTTGTTTAAGCTTGCAAATAAAGGGACTTGCATGTCAAATTAACCATTTGACATTAGTGGCCGGCCATGCATGATGATTATGCTAATAAATTATATTTTCTTTTTATGGTTGTGATTAAATAAAGAAAAAAATTATGCCTAATGGGAAAATTTTATAATAAAATAAATGGTGAAAAGAACAATGTGTCTTTCATTTGTTCTTCTTGCCGTAACTTGAAGTGGAGAAGGGGAAGAAGTATTAAGCCACCATTCGGTCATTTTTTGCTTCAATTAAAGGTAAGAAATCATGTTAGTTTGTTTAGATTTTATGAATTTAAGTTGATAAACAAGCTTATGGTTTAGCCCAAGCATTAATTTTTGATTTGGTTGTAAATGCTCCATTCGGTCATAGTAGAACCGTATAGGACTTGGTTGCTCTTGCGTTTTAAGGGTTATGCAGGGTGTTATGGAGTCTTGGGAGGTGTTTTGAGATTAAAATTTCAAGAATTCATGAAGGCATGATTATATTTTATCAATTTTTGCTTTGAATGGTTTTTAAATCAAATAAGAGCATTCGGTCATGGATGTGGTGATGTTTTGATGTTTGGGGAGGATATTTCTTTGTTTAATTGAGGAGAAGAATGCATTATATTGGGGTTGTAAGTTGACACTTTTGGTAGTATGCCTTTATGTTAGCCGAATGGAAATTGTGGATGTTGAGTAATTGAGCATTCGGTCTTATATAGATATATATATATATATAGATATACGTTAATATATGTGATTCTTAAATAATATTGTTTTGATAGTGTCTTTGGGGGATAATGGAATAAAAAGGTAGTTTAGTTAAATAAATAGAAGAAAGTTTAGAAGTGAAGTACATTCGGCCATTGAAGTGATGGTTCAAAATGTGCTTAAATTTAGAAATTATATATATATATGTGTGTGTATCTTGTAAAGTATGGCATTCAATTTGTAATAATATTATTATAGGTATTTTGGGTTATGGCCGAATGGGATTTAGAAATCTACTAAAGGGAGAGGTGCTTTTGATAAGTACATATACTAGTGACCAAATAAGGCACTTGTGTAATTTTTTTTGAAATGATGCATTCGGTATGTGGATTGAGGATTATGCTTGTGAACCGGATAAATATAGATGTATATATATGTGTAATGTATAGGTGAGTGCCAAATGATATCAACTGTGATATGTATATTTACCGAGCTATGATTTAGTTGTAATGTAAGATGAATATGCATTATGCCGAATGTGGATATATGTATACGTGTGTGTAAGTGTAATAAGGAGATTGTATTTATATCCCTTGTCTTGATCTAGTAAAGAGGATGAGTGTTTAATGAAATTCAATTTTTGTCACTCTTTTTTTTTTTTTAAAGCTCAAGAACATAGAGAAACGGCATCGAACAAGGGAAAGGCTAAGGTGACGGAATAGTCAACCCGTAACTACTTAGAAAGATACAAGGTAAGTTCTCGAGTAACAAATTTTAGTTCATGACATGATGAAATCTTAGTACATATGTATGTTATATAAATTCGAACTTAAGGACTATGTTTGAATGGTGTTGTGGCAAATATAATTTATGAAATTGTTGGAAATGGCAAGTGAACTTTGAATTCGGTTATACCATGATATGAAATTTCGTCCTTTGTATATGACTAGTGATTTAAATGTGATATGATACCTATACATATACGTGTATCAACGTTAAATTGAGGTTTGGATCCGAGCTTAGTCTCGAAGGGCTTTCGAGACAGTGATACAATCTGAGCTTAGCCTCGAAAGGCTTTCGAGCCAGTGATACAATCCGAGCTTGGTCTCAAAGGGCTTTCGATCCAGCTATACGATCCGAGCTTAGCCTCGAAGGGCTTTCAAGCCAGTAATAATACCGAACTTTGTTCCGAAGGGCTTAGAGCTAGTAATTGAAACCGGGTTTGGTCTCGAAGGGCACCCATGCCGGCGTTATAAAATAAATGTCGTGACAGTCTTATTAAATATGTTACTTACCATAAGATAGTCAGGTATGCATCCTACTCTTGTTCGAGAATTTTGTTACTTGTGAATTTTTAAGTTTAAAATTCGGTGGAAATGCTTTGACTTTGACTAAAGGTTACTCAAATGCCTATGACTTGAAAATGACGTATTTGTTCTGAATTAGAAGAATTTAACTATTCGAATATGGAATGTATGCTTTAAGCATGAGTTTAGCTTGATACCTGAAATGAACCTGTTCGGTTAAAAGTTGAATTCAGTCGGATACCTTGAAATTACCTTTGTGATATGAATGATAAAAGTGTTACCATAATATTATCCTATTCAGCCAAAGGATAAAACAAACAAGTTAGATATTGCTATGCTACTAATTCAATGATTTACGTTACTTAAAAACTTACTAAGCATAAATGCTTACCCCGTTACTTTGGTTTATCTGTTTTATAGATCTCGTTTGTTAGCTACGGTCTCGGGAATTCTAGGACCAAAATCATCCACACTATCGCTAACTTCTTTCGGTATTTTGTAACTAAAACCTGGAAATGACATGTATAGGCTTGACATTTTGTTGTTAAACAAATATCTTTTGATGATGTAATTAAGTATTGCCATGCGAAAATGGCTTCCTAAATAGCTTACTTCTGTGTCAATGATGTTAAACTTGGTGATGATGCATGTGAATGGAAGTGTAAGTAATATTCTATAAACTAGGCTCGAAGTATGTCATATCTTGAGATTTATGTTCTATGAAAAATGTGTGGTTTGATTATGAATAACGATTACCTTAAATGAAATCATTCGATGTTTTTTTTTATGACTAAATGGAGTTTATATGAGACTTGTTGAAATGGTTCTGTAGCATAAACTTAGAACTAATAGTAAAGTAGTTTGATGTTTTAATTTTGCAAGGGAAATAAAATGTTCATGGAATTATACGAAAAAGCAAGCAATAAAATTTGGGTACCATATGTTTGAGTTGTAACAGGGTGGTATGTTATGTTGTACATTATTTTGAGCATGGTAAGTTAACCTAATTGGTTTTGGATTTGCCCTTCTGCTAATCTTTGACATCTTTTTTACCATATGAATAGTAATGGTCATATTGTATGCAAAAGTAGACTTATACGAAATGGTTATGTGTTATCCTTGATCCGATTTATGAGTGTCAAAATTTTGATTGAATTAATGATATGATTTGGGTGAGTGGGTTTACAATTAGTTAAATTATTATTGGGTGATGCCTCTTGACTCTCCTGCGATGGGTATGGGTCTAGGTGTGTTACATTTATACAAAGAAATTATTAGAGTAAAAGTTGGCTATGGAATAGTTGTGGGACAACAGCGGTGACATGATTTTGAAAAATCACTAAAAATTGTAGAAATGGAATTAAATGCTGAATGAGATATATAATTAAATGTTATTGAGTCTATTTTTAATAAAAGAAAAAGGGCAAGCAAATGATATCTATATTCTAGGTTATTTAAATTTTTGTGAGACTGGTTCAGAATGATTTCTGATCCCCTGTTCTGATTTGGAAAAATCATATAAAATTGTAAAAAAAAAAAAAGAATTGTGAGTCATAATTTATATCTCTAGATTCCTTAGTGAGTCTATTTTCAAGAGAAATAAACAGAAACATTATCTGAATTCTGTATAATGAGATAATCAATTTTTAGTGAAGAGTGGTCAGGACCATCGGCCAGCGAAATAGGGGATGATTTAATGAATAAACTATATTAATTTGCCAAACAAAAAATTCTGGAAAAATTATGGTAAGAAGACATATGAGTTTAGTTTCAATGAAAATTGACTGATTTAGATTTTCAATTTTGTAACCTGGGTTATAATTAAATTTGTGACTATTACACAGGTGGACAGTTTTATTATGAACAGTGAAATAAATTATTTTGAATTGTGTAAGTAATTAGAAAATTTTTAATGTTCTTGGTTTGTCTCGAAATGTTTCAATTGCATATTTTAGGGCCTCGAGGGCCCTTTTTAGGGATATATTGGATGAATGTGAGCAAATTAATTTTAAAAGTAAAATTTTATGCCCTGAACTGGAAAGATAAGCCTGGTAACGCCTCGTGCTTGACTCTGGCGATGGTCTCGGGTAAGGGGTGTTATAGTTGCCTTGGATAGGGAGGCCGAGTTTGATATTGAGATTTTATCGAGATAGCTCCAATATCTATTTCTCTCTATCGTATGGCACCGAAGGAGCTTATGGAATTAAATGCTCAACTTCAAGAACTTCTCGATTGAAGGTTCACTTAGCCTGGTGTGTCTCCGTGGGGAGCACTAGTTCTATTCGTAAAGAAAAAAAGATGGCACAATGAGGATGTGTGAAGATTATCGTCAGCTGAATAAATTGACAGTAAGGAATAAGTACCCATTTTCGAGGATTATTGATTTTTTCGGTCAATTTTGTGGGGCTTCTCTGTTCTTTAAGATAGCTCTCTGTTTTGGGTGCCATTAGCTTATGGTTAAGGAGGCTAATGTTCATAAAACTGCATTTAGGACTCGTTATGGGCATTACGATTTCCTAGTCATACCCTTCGGTTTAACAAAGCTCCAGTTGCATTTATGGACCTTATGAATTGGGTTTTCTAATCGTATTTGGATCAATTCGTCATGGTCTTTATCGACGACGTTTTAGTATACGCTAAGACTGAATATGATTATGATGAGCATATTAGAGTAGTTTTTTAGATACTCCGTGAGAAATAGCTCTACACTAAGTTGACAAAATGTGATTTTGGTTAAGGGTGGTGACTTTTTTGGGTCACGTGGTGCGTACTGAGGGGATTCGAGTTGATCCTAAGAAAATTGAGACTATACTTGAGTGGAGACAACCTAGGAATGTGTCTAAGATCCACAGCTTCCTCGGTTTAGTGGGTTATTACTGAAGATTTGTTGAGGGGTTTTTGTTTATTGTAGCTCCTCTAGCTAAGTTGTTGCATAAAAACACATCATTTGTCTGGATTGATGAGCAGCAATCGAGCTTTGAGAAGCTCAAATCTGTTTTGACTCAAGTTCTCATTCTGATACAACTTGAGTCTGGTAAAGAATTTGTGGTTTACAGTGATGCATCTCACATTGGATTGGGTTGTGTTTTGATGAAAGATGGTAAGGTAGTGGCTTATGCATCCTGATAGCTTAAGTGACACGAAGGCAACTATCCCATGCACGATCTTGAGTTAGTTGTGGTTGTCTTCGCCTTGAAAATATGAAGGCACTATCTGTATGGTGAAAGGTGTATCATTTACATCGATCACAAGAGCCTCAAATATCTCTTAACTCAAAAGGAGTTGAACCTTAGGCATCATAGATGGATTAAGCTACTTAAGGACTACAACTACACTATAGAGTATCATCTCGCTAAGGCCAATATGGTGGCTGATGCCCTTAGTCGTAGAGCGATGATTGATTCGAGGGTGATGTTTCCTCGCCTAAGTCTATTTGATGATGGGAGTCTTTTAGCCAAGTTGCAAGTTAAGTTGACTTGGATTGATCAAGTTTGGATTAAAAAATTGGGGGATGATTCTTTGGTTTTGGGATTCCATCAGGTTGAGTAATGTAGTACTCCTGATTTTAGGCTGAACCATAATGGGGTTTTGTGTTTTTGAGGTCAGGTTTGTGTGCCTAATGATTCTAATTTAAGGCAATCTCTTCTGGGAGAAGCACATAGTAGCGCATATACTATGCTTCCCAACAGGAATAAGATGTATCGGGATCTTCAAGAGTTATACTGGCTGCTTAGTTAAAATGAGAGGTAACAGATTTTGTTTCTTATTGTCTAACATGCCAGCAAGGTTGAGCACTAACTACCTTTAGGTTTGCTTTAACCCATTAGGATTCGTCTTTGGAAGTAGGAATGGGTGACTATGGATTTCGTTAGTGGTTGCCCTTAACACCCACTAAAAAGGATTCTGTTTGAGTCATCGTGGATTGTTTGACCAAGTCTGCCCATTTTCTTCCTGTGAGGACAGATTACTCCCTTCAGAAGTTGGCTAAACTATATGTTTCTGAGATCTTTGGACTTCATGGAGTTTCAGTCTCGATTATTTCTGATAGAGATCCTTACTTCACTTTTCAGTTTTAGAAGAAGATTCTTGAGGTTTTGGTTACTAGATTGGACTTCAGTACTGCATTCCATACTCAAACATATGGATAGTCTAAAATGGTGATTCAGATACTAGAGAATATTTTACGGAGTTGTGTCATCAATTTCTGAGATAGTTGGGAGGAGTTTTTACCACTGACCGAGTTTGCATATAATAACAGCTTCCAGTCCAGTATTCAGATGACACCTTACAAGGATTTGTGTGGTCGTAAGTGTTATGTCCCGTTGTGTTAGACTAAGTTGGGTGAGTAATGGGTTTTGAGTTCTGAGTTGGTTTGTGAGACTGAAGACAAAGTTAGACTAATTTGGGATCATCTTAAGACGGCTTTTGATAGACAGATGTCTTATTTGGATCTGAAGAGGAGAGATATCGAGTATTCTAGGGGTGATTATGTTTTTCTTAAGGTATCTCCATGGAAAACGGTCCTTCGATTTGGACGTAAGGGTAAGTTGAACCCTAGGTTCATTGGGTCGTATCAGATTCTAAAACATGAGAGACCAGTTGCTTATAAGTTAGAGCTACCTAAAGAATTGGACCATATTCATAATGTGTTCCACGTCTCTATGTTGAGGTAGTATCGGTCTGACTCATCCCATATTGTTTCTGTTTAGGAAATTGAGGTGAGACCGGATTTGACATTCGATGAGGAGTCAATTCAAATTCTGGATTGAGATATTAAGGTCTTGAGGAGGAAGACCGTTCCTTTGGTTAAGGTCTTGTGGCAGAATCATGGCTCTAAGGAACCCACTTGGGAACCTGAAGATTGAATTTGATTGCAATATATGCATTTGTTTAAATCAAGCAAATTCTAAGGCTGAAATTTCTTTTAGGGGGAGTTGTAATGCCTCAAAAATATAAACTTTTAATTTAATAAATTTTGTCATAGTTTAGTATTTGCTCTAGTGGTTAAGTGCTTTAGGTATGTGTCATGAGTTCAAGTGTTACTTTTAGAAATTTTGTTATTTTTGGTCCCTAGTTCTATCTTGGCCTCTGTGACTTAAATTTTATTTTCATTAAATCTGTGTCAGAATAAGCATGCTAGTTTAGTGGTAAGGTGTTAGTTTACCCTTGAGTCTTGTGTCTGAATCTCTGTATGAGCGAGTTGACAATATTTTTGATGTTTCTATTTGAGCTGATCATGTAGTGGTTGTGGTCTAATCAAACTCTGTCTGTGGGGGAAATCTGATAAGTTATCAGAATATTGAGTTAGTCTGAAAGTGGTTTTTGTTTAAAAAATATATATGTATTATTTTTATTATTTTTATTTTTAAGTTAATTTTACTTTATTTTATTTTATTTTCCCTAATTTTTCCTAATCCCATGTTTCCCACCTTTTTCCTAATTTCTTTCCCCCATTGTATTTTACGTCTCTGCTAGTAAAAAAGTTGCAAAACATAATTCTACCACCCCAAACGCGGCCTAGATGTTATGGCCGAATCTAGCGGTGTCATATTGAAGTGCTTTTCAAAAACATGATCTCGTTGAAAAATCTATTTGAAAGTTAAAGTCTCTTTGTGATCTCATCAAAACTTTAGGACATCATGTTCTTTGTTAAATCTCAAATCATCTTGACAAATTGTTAGCCATATTAGATTGCCATTATTATATTAAAAGCTAGGTTTGTTGCGGAAGCTTTTCAAAATTTGTTATGTAAATGTGGTGTCTTTGAAAACCAGTTATCTTTTGAAAACTCGTCTTTTTCCTACACTAGCAGTTTATACCAAGCAAGTAAAAACCCAATTTAAAATTTAAAACCATAGAAAGGCCTTATTACAAAAATAAATTCCCAAATCAAAATTTAATAGTAAATAAAATCAAGTATAAAATAGATGCAATCGTATGGCCACCTCCGAGTCCCTTATGGCACCAATCCGTCTATGGCTGGGGATTACCTGTATAGATAAACAAAAGGATGAGTTTACGAAAACTCAGTGTGTAATCCTTTATCAAACAGTCAATCGTACAGTATCCAGTAACAGTCCGGGCCTGAGCCTTTTACAGTAACAGTATCAATGTGGATCTTAGCCTGTTACAGTAACAGTAGCAGTGCAATAATGAAATTAGAAATCCCACCCAATCCAGCCAGACACACCATTCCGTCCTATCAATCATATCATGTGGGGATAAAATTGACCCACCCAGCCAGACACACCAGGATTAGCACCGATCGCAGCACTAAGCAGTATTACAGCAAAACTGTCAGTAATATGAACGGCTTAAAGCCATCAGTAGGTCCACAGTCGTCCTGGGCGACCCTTGCGACCTTATCAGTAAAGTACACTTCCTCCAAATACAATAACTTGTCCCCATGTAATGTGTCGTGTCATAATATCATACGTGTATGCAAAATGTCATGCTCAATTACAGTCATACATATCATAGGGCAAATCAGTCATTTTGACCTTAAAGGGGTAAAATAGTCATTTTTATCAACCTGGGGTCTAGGTATACTTACCGACCCATTAGAAGGTCCATAGTTGTCTCAGGCGACTCGTGCAGCCTTAATAGTCAAAACAGCGTATATGGGCCCAAAGCCTATTATAACACCTTGATTTACAGCACTTTTTTGGGATTATTGTGATTTTGGTGAAATCGTGAATTTTCAGAGTTGTGATTGTTAAATTTGTGTTTAAGTATGTTAGTGGGCCTTTAGGAGGCCCAAGCTTAGGTTAAACCCGGTGGAATTATCAAAGTGTGGGTTTCTAGTAAATGGGGAACTTGATTAGGTGGGTTCTTAAGAAAAAACTTAGTGGAATGTGACACAAAGAAGCTATTGGTAAAGTGGCAAGGTGGCGCCACTAAGCTCCTAAAACAGTGGCGTGTGGGGTGGTATTCAAGGTCCAGGGTTCAAGCTACAAGGTAAGCTTATGGTACTTTATTTCTTTTCTTTTTGTGTGCATATGTTGGTCAAGTGGTGGCATTCGAGTGAAACTCTGTTGTAGGGAATTTGAATTATTCATGAGAGTAGATCAAGGAGAGATTTTAGGAGCATTTGAATTTGAGAAGCAAAGGCCGGCCAAGGGACTCTGTGTAGTGCAATTTTGGTATTCAACTTGAGGCACAGCATTTTCGGCATTTTGAGTTTTGGTGCCGATTTCTTTAGGGTATTGAGCCTCCTTCTTCTGCTGATTGGTTATTGAGAATTAGGCCCTAGTTTCTTATTCTTTTCTCCTCTTTTCTATCCCAAAGCCGAAACCTACTACCCCAAAACCCCTATTGTCGATTTCTCCATCTAGCAGAACCTACTCCTCCTTTCTCTTCTTCTTTTTCTTCCATTCTTTTCTTCTTTCTCTTCCAATCTTCTTTTTCTTTTCTTTTTGCCCCCTTGAGCCGATTCCACCCCATTACAGTCCTTCTAAGTCGAATCAACCTTTTCCTTTTCCTCTTTTCTTCAAGCTTCTGTCGACAGCCATTAAAAGCCGAAACTCCATCTTTGTCGATTACCCATTTTACAAAAGCCAACCCTTCTTGCTCTTCAATCCTTCAGCAAGCTGAATCTCTAATCCTCCATCTTTCTCTTCTATCGATTTCACTTCATCCATCCCTTTACTAAGTCGACAAGGGTATTTAGGTAGAGATTCAAAAGCTGAAATTGTGGTCATCCTTTCTCTAATGGCATTTGGGATTAGATCGATAGTAGATCTGTGATAGAGGGGTGGTTAGAAAGCAAATAGATCACTTGGTAAGTACCGAAACTTTTGATTTAATCTTTCATGGAATTTTTGGAAAAGTCGAACACCCCCTAGACCTTTAGGGAGGCTGTCGACTTGGCTTAAGAGTGATTCAGTATTGTTTTGGTTCTTATGTGAGTTAGTTAGCGAAGGAGGTGGTCAAGCAAAGAGTATTGGAAAGTGAGGACGTTCGAGCAACAAGATCTAGAGCTAGTGGATCTAAGTCGACAAAGGTAAGAGCTTTAGGGCCATTATGGATAATGGCCAAATATGTATGTTAGGATAATGGTGAGTATTCAATTTGGGTTAAATATTAACATGATCTAATCTGTTAAAGTGATCGATTGTAGGAGAAAGCACGTAGGAGATCTCACCAGTAGAATCGCAAAACAAGTGTGTGCATCAAACACCCTTCCATAGTTCAAATTGGCAAAAGCCGGCCGTTGTTCTAGCATTTCGTGGACTTGTGAGCGTGTGAACGCTCATAAGTCGATTGCAATCCGATGGATCTGTAATCGCAAGTGGTAAGTTAGTTGGGTGCGCAATTTCGTGCGCTTCGGTAAGTTAGGCCTCGGTGGGCCGAATGTGGGCCCAATGGGCTTACGAGCCCATTTGGGTAAAAATAGGCATTAAAGGTATCTTGGTAGACTGTAGGGTCGAAACTGCTAAAATTGGTTATTGAATATGAAACTTGGACTAAATGGGCTTAAAACACTAATAGACACTATAGGGCCCATTAGGGGTTTTTAGAGCCCGGTAACTAAAAACTGTTAAATAGACTGTTGAGACAAAAATAATGAATATTAGTGACTGTAATATGCATAAGACCCATAAAATGGAATAATTACCGAAATACCCCTTAAGGGTGAGAAATTATCGTTTTACCCCTAAGTGCGAAATTACCGTTATACCCCTAGGGCTGAATTGGACTGAAACGCATGTTTACTGTTTCTATTTACTGTATGCCATGTCATAATTATCTGTTGCATGAGTTTTGGGAATATTGATGGAGGAAGTGCAAGTGGCATTGCCACGATTACTGAAAAGGGCTATGCCTCGTATTACTGAAAAGGGGCTTTGCCTCGTTTTACTGTTCTGATGGCTTGGCCACGAATACTGTTACTGGCAGCAATGCTGCAACTGTGGTTTGTTAGCTGGGTGGGTTAAGTTATTCCCCACATGGTGTGTTGGCTGGTACGGGTGGTGTGTAGCGGCTGGATGGGTTGAGTAGTCTCCTCATATGTATTGGGCTTGCATTCATGCTTATTACCTGTTCTGTTTCTGTATTGGGCCTATGGGCCATTCTGTTTTCTAAATAGGGATTCAGCCTAGATTACTGTGACTGAATAGGGCTTCGGCCCAGTAACTGAGCACTAAATAGGGCTTCGGCCCAGTTGATACTAAGACTGGATAGGGCTTAGGCCCAGTGGGCTTGAGCTAACTTGGGCTTTGGATGGGCTTTCTGCACACACTGAGTTTTGCAAACTCACTCCTTTCCTTCCACCCTTGCAGGTGAGCCCTAGTTCAGGGACTTGGAGCTGGGCGAGATTTAGAGTGGCCACGAAGACTGCGTTTATGGTTTTAAACTTATTTCATTTATTTCATTATTTTTAATTACTCATTTTGTTTTAATTTTTGGGTTTGTAATAAGGTCGCTTTAATTACGTTTTGGGTTTATTTTTTGTTTACAACTTATTTATCCCTTGATTTGTTTATTCTGAAGATGACTATGCGAGTTTTTTTGTAAAAAAACTTAATCCAACGTTTTCAAAATCAATCATACAACTCGAACTATTTAAAGATAAATATCAAATCTTTTAATAAGCTGGCAATAACTAGAACGAACATCAGATGGAACCAGGAATTTCTTTTCAAACCTGAAAGTTTTCTTTTCAAAAGCTCACCTTAAACATAGTAACTAGGCAAAGTAGATTAGTTCTAACTGATGTGACACTCCGGATTCAGTCATAAAGTCTAGGTCGGGTTTGGGGTGTTACACCTACTATGCGGCTCATGTGGGCCCACAAACCCATATGGCCTACGAAGCTCAGAAATGACCTTGGCTGTGTGAATGACACAGCCTGGTCCAGTATTTCCATACATCCGTGTGATTTACCCGTGTGGGGCCCACATGGCCCATTACGGCCCAACGTGGCCCAAAATAGCCTAAGCCAATGACATCGCTCATGGTGGTCCTTACAGTCAAACAACCATGTTTTGTGGGCTCAGATTACCACAAGAGCGATCATATGCCCATGCGGCATCAAACATTGTATTTTTGGCTTTCGGCTTTTGCCCATTCACAGTTAAGACAATGTGAATACACACACCTGATTGCAAAAATGAGTGAGTAGTCCAAGAGCACCGCAACCTACATTTAATCAAGATTTTCAATTAATCACTTGACAACAGATTAACATCTCCTCTTACCTTTCTCTTCAAATATTTACCACCTTACTTTGATTGAACGAAAGAATATCCCACGCTTAATCCAATTCGCGAAACCAATTACGAACTACTTTAGACATAACCTGCATCCAAATGCACTTAATATCTCACATGGTATACACACGTAGATTAAACCAAGCGTACAACCACTTACAGAAAATATAAACCAATAGTAGAGCAGGGAACTATCGACCACCTAACACCAAGTATCCACCCACTACCCTAAAAATCATTGGCAGCAAAAAGGGAGTGTTAGAAAGAAAAAAAAGAAGAACAGCTATTCATATGACAAAAAGAGATAATATGAGAAAATAACCACGTCACCTCCATTACCACCACACTCAATAGAGAGCAAGAAAGAAAAGTTGGTGCAACAAGACGAAGAGATATTCGGCCAAACACACCCGATTCCAAAAGCCCAAGAATAGATGTCAGGACCGACACAAAAAATGAAGAATGAAGAAGGAAGATTTGGCCAAAAATTGAGAAAGAAAGGTAAAGAGAACAAAAAAATGAAGAGGAATGAGAGAAAGATATTTTCGGCTAAGGCTAAGAGAGAGAGAGAGAAGAGCAATCGGCCAAAAAATGTAAGTGGATTGAGGGGAAGAAAGTTGATTACAAAAAGAGTAAAGGAAAAGAAGAGAATCAGCCAAAGGTACAGAAGAACCAACACAAGAAAACCTGAATGGTAACTAGAAATATTCGGCTACCCCAAAGTAGAGAATGAAAAGAACCCGACAATGACCAAAATTGCAAAGAGGGTAAAATTGCACAAAACTCCCCCCCAAAACTGAAACCAAAGAGTGCAAAAACAAAAGAAAAAAGTTTGTAGCAACCAAAATGAAGAAAAGAAACCTACTACTCCCCCAAAACCGAAATCCTATGAACACCTAATGTCCCTATACGTCATCAACACTTCCTCTAATTCAAATTTCCTATTTTTCCTCCCATAATCTTTCCTAAACAAGCAATCCCACATCTCAACATCTTCTCCTTGATTTCAACAACTACACTCCCATTGTACCTCCATTACTTTAGTATTTCAGTCAAACTCTAGCACTGGCATGCGCAGCAGCAAAATAAAACATCCCACGGCTTTTCCCAGTATTCGAACCTCAATCCTTTGGCCTGGATAACATGCTACCTACCACTAGACCACAGACTCTTTTTGTGTCATGTTTTAAACACAATAATTTAAAAATCCTACCTGCTAGAGTCAGTGTTCATTCAAATAAAAATAAAAATTTTGCATAACCCAAGGCTTGAACCCAGGGCTTCTTAGAGACTCCTAAACGCTCCTAAATCACTTAACCATTAAAGCAAACATACAATTTGTGCCACAACATACAAAAATTAAAGACTTAGATTTCTGGGGCGTTACAAGTCTACCCTCTAAAAGAAATTTCGGCCTCTAAATTTACCTAGTCAAAATAGATGAGAGTATTGTTGTCGCATCGCCTATTCATATTCCCACGTGGCCTCCTCAGAACTGTGATTTCACCAAAGTACCTTAACTAGTGGGATGATTTCTTTCTCAATACCTTTACCACACGATCCAATATCTGCATCGGTTCCTCCTCGAAAGTTAAATCTGGCCTAACCTGGATCTCCTCAATTGGAACTATATGTGTGGGATCAGAGTGATAACGCCTCAGCATGGATACGTGAAACAGATCGTGAATCCGATCCAACTCTGGAGGTAACTCAAGCTGATAGGTAACTGGTCCCACATGCTTCAGTATGCGATAAGGCCTAATGAATCTAGGGCTCAGCATGCCCTTTCGTCCAAACCTCAGTATTTTCTTCCATGGTGAGACTTTAAGAAACACGTAATCCCCCACAAAATACTCAATCTCCTTACGCTTCAAGTCTGTATACAACTTATGTCTGTTTGATGCCGCTTTTAACCAATTCTGAATTAATCTAACTTTGTCCTCGGTATTATAAACCAACTCAGGGCCTAGAACACACCGCTCACCCAGTTCAGTCTAACACAAAGGAGTAAGACACCTACGACCATATAACGCCTCGTATGATGCCATCTGTATGCTCGACTAGTAGCTATTGTTATATGCAAACTCTACTAATGGCAAGTAGTCTTCCTAACTACCTCGAAAATCTATTACACAACACTTTAACATGTCCTCCAGTATCTGAATCACCCTCTCCGACTAACCATCTGTCTGAGGATGGAACGCAGTACTGAAGTCCAACCTTGTACCTAGTGCCTCATGTAATTTCTTCCAAAATCGAGACATCAAACGACGATCTCTGTCAGATATTATAGAAACCGGTACCCCATGCAGTCTTACAATCTCAGTCACATATAACTTACCCAACTTCTGCAACAAGTAATCAGTATGGACCAGTATAAAATGGGCAGACTTGGTCAATCGATCCACGATGACCCATATTGAATCCTTCTTAGTAGATGTTAAGGGCAGCCCACAAATAAAGTCCATAGTTACCCTCTTCCACTTCCAAAATAGAAACTTAACCAGCCGTAATATCCCTGAGGGCAACTGATGCTTAGCCGTAACCTGCTGGCATGTCAAGCATTTACCTACAAAATCAGTAACCTCGTGCTTAAGTCCTGACCACCAGTATAGCTCACGTAGGTCTTGGTACATCTTGTTCCCGTCAGGATGCATATCATAAGGACTACTATGTGCCTCTTGTAGTATAAACTGCCTCAAATCAGTATCCCTCGGTACACATACTCTCCCACAGAAACATAGTACCCCTTCGTTATTCAGTCCAAAATCTGAAGTTTCCCCATTCTAGATCTGTCAGAAACGAGGACCCAGTGATGCATCCTCCAACTATTTACCCTTAATCTATTTAGTCCACGTCGGTTTACCTTGAAGTTCGGCCAGCAAACTACCATCTTCAAATAAACTTAGGTGAGTAAACATCGCCCTTAAATCAGACATAGCCCTACGGCTCAGTGCGTCGGCTACCACATTCGCTTTGCCAGGCTGGTATTCAATCATGCAATCATAATCCTTTAGTAGCTCAATCCATCTACGCTATCTAAGGTTTACCTCCTTTTGAGTAAGGAGATATTTGAGACTCTTGTGATCAGTGTAAATGATACACTTCTCACCACATAGGTAATGTCTCCAAATTTTTAGTACGAATACCACCGTAGCCAACACCAAGTCATGTGTTGTGTAATTCGCCTCATGATTTTTAAGCCGACGAGATGTATATGCCACCACCTTACCCTCTTACATCAATACACAACCCAAACCAACGTGTGATGCATCACTGTAGACAGTAAACACTTTCCCAAGCTCTGGCTGAATCAAGACAGGGACCTCATTCAAAACCTTTTTAAGTTTTTCAAAACTCTCTTATTGCTTATTAGTCCAGTTAAACGGTACCCCTTTACGCAGTAACTTAGTTAAGAGTACAGCAATCAACGAAAACCCCTCGACAAACCGTCTATAATACCCTACCAGACCTAGAAAACTTCAAACCTCGAATACAGTTTTAGGTGGTTTCCAATTCAAAACAGCTTCAATTTTCCAAGGATCAAATCTAATCCCTTCGGCCGATACTACATGACCCAGAAAAGTAACTTCCCTCAACCAGAACTCACATTTACTGAATTTAATGTGTACTTGCTTCTCTCTCAGAATCTGTAAAACAACTCGGAGATGTGCATCATGTTCATCCTTAGTTCTTGAATACACCAAAATATCATTTATAAACACCACTACGATCTAATCTAGATATGGTTGGAACACTCGGTTCATCAAATCCATAAAGGTTGTTGGTGCATACGTTAGCCTAAACGGCATCACTAGGAACTCGTAGTGTCCATAATGAATCCTAAATGCTATCTTGTAGACATCAGCCTCTTCAACTCTCAGTTGATGGTACCCAGAATAGAGATCAATTTTGGACAAAACTGAAGCTCCTCATAACTAATTAAATAGATCGTCTATCCTCGGCAATAGGTACTTATTCTTGATGGTCAGTTTGTTCAATTGTCGGTAGTCGATGCACAGGTGCATAGAACTATCCTTCTTTTTCACAAATAACACTGGTGATCCCCATGGAGACACACTAGGTCGAATGAATCCTCAGTCCAGCAACTCTTGAATTTGAGCTTTTAACTCCACAAGCTCCTTCGGTGCCATCTTATAAGGGGCGATGGACACCGGAGCTATACCAAGTAGGAGTTCAATCCCAAATTCAACTTCACAGTTTGGAGGTAATCCAGGTAGCTCATCGAGAAAAACATCAGAGAAGTCTTTAACTGTTCCAAAATCTTTAACTGAAGAACCCTCGGAATCTGGTACACTAATGTAGGTTAAATATGCCTCACAACCTTTACGAGCCAATTTCTCGGCCCTTAAAGCAGAGATCACATTTGACAAGTAATACCGACGTTCCTTAATCACTACTACCTCCTCATCCTCTACAGTTCTCAGAACCATACATTTAGCAGCACAGTCTAAACTTGCTCGGGGTTTTACCAGCCAATCCATTCCTAAGATTAAGTCGAATTCACCAAAATGCAGCTCTATCAAATCTGCTACAAAGATAACTCCTTGAACCTCTAAGGGCATATTTCTAAACAATTTATCTACCTTCACTAACTGCCCTAATGGGCTTATTACTGTTATTTCACTCACAGTACTCTCAAATAAGATACCCAAAGTTCCAGACACAGTGTATGCAATGTACGAATACGTAGACCCAACATCAATCAGTGCAGTATAAGGTACATTATGGATAAAGAATGTATCAGTAATCACACCTGGGGCATCTCTATCCTCTCAGTAATGTACAGTATAAACCAGAGCTGGTTGCCTTGCTTTAGCATGATCAGCACCTTTGCCTGGTACTCCATGACCACGACCCACACCATTTCCACCTCTGGCCTGACCCCGACCTCTCAGTGGCTGAACAGTACCCTGACTCGTAGCTTGCATCTGTACAGGCCTCTGTGGACAATTTTTGACATGGTGCTCCAATGATCCACACCGAAAACACACCCCAATCCTTTTCTAGCACTCGCTCTGATGGCGTCTCCCACAATCCGCACAAGGCTGCAATCCAGTAACGGCAACAGGGGCCCCAACTTGGACTGGCCCATCAACTCTGGCCTTTTTCTTAAGCCTACCAAATGAACTTGAGGGCTTTGAATCCCTCTTATTTCTGCCTCTTTCCTTTTCGCGGTTCTAGTGCTCAGCGTGCTTCACATCCTCGGTGATCTTTGTCTTTTCCACTAAAGCAGTAAAATCTCACTCTCTCTGCGGAGCTATCAGAATCCGTAGACTATCTATAAGGCCATCCTCAGAATGAACACAGTGCTCATAATTAGTTGCCACCATCCCACGTGCGTAGCGACTAAGTCATAAAAATTCAGCCTCGTACTCAGCACAGATCTATCCCCCTAAGTCAAGTTCAGAAATTCCCTCCTCCACCCACCACATAACTAGCACCCACATATTTTCCTTAGAACACAGACTTGAAGAATCCCCAAGTTAACTGGTCAGGTTGAGTACCCTCTTTCACGGTAAGTCACCACTGATAGGTTTCGTCTCGCAGTAATGACACTACGCCTTTTAGTTTTTACTTGGGGGTGTAGTTGAGATCATCCATTATTCTCTCCATGGCCTCTAACCAATATTCAGCTATATTAGGGGCTACTCCAGCAATACCCCTAAAGATCTCAACTCTATTGGACTGGAGTCATTCTGTAACTGACCCACGGCCCGCAGTACCAGTATTAGGTCCAGCAACCCTTTCTAGAATTCAGAGCATAGCTTGGGACAATGCGTCACCCCTAGCTGTCTGATCATACGACCCCGTCTCAATTACTGGTGAAGCCGGTGCCTCCCTAGCCTCAACGTTAGGCATGTGTCCCGATGACGAAGGCCTAGTCCTAGTACTTTCACAGCCTCTGTTGCAGCCTCTTGTACCCCTTCTATGAGTACCCTGAGTGCTCATTGTTGAAATTTTCTTTATCCAATTTAACAATCTTATGCAGATCAATTTACAGTTCCAGTAATTATTAGCAAATGTTTTATGAAAAATAGTAGTTTAGAGTTTGTTTTCGTAGATCGCAGTCCTAGTATTATTTCCTACAGTTTTTTTAGTTTACACTAACTAGAGTGTTTCAGTACAGTCTACTACCTACAGTAGTCTCAGTATTTTCTCTCTATTACATTTCAGTTAAAAACAAACATCAGTGTCAAAAAGACTTACAAAATCGGCGCTAGAGACTCGGTGTCCCACACTTTCAGTACAAACATTTCAGATCATTTCCAAATCATTGGGAACAGCTCTCTTTTGAAAAATCTATGTTTTAGAAGAAACCCAAATCCACAGCCGAGTTTTGAAACTTGACTCTGATACCACTAAATGTAACACCCCAAACTCGGCCTAGAGGTTATGGTCAAATCTGACGGTGTCACATTGAAGTGCTTTTCGAAAACATGATCTCATTGAAAAATCCGTTTGAAAGTTAAAGTCTCTTTCTGATCTCATCAAAACTTTAGGACATCATGTTCTTTGTTAAATCTCAAATCATCTTGACAAATTGTTAGCCATATTATATTGCCATTATTATATTAAAGCTAGGTTTGTTGCGGAAGCTTTTCAAAATTTCTTGCATAAACGTGGTGTCTTTGAAAACTAGTTATCTTTTGAAAACTTGTCTTTTTTCTATACTAGTAGTTTATACCAAGCAAGTAAAAACCCAATTTAAAATTTAAAACCATAGAAAGGCCTTATTACAAAAATAAATACCAAAATCAAAATTTAATAGTAAATAAAATCAAGTACAAAATAGATGCAATCGTCTGGCCACCTCCGAGTCCCTCACGGCACTAATCCGTCTATGGTTGAGGATTACCTGTACAGATAAATAGAAGGGTGAATTTACGAAAACTCAGTATGTAATCCCTTATCAAACAGTCAATCATATAGTATGTAGTAACAGCCTGGGCCTGAGCCCTTTACAGTAACAGTATCAATCTGGGCCTTAGCCCGTTATAGTAATAGTAGCAGTGCAATAATGCAATCAGAAATCCCACCCAATCTAGCCAGACATCCCACCAATCACACCATGTGGGGATAAAATTGACCCACCCAGCTAGACACACCTAGATTAGCACCGGTTGCAACACTAAACAGTATTGCAGTAAAGTTGCCAATAATATGAATGGCTTAAAGCCATCAATAGGTCCACAGTCCTCTTGGGAGACCCGTACGACCTTATCAGTATAGTACACTTCCTCCAAATATAATAACCCGTCCCCATGCAATGTGTCGTGTCATAATAACATATATGTATGCAAAATGTCATGCTCAATTCCAGTCATAAATATCATAGGAAAAATTAGTCATTTCTACCTTACAAGGGTAAAATAGCCATTTTTATCAACCTGGGGTCTAGGTACACTTACCGACCTATCAAAAGGGCCACTGTCGTCTCAGACGACTCATGCAACCTTCACAGTCAAAACAGTATATATGGGCCCAAAGCCTATTACGCAACCTATGTGGGCCCACAAGCCCATGTGGCCCACGAAGCTCAAAAATGACCTTGGTCGTGTGAACGACACAGCCTGGTCCAGTATTTCCATACATCCGTGTAATTTACCCTTATGGGACCCACATGCCCATTGGGTCCATACAGCCCATTGTGGCCCAAAACGGCCTAAGCCCATGAGATCGCTCATGATGGTCCTTATGTCAAATGCCCATGTTTCGTGGGCTCAGATTACCACATGAGCGATTGCACGCCCTTGCAACATCAAACGTACTATTTTTCGGCTTTCGACTTTTGCCGATTCATAGTTAAACAATGCGAATACCCACACCTGTTTGCGAAAACGAGTGAGTAGTTCAAGAGCTCCGCAACCTACATTCAATCAAGATTTCCAATTAATCACTTGACAATAGATTAACATCTCCTCTTACCCTTATCTCCAAATATTTACCAACTAAGAAAGAAAGGGTAAAGAGAACAGAAAAATGAAGAGGAATGAGAGAAATATATTTTCGGTTAAGGTTGAAAGAGAGAGAGAAGAGCAATCGGCCAAAAAATGTGAGGGAATTGAGGGAAAGAAAGTTGACTACGAAAAGAGTGAAGGAAAAGAAAAGAATCAGCCAAAGGTACAGAATAAGAAAACCCGAATGGTAATCAGAAATATTCGGCTACCCCAAGTAGAGAATGAAAAGAACCCGACAGTGACCGAAATTGCAAAGAGGGCAAAATTGCACAAAACTCCCCCCAAAACTAAAACCAAAGAGTGCAAAAACAAAAGAAAAAAGTTTGTAGCAACTGAAATGAAGAAAAGAAACCTACTACCCCCCTAAAACCGAAATCTTTTAAGCACCTAATGTCCCTATACGGCACCAACACTTCCTCTCATTCAAATTTCCTATTTTTTCCCCCATAATATCTCATCAACAAACACTCCCATATCTCAACATCTTCTCCTTGCTTTCAGCAACTACCCTCCCATTATACCTCCATTACTTTAGTATTTCAGTCAAACTCTAGCACTGGCATGCGCAAGCAGCAAAATAAACATCCCACTACTTTTCCTAGTATTCTAACCTCAACCTTTTGGCCTAGATAACACGCCACCTACCACTGGATCACAGACTCTTTTTGTGTCATGTTTTAAACATAATAATTTAAAAAGCTACATGCTAGAGTCAGGGTTCATTCAAGTAAAAACAAAAATTTTGCATAAGCCAAGGCTTGAACCCAGGGCTTCTCAGAGACTCCCAAACGCTCCTAAATCACTTAACCATTAAAGCAAACATACAATTTGTGCCACAAAATAGAAAAATTGAAGACTTAGATTTTTGGGCGTTACAATAATCCTCCCTTTTTACTCCTTTTCTTTAATCTTGGTCTTCTATTCATTCGATTTTGGATTACTGCTTATTTGATCCTATTTTATTTCTTCTTTCAGCTTTGTTAGCTTCAATCTTGATAGGTAAAGGGTCTTTGTTCTTTCTCTAATATCTTGTTGAGGGTGTTCATTTGGTTTGGGGGTTTTGGATTGCAAAGTTGTGTTGTTAAATCTATGTTGTATGTTTGCTAATTAATCCGATGAGTTTTAAGGGAAGATCAAGAGCAGTTGGGTGTTCCTCTAGTGGCCTAAGTTTGTGTAATTCCTATTCATTTAATGGTAAGCGAATGAATGCATTTTTGGTAGTGTTGTATGAGTTTGTTGTGTTCGATTCTCAATTAATTTCTTGTCTTGTTACTGGAATTGACCATGTTAAGTATTGTATTTAGGTTCCGGAAGTCACATGGGTGTTTTTGTATCGAAATCGAACTAGGTGTGTAATGTGAAACCCAAAAATAGCGAATGGCGAAAGCTAAAAAATCGCATTGTCGATGTCACACGGTCGTGCCATATGATAGGCCATGTGCTAGACTATGTGAGACACATGGGCTAGGCTAAATGGTGTTGTGTAGGCCACATGGGCGCATGTTAGACTCTGTGTTAGAGCGTGTGGGCCGAAAATTCTAAATTTTTCCTTAGGATCGTAGACATTGTTTGGATCGATCATAGGCCTCCCGTAGGGTCGGTATGTTATTAACTAAGCTATAAAACATGAATTCTGACCATCTGTTAGCATAAAATTTGATATAAATACATATGTTTGAAATTATATAAGATAGGTAAAATCTAAAATATGCTATGTATAATCTGAAAAATGTTATATATGTTCTGTATCCATCATAACAAGCACGTACATCGTTAACATATCTAATATCTATTAGTTTTGCATTTGCATCTGGGCTGGGATTTGTTATCTGGAGTAAGTGTGGGCAATTTAATAACCTACTATATTTGGTAACTCAGCCACATAATTTTTGTAAATTGTGATAAATCACCTAATAAACTGGTAGCTCAACTGCAAATATTATGAGAAGTCTCATACCGACTAAGTGGTGTGTAGGGTTGGATGGGTATATAGTACCCTATTTGGTGTGTTGGGATGGTCGGAGATGGTGTGTAGCGGACGGGGTTAGGATTATATATTTGAATCTGTTATGTTCTGATAAGCTCTAATTCTAATATTTATATATGTCTGATTGATTTTTAGTACGATATATTACACATTGAGTTTCAAAAACTCACTTTCTATTTGAGTATCACTTTCAAGTAATCCTCAGACTTAGGTGAGTCAATACGATGGGAGCTCAGTTATAATACTCTGGTTCATTTGACTTATTTTAATTTAGGTTTTACATGTTTTGTAAATTTTAGACTGTTTGGACATTTAGGGTTATTTTTGTTTTGGATTTTATTTTCTTTTTTTCACATGAAATTGGTTAACCATTTTTCTTATATCGATGTTGTTTACTTGTGAAACAAAGGATTTTCAAACAACAAATGTGTTTTCAAAAAATTGTACGTTTTTAAAATTTTCGCTGCAAACCTATATATTTTAGAAAGTGTAAACTAACAACGTTTTCAATAAATCAATTAAGTAATGTATGCTTCCAAATAAATCTGATATTTGTGTAATAAGATCTTATGATCTACTTTCAAAATAAAAGAATTCTAGGCTTTCGAAAATTGCAATAACATCTCTAGATCTGGCCATAACGTCTAGGCCGGGTATGGTGTGTTACAAAATATCTTAGTACATAGTTCACAAACTGAGAATAAGTCAAAATGAAAACGAAGTAAACTTAAGGAAATTGTTTCAATAACAGATGTAGCTTATAATAAAACTAAATACACATAAGTAAAACCCTATCGCCTATCTCCCAAGTTTATCGATATCTATTCAGGGATGGGCCTTACCAAATCATCTACCTTGCCACTATCATTCGTGACCTACTTACCTACGAAGTAAGAGAGAAGTGGGTGAGTTCATTGCGAACTCAGTGAATAATCAAAAATCATCAACATATGCTTAAAAATACTGAGTTTAAAATAAAAAGAGACTTAGTCTGAAAAATCATATCACATGTTAGGTTTGTGATGAAAGTGCAAGACCTAGTTCACAATTCTGCTTCTTAGAACACATAGGTTTGTAAAATTTGTTTCGCATGTGCTTGTTGAAAAATCATACTTCAAAACTTAGTTGGTTCTTGTTTAAAAATGGAACTTATATAGTATGAAACATGCTCACATACTTGTCTTGTAACACCCTTAACTCGAAACCGCCACCGAAATTGAGTACAGAACATTACCGGACTTTAAAGGACGTTTACAGAACTTAATCAGAAACAGATACAGAATTTCGTGCAAATCATTCACAATCACTCTTATTGAGGGTTTTCGGACATGATACAGACATCTCAGATGATTAGGATTTGAATCCTATCAAATCGGTTACTCAGAAAACTTTTCATAGGAAAACAACGTCACACGCCCGTGTGACCCTTAGCACGGTCGTGTTGTGAGACCGTGTGGTCTTCACACGCCCATGCCAGGTACCCGTGGATAAAACTGTCCAAACTGACACGGCCACTTCACACGCCCGTTTGGAGGCTGTCTGCTCCCACACGGTTGAGACACACGGCCATGTCTCTTGCCCGTCAAGGTGCAGGGAAGACACGATCCAGGGGCACACCTGTGGGGCCAGGCCATGGGTCACCCACGGTCATGGCGCACGCCCGTGTACCCTGCCAAGTAGGCCGTGTTAGGTTATATGCCAAGCCTTAACCTCCCAAATACACAAAACATTCACATACCCAATCAATGCAACTAACATTTTTACTTATACAAACAATATTCTCTCTAAACACTACATTATCATAGAGCTTATAAGCTTACAAATTAACTATACATGTCTTAAACATGCCATAGACATTATACTTCAGAAACATGGTATACCGATGAAGCTTGACAGTGTGAAATGTACCTCGATGCCTCAGCTCCCAAATGAACAGTCTTGATACACTGAGATAGAGAGTAAAGGAAATGGGGTAAGCTACAACAGCTTAGTAAGTCATATGCAATTCAAAGCAATGAAACATATCAATAGATTGTTTATTAACACATATCATTATACATCAAACTTACTCTTTTGGGCACATTTCACATACCCATCATATGTATGCTTTAACCTTATCAATCTCAGTATACAGAACTATTTCATATCACCTACAGAAATACTTCATTGCAGTACAGTTAATCTAATCCCATTGAGCAATTTCAGAATATAACCAGATAAGCAGAGGTTAGCACATAAGTGCCATACAGAAGTGGCAGAGCCATATCAGATAGGTAACCGAAGCTACTAACAGATAGGTAGCTGAAGCTACAAAATAGAAGGGTAGCCGCAGCTACTATTGGAAACAGAACAGAAGTTACCACGGGCCTGCTCACACAAGCTGACAGGTGTCCGCAACACATGCTAGACCACCCAGCACCCGGGAACTATATCAGATAGAACAGATAACCCTCTAGTGAACATGTCACTTACATCCATGTTTATTCCTACTTGCTCAATCAGGATTAACAAAATATATATAAATCAACAGTTTCAGAAACACATCGAATAATCAATCAGAATTTACGGAAATTACCTTAATTCCGCAATTACAGGGACATATCCTAATCAATCGGAATTTACAGAGCATACCTTATTTTACTTACACAGATACAAAAGTATACTAAACCTTCGGTCACTTCATAATTCATATATCAGTAACATCGTTCAATTACAAATAGATAATTATAATTTAGCAAAATATGCTAGAATTTACACACAACTTACCTGAATAGCCAACGGATTAAATTATCGAGATTTAGTCGAGAACTTTCTCTTTTTCCCCGTTCTCGGGCTTATCACACCTTTCTTGGTCTAGATTAACAAACAGAGTACAATTTATCAATAATTTACTTAATTACAGATACAATTCATATTTGGGGTAAATTTCTAAATTTGCCCTTTAACTTCAGAATTTACAAATTAGTCCCTCAGACTCAAAATCTCATTTTCTTTATTCCATGGGTTTATTTAACCCATTTTAACACTTATGACACTCAATTCATCAATATTTAACACATTAGGAACAAGTTGTAGTCTCTACAATTTAGTGCCCTTTTTACACAATTTCATACAAATTCATCCCCAAAAACGTGCATATATCACTTTAAACCTTCATTATCTACCATTATTCCACTAAATATACTCATTTCACAAATGGGTATATTTTTGAACCCCAATAACTCTTGAAAATAATGGTAGAATCATAGAATTCAAGCTCAAATAATCATAAAAACACGAAAATAACTGAAAACGGGGCAAGATTTCACTTACTATTGAGCATAGAAAGCAAAAGAACCCTAGCTATGGAGAAACACCAATTTCGGCAGCCATGGGAGGTTTCATGGAGAAGATGATATTTTAATTTCATCTAATTTTGTCTTTTTCCCTTAATGACAAAAATGCCCCTTAAGCCATAACTAACAAATAATTATAGAAATGCCCTTTTGTGTCCATACTATTTTCTAATGGTCTATTTGCCATTTAAAGACCTCTAGTTAAAACCCCCATTTCAAATAAGTATTTATACTATATATCTCACATTTTTCAAACAATACAATTTAGTTCCAAAAATAAAATTGGGCACTTTATTGATAACATTTTCAAACCATATTTTCACAACAACAATTTGTCTATCAGACATTATCAGAATTTTACTCAATTCAAAATTTCAACAATTTCACACACATTGGTCGCATCTTGCGATTTAGTCCCAAATTTCAATTAGCCATCAAATCAATAAATTTTCTAAACGATTTTCACACAGAGCATATTTAATAAATCGGAAAACATAAAATTTTCAGAATTTAATTATTTTAATTCGAATTTGTGGTTACGAAACCACTGTTCTGGTTAGACCCTATTTTGGGCTGTCACATGTCTTATCATAATCGATGAGAAACATAAAATATGTTCTCGCACTTGTATTAACTTACTTATCTTAACTTATTTGTTCTATTGGATATGCAGATTTCTTTTATCGCCTCAGAATGACTCAAAAAGTCCTTAACATGTACCAATATTATATGGTATTTAATATGAATCTTTTTGTTTTTGAAATAATATGAATGATAAAAAGTAAATGAAGATGATATTAAAATTTTGAGAAGTAAAATTTATATTGTATTAAATACGAATACGTAAAATTAATTTTAAAAATAATAATAGTATTACTATTAATTAGATTTAAAAATGAATTTGCTAGTTAGGAATTTGATTCCTTGAACATATTTTAAAATAGTTTTAAGTAATTAATTTGATTTGCTTAATTTTTATTCATGTATACTTTCAATATCACAAATTTATAAAGATATTAAAATAAATATTATATGAACTTCAATAGGAAAAATGTTTTCAAAATTTATATTAAAAACATTAGTATTATTTTATTTATTATATTGTCACAAAAATTAAATTAATTATTGACATTTTAATATACATCTATATATGATAGTGAATTTGAGGAATTATGGTAAAATTTATATTTATACTTTAAAAAATTTGTTAATGTGGTACTTGTATTTTTAATTTATTTTTTTATATTTGTATTTTGTTTATCACTTTAGTATTTAGCATAACGGTGTTAATTTGTAAAATAAAAAAAAAAGGGACGTAAACTAGTAATAAAGTGCCACATGACAATTTCGACCACAAAGAAAAAGCTAAGAATTTTTCTTATTTTTGTATTGAAAGTCAAAATCATTATATATTGTAATAAATTAAAAATTCTTTTTTTTTCTCCCATTTATCAACTTCCTCTGTTAAACAAATTTTATGACATTATCTCAAAATTTTTTATTTCCTTTTTCCTTTATTTTCTTAAATTTAAATTACTTAATAATTTTCTTTTTTAAATAATAAAAACTTATCAATTTCTTTTCTTTTTTTACTTTCTTTTCAATCAAAAACCACTCCCTAAGTAAAAACTTATTGATTTTAAACAAAACTGTAACACATTTATAGAAACTCATAATAGCTAAGGATCTATTCAATTAAAAACTTAAGAACACCATACTGCATACATATAAACAATGATATCACAAGAAAATCACTTCCTAAATTAAATCATCTGTATGACAAACATACACTTATAAACCTTAAATCAAGTTTAAAGAATTTAAATATGAATTTTAAATATTTAATAAAATAAAATTTTAAATTTTAAGAAATTAGTGAAAATCTGTAATTGGTATCAATACCGAAATGATACCATTATGAAAATTGATACCAAATTACTATATTGTTTTAATAACAAAACCAGGAATATTGATAATTAATTTATGGTATTGATATTTTATGAACAAGTATTAGTACTTAATTAAAAACCGATACCATTTTGGCATCCTGTTTCTCTCAAAACTTTTTCATAAGTCAGGCATGTATCGGTACCAGATGCCAAAATACCAGTACCTCAATTCAAAATGGTAAAAATTTCAACTTAAAGAGTTCATTTCAAGCCAAACCATTTCTAAATACTTTCACACAATTTAAACAAATTTCAAGAACACCAAAAATATGTCAAAAATCATTCATCGTAAGTTTAACCAATATGCCCTCATTGACACCACAATTTATAAGCCAAAATAAACCAAATCAAACACCTAACAAGCATCAAACTCATTTGTATTTAGACTCATCATAAGAAAGCTAATCACATAGCCAAATTGCCAATCAAACATACCATTTATGTCTACTTTCAAGAAACCATAATTTCAATCAACTTTCACCTTAAGTATATATACTTACAACTACTCAAACTTCCATTTCAATCCATACACATATAAACAACTAATGAATGCGGTTGTTATATTTATTGAATTAAAGTCGAGAATTGTATTATTTATTTGTTTACATTGGTCATCTGGAAATGGTTCCTATGTTAATCCGTGTTTGTCCGGAGGTTGTGTTAGATGGTTAATGCCCAATGACCTATTCCGGTGACGGATGAGGGTTATAGGGTATTACAGTTCGTGAGTGACTGGAGTGATTAGTCATATAAAGAAATGAGTTGGTGACCAAGGAATATAGACCATCAGAATAAGGAGTGACGTCAAGGTTATGTCTCAACTCAGATAGGGTGGGAAGAAAAGAGGCTGCTTAGATAAAGGGGTATCCAGATTATACGTATATACTTGTCCACTAAAGAAGCTGCAGATTTAATTCAAAGTAAACAAGCATGGATAAGTATGCCCTAGCACGCAGTCGTGTACATATTATAGGAAAAGGTCATTTGAAGGGTTTAATAAGTGAATGCCAAGGTCGAATGGCCAACAAAGTTTGCCTAAAGATAAGGGAAAGCAAAGGTCAGACTTAGACAAGGGAGGGGCAAAGATTATGTTGAGCTCCCAAGGTAGGAACTATAATTGTTAAGAAGCCCTCTTTGGGGATATTTTGACAAGAGTAAGAGTCTCGGCATTACTAGTGATCCCTAGTACTTTGAGATAGTGAAGACATTGAATTTCTAAGAGATACCACAGATGTAGAAATCACTTGGGTAGTAGTCAAGTGTTGGCCGCCAAAAATAATGAATGCGGTTATCGGGGAGTTAAAATTTGAGTTGAACGCCTCATAGTTTTCCTTAAATTCTATATGTGGGTCTTACTGAATTTGCCCAAACTTATAAGTTTTCTACTCAAATGCAGGTTAGTCAAAGATTCAAAAAATTAGGAGGGACCAAGCCAGATTATAAACCTTTCTTCATCAACGGATTAGAGTCACGGGCATTACTAACAAATCAATCCATTAATCAATCATAATTAAAATGCTGGCTATTTCATTCAAATCACGATAAAAATTACCCATACAATTCTAAATATAAGTTTACAGGTCCCTAAAAATGATTTAAGAACTAAGAGGGGCTAATTTCAAACAATTCTAAAAGTTTAGGGTGAAATCTCAAAATGCCTAAAAACAGCGGACATGGCTGTGTGGCCATGCCGTGGGTAATGCCCTAAATCGTGTGAATTTTGAAATTGGGACACACGAACGTGTTCCAGCCCATATATTTTCCCGTGTAACTCATTGACTTGAGACACACAGCCATGTCTCTGCCCATATAACTCACTGACTTGGGTCACACAGCCGTGTCGCAGGCCTTGTGTCAGCCTATTTGAAAATTACACCTATACTAGTTTTCAACACGCTCAAGGCACACACCCGTGTGGTTGCTCGTGTCTGTCACACGGCTGTGTAACAAACCGTGTCCCAGGCCGTGTGCACCTAAATGTACCTTAAAACTCAAGTTTACCAAATTATAATTACTTAGACACTGAGTAACCATTTCACTAGTCATTTAACCTATTCAAATCACAATTAAATGTGCTCAATTCATACCAAAACAACCAACTTAAGTACCTAACCAATGTACCCTTATTGGTACCACAATTTATATCTTCAAACATATCAACAATACATCAACCATTCAAGACTTCATTCATACCCAAATTTGATAATATTGAACTAACATATAGCTACTTAAGATATCAAGTTTTAAGCTGCAAACACATACCGAAACCTTATGTCAAATTAACATATCAAATAAATAGCTTCAACCACAAACATATATATACAAATGACCATCATTATACTTGAAACCCAAAATAACATCACATTAACAAACCAACTATCAACCAAAGACTTCCTAGGTACATGTCATTACAAAAATAAACATCACCACACTTGAGCTCGGGATCATTGTTGGATGCTGAGTCGATGGGTACCTAACATGCGTACGGAAAATAAAACCGCACGCTGAGTATAACTCAATGATATTTCTATAATCTGAACATTTAAAGACAAAATATAGTACATGAAATGCTCAAATTAAATTATACAATCATACTATTATCTAATTATGCAATTACATGATATCATCATTTCTATTTCATGCATATTACCATATTATTTCATGTTATGCTCAACTTTTACAAGTATTCATACTTAGTTGGTTTTTAACATATATATTTCAATTCACATCACTTACTATATAAATAGCTTTTCATAGATCATTTAACAATTCACTTATATAATGACACAATCTAACCCCATTTTCAATCCATGTACATTATTCATATACTTCATTTATGTTCACAATATAATTCACATTTCATATACCATAATTCATCGTTTTCCATTCAAAATCAATTTCATTATTTTTCTCATTTAATCTTCCTTATTAACACAACTCGGACTCGGACGAATACATAGATCCAACCAACACACCAGTTTGGCACCAGTGCCTCATCGGATAAACCGAAGCAAATAATTGTCCGCCCCCAACGCTATAATAAATTAACACCTAGTGTCTCATCGAATAAACCGAAGCAAATTTGGCACCTAGTGCCTCATCGACTTGAGGTCGAAGTAATCCCTGAACTCTTCCTATCCTATGGCATGCCATCTATATCTGACTTAGCCCAAATAGTTAATAGGGTTTCATTTCACATTTCAATATAACTAATGTCACATTTTCATATACATATAGCATATAGGCATTTGATTCAATCCATTAACAATCACAATTCTCAAAACATATATTCAATTCAATATTCGTATAATCAACATATTTCATAATATATAAAATCAATCCATTTTAAATAAACTATGAATTCAATTCAATCCCAAAGTACCAAAGTACTCACCACAAATGCTGACCATATGCAAACAATTAAATATGCAACAATCTACTATTTAATTTGGATTATAGAATACAAACCGTGAATTCTGAGCTATTCAATGTTGACCTTGTCTTTCCCCTTCTTACTCGAGGATTCCGGACTACGGAATAAAATAATTACAATTAATTAATAACATACCACTCAAATCACAAGAATTTAATTTTTTTTTTACTATATCTTGCTTAATCCTCAATTTAGTCCCTAAACCGAGACAAATTTTAATATCCATATTTAACCTTAAATTTTATAATAATTTCACTTTAAGCTAAATTTTAGCCTCCTTTTTCAATTCTACCCCTTAATTTTAAATTTTTCACAATTTAGTCTCTGTTGCTCAAAATTAACAATTTATTCTATAATTTAGCCATTTTTCACTTCTAACTTAAAAATCTATCAATTTAATTCATAATACTTAAACTATTCAACAATGTCAACTTCTAAATTCTTGAACAATACTAAAAATATCAACATGGGTTGAACAGTTCTAAGTACCAGGATTCCAAAAACATAAAATTTACAAAAAAATGGGGATTAAATTAACTAACCAATTGAAATTTAAAAGTTTGAAACCCTTGGTGTCTTCGCCTCTCTTCTATTCTTTCTTTTCTTTTTAATTTGCATGCATTTGTTTAATCAATTCCCACTTTCTTTCTTTTAATTTGTTTTTCTTTTATTCATTATTATTATATAATATATATACACATTTCATATTATTTATTTATTATAACACATATATATATATGTATTTAGTTAACATATATATATATACAACATACATAATAATGTCGTCCACTATACATATTTAAATGTATATTTATTCTTTAGTCCCTTAATTAATTTTAATCTATAATTCAACTTTTAATTCCTATGCGATTTGATCCCTACACCTTAACAACTTCTAATTTCACGAAAATTACTTATTCAAAATTTAATTCACTACTAGAATAACTTCACATATATTTCATAAAAATATCTACGAGTTTGTTTTATGGAAGTGTAGCCCTGAATCTCACTTTCCATCACCCTTGAGTATCGAGTCGTTACACAAACTTTGCTGGGAGCTAAGCGAAGAGTAGCCGCTGTGCATATGTATAGAGGGGCACCCGTAGAGGCCTTGCCTTAGGGTTGCCTATATATGTTATCGAACCACTGTCCAAATTTGTAAACGTCCGTTAGACTTAAAGTCTTAAAGATTCATTGCCAGTTAGTAAGAGTTGAAATTTCAGTTAAATTTTCAAATTTATGTCATTAAAGTATGTAACTAAATTAGAATTAGAAAAAATTTGTTAGGTAAATCTAGTAAATGCAACATTCGATACTTAGACTTGGCAGTTTGGTTAGGTAAAGGGTGTTACAACTTAGTGGTAAAATTTACCATTAACTTTGGAAAATATAGAAATCATAAAAATCATTAAAAAATATAAAAATTGTAAATTTTCATAAAAACATAAAAAATTATAAAATGCATAAAAAATTACCTTTAACAATTAACTTTCAACGTTGACCATTAAAGTTAATGACCCCCAATTTTTTTTAGTTAAAGCCATCACGTGTCACAACACAACGTGACATGTGATAAAAAATGATAAAAATAAAAAAATCAATAAAAGTTATAGAAAATATAAAATATTTCTTTTGGTACGATAATTTTTATAATTTTTATAATTTTATATTTTTTTATAATTTTATTACGACTTTATATATTTTATAATTTTTTTCTTATTTTTTTCTAATTTTTAATATTTTTATATTTTCTATTAAAATTTAATAATTTTTATAACTTTTATTGATTTATAATTTTTTGTCACATGTCACGCTATAGTTGTGACACGTGATGGCTTTAACTAAAAAAATTTAAGGGTAGTTAACTTTAACGATCAACTGTAAAGTTAATCGTCAAATGACCTTTCTGATGCATTTTGACAGTTCAAGTACCCAATTGAGTGAAAAAAAAAAGTAGGGGCTTAATTGCTTTTTTTTTTAAAGTTTGAGGATATTTTTTATGCATTTTAAAAGTTTAACTACCTAATTGAGTAAAAAATAAAGGCTTAATTGCTCTTTTTTTTTAAGTTAGAGCTTTTTACACCCTTAAACCTCTTTTAATTAAATAAAGAATTTATTTTTTTAATTAATAAAATCTTTCTTCTTAATTTTATTTTCTCCAATCCCATATTTTGTTGCCGGCGCCAAAAGTCATCATCGTCGGTTTTTTCTTGGGCCAGTTTGACGGTGGTACTGGCTATCATGCTTAAATGGTAGAATACAAGTGGCCCATCCGAAGCCTATCATGTTTGAAGGCCATTCTTTCAGCATCAAAAAGTCACCAAAATGGGCATTTTCTTTTGGGGATCCCTTTTAGTTCTCTTCCAACTTGTATCTACATTTCCCTTAACCCTCTTTTAAAACCCAACCTCTCCAAGTTGCTCTCTATTGCCTCTCTTGGGTTCAAAATTTAAGCCCATTTTCCTCATCAGTGGTTTCCTTTATTTTTATTCCATTTCTCTATTATTTGTTTGTTTAGTAGTTAAATCTCATTTGGTTAAAGAAAATTTACACCATTTCGTACCTTCCTTGGTTCAAAAAAACAAATTTTGGCTACGAAAAGACAAGTGGTATGATATAGGTTGAAATTGTCAAAGTTTAAGTTGATTTACAATTTTCAATATTCGGTGCCAATTAGACCTAAAAGAAATTAGATATAAAGTAAATATAAATTTTCACGTTTAAGTTGTTACGTATATAAAAATATAAAATTACATTTTGAGAAGTAGTTCATTAACATGATGGATATTATTTATTAAATCTAAAACTAATGAATTAATAATTATTTGAGATAAACCAGTAATAAAAAAATATATTTACCTATTAGTTAGAAAAGTTAAAGAAGAATTAGATGCAAACCTACAGATTTATAAAAACAAAAAAGAGTGCAAAATTTTGCAAAGGAAAAAAATTAATATTAATCAAACCATGAAAAATATATATTACACTAGTAAAATGTAATATGTAGCATTCTTGTTCAATTTCGATAATATGGAAATAAATTTGTACGGGTCTTATTTTAACAATTTTGCATTAATAAAATGTAATATGTAACAATTTTTCAACTTCCCAAATTGAATAAAACCATAAATGCACCTAGGGGCTCAATTGAACAAATGTAAGGACATAATTGCACAAATTAAAACATGCTTGAGGGATTAAAGCAATTAAATTGAAACCTAAAATTGGGTATTAAATTAGAAAACAATTAAAAATTGAGGGGCTAAAAACAAAATTATATCCTTTTGTTTTTTGGCTGCCACCTTCATTTCACGATGGAAGCCCTTTTAATTTTTTTTTCCTTCAAAACAATAGCAAATAAATAATTAAAATACAATAATCAATCAAAATAAAATTATCTAAAAGACATAACCAATCGTCTAAATTAAAACTTTTTAAAAATAAACTTGGTGGGTGTCCAATTCAACATGTTTTGGTTGAGGATGGTGGGGAGGGCAATTTCAATGTCAATCCTGAAATAATTATATTTTAAAAAATGAAGTGGGGTGTAATTTTAAAGAGATATTTTGCCAGTGATACATATGAAAATAAAAGGACATTAACAATTAAGTCTTTATTCTTAAAAAATAAAAATAAAACTTATGATAAGATATGAAACAATACACATCCCCTTATTGGATTTCTTATAATACGGAGTTCCATGGTACTGGTAATAAACAGAAATTGGATTTGAGGTTTTGAAATTTGGTGAATAATTTGCTGTGTATCATTTTGAACTTGGATGTTTATATTGTTTAGTTCAACATTTATAATGAAGGTAAGTGGCATAAATTTACAATAAATGTTGAAAACATAGCTATGGGTAAGTAATGAAAATATAAAAAAGAAAAGATTTTCTTTATTAGAGATAGGAAGTAAATACTATCTTATTTGAATTTAACTATGTTCAATAGTAGAAGGAAAGCTAACATATAAAGAGATTCATTTAAGGTATATAATGGAGATAAGTATGAGAAAATTATGAAAATATTTTTCTATATTTAAAATAGCTTATATTATTTGAGGATATTTTAGTCTTTTTATTTTAATAAAATAAATACACTTATGATGAGATTTAAACTCACGCATATTGGACTAATAAAACTCTAAATTTACCACTCAACTATAACTTCATTTTAATCATCTTTATACTGTAATAGACCCATTTCGCCCGACCCATACACAAAACCAATAACCATACAGAATAATAACCAAAATTATTAAAATAGTCCGTCAATCCCAATTACAAATTGAATAGGCTCAAAACCATTAAGACCAAACGGGCCTGACCAAATTACAAACCCAAACTAAATAAACAAGCCTACCAGCCCAAAAATAAAACCTAAATTAAGACGCAATTAAATAAACCCAAACCCCACACATTTAGCCCTAACTTAGTGGCCCAATGGCCCAATTCTAAAACCAGCCCAAATGGCCCAGACTTAGGGTTTTAGAAACTGAAACCCTATGGACAGCGCCGCAGACTCCTCAGCAGAGGTTCCCTAGTGCGTCATGGCCACGTCTGCAACTGCCCACGAATGGCTTCTCCATGCCATACACACCTGCAACAAATTAACAACCAGCAACAGAAAACAGAAGATGACAACAAATTACAGCAAAATTTGTATTTTTCCCTTTTTTTATTTTTCTTCGGCTATAAAGCCGAATATGATGAAATGTAAAGTGGATCCAATAAAAAAGCAATCAGAAATCGTTTTTTTTTAAGGTGATTTCAGATCATTTTTTCTTTCGATTTATATTTTTTTTCTCTCTTTGGTTTTTCATTCATTTCCGATGGCATGTAAAAGCAAATAAAGAGGGAAAGATAGGGGTTTACCTTCGCGTTTGCCATCGGATCCCTGTTCTCTTCGTCGAAATCGAAGGGTGGATAGGGATTTTAGGGTTAAAGTGAGTTTTCCTCTGTTACTCACCACCGGTTGAAGTGGCAGAATGTGGTGATATGAAGAGGGTCGGCCGAGCATGGGATTAGGTTTTCTGCTCCTCTCATTTGGTGCTCTGTTTGTGAAATGACAAAATGTTTTGTTTAGGGTTTTATTTTTGTTTTTATAAGGTGTATGGAACGGTGCTGTTTAGGGCCTATTCCAATGGCTCCAAAATGGCACTGTGCAGGCCATACCCGATTCGACCCGATTCGAGACCCGTGAAGGTCTGCACGTTTTGCTTAGAGGGGATATTTGTGCAATTAATCCTTCTTTTCCACGTTGTCCTATGATTGGGCCCTATTTCAATTTTCCTATTTTTTTAAATTTGTCCCTGAAAGTTGGGCGTTGTTTCAATTTAGTCCGCGTCTAAACGCCTCGTTTCGGGATTTAGCTTATTTACATTTTTAGTCCTCGTTTTCTTGTGCCTTTTTATTTTGGTCCTTAATTTTGTTTTAATAACTTTATTTGTTTGTAAATTATTCTTTTAACTTTGTTTTATTTCAATTGAATCTGTTTTGTGATTTTAGTTTGTGTTTTTGTTTATTCCTTGGTAATTTATCCATTAGTTATTTTTCTTGTTTTAACATTTTATTTTGAACCATTTATTTGATTTTACATTGTTTTAGTTTGTTTTTTACTTTCATTTGTATATTTTTTTAAAACTGTTTTATTTTATAACTTGTCTATTTTAAATTCCCTTTTATATATTTCTATGTTTTTAAAGATTTACATAATACTTAATTTAAATACTTTTATACATTATTATCTTATATACACCAACGTAATTTATATTAAATATTTTTTTATTTTATGTATATATATTATTCATTTCATATTATTTTATATATTTTTTTCTTTTTGAATTTATTTTTATATGTATATATATATATTTTATTTTAAATCTATTTATATGATTTATCTCCTACAAAGATGCTATTTTATATATTTCTGTTTATTTCAAATACTTTTATATGTTTTATTCACACATGTAAATAATTTGTATTAAGTTTTTATTTCATGTATATTATTTATGTAGATTGATATATATATATTATTTTGTATATTACTTATTTTAATTTTCTTCTTATATAATATCTATTTTAAAAATTATTTTGATTATTATTCATGTATTAGTTATTTTTATCTTTATTTTTTAATCTATCGCAATTTTTTATGCATATTGCTTGTTTTAAAACTTTTGTACGTATAATTTATTGTTCGCATATTGATGATTTCAAATTGTTTTTCCCCCATGTTATACATTCCTTTTATTTGTTTTAAAATTTGTTACATTTTATTTGTGTAAATTTGCTTGATATTTCTTTTAAAGTTGGCTTTTAATTCATTATCTTTTGAATGTTAATATTCGCAAAGTGTATTGTATGTACCCCAATTTGGTTTCTTTGTATTTTCACATGATTATTATTCATTTGTATAAGTACTATTGTCATATATTATTATTTTATGTTTGTAGCTATACTTTTATTTCTCGTGGTGGCATCATAATTTCATTTCCAACTTCTATCCAATCTTGTTTTTTAACTCCAAATAAACCAAATAAATATGAATTTGAGCCTAGTTCTATAATCGCTTATTTTTAAGTCCTTTAAAATAAGATAATATTTAGTTTTTGAGAAATTCGAGAAATTGTGCCCTAACGTGCTGAGTTTCAGTTTTTCGTTTGACCAAATAACTAAATATCCTTTTAATTGCATGTTTTGGAAGTCGTGAGATAACCTCGGATTTAAAGAGTTTAAAATGTCGTATCCTAACGTACTGGATGTGGCATTTTATCCCTTCGGAACTAGTGAATCTTAAATTCCAACTCGAGTTATTCCAACATTTTTCAAAGAAATTGTATTTTCAAAACTTTTCAAGTTTTCAGCATTAGGACATCATTTAATCGATTTAGTACCAATTTTGGGCGTACGAGAGTGCTAACCCTTCCTCATACGTAACCGACTTTCGAACCCATTTTCTTGGAATTCGTAAACGAAAATCAATATTTCAATAAAAAACAAAATGTTTTATAAGGTGGTCCTATCACACCTAAGCAAAAAACATTGGTGGCGACTCCATATTTCTTTTTAATGTCGATCCCTATTTTTTACAAAACAAAAAATGGTTTCGACATATACATTTTTATTTTAATATGCACAATTTGTTATCTCCATTAGTTGTATAACTATACTATTTATTAATTGTTTTATCAAGTTGGTGTCACCCTCAACCCAATTATCAATTCGGTTAAAAAAATTATAGAAATATCATTTTGTAATTAAAATAAGTTATACAATTTGGGGGTATTTTAATCTTTTCATTTTAACAAAATAATAAAAATATGCATGTGGTGGGATTTGAACCCGCACCAATTTGATTAGTAAAACCTTAAATTTATAACTCAACCAAAGTTTTATTTTTTTTAACATATGTTCTAGTTCTATGGTTTCCACACACACATGCGTTTGATAAGATTTCTAGTGTTAATAATAAATATGACTGACTTGGTGCCGTAAGTTAACTTAACACTAACTCAAGCTTGATGATGAGACAATGATAAACAATTTAATCTATTTTTTTAATAATGAACATATTTAATGTGTTATTATTAATTAGTTTCAAATCATACGTTTCATTATTTATTATCTGTTATTTTTAAACACATATTTGTGTACTAACTTTATGATTTTCATACGCATACTCGTGCGATAAGATTTCTAATATTAATAATATTGTTAATTGAGTTGGTATCACAAGTCAAGTCGACACTAACTCATGATTGATGACAATGGCATGATAAATAATTGTAGTGCATTTGGTATGGTTAATATGATGTATTTATGTTGTTAATTTCATGTATAATTGTGATTAATTAGTTTCAAACCATAGTTTTATTGTTTACTATATGTTATTTTTAAACACATATATGTTTTAAATCCGTGGTTTCCACACATATATGTGTGATAGGATTTCCAGTATTAATAATGATGTTAATTGAGTTAGTGTTACATATTAACTCAACACTAACTCACAATTGATGAGAAAACCATGATAAATAATTGTATTGCATCTAGTCTTGTTTATTTTATGTATTTATATGTTTAAATTTAGTTTTCCTCATAATTTAATTTGTTTTTTAAAATTAATATCATACATATTTAATGTGTTAATATAATTAATTAATTTTAAAGCATACGTTTTATTTTTATTATATCTTAACACGCACATCTATGTTCTAAATCTGTAGTTTCTATATATATATATAATAGATTTTTTAGTATTATACTTGTGAGTGCATTAATTTATAATAGTTTTAAAAATATATTTTAAGCTTATTTAATTTAGTTATATCTTATTTTTGAGATAGATTAAATTATTTGATATAAAATATACTAATTATCATTATTTAAAATATTTTAATAATAAATAAATTGATGAAAATAGTTTTAACTACAAAATAACATATTTTTAGAGAGAGAAAAGGACGATCCCTAAAACCGTCTCCTCTGTTTTAACTAATTTATTTTTTTATAATTTTATATAAAATTAAGGTTAAATTGACAAAAATGTATAAAAGGTGAAGAGTAAAATTATTATTAAAAAAAATGTCACTGTTATGGGTGGGTGATTTTTGTTTTTTTTTAATATATTAGTAATTAAATTGTAATTTTTTAATTAATTAAAATGAAAATTTACTGAGTCACTAAAAGTTCAGTTTATACTGATTTAATTTACAGCTCACACTCGCTGACTATCTTTTCGTCTATTTTCTCTTGCCTTCCTCCTCCTGCTACAGTTTTGGCCAAAATTCTAGGGTGAGTCTCTCTATAATATTTGATATTTTTTATTTTTATTTTGCAGTTTATTTGATGCTAGAAATGGTTAAAACTTAAGATGCTCGAATTAATCGCCAATGGACGCTTTCGCCATTTATCTTCTCCCGTACCACCGAAGGTGAGTTGCTCTGATTTCGTAGTAGGATTAGATTAGATCGCGTACAGCAAAGCTTATATATCGCTTTCTTCTTTTTGTTTTGCTTTTCCCTGTAAGTGAATATGTATGTTCAAAGAAGATGAGCTTTTTTGTTTGTTAATTAGTTCTTTCCCTTTTTCTGTAATTTTTCATGAAATAATGTGTAGGTTCATTTTGGTGCTTTAAGATACTTATATGTTAGGTTTTACATTTTTAATACATGAACTAATTAAAACTACAGTTCGAAACTGACATCACCATCGTAATTTAATATATAGCTCCTCGAGTTTTTTTTTTTTTATATATATAATTTTCTTTTTAAATTTTAGGATAAATTCTACCATTAGTCATCCAACTATTATTGTGTTTCTGTTTTAGTTACTGAACTATAAAAAATTTCATTTTTGTCACTAATATTATCATTTGTTTCTGTTTTGTTCACCCTTTATTAGATTGTCAACATTCACACATTCTATCATTTTTAATCTTAATTCTAAATAATTCAACAAATTTAACCCTCAATACTAAGACAATACCTAAACATTCCTATTTATAATTGAAAATCGTAAGAATATATATTGAAATTAAATGTGAAAAATTTATATATACTCCATTGATGTATTTTACTTTCTTGTTTAGCTACCTAATCTGTTTTAGGAATTAAGTAATTTAAATTTATCAATGGAGTACATATAAAATTTTCACATTTCATTTCAATATATAATTATAAATGCCAAGCATTTGTCATGCTTCATTACAAGGACATAATTATAAATTTTTCAAAATTCAGGGACCATTCCACTAATTATACCCTTACTTTGCTTACATTGTTTGTAATCTTTTTCCTCTTATTCTAAATTAATGGTCGAGTTGCTATGTGGAATGTTAGAAGAATGCAAGATTTATAGAAGCAAATTATAATTATGAATATAGTATAATTTCATATGTCAGTTCCTCATACAGGAAGGTCGCTGTACAATTATTTCCCCACCTTGTCTTTACATTGTTTTTAAACCACTAGCATTTATAAATTCAGTTGGCCTTACCTGTATAGTTGCTATAATATTAGTATAAGATGGGTTTATTATACTGCAAGAGAGATCACTGGGCACCCTGTTATGTCTAGCTGAAAGCTATTGGACTACCAATAATGTGCTTGCCATCGGACCATTCAAGACTGGCAAAGCTAGTTGAACCAGATGGCATGGAACTAGCTCTGAATGTCACTGTATAGCTTTTCTTCTCGTATTGTGCACTGAAACTTAATGTTGCTAGCTCAACCGACATTTTCACTACTCGTGTTTGTGAATACAATGAAATCTTGTATGCTGCTAGTGCACCGACTTTTGTAAGGGTCCTTCAGTATTTCACGGTGCTGCCCTCTTTGCCCAAGCCAGTTTCGAAGGGAACAGAGAAGGATGGATAGTTAAAATCTTCCTTGGTGTACTTTCTGTTGTTTTAACAAGTGAAATTTCTGTGCGTAGTGCCTTTAATTTGACTAGATGTGTAGTTCATGGTACAAAGAAAATCAGTACAGCAAAATTGATGGTGTTTTTAACGGCGCTTAGAATAAAAAAGCCACAAAAGTTGTACATTAGTAGCGCTATAAGAAAAATGCCACAAAAGGTTAGAGCTATAGTGGCATTTGTGGAAAAAACGCAGCAAAAGATGACTATTAGTGGCGCTTATGAAACACACACCGCAAAATATCGAGCTTTTGCGGCGCTTTTGGTCGAGCATTAGCAGCGTTTTTCAAAAAATGCTGCAAAAAAAGTGTTGAGCAAAACCACGTCATTTATTATTGAGAGATATTGGCATTAGCGGCGTTTTCCAAAATATGTCGCTATATATCGTGAATTAGCGGCGTTTGCTGTAAAACGCCGCTATAGGTCGAGCATTAGCGGCGCTTTTCGAAAAACGCCGCAAAAGTGTTGAGCAAAACGCTAAGCTGTATTGGCAGTAGTGGCGTTTTTAGGAAAATGCGGCTATATATCAAGAATTAGCGGCGTTTGTTGTAAAACGCCGCTATAGGTCAAGCATTAGCGACACTTTTCAAAAAACGCCGCAAAAATGTTGAGCAAAACGACTTCGTTTTTTTTAGCTATAGAAAAACGCCGCTATATATCGAGAATTAGCAGCATTTGCGATAAAATGCCACAAAATGTCAAGCATTAGCGGCCTTTTTTTGTTAAAACGCTGCAAAAAAAATTATTTTAAGGTTTAAGGTTTAGAATTTAAGGTTTAATTGCTACAGTTAATTTAGAGTTTTAGGGTTTATGATATAATATTTATTATTTTAGGTTAAGGGTTTTTGTTTTAGAGTTTGTGTTTGGGGTTTATTGTTTTAGGGTTTAGGGTCTTAATTTATGGTTTAAGGAAAGGATACAGTTGGAAAACTGAATGTACAACATTTGGATTTTTCTGAGATTCATGCCATTTTGTACAACACCCATATTATTTAATATAAAAATTTAAAATAATATTATTTAAAACAATTTTAAAGTTGTTTTGGTATATGTGACTGATTGTTTTTTAAATTATATATTAAATAATTTCTTACATAATCGTAAAAGAGATAGTATTAATTTAATATATTTTTTGTTTAACTTGTAAACAATGTCTTATTTTATTTAATAAGAAATTAAGTCACATATATATTTATTAATTTATAATTAAAAATTATTTTTAAAAAATATTTTAAATCTAATTTATATGGGTTTCGCATATTTTTATTATACTTAATTTCACTATTTTTATACTACTATAATTTGTTTTTACTTTCTTACCTCATTATAAATTTATAACTATATAATACGTTCAACTATTTGTTTCTTTCTTACGCAAACACTCATGTCCCCTTTATTTTCTTTCCCATTTACCCCTTTTTTCCCTTCTCATTATGGTTTAGGGTTTACGGTTTAGAGTTTAGGGTTTGGATTTTATGGTCTAGGATTCATGGTTTATGGTTAATTTATGGTGTATGGTTTTGGGGTTTGGTGTTTGGTGTTTGCGGTTTAGGGTTTAATGTTTAAGGTTTAGGGTTAATTTTGGTTTTTTAGAATATAAATCTAATTAAGAAAAATATAAACTATTATTTTAAAAATATATATATATCAAAATGGGTTCAATCCCAAAAGCATATATGAACAATGGTTTAGTGTGCAATTGTATACATGAACTTTAATTTGATCGAGATCTTGTCAATTATTAACACAATTATTGATATAATTAACATCATTTTTTTATTTATATATTGCATACATAAATATTTATATTTATTCAATATAAAAATATATTGATGTATTTATTTTTTAAAATGTGTATGATTAAATCAAAATTAAAGTTTCAACTATACCTAGGGTTTAGAGTGTGTTTATGGCTTGAGGTTTAAGGTTTAAGGTATATTGTTGAAAATTGAAATATTTGGAATTTATTAAGATTCATGCCATTTTGTTTATATTAAAAATTAAAATATAGGAATACACCCACATTATTTAATATAAGTATATAAAAAATATATTTTATTTATATTAAAAATTAAAATATAGGAAGTGGTTTATATTAAAAATTAAAATATAGAGATGAAATAATTTTAGTGGCATTTTTAAGGAAACACCTCAAAAGGGTATGATTTAGTAGCGTTTTTACGAGAAACGCCGCAAATATGTTTAAGATTATGCAAAAACGTTACTGTTTTTATTTACGTATTAGTGGCGTTTTGGGTTATAAAAGCCGCAAATATGTTTTAAGGGAAAACGATGCCATTTGTACCCCTATGCTTTTAGTGGCGTTTTTATGTAAAACGCCGCAAATATGTTCCGGTGTGTGCAAAAACGAAGCCGTTTTAAGTTATGTTTTAGTGGCGCTTTTAAACAAAATGCCACAAATATGGTGAACAGGGAAATGATGCCGTTTTTACCTTTACTTTTAGTGGTGTTTTTGACTAAAAACGCCGCAGATATGTTTCAGACTGTACGTAAACGATGTCGTTTTTAACTTTAGCCATATTATTAGTGGCGTTTTGTGTTAAATGCCGCAAAAAGTCCCCTAATGTTTTTCACTTAACTTAAACGACGTCATTTTTTGGAGCCTCGAATTGCTTTTACTTTCCCATTCAGATTTGCCCGATTTTTTTCACTAAGTTCCCAACCTTTTTTCCCCCAATTTCCCCAAGTTCTTTTTTTGCAAATTTTTTTCCCTAATTTCCCACCTTCCGAAATCAACTTCGACTCTTCTCTCCGCCATTGCAAAAGGAAATTGTTCGCCTCTTCACTCCGCCTCAACTTCTTCTTTGTAATAGACCGATACAAGGCCTAAATGGAATAGTGGTTACGAAACCACAAATACGAGGTCAAAATATTTATTCCGATCGAGTTTTAAAATTTATTTTGTGTTTGCAATATTTTGTGAAATTTTCGTTACAAAATTTTATTGTTTGTGTGTCCAATTTGATAAATTGGACTAAATTGCAAAAGTAGTAAAATGTGCATTCTAGAAGATAAAGGTGTTTAATTTAAATGTGTTTTATTTATATTTTTTTTATGGTTTACATTTTTATAAAATTATTTTGTAAAAATTTCATACGAAAATTTCGACGTTTGGGCACTCAATTTAGTCAAAAGGACTAAATTGTAAAAAGTGCAAAAGTTGAGTTCTACATGTTAGAGGTGTCCAATTGTTATGAAATTTTAAATTTAAGGTCCTTAAATGGTAATTAGACCATTGGTTAATTTATTGGACAAAAATGTACATGAAATGGGTGAAAAAGAATTTTTTTTAGTTAAGGGCATTTTGGTCATTTAATGATTAAATGAATTAAAAAATCTAATTAAAAGCCAATTTTTGCTCATCTTCTTCCTCAAGGCCGAAAATAGCATGGAGAAACCATGGCTAGGGTTTTTCAAGCTTCCAAGCTCGATTATAAGTCCGTTCTAGCCCCGTTTTTAATGATTTTTACGTTTTTAAAATCCCGGTAACATGGTTTCTCTATTTCTACCATTTATTTGAGCTAGGGTTTGATTTCAAAAATTGACCCATGTTGAATAATTGTGCATTTTAATGTTTTATGATAGATTATGAGGTTTTAAATTATGTTGAACAACTTGTGCTACTCGGTTTTAAATGAAAACGAGTAAAACGACATAATCGGTAAAAATACCTCATGTTCATAAGTATATGTTAGAGTGAGAATTTGATGTTGCCATTAGTAAATAAATGATCAGCATGTTCTAAGATATAAGAATTAGGGAAAAAGTTTAATTTCAAAGCTTTAGGGCAAAAGTGTAAATATGTAAAAGTTTAGGGGCAAAATTATAATTTTTCCAAAGTTGGAGTTAAGGACTGTTTTGATAAATGTGAGTATTAAATAAGCTAAATGTGTTATTTTAGATCAAGAAAGATGTGAAATCGACCTGGATCGGGGAAAGGAAAAGATTGTGGATTAAATTGTAAAATTTCTATATTTTACACTGAAGTAAGTTTATATGCAAATAATGTATTGTTTATATTGTGTTATGATATTTTATTTTGTGACATGTGAAATAAGTTTTAGTATTGTACAATTAATGGACATAAACGGTGATTGTGGTTGATGAATTAAGATTAAATGAGGAAATCTCAGTTGAACATTCGGAATGGAAAAACGTGGTGCTAAGTGGATATACCACGGTTATACGTGTAACGTGGTGCTAAGTAGATATGCCACGATTACACATATTGAAACATGTAACATAATGCTGAGTGGATATGTCACAGTTACACATATTGATTCATTAACGTGGTGCTAAGTGGATATACCACGGTTAAACATGTAATGTGGTGCTAAGTGGATATGCTACGGTTATACATGTTAATTTGAAAAGTGGCACTAAGTGCGTATGCCACTGTAATACCCCGATGCCTGAAACCATCGTCGGAATAGGGTCACGAGGTATCACAAAATCAAACTCAACTTTAGAACATCACACATGCTTATAAGATAAAATATCCAAAATGATCAACCACAATCGATGATTTAAATACAAGTATGGGCGCACATACCTACATATATACATAAACGAGATCTCATAGATTAATTCCATGTAAATAAGAACTACACTATTTATTTGATTAAATGACCCTAGCCTTATCTAAATACAAAATCATTCCACGTTTAAGCTTAAAACCAATATTCAATCTATTATAAAAACATTAAGGAAACATTTTAAATTACCAACAAGATTCACAAATCATATAAAGGTACTTTACTCATGAAAGTATAAACATAACTTCCATATCACAAATATGTACATTAACTAACATGACTTTAGCATTACAAGATCATAAGACTAGAAAATGTGCCATTTTCGCATGGCTCATCATATAAGTAATTACATCATTCAAGATACAAAATCATAACTTTGTCTTTCCTATACATGCCATAGTTTTAAAACTTAAGGTTTCTTTAAGGATACCAAAATGATGACGGTATGTGTGATGACTTTAGTAAAGGTCCTGAGCTCACAACGGAAATCAAGAATCTATAAGAAGATGAACAACAACTCAAATGAGATAATACTCAGTAAGTCATAAGCAAATTAAATTAGTAAGCACAAGAGATAACAATAGTTGACTTTGTATCAAGCTTTTCATTTCATAAATTAAGATGTTCCAAATATCTCATATCACCAATATTTTTCAGCTCTACCACAAGTTATACCGCATTACACCATTCGAAATAACAACTTCTTAATCAACCATATTGTACGCCTTAGTTAAACTTACCCTTAAATAACTACGTACTTATAATCAACACCTTAAAACTTTATGAGCTAACACAAATAAATAGATACGTGCATATACGTTCATCACACACATTATTCACCTTTCGAATCTTACATTCTATTAACCAAATTGGAAACATGATACCACAAGACCGATCTCGCACATATAGTGCTCGGTCAACGAAATTCGTACACATAGTGCCTATTTTCATTCGTATACATAGTGCCATATGCTTTTGCACACATAGTGCCTCATTCTTACGCACACATAGTGCCATACGCTTTCGCACACATAGTGCCACACGCTTTCGCACACATAGTGCCACATTCTTACGCACACATAGTGCCATACGCTTTCGCACACAAAGTGCCACATTTCACTAATTCTTAACACATCAAGATGACTTTAATAAATCCAATAAACATCACATATCCAATTATTAAACACATGTACGTACAAGATATACTTTCCAAATACACATGCTCAACATTTGTGTACGAAATAGCCTCGGTTTAATTGCTTCAAGACTTACCTTGGGTGTCGTTGAACTACTACGGATTAGTTACTCAATTATCTTTGTTTTCCCCTGATCCGAGTTTGGCTCTTTTTGATCTTGAGCTAGAATTAAACAATTCAACTTATATTAAACCTTATTCATACATCTCATTTGGTCATTACACTTTCATTCAAAACAAGAAACACATATACTTTCTTAACCACACATTCGGCCAAATATATATATATATTTCGAAACCAATACGAATATATCACAAGCCACAACCAACTATTCCGTACCTCAATGAATCTATTACCTATTTCTAAATAACAATCCGCACTTTCACAAGCAAATCATTGATTAACCAAGTATACATAACCTCAAATACATTCATTCATGAACCAACTTTAATACTTTCTACTTACTTACCAAGTAGCCGATTATACAAATATACCTACCAAAGCATCATTCATAATGAAAATTATAATATCAAAGCTTAAAGCCGTTCCCTTTAACGATTGTTTACAACTACATATATGTATGTATCAAATCTTAATACCTTATGACCACATTCATCTAATGGCCGAATACTTCACTATGATTCACTAAATTCAACATACAGCCTTTTAAAAAAGAAATTATAAGTTAAATTCATCTTTCCTTCATCACTATTTAAAACATTAAAACTTCAATCATTGAAATAAACACAACCATTACCTTAACCTTTGTCTAATTTCCCATTCGGCAACTCCTCCTATACGGCAAGTCTCAATTTCTATTCATCAAAAGATTAATTCATACAAGATAAATCACAAAACACTTCTTCTCTATACTAATGTCTAATTTATCACCCTATGCTTCTAATCCCACCATTTAACAACAATTTACCCAATGTAAAGCTCACATCCATATTCGGCAATTAAATTTCTAAATTGAACACACAAGCCGATTCTAATTCACCATATAATCCACATATATTTACATTCAATTAGCTCCACATCATCTATTCACCATTACTAAATAAAGCATGAAATCCACAACCAATTCATACTTCTATTTCATAACCGAAAGCATGAATGAACACAATTTTATAATTTCTACATGGCAATTTTGAACATAAGCTAGTCGAATGTCCTTGCTTCCCAAACTTCTTTTCTTCTTTTTTTTTTAAGTGATTCGACTAAAGTGAGGAAATAAAATAACAACTTTGTTTTTATCTCCCACTCACATATAATAACATATTTTATTATATAACATAATTATAACTTTATATTTTATAAATATAAAATACATATAATGGTTTCACTCATCATTCATTACCGTGCACAACATAAAAATGGTTTAATAACCATGCAAATACCTTACATTTCAAACCTCAACATTCAGCCACTATGATATTTGACCACCTTATTTTCTAAATTTCACAATCAAGTCCAATTCAATGAAATAGGCATACCAAAAATCAAGTTATCAAATTAATTTATCACACATGCTAATTCACGTATTTTAAGCACAGGATATGGCATTCATATATTTTTTTGACTCAGTTTCGTGGTTCCGAAACCACAATCTGACCAGGCAAAAAAAAAATAGGGCTGTCACAGCCACAATTACATGTTAGTCCAATAGTGTGGTGCTAAGTGCATATGCCACAATTACATGTTAGTCCAATAGTGTGGTGCTATGTGCGTATACCACTAAGTTGGGCATTAATTACAGAAGGTGGAGCTATGTGCTAAAACCACCGGATATTGTTACTTTCCGAAGTGTTCACCGGGAAAACAAGTTTGCTAAATGGAATTTAACATGAAAAATGTGGGGATAAATACCGGAATATAAATATATGAGTTTTGAATTATGAGTTAGATATGTGATTGAATTTTGATAAGATGAATATGGATAAGTATTAACTTGAAAGTTGACAATAAGAAATTTTAGTGAAAGAGTTGAAATTTGGAATAACCAGTTTCAAACAGCAGCAGAAGAGTGACTTTGAAAAATCACCAAAAATGGTAGAAATTGAATTAGAAGCTGAATGAGATATTGAATTAAGTATTTAAGTCTATTTTCATATAAAAGAAATAGAGCAAGCAAAAGAATTCTATATTTTGAGATATTTATATTTTTTTGAGACTGGTTCAGAATGACTTCGTAATCACCTGTTCTGATTTGGAAAAATCATTAAAAATTGTAAAAAAAATATCTATGGAACATAATTTATATGAGTGGATTCCTTATTGACTCTATTTTTAGTAGAAATAAACATGAAGATCTTTCGAGTTCTGTATAAAGAGAAATTGAAATTTTAGTGAAGAGTGGTCAGGACTATTGGGTAGCGAAATAGGGGAGTATTTAATGAATAAAATGTATTAATTGGCTCAACCAAAAATTCTAATATTTTTTTGGTAAGAAGAAACATGAGTTTAGTTTCTGGGAAAATTTACAGATCTTAATTTGGAGCTCTTTAGCTCCGGATAAAAATAATTTAGTGATTGGGACGCAAATGAACAGCTTGTACTGATTTTAAGTAAATGGTAATTTCATGTGAGATTAAGATTGTATAATTGTGGAGACATATTTTGGGATTTATAAATGCCATTAATAATGTATTATTATTATTGTTTACATATTCACTTATTAAGCTATAATGCTTACTCGCTTCCCTTCCTTTTTCTTATAGAGTTTTAGATGCTAGCTCGAGTTGGAGGTCGCCGGAGATATTATCACACTATCAGGCTGAGGTTAGTATTAAAAGATTCTGAAATATTTATAAGTTTATGACATGTATAAGGACTTGAATATATGTATATATGTTACTGAGTTGGCCTAGAATGTTGGCCTAAATGAATGGAAATTTTATTGTTGTATAATACCATGTGATATGACTAATAGTAGCTATGTTATGAGTCATAATGATACAATACATGAACGAGTATGCTTGCATGTTAGTAAATGAATTAATGTATATATGATAAGAATGTGATTAGATTCTAAATTGAAAGAAATTTTATAGCTGGTTTGTGTATTTGTAAGTGTAAAAATCCAGTGATGCCTCGTACCCTGTTCTGGCATTGAACATGGGTAAGAGGTGTTACATTCTTTCTGCCACTGCTGCTGGAAAATTCAGTTCCTGGAGTTATTTTACTTTGCTTGCTAATTTTTTTTGGTATTTCAAACTCTTCTCACTTCAAAATTAATCAAAGGTTGCATACAGATGAAAGAGAGAATAAAGATATTAAGTTGAAGAAGGTTGTGGGTTTGGTGCCTTAACTGTGCCGGAGCTGTAGGTTTATGAGTTGTAGGTTAGCTTTCGTTTTTAGTTTTTAACTTTTTAGGCATATAATTCTATTGCACGTGCTTGAATAGGGAATTTTGAGTTTTTCTTTTTAGTTTTTAGGCATATATGTTTACGCTATTGTTTTCGTTTTCAGTTTTTAGGCAAATTTTGTTTTCGTTTTGGTTTTCATTTTCAGGTTTTAGGCATATATGTTTATGTTTGAGTTCCATATCATTTTTCATTTTCCAATTGATTGCTTTCCCCTAGAGACCTGCAGCCTCGAAGAAAAGGGTTCTAATGCTTTGAACTCCAAATTTGTTAGATATCACCTCTTAAAGAGTAATTACCTGAATCAATTGTGCTAAAACCGGAACTTTAGCCTTTCATGTAACGAGTGCTTCAAGTCTCAGTTATCTGGCATTTTGACTTTCAAACTTATGACGAACAAATGACAAAGCACATGATGATTTAGGCTTACATTGTTTTATCTTATATCTCTTACCAGTTTGAATAACAAAAAACCAACCTGGGACTTCAAGATTTACTGCAAGTATTATACTTGAAGCTGAATTGGTTCACTGCAGTTTGTGCATGTCCTGGGACTTGAAGATTCACTACAAGTATGTCTAATAAAAACCCTTGAATGCATGCATGCATGTATATATGTATGCATGTATATATATGATGTATATGTATGCATGTAATCAACCTTTTAAGTTTCTTTCCTTACTATGGCAGCTTCCCTTGGAAATGAAAATAGCATCTTTTTTCTTTATATAAACTTTTCTCATCTATTTCATAGTAATTTTACATAAGACTTAGATGTTCCACATTTTGGGCCTATATCTATATTCATAAAATCCTAAATGGGCCTACTGTTCACTCTTAGAGTTTATTTGTATTTCTCATTTGTGAGAAAATTTCGGTTCAAATTATGGGATGAAATAAAATTAATTTATAAAAGTTTGTTTTTTTCCTTCTCGATATTTGTTCATTTCCTATTTCATCACATTTTAAATTTAAATTTTTTAAATTGCAGTAAATTGATTAGTAGATTAGTTGTTGTGAAGTGTTTTTAAAACGAGTTATGTTGTGAAGTGCTTTCGATAAAAATAGATTCCTAGTTGATTATTGTTTCTTTTACCAGAAATTCTTTGCTGTCCATGAGCTTAATTTAATTTTTATCCTTAATTTGGTAGTAGTTTTTAGGGATTGTAACTTTTTTTTTGTCCAGATTAGTTCGTTAAGTCTGAACGTGAAAACATTTGAGGTCTAAGTATACGATTATGTTGTGAAGTTTACGATTTTTTAATTATATGTAATATTATAATTTAAATCTTGGTTTTATTATATATTTTAACTATTTTATATGTGCTATTATTGTTGTAATTTGTTACTAAAATTTCAACTATTTTATGTGTATTGCAGAAAAAATGCGTAGAAGAAGATTACGAGATCTAAGTATTGTCTAGAATACTCCAAACTCGGAAGAAGTAAATAGTGAACAGCAGATAGCTATCGGATCTTCGAATGTTCTGGAGACACTTGACGAGCTTGCAGAATTTCAAAGTAATGTTAAATTTATTTTACATGCGTGTTGACTTTTATTATTGATTTATTTTTCAATTTCAATATAATAATATATCATTTTTCAGCTGAAAGTGGTGGGACACGCAGAGGTCGAGGACGTACGCTACTTAAAGATTTATGCAACTTAAATCCTATGAGCATGTCAAAGTAAGTAGAAACTGTCATGGTCAGCCTGTTGGATTTGAAGCTCGACTTTTAGCAGGCTATATGGGCATTATAGCATGAAATGCCAATATGTTGCCCATCAACTACGAATCATAGCGTCAAATGCCTGATGCCAACAAAAATCAAGCTCTCGAAAATATTAAGATAACAAAATGTGAATGTAATTTATAATATTTTGATTTAAGTTTCATTTATGTTTACTTTCTAAACTTGTGTTTTTTTAGGAGAGATTTGCTTTAGAGGTCTCAGATGCCTATATTAAGAAGGCATTGGGGAAAAATAGAGAGACCATAAAAGCACCTTGAAGAAAGAATATTTTAAGAAAGATATAAGCCTCGAAGAAAAATTGCGAAATGTCCTGCCAAGAATGCTGAGGTACCAATGGGAAGATGCGGTTAGATTCTGGAATTCAAAGAAATGAGAGGTATTACGTACTTCCAAACTCTTATAATTATTTTGATTTATAGTATATACTATATACATAATAATAATTTCTTAATGTAGGACTGTGAGTGAGTTAGAACAAGTAGTAGGCAGAAACAAAAATTCACGCACATGGCAGGGTCGAAAAGTTTTGCTTGTGTAGCTAAGGCTGAGGTATTTTGAATTTATTAATTCTGTCAAATATTAATGACTTTTTATGAAATAATATTTTTACTATTATATTGTAGGAACTCTAGTCTGGTCAAAAAGTTGGACGCCTTCATCTTTTTGACATTACGCATAGGAGGAAAGATGGATCTCTAATGATATCCGAAGCTGGAGAAATTATGGTATATTTACTTAATAAAATTTGATTTATTATAAATATTTATAATGTTTAATTATAATGGTTTAATTCGTCTTTAGTAGCTTTAAATAATGTTAAGTTATGTTGCATTCCTTTTTATTATAACTTTCGTTTCTAACTCTTTAATTAATTTATTAGGAGAAACTAAAGGATAAGAAGGCGAAGTATGAAGCAATTACTTCGAGTGATAGTTCTGTTAATCTTGAGGACATTGATAACAGAATTATTTCTGAAGTTTTAGGTTCTGAAAGGTATGGTCGGGTTTGATTTTAAGGATTTGGTGTTAACCCGACCTAATATTTTGGATCCAGCTCACAGCAATACATGCCTTTGAGGAGTCAAGCTCAAGCTGCAGTTCAGAGGTTAAGAGACCAAATAGCTCAGATGCAAGCGAGCAAAGTTGAGCAAATTTCTCAACTTAGAGCTGAGGTAGCAGCGAGGGAGGTAGAGCAGAGCAGAAAGTACGATGAACTCCAGTTACAGCTGTGGAGTATAATGAAGATGTTTCAGCAGTCACAAAAGACGTCATCTTAGACATTTGTTTTATTATAGCTTTTAACATTATTGTAAGAATAATTTGAATTATACTTCATTTATAATTTATACCATATATCTTTCGTATAATTTTGCATCATTTAGATTTGCTGTTTTTGGTTGGATTTTATGCAAGAAGGGTTGGATATTGGTGAAAAATGTATATTACAAATCTGCCAAAGTTAGCGTCGTTTGTAGAAAAAGCGCCGCTAAAGGTCATGACTTTTAGCGGCGTTTGAGAAAAAAATGCCGCTAAACATCATGACTTTTAGCAACGTTTTTACCACGAACGCCGCTAAAAGTCATGATCTTCAGCGGGGCTTTTATCACAAACACCACTAAAAGTCATGATCTTTAGCAGCGTTTTCTTCAAATAAACGTCACAAAATTTAGCTGCATTGTCTATAGCGGCGTTTTTTGCGGTGCTTGTAAAAACGTCGGAAATAGTTTTAACGGCACTTAAAAGCACCACTAAAGGCAAAAAAAAAATGCCGCTAAAAGTCTATTTTCCTGTAGTGAATAAATATAATCTTTGAAGGTGGCGTCATAGACAAGGCCAAAGTCTAGGGCTGCGACTAGATCAACATGCCTGGCACTATAATTGAATGGTGTGTAAGTTGAGTAGGCTATGGTAATGAGGGTAGATTTAATGACTACTTGAGTCCATTCAAGAAGAGCAGTGTTAAAAACTGAACGTCAATAATGACAATGTAGAAAGATCGCAAAGAAAAAGAAAGAAAAATAGAACACACAAATTTTACTTGAAACCTTTTCGGGAAAAAAACCACGGGCAAAGGGAGAAAAAATTCACTAATGTCAAATTTGAATTATACAAGAGTTTCGACTATATCTATTTATAAATTGAACAAACTTAATTCTAATCAATGTCAAATATATTGTGCTAATAAATGTTAAATATATTATACTAATAAATACTAAATCTTCTAGAAAGAAAATATATTTTATTTAACTTGACTTGCAAGCAATCTCTTAGAATTTGTGTCACACAACTCTAACAATCTCTACCTTGACACGAATTCTCAAGGAACAAATTCTTCACCATGAACTCTCAACGAATAAGTTTACCTCTTCCACAAAACCCTTTCAGGGTATTCTTTAACAATGAACACCAACCAAGCCTAAGTAATACTCTGTAACACTTCTAACCCGTATCCGTCGCCGGACTAGGATTAAGAGGCATTACTGAACCATTCACATCATTATACAAACATTTTGCATACATTAATCAATCATAATCAAATAACATTCATTCATAGCCACAATGTCCCTTATCAAGGTCTGCAAGACCTTAAACATGCTTTAGAAAAAGTTCGGGACTGAACCGATCACATACAAAAATTTCAAAAACTTAAAAAATTTTCTAACATACAGAGGTCGCACACCAGTGTGAACAGGCCGTGTGACTCACACGGCTTTAGACATGCCCATGTCACAGGCCGTGTGAAAATAGGACATGCATACTGACTTGTATCACACGGCTGACCGCACGCCCGTGTGCCTGGACGTATGAAAACTGGAGGGTATTGTAACACCCCCATGCCCGAGACCGTCGTCGGAGTCGAGCTTGAGGTGTTACTGAACATAATTTTCCATTTTAAGAACTTTGAAACATTTAATTCTACATTCATAGCATACTGTCTACCTGTATTGTGGTTACAAAAAAAATCATATCTCGAGTTACAAAACTCAAAATCAAGATCTGTAAATTTTCCCTGAAACTAGACTCATATATCTATATATAATTTTTTTCTAGAATTTTTGGTCTGGCCAATTAGTACAGTTTATTAGTTAAAATTACCCCTGTTTCAGGACTCGACTGCACTGACCTCTGCTTACTACGAACCATTTTTCTCTCTCTAAAAAAATTCATATAACTATGCTGTTTGTTTCTCTTAAAACTAGACTCAATAAGGATTTTGAACATATAAAGCATACCTCCTAATTATTTTTGTACAATTTATGATGAATTCCCAAAGTTGGAACGAGGGATCCAGAAATCGCTCTGGCCCTGTCTCACTAAAACTCAAATATCTCATCACATATAACTCTTTTACCTGTTTTGCTTCTTCCATATGAAAGTAGACACAATAAGATTTAATTCCATATTTAATTCATCACCTAATTCGGTTTCTACTATTTTTAGTGATTTTTCAAACTCACGTTATTGTTACTGTAATGTTCTGTTTCATGGCAAATTTCATCTTTTTATGAATCTTCATAAACTACAGAACATATTAGTCTCACATAGCATCCAACATTATCTAGGCTAGCCATTCCAATGACTAATCATTTCCAAGCATTTTCTTAACCAAACCACAACCATATCATAAGATTATTTACACAAAATAAGAAGATTGCTATACATGCCATACTTAAGTTATACAAGCCATTTTACCAAAAAGTCCTTCGGATAGTGTGATCGAGCCTTCGACCTATCCCGATTCCTGAGCCGGCTTATCCAACACTACAATGAATGGAAAAGAGGGAGTAAGCATAAATGCTTAGTAAGTCCATATGCAAATAACAAGTAACATAACAAAGCAATTATACCAAACAACATTAGCATGTTATCACCAAGACATATTCCACATTTCTAGCCATCGTGTATCAAGTTTTAACCCGAGGGTTAAGAACATACCTGTCCAAAGTGTGCATTTCGCGACACTTACCAAAATATCATTTGCATCTCAAGCATTCTTCCATTTCGCTAAAATTTTACCTGTTGAACACATCGAAATATAACTCAGATACATGGATAATTTGCACATAAGTGCCACATATGTAATCAAGCGACCATGTAACCCGCCCATAAGCGAACTAGGACTCAACTCAACGAGCTCGGGCGTTCGCATCCATAAGTGAACTCGGACTCAACTCAACGAGTTCGGATGCCTAGTTACATCTCACGAACTCGAACTCAACTCAACGAGTTCAGACATTAGCATCCAGAAGTGAACTCGGACTCAACTCAACGAGCTCGGATGCCCAACCATCCTAGTGACATGTCACTTGTATCCTAATCTATTCCCAAGGTTCAAATGGGATTTTCCTCAATCACACATTTCCCAGTCGTTCTCCTCGGAATATCGGAACCAATACGTTGCTTGCATCTCATACTTATCAATTTAATCACATACTTTTCATACCAATACATAATATTTCACAAAGCATAATATTCATAATAACAAGTATCATATCATATAAATAGCATTAAATCACTTAAAATAGTAATTATATCAACAATTGAGCCTATTCCTCGTAAACTTTGTTTTTCCCTCGATCACGACTTGAATCTCATTTTTCTTGATCTAAAATAGCACATTTAGCTCATTTAATACTCACATTTATCAAAATAGTCTTTGACCCTAACTTTGTCAAAATTACAAATTTACCCTTAAACTTTTACATATTTACGCTTTTGCCCCAAAGCTCGGAAATTAAATTTTATTTCAAATTCTTATGTTTTAGGACATGCTGATCATTTATTTGCCATTAGCAAGCTCAAATTCCAACTACAACATGCACTTATGAACAATTGGTATTTTTACCGATTAAGCCGTTCTACTCGTTTTTACTCAAAACCGAGTAGCACAAGTTGTCTAACATAATTCGAAACCTCATATTCTATCATAAAACATCAAAATACACAAATTTCACCTATGGGTAATTTTCCAAATATGAACCCTAGGTTGAATTATTGCTAGCATAAGCTAAATCAAGTTACTGAGACTCTGAAAACGTAAAGAACATTAAAAACGGGGCTTGGAATCACTTACTATTGAGATTGGAAGCTTGAAACAAACCCTAGCTATGGAGAGCCCTTGAAATTTCGTGGTAATGAAGAAGATGATCAATTTTGTGTTATTTTTCCCTTTTTATTTCATGTTAATATCCAAATGACCAAAATGCCCCTCCTTACTAAACTTTCAAAAATTCCATCCATGTCCAAATTTTGTCCATGAACTTAAAATTGGCCAAATTACTATTTAAGACCTCCTAATTAATATTTCAAAGCAATTTCATACTAGAAACTTCTAGAATACAAGTTTTGCAATTTATTCTATTTAGTCCCTAATTTTAAATTAAGCACTTTACGCATAGAATTTCTTCACGAAATTTTCACACAATCATGTAATCATATCATAAACCTCAAAATAATTATAAAATAATTATTTCTACCTCGAATTTTTGGTCACAAAACCACTATTCCGATTAGGCCCTAATTCGGGATATTACAACTCTCCCCTTTTAAGGATTTTCGTCCTCGAAAATCTTACCGGTAAACAGGTGTGGGTATTGATTTCTCATGGTTTCCTCAAGCTCCCATGTAGCCTCTTCTACTCCATGCTTTTGCCACAACACTTTCACACGAGCAATACTTTTATTCCTTAGTTGTTTAACTTCTCGAGCTAAAATCTTTATCGATTCTTCTCCATAGGTCATGTCTGGTTGTAGTTCAATTTCTGTCGGTGAAACCACATGTGAAGGGTCCGAACGATACCGACGTAACATAGACACATGGAACACATCATGAATCTTCTTCAATTCAGATGGCAATTCTAACCGATAAGCTACCGGTCCAACTCTTTTAATTATTTCTTACGGTCCAATAAAACGCGTACTTGATTTGCCCTTCCGTCCAAATCTAAGAACTTTCTTCCACGGAGACACCTTTAAAAATACTTTATCACCGACTTGAAACTCAATTTCTTTTCGTTTCAAATCTGTATAAGATTTCTGTCTATCTAAAGCAGCTTTCAAACAATCTCGAATTACCTTCACTTTTTCTTCGGTTTCTTTTATTAGATCAACTCCATAGATCTGATTTTCCTTGAGTTTAGTCCAATACAAAGGCGTTCGACACTTACGACAATACAATGCTTCATAGGGTGCCATCTTCAAGCTCGTCTGATAACTATTATTGTAAGCAAATTTCACCAACGGTAGATATCTTTCCCAACTTCCTTGAAATTCTAATACACAACATCTGAGCATGTCTTCAAGAATCTGAATTACTCTCTCTGATTGCCCATCAGTTTGTGGATGAATAGTAGTACTGAAATTTAACTTTGTACCTAACGCGTCTTGCAACTTTTGCCAAAACCGCGAGGTAAACCTCGGATCTCTATCCGAAATGATCGACAATGGTATTCCGTGTAGTCTAACAATTTCTCTGACATGCAGTTTAGCCAACTTGTTAAGAGAATAATCTGTACGTACCAGAATAAAATGAGCCGACTTAGTTAATCTGTCAACTATTACCCAGATGGCATCTTTCTTTCCTGGAGTCAATGGCAACCCTGAGACAAAATCCATACTAATCCAATCCTATTTCCATTCAGGAACCATAATAGGCTGAAGTAATCTCGAAGGCACTTGGTGTTCAGCTTTCACCTGTTGACAAATTAAGCATTTAGACACAAACTCCGATATATCCCTTTTTATTCCATTCCACGAATACATTTTCTTCAAGTCATTATACATTTTCGTACTGCCTGGATGAATCGAGAGACAACCACTATGTGCTTCTTGCAGGATCTTTTGAATCAATTCCTTGTTCTTCGGTACACAAATCTGATCTTTAAACATCAAACACCCATCAGAACCAATTCTGAAATCTGACTCTGTATCAACCTCACATCGCTTTCTTTTGGCTTGCAAGTCTTCATCGCTTTTCTGAGCATCACAAATCTCTTGTAAAAACATCGGTCTTGCTTTCATTTCGGCTAGAATCGAACCATCATCTGACATTTCCAACTGAGTGTTCATAGCTCTCAAAGCAAACAACAACTTTCTGCTCAAAGCATCAGCAACTACATTTGCTCTTCCTGGATGGTAGTCAATCACAAGCTCATAATCTTTCAATAACTCCAACCATCTTCGCTATGTCAAGTTCAAGTCTTTTTGTGACATCAAATATTTAAGACTTTTGTGGTCGGTATATACTCGACACTTTTCTCCATATAGATAATGTCGCCAAATCTTCAAAGCAAACACCACCGCGGCCAATTCTAAATCATGAGTCGGATAATTCCTCTTGTGAGGTTTGAACTGCCTCGAAGCATAAGCCACAACCTTTCCTTCTTGCATCAATACACATCCCAAACCATTTAGAGAAGCATCACTATATACCATAAATTCTTTACCTGACTCGGGCTGCACTAACACTGGTGCCTCTATTAATAACTTTTTCAATTCTTCGAAACTCTGTTGACATTCTTCCGTCCACTCAAATTTAACATCCTTTCGGAGTAATCTAGTCAAGGAGCAGCAATCATAGAAAATCTATTCACAAACCGTTGATAATATCCAGCTAGCCCCAAGAAACTTTTAACTTCGGTTACATTCTTTGGTGGTTTCCAATCAACAATAGCTGAAATTTTACTGGGATCAACCCGTATACCATCACCTGAAACAATATGACCCAAAAATCTAACTTCCCGAAGCCAAAATTCACTTTTACTAAACTTGGCATATAACTGCTTATCTCTTAAAGTCTGCAAAACTATTTTCAAATGCTCGGCATGCTCGGTCTCATCTTTTGAATAGATTAAAATATCATCTATAAATACCACAACAAACTTGTCCAAGTATGGTCGAAATATGCTATTCATCAAATCCATAAACATAGCAGGAGCATTTGTCAACCCAAATAGCATAACTAAAAATTCATAATGACCATACCTTGTTCTAGAAGCAGTTTTAGGCACATCTGACTCTTTTACCCGCAGCTTGTAGTACCCAGATCTCAAGTCAATCTTTGAAAACCACGTCGCTCCTTTCAGCTGATCAAACAAATCATCAATTCTCGGCAACGGATACTTGTTCTTTATTGTCACTTTGTTCAGCTGCCGATAGTCGACACATAGTCTCATTGAACCATCCTTCTTTTTCACAAATAATACAAGAGCACCCCAAGGAAAAAAACTCGGTCTCACGAAGCCTTTGTCTGTCAACTCTTGCAACTGCAACTTTAATTCCTTCAATTCCGTTGGTGCCATTCTATCGGAGCAATCGAGATCGGAGCTGTTCCCGGCATCAACTCTATACCAAATTCTACTTCTCTGACTGGAGGTAAACCCGGCAATTCTTCTGGAAATACATCCGTAAATTCACATACAATCGGCACTGATTCTACTTTCTTTTCAATTTCTTTTGTATTCAACACATATGCTAAATAAGCTTCATAACCTTTTCTCAAATATCTCTGAGCCGACATTGAAGAAATCACACTAGACAATGCCTCTGATTTATTTGATTCAACCCGCAGAGTTTCGCCATTTTCACACTTTAATTCAATAACTTTCTGTTTACAACTTACTATAGCATCATGCAATGTCAACCAATCCATGCCCAAAATAACATCAAATTCATCAAACGGCAACAACATCAAGTCGACCGGAAAGTAATAACCCTGAATCATTAAAGGACATTTCTTGCATACTTTATCAACTATAACACATTTGCCTAACGGGTTTGACACTTTAATCATAAATCCTGTATTCTCAACAGGTATATTCATGCTAGACACCAATTTCATGCACACATATGAATGAGTAAAACCGGGATAATTTAAAGCAGTAACATTAATATCATAGAGAGAAAATATACCGGTGATCACATTGAGTGAGGAAGCATCTTCACGCCCTTTAATAGCATAAGTTCTAGCCGGAGCCCTTCCTTCAGATCTAACTGATGCATCTCTGGCCACATTCTTGCTGCTTGCTTCACTCCCAGCTTTTCTTGGATACCTTCCCCTCGAATCCGCACCACCTGCTTTTGTACTCTGAAATTTTTCTTTTTCAATCCTCTCTGGACAGTCTCTAATAAAATGATTCGGAGAACCACATCGAAAACATTCATTTGCTCTGCACGGACCAAAATGATTTCTGCCACACCGCTGGCACTCAGGCTTAACAAATCTCGAGTTCCCTACACTGGCTGCCGAAGTAGTCTGGGACTTAGGACCCACATTTTGCTTCTTAAAATTCCCATATGACTATCCAGCTAAAACTTGGGAACGAGGATTCATATTTCTTGGTTTTCTGGGTTGCTGTGAGGGTGCACCGCACATCGATCTTTTCTTCCAATTTTGTGTCTCAGATTCTACTTTTTTCTTCTCTTTAAGTAGTTCTTCAGCCTTGCAAGCTCGATTGACAAGTACCACCATTTCTTTTAATTCAAGAATCCCAACAAATACCTTAATTTCTTCATTGAGTCCATCGTCAAATCGCCTGCACATTTTGGCCTTTGTAGGAACATATTCTCTGGCATACTTGCTCAATCTGACGAACTCTCTTTCGTATTCAGTGACTGTCATATTACCTTGCTTTAGCTCAAGAAACTCTTTATGCTTCTGGTCAATAAATCTTTCACTGATGTATTTCTTCCGAGACTCTTCTTGAAAGAATTCCCAGGTTACTCTCTCTTTCGTTACCACCGAAATCAATGTCTTCCACCAATTGTAGGCTGAATCCCTCAACAAAGATATAGCACATTTCAAGCATTCTTCAGGTGTACAAGACAGTTCATCAAATACCCGGATAGAATTCTCAAGCCAGAATTCTGCTTTCTCGGCATCATCATCTACATTAGCTCTGAATTCTTTAGCCCCTAACTTACGGATTTTATTAACTGGAGTTCTTTGGAATTTCATCATATCCACACCCTGAGGCATCGGGGGTACAGGTTGAGGAATTGGGGGAGGTGGGGGAGGTTGTACATTCGGGTTCGTACGAACGAACTCAGTATACCAAGCACTCATCATCTGGAGAAAGGTTTCTCGACCCCTTTCTCCTCCTCCTTAACCAATAGTGGGAGGTGGATTTTCAGTCGGCACCGCCCCTTCAGCCGGAGCTGGTGCATTACTTTCTACATCATCGGCCACAGTTGGATCGGGATCCATTTACTATATAAAAAAATCATTTAAAAGGTCAGAAGTCGTCACACTATCATAATATACACATATGGCATGTATAGCAAAACCCGTACATAAAACACGTTAGTCCGAGAACCGACTAAACCTGCTCTGATACCACCAAATGTAACGCCCCCACGCCCGAGACTGTCGCCGGAGTCGAGCTTGAGGTGTTACTGAACATAATTTTCCATTTTAAGAACTTTGAAACATTTAATTCTACATTCACAGCATACTGTCTACCTGCGTTACAGTTACAAAAAAAATCATATCTCGAGTTACAAAACTCAAAATCAAGATCCGTAAATTTTTGCTGAAACTAGACTCATATATCTATATACCAATTTTTTTCTAGAATTTTTGGTCAGGCCAATTAGTATAGTTTATTAGTTAAAGTTACCCCTGTTTTAGGACTCGACTGCACTGACCTCTGCTTACTTCGAACCATTTTTCTCTCTCTAAAAAATTCATATGACTATGCCATTTGTTTCTATTAAACTAGACTCAATAAAGATTTTGAAAATATAAAGCATACCTCCTAATTATTTTTTTACAATTTATGATGAATTCCCAAATTTGGAACAGGGGATCTAGAAATCTCTCTGGCCCTGTCTCACTAAAACTCAAATATCTCATCACATATAACTCCTTTACCTGTTTCACTTCTTCCATATGAAAGCTGACACAATAAGCTTTAATTTCATATTTAATTCATCACCTAATTTGGTTTCTACTATTTTTAGTGATTTTTCAAACTCACATCATTGTTACTGTAATGTTCTATTTTATGGCAAATTTCATCTTTTTATGAATTTTCATGAACTACAGAACATATTAGTCTCACATAGCGTCCAACATTATCTAGGCTAGCCATTCCAATGACTAATCATTTCCAAGCATTTTCTTAACCAAACCATGTGACAGCCTTAAAACGATCCTAGTCGGAATGTGGTTTCGGGACCACAAAACCGAGGCACAAAAATAATTTAATAATTATTTTGATGCCTATTGTATGTGTAAATTCATGTGTGATATCTTGGGTGCTTTAGTTTAGGATTATAATTGTGAATTTCACCTAAAAGGGCTAAATTATGAACTTTGAAAATATGCTGGACAAATGTGTGATGACTAATTAATGTATGCATGATAAATAAGGGTTTTGCATGTCAATTTGCCCACTTTTATGATAGTGGACAGTAATGATGAAGTTTTTGGCATTTTGTGTGTTGTAATTTAGTCATATAATAATAAAAAAAAGGAATTAGTAATTTGTTATCATAAAATAGAAATAATAAAATTAATAAAATAAGGAATTTGGGTGAAAAGAACAAAGTCTTTATTTTTGTTCTTCAAATTGCCGTGAATTGAGAAAGAGAATAGAACTCATGAGCTTGGGACATTCGGCTAATTGAGGCTTAAAATTGAGGTAAGGTTCATGAAATTTTTCTTTGAATGTTGTGAATTTTGGTTGGTTTTGAAGCTTGCAACAAGACCCGTGTGCTAGATTTTTATGATTTAAGTCCATGAAACTTTCGGTTATGTTAAGGGAAATGGAGGAAATGAATTGTTTTCTTTGTGATTGAATGAGCTTAGGAGAATCGATTTTTCTTCGTAATAGGAGCTCATTACCGATTGTATATGGGAAAATTATATGTGTTTGAGTTGGGTGAATGTATGAAGAGAAGTTCCGATTGTGGCTTGTTGATATTAGAAGTTTTTTTGTGAATTTGTGATGGAATGCAAGTTTTCATGAAAGCCTAATTGTAAATTCTTGAGATTTTGGCTCAAAGAGCATTTGGCCATGGTTGTTTTGGCTAAATGGCCTAGATGATAAGGTTGTGTAATTGAGCTAGTTAAATTTTGTTTGTGTAGCTAAAAGTAGTTAAAATGTTAAATGCTAAGACATGTGATAGTATGAATGCCTTATGAGAGAATAGTTGAGCTTGCAAATTGATAAGATCTAAGGATAAGTTATAATGTATATTTGTGCAATGGTCGAATGTACCTTTGATGTGGTTTTGATGTTTTTCTTGTATGTAATGGGGTGTGTTCGGGTTTTGTTTCATTGGTTAAGAAGGATGCTGAAAGTACTCTTAATTGATGACTTGAACAATTTGGGGTAATTTGAGATATAGAAATGTAAGTATGACTATTTAGATGTCTTTGATAGTTGTGTTAAAGCATTCGGCTATGGAGGCATTTTAGTGATGTGAACTTTTAATTAGAAAATGATGCTAGTAACATGAAAAGAATTGAGTTTGCAAAATTGTGAGCTAGTAAGTATAATTAATGATTGAAAGCATGATTTAACTATAAGGTTATATTATACCGAAATGTATCCATGAATGCATGAGTTGTGCTTAGGTTGTCCAAAATGCTTTGTATGATGTTCGGTCTTAAGAAAATTTAGAAATAAGAAAATTCAATGCTCAATACTTAATACATGCTTGTACAATGGTTTAATGTGGTCTTGGTGCTTTTGAAGTGTAATATTAACTAGATTATTAAACAAAAAGGCTGAATGTGTATAAGGACTAGTTGAATTAAATGGTGAAACCGAATGTGATGTGTTTGAAAAGTAGGTTCTTAAGTATTTGAGTTTGATTCCTTTGTAAGTTTTAGTACTTAAATGGAATGAATATGAATTATGTATATATATGTTAAGGTCAATGACTTCTCTAAATGATGCCATATATGATGTTATGTTTTAAATATGTGAATAAGAACTTTAAAGAGTGAATTTGTATAAATCTGCTTGGTACAGCAGCAGTAACGTGTTTTGGAAAAATCACCATAAATTGTGGGAGCTGAATAAGAGGCTGAATAAATTATGTAATTAAAGCTTAATGAGTCTAGTTTCTTATAAAAGAAACCTTATAAGCAAAGGAATTGCCGATAAAGAGATATTTAAAGTACTGTGAGACAGTGTCAGATTGACTCCGAAATCCTCTGTTCTATTTTTAGAAAATCATTATAAATTGTAAAAAAAATCCATAAGATGTAATTTATATTCTTAGAATCCTTAATGAGTATATTTTCAAGAGAGATATACAAGAAAATTTTCTGAGACCTGAACTAAGAGATAATTGAACTTTAGTACAGAAGGGTCGGAACTGTCCGACGGTGAATCAGGGGTAATTTTGAGGATTAAAATGTATTAATTGGTCAATTCAAAAATTCTGGAAATTTTATGGTAGAAAGGTACATGAGTCTAGTTTCATGGAAAATTTACAGAACTTGATTTGGAGTTTCGTAGCTCCAGTTATGAATAATTTAGTGAATGTTGCTGAGGAAGTCAGCTTGTAGTGACTTGTGATATATATGTGATTGGCCGAATGTGTGTGTATGTGTGTGTGGCAAAGGATGTATATATGTGTTTCTTATTTTGATTGTAACTGAAATGATCAAGTGAGATATTTGAATAAGGATTAATAAAATTGAATTATTTAATTTAGCTCAAGAGCATAGAGGGACAAGTTCGGATAAAGGGAAAGCTAAAGTGGTTGAATAGCTGACTTATTGTTGCTCAGAAAAGTTCGAGGTAAGTTTTGAGTAATTGAATTTGGTATTTTAATTTAAAATGCCATGATATACATATATGATAGATGAATGTTGTCCCATTGTCCTTACCACAACAAGGTTATTGAAAAAGAAACCTTATACATGTTGATATATGGCCGAATGGCTATTAGAGAATTAAACAAAGAACAAGATTGGGGATATATGCTTATGTGTGTTTGCTTATTGAGCTGAAAGTTTAGTAAACGAAGTATACATGTACTAGATTTGAATGATGTTACGACACAAAGTCAATGAGCCTGTTATATGTCTATATGTGAATGAGTGGACTTGAATTACAAATGTGATTTTGCTATGAGAAATGTGGTAACATGTGAATAGATATGCATGAAACTATGTGATGTGAATCCGGGTTAAGACCCGAAGGCTATATGCGGAGATTATGTTCGGGTTAAGACCTGAAGGCTATATGCGGAGATTATGTCCGGGTTAAGACCCGATGGCTATATGCGGTGACTATGTCCGGGTAAAGATCCGCTGGCTTTGTGTGGAGATTTTATCCGAGCTAAAGGTCTCGATGATGATACGAGTAGAGTCTAAGATTAAAAGACTTCATAGTAATGATTGCTAATGAATGCGCTCAAAGCGTTAAGTTATACAGGTATGTACCCTAAGCTTATATGCAAGCTTGTTTTGGACCAAATCATAAGGTCATTAAACGATTGCATATGTGAGTATGAAATGAGACTATTTATATGATTATAGTACTATTGGTCAATGTGAAAGGTTATGTGAAATTATGCAATATGTTTTTGCTTACATGAGCTCACTATCAAGTGAAAGTTATCTGCCTATTGTATATGATGAGAACGTGTATATTCGGTTAAGGCGTGACATACCCAAAGAAGTGGGAAACAAAAATGCGAACAATTATGTTATAATTTGATTTTTATCCGTTGTCATTACTTAAAACTTACTAAGCATTGTAATGCTTACTCCGTTTACTTTGTTTCCTCTGTTTTATAGATCTCTTTTTGAAGCTACGGACTCGGGGATCGAAGCTTTAATCACCTACACTATCGTCGTTATTTTGGTACATTTGTTAGTTATTTTGGAGCAATGGCATGTATAGGCTAATCTCCTTTTGTTGAACTGAATTACATTTTGAGTTGTAATTATTCTAGCCATGCGAAAATGGCTTGCTTAATCTCTAAGTTGATGTATATGTTTTGTTGGAAATTTTATGTGCCTTGTTACTTCGACGCATGGGTTATATGATGTGATGATGGTATGCTTAATACCCAGAAATTTGATTACACCTATTGGTCGGTAGTCGTTTGACAACCTTGATAGTACTCTTATAGTAAATATACGTGAGATGGTTGCCTTAGTCGAATTACCTTGAATGTTAGATTTGTTTGGATCTAGAATTTAAATTTGATCCCTAATCAAATTTCGATGTACAACCAAATCTATGTCTTGTACGTATCTATGAACCTCAGTAGGTTGTATTTAGTTATGTAATACCTTAATACCCTATTTCGGCGACAGACAGGGGTATAGGGTGTTACAAACCACAACCATATCATAAGATTGTTTACACAAAATAAGAACATTGCTATACATGCCGTACTTAAGTTATACAAGCCATTTTACCAAAAAGTCCTTCGGATAGTGTGATCGAGCCTTTGACCTATCCCGATTCCTGAGCCGGCTTATCCAACACTACAATGAATGGAAAAGAGGGAGTAAGCATAAATGCTTAGTAAGTCCATATGCAAATAACAAGTAACATAACAAAGTAATTATACCAAACAACATTAGCATGTTATCACCAAGACATATTCCACATTTCTAGCCACCATGTATCAAGTTTCAACCCGAGGGTTAAGAACATACCTGTCCAAAGTGTGCATTTCGCGACACTTACCAAAATATCATTTGCATCTCAAGCATTCTTCCATTTTGCTAAAATTTTACCTGTTGAACACATCGGAATATAACTCGGATACATGAATAATTTGCACATAAGTGCCACATATGTAATCAAGCGACCATGTAACCCGCCCATAAGCGAACTCGGACTCAACTCAACGAGCTCGGGCGTTCGCATCCATAAGTGAACTCAGACTCAACTCAACGAGTTCGGACATTTGCATCCATAAGTGAACTCAGACTCAACTCAACGAGCTCGGATGCCCAACCATCCTAGTGACATGTCACTTGTATCCTAATCTATTCCCAAGGTTCAAACGGGATTTTCCTCAATCACACATTTCCCAGTCGTTCTCCTCGGAATACCGGAACCAATACGTTGCTTGCATCTCATACTTATCAATTTAATCACATACTTTTCATACCAATACATAATATTTCACAAAGCATAATATTCATAATAACAAGTATCATATCATATAAATAGCATTAAATCACTTAAAATAGCAATTATATCAACAATTGAGCCTATTCCTCGTAAACTTTGTTTTTCCCTCGATCACGACTTGAATCTCGTTTTTCTTGATCTAAAATAGCACATTTAGCTCATTTAATACTCACATTTATCAAAATAGTCTTTGACCCTAACTTTGTCAAAATTACAAATCTACCCATAAACTTTTGCATATTTACGCTTTTGCCCCAAAGCTCGGAAATTAAATTTTATTTCAAATTCTTATGTTTTAGGACATGCTGATCATTTATTTTCCATTAGCAAGCTCAAATTCCAACTACAACATGCACTTATGAAAAATTGGTATTTTTACCGATTAAGCCGTTCTACTCATTTTTACTCAAAATCGAGTAGCACAAGTTGTCTAACATAATCCGAAACCTCATATTCTATCATAAAACATCAAAATACAAAAATTTCACCTATGGGTAATTTTCCAAATATGAACCCTAGGTTGAATTATTGCTAGCATAAGCTAAATCAAGTTACCGGGACTCCGAAAACGTAAAGAACATTAAAAACGGGGCTTGGAATCACTTACTATTGAGATTGGAAGCTTGAAACAAACCCTAGCTATGGAGAACCCTTGAAATTTCATGGTAATGAAGAAGATGATCAATTTTGTGTTATTTTTCCCTTTTTATTTCATGTTAATATCCAAATGACCAAAATGCCCCTCCTTACTAAACTTTCAAAAATTCCATCCATGTCCAAATTTTGTCCATGAACTTAAAATTGGCCAAATTACTATTTAAGACCTCCTAATTAATATTTCAAAGCAATTTCATACTAGAAACTTCTAGAATGCAAGTTTTGCAACTTATTCGATTTAGTCCCTAATTTTAAATTAAGCACTTTATGCATAGAATTTCTTCACGAAATTTTCACACAATCATGCAATCATATCATAAACCTCAAAATAATTATAAAATAATTATTTCTACCTCGAATTTGTGGTCATGAAACCACTATTCCGATTAGGCCCTAATTCAGGATATTACAGGTATGCTGACTTAGGTCACATGGCTAGTCACACGCCCATGTGCCTATTCGAAATGGCCACACACGCTCATGTCTAGGCCGTGTGCTCGGTTGTTGCAATCTTGAAAGGTATACTAGCTTGTGCCACATGGCTAGTCACACGCCTGTGTGTGAGGCCGTATGGAGCATCTTGACTAATTCGAATTGAACCATCAGGGGACATGGCTGAGACACATGTCCGTCTCTTTGCCCGTGTGGACAAAAATAGGCCATTTACAAGACCAATTTGCCACCCATATCTCTTACCCTACATGAACACCAAAATGCACCTAAACCAAATACAATTTGCAACCAATTCACTTCCAAAATATGCACATTTCTCACTCAATTCATACCAAAACAATTCCAACCATTTCAATGCATAATTCCTAAACCAAAACATACCAAATGCACGTCTTAATCAACAATTTACCTTATTTCAAACATGCATGTTTATCATCACTTCAACTACCAAAACAACCTTAAAATCATACCAAAATATGCCATTTCTCAACCATATAACACTATCAATATTTCACCATATAAACCAACCATCTAACCATCAAAGCAAACACATTAAATTTGCCAAATTCACAAGGCATAACATATAGGCATCACATACCATATTTCAATTCAAAACATAAGCCAAATTCACATGGCTACATCCATAATTCACAACATACCAAAATGACACTAGCTTATACATGCCATAAACTACATTTACAAGCTTCAAAAGTACCAAATAGACGATCAATAGTATGATGACATTTCCTCATGATCCACGAGTCTGAGCTAGCTTCAATTCTCTATAAAACAAGGAAAGAATAAACAAAGTAAGCTTTAAAACCTTAAGTAAGCTTTAAAAGCTTAGTAAGCCATATACAAATAAGGTTATCACATGAAATAACATCATTTCAGTTCAAATATGCAAAGTGTGGCTTAACACATACATAAGTACCAACCTTTCTCATGCTATACAGGTATCCACATTTAAATTCATCACTTACCTTCCTTTTCAATACTCATATGAATTTCATGCGTACCTGTATCAGTTAATTTGTTTACACATTCTTTCTCGTATTGACCTTACCCGTTGAACCGTTCAGAATCGATAAGGATACTCTAAAGTCTCGTATAACTCATATAATGTTATATCCCAGATATGGTCTTACATGTTATCACATATCGATGCCAATAGCCCAACTATGGTCTTACATGAAATCACATATCGATGCGAATGTCCCAGACATGATCTTACACAAAATCACATAACGATGCCAATGTCCCAAACATGGTCTTACACGTAATCACATCACAGTAATCCTAATGTCATGACATTTGTATCCTATACTATTCCTAAGGTTCGTATGGGGCTTTCGGATGTCGTAACTCTATCGATTCTTGCTTGTTTTCATCCATTCAGCATTTGATACTGATAAACGATAAATTATACATATTTTTACCTCATGTTTAGCCTATATTTTGGATGGATTATCATTAATTTTGTGAGAATTGGTGCTCTTAATCTTTCTTTTTCATATCTTATACTCAAGAGAGCATAGGGAAGAGAAAAGAGCGAAAAATGGACCAAAAACTGGAGAAAATCGACCACAATGTGAAAACACACGGCCCAAGAAGTCACCACACGGCCGTGGCACACGGTCGTGCCACACGAAGACCACATTGTCCAGCCTTGACAAGCACGGCCAGGCCACATGGCTGTGCCCCAATCGACAGGATCTCACACGGCCTCTTGTCGAAGTACGCGGGCGTGGCACACGGGCGTGTTCTAGTCGTGAGGAAGGGGAATTTCACTCGGATTTGGATGCTTAGGGGCTAAGAAAGCCATTCTAAACTCTATATAAAGACCCCAGGAGGCAACTCTCAAGATATACTCTCTTCTCTCAAGAAAGAGTGCCATAATTCTGCCAACACAAGGAGTGAAAGTAAGGAATTACTCCAAGGGAAGCCAATTGATTCATCCTAGAAGCCAGAATTCTACATCAAGACAGAGGATCTCCCTAAATTCCTTCAGGGGTTTTTGGGTTCTTTATGTTTTGTTATCTTAATACTTCTAAAATGTTTTCTTTCTTTATTATGAACTAAACCCCTCAAATACTTGAGGGGGATGAAACCTAAGACAAATCTTGTTATTATTTATTCTTGAATTATATGATAAATACTTGAATTGTTCTTAATTATGTGTTCTTCATTCTTGATTTAATAATCATAGGTATTACTTCAAGAACTGGAAGTGCTTAGGCAGAGGAGCAAAAGTCCCTGTTTTAAGAGCAGATCTACCATAATTAAGCGGAGTTGCATGCAACCCTAGACATAGGGCGACATAAATCTGCCAGATTAGGGTCAAACCTAATAGGGGATCCATAGATAGAATTAATGCAACCTAGGGTGTTAATTAATAAAGAAACTTTAGTTAACAGCCTAGGCGTAGTTGTTCTTAGCTTCGACGGAGGGATTAACAGAAGTTAGGGATCTCTACAGATCAAGTCAAGTGAAGAAATCGTCTAGTTCAAGATGTCAATAACAAGTGAAGTCTAGGTGGATTCTCCCTTAAGTATTGCTTATATCAATCAGCTTTTCCCTAAAGTTTTCCCCAATTTACTTTTTGTGCACTTTAGTTAGTTTTAGAATTAGTTCCAATCAATCCTCTTTTATTTTTAGGCTAGATAATAGAAAGGAAGTAAGTATTAGTACTTTTGGTTCCCTTGGGTACGATAACTCGGTCTTGCCGCTAAACTATACTACTGTTCGATAGGTGCGCTTGCCTTTAATATCGTGATATTAGTTAGTTTTGGTGTGATCAGTTCTATAAATTTTATTACTTAATATCGCGAGCATATCAAGTTTTTGGCGCCATTGCCGGGGAACTAAAATATTAAGAAAACTCGATTTCTATTACTTTAGCCATTACTATATTTATTTATTTTCAGTTTTTATTTATTTTTATTTTATGTTTATTCTTTTTTTATTTTTCCTTCTAGGTATTTCTAGTTTATGACTAGAAACAACCCAGCAGGACCATTGCTTTTTTACAAAGATTTAGAAGCGACAATCCGCAGAAATCGCAGAGAGATCAGACGAAGCCTACAGTATCCAGAACAAGATCAAGAACAAAGGCAAGAACCTACGGAAGAGATGGAAGCAAATCAAAACATTCCACCACCTCCCGCAATAGTCGCGCCACCAGTAAATCAAGAAGAAGCTCCTCGCACTATGTATGATTATGCTAAACCTAGTTTGGCTGGTACCCAAACTAGCATTCTTAGACCTACTATTGCTGCTAATAATTTTGAATTAAAGCCTAACACTATTCAGATGATATAGCAATTGGTCCAATTTGATGGTTTACAGGATGAAGATCCAAATTCACAAATAGCCAATTTTTTGGAACTTTGTGGTACTTTTAAAATTAATGGCGTTTCTGATGATGCCATTCGCCTAAGGTGTAACACCCTACACCCCCGTCCGTCGCCGGAATAGGGTATTAAGGCATTACATATCTAGATACAGCCTATCGAGGTTCTTAGTTACAAGTTAGACGTGAATTCATTGAGTTCTACAAGCATGCTAGCAAAATTATACCTTGAGGCTACAATAATTGGGCTAAACCGAACATTCAATGACCGATCATCATGTTAGAAATTCATCGCATATTGGTTACTAACTGAACAACATGCCACAATGTTAAACCATACAAGTATCATTCACATAAATATTCAACTTGGAGACTAAGCAAGCCATTTTCGCATGGCTAGAATAATTACAATTCAAAATAAAGTTTGGTTTAATCGAAGGAAAATAGCCTATACATGCCATTGACCCTAAAATAACCATCAACAGTACCAAAATGACAGCAATAGTGCAGGTGATTAAGGCTTCAATCCCCGAGTCCGTAGCTTCCAAAAGAGATCTATAAAACAGAGGAAACAAGGGAAACGGAATAAGCATTACAATGCTTAGTAAGTTTTAAGCAATGACATTAAATAGATCATCAAATTATAGCATATTTGATCATATCTTTGTTTCCCTCTCCTTTTCGGGTATGTCACCCTTTTTCCAAACAAAGACATTCACATCACATACGAAAATGAATAGCATCCACTCATAGCAAGTTCACATAACATATACATGTCACAAAAGTCACATAACATTTCACATAGGCCAATTGTGCTTTGATCATATTAATAATCTCATTTCAAGTACTCATATGAAATCACATAATGACTTTAGTATTCGGTCCAAAATCCATCTTGTATATAAGCCAAGGGTACATACCTGTATAGTTTAACACTTTCAGCGAAATTCGTTAGCGATCGTTACCTTAAAGACCATTAGTCTTAGGCTTTATTCTCATCATCATCGAGATCTTTAACTCGGATAATTTCTATACATAGCCATCGGGTCTCTACCCCGGATATAATCTCCGCATATAGCCGTCGGGTTTGAACCCGGACATCATCTCTGCATATAGCCTTCGGGTCTTAACCCAGATATAGTCTCCACATATAGTCATCGGGACTTTAATCCCGGATTCACATCACAAATTCTCATACACATATATATATATATATTCACATGTAACCAAATTTCACATAGCAAGATTTCACTTGCAATTCAATCCATGCATGTGCATACAAACATATAACATGCTTCTCGACTTTATATCACCAATGTACATATAATTCAAAACTTATACACATATGCTCTTCTTTTCTAGACTTTCGGCCCAATGATCAACATACATAAGCAACGCATTTCAAATTTAAATTTTTGGTCCTTTTTCTCTACGAGCCATTTGGCTATATAGCAACATGAATAAGGTTTCTTTTTCAATGGTACATCATCAAATATCAGCATGTATGTCATGGCATTTTAATTTAATTACCAAATTCAATTACTCAAAACTTACCTTGAACTTTCCCGATAATTTACGAGTTGGCTATTCGACCACTTTGGCCTTCCCTTTATCCGAACTCGTCCCTCTATGCTCTTGAGCTAAATAAAACATTAAATTTTTTTATTAATCCTTATTCAAGCATCTCAATGGATCATTTTCACTTATAGTCAAATAATACATGCATATTCTTCTCATTGCAAACACATACGCACATTCGATCATTTCACATACATATCATAAGTCTCAACAAGCTGATTTTCTGAGCAGCATTCAATAATTTACTCATGACTGGAGCTACAAAACTCCAAATGTAGTGCTGTCAATTTTTCATGAAAATAGACTCATTTATCTTTAATCCATAAAATTTTCATAATTTTTGGTTTGGTCAATCAATACCAGAATTTTCTTAAAGTTTCCCTATTTCACTGCTTGATTGGACTGACCACTCTATACCACGAACCGAATTTCTCCTTGTACAGAATTCCAAATATGTCCTCACCTATTTTATTTGAAACTAGACTCATTAAGGAGTCTAAGCATATAAATTTTGTCTCATAACAATTTTTATACAATTTATAGTGATTTTCCAAAAACAGAGCAGGGGACTTCGAAGTTAATCTGACACTGTCTCACTCTACTCTAAAAATCTATTTATCGGAAATTCCTTTGCTTGCAAGGTTTCTTTTATAAGAAACTAGACTCATTAAGCTTCAATCACACAATTTATTCAGCCTCTAATTCAACTCGTACAATTTATGGTGATTTTTCCAAAACACGTTACTGCTACTGTACCAAGCAGATTTTTATACAAAATCCATTCTTTAATGTCCTTATGCACATACTTAAAACATAGCATTTCCTAAGGCACCATTTAGAGTAGTCATTGCTCTTAACACCATATACATATTTCATATTCATTACATCCATAATCAGATTTCCCCTTATAACACAAACCAAACCACTTATCAATTTGACACCCAAAAACATCCAAGAGTAACATCAAAGGCACATTCGGCCATTGCACAAACATACATTATAACAATTTAAACATCAAACATCAACCATCAACCCCTCTTGCAATTTTCCCATGGCCGAATATTCACCTTTGCAAGTTATGTCACTCCAATCATTTTATTAATCATGCACATATATCCCCTAATAGAACCTTTTTAAAGTTACCAATCAAACCAATATCACCAAGTTAGCCGAATGCATGCATATACACATAATGCATTTAGCATCTTCATTTACCTTAGTTCATTTAACAAATTTACAACTAAATGCTTAAGTCCAAAATTGACAATCATTGGCACAAAAATACACTAGCTGAATGCTATCTAACATATGAATCACAACCTCAACCATCAAAATTTACAATGGCCGAATACCCCTTTGCAGCACCCAAAAACATAATATTGTACATATGCATTATTGCACATCTCAAACCCTCTTCTAACAACTTGAAACTCAATTACTTCATAGTTATTTTCAACTTCATATTCGGCAATCATGGGCATATTTAAGCTCTTTAATTGATCCCTATTAACAATCAATTCACAATTGTGCATTTAGCAAGCTCAAATTCACTTATTAACATATATCATCAAGACATCAACAACTCAATACTTGAACCCATAACCGAATGCTTCTTCAAAAATAATCACAAAGAAAAATTAACAAGCTTTAATAAGCTCATAAATTCAAAACAAGTCCCTTAACCAAAACTTGGTATGGCCGAACACCTATCTTGCTTATCAGACAAAGATTTCATGTTCTCAAGCTTAAATCTCTTAACAAAACCTTCAAAACATCACCAAAGAGAGCATGCATCCATGGCCGAATGCTTATCACACAAAGATTTCATGAAATTCAAACATGGACAAAGAAGAGAGCTTCAAGACCAACAAAATTTCATGAGATTCAAAGAAAATCACCTAGAAAGTGTACCTTAATCAAAGTTTCTCCCAACCGATAGCTTGAGCCCTAGCTCTCTTCTTCCTTAGTTAATTTCGGCAATGGGGAGAAGAAAGATGAACAAAACATTGTTTTTAAACCCTTTTCTTATTTTATTAATCATAATATTTCTATTTTATGTCAACAAATTTTATTTAATATAAACAAATTTATTTTCATCATTATTTACTAACATACAAAGCACAAAATGCCAAACACACTCATCATCACCATCCACTCACATAAAAATGGTAAATTTGACATGCAACTCCCTCAATTTGCATGCATGCATTAACTAGTCATCTCACATTTGTCTAGCATATTCCCAAAGTTCTTAATTTAGCCCTTTTAGGTGCAATTCATAATTATAATACTAAATTGAAGCACCTAAGAGGTCACACATGAATTTGCACATATAATAGGCATCAAAGTGAATATTTAATTATTTTTATGCCTCGATTTTGTGGTCCCGAAACCACATTCCGACTAGGGTCGTTTTAAGGCTGTCACAACTTTCCCCCACTTAAGAAATTTTCGTCCCCGAAAATCTTACCGGAAAATAAGTTTGGGTAACGTTCTCTTATCGAATCCTCAAGCTCCCAAGTGGCTTCTTCAACCCCGTGTTTGACCCACAACACTTTCACTAACGAAATCCTCTTATTCCGCAACTCTTTAACCTCGTGTGCCAAAATACGAATTGGTTCCTCCTCATAACTCATATTGGATCGAATCTCAATGTCAGACGGATTAATCACATGTGATGGGTCGGATCTATATCGTCGGAGCATCGAAACATGAAAAACGTTGTGGATCTTTTCAAGTTCGGGAGGCAAAATCAATCGATATGCTACCGGTCCAATCCGTTCAGATATTTCGTATGGTCCGATGAACCTCGGACTCAATTTGCCTTTACGACCGAATCTGAGCACCTTTTTCCAAGGTGACACTTTAAGGAATACTTTATCTCTGACCTGATACTCGATATCTTTCCGCTTTAAATCCGCGTAAGACTTTTGACGATCTGAAGCTACTTTAAGACTATCACGAATCACTTTTACTTTCCGCTCGGCATCTCTAATCAAGTCGACCCCAAAGATCTTACTTTCACCAAGCTCGGTCCAAAACAACGGGGTACGGCATTTTCGACCGTACAAAGCCTCGTAAGGTGCCATCTTAAGGCTCGATTGGAAACTGTTGTTGTAAGCGAATTCAATCAAAGGCAAATACCGTTCCCACGAACCACTAAACTCAAGGACACAACATCTCAACATATCCTCGAGTATCTAAATTACTCGTTCCGATTGACCGTCCGTCTGAGGATGGAACGCGGTACTAAAATGTAGCTTAGTACCCAGAGAATCTTGTAGTTTCTTCCAAAACCGCGATGTAAATCTCGGGTCTCTATCCGACACGATAGAGATAGGGACCCCGTGCAATCTGACGATCTGAGAAACATACAACTCCGCTAGCTTATCAAGTGAGTAATCCGTACGCACAGGTATAAAGTGAGCGGATTTGGTTAATCGATCTACGACAACCCAAATCGCATCCCTCTTGCTCGGTGTCATCGGTAGCCCAGATACGAAATCCATCGTGACTCTATCCCATTTCCACTCGGGAATCAGAATCGGTTGCAACAAACCCGATGGCACCTGATGTTCCACTTTTACTTGTTGGCATATCAGACACTTCGACACAAAATTTGAGATGTCTCGTTTCATACCATGCCACCAATACTGACGTTTCAAGTCGTTGTACATTTTTGTGCTTCCCGGATGAACTGACATTCAGCTATTGTGAGCTTCATCTAAAATCACCGAAACCAACTCTGAACTTCTCGGTATACATACTCGGCCTCGAAACCTCAAACAATCATTGTCGTCAACTTGAAACTCAGGATCCGCATTTACATCGCATTGAGCTCGTTTGGCAATTAAATCTTCATCCGCTTTTTGAGCTTCACAAACTTGTCGGAGAAATACTGGTTTGGCTTTTAATTCCGCTATCATCATGCCATCATTAGATACTAATAAATACACGTTCATGGCTCGTAAAGCAAACAATGATTTTCGGCTAAGAGCATCAGCAACTACATTCGCCTTTCCCGGATGATAGTCAATGACAAGCTCGTAATCTTTTAGCAATTCAAGCCACCGTCTTTGTCTCATATTCAAATCTCTCTGCGTCATCAAGTATTTGAGGCTTTTATGGTCGGAAAAGACATGACATTTCTCACCAAAAAGGTAGTGACGCCAAATCTTCAAAGCAAAAACAATAGCAGCTAATTCGAGATCGTGAGTCGGATAGTTTTTCTCATGAGGCTTTAATTGCCTCGAAGCATAAGCAACAACTTTGCCTTCTTGCATCAAAACACACCCCAAGCCATTCAAGGACGCATCACTATATACTACAAACTCTTTACCGGATCCAGGCTGAACTAAGACCGGAGCTTTCGTCAATAGGGCTTTCAATTGGTCGAAACTCTTTTGGCACTTCTCGGACCATTCGAATTTAACATCCTTCTGCAATAGCTTCGTCAACGGGGTTGAGATCATTGAAAAGTCCTTCACAAACCGTCGGTAGTACCCAGCAAGTCCTAAAAAGCTTCAGACTTCCGAGACATTTTTAGGAGGCTTCCGATCGAGGATAGCAGAGATTTTATTCGGATCAACTCGGATACCCGCAACAGATACAATGTGTCCCAGAAAACCGACCTCCCGCAACCAGAACTCACACTTGCTGAATTTCGCGTACAACTGGTTATCACGCAAAACCCGTAGCACAAGTCTTAAATGCTCGGCATGCTCAATCTCATCGCGAGAGTAAACCAAAATATCATCGATAAATACGACTACAAATCGATCTAGGAACTGCTTGAACACTCGATTCATCAGATCCATGAAAACAGCGGGGGCATTAGTCAGCCCAAACGGCATCACTAAAAATTCATAGTGCCCGTACCTCGTTCTGAAGGCAGTCTTGGGCACGTCTGAGTCTCGAACTCGCAACTGATAATAACCAGATCGCAAGTCAATCTTTGAAAACACTGAGGCTCCCTTTAACTGATCGAATAAGTCATCGATACGAGGCAATGCATACTTGTTCTTTATGGTCACCTTGTTCAGCTGCCGATAGTCAATACACATTCTCAAAGTCCCGTCCTTCTTTTTCACGAATAAGACGGGTGCACCCCAGGGAGAAAAGCTCGGTCTTGCGAACCCTCTATCGGTCAACTCTTGCAACTGGGATTTCAACTCTTTCAACTCTGTCGGAGCCATACGATATAGAGCAATTGAGATAGAAGTTGTACCCGGAACTAGCTCAATGCCGAACTCAACCTCTCTAACAGGCGGTAATCCCGGTAATTCTTCGAGAAACACGTCCGGATACTCACAAACCACAGGAACAGTCTCAAGCTTTAGTTCGGATATTTTGCTATCTAAAAGATAAGCAAGGTAAGCCTCGCAACCCTTTTTCAAAAATTTCTGAGCCAACATAGAAGATATTACCGCCGGCAGCCCATTTAAATCCGTAGAATCAATCCGAATTATCTCATTAGTCGTACATCGTAAATCAATAGTCTTTCGTTTACAGTTCACTACCGCATCGTGCACAGTCAGCCAATCCATTCCGAGTATAACGTCAAATTCATCGAATGGCAAAAGCATCAAATCGGCCGGAAAACAGAAATCACGAATCATAAGGGGACATTTCTTACACACTCTATCGACTAACACACAACGACCCAAGGGATTGGACACTCGAACCACAAACTCAGTAGACTCAATAGGGAGAGTCTTACTGGATGCTAAAGTTTCACATACATATGAATGAGTTGAACCGGGGTCAATCAAAGCAATTACATCAGTATCAAGGAGAGTGAAAGTACCGGTGATAACATCAGGCGAAGAGGCATCCTCTCGTGCGCGAATTGCGTAAGCCCTAGCAGGAGCATGAGCCTCGAATTTCGTCGTGGCATCTTTAAACCTTCTCTGACCGCCGCTAGCATTCCCCGAATTCCTCGGTGGTCTACCTCGTGCTGAAGTAGTACTCGGTCTCCCACTCTGGTTCACATTTTGCTCGGACCATCTAGGGCAATCTCTTATAAAGTGATCAGCCGACCCGCACTTATAACAGGAGCGATCACGAAATCTACAGCTCCCCGAATGCCATTTTCCACAATACTTGCACTCGACTCGGTCTCGACGGTCGTTTCCAATACTACCAACAGAAGTGGCACGTGTACTCACAGGGGGTCGATCACGGTCTCGTCTAGAAAAACCCGAAGTAGCAGAGGGTCTGTCCGACTCACTTCGGAACTTCTTTGAGGATTTTTGGATAGACCTCCTAGAAGATCTCTTACAGAACTCTCTGGCTCCGCTATCAGCTTTTCTCTTTTCATCTCGAAGCTCTTCGGCCTTGCAGGCTCGCTCAACAAGAACAACGAACTCTTGAATTTCCAGAATGCCAACCAGGAGTTTAATGTCTTCATTTAACCCGTCCTCGAAGCGTTTACACATAATAGCTTCGGATGCTATGCACTCGCGAGCATATCGGCTGAGTCGTACGAATTCCCTCTCATACTCGGTCACCGACATTCTGCCTTGTTTAAGCTCGAGGAATTCCTTCCGTTTCTGATCGATAAATCTTTGGCTAATATACTTTTTCCGGAATTCAACTTGGAAAAACTCCCAAGTAACTCGCTCTCTCGGTACAACGGAAACCAATGTGTTCCACCAATAGTATGCAGAATCACGCAGCAGAGATACAGCACACTTCAAGCACTCTTCGGGCGTACACGACAACTCATCAAACACACGGATTACATTATCGAGCCAAAACTCGGCCCGCTCAGCATCGTCATCAACTGTAGCCCGGAACTCTTCAGCCCCATATTTTCTAATTTTATCGACCGGGGGTTTACTCGACCTCACAGGGTCGGCCTCAGGAGGAGCCACAGGAGTCGGAAGTGGGTTATTCGGGGGAGGAGGTTGTGGAACAGCTGGATTAGTTCGAAGAAATTGGGTGAACCAATCATTCATCATTGCATAGAAGTTCTGCCTCATGTCATCATCTCGATGACTGGCATTCGGCTGAGAGTCGACCGGTGCGGTCCCTTGCGCGGGAGCAGCCACCACACTCTCAATATCTTCCGCTACGGCTCGATCGGGATCGAAATCGGAATCCATTACTATAGGGAAAACACATTTCAAATGTCAGAAATCACCACACCATCGCATTTTCACAAAATGGCATGTATAGCTATACTCACACGCGCTACGTTAGTCTGAGAATCGACTAAACCGTAGCTCTAATACCAATAAAAATGTAACACCCTACACCCCCGTCCATCGCCGGAATAGGGTATTAAGGCATTACATATCTAGATACAGCCTATCGAGGTTCTTAGTTACAAGTTAGACGTGAATTCATTGAGTTCTACAAGCATGCTAGCAAAACTATACCTTGAGGCTACTAATAATTGGGCTAAACCGAACATTCAATGACCGATCATCAAGTTAGAAATTCATCGCATATTGGTTACTAACTGAACAACATGCCACAACATTAAACCATACAAGTATCATTCACATAAATATTCAACTTGGAGACTAAGCAAGCCATTTTCGTATGGCTAGAATAATTACAATTCAAAATAAAGTTTGGTTTAATCGAAGGAAAATAGCTTATACATGCCATTGACCCCAAAATAACCATCAACAGTACCAAAATGACAGCAATAGTGCAGGTGATTAAGGCTTCAATCCCCGAGTCCGTAGCTTCCAAAAGAGATCTATAAAACAGAGGAAACAAGGGAAACGGAATAAGCATTACAATGCTTAGTAAGTTTTAAGGAATGACATTAAATAAATCATCAAATTATAGCATATTTGATCATATCTTTGTTTCCCTCTCCTTTTCGGGTATGTCACCCTTTTTCCAAACAAAGACATTCACATCACATACGAAAATGGATAGCATCCACTCATAGCAAGTTCACATAACATATACATGTCACAAAAGTCACATAACATTTCACATAGGCCAATTGTGCTTTGATCATATTAATAATCTCATTTCAAGTACTCATATGAAATCACATAATGACTTTAGTATTCGGTCCAAAATCCATCTTGTATATAAGCCAAGGGTACATACCTGTATAGTTTAACACTTTCAGCGAAATTCGTTAGCGATCGTTACCTTAAAGACCATTAGTCTTAGGCTTTATTCTCATCACCATCGAGATCTTTAACTCAGATAATTTCTATACATAGCCATCGGGTCTCTACCCCGGATATAATCTCCGCATATAGCCTTCGGGTCTGAACCCGGACATCATCTCTGCATATAGCCTTCGGGTCTTAACCCGGATATAGTCTCTACATATAGTCATCGGGACTTTAATCTCGGATTCACATCACAAATTCTCATACACATATATATATATTCACATGTAACCAAATTTCACATAGCAAGATTTCACTTGCAATTCAATCCATGCATGTGCATACAAACATATAACATGCTTCTCGACTTTATATCACCAATGTACATATAATTCAAAACTTATACACATATGCTCTTCTTTTCTAGACTTTCGGCCCAATGATCAACATACATAAGCAACGCATTTCAAATTTAAATTTTTGGTCCTTTTTCTCTACGAGCCATTCGGCTATATAGCAACATGAATAAGGTTTCTTTTTCAATGGTACATCATCAAATATCAGCATGTATGTCATGGCATTTTAACTTAATTACCAAATTCGATTACTCAAAACTTACCTTGAACTTTCCCGATAATTTACGAGTTGGCTATTCGACCACTTTGGCCTTCCCTTTATCCGAACTCGTCCCTCTATGCTCTTGAGCTAAATAAAACATTAAATTTTTTTATTAATCCTTATTCAAGCATCTCAATGGATCATTTTCACTTATAGTCAAATAATACATGCATATTCTTCTCATTGCAAACACATACGCACATTCGATCATTTCACATACATATCATAAGTCTCAACAAGCTGATTTTCTGAGCAGCATTCAATAATTTACTCATGACTGGAGCTACAAAACTCCAAATGTAGTGCTGTCAATTTTTCATGAAAATAGACTCATTTATCTTTAATCCATAAAATTTTCATAATTTTTGGTTTGGTCAATCAATACCAGAATTTTCTTAAAGTTTCCCTATTTCACTGCTTGATTGGACTGACCACTCTATACCACGAACCGAATTTCTCCTTGTACAGAATTCCAAATATGTCCTCACCTATTTTATTTGAAACTAGACTCATTAAGGAGTCTAAGAATATAAATTTTGTCTCATAACAATTTTTATACAATTTATAGTGATTTTCCAAAAACAGAGCAGGGGACTTCGAAGTTAATCTGACACTGTCTCACTCTACTCTAAAAATCTATTTATCGGAAATTCCTTTGCTTGCAAGGTTTCTTTTATAAGAAACTAGACTCATTAAGCTTCAATCACACAATTTATTCAGCCTCTAATTCAACTCGTACAATTTATGGTGATTTTTCCAAAACACGTTACTGCTACTGTACCAAGCAGATTTTTATACAAAATCCATTCTTTAATGTCCTTATGCACATACTTAAAACATAGCATTTCCTAAGGCACCATTTAGAGTAGTCATTGCTCTTAACACCATATACATATTTCATATTCATTACATCCATAATCAGATTTCCCCTTATAACACAAACCAAACCACTTATCAATTTGACACCCAAAAACATCCAAGAGTAACATCAAAGGCACATTCGGCCATTGCACAAACATACATTATAACAATTTAAACATCAAACATCAACCATCAACCCCTCTTGCAATTTTCCCATGGTCGAATATTCACCTTTGCAAGTTATGTCACTCCAATCATTTTATTAATCATGCACATATATCCCCTAATAGAACCTTTTTAAAGTTACCAATCAAACCAATATCACCAAGTTAGCCGAATGCATGCATATACACATAATGCATTTAGCATCTTCATTTACCTTAGTTCATTTAACAAATTTACAACTAAATGCTTAAGTCCAAAATTGACAATCATTGGCACAAAAATACACTAGCCGAATGCTATCTAACATATGAATCACAACCTCAACCATCAAAATTTACAATGGCCGAATACCCCTTTGAAGCACCCAAAAACATAATATTGAACATATGCATTATTGCACATCTCAAACCCTCTTCTAACAACTTGAAACTCAATTACTTCATAGTTATTTTCAACTTCATATTCGGCAATCATGGGCATATTTAAGCTCTTTAATTGATCCCTATTAACAATCAATTCACAATTGTGCATTTAGCAAGCTCAAATTCACTTATTAACATATATCATCAAGACATCAACAACTCAATACTTGAACCCATAACCGAATGCTTCTTCAAAAATAATCACAAAGAAAAATTAACAAGCTTTAATAAGCTCATAAATTCAAAACAAGTCCCTTAACCAAAACTTGGTATGGCCGAACACCTATCTTGCTTATCACACAAAGATTTCATGTTCTCAAGCTTAAATCTCTTAACAAAACCTTCAAAACATCACCAAAGAGAGCATGCATCCATGGCCGAATGCTTATCACACAAAGATTTCATGAAATTCAAACATGGACAAAGAAGAGAGCTTCAAGACCAACAAAATTTCATGAGATTCAAAGAAAATCACCTAGAAAGTGTACCTTAATCAAAGTTTCTCCCAACCGATAGCTTGAGCCCTAGCTCTCTTCTTCCTTAGTTAATTTCGGCAATGGGGAGAAGAAAGATGAACAAAACATTGTTTTTAAACCCTTTTCTTATTTTATTAATCATAATATTTCTATTTTATGTCAACAAATTTTATTTAATATAAACAAATTTATTTTCATCATTATTTACTAACATACAAAGCAGAAAATGCCAAACACACTCATCATCACCATCCACTCACATAAAAATGGTAAATTTGACATGCAACTCCCTCAATTTGCATGCATGCATTAACTAGTCATCTCACATTTGTCTAGCATATTCCCAAAGTTCTTAATTTAGCCCTTTTAGGTGCAATTCATAATTATAATACTAAATTGAAGCACCTAAGAGGTCACACATGAATTTGCACATATAATAGGCATCAAAGTGAATATTTAATTATTTTTATGCCTCGGTTTTGTGGTCCCGAAACCACATTCCGACTAAGGTCGTTTTAAGGCTATCACATAAGGCTATTTCCATTCTCTTTCAGAAATAAAGCCAAACAGTGGTTAAACTCTTTACCATGAGGCTCAATCACCACATGGGAACAGATGACTGAAAATTTTTTACGTAAATATTTTCCTCCAGCTAAAACAGCTAAATTACGAAACGTTATCTCTTCTTTTGTGCAGCTGAACCAGAAACGAAATCTACTCCAGCATCATCAGGGGACAAGGCAGAGGAACCCAAGGAAAACACTCCACCAACACTCAAGGAATACCAACCGCCCATTCCATACCCAAGAGCGCTACAGGAAGACCGCACAGATGAACAATTCGGTAAGTTTCTTAAACTCTTAAAAAATTTACACATTAACTTACCATTTGTTGAAGCAATCTTGCAGATGCCAAACGCGGTTAAATTCTTAAAAGAACTCTTGATAAACAAGTGGAACCTAGAGGAGAAATCTCATGTGGAATTAAATGCAGTCTGCTCAGCTACTCTACAAAATAGACTACCGACCAAACTAAAAGATCCAGGGAGTTTCACTATCCCTTGTTTACTTGGTAGCCTAGAGGAAAAAAATGCTTTAGCTGATTCAGGGGCAAGTATAAATGTCATGCCTTATAACCTGTTTAAACAACTAGGTCTTGGAACCCCTAAGAAAACCAAGATGAGCATTCAACTAGCTGATAAAACTATTAGGGCACCTAAGGGAATAATTGAAGATGTACTTTTCAAAAAATCAAAATCGATAAATTTATATTCCCAGTTGACTTTGTTGTTTTAGACATTGACGAGGCTAGCAATGTACCCTTAATTTTAGGGCGACCCTTTTTAGCAATTTCTAGAACTAAAATTGATTTAGAAATAGGTGAACTCAAATTACGAGTAGGTGATGATACAGTCACCATATGAGCTCACAACTCAATTAAAACTACAGACGAGAATAAAGAATTGAGTCCCTGTAAACACACTGAACTCACCACACAAACTTCTGTCCAGGACACACTCCACATAAAGACAACGCAAACATTGGCAAATTCACCTACAGGAGATGAACCAGAAAAGTGAATGCTCCAGATCGAGGAACTAGATGAGTGGCTAAACTTTCACGAAAAACCCAAAATATGCCACACCAAAACAGAGCATCACCAAGACAACCCTCAGCGACAAACAGATCAACTCAAGGTGGGAGATAAGGTAATTTTAGGGGAAGACGATCCACGAAGCTCAAATTCAAAAGAATATACAAGTGATATACCCTACTTCACGGTAATGAAAGTCTTTCCATACGGCACAATTGAGGTAACTCACCCAACCCAGGGTACTTTCAAGGTAAATGGTCATAGGCTTAACTTTTATAAAGGTGAGAATTCTATAGACTACAGGAAGGAGCTTTAGCTCCACGAAATCCCTCCATGATACATCCAAGCAGAGTTGAGCTTAGACTCTAAATAAGCGCTTCTCGGGAGGCAACTCGAGCACTAACTTAGTAACTTTTCTTCTATTTTTTATTTTAGTATTTTTATGCATCAACTAACCCTTTTTAATGTAGAAATTTAGAACCACACGACCAGTCCCACAGGCGTGCCCCAGGCCGTGTGAACACTTCAAACAGAGACACAGTCATGTACCGAGGCCGTGTATCAATAGAGCACAAATTTTCCCAAAATACGGGCCACCGATATATAGCCACGGCCGTGCGATATGTACGTGGCAACCTTTCGACTTCAACACGGGCTACCAACAACACCCCACGGCCGTGCGACATGGTCGTGGCAACCCTGTAGCATCAACACGGGCTTGCACAAATCCCCACGCCCGTGTCCCCAGCTCGTGAAAAATACTATCAAATTTCACACGGCCGTGGAACATATCACACGACCGTGTGAAACACGAACACGATCGCACACGGCCGTGTATACCATCACACGACCGTGTGAGTGACGAAGAACCGATCTCCCACGGTCGTGTAAAACATTCCCACAGGCGTGTACTTTGAACCAGACGCGTCAAAACCCCCAGATTTCGAAAGACATGGGCAAAACACGACTCACACAGGCGTGTGACATGCCCGTGTGACCCAAAAACTATAAATAGGGGCCACTATTCATTTCCTTCCTCACTCAAAACCCTCAAATCTCCCCCCACCAACCACCATAAGTGCCGCCACAGCCCTCAAAACACTACCACCCTCGAAACCAGCAGACCCATGCCTGTGCATACCCGACCCATGACCGTGCAACCTTATATTCGGTTCTATTTTCTCATTTTTCTAATTTATTTTTCAGTTTTATTTCATTTTTTTCTAAATTTTCCTTTATTCTAATTGTTAATTTAAGCATGCAATTAGTTATATTAGGATGAATAATCTAGAATAGTATAGAATATATTAGGATTGTATGCCACTTAAATTCATATTTGCATGCCATTTTTTTCTCATACATTTAGTATAAATACATAACCATATTTCTTAGTTTTGTTACAAGTTTCAAAATGATTAATTTTTACTATTCAGGTTAATCCTTAGTTTATGTTTTCTTAGGACCATTATAATCTATATTTTAATTATCTATTTAGTTTAATTTCAATCTTTAGAACTAATGCTTTTGTTATTCTATTTCAGATACTATGTCATCATCACGCGCTAGAAAGGCTGCTGTCCTAGCCTCTAAGAAATGAAAAGGGCCAAGGAGTTCTTCATCGAGGCCCACCTCCGAGGTTAGACACCCATTTATCACATTCTCCCAAGCCTCACAAGAGGAGCATTATCAACCCTCCGAGCCCGCCCTATATCCACGGGCCGCTGCATAGATTGGGGTGACCTTGAGCAAATCCATTTGGTGGATGACGTCCGAGCCTTACTGATGACAGAGCCATGGGAGCAGTTCTTCCAAATTATAGAGCCGACATACTTAGAACTCACCCTCGAGTTTTGCTCCACATTCCACCTACAGACGGTGATGACCAAATTCGACGACCCAGGGATAGTCCAGTTCTGTTTGGGAGGTCTCGTGCGACGTCTCAGCAAACCAGAATTCGGCATAGCACTTGGGCTCTACACAGAGCAGTTCATGGCGGACGAGGACTTCCCCAACCTTTCTCGTCACATCCACGTCCGGCCCGTCGACTGCTGGCACGAGATCGCCCCTGGACAGCAAGTATATAACCCCAGCGTCAGCAAGGCAACTGCCCTCGTCCCTTCTCTGAGGTATATCCATGCTCTTCTTGCTCACACTCTACAGGTCGACGAAAGAGCACAGGCGTCGTTAACACTCACGACGTCTACTTCCTGTGGTGCATGGTGAACAGACATGTCATTAACCTTGCAGACTTCATCGCACACGCCATGCAGCATCAGACGGAGAGGAACTACAGAGGCGTTCTATCCATGGGGCCCTACATCACGCGTCTGGCTTGTCACTTCGGGCTCCTCAACACTTCAGCCTAGACATCCTCCTACACCTTGATCGGTTAGATGTCTCCGTAAGGCATCGCGACTATGCTATACATGAGAATGATCGAGCGGAGGCCAGGAGGGGCCCCCTTCAGTTCCGACTCGTCCAGGAGGGAGAGGACCCAGAGGACATCACTGATGATGTCCCACCACCACAGCCAGCAGAGGATGCACCCACCGAGCCACCACCCCCTCGCCACTCATCTTGGGCAGTAGCAGCCCACGCTGACTTATCTAAGCGCTTATCCCACTTCAAGCAGCAATGCTTCGGGTGCCTCGATTACATCGACGCCACCTTAGAGCAAATATGCCAGCACCTTCGCATCACTCCACCGCCGCGTGATCCATCTGAGGATTAGAGACTTCTATTCCTCGTAACTTTATTTTTATCTTAATTTTTATCTTTATCTTTATTTTAACACTAATCTTTATTTTTCCCTTTTCTTCTAACTTTATTTTCCTTTTTACGTTTTATTTTATTTTCTTTCATTTCCTTTATTTGAATATTAGTATTTTTAGTATTTTGCTTTATTTTATTTTATTTTATTTCTTTCCTAACGACCAACCCCTAACAAGTAATTTCCATTGCTCCAAATTCCCCACGACTAATAAATACTTTCGTAGTTTCACAGGAGCTTTACAGCTTAAATCTCTACAAAAAAGGGAACACCTTGCCACAACTGCCAACTCTTCCAATCTCCGCCTCACTAATCCATCCAAAGCAGGGAGTTTCATACCTCCCCCTATCTTATGATCTTATGCTTTTATTGCTACTAATGCTATCTTTGTACATTGAGGGAAATGTACATCTTAAGTGTGGGGGGGAATCTATTTTCAATCTTTACACTCTCTTTGAAATCCCTGAACTTTTTCTAACATTTTGCATTATTCTCAAAACTGCATTATCTTCAGTCTCCTATTAGGGATATATTCTGATTGATTTATGATTTTTATTGATATGTGAGAATTAAGACATAGGTGCTTGTACCTTGATTATTCAAACTTTAAAACATCAGAGAATCAAGCATGATAAGTTGAAATTTTTGAGAACCCCAAATTTTTTCATAAGTTCTTTTCCTTAATTCTAAGCGTTATCTTGAGATTTGAAATTCGCAGGATTGACATTAAAAGCCATAATTCTAGTGAGATTTTTGAGCCTTTTGAGCATACATTCTTTCGTGCTCACTTTTATTATTGCTTTGAGTGAGTCAATACTAATTTGTTATTCTAGAACTTGCTTTGATTATACATGTTGAGACTACATCATTGATTTGATATACCGAGATGATAAAGGCACCTAGGATTTAACCCACTTACTCCACAAAAGCCTACCTCCATAAATTAACCCCTAGTGAACCCCATTGAGCCTAACAACCTTTTCTTTAACTTACCTCTAATATTAACCTATAACCCATTTTTGTTGAATTCCATTCAATTACTTTGGTCCCTATTTTTTGTCGAGATTTGAGTTGAAATTTTTATCTAGCTTTATTCTCTTTTCCAGAATGTAAAATTTTATCCAATTTATTGTATTATACTTAAATTGTTCTTAAAAAAAAATGTATTAATCCAGTTGTAATATAGTCCAATAGTTTTTGCATACTTCTATTTTAAGGCTACCAAGGTGGAAATGATGTTATCATAAGAATTAGCCCAAAGAATATGTTCCAGTAATAGAGATTTTTCTAGTTAGATAATTTTTCAAATTCAATCTCGATTCTAACACTGTTTTACAGCCTGTGACAACACCCTAACCAAACCCCATTACAACCATTGAAAGACCTTTTGATCGATGTATCACGTCAATCTATAGTGGTAGAGATGTGATTTTCTTGCAAGCCTATGGTAATAACTTTTTAGGTTGACTAGAGAGTACTTAATTTTTGAACCCTAAACACTTCGAGTGGATAGAGTGAATCTTTAGTGAGGATGTCAACTTCTGTTAATTAAGATTAAGAGATAATTACTTAGGAGAAAGGAGAAAGGAGAAAACTTATATTTCAATGATAAAATTCTCAGCTTAGAGTGATTGAATCTTTAATGTTCTTTTGATTGAATTATCATTGTATGAATACCTGTGAATTAGTTTGAAACATTATTGATAAAGATTGTAAGTTGAGAAGAATGATTCTTTATTAGGGATTGACATTTTGCTTGAGGACAAGCAAAGGCTTAAGTGTGGGGGTATTTGATAAACGATAAATTATACATATTTTAACCTCATGTTTAGCTTATATTTTGGATGGATTATCATTAATTTTGTGGGAATTGATGCTCTTAATCTTTCTTTTTCATATCTTATACCCAGGAGAGCATAGGGAAGAGAAAAGAGCAGAAAATAGACCAAAAACTAGAGAAAATGGGCCAAAATGTGAAAACGCACGGCCCAAGAAGTCACCACACGGCCGTGGCTCACGGCTATGCCACACGAAGACCATACAGTCTAGCCTCAACAAGCATGACCAGGCCACACGGTATTGCCCAAATCGACAGGATCTCACACGGCCTCTTATCAAAGTACACGGGCATGTTCTAGTCATGAGGAAGAGGAATTTCACTCGGATTTGGATGCTTAGGGGCTAAGAAAGCCATTCTAAACTCTATATAAAGACCCCAGGATGCAACTCTCAAGATATACTCTATTCTCTCAAGAAAGAGTGCCATAATTCTGCCAACACAAGGAATGAAAGTAAGGATTTACTCCAAGGGAAGCCAATTGATTCATCCCAGAAGCTAGAATTCTACATCAAGACAGAGGATCTCCTTAAATTTCTTTAGGGGTTTTTGGGTTCTTTATGTTTTGTTATCTTAATACTTCTGAGATGTTTTCTTTCATTATTATGAACTAAAACCCTCAAATACTTGAGGGGGATGAAACCTAAGACAGATCTTGTTATTATTTATTCTTGAATTATATGATAAATACTTGAATTGTTCTTAATTATGTGTTCTTCATTCTTGATTTAATAATCCTATATATTACTTCAAGAACTTGATGTGCTTAGGCAGAGGAGCAAAAGTCCCTGTTTTAAGAGTAGATCTACCATAATTAAGCGGAGTTGCATGCAACCCTAGACATAGGGCGACATAAATCTGCCGAATTAGGGTCAAACCTAATAAGGGGATCCATAGATCGAATTAATGCAACCTAGGGTGTTAATTAATAAAGAAACTTTAGTTAACAGCCTAGGCGTAGTTGTTCTTAGCCTTGACGGAGGGATTAACAGAAGTTAGGGATCTCTACGGATCAAGTCAAGTGAAGAAATCATCTAGTTTAAGAAGTCAATAACAAGTGAAGTCTAGGTGGATTCTCCCTTAAGTATTGCTCATATCAATCAGCTTTTCCCTAAAGTTTTCCCCAATTTACTTTTTGTGCACTTTAGTTAGTTTTAGAATTAGTTCCAATCAATCCTCTTTTATTTTTAGGCTAGATAATAGAAAGGAAGTAAGTATTAGTACTTTTGGTTCCCTTGGGTATGATAACTCGGTCTTGCCGCTAAACTATACTACTGTTCGATAGGTGCGCTTGCCTTTAATATCGTGATATTAGTTAGTTTTGGTGTGATCAGTTTTATAAATTTTATTACTTAATATCACGAGCATATCAGATACAATTCAATGATAATTGAACATATATAACTTAATTTAAATACATTTATTTGCATATGAACTTACCTTGTATTAGGGGTTGACTACTCGATAACCTTTGTTTTCCCTCGATCTAAGTCCGATTTCTTCTTTTCTTAAACTATATGAATTCAAATTTAACTCAATTAATTACTTATTCATTCAATTTCATCCAAATCACACGAATGGGCATTTTACACATTAGCCCCTAAAATTTCACATTTTTCACAATTTAGTCCTTATTTCATAAATACACAAAATTCATAAAATTTTAAAAAAACCATGCTAGCTGAATCTATATAAGCTCCATAATAGCCCATATTTTCCAATTTTTCACACAATTAACCACAAATTTAGCATTTTTCACAAATTAATCCCTAAATAGCATTATCACCAAAAATCACTTAATAAAACATTATAATCTATCATCAAACACTCCTTTTCCATCATCAAACATCAAAGAACATGAATATTCATCAATGGAATCTAACAAAATCTTTGAAAAATTTGCAAAATAGTCCTAGGGCTAGCTAGTACTAGATGCAACAATCTCAAAAACATAAAAATCATTAAAAACAGAACAAAAATCACATACCGATTAAAGCTTCAAGTGATTGAACCCTAAATGGCCATGGATGAGTTCTTTAATAATGAAGTAATTTGTTTATTTTATTTTAATTATCATTATTAACTCAATTACTAAAATAACCTTTATTAAAACATTAATAAAACACTTAATGGTTGGCCATTTATGTCAAATTCCAATAGTCATGGTCTAATAACATCATAAGGACCTTATATTTAATAAATCATAGTAATTAAGCACTTAAACAATTTGAATGCGACTTTTACATTTTATGAGATTTAGTCCTTTTATCAAATTAACCCACCAATCGATAAAATTAGCTCCCGAAATTTTCAAACATATCTAATAACATGCTGTAAACACCAAAAATAATATTAAAATAATTTTTTGACATCAGATTTGTGGTTCCAAAACCACTGTTCTGATTTAGCTAAAACTAGCCTGTTACATACTCGAACTTCATTATTGGAAGTGACTTAGTCATCATATTTGTAGGATTATCATAAGTACTAACTTTGCTCACAACAGTTTCATCACGAGTAATAATATCATGCACAAAATGATATCGAACGTCAATGTGCTTTTGTAACAGCCTGAATTAGGGCTTAAAGAAATTGTGGTTTCGAAATCCATGAATCAGAGGTAGAAAAATTTATTGTGATTAGGTTTTAAAGTTTATAGTGTGATAGAATGATTATGTAAAATTTTCGTTATGAAATTTTATTGTTGGATGTCCAATTTGATAATTAGGACTAAATTACAATATGTGAAAAATGTGAGTTCTAGAAGCTAACGTACTTATTTTGGAGGTCCTTAAATGGAAATTAGACCATTATACTTTACTTTGGACAAAAATGGACAAAGAGGGCTAAATTACCAAAGGTTTTAATGAAGGGCATTTTGGTTATTTGGTAGTTAAAAGAATTGAAAAGGGAAAATCAAGCCAAATTGGTTTCCATCTTCTACCTATGGCCGAATGTAACAAGAAGACACCATGGCTAGGGTTTTTCAAGCTTCCAAGCTCAACAGTAAGTACATCCTAGCCCCGTTTTTGATATTCTTTACATTTTTGATATCCTCGTAACTTAGTTTAGCTATTTCTACCATCATTTTGAGCTAGAGTTTGTGTTTAAAAATTTACCCATGGATGAAATGCATGTGTTTTGATGTTTTATGGAAGAATATGAAAGTTTGGAGTGTGATAAACAACTTTTATTAATTGATTTTTGATGAAATTGCATAAAAGGACCTATTTGTAAAAGTTGTAAAATATGTGTAGAAAGTGTGATGTAGTGAAAAAAAGTGGGTTGCTATAAGAGGGAATATGAATCGGCTAGGCTTGGGTATTGAGAAAAATGGATACATTTTATTTTACGAGCCTAGGGGCAAATTTGTAAATATGTGAAACTTTAGGGCCAAAAATGTAATTTTGTCATAATATGATTTTTGGACTGATTTGAATAGTATAATAATTTAATAAGTCGAATGTGATATTATAGATCAAGAAAAACGAAGTTCAGACTTAGAACGGGGGAAAACGAGTATTGGACGATTTGGTCCTTTTCGCCATTTTATGTCGGGGTAAGTTCGTATGTTAATAAACGTTATTGATTTGTGTTAATTATGAAAAATTATTATATATTTGATTAAATTTTGAAAATTAAAGTAAACGTTCAAATTGAGTAAAAACGCAGGATCGATCACGATCATTGCGTAGTGAAATATGAATTGATGGTATAAGTCCCTGGCATGTAAGTGAAATAAGTCCATGGCATCTAAGTGAAATAAGCCTATGGCATTGTGCTAAGTGAAATAAAACCATGACATCTATGTGGAATAAGTCCATGGCATTGTGCTAAGTGAAATAAGTTCATGACATCTAAGTGAAATAAGTCCATGGCAATGTGCTAAGTGAAATAATTCCATGGCAATGTGCTAAGTGAAATAAGTCCATGGCATTGTGCTAAGTGAGATAAGTGGTCCAGGTGCTGGTCTGTATGTCCTATGAGTGGCTGGGTAGTCCAGCATGTGTTGCGGATACCTAATAGCTTGTGTGAGCAGCACTGAGTAGCAACGAATGACCGACAGCTTGTGTGAGCAGACCCGTGAAAGTGAATAGCTCGAGAACAAGCCTCTATGTGAAAAGCGATGTGAAGTAGCTTTGGCTACAAGTGTGGCACTTATGTGCAAACTTTCGATGTATCCATTAATATTCTGATTTGTTCAACGGGAAAATGACTAAAGTGCAAATGAATGTGAATATGTGCCTGTTAAGTGCAAGGATATGTATGTGTACACTCACAAGCAATGTGCCCGGTATGTGATCAAATTTTGGTATAATATAAACGAGTAAGTTATACCTATGAGAATGATCTTGTGATGACCTTGTGATCATAGGTCTATGCTTATGATGCATAAATATGTGGTAAATGTGATTGATGATCATGTGTGGGGCTTTTAGGCTAAATTAAATTGAGACATGATATGTTTAAGTTTTTGTTGTTTATGTATAGGTTAAATTTGCCAATGAATGGCATGAAAATATTTGTTAATGGCTATTAATGGATATGTTTTGGTGTTATGTATGTGTAAATGGGAGTTGAAACAAAGAAATCATGAAAGAGTAAAATTAGCAATAAAATAGTTTTGGTCAGTAGTAGTTGTGTGACTTTGAAAAATCACAAAAAAGGTGGAAATCGAATTATAGGTCTAATAAAATATTAAATTAAAGCTTATTGAGTTTATTTTCACATAAAATAAACGGTGTAAGCAAAAGAATTTCATATTATGAGATATTTGAGTTTTTGTGAGACAGGGTCAGAATGATTCCGGAATCCCCTGTTCTGAATTTGGAAAATCATTAAAAATTGTATAAAAATAATTATGGGTTAGATTTTATATTTTTAAAATTCTTAATTAGTTTATTTTTAAGAGAAACAAATGGCACATCATCCGAATCTTGTATTATGAGATAATTAATTTTTAGTGAAGAAAGGTCGAAACTGTGTGACAGCAAAATAGGGGAGACATTAAAGAATAAACTATACTTATTGGCTAAACCAAAAATCCTGAAAATTTTATGGTAAGAAGATATGTGAGTCTAGTTTTAAGGAAAATTAGTAGATCTTAATTTTTAGTTCTGTAGCTCAAGATATAAATAATTTAGTGACTATGCCTCGAGTAGACAACTTGAGATGAAAATGAGTAAATAGTGGAACTATGTGCAATTATGATTGTATTATCTTGAGAACATATTGTGAGAATTGGTAAAAGCATGTTAATAAATTTCTTATTATTTACATACCAACTTACTAAGCTATATAGCTAACTCCATTTATTTTTTGTGTTTATAATGTCCTCAGGTTAGCTCGGGTTGGAAGTCGCCGGAGAATCTATCACACTATCAAACTAACAAATTGGGTATTGATGATTCTTATACTTAAGGTAATGGCATGTATATGGGACTTGGTTATTTTTATATGTTTCATAATTGTTTTGGCTTAAAATGTTGGATTATGATATTTGAAAGTTCATTGTTGTGTAAGAGCCATTTGATGTTGGTATATTGACTATATTATAAGTCCATGATTATGCATTTTAAGGATATGTATGCTTACATATGCGGATGAATGAGTGGTGATATCTATGTGTGACGTAAGTTTGTTTGCAACAGCAAGTCAGATTAGTGCACGGGCTAAGGACATGGCCATGCGAGTCACACGGCTGTGTCCTAATACCACACGGGAGTGTGCCCCTGTTTTTCATGAAGTTTTTTTTAAAAGTTTTCTAAAGTTCTCAATTTGGTCCCGAATCATTTGCAAAGCATGATTTGGGCATCGTAGGCCCATATTAGGGACTTTAAGATGAAACATGAAAAGTTTTAAATGTGAAAATTTTTAAATTGGAACGCAAATTCATGACCCAATTTTATACGATTGCATGTGTTTATGTCCGGCATTGCCTCATACCCTGTTTCGGTGTCTAACATGGGTAAGGGGTGTTACAGCTTTGTTTTCTTATGGCACATTTGATCCTTCGTAAGGAAGATAACACTCTGACTATCACAAAACACTATACTAATCTAAAGGTCTTTACTGAGTTTGCCAAAGAGTCCCTTTAACCAAATAGCTTCTTTCTTCTTAAACACCTATTTACAGCAAACAACCTTTTTACCCTTACGAAGCTTCACTAGATCCTATGTTTTGTTCTTATGGAGCAGTTCATCTCTTCTTGCATGGCAAACATCCACTTTCTTGAATCTTCGCAGTTAACTGCATTAGAATAAGTAGATGACGCTTGATTTGCATCTATATCTTCAGCCACGTTTAAAGCATAAGGAACTAGATTAGCCTCAGTGTACTTCTGTGGAGGTTTAATTTCTCTTCTGGGTTTGTTCTTAGCAATAGAATATTATGGTAAAAAAGCAACTCTACTCTGAGCTTTTGTACTAACATGAGGAGTATGCTTTGTTGTAGATTTTGGATCAATTTGTAGCTTCACCTGCTTCACATGTGTGCTTGGACTTTGATGGTCTTTATTGGAAGAGTCTTTAAGAGATAAGTTAGGCAGCATAACAATTTCATAAAAAATAACATATCTGCTAATTGCAACTTTTTTATTTTTAGGACATAATAACTTATATCCTTTAACACTAGCCTTATAACCAAGAAAAACACATTTAATAGATCTAGGTTCCAATTTCCCCTTATTAACATGAGCATATGCAGGGCATCCAAAAATCTTTAAATCAAAATAATTAGCAGGATTACCAAACCATACCTCTTGTGGAGTTTTTTTCTCAATGGAAATGGACGGAGATCGGTTAATAAAAAACATGCAGTAGAGGTTGCTTCAACCCAAAACGACTTCGGTAAACAAGCATTCGACAGCATACATGGAACCTTTTCTATGATTGTTCTATTCATCTTTTTTGCAACATCATTTTGCTGTGGAGTATGAAGAACTATCAAGTGTCTCATAATCCTTTCTATTCTACACAATTCATTAAACTTATTGGAACTGTAACACCCTTAACCCATATCCGTCGCCGGAAGGGTTACGAGGCGTTACCGAAAATTTCTCTACTTTCATACTTACACAAGTTCAATAATTCACGACCATTCAATCAAAACAAATCGTAATATCACTAATTCAAATAGTCACGTGCATTTAATTTCAAGTCATATAACCAATATGTATAACTAATCATTTATCTCATTTGCACAATTATCCAACTTGTAAAATTACATAAATATATGCGCATACTAAGATAAACAAAATAAACCATTACATATGATTCATTAAATAAAATCAATCGATAATTATTATTTAATACTAACATAATCGGTAATTAACTATTTATACATATTAGTATGCTTAACTATAATGTGAATTGGTATTAAAACAAAAACAATATATCATCACTATTAATATGTATATGTGCATGCATGACCAATATACCTTGAACAATTTATGTATCATATAAAGAAATCACTATTCATTTGGTAAGAATTTCATTTCTCACATTTATAACTATACTCCTTAATGTCATATTGCACAACTCAAAATTTTACAACACTCAAAGTAAAATAAAATGCTTATTTTACCCTTAAGCCGAATATGCATGACACCATATACATCTAGCATTTAACTTAATAAACTGAATTTAGTTATACTAAATTTCCTAGTGCACATTGTACCACTTCACATAAAACGTTAATCACATTTGCTAATTCATAGATAAATCATTCATCCATGAAATTGTAACATTTAAACACCAATTCAAAGCATAAGAACATACCTAAAAGGAATAACAAGCCATTTTCGCACAGCTCGATTTTATATACAAATTCAAAATATAAACTTGTTTTCAAAAGAGTTTAGCCTATACATGCCATCATTTGAAATATAAACTTTTAAAAGTACTAAAATAGTAACGATAATGTGGATGACTTCAATATTGATCCCCGAGCTCGTAACTTTCAGTCAGAATCTATAAAAACAGAGTAACAAAAACACTCGAAATAGGCTAACTAGCTTAGTAAGTCTTAAGCAATTAAACGTTTCAACAAAATAATCAATTCATTTTATAAAATCCGAAATGCACCAATAAAGATATACTTTAATTCAAAAACAAAATCCAACTTGACCGAAAATGCAAATTCTATATAATCTCACATATACCTTCACATTTAATCAAATATACCACATCAATATAAACTTACATTCAACCGAATGTACAAGTTCCATTTAACATGTATATTTACTTATGCCAAAAAAAAAAAGGCCGAACACTATACCATATAATCATCTATTCATAAATTAGTTCCAAGTGGCACAAACTTGCTCGATCACATTCGGATACACAACCCTCTTTCAAATACATTTTACATGTCTTAAATCTCATAATAAAACACATACGCACCTTATTACGAGCTAATCAACATTGTAGCTCATATTTAGCTTTTCCATTCGTTTTAACTTATTTAATAACACATCAATTTAAAGTCTCGAAATAACATTCCGGCATATTGCTCGCTAAGTACCAAGCTGATTTGAATACAACGGCACAATGCCTGCTAGGCTTATAGCCTGAAATTCATCACCGGCATAAGGCCTGCTAGACTTTAAGTCCGATACCAATTCACCGGCATTACGCCTGCTAGGCTCGTAGCCCGAAAATGATCACCAACTTGAAGCTTGCTAGGCTAAATGCCCGAACACAACTTATAAATCACAAATCAAGCTTTCGCTCACATTTAAACATCTACTTCCAATTCCCATATAATACGAACATATAATAAGAGCTTAATACCATTCGAACATAGCACTTATCAATACCTTATTTCATTTCATACATTGCCATTCGGCCTTAACATATATTAACATCTTATTTTAATATTTATAATATACCATGTAAATAAACAAATATAACCTATGTTTCAATCACTTAAAACTTACCTTAGATGTTGTCGAACAACTACGGATCGACTATTCAATTATTTTCGCCTTCCCCCTATCCAAATTTGGCTATCTTTGTTCTTGAGCTAGATTAAACAAATCAATTACTAAATCACTTAACCAAATTTATTTTTATTCAAGGCACAAATAATTTCATACAACATGAGACACACGGCAACTCTCATTAAACAATAATTAAAGCCATTCATTTTCTTATAACACATTCGGCATTATTATAATAAATTTTTAACAATTCAATACCATATAAATATTTGGATAATTTGCCTATTTGACAACTAAAATTTTCACATTCAACATTGTAATCCCAAAATCAAAATACATTACATTAAAATAATTCCTCATGCCAATCTTAACCAAATACTCTCATTTCTCATACAATCCCTCACATTTCATCAATTTAGCAGATTAATCCCTTTTAGTAATTATTTTAACATATTGGTCCTACTACTTCAAATTCATCAAAATTTCTAATATAAGGCTTAGATTTTAAACACATCTTCAATTTATCCATTTGACACACCAATTTTCCCAAATCTCTCAACCATGGTAACATTCGAAATACTTATCAAATGCAAAAATTTTAACATGGGTCTTTTACTATACGGTACAACTAAACTAAAAACACAAAAATTATCAAAAATGAAAATCAAACATACCTTCAATTTGGATCTTAAAGTGCCGAAACTCAACTAAGAGAATGGCTTCCTCTTTTTATTTCACATTTGGCCAACAAAGATATACTTTGCATCTCCGTTTTGTTTTCTTTTTATTATATTATGCTTTTGTCTTTTATTATACTTTATTTATTAAACTAAAAATAAATTTAATCCTTATAATAATAATTATAACACAAAGCTTATTATAAAGCTCCACTTACCGTCCACTTTCCTTATTAATGGGTAAATTGCCATTTAAAAGCCTCCACTAACAAAGCCATTAGCAATTTGACCCTCTATGCTTTCATCCACCAAATTTACCAATTTACTCAATTTAGCCCTTTTTCTAAATCAAACGTCTAAACGACAATATTAAGTTACGAAATTTTTACACATGCAAATTCACATCAAATATACACATAAAATAATATTAAAACATTTTCCTGACTTGGATTCGTGGTCTCGAAACCACCGTTCCGATTAGGGTCTAAACAGGCTGTCACAACTCTCCCCCTTAAGAATTTTCGTCCCCGAAAATCTTACCGGCGAATAGGTTAGGGTAACATTCTTTCATTGAGTCCTCAAGCTCCCAAGTTGCTTCTTCAACCCTGTGTTTGAGCCTGTAACACCCCAAACCCGGCCCAGATGTTATAGCCAAGTCTGGTGTGTCACATTGAAGTGTTTTTCGAAAACCATGTTTTCATTGAAAACCCTTCTTAGTGTTTAGAAACTTCTACCGTTAAACTTGTATAAAACCTCAGCTTGTGTTTATTTTTTTCAAAACGTGGTTCATTGAAACACTCATTCCATTTTCAAAAATTATTAACAACACTATAAAATTTAATGGAAAATTGTGAAAGCTTGTAAACCTTTGTAGCTAGCAGAAACATGTTATTTTTAAAACAGTTTAAGTATCAGAAAATAAGATCTTCTTTGTTATGGCTTAAAGTGAATGGATACTATGCACCAGGTAGGAAACTAGAAAAGAGGAGGTGAGTCATTTAGACTGCTTAAGTACCAAGCTCTTCCATGATCCAATCCTAGACATGCACACACCCATTGCCACACTTTAACCTTATGACTTATCCACGAACATCAAATTAGGTTTAAGTCTATTTAGAAGATTTATTTATAAAAACGTTTACGTTGCGGAAGCTCTGGTCTGTTATCGTGAAATTTTGAAAACAAGTAACTTTTATAAAATGCACCTTAGAGCTAACCAATTTCAAAACGATTTAAACCATATCATACTTAAGCTAAAAATAAATTAAATAATGAGAGCGACCTTATTACAAACCCAAAATAAAAATGATTGAAATGAATAATTAAATAGTTAACTTAATTAAATCGGAAACGTCATCCACGTGGTCACTTTGAATCTCTCTCAGCTCCAAGTCCCCTAATCTAGGGCTCACCTTCATGGATGGAGGAAAAAGGGGTGAGTTTGGAAACTCAGTGTGCAAAGAAACCCATCCAGAGCCCAAATCAGCTCAAGCCCACTGGGCCTAAGCCCTATCCAGTCTCAGTAATAACTAGGCCGAAGCCTTATTCAGATATAGTAAACTAGGCCTTAGCCCTTCTCAGTCAACAATACGGCCCATAGGCCCATTACAGTAACAGATCAATAAATATGCATGTATGAATACAAAGCCCAAAGCCCATCCTAAGTCCAACCGCTACACTCTACTCGTACCAGCCCTACACACCATGTGGGGAGACAACTCGCCCACCTAGCTGCTACACTCCATAGTTGCAGCATCGCTGCTCAGATAATGTGGCCACTAATAGTAATATGACGCAAGGCCTCTTTCAGTAAACAGTATGGGCAAAGCCTTTTTTAGTAATCAGTACGAGGCAAAGCCTCTTTCGAAAAACGTGGCAATGCCACTTGTACTTTCTCCATCATTAATCCCAAGTCCCATGCAACAGATAAACATGACATGGCATACAGTAAATAGAAGCAGTAGAGCATGTATTTCAGTCAATTGGGTAAAACTCTAATTCCTCGTCCCTAAGGTTATTTTAGTAATTTTATCAGTTTTTAGGGTTTTTATGCATATTTCAGTCTCTAAAAATCTAACTTTCATCTCAGTAGTTATTTACCTCATGTTAACAGTTTTCAGTTATTGGGCCCTAAAACCCTTAATGGGCCCTACAGTGTTATTAGCTACTTAAGCCCGTTTAGCCCAAATTCTAAGTCTAACTTAACAATCTTAACCAACGGAATATTAGAACTCACTTACCACTTACTTTTTCCCCATATAGGCCCCTAAGCCCATTGGGCCCAATTTTAGCCCATCAGGCCCAAATTTACCGAAGTACACGGAATTGCGCACTTAACCATCTTACCACTTGCGATTACAGATCCAATGATTTCCAATCGACTTACGAGCATTCGCAAGCTCACAAGCCCACGAAATGCCAGAATTTTTGCATTTCAGCTTTTGCCAATTTAAACTACAAGAGGGTGTTCGATACATACCTGATTTGCGACAATTGCTACCGAAATCTTCCACGATATCGTACAATTGATCACTCCAACTCTTAGATTATAAATCAATAATGACCAATCCTAATAAACACTTACCATATTCGTCCATAATCACCTAAAGCTCTTGAGATCTTACGTTTGCCGAAATTAGTGACTAGATCTAGATCTAGTCGTTCCTATGATCCATGCCTCCTACGCTCCTTGCTAGATCGTCTCCTGTAATATCCCGAATTAGGGCCTAATCGAAATAGTGGTTTTGTGACCACAAATCTAAGATAGAAATAATTATTTTATTATTATTTTGATGTTTATGATGTGATTGCATGATGTTGTGAAAATTTCGTGAAGAAATTCTATGCATAAAGTGCTTAAGTTGAAATTAGGGACTAAATCGAATAAGTTGCAAAACTTGCATTCTAGAAGCTTTTTGTATGAAATTGCTTTGGAATATTAATTAGGAGGTCTTAAATAGCAATTTGACCAATATCTAAAATTTTGGACAAAAATGGGCTTGTACATGGAAAATTTCAAAGAAAGGCATTAAGGGTAATTTGGTCATTTGGTAATTAAAAGATTAAAAAGGGAAAAAGATGGCAAAATATGTCCATCTTCTTCATTACCACGAAATTTCAAGGGTTCTCCATAGCTAGGGCTTGTTTCAAGCTTCCAAGCTCAATAGTAAGTGATTCCAAGCCCCGTTTTTAATGTTCTTTACGTTTTCGGAGTCCCGGTAACTTGATTTAGCTTATGCTAGCAATAATTCAACCTAGGGTTCATATTTGGAAAAATACCCATAGGTGAAATTTATTTATTTTGGTGTTTTATGATAGAATATGAGGTTTTAAATTATGTTAGACAACTTGTGCTACTCGATTTTAAGTAAAAATGAGTAAAACGACTTAATTGGTAAAAATACCTATTGTTCATAAGTGCATGTTGTAGTTGAAATTTGAGCTTGCTAATGGTAAATAAATGATCAGCATGTCCTAAAACATAAGAATTTGGGATAAAGTTTAATTTCCGAGCTTTGGGGCAAAAGCGTAAATATGCAAAAGTTTAGGGGCAAATTTGTAATTTTGACAAAGTTAGAGTTAAGGACTTTTTTGATAAATGTGAGTATTAAATAAGCTAAATGTGTTATTTTAGATCAAGAAAGACGTGGAATCGACCTTGATCGAGGAAAAGAAAAGATTGTGGACTAAATTGCAAAATTTCTATATTTTGTACCGAGGTAAGTTCATGTGTAAATAAGGTAACATAATTGTTATTTTAAGTAATTTAATGTATTATATGATTTGGTACTTATTATCATGAATATTATGCTTTGTGAATTGTTATTTATTGATATGCAAAGTATGTGGTTAACTTGATAAGTATGAGATGCTAGCAAGTATTGGTTCTGACATTTTGAGGAAGACGACCGGAAATTTGTGATTGAGGAAAATCCCGTTTGAACCTTGGGAATAGATTAGGATACAAGTGACATGTCACTAGGATGGTTGGGCATCCGAACTCGTTGAGTTGAGTCCGAGTTCGTGAGATGTAACTAGGCATCCGAGCTCATTGAGTTGAGTCCGAGTTCACTTATGGATGCGAACGCACGAGCTTGTTGAGTTGAGTTCGAGTTCGCTTATGGGTGGGTTACATGGTTACTTGATTATATATGTGGCACTTATGTGTAAATTATCCATGTATCCGAGTTATATTCCGAGGTGTTCAACGGGTAAAATTCTAGCAAAATGGAAGAACACTCAAGAGGCAAGTATCATTTTAATAAGTGTTGTGAAATGGACACTTTGGACAGGTATGTACTTAACCCTCGGGTTGAAACTTGATACAACAACAATAATGTGGTAAGATGATGAATGATGATTAGAAATGTGATATATGTTTTGGTGATACCATGCTAGTGTTATTTGGAAGAATTGCTTTGTTATGTTACTTGTTATTTGCATGTGAACTTACTAAGCATTTATGCTTACTCCCTCCTTTCCATTCATTGTAGTTTTGGACAAGCCGGCTTGGGAATCGGGATAGGTCGAAGGCTCATTCACACTATCCGAAGAACTAGTTTGGTAAAATGGCTTGTATAACTCAAATACGGCATGTATAGCAATATACTTGTTTTGTGTAACTAATCTTGCGATATGGTTGTGGTTTGGTTGAGAAAATGCCTAAAAATGATTAGTCCTTGGAATGGTTAATTTAGATCATGTATGAGACCATGTATGTTCAAAGTGTTGATAGTTCATGAATTTCCATAGAAAAGTGAAAATTTGTCATAAAACAGAATGTTGTAACAGCAGTGACGTGGGTTTGAAAAATCACTAAAAATAGTAGGAACCTAATTAGGTGATGAATTAAAAATGAAATTGAATCTTAATGTGTTTACTTTCATATGGAAGAAGCGAAACAGGTAAAGGAGTTATATGTTATGAGATATTTGAGTTTTAGTGAAACAGGGCCAGAGCAATTTCTGGATCCCCTATTCCAAATTTGGAAATTCACTACAAAATGTACAAAAATAATTAGGATTCATGCTATATATGTACAGATTCCTTATTTAGTCTAGTTTTAAGATAAATAACTTTCATAGCCTTTTGAATTCTGTATATAGAGAAAAGTGGTTCGTAGTGAACATAGGTTAGAGCAGTTGAACACCAAAACAGGGGAAACTTTAACTAATAAACTGTACTAATTGGCCCAACCACAAATTCTAGAAAAAAATTAGTAGATAGATATATGAGTCTAGTTTCAGGGAAAATTTATGGATCTTAATTTCGAGTTTCGTAACTTGAGTTATGATTTTTTGAGCGACCATGATGCGGAAAGACAGCTTATTCTGAAAGTTAAAATAAATGGTTTAAAGTTGTTTAAATGGTAAATTAAGTTTAGTTACACCTCAAGCTCGACTCCGGTGACGGTCTCGGGTAAGAGGGCGTTACATCCCCTTTGCAACGAATACACATAAAATCGATTGAAAAGACTAGCACTACTCTGCACCATAGATGACAGCCTCCCTTAAGCGTTTAGGGACTTTTGGCTTTTCTTAAATCCAAAAATAACGTATAAAAAGAGATCTAAGCACTTACCAGAGATCTACTAGACAAGAACGCTTCCAATCCTTTTCCAACCCATATCTGACGTAGATCTAATCCTCAACCACGGGCAGAGAACTAACCTAAAAGTTCTAAAGATTTCAATTCCCGAATTATTCTGAACATGGAGGTTCAGCTTTTGGTGGTAATCAACCAGTCAAAGTTGAATAGGAAGATTTTTATGATTGAGGACGTAAGGAAGATGGAGAAAAGAAGAGAAGATAGGAGGAATAGAGTGTATAGATTCGGCTAAAGAAAGGAAATCAGCAAAGTAAGTTAAGGTGTAAGGTTTCAGCTTTTAAGGAAAATTAGTTACCAACATTTTTTGAAGAGAAACAAAAGGGAAAAGAATTTTAAGAGTAGAAGAAGATGAGAAAAAATAAAAAGGACGAAGGTTGCTATAATGATAGGAGAGTTTTAACAAAAGATAACAATAGGAAAAATTTAAGAATATGCGTAGAAAAAATGTGCGAAAGGAAGGTGAGTAAAAAAAAGAAATAAATTAAAATAAATTAAAATAACAAAATCTCATTGAAAGAAAAATCGGCTCATAGGCTAATGCTTATCCCTTGTTTTAGTTAGCACTGTTTGAATTTAATTCAAACTCTCCTTGCACAAACAGCAGCAGTCCATCGCTTGGTCGACTCATCTTGCTGCTGGGGAGAGTTTCAGTCCACTTGAAACACTTCCTCCACGCGTGTAGCAAAAACGCAATCCTCCTGCGCACACAGTAGTTCGAACCTGGGTCCTCCAGGCACACACCCACGCTGTTGGCCAGTGGGACGTGATTTCGCTTTTGATATAATAGCGCCGTATTTAACTATAAAGCTTACCTGCTTCAGTCACGAGTTGCTTAAAAATAAAACTAAAATTTCGCTTGCGCCTGGTCTCGAACCCGCATCCGCTCGGAACCTCTTGCACGTTGCTGCCACTGCGCCACAGGCGCTCTTGTCTTAGATTCTAGTCGCAACTTCTCTTAAGCCTTCCTTGCGACGATCCTTGGTTATATAAAAAAAACCCCACCTGCGCACGCTGAGGATCGAACCCCAGCTCCTCCTCCTGCTGCCTAGCACGTCTAACCACTAGGCCAGGCACTCCTTTATGCCCTATTTCTGCCCAATTTATTTTTAAGGCCTTATGCCCAAATTTCATTAGGAGGCAAAATTTAAGAATTTTGCTAAAGCCATGGGCCGAGCCTCGGACTTTTTCCCACACCATAAATCCTTCATAACTTATTTAATTACTAACCTAAACATACTAAATAATAATAATGATAATAATAATTTTTTTAACAATAATATTTAAAACTTCTAAATTATTCAGGTCATCTTCTACCTGAACCCGGACTCAAGACCCAATACTTCTAGGCCCAAATTCAGGGTGTTACAGTTCACCCCTCCTAAAAAAAAAATTTCGTCCTCGAAATTTCTAAATAAGATAGTCGTGCATCAACTACTCTACTATGCTACCGCTGCACTCTCTAATCTAAACAATTTTAATACGACCCAGAACATCTAATTACCGAAGTAAATAAACATTATCACTTGCGCACAAAATTCGTATCCAAACATTACACACCTAACTAGAATAAGCTTAGCAATCTAGAGCTCGATGTTCCAGGGACCCGTATCTAAAGCATGCTCTTTTCTCGCTATGACATTCACCCGGGTGACGCCTGTTGCAGTTCTTGCAGGTCAAAAAGTTCGGTCGTGCCCTAACATGTTTCACAGAATGAAACTCTGTCCTCTACGAGCTAGGATCCTTCCTCATCTTACACTCTAAGCAACCTACTTGAAGCGTTTCCCTAATTTCCTTAACTTTGGTTTCCAATACTTCTTCTACCATTTTCCTTACTAACTCGGCCAGTGCCCCAGTACCAAGCACTGAGTTACCGCTACTCAAAGTTGGCAGACTTTGCTTACCCTCAGAACCCATATCAATACTCTACATTACCAGTACACATATCAAATAACTACAAAGATCTCAAAAATTTTACTATTTATTCGTATGTCTTATGCAGAGATAGGATTTTAATGTTTCTATTTTTACAGAATCATAGCCTAGCTACAGTCTTAGTCTTCTAGGGTTTTTAGTACTACCCTATCTACAGTATCATAATAGGGTCTCAGTTCTATCTACAGAATTGTCTCAGTACAGTACAGTATATGAAGCAGAAGGGATTCAGTGTGCCACTTCTTCAGTTATCAGATTTCAGAAACCCAGAAAAACTTAAACCTTTTAAAATCCAATCTTTAAAACATGTATATCTTGAAGAAAACGAGGTTGAAAAGGTTTTTCTAAATTTTCTGAAAAATTTGATTTTCCAAGAATACCCTTCATGAGCCTTGATTTTGAAATGTTTTGAAAACTTTTTTGGACCCGTTCCACAACCGAGTTCTTGCAACCGGGCTCTGATACCACTAAATGTAACACCTCAAACCCAGCCCAGATGTTACGGCCAAGTCTGGTGTGTCACATTAAAGTGTTTTTCGAAAACTATGTTTTCATTGAAAACCCTTCTTAATGTTTAGAAACTTCTACCGTTAAACTTGTATAAAACCTCAGCTTGTGTTTTTTTTTCAAAACGTGGTTCATTGAAATACTCATTCCCTTTTTCAAACATTGTTAACAACTTTGTAAAATTTTATGGAAAATTGTGAAAGCTTGTAAACCTTTGTAGCTAGCGGAAACATGTTATTTTTAAAACAGTTTAAGTATCAAAAAATCAAATCTTCTTCGTTATGGCTTAAAGTGAATGGGTATTATGCACCAGGTAGGAAACCAGAAAAGAGGAGATGAGTCATTTAGACTGCTTAAGTACCAAGCTCTTCCATGATCCAATCCTAGACATGCACACACCTATTGCCACAATTTAACCTTATGACTTGTCCACGAACATCAAATTAGGTTTAAGTCTATTTAGAAGATTTATTTATGAAAACATTTACGTTTTAGAAGATTTATTTATGAAAACATTTACGTTACAGAAGCTTTGGTCTATTATCGTGAAATTTTGAAAACAAGTAACTTTTATAAAACGCGCCTTAGAGCTAACCAATTTCAAAACGATTTAAACCATATCATACTTAAGCTAAAAAAAATTAAATAATGAGAGTGGCCTTATTACAAACCCAAAATAAAACTGATTGAAATAAATAATTAAATAATTAACTTAATTAAACCGGAAACGTCGTCCACGTGGTCACTCTGAATCCCTCCCAGCTCTAAGTCCACCAATCTAGGGCTCACCTGCATGGATGGAGGAAAAAAGGGGTGAGTTTGGAAACTCAGTGTGTAAAGAAACCCATCCAGAGCCCAAATCAGCTCAATCCCACTGGGCCTAAGCCCTATCCAGTCTCAGTAATAACTAGGCTGAAGCTCTATTCAGATACAGTAAACTGGGCCTTAGCCCTTCTCAGTCAACAGTACGGCCCGTAGGCCCATTACAGTAACAGATTAATAAATATGCATGTATGAATGCAAAGCCCAAAGCCCATCCTAAGTCCAACCGCTACACTCCACCTGTACCAGCCCTACACACCATGTGGGGAGACAACTCGACCCACCCAGCCGCTACACTCCACAGTTGCAGCATCCCTGCTCAGATAATGTGGCCACTAACAGTAATACGGGGCAAGGCCTCTTTCAGTAAATAGTATGGGCAAAGCCCTTTTCAGTAATGAGTACGAGGGAAAGCCTCTTTCGGAAAACATGGCAATGCCACTTGCACTTCCTTCATCATTAATCCCAAGTCCTATGTAACAGATAAACATGACATGGCATACAATAAATAGAAGCAGTATCAATTTTAGCCCTAAGGGTATAACGGTAATTTTGCACCTAGGGGTAAAACTCTAATTTCTCGTCCCTAAGGGTATTTCAGTAATTTTATCAATTTTTAGGGTTTTTATGCATATTTCAGTCTCTAAAAATCTAACTTTCGTCTCAGTAGTTATTTACCTCATGTTAATAGTTTTCAATTATTGGGCCCTAAAACCCTTAATGGGCCCTATAGTGTTATTAGCTACTTAAGCCTATTTAGCCCAAATTCTAAGTCTAACTTAACAGTCTTAACAGAATATCAGAACATAGTTACCGCTTACTTTTTCCCCATATGGGCCCTTAAGCCCATTAGGCCCAATTTTAGCCCATCGAGGCCCAAATTTACCGAAGTGCATGAAATTACGCACTTAACCATCTTACCACTTGTGATTACAGATCCAATGATCTCCAATCGACTTACAAGCGTTCGCATGCTCACAAGCCCACGAAATGCCAGAATTTTGGCATTTCGTGTGACAGCCTTATTTTGACCCTAGTCAGAAAGTGGTTTTGGGACCACAAAACCGAGTTAGAAAAATATTTAAATGTTATTTTCTGTGTTTATACTATGTGAATTATTATGTGTGAAAACTTGGTGTTTTAATTTTGTCATTTGGATGTGGGATTATTAAAAAGGACTTGTTTGGGAAATTTTGAAAATGTGTTAGTTAAATTCAAAGTGACCGAATAATAGGTGATTTAACAAGATGGGGTACTTGCATGTCAAATAACCCCAAAAGAAAGGTAGTGGCTGGCCATGGTATGATTGAAATGATTTTATTTCCTTTACTTAATTATTTGTAAGACATTTCGTAAGAAAATAAAAATAAAATTGAGTTTTATATTATAAAACAATTTGCATGTAATAGTAGCATCTCCTTCCTTAAGCCATAGCCGAAACTTGAGAAAGAAAATTTATGTTGAGAGCTTTTGAATTTTTGGATACATGCAAGCTTGAAATTGAGATATGTTTGACATTTTTCTTTGAAATCTTTGCATATTTTGTGTTTTCTTTTAACTAGTATATTAGCTAATCCATGGCTTAATCTTTGTTGAATGATGAAACTGTCCATTCGACCATGGTTAAGAAGGCATGAAGCTTTGGGTTTGTTGTTGTAAAATGGAAGATAATCTATGAATAAGTGATTTTTTTGATGTACTAGGGGGTAGTGGTTATGCCGATTGTGAAAATGTGATAAAGGATGATTCAAATGGTTTTGTAATTGATATGCGGCTATTTAGTATATGTACTATTTAGTAATGTGTAAACTTTTTATGTATACTAAGGTTATATTTGTATTAGACCTTGGGAGATTTAGATATAAAATGGTGGAACGTTTATGATAAAATTTGGAAATGGTTATTAGCTTGTAAAATTTTATGTTAGTTGATGAAAGTTAAGGTTTTAATGTTAAACCTAGTTGTTTTCATAAGGGCTGGATGAGCTTAAAATTTATGCAAGGATTAGTTGATTAAAATGGTGGTATCGAATGTGATTTGTGTATAGATGTAACCATGTGAATTCAACTAGTTAGGTATTGTGACCTTGATGATATATTAGCTTTGTAAATGAATTGTGAAATACCTACATTGGTTATGAGCATTCGGCCAAAGTGGGAATTTTGTGAAAAATTTATTGAAGAGTGAATGTTAAATATGCACTAAGGGTTACATGTATATTCGGTCATATGATTCTTAAATGGGAAGGTAAGTTCAATGAAATATGAATTATATGTGTGCATAGATGAAAGTATACATTCAACCAACTTAAGTTTTATGATATGGAAAAACAGAAGTTAACTTTGTTAAGTAACAAGTGATAATTAACTAGAGGAAATTAGTAAAGATATGTGCTATAAGTATGTTAAAAACGAATAATCTGTGCATTCAATCTTAAGGGAGTGTACAAGGAAAATGTTAAATTATTGATATTAAAGGCTGAATGTATTTCAAGTTAACGAATGAGTTAGCTAAATGTATTTGATATGAGTAGTGATGAATTTACCGAATGTGAATGTGTGTGTGTGTGTTTAATTAAAAATAATTGTCATATGCATGTGCTTCATTGAGAGATTGACTTTGTTGTTATAATGCTTTAAAGTTCATTTGATTGATAGATTACCAAATGAGATTATGAAAATTTGATTATAATGAGTTGATAAGGTGATTAAACTAGTTTAAATTCTTGTTAAATTAAGCTCAAGAGCCAAACTCGGATAAAGGGAAAGCGAAACTAGTAGATTAACTGATCTATAATTAATTCGACGACAGTAGAGGTAAGCTCTTAAGAATTCGGGCTCGATTCGTTTGCATGTTTAATAATATATAAGTATGATAAGTGATTATTTGACCTTTATATGTTCAACTTCCTAAGAGTGTAACGAATTTAGGCTATAAAGTCGAATATGAAATGAATTGTATATATATTGTGGCCAAATGGCTTTTAGGAATTGAAGTTAAAGTGTGTGATATGTGCATATGACCTTAGTGTACTTATTTCTATGAAGTCGAATGTGAAGTGAATTATATATATATATGTTGTGGCCGAATGGCTTTTATGAAATAAAGTTAAAGGAGGGTGATATGTGCATATATTTGAATTAAGGGAAATAACTTAATTATGTATGTGTTATGTGAAATCTAGTAGCATATATGTTGATGTATATATGAAACTTGGTGATATGATTATCATGCGGCACTAATCGGGCTTCGAGCCTAGCAGGCTATAATGCCGGTGAGATAAAATTGGGCTTCGAGCCTAGCAGGCTATAACGCCGGTGAGATAAAATCGGGCTTCGAGCGTAGCAGGCTATAATGCCGGTGAGATAAAATCGGGCTTTGAGCCTAGCAGGCTATAATGCCGGTGAGATAAAATCGGGCTTCGAGCCTAGCAGGCTATAATGCCGGTGAGATAATATCGGGCTTCGAGCCTAGCAGGCTATAATGTCGGTGAGATAATATCAGGTTTCGAGCCCAGCAGGCTATAATGCCAGTGAGAAATATCGGGCTTCGAGCCTAGCAGGCTATAATGCTGGTGAGATGATATCGGGCTCCGAGCCTAACAGGCGAAATGCCGGTGATGAATTCAGTTTTAGAACCTAGAAGGCTAATTGCCAGTGATCTGATAAAAGTTTATAATTTTGAGACTTCGCGATAAAATGATAATTGAAATCGTTCAATACCTTAAGTTGGCCAGGTATGTATCCTGTACTTATAATTGAGTTTAATGTGGATTGAATCATAAGTGTGTAATGTGACGTATAAATATGTGAATAAACATTAAGATAATCTATATAGTTATGGTACATTCGGCCAATGTGTGAAGTTATGTGAAGATATTGATTTACCTATGTTTTATAAGTTCGAATTCAAGTAAAAGTAATATGTTAAATGTGCATTATGTGTTTGTGTATATTCGAATATTGAATATTGAATGTGGTTTTGTGTATCTATATTTGACCATTGTGAAATTTAATATATGAAAGTATGCGATATATGTGACTATGAACATTGAAATCATATGTGATTGTGGTGCTTTGAATTAGCCATATTAAGTCAAATCAAAGAATCACATCGAGGCATTTAGATGTTGTGAGTATATGACAACGAGATCCTTTGCTAAAATGACAAATTGAATTTGTATTATATATTAAGTGGCCCAGGTATGTGATACTTACCTATTTATGTAAGAATGATTCGAATTGGATTTTGATTATGTTCATTTGTGAACATTTGATTCATGTGAAATTATTCATGGAAGTATATTAATTATGTATGTGGTTACGAATAAAGAAAGAATGTTCTGAATATGGAAATGGAATTAAATTATAGCTCAATTTGGGTGAATTAAAATGGGCATTGAAAACCTGAAATTGTTCACTTTTATATGAATTTGAAGCTAATTGAATGATTCGCCATTACTGCATATAAGTGATTATGTATATTCGGCCCTTGTGGAATTATATACAAAGAGGATATGTTTTGTTCATATGTAATCATAATCATTGGAATTATAAGTGGTTATGAAGCCTCGAATTAACTCTGTTAAATAGGATCAAGGATTGACATTGTGCTATACAATTTCTGTGATTATGTGATTTAGCATTTTTTTTTTAAGAAATGATATGGTATCGATTTAGTAAGCAATAACTGTAAATGAGTAAATTTGGCCTAGACAGCTTTGGGTTATAGCAGTGGTGTAGCTTTGAAAATACACTAAAAATAATGGGAGATGAGTTATAAACTGAATAAAATATGTAATTAAATTCTAAAGTGTAACACCCCTAAACCCGTACCCGTCGCAGGAGAGTAGAGAGGTATTACCGACCCTTCATTTAACTTAACAATGAATAAGGTACCCTAACTATCATCAAATTTATATTATTTTTGTTTTTTTTTGAAACATGATAAAGTCCATAAGAGTACAACAGAAAGGTTGCATTCGAAATTCATTTGTTTTCACTTAATCTCACACTCTTCATCGAACATAAGCATCAAGATATCAGTATGCTTTAAATGCATTCACATAATGGATACTTGAACTTTCATTGACATAAAACTAATTCAAGCATTAAACCATAGATATGGATAGAAGTATTCGGTAGGCCATTTTCGCATGGCCGACTTAATTACAAATCAAGATCATATAGTTTTACAACAAAATATCGAGTCTATACAAGCCATTTTCAAGGTTAAGCTCCAAATTACCAAAAGATGTTGTGATAGTGTGGATGACTACCACCCTGGAACTCCCGAGACCGTAGTTAGCAAGGGCGATCTATAAAACAGAAAATAAGAACAACTAAGTAAGCGATTATTTGCTTAGTAAGTCCTTAAGTAACAAAATCATTCGAATAAGTATACTAGAAATGTCTAATCTTGTTTGTCTCCTCTTCTGCCTGATTCGGCATACCATGACAATTCTTCCATTATTCGTATCACAAAATTTACATTAATGAAGTCAACTAAAATCAACTTATAACCATATACATTCATCTCAAGGATCAAGCTAAGTTCATGTCTATATACATACGTCCCCTATTCGAATAGTTGAATCTCCTAATTCTAATCACATTCACGAAAACAAGTCACGGATGTTAGGATCACTTTTAACAACTTTAAGGCATTCCCACCGAATATCTAATTCACTATCCATTGGCAATTAGGTTCTTGTCTAAGAATAAGATACATACCTGACTACCTTACGGTAGGCGGCACAATTATTAGAGTGGGCTCGACATTTATTTTATAGCATTAGTACAGATGTCATTCAGGTCCAAACCCGATTTCAATGCTGGCTCGTAGCCCTTTGGAACTAAGTCCGGTTATGTCACCGGCATAACAGCCCTTCGAGGCCAAGCTCGGATCATACCACAGGCTCGAAAGCCCTTCGAGGCTAAGCTCGTATCATTATCTCTTTTGGATATTATTCTCGTTGTTCGAATGAAATCATGACAGGTTTACCCACATACACTTTCAACTCGCTAGTCATAATCAAAAAGACACATTTCGTTTCAATTGATAACCAACTCAAAATAGTATTTGGTTTATAACAATTTCACAAATACTTTTTCCACAACATTATTCAAGCATAATCCATAAGTCTATATTAGTATTATAGGCTTACGTACTATGAATTATTCAAGTCATAAGCTAAGATTCATTACTCAAGAACTTACCTCGTATCTTTCTGAGTAAAGTACAGGTTAGCTACTCCACGACCTTCGCTTTTCCCTTGTCCAAGAGTGTCCCCCTTTGCTCTTGATCTTAATTGAGACAAAATTTGATTGTGTTAATCCTTACTCAAGTAATTTATTTGATAACTAGACTTCATTTCAAGACAAAGAATTCCTAAGTTTCTTTTATCACACATTCAGTAGCATATACACACCAAAGTTTATGTTCAAAGATCACTTATAATTCACGCACACCAATTTCGAGTACAACAACCCTTATCTAGCATAACAAAATTTTAATCTACATGCATATCATCATTCGGCTCTTAAGGAACTAAAGAATTAACAATTACACATGATGCTCCTTTACAAAGCCGAAACTAATATCTTAACATATCCTACATTTTGGTCATTCTAATTTTAAACTATCCAATTTTTCTACCTTTATGGAAGGTGCATTTCAAACGGTTGAATAACATAAGGCCTTATACAAAAAAAAAAAAAAAAAAACAGCCCAAGTGTACACTTTAGCTAATTTATACAAGGTTTTGAAGCATCTATCTACCTTTCAACAAGAATGTGCCCTATGACCGAATGCTCCACTAAAGTTGACCCGAAACATTTTAATTTCCATCAAGGATCAGTCAAAGCCAAATTCCCAAACTTAGCTAAGAAAAGTCTTTTACAATTAAATTCACAAGCACAACCAAATTCATTTATACACAACTAATTTACTAAAAATTTAAGGCTTTTGTTAATTTAAATTCAAACTAACAATTTGTCCAACCCATGTGCTAACTTCACATTCGGCACTCATTCAAAATTCTACCCTTACATACACAAGATTCTTAATCGGCCACAAGGTCCTTCAAACCATTCAATTTGTCAACCCATACATCCATTAGTACCGAATATCAACATCCCACAAAAATCTCATACAACATATCCATGACCGAAAGTGATTTCCCTTCATTTGGCTAATTTTAAGCCATGGGCTAGCTAGCATATTAGCTAACAACTAAAATGAAATGAAATTTTTCCAAGGAAAACAAATTTTGCATACCTTAATTGAGCACTTGAAAGTGCCAAATGCTTTGAGCCTATCTTCCCCTTCTCAACACCTAGTTTCGGCTAACAACAACAAATGAGCCATACTTTGTTCTTTTCACCCCTTTTCTCTTATTTTTATTAAACTATAATATAATTCACTCCACCAATGCTTATTTAACCAATAAAAATGTAGAGATTTTAACTAAATCATTAGCATGGCCGGCCACTAAAGTCAAAGTGGGAAATTTGCCATGCAAATCTATTTATTCTACAATATTCTATTATTTCTCTCCTAAATTAGTCACATCCATTTTTCTATCTTTTCACTTAAATCCCTTTCATAAAGAATATAAAGCACATTCAAATTTACCAAATTTAAACATCCAAATTTCACAAAATAAATTAACACACACAATAAACACGATATAATATATTTAACAATTTTTATGATTCGGTTTAGCGGTCCCGAAACTACTTCTCGACTTGGGTCGAAATAGGGCTGTCACAACTCTCCCCCTCTTTAGGGATTTTCGTCTCTGAAAATCTTACCCGAAAATAGATTTGGATATTGCTCTCTCGTAACGTTCTCGGATTCCCAAGTCGCTTCTTCAATCCCGTGTTTGATCCATAACACTTTTACCAACGGAATCTTTTTGCTTCGCAATTCTTTCATCTCGCGAGCTAAGATATGAATTGACTCTTCTTCATAACTCAAATCAGGCTGAACTTCAATATCGGAAAGACTAATCACGTGAGCAGGGTCAGATTGATATCGTCATAGCATCGAAACGTGAAAAACGTTATGGATCTTTCCAAATTCAGGGGGCAGAGTTAATCGATAAGCAACCGGCCCAATGCATTCTGAAATTTCATACGGTCCAATAAATCTCGGACTTAACTTGCCTTTACAGCCAAAACGGAGTATCTTTTTCCACGGTGAGACTTCCAGAAATACTTTCTCGCCAAGCTGATACTCAATATTTTTACGTTTCAGATCCGCGTAATGTTTCTGACGATCGGATGCTATTTTCAAACTGTCACGAATTGTTTTCACTTTTTGTTCTGCTTCTTTAACTAAGTTAACCCCGAGAATCTTATTCTCACTCAGCTCGGTCCAAAACAAGGGTGTACGGCATCTTCGACCGTAAAGAGCTTCGTAGGGTGCCATTTGGATAATTGACTGGAAACTGTTGTTATACGCGAATTCAATCAATGGCAAGTATTTTTCCCACGAACCACTAAACTCAAGGATGCAACACCTCAACATATCTTCAAGTATCTGAATAACTCGTTTAGTTTGGCCGTCCGTCTGAGGATGGAAAGCGGTGCTAAAATGAAGCTTAGTGCCCAAAGCCTCATCTAATTTCTTCCAAAATCGCGAAGTAAATCGGGGATCTCGATCTGAAACAATCGAAGTCGGCACTCCGTGCAAACGTACGATCTGGGAAACATATAGTTCCGCTAGCTTATCAAGTGAAAAATTTGTACGAACCGGAATGAAATGAGCTGACTTTGTTAGTCTATCAACCACGACCCAAATGGAGTCTTTCTTACTCGGCGTTAGTGGTAAACCAGGCACAAAATCCATCGTAACTCGATCCCACTTCCACTAGGGTATCAAAATCGGCTGAAGTAATCCCGACGGTACCTGATGCTCTGCTTTTACTTGCTGACATACTAGGCATTTAGATACAAAAGTAATGATGTCTCGTTTCATGCCGTGCCACCAGTATTGTCGTTTCAAATCATTATACATTTTCGTACTACCTAGATGAACTGACATTCGATTATTATGGGCTTCATTCAAAATCACTGAAACTAGCTCGGACTTTTTCGGAACACACAATCGATCCCAAAATCTCAAACAATCATTACTGTCGACCCGAAACTCTGAATTCACATTCGATTCACACTGGACTCGTTTAGCAACTAAATCATCGTCGACTTTCTGAGCTTCACAAATATGTCGAAGTAACACGGGTCTTGCTTCCAATTCTGCAATCAACACATCATTTGCCGACAATTTTAATCTCACGTTCAAAGCTCGCAGAGAAAATAGGGATTTTCGGCTAAGAGCGTCTGCAACTACATTAGCTTTTCCCGGGTGATAATCAATGATAAGTTCGTAGTCTTTTAGCAATTCTAGCCACCGCCTTTGCCTCAAATTTAAATCCCTTTGCGTCATCAGATACTTGAGACTTTTATGATCGGAGTATATGTGACATTTCTCACCAAACAGATAGTGTTGCCAAATTTTCAGAGCGAATACAATAGCGGCCAACTCAAGATCATGGGTCGGATAATTTCGCTCGTGGGGCTTTAATTGCCTCGAAGCGTAAGCGACAACCTGACCTTCTTGCATTAAAACGCAGCCCAACCTGCTCAAAGACGCATCGCTATAGACTACAAATTCCTTGTCGGACTCTGGCTGAACTAATACTGGAGCTTCTGTCAAAAGGGTTTTCAGCTGATCGAAACTCTGTTGACATTTATTAGACCACTCGAACTTGACATCTTTTTGTAACAGTCTTGTCAATGGCACCGCCATCATCGAGAAACCCTTTACAAATCTTCGATAGTAACCGGCAAGTCCTAGGAAGCTCCTAACTTCAGAAATATTTCTAGGAGGTTTCCAGTCGAGAATAGCCGAAATTTTGTTCGGATCGACTCGAATACCCGAAGCAGATACTATATGCCCCAAGAAGCCGACCTCACGCAACCAGAATTCGCACTTGCTGAATTTCACACACAATTGATTTTCACGTAAAGCCTGAAGTACAAGTCTCAAATGCTTGGCATGTTCGGCGTCATCGTGAGAGTAAACCAAAATATCATTGATGAACACCACTACAAAACGGTCCAAAAACGGCCGGAATACCCGATTCATCAAATCCATGAATACTGCAGGGGCATTTGTGAGCCCAAACGGCATCACTAAGAACTCGTAGTGTCCGTACCTCGTTCTGAATGCTGCCTTCGGCACGTCAGAATCTCTAACTCTCAACTGATAATAGCCAGATCGTAAGTCAATTTTTGAAAATACCGAGGCTCATTTCAATTGGTCAAACAAGTCGTCAATTCGGGGCAATGGGTACTTGTTCTTTACGGTGGCTTTATTTAGCTGTCTGTAGTCGATACATAGTCTCATAGTCTCGTCTTTCTTTTTCACAAACAAAACCGGCGCACCCCAAGGCGAGAAACTCGACCGCGCGAAACCTCTGTCCGTCAACTCTTGCAGCTGAGATTTCAACTCCTTTAACTCGGTAGGTGCCATACGGTACGGGGCAATCGAAATTAGAGTCATACCCGGGACTAACTCTATACCAAACTCAACCTCTCTCGCTGGCGGTAATCCCGGTAATTCCTCAGGAAACACATCTGAAAACTCACCAACTACAGGTACGGACTCAAGTTCTCGTTCAAAAACTTTGTTGTCTAACACATAGGCTAGATATGCTTCATACCCCTTTCTCACATATTTCTGAGCTGACATGGTCGTGATAACTACAGGTAGCCCATTTAAAGCAGTGGACTCGATTCGGATTATTTCATTATTCAGACACCGTAAGTCGATAGTCTTTCGCTTGCAATTTACTATTGCGTCGTGCACAGTCAACCAATCTATCCCGAGGATAACGTCAAATTCATCAAAAGGTAAGGGCATCAAATCAGCCGGAAAACAGAAACCTCGAGCCATTAGGGGGCATTTCTTTCATACTTTATCAATCAGGACATAACGACCCAAAGGATTCGACACTCGAATTACAAACTCAGTAGACTCAACAGGCAGAGTCTTACTGGAAGCTAATGTTTCACACACGTACGAATGAGTCGAACCAGGATCAATCAGAGCAATAACATCAGTATTAAAGAGAGTAAATGTACCAGTAATGACATCTGGAGAAGAAGCCTCCTCACGGGCTCTAATAGCATAAGCTCGGGCAGGTGCTCGTGCCTCAGATCTTACTGCAGTGTCTCTAGTCCCTCTATGACTACCACTAACATTACCACCCCGCCGTGGTGGTCTACCCTGTGTAGTCGTGCCGCTAGCTCTCTGACTCGGGTCGAGAGTGCGCTCGTCAACTTTTGGGCAGTCTTTAATAAAATGATCGGCAGATCCACATCTGAAGCAAGAGCGATCACGATGCCTACAACTTCCCGGGTGCCATTTACCACAATATTTGCAATCAGATCTATCCCGACATTCATTACCAACACTGGCGATGGAAGTAGCTCGCGAACTCACGGGAGGTCGATGATGCTCGCGTATAGAAAAACCCGATGTATACTTAGTTCGGCCTGAGTCAACTCTAGTCTTTTTGGACGATTGCTGAACAGATTTTCCCGCGGATCTCTTGCGGAACTCTCTATCTTCATCTTCGGCTTTCCTTTTCTCATTACCGAGCTCTTCAGCTTTACAAGCTCGCTCGACTAACACGACAAACTCCTTAATTTCCAGAATTCCCACCAGTAGTCTGATATCTTCGTTTAACCTGTCCTCAAAACGCTAACACATAAATGCCTCAGAGGATACACATTCTCGGGCATAACGGCTGAGCCACACGAATTCTCTCTCGTACTCGGTTACTGACATCTGACCTTGTTTAAGCTTAAAAAATTCCTTCCGTTTTTGATCTATGAATCTCTGACTAATATATTTCTTATGAAACTCGGTTTGGAAAAACTCCCAGGTGACCCGCTCTTTCGGGACGACAGAGAACAGAGTGTTCCACCAGTAATATGCAGAGTCACGCAACAGAGATATCGTACATTTTAAACATTCTTCAGCCGTATAGGATAGCTCGTCAAACACTCGGATGGTGTTATCAAGCAAAAACTCGGCTCTCTCTGCATCGTCGCTAGGGGTAGCCCGGAACTCTTCAGCCCCGTATTTTCTGATTTTGTCAATAGGGGGTCTGCCCAATCTTACTGGATCAGTCGCTAGAGGAGCCATATAAGTCGGAAGCAAAGTATTCGGGGGCGGAGGTTGTGGAATAGCCGGGTTTGACCTAATGAATTGAGCGAACCAGTTGCTCATCATCGCATAGAAGGCTTGTCTAGTATCATCATCTCGATGACTGATATTCGGCTGAGAGTCAGGCGACGCTGTCCCTTGCGCGGGAGCAGGCGCTACGCTCTCGACATCGTCTACTACGGCTCGATCAGGTTCATGATCCATTCTATATCAAAAATCACATTTTTAGAAGTCAGAAGTCATCACACTATCACATTTACATAAAATAGCATGTATAATTAGACTCATACTTACTACGGTAGTCCGAGAATCGACTAAACCGTAGCTCTGATACCAATAAATTGTAACACCCCTAGACTTGTACCCGTCGCAAGAGAGTAGAGAGGTATTATCGACCCTTCATTTAACTTAACAATGAATAAGGTACCCTAACTATCATCAAATTTATATTATTTTTGTTTTTTTTTTGAAACATGATAAAGTCCATAAGAGTACAACAGAAAGGTTGCATTCGAAATTCATTTGTTTTCACTTAATCTCACACTCTTCATCGAACATAAGCATCAAGATATCAGTATGCTTTGAATGCATTCACATAATGGATACTTGAACTTTCATTGACATAAAACTAATTCAAGCATTAAACCATAGATATGGATAGAAGTATTCGGTAGGCCATTTTCGCATGGCCGACTTAATTACAAATCAAGATCATATAGTTTTACAACAAAATATCGAGTCTATACATGCCATTTTCAAGGTTAAGCTCTAAATTACCAAAAGATGTTGTGATAGCGTGGATGACTACCACCCTGGAACTCCCGAGACCGTAGTTAGCAAGGGCGATCTATAAAACAGAAAATAAGAACAACTAAGTAAGCGATTATTTGCTTTGTAAGTCCTTAAGTAACAAAATCATTCGAATAAGTATACTAGAAATGTCTAATCTTGTTTGTTTCCTCTTCTGCTTGATTCGGCATACCATGACAATTCTTCCATTATTCGTATCACAAAATTTACATTAATGAAGTCAACTAAAATCAACTTATAACCATATACATTCATCTCAAGGATCAAGCTAAGTTCATGTCTATATACATACGTCCCCTATTCGAATAGTTGAATCTCCTAATTCTAATCACATTCACGAAAACAAGTCACGGATGTTAGGATCACTTTTAACAACTTTAAGGCATTCCCACCGAATATCTAATTCACTATCCATTGGCAATTAGGTTCTTGTCTAAGAATAAGATACATACCTGACTACCTTACGGTAGACGGCACAATTATTAGGGTGGGCTCGACATTTATTTTATAGCATTAGTACAGATGTCATTCGGGTCCGAACCTGATTTCAATGCTGGCTCGTAGCCCTTCGGAACTAAGTCCGGTTATGTCACTGGCATAACAGCCCTTCGAGGCCAAGCTCAGATCATACCACTGGCTCGAAAGCCCTTCGAGGCTAAGCTCGTATCATTATCTCTTTTGGATATTATTCTTGTTGTTCGAATGAAATCATAACAGGTTTACCCACATACACTTTCAACTCGCTAGTCATAATCAAAAAGACACATTTCGTTTCAATTGATAACCAACTCAAAATAGTATTTGGTTTATAACAATTTCACAAATACTTTTTCCACAACATTATTCAAGCATAATCCGTAAGTCTATATTAGTATTATAGGCTTACGTACTATGAATTATTCAAGTCATAAGCTAAGACTCATTACTCAAGAACTTACCTCGTATCTTTCTAAGTACAGTACAGGTTAGCTACTCCACGACCTTCGCTTTTCCCTTGTCCAAGAGTGTCCCCCTTTGCTCTTGATCTTAATTGAGACAAATTTGATTGTGTTAATCCTTACTCAAGTAATTTATTTGATAACTAGACTTCATTTCAAGACAAAGAATTCCTAAGTTTCTTTTATCACACATTCGGTAGCATATACACACCAAAGTTTATGTTCAAAGATCACTTATAATTCACGCACACCAATTTCGAGTACAACAACCCTTATCTAGCATAACAAAATTTTAATCTACATGCATATCATCATTCGGCTCTTAAGGAACTAAAGAATTAACAATTACACATGATGCTCCTTTACAAAGCCGAAACTAATATCTTAACATATCCTACATTTTGGTCATTCTAATTTTAAATTATCCAATTTTTCTACCTTTATGGAAGGTGCATTTCAAACGGTTGAATAACATAAGGCCTTATACAAAAAAAAAAAAAAAAAAAAAAACAACCCAAGTGTACACTTTAGCTAATGTATACAAGGTTTTGAAGCATCTATCTACCTTTCAACAAGAATGTGCCCTATGACCGACTGCTCCACTAAAGTTGACCCGAAACATTTTAATTTCCATCAAGGATCACTAAAAGCCAAATTCCCAAACTTAGCTAAGAAAAGTCTTTTACAATTAAATTCACAAGCACAACCAAATTCGTTTATACACAACTAATTTACTAAAAATTTAAGGCTTTTGTTAATTTAAACTCAAACTAACAATTCGTCCAACCCATGTGCTAACTTCACATTCGACACTCATTCAAAATTCTACCCTTACATACACAAGATTCTTAATCGGCCACAAGGTCCTCCAAACCATTCAATTTGTCAACCCATACATCCATTAGTACCGAATATCAACATCCCACAAAAATCTCATACAACATATCCATGACCGAAAGTGATTTCCCTTCATTTGGCTAATTTTAAGCCATGGGCTAGCTAGCATATTAGCTAACAACTAAAATGAAATGAAATTTTTCCAAGGAAAACAAATTTTGCATACCTTAATTGAGCACTTGAAAATGCCGAATGCTTTGAGCCTATCTTCCCCTTCTCAACACCTAGTTTCGGCTAACAAGAACAAATGAGCCATACTTTGTTCTTTTCACCCCTTTTTCTCTTATTTTTATTAAACTATAATATAATTCACCCCACCAATGCTTATTTAACCAATAAAAATGTAGAGATTTTAACTAAATCATTAGCATGGCCGGCCATTAAAGTCAAAGTGGGAAATTTGCCATGCAAATCTATTTATTCTACAATATTCTATTATTTCTCTCCTAAATTAGCCACATCCATTTTTCTATCTTTTCACTTAAATCCCTTTCATAAAGAATATAAAGCACATTCGAATTTGCCAAATTTAAACATCCAAATTTCACAAAATAAATTAACACACAATAAACATGATATAATATATTTAACAATTTCTATGATTTAGTTTAGTGGTCCCGAAACCGCTTCCCGACTTGGGTCGAAATAGGGCTATCACATAAAGAATGTAGTTTTACATAAAACAAACCGTGAAAGCAAAAGAAATGCCTATAATGAGATAATTGAATTTGGGTGAGACATGGTCAGAATGACTCTAAATCCCCTATTCTGTTTTGAGAAAATCATTATAAATTGTACAAAAATATCCATGAGATGTAATTTATATGCTTAGAATCCTTAATGAGTCTATTTTAAAGAGAAATAGATGAGGACATTTTCGGAGTCGAACTATGAGATAATTGAACTTTAGTACAAAAGGGTCGGAACTGTCCGATAGTGAAATATGGGTAAGTTTGAGGAATAAAATGTATTAATTGGACAAGTAAAAAATTATGGAAATTTTATGGTAGAAAGGTACATGAGTCTAGTTTCAGGGAAAATTTACGGAACTTGATTTGGAGTTTTGTAGCTCCAGATATAAATAAATTAGTGACTATTGCTCAAAAAGACAGCTTGTAGTGAACTTGTGATTATGTTGTAAACATTGGTAAAACTATTAATGAGTTGCTTATTGTTTTCTTATGAACTTACTAAGCATAAAGCTTACTCCCCTCTTCTTTTCCCATATTCCCTAGGTTGACAGGTTAGCTCGAGTTGGAGGCTGACAGAGATAATATCAGACTGTCGAGTATACGATACTGGCGTGAGTAAATTCAAGTGTTTCCGAGTCTATGGCATGTATAGGGTTGTAAAGTAGCCAAAAGCATTGGCTTGTGGTTAAGGTAGTATGTATTCCTATAAACCAGTCTATGTCAGCTAATAACGTTATGGACCTTTATAATTATTCTTATGCTTGTATGTTATTATTCTTGTGATGTGGTTTATAGCATAATTGTTTTGAAAGAAATTTTATGGCTCGATTTTACATGATTGGTTGAGTTTAAGTCTGGTAGCACCTCGAACCCTGTTCCAGCGTTGAATATGGGCAAGGGGTGTTACATTTTGGCTTTTTGGCTTTTTCCAATTTGAACAACAAGAGGGTGTTCAATACACACCTGATTTGCGGCAACTGCTATCAAAATCTCCCACGATATCCTACAATCGATCACTCCAACTCATAGATTATAAATCAATAATGACCAATCCTAATAAACACTTACCATATTCGGCCATAATCACCTAAAGCCCTTGGGATCTTACCTTTGCTGAAATTAGTGACTAGATCTAGATCTAGTCGTTCCTATGATCCATGCCTCCTACATTCCTTGCTAGATCGTCCCCTTTGTAATGAATACACATAAAATCGATTAAAAAGACTAGCACTACTCTGTACCATAGACGACAGCCTCCCTGAAGCGTTTAGGGACTTTCGGCTTTTCTTAAATCCAAAAATAACGTATAAAAAGAGATCTAAGCACTTACCGAAGATCTATTAGACAAGAACGCTTCTAATCCTTTTCCAACCCAGATCTGACGTAGATTTAATCCTCAACCACGAGCAGAGAACTAACCCAAAAGTTCTGAAGATTTTAATTCCCGAATTATTCTGAATATGGAGGTTCGGCTTTTGGTGGTAATCAACTAGTTAAAGTTGAATAGGAAGATTTTTATGATTGAGGACGTAAGGAAGATGGAGAGAAGAAGAGAAGATAGAAGGAATAGAGTGTATGGATTCAGCTAAAGAAAGGAAATTGGCAAAGTAAGTTAAGGTGTAAGGTTTCGGCTTTTAAGGAAAATCGGTTACCAACGTTTTTTGAAAAGAAATAAAAGGGAAAAGAATTTTAAGAGTAGAAGAAGATGAACAAAAATAAAAAGGACGAAGGTTGCTATAATGATAAGAGAATTTTAGCAAAAGATAACAATAGGAAAAGTTTAAGAATATGCGTAAAAAAATGTATGAAAGGAAGGTGAGTAAAAAAAAAGAAATAAATTAAAATAACAAAATCTCATTGAAAGATAAATTGGCTCATAGGCTAATGCTTATCCCTTGTTTTAGTTAGCACCGTTTGAATTTAATTCAAACTCTCCTTGCACAAACAGCAGTAGTCCACCGCTTGGCCGACTCATCTTGCTACTGGGGAGAGTTTTGGTTCACTTGAAACACTTCCCCCACGCGTGTAGCAAAAACGCAATCCTCCTGCGTACACAGCAGTTCGAACCTGAGTCCTTCAGGCTCACACCCACGCTGCTTGCCACTGGGACATGATTTCGCTTTTGATATAATAGCGCCGCATTTAACTATAAAGCTTACCTGCTTCAGTGACGGGTTGCTTAAAAATAAAACTAAAATTCCGCTTGCGCATGGTCTCGAATCTGCGTCCGCTTAGAACCTCTAGTGCGTTGCTGCCACTACGCCATAGGCGCTCTTGTGTTCGATTCCGGTCGCAACTTCTCTTAAGCCTTCCTTGCGACGATCCCTGGTTATTTAAAAAAACCCCACCTGCGCACGCTGAGGATCAAACCCCAGCTCCTCCTCCTGCTGCCTAGCACGCCTAACCACTGGGCCAGGCACTCCTTTATGCCCTGTTTCTGCCCAATTTATTTTTAAGGCCTTATGCCCAGATTTCCTTAAGAGGCAAAATTTAAGAATTTTGCTAAAGCCATGGGCTGAGCCCCGGACTTTTTCCCACACCATAAATCCTTCATAACTTATTTAATTACTAACCTAAACATACTAAATAATAATAATGATAATAATAATTTTTTTAAAACAATAATATTTAAAACTTCTAAATTATTTAGGTCATCTTCTACCCGAACCCAGACTCAAGGCCCAATACTTCTAGGCCCAAATTCAGGGAGTTACAAAGCCATAATACTTTTACTAACGAGATTTTCTTATTCCGCAGTTTTTTTACCTCGCGAGCCAAAATACGAACCGATTCTTCCTCATAACTCAAATCAGACTGGATTTCAACTTCTGACGGATTAATCACATGTGAGGGATCGGATCTATATCGTCGAAGCATCGAGACATGAAAAACATTGTGAATCTTTTCAAGTTCGGGTGGCAATAGTAATCTATATGCAACCGGCCCAATCCGTTCTGAAATTTCATACGGTCCGATAAACCTTGGGCCCAACTTGCCTTTACGACTGAATCTGAGTACCTTTTTCCATGGTGAAACTTTTTAAAACACTTTATCCCCAATCCGATACTCTATATCTTTATGTTTTAAGTTTGCATATGATTTCTGACGATCTAACCCTACTTTCAAACTTTCACGAATCACTCACTTTCTGTTTAGCCTCTTTAATCAAATCGACCCCGTAAACCTTATTCTCACTCGCTTAGACTGGCCATCTGTTTAGGGATGAAAAGCGGTGCTAAAATGCAATTTGGTACCCAGTGCTTCTTGCAATTTCTTCCAAAACCGCGATGTAAATCTCAGGTCTCTATCTAAAAAATAAAAATAGGTACTCCATGCAACCTCACAATCTAAGAAACGCATAATTCGGCTAGCTTATCAATTGAATAGTCTGTACGGACTGGAATAAAATGAGCCGATTTTGTCAATTTGTCAACAATAACCTAGATTGTATCTTTCTTGCTCGATGTCATCGGTAAACCAGATACGAAATCGATCGTAATGCGATCCCATTTCCACTTAGGTATCATAATCGGCTGAAGCAATCCCGAAGGCACCTGATGTTCAGCTGTCACTTGTTGACATATCAAACATTTCGAAACAAAGTTAGAAATGTCTCGTTTCATACCGTGCCACTAGTACTGACGTTTCAGATCGTTGTACATTTTAGTGTTGCCAGGATGAACTGACATTCGGCTGCTATGAGCTTTGTTCAAAATCATCGAAATAAGCTCTGAGTTTCTCGGAACACACAATCGATTCCTGAATCTCAAACAATCATTGGCATCAATCAGAAACTCTGAATCCTCTTTCGAAACACATTGGGCTCATTTTGCGAGCAATTCATCATCAACTTTTTGAGCTTCCCGGATTTGTTGCATCAGCATTAGTTTTGCTTTTAATTCCGCTACTAACGCATCATCAACGGACATAGACAAATGTACATTCATTGCTCTCAAAGCAAACAGTGGTTTTCGACTTAAAGCATCAGCAACCACATTAGCCTTTCCTAGATGATAATCAATGACGAGCTCGTAATCTTTCAGTAATTCTAGCCACTGTCGTTGTCTTAAATTTAAGTCTTTCTGAGTCATCAAGTATTTGAGGCTTTTATGATAGGAATAAACGTGACATTTCTCTCCAAATAAGTAGTTACGCCAAATTCTCAAGGCAAATACAATAGCAGCTAATTCGAGATCATGAGTCGGATAGTTTTTCTCGTGAGGTTTTAACTGTCTCGTAGCATACGCGACAAATCTACCCTCTTGCATCAAAACACAGCCTAAACCGTTTAAAGAGGCATCACTAAAAACCACAAATTCTTTACCGGATTCTGGCTGAACTGGCACTGGGGCTTCTGTTAGAAAAGCCTTCAATTGATCAAAGGTTTTCTGACATCTTTCTGACCATTCAAATTTGACATCTTTCTGAAGCAACTTTGTTAACGGTGTTGCTATCATCAAGAAACCTTTCACAAACCGTCTGTAATACCTGGCAAGACCCAAAAAGCTCCGAACTTCCGAAACATTCCTTAGAGGCTTCTAATCAAGTATAGCTGAAATTTTACTCGAGTCAACCTGGATACCTGATACGGATACAACATGTCCCAAAAAGCTGACCTCACGTAACCAGAACTCACATTTACTAAACTTTGCGTACAGCTGCTTGTCTCGTAAAATCTGCAACACCAATCTCAAGTGTTCGACATGTTCAGTTTCATCACGTGAATAGATCAGAATGTTATCTATAAACACGACTACAAACTGATCCAAATACTGTTTGAAAATCCGATTCATTAAATCCATGAAAACTGCAGGGGCATTAGTGAGCCCAAACGGCATCACTAAGAACTCGTAATGTCCGTACCTCGTTCTGAAAGCAGTTTGAGGCACGTCAGAGTCTCTAACCCGCAATTGATAATAGCCCGATCTCAAATCTATCTTTGAAAATATTGAAGCTCCCTTTAGCTGGTCAAATAAATCATCAATTCGCGGTAACGTATATTTATTCTTTATCATTACTTTATTAAGCTGACGATAATCGATGCACATTCTCATGGTTCCATCTTTCTTTTTCTCAAACAGTACTGGTGCACCCCAAGGAGAGAAACTCGGTCGAGCAAAACCTCTATCTGTCAACTCTTGCAACTGAGATTTCAATTCTTTTAATTCGGTTGGTGCCATACGATATGAAGCTATCAAAATTGGAGTCATTCCTGGTACTAGCTCTATGCCAAACTTTACTTCTCGAACAGGTGGCAACCCAGGTAATTCCTTGGGAAATACATCCAGATATTCACAAACCACGGGTACAGTTTCAAGTTTTCTTTCTGATACTTTATTATCCAGAACATACGCAAGATAAGCTTCACATCCCTTTTTCACATACTTTTGAGCCAACATCGAAGATATCACTACCGGTAACCCATTCAAATCAGTAGACTCAACTCGAATTATCTCATTATTCGAACATCGCAAGTCAATTGTCTTTTGTTTGCAATTCACTATAGTATCGTTCACGGTTAACCAATCCATACCGAGAATGGTATCAAATTCATCAAAGGGTAATAACATCGAATCCGCTGGAAAACAAAAATCTCGAATCATCAGGGGACATTTCTTGCATACTTTATCAACTAACACATAACGGCCCAAGGGATTCGACACCCGAATCACAAACTTAGTAGACTTAACAAGTAGAGTCTTACTGGATGCCAAAGTTTCACACACATAGGAATGAGTCAAACCGAGGTCAATCAAAGCAATAACATCAGTATCAAAAAGAGTGAAAGTACCAGTAATAACATTTAGGGAAGAAGCCTCCTCTCGAGCATGTATAGCATATGCTCTGGCAGGTGCACGAGCCTCAGATCTAACAACAGTGTCTTTAGTCCCTATCTGACTGCCACTCGCATTACCCGCATGTCTAGGTGGTCTACCTCGTGCTGTAGTATTGCCAGGTCTCTCACTCAAATTAGTATTCTGCTCAGCTAATCTCAGACATTCTCGGATAAAGTGATCAGCTGATCCAAATTTAAAACAAGAGTGATCACACAATCTACAGCTCCCTGAATGCCATTTACCACAATTCTTGCACTCAGATCTATCCTGAAGATCATTGCCAACACTAGCAACTGAGATAGCTCGTGTACTCGCAGGGGGTCGATCGTGATCTCGTCTGGAAAAGCCCGAAGTAGTCTTAGATCGGCCCGATTCATCTCAAAATTTCTTCGATGATTGCTGAAATGTTTTTCCCGAAGATCTTTTACGAAACTCTCTAACCCCAGCTTCAACTTTTGTTTTCTCAATTCTGAGCTCTTCGGCTTTATAAGCTCGCTCAACAAGTTCTACGAACTCTTTAATTTCTAGAATGCCTACTAACAGTTTGATATCTTCATTCAACCCATCCTCAAAGCATTTACACATGATAGGTTTGGACGAGATACACTCAAGGGAATATCTGCTGAGCCTTACAAATTCTCGTTCATATTCTGTAACTATCATTCGGCCCTGTTTAAGCTTAAGAAACTCCTTGCGTTTTTGGTCGATGAATCTTTGGCTGATATACTTTTTACGAAATTCTGTCAGAAAGAATTCCCAGGTGACCCGCTCTCTCAGTACAATCGAAACCAAGGTATTCCACTTGTGATAGGGAACATCACGTAACGAAGACACAGTGCATTTCAAACACTCGTCAAGAGTACACGATAGTTCATCAAACACGCGGATAGTATTATCAAGCCAAAACTCAGCCCGCTGGACGTCATCACTAACAGTAGCTCTGAACTCTTCAGCCCCGTATTTTCTAATTTTATCAACCGGAGGCTTACTCGATCTCAACGGATCAATCACAGGAGGCACTACAGGTATCAGAAGTGGATTATTCAGGGGTGGGGGTTATGGAACAGCCGGATTAGTTTGAACATATTGAGTGAACTAATAATTCATCATACCATAAAAGGCTTGTTTCATCTCATCATCTCACATTTATAACTATACTCCTCAATGTCATATTGCACAACTCAAAATTTTACAACACTCAAAGTAAAATAAAATGCTTATTTTACCCTTAAGCCAAATATGCATGACACCATATACATCTAGCATTTAACTTAATAAACTGAACTTAGTTATACTGTATTTCCTAGTGCACATTGTACCACTTTACATAAAACGTTAATCACATTTGCTAATTCATAGATAAATCATTCATCCATGAAATTGTAACATTTAAACACCAACTCAAAGCATAAGAATATACCTAAAAGGAATAACAAGCCATTTTCGCATAGCTCGATTTTATATACAAATTCAAAATATAAACTTGTTTTCAAAAGAGTTTAGCCTATACATGCCATCATTTGAAATATAGACTTTTAAAAGTACCGAAATAGTAACGATAATGTGGATGACTTCAGTATTGATCCCCGAGCTCGTAACTTTCAGTCAGAATCTATAAAAACATAATAACAAAAACACTCGAAATAAGCTAACTAGCTTAGTAAGTCTTAAGCAATTAAACATTTCAACAAAATAATCAATTCAGTTCATAAAATCCAAAATGTACCAATAAAGATATACTTTAATTCAAAAACAAAATCCAACTTGACCGAAAATGCAAATTCTATATAATCTCACATATAACTTCACATTTAATCAAATATACCACATTAATATAAACTTACATTCAATCGAATGTACAAGTTCCATTTAACATGTACATTTACTTATGCCAAAAAAAAAATGGCCGAACACTATACCATATAATCATCTATTCATAAATTAGTTCCAAGTGGCACAAACTTGCTCGATCACATTCGAATACACAACCCTCATTCAAATACATTTTACATGTATTAAATCTCATAATAAAACACATACGCACCTTATTATGAGCTAATCAACATTGTAGCTCATATTAGCTTTTCCATTCGTTTTAACTTATTTAATAACACATCAATTCAAAGTCTCGAAATAACATTCTGGCATATTGCTTGCTAAGTACCAAGATGATTTGAATACAACGGCACAATGCCTGCTAGGCTTATAGCATGAAATTCATCACCGGCACAAGGTCTGCTAGACTTTAAGTCCGATACCAATTCACCAGCATTACGCCTGCTAGGCTTGTAGCTCGAAAATGATCACCAGCTTGAAGCTTGCTAGGCTAAATGCCCAAACACAACTTATAAATCACAAATCAAGCTTTCGCTCACATTTAAACATCTACTTCCAATTCCCATATAATATGAACATATAGTAAGAGCTTAATACCATTCGAATATAGCACTTATCAATATCTTATTTCATTTCATACATTGCCATTCAGCCTTAACATATATTAACATCTCACTTTAATATTTATAATATACCATGTAAATAAACAAATATAACCTATGTTTCAATCACTTAAAACTTACCTTAGATGTTATCGAACAACTACGGATCGGCTATTCAATTATTTTCGCCTTCCCCTTATCCGAATTCGGCTCTCTTTGTTCTTGAGCTAGATTAAACAAATCAATTATTAAATCACTTAACCAAATTTATTTTTATTCAAGGCACAAATAATTTCATACAACATGAGACACATGATAACTCTCATTAAACAACAATTAAAGCCATTCATTTTCTTATAACACATTCGGCATTATTATAATAAATTTTTAACAATTCAATACCATATAAATTTTTAGACAATTTACTGATTTAACCCCTAAAATTTTCACATTCGACATTTTAATCCCAAAATCAAAATACATTACATTAAAATAATTCCTCATGCCAATCTTAGCCGAATACTCCCAAATCCTTCACATTTCATCAATTTAGCAAATTAATCCCTTTTAGCAATTATTTTAACATATTGGTCCTACAATTTCAAATTCATCAAAATTTCTAATATAAGGCTTAGATTTTAAACACATCTTCAATTTATCCATTTGATACACCAATTTTCCCAAATCTCTCAACCATGGTAACATTCAAAATACTTATCAAATACAAAAATTTTAACATGGGTCTTATACTATACGGTACAACTAAACTAAAAACACAAAAATTATCAAAAATGATAATCAAACATACCTTCAATTTGGATCTCAAAGTGCCAAAACTCAACTAAGAAAATGGCTTCCTCTTTTTCTTTCACATTCAGCCAACAAAGACATACTTTGCATGTCCATTTTGTTTTCTTTTTATTATATTATACTTTTGTCTTTTATTATACTTTATTTATTAAACTAAAATTAAATTTAATCATTATAATAATAATTATAACACAAAGCTTATTATAAAGCTCCACTTACCGTCCACTTTCCTTATTAATGGGTAAATTGCCATTTAAAAGCCTCCACTGACAAAGCCATTAGCAATTTGACCCTCTATGCTTTCATCCACCAATTTTTCCAATTTACTCAATTTAGCCCTTTTTCTAAATCGAACGTCTAAACGACAATATTAAGTTACGAAATTTTTACACATGCAAATTCACATAAAATAAACACATAAAATAATATTAAAACATTTTTCTGACTCAAATTCGTGGTCCCGAAACCACCGTTCTGATAAGGGTCTAAACGGGTTGTTACAGGAACAAAATTCCAAGCCACTATATGTGTAGAGTTGTTTTATCTATTTTCTTTTCTACTTCTCGATCATAGTTTTCCAAGCCTTAAACATTGAAAACATATCACTTTTCTATTTCAAGAAGAATGCCTAAACCTTTTTGGAAAAATCATCAATGATCGTCAGCAAATAATTAGTGTCGCCCCTCGAAGGCACTTTAAATGGTCCCCAAAGATCAAAATGAATATAATCCAGCATTCCCTTTGTGTTATGGATTCCTTTGGTGAATCGAACTCTCTTTTGCTTCTAAAAAATGCAATGCTCATAGACTTCAATTTGCTAATGCCTTGTCCATCAATAAGTCCTCTTTTGCTCAATTTTACTGTGTCGTTCTCACTCATATGCCTTAGGTGCATATGCCAAAGTCTAGCACCATCATCATATCACAAGGAATAGGAATCAACGGTTGCATCACCAGTAATAGTTGAACATTGCAAAACATATAACTTGACAATCTTTCCCTACCCTTTCATCACAATGAGGAAACCTTTACTAATCTTTAGAACACTACTTTCAGTAGTGTACTTGTGCCCTTTTAAACCAAGAGTACTCAACGAAATCAAATTCCTCTTCAATTCTAGTACATGCCATATACCGCTAAGTGTTCTGACGACTCCATAAAACATATTAATTTTGATCGTGCCAATACTTGCAATTTTACATGAAGCATTATTTTCATCAAAACAACACCTTCAGACACTGTTTCATATGCTGTAAACCAATCTCAATTGAGACCTATATGAAAGGTGCAACCAGAATCAAGGATCCACTCCTCGCTCACTTTAGGGTTGTTGGCAAAAGCAACTAGGAGTTCACCATCACTATAGTCTTCTAAACATCAGCTTCATCGGATTGTTCTGATTGTTTTCCTTTTTGATTTGTCACCTCCCTTTTGATCTTATTCTGCAACTTATAGCACTCAGACTTGATGTGCCTTTTCTTCTTACAAAAGTTATAGGTTTTACCTTTGTTTGAAGATCTCAATCTACCTTTAAATTTATCAAAAGGTTCCGTTCTTATGTTCACTCATGGTTATTATCAATATTTCATTTTTGTCTCCCTCGAACAATAAGACCTTCTCCTTGCGAGTCAGATCTAGACAAAAGATGCTTTATCTTATCATATGATGTTAAGGAAGCATAGACTTCATCAACTGTGAGAAATTTGTAGTTATAAAAAATTGTAGCTCTAAAGGTTGAATAAGACGGTGGCAATGTATAAAGTAGAATTAACCCTAAATCTTTTTTTTTTATCATTTTGAACCTTCATGGTTTCTTGGTTCAAGAGAATTTCTTTAAACACAGTAAGTGTTTGTGCATAGACTCACCTTCCTCCAAACGATGAGCATAAATGTGCTATTTCATATGCAACTTGCTAGTTAGGGTTTTTGACATGCATAGCTACTGCAGCTTTGCCCATAATGCAACGACAGTCTTCTCCTTCATCACATCCTGTAGAATTTCATTCGACAGATGCAAATGTAATTTTATTAAAGCCTTTCGATCTTTACATTTCTTCTTTTCCTCAGTCAACATAAAAGGCATCTTACTAACCTTAGTAGGGCACCCTTTAAATCTATCTATGCTAGAACTACCTGTATCTTTATCTGCCACAATGAGAATCTGGTGTTGTGACCCAATAGCAAAATATCATACTTCATTGTTGCCATTATCATGATAAAAAATAAACAACCTAAAAAAGCTCTGATACCAAATTGTTAAAAACTAAACATCAATAATTACAATAGAGAAAGACCACAAAGAAAAAGAAAAACAGAACACATAGATTTTACGTGGAAACCCTTTCGGGGAAAAATCACGGGTAGAAAAGAAGAAAATTTACTAATGTCAAATTCAAATAATACAAGAGGCGTTTCGACTACATCTATTTATAGGTTAAAAAAACCTAATTCTAATCAATGTCAAATAAATTATGCTAATAAATACTAAATATATTATACTAATAAATACTAAATCTGCTAAAAAAATATTTATTTAACTTGACTTGCAATTATTCTCTTAGAATTTGGGTCACATAACTCTAACAAGCAACTTTGATAATTAATTTATATGCACTCCATTGATATATTTTAGTTTCTTGTTTAGCTACCTAATTTGTTTTAGGAATTAAAATATATCCATGGAGTACATATGATTTTTGCATATTTCATTCCAATATATATTTTTAGGATTTTAAACTATTAATAGGGATGCTTGGTTATGATCTTTGTAAATATAGTGGGTTTAATTTGTTGAATTATTTCGAATTAAGATTAAATTGATAGAATGTGTAAGTGCTAAGACTAAATATGTAATTATACCAATTAAAAGAACAAGTCAGTCTTATCATTTCTGTTTATAATTTAATGGAGAAGGGTGACCAAAAGAGAAACAAATTATAACGTTGGTGACAAGAATGAAAATTTTTATAGTTCAATGATCAAAATAGAAATGCACTAATAGTTAGGTGATTACTTCTACAATTTACCCTTAATTTTAAACAATATGCTCTAATTTTCCTTTGTCCATTACTTTGAATTGGGTATGTGAAGTATGATGCTGGTAGACTTTTGTAAGGTTTTAAGATGGAACCATTAATGTCTGGTACAAGGAATTCATACTTGGTCAATGAAGGATCAAACCCTTGTCCTTGGATAAAGGTTCTACTGTTCATCTCTGAATAGTATTGCACCACTGCTTCGTTGTGGAAGGGTTCGACATCAATGTCCATTGGTGTGTCGTGCTTTTCTCAGTGCCATTGAATTATTTTAATCAAAATAACTAAGTAGCAAATTACCCAAGTTTTGTAACAGCCAGTTTTCAGTGAAATCGGAATAGTGATTTCAAGACCACAAATCTGAGTCCGGAAGGAAAATTATTTTAATATTATTTCATGGTCTATATTTTGATAGAAATATCGTATGAAAATTTCGTAAAGAAATTTTACTGATTTCATGTTTAATTTAGTGGAAAGGACCAAATTGCATGAAATGCAAAAGTTGAGTTATAGAAACCTAAGTATCAAATAGCTATGGAATTCAAAATTTGAGGTCCATATATGGTAAATAAACCATTAAGAGAAGTTAGTAGATAAGAATGATTGTTCATCCATGAAAAAGTAAATAAAGAAAAGGACTAAATTGGAAAGATGAAATAATAAAAGATGATATTTTAATTAAATAACAAAATATCATCATTTTCATCATCTTTCCCAAAATAAAATGATGGAAACCCTAGCCATGGAATTTGGGTTTTGAGCGAAGTTATTTGGCTTAATTAGGTTTGTTTTCTTGTCTTGTTTTTAGTAATTTTTATATTTTCGAGATCATAATAACCTGATCTAGCTATCTCGAGGATTAATTTGCAAACTTATTCAGGTATTAAAGTTTTGCCATTGATGAGTATGCATGAACTATGAAGTTTTATAGTAGAAAATAAAAGGTTGTTGATAGATAAACAACTTTTGTAAAGTAAATTTTGATGAAATTATGATTTAGTGACTAAATTGAAAAGATGTAAAATTCATGGAAATATTCTAAATTTTATAAAATACATGGGCTGTTATTGTTATATGTAAAAATTGGTTAGGCTTGGAATAAGGGTTAAATTGCATAAATTTCATTTTCTGAGCCTAGGAACGAAATCGTCATTCATTAAAAGTATAGGGGCAAAAATGTGAATTAGATTGAATTGAATATGAATTGTATGGAATTTAGGCTCCGTTTGTTTGCCAGTAAAATATTTTCCGGAAAATAATTTCTGGAAAATGATTTACTTTTCTGGAAATGATTTACTTTTTTGGTGTTTGGATGAATCTGTGTAAAATATTTTCTGTTGTTTGGCAGATTTCTTGAAAATATTTTTCGGAAAAGCTATTTTTACATATATTAATAAATTTATATTTTAAATTATTTTTACATATATTGCAATGATTTATTTATAAATAAATCAAATTAAATATATAATAATACTCAATTAATAAGCTAGAATATACATAAATTGAAAACAACCAAACTATCATATTCAACAATGCTGAACTTGACAACTTGGTAAAACCATCGACCAAGTTTCCATGGTTTTAGGAAATATTTCATAGGAAATGGATGCTTAATAGTTCCTTTTTCACAATTGTGTCCCAATAGTGGAGTTTTAGAGCTTACACCTCCCAGTCTTCTTATGAAAGCAATTGTCCTCTCTTCCCCACCTTAAAGCAGTTGAAGGAAAGATTTCACAAAGAAAATAAATTTTCTCAATAATAGCCACAACTATAAACAATATTAATGCCGAAAAATGAAGAGCATTAGAAAATAAAAGGGAAAAGAACAATGCAAAATGTGAAATACTTAAAATTAACCAGTGCTATCAAAGCATAAAAAACAATTACTGCACTTCGACGCGTATCCTATAAGATAGAGCTTTGGAAAATCCATAAACCATAAATTCATATATCCTGGACTAGTTTTAATTTATGAATTTTGACAAATAGATCCATAATGCCAAATACATGAAGAGAAAAAAAAGCATGTATAAATAAGTTTGACATAAGTACAGAACTATCCATTCTTCTTTCAAATCTCTTTAATGAAATATTTACAATACCCTTTTTCTCAATGTCTTTGCGTCTTAATGCATGTTATTTCAAATGTTTGCCGTCAGTAACTTAATGCAAGACATTGCTAGCACCAAAGAACTTTAAAACTAAAACCAGCCGTTGGCTAGTAACTGAAAGAGCCTATGGCCACCATGTAGAACGTGCAATGTTGAGCCTTGAGCTGGCCATCAAAGCTAAAGGGAAGAAACATCTCAGACTTGGCATTGTTCCTTCCCATAATTCAACTAGATCCTTTCTCAACCATGAGATGAAAATCACGGGTCCTAGAGTTGAAGGTACCTGTGTGTAAAATATGGAGGATGTAAGTTGAAAACGATATAAAGGTGCAACAGGCATTCCATGAACTCAAAAAACTAACATTCATTTACAGCTTTAGGTAACCTCAATGAATTTTGATCGAGTAAACAGTGAGAAATGAGAATAGAAATGATCAGAATGACTACATCAAATTGGCAAAAGCTTGTGCTTGGAATAAAGAGGGCCAACAAAATACCAGATAAAAAAGAGCAGGTTGAGGCGGGTGAGTCAAAATACCGGCTGCAAGTGCAGTTACTAATCCAATAGCATAGCCAGGAAGGGTATACCATATGTATTTGTGTCCTTTAAATGAATGTAAATCTAAAAGATTTGTGATAGATGAACATAAACCAGTATATGCCAACAGCTACATGTGCAATTTCCTCTTTAGCAATCATAGCGATAATGGTAAATGACCAGTGATCCCCAAAGCCGACCATTTTTTTACTAGGCATGGGCCATCATCAAGACCCCCTCCTCCTATATCTGTAAAAACAAGTACTTAAATTTCCAAACCAAATTAAAATAACACAAATTGGAAAATATATGGGTATATCAGATGAAGGATCAACGGGATGAACTGCAATTTTTACTCTTTTCTAAATTTAAAAACAAATACAATAACACATATATCAGAATCCTGTAGAGAATGGCTAATGCATATAAAACAAAATGATCTGAATAGCACTATGACATTGACTTGAGCAGCATAGCAGAAAAAAGGTCCTATAAACTTAAAAATAATAGTCAAGCTAGATTACTGTACTGGTAAAAAAAAACCTAGGTAACTAGAATTTGGAAGCAATTTTTATGCATATGACCTGACATTGAAATGGTTAAATTTAAACTTAAAGGAAGCAAGAGCAATCTTGATTTTAGATGATTAGTTTTTTTAAGCTTTAGCTTTGACCTAGACTAGATCATAAATGGTTCTTTAGGAAATGCCCTGAATTTGACTTGAGCCTATTAAGGCATTAGATTGGACATGAAAAACTACAGGTGCAAAAACTTGAAAACTGATTAATTTAGGTTTATGAAACTTCTAATGAAATGTCCTCAACTAAAGTTAGTGCTATGAAAATCTCAGATTGGAGTGAAATCTAATCAGCCTAAATCACTACTCAAAGATGGGTGCTGTGAAATGTTCAAGTTAGATGAAAAGTAGTAGAATATGCAGGTTGGGCAGTTATATTTTGAGCAATTGCATTTTACAGAGAAAACAACTCAAGATTTGCTTTCATGAAATCATAAAGTACTTTAAGGAAGCTGCTATTTCAAGAATTAAAAGTTATGAAGCAGGTTGTGAAAATTGTACAACAGTATCCCATGCCAAATCAATTGCATTTAACTCCACATGACCCAGGTTGTGAAGCAAATAAGCATTAAGAGGTAGGCTAGAGTTTTTAGGGTCTGGAATGTCCTTTGAAGAAACCTGCATTTCAGGAAAATGACTAAAAAATTATCCCTTTTCACCTAACAATAGCAACTCTAAAATGAATAATTGATCACAAAGATTAATTACACATGTTATTTATACACAAACTCCAATTCCATACGGTATAAGTTTGAATGGGAAGCAAACCAATTAAGGGTTAGTAGGGCGAGTAGGTCGAGAAAGAGGCTAGCAGAGCCCAATGGGAAAACCCTCTCTATGCCACCTGGAGAAAGCCAACTGAGAGAGCTTGGACTTAGTAAAGGGGTCACTGGTAGAGAGAACTAGAGAACCAAACTCTGCAAGAGAGGTTGAGGATTCAAGACCTAGCGTAGAATTCATAGTAGATTTGCTTGAGAAAGATAAAAAAAGAGGAAATGAAACAGAATATACTAAGAAGAAAAGATATGAGATGGATTTTTACCTGGAAGAGAAGATGAAGAACGGAAGAAGGAAAAGGAATCAAGAAAGGAAGAAGGAGAATGAGCCTTACCTGGATGAATGAGGAACAGGAAAAGGTCCTTGACCACACTTTCTCATCATCTTTCTTTGAAATTGCACAGCTCTTGAGGAATTTAGGGCGGGGGTAAGGTACCTGGGAATGGCACTAATTTGCAACCCAAGGGGAAGGGCAAGGGGAAGGGGAAAGGGGAGAAGAAGGCTTTATTTTCTGGAAAATGTCTTACCGAATTCAAAAGGATAAGATATTTTCCTAAAAGAAGACCTCTTTTTCCCTTGTTTTGTAAAATATTTTACGGTAGAAAAACATTTTCAGCCAACCAAACATCAGAAAAGCTTGAAAAGCTTTTACGGAAAACCCATTACAGGTTCCTAAACGGAGCCTTAGTTAAATTTACTCGTATAGATCTAGATAGAAAAAATATGAAATTAGATCGAGGAAGAGAGAAAGTGACAGATTAGTAGACAGCAAATCAACGAACACTTGTCATGATAAGTTCGTGTAACTAAATTTATTATATTTATATGTTTGAATTGTTGGAATTTAATGTTGTATGTGTGAATTATGTGAATTGTGTAAATGCTATATATATATATATATATATATATGAAATTGAAATGGATCACATATCTGATAATGTTTGATAAATATTAAGTTCTGTTTCGATAAATGAGATTCAACGGATACATGGTTCCTGAATTGGTTGTAGTCCTGCAATGTTGCGGACACACCACAGCTCGAAAGAGTGTCTTGTTATTAGCTCTCATGAGCATCCTGATATATGGCCCTCTCGAGCTTTTCGTTATATGGTTCTTGCGAGCTTCCCGTTAATAGCTCTTCGGAGCATCCCGATTGGTTATGATTTTGCATGTGTTGTAGACAAACCACAACTCTTATGAGCGTCTTGATATATGGCTCTTCGCGAGTTTCCCAATTGAAGGCTCTTTGTGAGCTTCCCGATATGGCTCGCTTGAACTTTCCGATATATGGCTATTTGGAGCTTCCTGATTAATGGATCTTTGGAGCTACCTGTTATTGGCTCGCATGAGCTTCTCGTTACACATCCCAGATAAGCTTCCCATTAGTGACTCTCTGGAGCTTCCTGTTACATGGCTCACATGAGCTTCCTGTTATATGGCTTGAGAGAGGCTTCTCAATTATGTGCTATAATGAGCACCCTCGAATATGAATTGACGAATTTTAGATTCATACATTTCATGTGCACTACCCTTGTATCCATCGATATTTTAAATGATTAATGGATAAAGTTCCGATATGAGATGAAATGAATTCAAGATGAATTACTATGAGAAATATTTGAAGTACAAAGATACGATATGTACATGTTTGTGGACACTTAAAGTGATCATACATTATATGGAAAATTTAATATTAATGAGCTTATTCACGTTTCTTGGTATTTATGTGAATTACATGATTAACATGTTTGATGAGGATATGAGTATAGACAATTGGCCACATTGGTTTGAGCATGTTTAGTTAGCTGACCTTAAATATGAAATAAATGGTATGTTAGTTTCCTATTATACGACTTACTAAGCATTAAATGCTTATTATATTTTATTTCCTCTTTTTATATAGTATTTCAGAAGCTCGTTGGGTTTGAGGCTTGGTGGAGATATCATCACACTATTGATCAACTCATTTCAATATATATATAGTAATTACATTTTGGTTATAATGGCATTTATAGGCTTAAAGTGGTCATGGATGCTATGTATGTGTTTGGTTGAAATTAGCCATTTGGTATGACTTGTAATTGGTATGTTTTGATAAGTAAACAGTGGCCTTATTTTGTTGATGATTGTTTTGTGATAGTATAAATTTGGTAAATATGCCCATAGGTATGTATGGTTGTTTTGGTAAGTTTGGATAATTGAACATATAAGTTGATATGTCATATATAGGACTTAGTTTTGACATGATTTGAATGTTTTGTATTCGCTTGTGAAAGTGTTAAAGTGTTGGCGTAGGTGAAAGACAAGTTTGGGTGAGAAATATGGCTAGGAAATAGCCTTATTTTATCCACACAGGCAGAGACAGGGCATGTGTCTCAGCCGTGTGTAACACACGGCCTAGCATATGGGCGTGTATTTTGGTCGTGTGTCCCCTACATCATGAAAATTCGAAACAAAATGCTTAGGTATTTCACTTGGCCTGGTACATGGACATGTAGCTTGGTTGTGTAACCCCTGCACTTACACACAGCCTAGCACACGGGCGTATGACTTGGCCATGTGACCTAAGTCCGAAAGTTACAGGGGTACAGACACGGGCTGGGACATGGCGGTGTGCCCTATTTTGAATGCCACATGGTTGAGACGTGGGCGTGTCACTTGGCCTTGTGAGCCACACGGCCTGACCATATGGGCTTGTGTACCCTGCACCTAAGAAAAATTTTGAAATTTCGCGAAAAATTCTTTGAGTATCCGGTTTAGTCCCGACTTGTTTCTAATGTATATTTTGGGTCTCGAGGACTCATATAAGGGACTTTATGAATAATATCTGACATGAATGTTAAATAATATATGTCTGTATTTGATCTGCTTATTACAGTAATGCTTTGTAACCCTATTTCGGTGATGGATATGGGTTAAGGGTGTTACATTTATTACTATCAGAGCTACAGTTTAGCCGATTCGCGGAATAACGTAGCAAGTATGAATCTAGCTATAGATGCCATTATATAACCTTTGATAGTACGATATCTTCTAACCATTTTAAATATGTTTTTCATATACTAATGTCATCTAACTGAGCTGAATCAGAAGAAGCTGAGAGCAATGCTCAAGCTTCAGTACAAAAAGTAGTTTCAAGTAGTAGAAGGCCCACATTTGAGGGCTGAGGAGGAGAGGCTAAAGAAGCATTCTTCCAAATGATGAATGAGTGGTTTACAGAATATGTAAGAACAAACCCGGCTGTACAACAACCTCTACCCCCTTCTGTTCCTCAATCGGTTCTCGATATGCCACAAAGTATAGAATTTGTTAGAATTGATAAGCCTCCTATTAATAAAATTGATAAATATAGGGCAGGAGAATTCAAGGCTACATCTGAAAATGATCTTAAAAGGGCTAAATTCTGGCTAGAAAATACTATTAGGGTTTTGGATGAATTATCTTGCACACTGACCGAATGTCTGAAATTTGTTATATCTCTGTTAAAAGACTCGGCTTATCAATGGTGGAATATGTAACACCCCAACCCGTATCCATCGTCGGAATAAGGTTTCATAGCATTACTCGGATTTACATATCATTTAGCAAAAATTTTCGTTAAATACTTACCGATTCAATGCATCATATAGATAATTATATTATCATTCAATCAATAGCTTGGCACTTGTCTTAGCATCAATCAACATTGTTAGTATACTTACGCATATTTTATATAATATGCTTATAAGTAACATTCTCTTACCGTTTAAAATCATTTATTTCATTATATTATAATTTCATGTACCATAATTTCCATATATTTCACATATATTTATTCCGATAATAATTCATATCAAACTTAATATAAATCAAATTCTTTATGCACATACTTTCCACACCATGTGTCCATATAACATGTACAAATCATTATATATATACTTCAAGCATATATGGTAATAATTCATTTCGTATTCATATTGTTTCATAATATACAAATATACTAATATTTCACATTCAATCCAATATAACATACAATTTAACATATTTTCATGCTCAATTATGATACACAAATTTTCTTGACAAAATTGCAAAAATACCTAGATTTAGGGGCATTTTGGTAATTTTTCATTTTCCCTGATTTTCATTCGATCTTGATCTAAATTGATAATTCCATTCAATTTATTAATTTAGGCAATAAGTCAATTCATTTCCTTCAAATTGGTCATTTTTCATATCCTTACAAAATTTCCCCTAAAATTTTACTTTTATTCAATTTAGTCCCTGAGCCTAAAGCATACAAATTAGCCATGCTAGTTGAATATTCATATATATTTTCCTCCTCCTTCTCTCCATTCCACATCCTTAATTTATAAAACATGCTTATGAGTAACATCGTCAATAATTTCACTATTTATTTATATGTGAATATTCAAGCTGTCCACCTACGTCATAGTCACTAAATTATTTTTATCTTGAGCTACAGAATCCAAAATTAAGATCCGTCAATTTTCTCTGAAACTAGGCTCATATATATTCTTACCATAAAATATTCAGAATTTTTGGTTAATCCAATTAATACAGTTTATTCATTAAAGTCTTCCCTATTTTGCTATTTGACAGTTCTGACCACTCTTCAGTAAAACTTAATTATCTCTTTGTAAAGAATTCGAATGATATTCTCGTTTACTTCTCTTGAAAATAGACTCATTCAGGATTCTAAACATATAACTTTAAGCCCCTAATTATTTTTATCCAATTTTAGATAATTTTCCAAAGTCAAAATAGGGGATCCTGAATTCATTCTGACCTTATCTCATAAAATTTATTATATCTCATAATTTACAAATCCATTGCTTACACCTTAGTTTCATATTTTTTTCATCTTCTAATTCGATTTCTACAATTTATAGTGATTTTTCAAAGTTAGTCTACTGCTGTTGTCCAATATTGTTTTAGTGCAAGCTGTTTATTACCATTTTTCCCTTAAGCTTTAATAAATAACAATTTCGTCCCTACTCAATTAGCCTCTCAATAGAGCTTATTTTTTTTTTCAATTAACATTCTATTCTATCACTTTAAACTACTTTACATCTTTTGAAAATCATAATTTCAGCACTAGACTTTAATTCCAAACATTTTCACAATTATGTCCTAACTAATTCATTCACTTTACTAACTTAATTCATACTCTATTTCTATTCAAGTTCCATCCTAACTCAAATTTATCTACTAAATTTTCAGCTTATTTAACTAGTTCCAAAATTTCCTCAAATTAGCCCTTCAACATAAAACTTATGAATTACATTACAATTCAATTCTTATTTCATTTCTAACTTGAATTTCTATCAATTTAACCCTTATTTCATCATTTTACTCAACATGAACATTATCTAGGAATCTAATAACTTTCAAAATATTAACTTAATTTCATCAAAATCTTATTCCAAACATCAAAATTAAGTAAAAAGGGCTAAATTGACTTACCTATTAAACTTCCAAGCTTTAAAATCCTTATTTCTGCTTTTTCTTTTCTTTTCTTCTTTCTTTCTTTCCTTCCCCTGCTTTTCGTTCCACATTCAGTTTCTCTTTTCTTGTTTATATATATATATATATATAATATAACAACATTAATAAATATCTATTTAATAATCCATTATTTCTTTTACATTTGTATACAAATATATTAATACACTTGTATCAATTTATCTCTATACACTTGTCTTTCTTGAATCTATTTATTATACAAATATCTTATAATAGATTTATTTAATTAATAAATATCTTTTATAATTAATTACTTATATTACAAATGTATGTATTTTCATCCATACACTTGTATATTTTATTTACTATATATTTGTCTATATACTAATTTATTTATCATATAATATCAATTTAATAATAACAATGATATTAATATTTACTTAAATAATAAGTAAATACATACATATATTACAAATGTATGTACATTATTTATCACATATGTATTTTATTTTTATCACACACTTGTCACAATTTAATTTATTTATCATATAAATATCTTATAATATAATTATAATAAATTAATTTAATATCATTTGTTACTAATAAATATATATATATATATATTATAATTAAAATCTAAGTAAAAATCTTAGATTTTTACTTTATATGCCGCCTCACTTATGCTAAATGGCATAATTGCCATTATAGTCCCTTTTATTTTCCTTTAATCTATAATTAAACTTTCACACTCTATTCAATTTAATCCTTAATTAAGCTAAATTCACTTGATTAAAATCTAATTAACCACTCAATTAACTTTTTAATTATTTTTGATAAATATTTACGGATCCAATTTTCAGTAACGGAGACTCAAAAATACATTTTTCGATAACCGTAAAATTCGGGTTATTACAGAATACACTAATTTCTATTGTGCCTAAAAAGAATGTTACTTAGGAATTCTTTCAAATTGAGTTCCGAAAGAAATATATCAGTCAGAGTTTTCTTGATCACAAACGTAAAAAATTTTTGGAACTTAAACAGGGCCGCATGACCGTATCTGAATATGAATGAGAATTTGTTCGGTTAAGCAAATATGCTAGAGAATGTATTCCAACTCAACCGCAATGTGTAAGCAGTTTGAAGAGCATTTGAATGAAGATATAAAATTGTTAGTTAGGATTCTTGGAATAAAAGAATTTGTTGTACTTGTTGATCGGGCATATAAAGCCGAAAAGCTCAGTAAAGAGAAAAGACAGGTTGAGATGGAAGCTAGAACTTCAAGTAAAATATTTATGGGAAAGTCATATCGTTGGCCTCAAAGAAATCAAAGAAAAATTTTGATCGTTCTACTACCTCCGTGGGGTACTCTAGGAGAGACAGAGGTATTCAACACTCTAATCCGAGATTTCAGGCTACATCTGTAGCAAGTGTAGGTAGTGTCAAAAATATTAAACCCAATGCAAATACTGTAATAAACTACATTTTGGTGAGTGCCGCATGAGAAGCAGAGCTTGTTTCAAATGCAGTCCTTATTACCACTACCTCAGAGATTTCCCGGAGAAAGTCGAAATAGATACTGTTCTGTAACACCCCTAATCCCGTATCTGTCTCCGGAGGGATTATGAGGCATTACCAAACAAATACTGAATTTTAGATATACTCCATTTGCAAAATTCATATTTGTACCTTTGCGGATAATAGCCTAAGCATATATATATATATATATAACAAATTCAATTGAAAAGTATAAGTTCATGTGTATGTCTACTCCAAATGATTTCAAGCACTCACTAGTTTTAAACATATGAGCATGCATGACAAATTCACATTTAGCTGATTATACATGTTAAATAAAAGTTACTATTCATATGGTAATGTTATTAAACCTAAGCCAAATGCACAACCTATGTATTAGAACCGAATATGCATATATACACATTTCATTCAATAGGTACATCAAATCACAAAACGTTTCAAGCATTTTTCAATCATACATCAAATACATCTTGCACCAACCTCTCTGTACCCTAATCCAAAATGTATAGCCCAAATTTTATAAGTCGCATTTCATACATCCATGTCTATCATTAAATAGGTAACGCTGTATCATCAACCAAATACCAAAAGTTCTCATTCAGTCATATTCACTCTTCAAAAGGAACCTCAAAATGCACACCACCACATTAATTAGTAACCGATTTTACAAGCCTTCACATTCATTCACAACTAATATGATTAAGCTTGAAATTCATACTCAAGTAAAAGGATAACATAGCAAGCCATTTTCGCATGGCTATACTTATATACATCATCAAAAAGAAATTGATTTATAATCCAAAAGTCAAGCCTATACATGCCATTTTCAAAATTTAGCTACTAATACCGAAAGAGCCTTGATAGTGTGGATGACTTCAATCTTGAAATTCCCGAGACCGTAGCTAACGAACGAGGCCTATAAAACAGAGACTTAAGAGCAACAGAGTAAGCATTTCTAAGCTTAGTAGGTTTTAAGCAATAAAATCATTTAAAAGATTAGAACATTTATTTCTCAATACTTGTCTATTTCTTCCTTTGGCTGATTGTAACCATGACTACAATTACCACCATTGTACATGCATGTTTTTTTAACTTTCCTTAACACAATTTCATATCACATAGATAAGTTCGTCATATCAAACAAGTTTCATTATTTGGCCGAATACATCCAAATTCATTACAAGGCTAAATTATTACATAATACATAATCACAAATACTTGTTACTTCATGCTTCAACTAAATTTACTCCCATGCTCAGAGTAAATCATCACATATTTCCACCTGAACCAAATTTCATGTATCATATATAAGCCATATACTTTCATACAACCCTAAGCAATGGCTGAAATGGTACTATCCGAATGAATAATCATAATTCAAACAGAATCAAATTCACAATATGTATACTATACGTACTTGGCTAACTTAGGGTATTGAGCACATTAGTTAAAATTATTACAGCAGAAATCACGTATTTCCAGCATGAATGCCTTCGGGCTTAGCCCGGTTATGACACTAGCACTAAGGCCCGTCAGAACTTAGCCCGGATACAACATCGGCACGAATGCCCTTCGGGAGTAAGCCCGGATATTATACCTGAATCTTTATACACATTTATAGATCAAGTATACATATCAAAATTTCACATCACAATAGAATTTTCATTAACTCCATTCACATGCGAGCACATAATATATATATATATAACTTTCATTTAACATTCGGTCTATAGGCACACAAGAACCACATATCCACCTAATTTTTCCTAGCTTATTTCCTAAAGGTCATTCGGCTATATGCGTATACATAGCTCATATCATAAACAAATTTAGATAACTTAAATTCATTGAGCCGTGACTCATATATATATATATATTTCACTTCGAACAAGCCAATCCAACTTTTTATGCTAATTTAATTACTTAAAACTTACCTCGTATCTTTTTAAGTTTCTACGGGTCGGCTATTCCGTCACCTTAGCTTTTCCCTTATCCGATGTTGCCCCACTATGCTCTTGAGCTAATTTGAACAATTTTTAACTAGTTACAAGTCAATCACTCAAGCATCAAAATCGGCTATGATATTATTCATCCAAAGCATAAAGAATAGTCCTTACATAATGCTACAAGTTCACATACACAACAAAGACTCATTCTAGGCCATTTTATAATACTTTTACTAAACTAAAGTTCACATATATTCTAAATCAAACCATCATTCCCTTCCAAGGTCTCAAAGCCATTATATGACTAAATATATGCACCTTCATATTTAATATACATAATTTGCACTTAGTATCACTTACCAATGCATTCGGCCAAACATAACTTTTATAACACATATATTTCCCAATTCAAAACACCCAAACACTATAAAGTTGACACATAACTACAATGATCATAACTCTTAAATTTACCCTTAACAAAATTTATTAAACCTTAAACCAATAATCCGACCTCTCACAAACCGTATGGCCATTTTTACTTTCAATTACCTAAACAACAACAAATATTCAACTAATTTGCTTAAATTCACATTCGGCACTATACACACATAACCACACTAGCCGATTGCCAATTATCATCTAATTTACACCTTCAACTCAATTCTTTCCTTCCACCCCTTGATTACATAAATTCTAAACCCAATTTCACAAATTAACATAATTTATATACTTTCACTAGATTTCCCAAATTTCCTTACAAGTTGTCGAATGCAACTAAATTCATCTATACCATGTCGAAAATCATAGATATGCCTAAGTCCCATTTTTATTTTCATCAATTAGCTAGTTCCCATGTATACTACCATAATTTATCATCTTTAAACATAAAACACAAAATCTCTCACAATGTGGCCATGACCGAAACATATATACATCAAATACATAGACAAAAATAAATCCATGGGTTGAATAGATATTCACATAACCATTGCAACCATTCAACTATCCATTAAAAATTATCAAAGAAGCTTACCTAATGAAGGAAATCAAAGTGCCGAAAGCTTATGTTCTTCTCCCCCCTTTCTTTGGCATTTTCGGCTAAGAAAACAAAGAAAAGAACTTTGTTGTTTTCACCCCTTTTCTTTATTATTTAATTATCCATATTATGCATAAATTTTCATTAATTTAATCATTAACATAAAAAAATATAAAATATTAACTTAATCATTCGCATGGCCGGCCACTAAGTATAAAATGGCTAATTTGACATACGAGTCCATTTATTTGCAACATTATCTAACTACTCTCTTGAATTTAGCCACACATATAGTAAATTCTTCTCACAAAAGTCCTTTAATTTAGAAACACATTCAATTTGACAAACATTATAGCATTCGAATTTACCCATGCATGATCACATATTTTGGGACATAAAATATTATATTCAAAAATTTCAATGACTCGGCTTAGCAGTCTCGAAATCGCTTCCCTACTAGGGTCAAAATTGGGTTGTCAGATGTTCAAACTTCAAAGCCAAGCAATCCTGTTGCAAGAGATAGACCACCTTGTAACCTCAGCAATGTGAGTGGAAGCTGAGGTACGGTAAAAGATTCATGTAACAGCCCACTTTATACCCGAATCGGAACGAGTGGTTTCGGGACCACTTAACCCAGTCGAATTATTAATTTTATGGCTTCAATATGTTTTACAGTATGATAGTTATATGGTGTGAAAGTTTCGTATAGGAATTTTATTGTTTAAATAGTTAATTCGGTAAAAAGGATTAAATCGCATAAAGCGATAAATTAGAGTTCTATTTCATAAATGACTTATTTGAGTATGGCTTTATAAAATAGAGTCCTTGCATGGTAATTATACCAATTTAGTGTGAGTGGTTGGTGGTGGACAATTATGTCCATATTTTATAAGGTTTTATAATAATTTTACAAAGTGTAAAATAGTCATTTAGTTATTAAATGTTTTATAATAAAACAAAATATAGAAATAGCTTTAATTTCTTTTCTCTCTTCACTGATTCTCATAAACAAAATAAAGGTTTTTATGCTTTCAAATATTCGGCTACTTCAAGCTTCAAATTGAGATAAAGACGATCGAATCCCGGAACTTGATCAGGGAAAACGGAAAATAGACGAGTAGATATAGGATTACGAGGTAAGTTCGTCTAACGAATTTAATGTATATATATATGTTCATACGTATTGTTATTTGAAAATATGAAATGCTAGATGATTAAATAGCCTAATTGAAACGCCCTAATTTTTGGGTTTTTCTTAGATTGATCCTTATCTGATAAAATGTTTAAATGTTAGTATTTGGGTGTGTAATGCATGTTTGGGGTGTGTTAATGGGCCTATGGAAGGCCCATGTGTTGGTTAGAAGCTCGGTAAAATTTTGTATTTTTGACTTAGAAGATAGGGGACCATTGAAAGTAAGGGTCTTAAGAAATTGTGTGCGAAATAAGACACAAATGGATCAGTGGTAAAGTGGCAAGGGAGATGCCACTAGGCTCCTTAAAAGGTGGCGCCTAAATGAGCTTAGAGGTCAAGGGTTCAAGCGCCAGAGGTGGCAAGGGTAAGTGTTTTATTTTTGAGCTTGAGCAGGTAAGAGTTTGAAGCAGAATTGAACTCTACTTGGGAGAATTTGAATCGGTCAAGGAGCAAGTCGTGGAGGAGGTTGAGGAGCAAATCATGGAACTTCGAATTTTGAAAGGAGGTAGCCGATTTTGGGACTTTGCAAGTGCAATTCGGCTAGGGGGATTAGTGCTCGCATATTCAGCAATTAGGCTCTAGTGGGGGCCAAATTCTCTTTAGTTCTCTGAGAGTTTTGTGTCGATTTCCCTTAAGTTTAGTATTCTTTCTTCTCTAGCCGTTCCACTCTCCCTTGTCTCTCCTCTCTAAACCTGTCGACACCTACAAGAGAAAGAAGCCGAACTCATTGTGGCCGAATATTCCTTTTTGCTAAACTGATTACCCTCTTCTCCTACAAAGCCTTCAATTAGCCGAACCCCTATCCCTTCATCCCTTCTACCTGCCGAATCACTCTCCTTCCTCTCTCTTCTTCTTTCACTTCATAAAACCCTTTTGTTCCGTACTAAACCGAATATCCTGAGGGTCAGAACTTCATCTCTTCTCTTTGGAGCCGAAAACCTTCATTAGGGGCCGAATCTCAACCCAACTCTTTTATCTTGCGGGTTCGTAGAAGGAGTAGTTGTGAATCAAGATTACATTCGTATCTAAGATCTTTCTTGGGTCGATATCATAGTGGTAAGTACCCTTTTTCGTTAATCATTCATATTTAGGGCATGAAAAGTTGAAACCCCTTATCGGGAGGCTAACGTTAATGACTAAGGGCTTGTTGGTCGTTTTCTTTTGGTTTGATTATGTTAGTGCGATCAAGAGGTTGTGCAACTAAGGACTTGGAAGGATAAACGCGATTGGACTTCGGGATTTAGTCCACAATCGACAAAAAGGGGTAAGATTTCGATGCTTAGGCCACGTAGGCCGATTATGGTAAGGGTTTATGGCTATTTGGTTATAGATTATTAGACTAAAAATTATCGTTCGATTGTAGGCTCTTCGTACGTGGATTCCGTCATTGTTTCATCCATTAACAGGTGTGTAACGTATCTCCATCATAGACTAGGATGGCTAAAGGCCGTAATAATCGAAAACTGTGCTAAAGTGACCGATCGAAAGTGACCGAAAACCAGTCTTGGAGGGATCTAAGAGTAGCCGAATACTCTATTGTGGTCACATTGGAAATTGACGGTGGCAAAATTGCAGAAGGTGCAATTTCGAGCGTTTTGGTAAGTTGGGCTGCGATGGGCCAAGATGGGCCCAATGGGCTTCTGAGCTGAAATTGAAAAATGATAGTTAAAGACCTTCTGGTAACTTGAATAGTAAAAACATGGTTAAGTTGGTAAACCAAACCTAAAAATTAGGTTTAACGGGCTCGAGACGACATTGGACATAGTAAGGCCCATTAGGGGTTTTAGGCTAAAAAGGTCAAAACTGGAAATTTGGCTTAAATGGACTTTCGTGGTTATATGAGGACTGATAATTTATTGAGCTTGCATAAAAACGCTAAAAATATGATAAAGGACTAAAATACCCCTGAAACTAGAAAAATTACCAAAATACCCCTAGGTGTGAAAAGACTATTATACCCCTAGGGTCAAGTCTGTATGAAATGTATAATTTTATGTATATGCATGAGTAATCTTTATTATGAATATATCTGATGCATGAGATGCTATATGTTGCATGCTAGTATGATTACATCTGTTACATAGGGTATGGGTTTATGACGGAGGAAGCGTTCTGGCAGCCTCGCTGCAATCTGGTGACTTTGTCACATTATTATCTGGCAGCCTTGCTGCAATCTGGTGACTTTGTCACATTATTATCTGGCAGCCTCGCTGCAATTCTGGTGGCCTCGCTACAATATCTGTATCTGGTGACCTCGTCACAATATCTGGCAGCCTCGCTGCAAATATCTGTGGTGTGTAGCGGTTGGGTGGATTGAGTAGTCTTCCCACATGGTGTAAGGCTGGTACGGGGGTGTTATGGATGGATTTGGGTTGGGTTCTGTTTGCATATTATATCTGATCTGTATCTGTTATGGGCCTATGGCCTTAGCCTGATTTCTGTAATGGGCCAAAGCCCAATTAATCTGATTCTGAGGCTTGATCTGTTTTGGCCTATGGTTGAGATTATGTTATACACTGAGTTGTCAAACTCACCCCTTATTTCATCTCTGCAGGTAACCCTCAACCATAGTGGGCTTGGAGTTGGGAGAGATTCGGAGTGGCCACAACATTTGCAAGTTCGGGTTTTCATATTATTTTTAGTAATTTTATTTTGCTATTATTTTGGGTTTTAATTGTAATAAGGCCGCTGTTTAAATTTTCTTTATGGGTTTTATTTTCTTGGATGGTTTAAATCGTATTTGGTTGAAACTGCTAGTATAGGCTGCGTGGGTTTTCAAATTCTTAAGAATGTTTTCACAACTCAACAAGTTTTAAAAATTCAGAAACTTAAAAAGAGTAACAAACTGACTTTTTCACAAGCTTACTACTTTACTGAAAAGTCACACTTAAATCACACAAAAGGCCGTAGACTTAGTTTTAGGTTCATGTGACACACCAGATCTAGTCATAACGTCTAGACCGGGTTTGGGGTGTTACATTTAGTGGTATCAGAGCCAAGTTGCAACAACTCGGCTGTGGATCGGGTCTAAAAATAGGAGTTTTCAAACAATCAAAACAAAGATTTTTGAAAAATCATGTCTTTTACATTGTTTTCAAAATTAATTGGAACTTGTTTTGATGAACTTCTTTCGTATATAAATGATTTATTTTCAAAGAATAAATCAAGTTTTCCTGTGTAATCCTTCTAAAGAGTGGCACATCGAATCTCCGGCCCAAGCCTGTAAGTTTTCTAAACTTTTCTGGTTAATTCTAAATTTCTGATTATATGCCTGACTAAGACCCTATTATGGTGCTTTAGCTAGGATATTACTGAAACTATAGAGACTCTGATAGGTGGACTGAGACTGTAGCTAGGTTACCGCGGAAGAAGATAACCTCTGAAATGTTACTTATTCATAAGACATCGGTAATAAACACTAAAATATTAATCTGACTCATAAAATTTCTAAAACAGAAAGTGCGAATGAGTACACGAGCAGCTCGTGGTAGGGGCCGTGGACGTGGCCGAGGTGGTGCACGAGCTGAGACTTCATCTTCGGGTCATGCGCCAGCAGCTGATATACCGATACCACCGGCAACAGAGGTGGAGTCCCATGATCGAGGTATTAGGGACGACGCTCTATCACAAACGATGCTTCGAGTTTTGGAAAGGGTTGCTGGGGCGAGTACTGGTAATGGATTTCGGGGATCCATTTCTAAGCGACTCCGAGCTAATGGGGTAGAAATCTTTAGGGGCGTGTCTGGTGTAGCCCTGAATGTGGCCGAGTATTGGTTGGAGGCCACAGAGCGGATTATGGATGATCTGGATTGCTCTATGGAGCAAAAGCTGAAAGGAGCCGTGTCATTACTGAGAGATAAAGCTTATCAGTGGTGGCTTACGGTGAGAGATGGAACTTCAGATGGTGAGGTAACTTGGGAGCTGTTTAAGAAAGCCTTTAAAGGAAAATATGTTGGGGCTAGCTATGTGGATGCCCGCAGGAAAGAATTCTTAAATTTGGTTCAGGGAAGTAGGACAGTATCTGAGTACGAGGCTGAATTTCTGAGGCTGAGCCGATATGCTTCTGGGATAGTTGCTACTGATTATGAGTGTAGCGTGCGTTTCGAGGATGGTCTGAGAGATGAACTAAGGGTACTGACTGCTCTGCAGAGAGAGCGTAAATTTACTGTTTTGGTTGAGAAAGCTAAGATAGCTGAGGAAGTAAAGCGTACCGAGAGACAGAATTGCGAGAAGGATAGAAACCGCTTCCGGAGGGATTCTGGACCATCAGGTGAGGCTAATAGGAATGTTAAGAGAGCAAGAGTAGCAGAACCAGTGCGAGCGGTGCCAATGAATGCTGTCAGACCGCAGGGTTGTAGGAGTTGTGGTAAGATACATATGGGCGAGTGCCGAAAATGTTCTGGAGCCTATTTTCGATGTGGGTCGATGGAGCATAGGATTAAGGACTGTCCCGAAGAACCAGATCAAGGACAAGTTATGGCTCAAAGGGTTGTCCAACCAGTGAGGGGTGGACCACTAGCTCCGAGGGGTCGTGGACAAGGTAGAGGCGGAAATGGTAATGGTCGTGGACGAGGAGCAGCTGGCAGGGGTGCTGGTTTCGCTGAGGCTCGTCAGCCAGCGCTAGTTTATGCAGCTCGTCCCAGAAAGGAGGGTGATGCTCCTGACGTCATAACCGGTACGTTTTTGATTTCTAGTATGCCATACACCGCATTGATAGATGTTGGATCTACCCATTCTTATGTTGCATGTGCCATGTCTGGGTCGCTGGGAGTGCATTCTGAGGAGACAGTGAGTGGGGTAACTGTACTAAGTCCTTTGGGTCACTCGGTTAGGGTAGACAAATTGTATAAGGACGTGCCTATAGAAACTCAAGGAAAAATCTTTTTTGGAGACTTGATGGAGCTACCTTTCGGAGAATTTGATCTTATCTTGGGAATGGATTGGCTTGTAAAGCATAGGGCTACTTTGGATTGTGCTGCAAAACGGATAAGGCTAAAGACTGCAAAGGATGAGGAAGTTATGGTGATAGGTGAACGTAGAGATTATTTGTCCAATGTGGTGTCAGCATTAAGAGCCGAGAAGTGGATTCGGAAAGGATGTGAGGCTTATTTGGCATTCATAAGTCAAGCAGAAACTGAGGAACTAACTGTGGATCAAGTTAGAACCGTTAAGGATTTCCAAGATGTTTTTCCAGAAGAGCTTCCAGGGCTACCCCCGAATCGAGAGGTTGAGTTTGGGATCGACTTGTTGCCTGGTACAGCACCAGTGTCTATTGCACAGTATAGGATGGCACCAAAGGAGTTGGTGGAGTTGAAAGCACAGATTCAAGAACTGTTGGATAGAGGCTTCATTAGGCCAAGTGTGTTTCCGTGGGGGGCACCAGTGCTGTTCGTAAAGAAGAAAGATGGGTCAATGCGAATGTGCATTGATTATCGGCAGTTGAATAAACTGACGATTAAGAATAAGTACCCATTGCCAAGAATCGATGATCTGTTCGACCAGCATAGAGGAGCTTCAGTATTTTCCAAGATTGACCTTCGATCTGGGTACCATCAATTAAGGGTGAAAGAGGTGGATATATACAAGACAGCATTCAGAACTCGCTATGGTCACTATGAATTCTTGGTTATGCCATTTGGGTTGACCAATGCACCTACAGCATTTATGGACCTGATGAATTGAGTGTTTCAGCCATACTTGGATCGATTCGTGGTCGTCTTTATCGATGATATTCTGGTTTACTCTGAATCTGAGGAGAAACATGATGAGCATCTCCGTATCGTGCTACAAGTGTTAAGGGAAAAGGAGCTTTATGCGAAATTCAGTAAGTGTGAGTTCTGGTTGAGGGAGGTAACTTTCTTGGGTCATGTTGTATCTGCTCAGGGGATAAAGGTAGACCCTCGAAAGATTAAAGCAATTCTGGAGTGGAAACCACCGAGGTCAGTGGCAGAAATTTGAAGTTTTCTGGGTTTAGCTGGATACTATAGAAGGTTTGTAGAAGGATTTTCTGTGATGGCAGCGCCATTGACAAAACTCGTAAGGAAAGGAGTACCATTTATTTGGACTGAGCAGCAGCAAGAAGCTTTTGAGAAACTAAAGAAGGTTCTGACCGAGGCACCTGTACTGATTCAACCAGAGTCTAGAAAAGACTTTACCGTGTACAGTGATGCATCACATGTTGGGTTGGGCTGTGTGTTGATGCAAGAGGGTAAAGTGGTTGCTTATGCATCGCGACAGCTTAAACCTCATGAAGTGAACTATCCTACCCATGATCTGGAGTTGGCAGCAGTAATCTTTGCACTTAAGATCTGGCGACATTATCTGTATGGAGAAAGGTGTATTATATACACAGACCATAAGAGTCTTAAGTACTTGTTGACTCAGAAGGAGCTGAATCTTAGGCAACGAAGATGGATCGAGTTGCTTAAGGATTATGATTGTGCGATTGAGTATCATCCAGGTAAAGCTAATGTGGTGGCTGATGCCCTAAGTCGTAGAACTGTATCTGATCTGCGAGCGATGTTTGCACGTTTGAGTCTGTATGATGACGGGAGCCTATTAGCAGAGTTGCAAGTAAGACCGACCTGGGTGGATGAGATTAAGGAAAAGCAGTCAAAGGATGAGTCTCTGGTCTCTCGATTTCAGCAGGTTAAGGATGGAAGTACTTCTGAGTTTGGACTTAACAGTGAAGGAGTTCTATGCTTCCGCGGTATAGTCTATATTCCTGAGGATTTAAAATTGAGGCAAGCAATTCTGAATGAAGCTCATAAAGGGTTGTGTACTATGCATCTGGGAGGTAATAAGATGTATCGTGACTTAAAGGAGTTGTATTGGTGGCCTGGACTGAAGCGAGAGGTAACAGAATTTGTGGGGAAATGTCTGACTTTTCAGCAAGTGAAAGTTGAACATCAGTTACCTTCTGGACTTCTCCAACCAGTGAAGGTACCACTTTGGAAATGGGAGAGGGTGGCTATGGATTTTGTAAGTGGATTGCCCTTGACTCCGTCAAAGAAGGACTCGATTTGGGTGATCGTGGATAGGTTGACTAAATCTGCTCATTTCATCCCTATACGTACTGATTATTCGCTTCAGAAGTTAGCCAAATTGTATATGGCAGAGATTGTGCAACTGCATGGGGTGCCAGTGTCTATCATTTCTGATCGAGATCCTAGATTCACATCTCGGTTCTGGCAAAAGTTACATGAGGCATTGGGAACGCGACTGAATTTTAGCACAGCCTTCCATCCTCAGACTGATGGTCAGTCAGAAAGGGTTATTCAGATTCTGGAAGATATGTTGAGGGGATGTGTTATCAATTTTTGAGGCAGTTGGGAGGATTATTTACCGTTGGCAGAGTTTGTGTATAATAACAGTTATCAGGCTAGTATCCGTATGGCACCTTATGAGGCACTGTATGGGCGTAGGTGTCGTTCACCTAGTTGTTAGACTGAGTTGAGCCAGCGGCAAGTTCTTGGACCTGAGTTGGTGGCAGAGACTGAAGAGAAGGTCAAAGTAATAAGGGATCGATTAAAAGAGGCATCTGATCGGCAGAAGTCTTACGCAGATTTGAAGCGTAAGGAGATTGAGTATTCAGTGGGCGACATGGTTTTTCTGAAGGTTTCGCCTTGGAAGAAGATACTAAGATTTGGTAAGAAAGGCAAGCTAAGTCCGCGGTTTATTGGGCCTTATCGAGTGCTTAAGCGAGTAGGACTGGTAGCGTATCAGTTGGAATTACCTCCAGAGTTAAATAGAATCCATGATGTGTTTCACGTATCCATGTTAAGACGATATCGTTCTGACCCTACCCATATTCTACTAGTTGCAGAAGTGGAATTACAGCCTGATTTGACTTTCGAGGAAGAGCCTGTGCAGATCCTTGACCGAGACGTAAAGGTTCTATGAAGAAAATCAGTCCCATTGGTAAGGGTACTTTGGCGTAATCATGGCAGAGAGGAAGCTACTTGGGAACCAGAGGAGGCAATGCGTCAGCAATATCCTCATTTGTTTGGATAAGGTAAATTTCGAGGACTAAATTTCTTTAAGGAGGGTAGAGTTGTAACGCCCTAATTTTTAGGTTTTTCTTAGATTGATCCTTATCTGATAAAATGTTTAAATGTTAGTATTTGGGTGTGTAATGCATGTTTGGGGTGTGTTAATGGGCCTATGGAAGGCCCATGTGTTGGTTAGAAGCTCGGCAAAATTTTGTATTTTTGAGTTAGAAGATAGGGGACCATTGAAAGTAAGGGTCTTAAGAAATTGTGCGCGAAATAAGACACAAATGGATCAGTGGTAAAGTGGCAAGGGAGACGCCACTAGGCTCCTTAAAAGGTGGCGCCTAAATGAGCTTATAGGTCAAGGGTTCAAGCGCCAGAGGTGGCAAAGGTAAGTGTTTTATTTTTGAGCTTGAGCAGGTAAGAGTTTGAAGCAGAATTGAACTCTGCTTGAGAGAATTTGAATCGGTCAAGGAGCAAGTCGTGGAGGAGGTTGAGGAGCAAATCAAGGAACTTCAAATTTTGAAAGGAGGTAGCCAATTTTGGGACTTTGCAAGTGCAATTCGGCTAGGGGGATTAGTGCTTGCATATTCGGCAATTAGGCTCTAGTGGGGGCCGAATTCTCTTTAGTTCTCTGAGAGTTTTGTGTCGATTTCCCTTAAGTTTAGTATTCTTTCTTCTCTAACGATCCACTCTCCCTTGTCTCTCCTCTCAAAACCTGTCGACACCTACAAGAGAAAGAAGCCGAACTCATTGTGGCCGAATATTCCTTTTTGCTAAACCGATTACCCTCTTCTCCTACAAAGCCTTCAATTAGCCGAACCCCTATCCCTTCATCCCTTCTACCTGCCGAATCACTCTCCTTCCTCTCTCTTCTTCTTTCACTTCATAAAACCCTTTTGTTCCGCACTAAACCGAATATCCTGAGGTTCAGAACTTCATCTTTTCTCTTTGGAGCCGAAAACCTTCATTAGGGGTCGAATCTCAACCCAACTCTTTTATCTTGCGGGTTCGTAGAAGGAGTAGTTGTGAATCAAGATTACACTCGTATCTAAGATCTTTCTTGGGTCGATATCATAGTGTAAGTACCCTTTTTCGTTAATCATTCATATTTAGGGCATGAAAAGTTGAAACCCCTTATCGGGAGGCTAACGTTAATGACTAAGGGCTTGTTGGTCGTTTTCTTTTGGTTTGATTATGTTAGTGCGATCAAGAGGTTGTGCAACTAAGGACTTGGAAGGCTAAACGCGATTGGACTTCGGGATTTAGTCCACAATCGACAAAAAGGGGTAAGATTTCGATGCTTAGGCCACGTAGGCCGATTATGGTAAGGGTTTATGGCTATTTGGTTATAGATTATTAGACTAAAAATTATCGTTCGATTGTAGGCTCTTCGTACGTGGATTCCGTCATTGTTTCATCCATTAACAGGTGTGTAACGTATCTCCATCATAGACTAGGATGGCTAAAGGCCGTAATAACCGAAAACTGTGCTAAAGTGACCGATCGAAAGTGACCGAAAACCAGTCTTGGAGGGATCTAAGAGTAGCCGAATACTCTATTGTGGTCACATTGGAAATTGACGGTGGCAAAATTGCAGAAGGTGCAATTTCGAGCGTTTTGGTAAGTTGGGCTGCGATGGGCCAAGATGGGCCCAATGGGCTTCTGAGCTGAAATTGAAAAATGATAGTTAAAGACCTTCTGGTAACTTGAATAGTAAAAACATGGTTAAGTTGGTAAACCAAACCTAAAAATTAGGTTTAACGGGCTCGAGACGACATTGGACATAGTAAGGCCCATTAGGGGTTTTAGGCTAAAAAGGTCAAAATTGGAAATTTGGCTTAAATGGACTTCCGTGGTTATATGAGGACTGATAATTTATTGAGCTTGCATAAAAACGCTAAAAATATGATAAAGGACTAAAATACCCCTGAAACTAGAAAAATTACCAAAATACACCTAGGTGTGAAAAGACTATTATACCCCTAGGGTCAAGTCTGTATGAAATGTATAATTTTATGTATATGCATGAGTAATCTTTATTATGAATATATCTGATGCATGAGATGCTATATGTTGCATGCTAGTATGATTACATCTGTTACATGGGGTATGGGTTTATGACGGAGGAAGCGTTCTGGCAGCCTCGCTGCAATCTGGTGACTTTGTCACATTATTATCTGGCAGCCTTGCTGCAATCTGGTGACTTTGTCACATTATTATCTGGCAGCCTCGCTGCAATTCTGGTGGCCTCGCTACAATATCTGTATCTGGTGACCTCGTCACAATATCTGGCAGCCTCGCTGCAAATATCTGTGGTGTGTAGCGGTTGGGTGGATTGAGTAGTCTTCCCACATGGTGTAAGGCTGGTACGGGGGTGTTATGGATGGATTTGGGTTGGGTTCTGTTTGCATATTATATCTGATCTGTATCTGTTATGGGCCTATGGCCTTAGCCTGATTTCTGTAATGGGCCAAAGCCCAATTAATCTGATTCTGAGGCTTGATCTGTTTTGGCCTATGGTTGAGATTATGTTATACACTGAGTTGTCAAACTCACCCCTTATTTCATCTCTGCAGGTAACCCTCAACCATAGTGGGCTTGGAGTTGGGAGAGATTCGGAGTGGCCACAACATTTGCAAGTTCGGGTTTTCATATTATTTTTAGTAATTTTATTTTGCTATTATTTTGGGTTTTAATTGTAATAAGGCCGCTGTTTAAATTTTCTTTATGGGTTTTATTTTCTTGGATGGTTTAAATCGTATTTGGTTGAAACTGCTAGTATAGGCTGCGTGGGTTTTCAAATTCTTAAGAATGTTTTCACAACTCAACAAGTTTTAAAAATTTGGAAACTTAAAAAGAGTAACAAACTGACTTTTTCACAAGCTTACTACTTTACTGAAAAATCACACTTAAATCACACAAAAGGCCGTAGACTTAGTTTTAGGTTCATGTGACACACCAGATCTAGTCATAACGTCTAGACCGGGTTTGGGGTGTTACATTTAGTGGTATCAGAGCCAAGTTGCAACAACTCGGCTGTGGATCGGGTCTAAAAATAGGAGTTTTCAAACAATCAAAATAAAGATTTTTGAAAAATCATGTCTTTTACATTGTTTTCAAAATTAATTGGAACTTGTTTTGATGAACTTCTTTCGTATATAAATGATTTATTTTCAAAGAATAAATCAAGTTTTCCTGTGTAATCCTTCTAAAGAGTGGCACATCGAATCTCCGGCCCAAGCCTGTAAGTTTTCTAAACTTTTCTGGTTAATTCTAAATTTCTGATTATATGCCTGACTAAGACCCTATTATGGTGCTTTAGCTAGGATATTACTGAAACTATAGAGACTCTGATAGGTGGACTGAGACTGTAGCTAGGTTACCGCGGAAGAAGATAACCTCTGAAATGTTACTTATTCATAAGACATCGGTAATAAACACTAAAATATTAATCTGACTCATAAAATTTCTAAAACAGAAAGTGCGAATGAGTACACGAGCAGCTCGTGGTAGGGGCCGTGGACGTGGCCGAGGTGGTGCACGAGCTGAGACTTCATCTTCGGGTCATGCGCCAGCAGCTGATATACCGATACCACCGGCAACAGAGGTGGAGTCCCATGATCGAGGTATTGGGGACGACGCTCTATCACAAACGATGCTTCGAGTTTTGGAAAGGGTTGCTGGGGCAAGTACTGGTAATGGATTTCGGGGATCCATTTCTAAGCGACTCTGAGCTAATGGGGTAGAAATCTTTAGGGGCGTGTCTGGTGTAGCCCTGAATGTGGCCGAGTATTGGTTGGAGGCCACAGAGCGGATTATGGATGATCTGGATTGCTCTATGGAGCAAAAGCTGAAAGGAGCCGTGTCATTGCTGAGAGATAAAGCTTATCAGTGGTGGCTTACGGTGAGAGATGGAACTTCAGATGGTGAGGTAACTTGGGAGCTGTTTAAGAAAGCCTTTAAAGGAAAATATGTTGGGGCTAGCTATGTGGATGCCCGCAGGAAAGAATTCTTGAATTTGGTTCAGGGAAGTAGGACAGTATCTGAGTACGAGGCTGAATTTCTGAGGCTGAGCCGATATGCTTCTGGGATAGTTGCTACTGACTATGAGTGTAGCGTGCGTTTCGAGGATGGTCTGAGAGATGAACTAAGGGTACTGATTGCTCTGCAGAGAGAGCGTAAATTTACTGTTTTGGTTGAGAAAGCTAAGATAGCTGAGGAAGTAAAGCGTACCGAGAGACAGAATTGCGAGAAGGATAGAAACCGCTTCCGGAGGGATTCTGGACCATCAGGTGAGGCTAATAGGAATGTTAAGAGAGCAAGAGTAGCAGAACCAGTGCGAGCGGTGCCAATGAATGCTGTCAGACCGCAGGGTTGTAGGAGTTGTGGTAAGATACATATGGGCGAGTGCCGGAAATGTTCTGGAGCCTATTTTCGATGTGGGTCGATGGAGCATAGGATTAAGGACTGTCCCGAAGAACCGGATCAAGGACAAGTTATGGCTCAAAGGGTTGTCCAACCAGTGAGGGGTGGACCACTAGCTCCGAGGGGTCGTGGACAAGGTAGAGGCGGAAATGGTAATGGTCGTGGACGAGGAGCAGCTGGCAGGGGTGCTGGTTTCGCTGAGGCTCGTCAGCCAGCGCTAGTTTATGCAGCTCGTCGCAGAAAGGAGGGTGATGCTCCTGACGTCATAACCGGTACGTTTTTAATTTCTAGTATACCATACACCGCATTGATAGATGTTGGATCTACCAATTCTTATGTTGCATGTGCCATGTCTGGGTCGCTGGGAGTGCATTCTGAGGAGACAGTGAGTGGGGTAACTGTACTAAGTCCTTTGGGTCACTCGGTTAGGGTAGACAAACTGTATAGAGACGTGCCTCTAGAAACTCAAGGAAAAATCTTTTTTGGAGACTTGATGGAGCTACCTTTCGGAGAATTTGATCTTATCTTGGGAATGGATTGGCTTGTAAAGCATAGGGCTACTTTGGATTGTGCTGCAAAATGGATAAGGCTAAAGACTGCAAAGGATGAGGAAGTTATGGTGATAGGTGAACGTAGAGATTATTTTTCCAATGTGGTGTTAGCATTAAGAGCCGAGAAGTGGATTCGGAAAGGATGTGAGGCTTATTTGGCATTCATAAGTCAAGCAGAAACTGAGGAACTAACTGTGGATCAAGTTAGAACCGTTAAGGATTTCCAAGATGTTTTTCCAGAAGAGCTTCCAGGGCTACCCCCGAATCGAGAGGTTGAGTTTGGGATCGACTTGTTGCCTGGTACGGCACCAGTGTCTATTGCACAGTATAGCATGGCACCAAAGGAGTTGGTGGAGTTGAAAGCGCAGATTCAAGAACTGTTGGATAGAGGCTTCATTAGGCCAAGTGTGTTTCCGTGGGGGGCACCAGTGCTGTTCGTAAAGAAGAAAGATGGGTCAATGCGAATGTGCATTGATTATCGGCAGTTGAATAAACTGACGATTAAGAATAAGTACCCATTGCCAAGAATCGATGATCTGTTCGACCAGCATAGAGGAGCTTCAGTATTTTCCAAGATTGACCTTCGATCTGGGTACCATCAATTAAGGGTGAAAGAGGTGGATATATACACGACAGCATTTAGAACTCGCTATGGTCACTATGAATTCTTGGTTATGCCATTTGGGTTGACCAATGCACCTACAGCATTTATGGACCTGATGAATTGAGTGTTTCAGCCATACTTGGATCGATTCGTGGTCGTCTTTATCGATGATATTCTGGTTTACTCTGAATCTGAGGAGAAACATGATGAGCATCTCCGTATCGTGCTACAAGTGTTAAGGGAAAAGGAGCTTTATGCGAAATTCAGTAAGTGTGAGTTCTGGTTGAGGGAGGTAACTTTCTTGGGTCATGTTGTATCTGCTCAGGGGATAAAGGTAGACCCTCGAAAGATTAAAGCAATTCTGGAGTGGAAACCACCGAGGTCAGTGGCAGAAATTTGAAGTTTTCTGGGTTTAGCTGGATACTATAGAAGGTTTGTAGAAGGATTTTCTGTGATGGCAGCGCCATTGACAAAACTCGTAAGGAAAGGAGTACCATTTATTTGGACTGAGCAGCAGCAAGAAGCTTTTGAGAAACTAAAGAAGGTTCTGACCGAGGCACCTGTACTGATTCAACCAGAGTCTAGAAAAGACTTTACCGTGTACAGTGATGCATCACATGTTGGGTTGGGCTGTGTGTTGATGCAAGAGGGTAAAGTGGTTGCTTATGCATCGCGACAGCTTAAACCTCATGAAGTGAACTATCCTACCCATGATCTGGAGTTGGCAGCAGTAATCTTTGCACTTAAGATCTGGCGACATTATCTGTATGGAGAAAGGTGTATTATATACACAGACCATAAGAGTCTTAAGTACTTATTGACTCAGAAGGAGCTGAATCTTAGGCAACGGAGATGGATCGAGTTGCTTAAGGATTATGATTGTGCGATTGAGTATCATCCAGGTAAAGCTAATGTGGTGGCTGATGCCCTAAGTCGTAGAACTGTATCTGATCTGCGAGCGATGTTTGCACGTTTGAGTCTGTATGATGACGGGAGCCTATTAGCAGAGTTGCAAGTAAGACCGACCTGGGTGGATGAGATTAAGGAAAAGCAGTCAAAGGATGAGTCTCTGGTCTCTCGATTTCAGCAGGTTAAGGATGGAAGTACTTCTGAGTTTGGACTTAACAGTGAAGGAGTTCTATGCTTCCGCGGTATAGTCTATATTCCTGAGGATTTAAAATTGAGGCAAGCAATTCTGAATGAAGCTCATAAAGGGTTGTGTACTATGCATCCGGGAGGTAATAAGATGTATCGTGACTTAAAGGAGTTGTATTGGTGGCCTGGACTGAAGCGAGAGGTAACAGAATTTGTGGGGAAATGTCTGACTTGTCAGCAAGTGAAAGTTGAACATCAGTTACCTTCTGGACTTCTCCAACCAGTGAAGGTACCACTTTGGAAATGGGAGAGGGTGGCTATGGATTTTGTAAGTGGATTGCCCTTGACTCCGTCAAAGAAGGACTCGATTTGGGTGATCGTGGATAGGTTGACTAAATCTGCTCATTTCATCCCTATACGTACTGATTATTCGCTTCAGAAGTTAGCCAAATTGTATATGGCAGAGATTGTGCAACTGCATGGGGTGCCAGTGTCTATCATTTCTGATCGAGATCCTAGATTCACATCTCGGTTCTGGCAAAAGTTACATGAGGCATTGGGAACGCGACTGAATTTTAGCACAGCCTTCCATCCTCAGACTGATGGTCAGTCAGAAAGGGTTATTCAGATTCTGGAAGATATGTTGAGGGGATGTGTTATCAATTTTTGAGGCAGTTGGGAGGATTATTTACCGTTGGCAGAGTTTGTGTATAATAACAGTTATCAGGCTAGTATCCGTATGGCACCTTATGAGGCACTGTATGGGCGTAGGTGTCGTTCACCTAGTTGTTGGACTGAGTTGAGCCAGCGGCAAGTTCTTGGACCTGAGTTGGTGGCAGAGACTGAAGAGAAGGTCAAAGTAATAAGGGATCGATTAAAAGAGGCATCTGATCGGCAGAAGTCTTACGCAGATTTGAAGCGTAAGGAGATTGAGTATTCAGTGGGCGACATGGTTTTTCTGAAGGTTTCGCCTTGGAAGAAGATACTAAGATTTGGTAAGAAAGGCAAGCTAAGTCCGCGGTTTATTGGGCCTTATCGAGTGCTTAAGCGAGTAGGACCGGTAGCGTATCAGTTGGAATTACCTCCAGAGTTAAATAGAATCCATGATGTGTTTCACGTATCCATGTTAAGACGATATCGTTCTGACCCTACCCATATTCTACCAGTTGCAGAAGTGGAATTACAGCCTGATTTGACTTTCGAGGAAGAGCCTGTGCAGATTCTTGACCGAGACGTAAAGGTTCTAAGAAGAAAATCAGTCCCATTGGTAAGGGTACTTTGGCGTAATCATGGCAGAGAGGAAGCTACTTGGGAACCAGAGGAGGCAATGCGTCAGCAATATCCTCATTTGTTTGGATAAGGTAAATTTCGAGGACGAAATTTCTTTAAGGAGGGTAGAGTTGTAACGCCCTAATTTTCAGGTTTTTCTTAGATTGATCCTTATCTGATAAAATGTTTAAATGTTAGTATTTGGGTGTGTAATGCATGTTTGGGGTGTGTTAATGGGCCTATGGAAGGCCCATGTGTTGGTTAGAAGCTCGGCAAAATTTTGTATTTTTGAGTTAGAAGATAGGGGACCATTGAAAGTAAGGGTCTTAAGAAATTGTGCGCGAAATAAGACACAAATGGATCAGTGGTAAAGTGGCAAGGGAGACGCCACTAAGCTCTTTAAAAGGTGGCGCCTAAATGAGCTTATAGGTCAAGGGTTCAAGCGCCAGAGGTGGCAAAGCTAAGTGTTTTATTTTTGAGCTTGAGCAGGTAAGAGTTTGAAGCAGAATTGAACTCTGCTTGAGAGAATTTGAATCGGTCAAGGAGCAAGTCGTGGAGGAGGTTGAGGAGCAAATCAAGGAACTTCGAATTTTGAAAGGAGGTAGCCAATTTTGGGACTTTGCAAGTGCAATTCGGCTAGGGGGATTAGTGCTTGCATATTCGGCAATTAGGCTCTAGTGGGGGCCGAATTCTCTTTAGTTCTCTGAGAGTTTTGTGCCGATTTCCCTTAAGTTTAGTATTCTTTCTTCTCTAACGATCCACTCTCCCTTGTCTCTCCTCTCAAAACCTGTCGACACCTACAAGAGAAAGAAGCCGAACTCATTGTGGCCGAATATTCCTTTTTGCTAAACCGATTACCCTCTTCTCCTACAAAGCCTTCAATTAGCCGAACCCCTATCCCTTCATCCCTTCTACCTGCCAAATCACTCTCCTTCCTCTCTCTTCTTCTATCACTTCATAAAACCCTTTTGTTCCGTACTAAACCGAATATCCTGAGGGTCAGAACTTCATCTTTTCTCTTTGGAGCCGAAAACCTTCATTAGGGGTCGAATCTCAACCCACCTCTTTTATCTTGCGGGTTCGTAGAAGGAGTAGTTGTGAATCAAGATTACACTCGTATCTAAGATCTTTCTTGGGTCGATATCATAGTGTAAGTACCCTTTTTCGTTAATCATTCATATTTAGGGCATGAAAAGTTGAAACCCCTTATCGGGAGGCTAACGTTAATGACTAAGGGCTTGTTGGTCGTTTTCTTTTCGTTTGATTATGTTAGTGCGATCAAGAGGTTGTGCAACTAAGGACTTGGAAGGCTAAACGCGATTGGACTTCGGGATTTAGTCCACAATCGACAAAAAGGGGTAAGATTTCGATGCTTAGGCCACGTAGGCCAATTATGGTAAGGGTTTATGGCTCTTTGGTTATAGATTATTAGACTAAAAATTATCGTTCGATTGTAGGCTCTTCGTACGAGGATTCCGTCGTTGTTTCATCCATTAACAGGTGTGTAACGTATCTCCATCATAGACTAGGATGGCTAAAGGCCGTAATAACCGAAAACTGTGCTAAAGTGACCGATCGAAAGTGACCGAAAACCAGTCTTGGAGGGATCTAAGAGTAGCCGAATACTCTATTGTGGTCACATTGGAATTGACGGTGGCGAAATTGCAGAAGGTGCAATTTGGAGCGTTTTGGTAAGTTGGGCTGCGATGGGCTAAGATAGGCCCAGTGGGCTTTCGAGCCCAAATTGAAAAATGATAGTTAAAGACCTTCTGGTAACTTGAATAGTAAAAACATGGTTAAGTTGGTAAACCAAACCTAAAAATTGGGTTTAACGGGCTCGAGACGACATTGGACATAGTAAGGCCCTTTAGGGGTTTTAGGCTAAAAAGGTCAAAACTGGAAATTTAGCTTAAATGGACTTCCGTGGTTATATGAGAACTGATAATTTATTGAACTTGCATAAAAATGCTAAAAATATGATAAAGGACTAAAATACCCCTGAAACTGGAAAAATTACCAAAATACCCCTAGGTGTGAAAAGACTATTATACCCCTAGGGTCAAGTCTGTATGAAATGTATAATTTTATGTATATGCATGAGTAATCTTTATTATGAATATATTTGATGCATGAGATGCTATATGTTGCATGCTAGTATGATTACATCTGTTGCATGGGGTATGGGTTTATGACGGAGGAAGCGTTCTGGCAGCCTCGCTGCAATCTGGTGACTTTGTCACATTATTATCTGGCAGCCTCGCTGCAATCTGGTGACTTTGTCACATTATTATCTGGCAACCTCGCTGCAATTCTGGTGGCCTCGCCACAATATCTGTATCTGGTGACCTCATCACAATATCTTGCAGCCTCGCTGCAAATTATATCTAGCAGCCTCGCTGCAAATATCTGTGGTGTGTAGCGGTTGGGTGGGTCGAGTAGTCTCCCCACATGGTGTAAGGCTGGTACGGGGGTGTTATGGATGGATTTGGGTTGGGTTCTGTCTGCATATTATATCTGATCTGTATCTGTTGTGGGCCTATGGGCTTAGCCGGATTTCTGTAATGGGCCAAAGCCCAATTAATCTGATTCTGAGGCTTGATCTGTTTTGGCCTATGGTTGAGATTATGTTATACACTGAGTTGTCAAACTCACCCCTTATTTCATCTCTGCAGGTAACCCTCAACCATAGTGGGCTTGGAGCTAGGAGAGATTCGGTGTGGCCACAACATTTGCAAGTTCGGGTTTTCATATTATTTTTAGTAATTTTATTTTGCTATTATTTTGGGTTTTAATTGTAATAAGGCCGCTGTTTAAATTTTCTTTATGGGTTTTATTTTCTTGGATGGTTTAAATCGTATTTGGTTGAAACTGCTAGTATAGGCTGCGCGGGTTTTCAAATTCTTAAGAATGTTTCCACAACTCAACAAGTTTTAAAAATTTGGACAACTTAAAAAGAGTAACAAACTGTTTTTTTCACAAGCTTACTGCTTTACTGAAAAATCACACTTAAATCACATAAAAGGCCGTAGACTTAGTTTTAGGTTCATGTGACAACCAGATCTAGTCATAACGTCTAGACCGGGTTGGGGTGTTACACTAATGGAACAAGTATATATGAAATTGAAATAGAAATGTTAAATTGTTACAAGTGATAAATTGAATACCGAGCCCTATTAGAACTGTAGAAGTCGATAGGATACAAGTGACATGTCACTAGGGCTACAGGGTGGTTCGAGCTCCTGCATTTGTTGCGGACTCACCACGTGCTCATGAGCTACAGGTTTATCCTTCGGGATTACATGTTCAGCCTACGGGCTTACCAATTATCCTTCGGGATTATATGTTTAGCCTCTGGGCTTACCGTACAGGCTCAAAAGAGCATATTGACGCGTTGACAGATTACAGGTTATATGTATATACACTGTGTGTGTATCACCCGAGTATCTTTCGATGTTCTTATAGGTTCAATGGGCAATACCGATACATGTTACAAGAAAAAAAATTATATGGTACATGTGTATAAGAGATATATGTCATATGAATTACATGAATGTTTTGACATATGAAACCTGAACTATATGTTCCTCATAAGTCAAAGATGTATAAGAACTATGATGTTGTATGTGCCTATGGATGTGAATTACATGTTATACTCTTATATGAGATCGATTATGAAGTGATATGAACTAACATGAATGAGATTGTGTAATAGGCTATAAGGTCATGTGATTGAAATAGCCTTACTTATATAGATTACCTTATCGAATCGGTAAGTTTAATTTCATGTTATATGGACTTTCTAAGCTTTAGAAGCTTATTCCGTTTATTTCTTTCACTGTCTTTTAGATTCGGAAGCTAGCTCGGATATCGGACGAGTCAGGGATCGCTATCACACTATCGATACAGCTTCGGTACTTTTGAGTACTTTGCAAACGTTTGGTCATGGCATGTATAGGCTAGTACTTTAGTGAACATGATATATATTTTGGTAAATGATCAAGCTATGAGAGGTGGCTTGGGTCATATTTGTATATAATCAAGTATTTGAGTTGTTCTTTAGCTATATATGTGCTTATGGAAAGATATGTGATTTTGATGAGACTATAAGCTTGCATAGTTGATATGTTTACTATGTTATATGTGCAAGATTTGTGCATTGTTAGTAGGTGAAAGGTAAGGAATGATTATGTATATTTATGTGTGGATGAGTTCATGAATGTGGCTATTTTAGCTATTGAATTGTTATGCCTAGTGCGTGCAAGATTTATGATGATTTTGGTCAATTATATGCTTGAATTGGTTTGTTTTTGGGTGGTAATTTGGCTTAAACCGAGCCTATAATGTGCCACACGGCCAGGGAACACGGGCGTGTGCTTCGACCATGTGTTCCCTGCACCTTGATGTTTTGGTCAGTTTTGGTACACGGCCTAGACACACGGGCGTGTCTGGTAACTTGTAGCCGTGTGAAATTTGGCAGTATAGTCACATGGTCTGCTCTGTTTTGTACACGGGCGTGTCCAGTAGCCATGTGATATTTGACAGTTTTGACCACGGGGTAAGGGCACGGGCGTGCCTAGGCCATGGGCGACACACGGCCTAACCCCATAGGCGTGTTGGACAGCCGTGTGGGGTAAGCCAGATTCGACCACGGGCTGAAAGGTTTGGGCGTATCTGGAGGGACACGGCCGTGTGAGAAGAACACGAGCAGGGAGCACGGCCGTGTGTCCCTAACTTAGAAATTTCGCAAATTTTCCCTATCTTTTAGCATGTTTCCAATTAGATTTCCAATAGTTATATGCATCATTTTATAATCAATTGAAGCATGCTCTGATGATTGATGATACGTGTTGGATCTTGATTAAAAAGTTTAAAATTTTACTGCTCCGATATATGTTACAAGTCCGGTAATGCCCCTTACCTATTTCGGCGACGGTTACGGGATAGGGGTGTTACAATTCAACTGTTAAATTTGAAGCACGAGCACTAGCCAGAACATATGCTATTCGTGCACGTGAAGATACCTTTGCACTCGATGTTATTTCTGGTATTTTTTCTCCATTTGATACTAATATAATTACTTTAATTGATCCTGGTTCAACACATTCATACATTTGTACGAAATTAGTGTTTAGTAAAAATTTACCTATCGAGTCCACTGAATTTGTAGTTAAAGTATCGAACCTCCTAGGCTTGTATGTGATGGTGGATAAAATTTGCATGATTTGTCTTTTAATGATATGGGGTTTCTGTTTCTCGGCTGATTTGATGTTATTGCCATTTGATGAATTTGATGTAATTCTGGGTATGGACCGGTTAACTTAACATGATACTCTGTATTGAATCTGATAAAATAGATGGGTTGTTTGATGTAATATCAACCATGTCAGCATAGAAATACATCAGAAAAGGGTATGATGCTTATCTTGCTTATGTTTTGGACACTAAAGTATCTGAATCGAAGATTAAATTAGTGCCAGTGGTATGTGAGTATCCTGATTTATTTTCAAAAGAATTACCTGGATTACCGCCGGACAAAGAAGTGGAATTTTTAATAGATCTTGTTCCAAGAACAAAACTGATATCTATAGCACCGTACAAAATGGCTCCAACAGAATTAAAAGAGTTGAAAGCATAGTGGCAAGAACTGACTGATGTTATGCTCAACTTAGTTCTTCACCTTGGGGTGCACCGATTCTGTTTGTTAAGAAAAATGATGGATCCCTGATGTTATGTTGTGATTATGGACAACTCAACAAATTTACAATTAAGAATAAGTATCCATTACCTCGCATTGATGATTTTTTTACCAGTTGACAGGTGCCACAATATTTTCAAAGGTTGATCTCTATTCTAGTTACTATTAGTTACAAGCAAAAGACTCAAATGTACCAAAAACAACCTTTAGAACTAGGTACGAACATTATGAATTTCTTGTAATGCCATTTGGCTTAACAAATGCATCTGTGGTATTTATGGACTTAATGAATAGAATTTTTAGACAGTATCTGGATAGATTTGTTGTTGTATTTATTGACGATATTCTGGTATATTCCTAAGATGAAAATGAACATGCTGATATTTAAGAATTGTTCAGTGAACTCTGCGTGAGAAACAATTGTATGCTAAATTTAGTTAATGTGAATTTTGGCTTCGGGAAGTTGGTTTTCTAGGACATATAGTATCTGCTGAAGGTATCAGGGTGGATTCGAATAAAATTTCAACTATTTTTAACTGCAAACCATTGAAAAATGTCTGGGGTTAGAAGTTTTTTGGTATTAGCTAGCTACTATCGGAGATTTTTAGAAAGGTTTTCAATGATAGCTTCTCCGATGACACGATTGTGGCAGAAATATGTGAAATTTGAATGGACTGATAAATGTCAGCAGAGTTTTGACAGGGTGAAAGCCTTGTTGACTGAAGCACTAGTTCTAATTCAGCTTGAATCAGGTAAGGATTTTTAATTTACAGTGATGCTTCATTAAATGGTTTAGGCTGTGTCTTGATGTAAGAAGGTAAAGTAATAGCCTATGCTTCTAGACAGCTTAAGCCACATGAAAAGAATTACCCGATACATGATCTTGAATTAGCTACTATTATATTTGCTTTGAAAATTTGGCGACACTACTTGCTTGGTTAAAATGTCACTTATTCACCGATTGTAAAAGCTTAAAGGATTTGATGTTGCAAAAGGATTTGAATTTGAGACAATGGAGGTGGCTTGAATTGCTGAAAGATTATAATTTGGTTATCGATTATCTTCTGGGAAACGGAAAGGTAGTAGCAGATGCTCTAAGTAGAAAGTCTCTGTTTGCTTCACAAGCAATGAATACTTGATTGTCATTGTCTGATGATGGTTCAATTTTAGCTGAGCTAAAAGCTAAACTAATGTTTTTGCAGCAAATTTGTGAAGCTTAGAAAAATGATGATAAGTTACAGGATAAGCAAATACAATGTGAGTTAACTACCGATTCAGAAATTTATATTGGACTTGATGTAATTCTGAAACAGAGTTTGTGTTCCAAAGAAATCAAAGCTTGTACAGAAAATTTTACATGAAACTCACAGTAGTACTATGTCTTTGCATCTGGGTAGTAATAAAATGTATAATGATTTGAAAAAGATGTACTGGTGGTTTGGAATGAAGTTTGATATTTCTGAATTTGTATCTAGATGTTTGATATGTCAGCAAGTTAAAGCTGAACATTAGGTACCATAGGGACTATTACAACCAATTATGATACCAGAATTGTAACACCTCTGACCCTTACCCGTCGACGGAGGGTTAAGAGGCATTACGGAACAAACACGTAATAGGCCAAAAATAATTTGCATAAAGTTTCAAGCATTCCTAATCCGAATACATTGCCTATAAATATATATACCATTTATAAATTGAACTAGTAATTTACTTTAACCGATACTTATCATACATATAACAAAAGTTACATACAAGTTAACCAAAGCCTTATCTTAGTGCCTAGCCGAATATGCAAGTTCATTTATAACCTCCTAAAGATTACCAAGACTTGAGTCATGTTATGAATTTGTATAGCATGCTTTAAAGAATTTCACCATCATCTTTAACACCAAATCAATTGATCATAGCCGTTTATAGTCAATTAACCTTTCAAGCAATCACACTTAAACATTTACAAAATTAATACTAAATGTCATCTCAATTTCATACTATTAACATTTAGTTTCAATTATCCATCTAGATAGATATAGCATACACAACATTAATAACCAAAAGCATAATTCTTTCATAAACATTCATACTCAACCATAACATGCATCATTTATGAACATTTATAAGGTAATTTGATAAGCCATTTTCGCATGGCTATTCATATTTACAATTCAAAAAGAATTCAAAGTTCAAAACAAGGGTTTTTAGCCTACACGTGCCATCGTTTTAAAAAAGGAAAAATAAACCTTTGAAGGTACCAAAATCTATCGACGATAGTGTGAGTGACATGGACTTGAATCCCTCGAACCGTAGCTTCAAAAGAAATCTATAAAACAGAAGGAAACATAACAACAGAGTAAGCTTCCTAAGCTTAGTAAGCTTTGAGTAATTTATACAAATTATATCTTATAGTATCAAAAATATTCAATAACGTAAAACTCAATTTCTAAAGGCATATTCACTTGGCCGAATATACATTCATACTGAATGAAATTTCAGCAATTTCTTTCAATTTATTTGTCACCCATCTAATATAACAAAATTCCATTCATTCATATAAGCATCATTCAAGGCCGAATTTGTATATACTTTGGGAACATAGATAGAGCTCCCTTTCATATATCCAGACAAGCTTGATACTTAAGATAAACTAAGGTTAATATCACATATGAGTCTGTAATACATACCTGGCCTTCTTATTGGGATGATTATACCTTATTGAAGTCATATTACAACTTTTTCGTAATCTTATCACACACTAGGGACACCGGCTTATAGCCTGCTAGGCACTAGGGCCCGAATGTATCACCGGCTTAGAGCTTGCTAGGCACGAGGGCCTGAATGTATCACCGGCTTAGGGCCTGCTAGGCACGAGGGCCTGAATGTATCACCAGCTTAGAGCCTGCTAGGTACAAGGGCCTGAATGTATCACCGGCTTAGAGCCTGCTAGGCACGAGGGCCTGAATGTATCACCGACTTAGAGCCTGCTAGGCACAAGGGCCTGAATGTATCACCGTTGAATCTCGTATATTGCTCATTTACTAGCTACTATTTTAGACAAGACATATCATTTTCAAAATTTATTAGCTAATTTCGACATAGACAACACATGCACATTATAACATTTTCACATACTAAATTTTCCAACCACATTTAATATGCTCTTTTATACCCATTCGATTTAATGGAAATAACTACATAAATTCCATACGCAGATGCCAGACACATTATTCTTTAAATTTCACATAGGCATACAGTTTCCTACTTATATTATCAAAAATTCATATCCTATTTATGTACGTACTAAGTTGACATGCTCAAAACTTACCTCGATATAACCGAATAGTTGTAAGCCCCTATTCAATAGCTTTTTCCTTTCCCCTTTCCGACCTTTGTCTTTGATGTTCTTGAGCTATATTAGACAAACTTTAACTCATTAAATTTCTATTATTAAACCCCATATTCGACAATTATAAAACATCAACCACCATAATTTGACCATTTAGGCACATTTCGGCAAGCTTTAATTCTATCCATTTTATAGGGCAACCAAATAAGTTATTCATTATCAATTTATCACATTTAGGTCATTGATGAGTTACGCTAATACTTACCTTACTTCTATAAACTAACATGAGGTTCCATCATTTAACCTCCAAAATCGAATAATCATATATATAGGTTTCAAATACATAATATTAGGCATACTCATAGGTACACTTCTTAAACCCTTTATTAACAAAATAATACTCAACTAATGCTCAAGCTATAACCACTATCATGTTCGGCAAACACATATGCAAGTGCTTAAACTTATTTACTCAACACTTTAGACCTAAAATAGAACAAACATCCACAATTAATGTAATGCCCCATAGCTGAATATTCAATAGAAATAATTTGAGCTAAATTTAGATTCCCCTTCAAAATCTAACTCATAAACACATGAACCGTTTTTTTTAAACAACAAAATCATTTCCTTCCTAGGGTACAAACCTCACACAAAGCCAAATTTTATTCAAGCTAAAAGGACATAGCTGAATGTCTTTTATTGCGCAATGAACCACACAAAGCGACACTTGCATAATTTGAACATATTTTCATGCATCATATAAAAATTTAACCCCAACCAACTCTTAAGAACTCCATAATAAACTCATATCATTAAGACCTACAAGCTTCAAAATTCCAACTTCTTCATCAATGGCCGAATGGAGCATTCACAACGAAACAAAAATCCAACTCATGGGTTATGTCCTAAGCTTAAATATGAACTAAATTCCATAAAAATTGTAAAGAAATAACATGAATCCATACCTTAGATTAAGAACCAAAATGGCCGAATGTTAGGCTTTCTTCTCCACCCTTTTTCTTTCCTAAATTCGGCAATGAAGAACAAAATAAAATAAAAAAAAAAACAATTTGTTCTTTTACCCCATTTTTGTTATTTCTTATTTCATTATTATTAACCCTTTTTACTAATATATTATAATACAAAACACATATTTTATGCCATGAATTCATCATGGTCGGCCACTAAATCAAATAATGGATGATTTGACATGCAAGTCCAATTATTTATACCATCTACTAATTTAGTCCCTTTTTAAACAATCTCACATATTTTCAATATTTTACACTTAAGCCCTTATTAATTAATTTCACATTCAGTAAACACCATATAACAAAACAAAAATTCACACATGCAATTGTACACATATAAGACATGGAAATTAACATTTAATTATAATTGTAGCTTCGTTTAGTGATCCCGAAATCACTTCCCGACTGAGGTCAATTTAGGGCTGTCAGAGGAATGGAATAGGAAAGGGTTACTATGGACTTTGTATCAGGGCTATCCCTATCTCTGAAAAAGAAAGACGCCATTTGGGTAATCGTTGATCGTTTGACAAAGTCTGCACATTTTATTCTGGTACGTATGGATTTCTCCCTGGATAGATTAGTAGAGTTATATGTTTCTGAGATTATCAGGCTACCTGGAATGCCAGTCTCCATTATTTCAAACAGAGATCCACAGTTCACATCCCGATTTTGGAACAAGTTGCAAGAAGCTCTAGGTATGCAGTTACATTTCAGTACTGCATTCCATCCTCAATCAGATGGTCAATACGAACGTGTGATTCAAATTCTTGAGGATATGCTTCGGTGCTGTGCATTAGAATTTGAAGGCAATTGGGAAACAATCTTTGCCATTAGTCGAATTCGCGTATAATAATAATTATCAGTCAAGCATAAAGATCGCACCTTACGAAGCTTTCTATGGTTGTAAATGTAGAACTCTATCGTATTGGACCGAGCTCAGTGAGAAAAAGATACACGGAGTTGATTTCATTTGAGAAATTAAAGAAAAGGTGAAAGTGATCTAAGATATATTGAAAGCAGCTTCTGATCATTAGAAATCCTATGCAGATATTAAACGAAAAGAAATAGAATTCCAAGTTGGCAAAAAGGTATTTCTAAAAGTTTCTTGAAAAAATTCACAATGTCTTTCATGTGTCAATGTTACAGCGATATCGGTCGGATCCTTCACATGTTATCTCTCTGGCGAAAGTCGAGATTTAACCTAACATGACTTATAGTAAGTAACCAATCAAAATTTTGGCACGTGAGACGAAAGGATTGAGAAATAAAAAGGTAGCTCTAGTAAAAGTTCTCTGGTAACAACATGGAATAGGAGAGACTACCTAGGAACCTAAAGAAACAATAAGAAAGAAATATTCGAACCTCTTTACTAGTAAGATTTTCGAGGATAAAAATTCTTTAAAGAGTGAGAGTTGTAACAGCCAGTTTTTTATGAAATCATAATAGTGGTTTCCGGACCACAAATCTGAATCTGGAAGGAAAGTTATTTTAATATTATTTCATGGTCTGCATTTTGATAGAAATATCGTATGAAAATTTCATAAGGAATTTTTTTTCATTCCATGTTTAATTTAATGGAAAGGACCAAATTGCATGAAATGCAAAAGTTGAGTTCTGTGAGCTATAAGTATCAAATAGCTATTGTAACGCCTTGAATTTGGCCTAGAAGTATTGGGCCTTGAGTAAGGGAACAGTTTGGAGACGGCACATAAATATTTAGTTGTGCAAGAAAATGGCATAAATGCATGGTTGTTTTAGTGGCTAAGTGAATCAAGAGTGTTTGGGGGTCTGTGAGAAGTCCTAGGTTCAAATCTAGGCTCTAGCAGAATTTTAGTTTTTCTCTTTAGTAAGCCTTGACTCTAGCTTGTAGGCTTTATAAATAATTGTGGTTGATTTATGTCACAAAAACGCTAGTGGTCTAATGGTAAGTGGCGTGAGGAGTGGTGCATGAGGTATGAGGTTCGAGTGTTAGTGCAATAAATGGGTTAATTTTGTTGCCCAAGCCGTGTAGGAGGTGGAGTTGGACTGAGATTCTGAGTTTGAATTGGTCTTGAGGTGGTTGGAAGCAATTCAAATTGGATGTTGAGTGATTTGTGGAGTGAATCATGGAGAGATAATAGGAGATATTTTGGGAGGATCTGTTTGTGCCATATAGGGACTTTAGGCATTCAATTTCAGTTGCTATCTTGTGCTCTTTCATTTTTACATTCTTCAATTTCGGTTTTGGGAAAATTCTGTACAATTTTGCTCTCTTCGTCGTTTTGCAATTTCTATCACTGCTCGAGTTTTTTTCATTCTCTACTTTGGGGTAATTGAACATTTTTGGTTACCAGTCGCATTTTCTCGTATTGGTTCTTCTGTACCCCTTCCGATTTTCTTCTTTTCCTTTACTCTCATAATAGCTGACTTTTTCCCCCTCAATCTCCCTACATTTTGTTGATCGACTGTTTTTCTCTCCCTCTTTCAATCTTAGTTGAAAGTATCCTTCTTTTCCTCCTCTCTATTTTCTTTACTATTTTCCCTTTCTTTGTCAATTTTGGGGCCGAATATACACTTCTTTTGGTTTTAGTCTTTGGCTGAAACTTTCTTCTTCATTCCTCATTCTTGGTGTCAGTCCTGACATCTACTCTCGGGTTCTTGGAAGCAGGTGTATTCGAACAATTATTTCTTTCTCTTGTTGCACTGATTTTTGTGTCTTCCTTTTTTAGTGTCGGTTTTAGTGGTAATAACTGAGGCTCGGTTCCTCTCTCATACTATTTCTTTCTGTCATGAACGACTGTTCTTCTTTCCCTCCTTTTTAACACTTTTCCTTTCACTATCAACATTATTAGGGTATTGGGTGGACACTTGGTGTTAGGAGGCCAATTGTTCTCATCTCTACTCTCAAGTTATATTTTTGGTAAGTGGTTGCATGTTTGGTTCAATCTATGTGCATATGCCATGTTGGATAGTTACGTGCGTTAGGAATGCAGGTTGTCTCTATAATAGTTCGTAATCAGTTTCGCGAATCGAATTAAGTGTGTACTTTTTAAGATTAAGTGTTAAATAAGGGTGATTAACCCTATTGATTAAAGAACTGACGGAGTAGTTTGATTCAATATAGGTTAGAGTTCGTTAGGTTCTACGCTTTTCACAATCAAGGTGTGGGTACTAACATCGCTTAAACTGTAGAACAGCAAAAGCTGAAATGCCGAAAAGCCGAAAAGCTGAAAAGCTGAAAGATTGGGCTTTGAGGCCACTTAAGTGTGCGAATGCTCATGTGAAGAATCAAGTCCACGAAACATGTGCATGTGTCTATAAAGGCCACCACGAGCGATCTCATGGGCTTGGGCCGTTTTAGGCCACGTTAGGCCGAAATGGGCCATTTGGGCCCAATGGGCTCGTGGGCCCCACACGGGTAAATCTCATGGATATGTGGGAATATTGGACTCGACTGTGTCGCGCACATGGCTAAGGTCATTTTTGGGCTTAGTGGGCCACACGGGTGTGTAGGCCCACATGGGCCGCATGATGGGCCTTGGGCCCATTCACAGTGTTATGTTTGTTGATGTTTCACGAGTCGCCCGAGACGACTATGGACCTTTTGATGGGTCGATAAGTGCGTTTAGACCCATTCTGATGGAAATGATTGTAATACCCCTGTAGGGGAAAATGACTGTTATGCTCCTTATACTATGTGTGACTGATTTGCTATATGATATATATATTGATGACTTTGATTGAGCATGACATTTTGCGTTCACGTATGATGTTATGACATGACATTCTGCATGGGGATGGGTGATTATTGACGGAGGAAGTGCATGGCTTCTAGCCATCCTGATTATGGTTCTGTGCCATCCTGATTATAGCTCTGTGCCATCATGATTATGGATTTTTAGCCATCTTGTCTATGGCTTTTAGCCATCCTGTTTATGGCTTGTAGCCATCCTGTTTACTGGCAGCTTTGCTGCTATATCGATTAGTGCTGCAACCAGTGTTAATCTTGGTCTGTTGGCTGGGTGGGTCGATTTTATCCCTACATGGTGTAACTGGCGGGACGGAGTGGTGTGTTGGATGGATTGGGGTGGGATTTCTGTTGCATTTTTGCTCTGTTTACCGATACTGCATTGGGCTTAGGCCCATCTGTTTCTGTTTCTAATTCTATAATGGGCTAACGCCCACCTGATACTGTTTCTGTAATGGGCTCAGATACAGTTTGTTACTGCATTCTGTTTGTTTGTCTAGTTGTATATTAAGGGATTACACATTGAGTTTTCGTAAACTAACCCCATTGTTTAACTATACAGGTGATCCCCAACGTTAGACGGATTGGTGCTGTGAGGGACTTGGAGGTGGCCACACTACTACTCTTGTTTTCTTTTATTGGGCTTTTACTTGCTATTAAATTTCATTTTGGGTTTTTATTTGTGTAATAAAGCCTCTCCAACTTTCTAGATTTCAATTGGGTTTTTATTTATTATGATTTATATTTGTTAGAAGTAGAGCGTGGATTTCCAAAACAATAACTATTTTCAAAACATCACGTTTTCACAACATTGTTGAAATGCTTCCGCAACAAACAATGTTTTAAAAGTAATGAAGATTTAAAATGGTTAACAACTGACTAAGATGATTTAAGAATTAAAAAAACAGGCTTTAACCTTCAAACAGGATTTTATCAACAAGAACAAGTTTTTGAAAAACACTCCAATGTGACACCGCCAGATTTGGCCATAACGTCTAAGCCAGGTTTAGGGGTGTTACAGCTATGGAATTCAAAATTTGAGGTCCTTATATGGTAAATAGACCATTAAGAGAAGTTAGTAGATAAGAATGAGAATTCATCCATGGAAAATTAAATAAAGGAAAAGACTAAATTGGAAAGATGAAATAATAAAAAATTATATTTTAATTAAATAACAAAGTAGGTCCTTATATGGTAAATAGACCATTAAAAGAAGTTAGTAGATAAGAATGACGATTCATCCATGGAAAATTAAATAAACGAAAAGACTAAATTGGAAAGATGAAATAATAAAAAAAATGATATTTTAATTAAATAACAAAATATCATCATTTTCATCATCTTTCCCAAAATAAAATGATGGAAACCCTAGCCATGGTATTTGGGTTTTGAGTAAACTTATTTGGCTTAATTAGGTATGTTTCCTTGTCTTGTTTTTAGTAATTTTTATATTTTCGAGATCGTAATAACCTGATCTAGCTATCTCAGGGATTAATTTGTAAAGTAATTAAAGTATTAAAGTTTTTCAATAGATGAGTATGCATGAATTATGAAGTTTTATAATAGAAAATGAAAGGTTGTTGATAGATAAAAAAAACTTTTGTAAAGTGAATTTTGATGAAATTATGAATTAGGGACTAAATTGAAAGATGTAAAATTCATGAAAAATTCTAAATTTTATGAAATACATGAGCTATTATTGTTATATGTAAAAATTGGTTAGGCTTGGAATAAGGGTTAAATTGCATGAATTTCAGTTTTCGAGCCTAGGGTTGAAATCATCATTAACTAAAAGTATAGGGATAAAATGGTAATTTTTCCTATTATGTGAATTAGATTGAATTGAATATAAATTGTATTAAATTTAGTTAAATTTACTCGTATAGATCCGGATAGACAAAATACGGAATTAGATCGAGGAAAAGAGAAAGTGTCAGATTAGTAGACAACAAATCAATGAACACTTGTCAAGGTAAGTTTGTGTAACTAACTTTTTTTATATTTATATTTTTGAACCGTTGGAATTTAATGTTGTATGTGTGAATTGTGTGAATTGCATAAATGCTATATGTGTGTGTGTATATATATATATATGAAATTGAAATTGATCACATATTCGATAATGTTCAATAAATATTAGGTTTCGTTTGGATAAATAAGATTTGACGGATACAGGGTTCCTGAATTGGTTGTGGTCCTGCATATGTTGCAAACACACCATAGCTTGAAAGAGCGTCCTATTATTAGTTGGCATGAGCATCCTGATATATGGCCCTCTCGAGCTTCCTGTTATATGGTTCTTGTAAGCTTCCTTTTAATAGCTCTTCAGAGCATCCTGATTGGTTGTGATTTTGCATGTGTTGTAGACACACCATAGCTCTTATGAGCGTCCTCATATATGGCTCTTCGTGAGCTTCCCGATTAAAGGTTCTTTGTGAGCTTCTCGATATGGCTCGCTTGAACTTCTCAATATATGGCTATCCGGAGCTTCTTGATTAATGGCTCTTTAGAGCTACCTGCTATTGGCTCATATGAGCTTCCTGATTATGGCTCTTATGAGTTTCCTGTTACACAGCCTGGATAAGCTTCCCATTAATGGCTCTCTGGAGCTTCCCGTTACATGGCTCACATGAGCTTCCTATTATATGGCTCGAGAGAGGGCTTCCTAGTTATGTGCTCTAATGAGCACACTCAAATATGAATTGATTTTTTTTAGATTCATACATTTTATGTGTACTTGTGACACCCCTAACCCGTAACCATCGCCAGACTAGGGTTAAGAGGCATTACTGGGCATATCAGCACATTTTACAATTAATTCACAAACATAATCCATACATCGACATTCCATAGCAAAACATACACATATAGTCCCTTTAGAAGGTATACGAGGCCTTAACATGCATTAGAAAAGGGTCGGGACTAAACCAAACACATACAAAAGTTTTTCGAAACTTAACAAATTTTCAAAGTTTCAGAGGTCACATTCCAGTGTGACTAGGCTGTGTGCCTGACACAGCATTAGACATGCTCGTTTGTCTAGGTCATGGCAAAACAGTGTATACATTCTAACTTAAGTCACACAGCCAAAGACACGCCCATGTGCCAGGCCTTGTGAAATCTGAAGGGTATATTGACTTGGGTCACACGGCCAACCACACGCCCTTGTGCTATCCTGTGTACCCTTTCGAAATGGCCCACACGCTCGTGCATCAAGCCGTGTCAAAACTGTAGGGTATATTGACTTAAGCCACACAGCCTACCACACGCTTGTGTGGTGCATCCAGGCTCAATTCGAATTGGCCTTCGTGCAACACGGCAAAGACACACACCCGTGTCCCTACCCGTGTGGGCAAAAACAGGCCATTTACAAGGCCAAAATGCCGCCCAATTTTGGGTCCTCCCTACAAGTTCAAAACCAAAGCATTTCATACCAATTTTCAGCCAATTTACAACTAAAACATATACAATTCATACCATATATTCCTCAACCAATTTCATGCTCATTATCCATACCTAACATATCAAAATCTCAGACCAACTCATTCACTTATACATAATCATTATACCAATTTATCACATTCATTCCCAAGCCAAAACATACCAAATTCTCAAATAAAAACATACCAAATTGACCATGTCATTTTAGCCTTTCAAGAACACATTAAATTACCACTTTTACATCACATAGTTAATACCCAAAATTCATTCATAAACACATTCAAAACCAAGCCATATCACATGGCTAGATATTCCCAACTTAAAAACATATCTCAACTTATCTAGCCTATACATGCCATATTTAAATATTTACACTTCCAAAAGGTACCAAAACAGAGTTCTTAATGTGGTGATGATCCTCGACAATCCCTGAGCTCCCGGTAGCTTCGATATCTATAAAACAATTGAAAACACACACAAAGTAAGCTTTAAAAGCTTAGTAAGCCATATACAAATAGATTTATCACATAACTCAATTATCATCCAACTCATTCATGAATCTCATGGTATAACACAATATCAATTCCATGTTTCTCACATAGCACATATATAGTCATAGTTCACTTGCATGTAACATATCTTTTTCTCATCCAATTCTTACATTTATCACATAACCATAAGTGCACATATACTTACCTTTCATTGTCAAATTTCATATACAATTCAAACGTACCTAAATCGGATGAACATTCATATACTCATTCATTTCTCGGAATGCCCATTGAACCATTCGGAATCAAAGAGGATACTCAAATAGCTCAGAAAATTCATACAATGCCAATGTCCCAAACGTGGTCTTACATGTAATCGATATCGATGCCATTGTCCCAGATAGGGTCTTACACGAAAGCAAATATGATGCCAATGTCCCAGGCATGGTCTTACATGTAAATCTCAAATCAATGCCAACATCCTAGATGTGGTCTTACACGAAAACTCATATCGAAATCCTATGTCATGACATATGTATCCTAACTATTCCTGTGGTTCTTACGAGACTTTTCAGACATCATCGTAACATTATTAGCAATTTCTCGCATTTCACATATACAACTCCAATATCCATTCATCACAATTCATTAACATATAAGCAATAATAATTCAATTCAAACACATTTATTTGTATATCGACTTACCTCGTACGGCCTAGACACACGCTCGTGTGTCTACCCATGTGGGCAATTGTAGGCTATTTTCCAAGCCAATTGCCACCCTGAAACACAAATCAATACCAACCAATTTTACCATCACACAACATAGCATGAAAACTCATCCAAACATACACATTATGCCATTCACACACTAACTTTTATCTACCATCATCAAGCATGCACATCCACTCCCCATTTTACATGTACTTAGCAACTTGCACTAATATAATACATCACTTTAACAAAATATAACTTGACCATTTATAGCTCATTTCAAAAAGCCAAAATACCAAAATATCACTAACAACAATTGACCCAAAAGAACTATGACATATAACCAAAACATTAATCCACCTATACATGCCATAATTTCCAAGTTCAATTTCAAAATACCAAGTGATTGTTGATAGTGTTAATGGAATCCCACTTGATCACCAAACCTCAGGTTGCTTGACGAACCTATAAGGGAAGGGAAAAGAGAAGGGGTAAGCTATAAAGCTTAGTAAGTCTATAATGAAAATAATAAGCATTTAAAACCAATGACACATATCTAATAAAAATGAATTTCCCTATTATCACATTGAGTTTAAGGTTATCAGTTACTCATATGGTCTTACCACATGATTCAATACATACATTAAGCACTTAGCACACATGATATATTTCACATAACCTGCACGTACACATTCTTAACACATGGTCAAATCTTTTCACATACAATCACATTTTATCATATCAATTCAAATACCCGTTGAACCATGTAGAGTACTAAAGGATACACGAAAAAAGGCACAAGTGCCACACATAAAGTAGCAGAAGATACCACTGGTATGTAGTCAAAGCTATCGATGGTTTGTAGCCGAGGCTACCACTTATCACACATCACATGAAGGCTCAATAATGAGCTATTCATGGGTCTGCTCATACAAGCTGATGGTATAGTCGAAACTACTCAGTGCTGCTCACACAAGCTGACAGGTATCCGCAACAAATGCAAGATTACCTAGCCACTGATAGTTGAACTAAACCAGCACCCGAAATCACATACACAATCGATCACAATCAATGGTTTGCTAGTGACATGTCGCTCGTATCCTAAATGATTCCTAAGGTTCAATCGGGGCTTTTCTTCACTTATCGATCTTATCATAATACATATTAGACAATTTATTGTAAAATTTCAGACTTCAAATAATTAAGATAATTAAACATAATGATTAAAATAACTCATTATTTACATATAAAACTTACCTTGGTGCTAAAATTGCTATTCTTTACAAATTAGTCCGTAACCTTGCCTCTCCCTCGGTCAAGGTCGATTTCTCATCTTTCTTGATCTATAACACCAAATTTAACTTATTTAACACATACGCCACTCAATTTCGCATAAAATCATCCTATGGCAAATTTTACCATTTTACCCCTAACTTTGTCAATTTTTACATTTTAGTCCATAGGCTCGTAAAATGAAATGTATCTATTTTTCTACATTCCCAAGCCTAGCCGGCTCTTTTTCTCTATTATAGCATCCCATATTTCTCATTATTTCATAACTTATGCTCATGTTTTATCCGTCACCGGAATAGGGTTACGAGGCATTACCGGACGATGCACAACCATTATAAACACAAGTACTTTAGGGTCATACTAGAGAGCATACTTTTATAACCTCATTAACAATTCATGAATCACTATTTATATACTTTTTTAATAAATCTAGATCATAAAAAAAAAATTAACAAAACCAAAAGACAAGTTAAAGCTTAGCAAAAACATAAACGTACAGATCACATACACTTTAAATAACCTTATAAATATATATTTAGCACTTCCATATGATCAACCTTAAATCACATTTAATTAACATAAGATAACAACTATCATCAGATAATTTAAGAGCACATAATACCTTTATAAAGCTACCAAATTAAACACATATATTAGACTGAGTGTTACACAAGCATTAATGCACAAAGCTTAAAACATAATACCAAAATTCACATCTACCCGTTTAATCATCATCTAACATAACTTACTATTCATTTGGTCATTTTCATAAGCTTAGCCAAAAATAGATAAACTTAAAACTTGCACTTAACTAAGGTACACTCTCAATAATTAATAACCATTCTTCACGCTTATCATATTAAAGAACCAAATTGTCAATTATTCAACCTTTCATTCCTTATTCAAATGTTTTTCCAATCATAGTATATCATATAACACTATTTCAACCCTAAGCATTAATCACATACGCATAGCCACAAATTCACAAAATTATCAAAACTAATATACATATTTCATGTTTCTTCATGGAACATAGCTGTCCATAAAAACCTTGCACTAAGATATCAACCAATCAAATGAACATCATCTAATTCAACTAATATCAATCTTATTCAAGATCATATCAAACAACATATCATGAACACATCATACATATAACTCTTATATATATATATGCATATCATAATTGAATCATCAAAGCATGCATATCTGTCATTTATCAAAGCACCAAATCAAACTTAACTGAACAATTAAGCCATTTTCGCACGGCTGAAATTATACATGGACCCAAAATACAACATTTCTAAAGTATAATTCAGCCTATACATGCCATAGTTCAGAAACTTAGTTTATAAACACTAAAGGTAGTCGATAGTGTGATAAGCTTCTCTGACTTTTCCTGAGCTCGTAACTTGAATTTGAAATCTATAAAACAGAGTAATTATAAAACACAAAGTAAGCTATAATAGCTTAGTAAGTTATAAGCAAATAACAAATTATTAATATAGTCAACTTGAATAAATTAAACTAAACGTTAACTTCACTACCACATAAAACCTCATACCTAACGTTTCAATAATAATGCACATTCTATCATACACAAATTGTAACTTGATCGAATGCTTAATTAACCATACTAACAAAACACCATCTAAATATCAAAGTCAAAATGTCATATTATGACCAAGTAATCTTACACTCATACATACCAGCTCATAAATCAATATATAACATCTTATTCACACACTTTTTATATGACCGATTGTACATAATATATATAATACTCAAATTCAAGAATCAATTCAAAAGTTTCCTAAAAGTTTATTCACTAAACTGAATATCCACTCCGTATTCATATTCAATTACCGTATAGACCAATGCATATATAAACCTTGGCAAAAATATGTATTCCACCTTACCATATCATACCTATATACATATCATTAAACCGAATACAAATAATCATATACTTTAACATATAGTTTCATTCACTTCATTCATAGCTCAATCTTTCAAATATTATCTCCATAGCATTAATAGTTCATTAAAGCATATTTGAGCCATACTTATGAAATCTAATACCGAGCATTTACATGAACATAAGTTTTAACATTTCCAATTACACATTGATCCATTAACAGGTTCAATATCACATAAACCCTACTTGGCTGAATATATACTATCATAAATACGTTCATACATTTCACATTTCTATATACATGTTTTCACATTCAATTACCAAATGCCCGAATACACACATATAACCTTTGGCATAAATATCAAATTTACATTTCCATATCTCATACCTATACTTTCACTTCCATTATGTGTTATTTGTATCACAAATCATATAGCCAACTTACCTTATTATCATATAGCACTTAACTATCACATACCTATACTATCACGTACATATATACCACATTTGCCACCTCAAAACATAGATGATTATTCCATGGCCCTCTTTTTTCCCTAATTTATATTCGATCTATTTGTTTCACGACCAAAACATAATAATTCAAGTTATTAACTAACTCAAATATCAAATCAAGTTCAAACTCAAACCATTCTATCATTTATTTACAATTAGTAAAAACATCTTCATTCCTCACAAATGGTCAACATAACATAACCATTATCCAATTCATTCCAATTTGAACAACATAAATACAGTAAGAATTTATAACAATTCATGAAACCTAAAGAAAGTCTCAAAGACCTACATATTTGGATAGCATTGAGATACTCTTTAATAAACAACATTAATACACAAAATATGGCAGTATATTTAGGTATTTAATTTCGATTCAGACAACATTCAAATCTTGAAATCTCACAGCTTAATTGCCCTACCAAAACAAACTTTAATAATAATAAATAGCTAAAATTTTAATAATAATAAATAGCTAACTTATTAATACAACACATATATATGTAATAATCACTAATTACACTCTTTGACAATTTAGACAACATTAATTAACATTATTAACACCTTTTTCTCCTGTTATAATTAATAGTCCACAAACTGCCCATATAATAAAATATATGGGTGTTTATCACCATTTAATCAACTCATTAACAAAACACTTAAAACATAAATTCAATAGCATTTACTCTTCTTTTATCTTCATTTAATAGCTTTACTAATGGTTGCATTAACCCCTTTAACAAACAGATTTTTACACATAAATTGCAACTAATAAAAATCATTAAAGTTAGTTCATAAAAGAGCATTCGGTCATACATATGTAGTATTAAACTGATCTTTTATTATCTACCCAGTTACAATAATAACAATATCAAACACTCTGTTTCTCAAGTTCCAGACACAATAAATATCACTATTTATTCATTGACAACTTCAACCATTATTGACATAATTTTAAAGTCATTCAAATCATATTTATTGACGTTTAAACCACGATTTACTAGTCCATAAAATAGCATGCGTATACCCTTTTCTAAGCATCCTTATCATTGCAATATTCATCTTCATCAATACCACGATTGAACAGCAATAACATAGTAGTAATTTAACAATACTAATAGAGGTATAATTCGGGCAGCAATTTGACAGTTTCTGCAATTGTCAAACACAGCAGAACAAAAGTTCTAGGAAAGCTTGCTAATATTTCCCCAGCACCGATTCTATCAATTAAAAATTTTTTTTGTTCCTTCCCTCACACATTCGGTCAAACTTAAATTGATAATTTAATCAAAATTCATCAATGAAAAGCTATGGAAAAAGGGGAGTTTAAAAGAGTTACCTTTCCACCTTAAAATTTTAACTTCTAAGTGAACAATTTCATGGTTTTCCATTACATGCAGCCGGCCTTCTCTCTAGCTTCCATCTTTCATTTTCAAACACAAAATCTCCCAATTTTCACCCATGGCTGAACACATAATTCCCAACCATTTCCAAAATTAAGTTATGGGCTTTGTAGATAATGAAACAAACATCACAAAAATATCAAAATTAACAAACATCCTCTTTTTTGTTTTATGTTATTATAACACATATATATAATTTAATTATTAATTTACTTTTATGTCCATAATTAATAAATTATGAAAGCATTTATATCATGCCCACTACCATCCAACACATTAATATTGGGCTATTTATTCCATAAAGGCTTCTACTTTAAAAGCCAAATGCAAATTAGCCCCCTTTTTGAAATAACCACTTAATTATCATTTTACACAATTAAGTCCTTTTGTTTAATCGGACACCTAAACGAAAAAATTAAATCACGAAATTTTCATAGACATAAATTCACACAGAATAAACACTAAAAATAATTTAAATAATATTTTTCTAACTAGGATTCGTGATCCTGAAACCCCCATTTCGACTAGGGTCAAAAATCGGACTGTTACAAGTCCCTAAATGTATTTTCATGAAAAATCACCTAGCAAAAGTTGTTTACTACACATCAAACTTTCATTTTCTACCATTAAACATCAAAATGCTTTCATGTCTCACATGTCTAAATTTTTAAACATGAACCTTAGCTTAAAATAATGGTAGAAATAGCTAGGTCAAGTTACGAGGATTTCAAAAACACAAATAATATGAAAAATGGGGCTAGAAGGTATTACAATCAAGCTTGACAAGATGAAAAACCCTAGCTATAGAGTCCTTGCAAGTTTCAGCCAGCACTAGGGGAAGATGGACACATTTTGGCCTTATTTTTTTATTTCTTTTAATACCCAAATGACCAAAATGCCCTTAATGGCCTTTTTTGAAAATTTTTCCTTCTATGGGTATTTTTGTCCATCATGCCATAAAATGGTCTAATTGCTAAATAAGGACCTCTAATTTATGTATTCAATTCAATTACACACTAAATGCTTCTAGAACTCATATTTTAAAAATTTTGCAATTTAGTCCTATTACTCAGTCGGGTACTTTATCGATAGAATTTATTTACTAAATTTTCACTTATGTAATCAATCACACAATAAACCTTAAAACTTTATCAAAATAAATTTTTCTATTTCGAATTCGTGGTCTCGAAACTACCATTCCATTTCATCCCTAAATCGGGCTTTTACATGTCATGCTTGTATTTTGATGTTTAATGGTAGAAAATGAAAGTTTGATGTGTGATAAATAACTTGTACTAGGTGATTTTTGATGAAAATGCATAAAGGGACCAATTTGTAAAAGTTGTAAAACATGTGTATAAAATGTGATTTAGTGTAAAATATGGGCTATTATGGGTATGTATGTGGTCGGCCAGGCTTGGGTAACAAAGAAAATGAGTACATTTCGTTATACGAGTCTAGTGACTAAAGTGTAAATAAGTGAAAAGTTAAGAGCAAAAATGTAATTTTGTCTTAATATGATTTTTGGGCTAAATTGTATAGTGTGATAATTAAACGAGCTAAATGTGTTGTTATAGATCAAGAAAGAAGAAGAAACAACCTTGATCGGGGAACAAAAAAGATTTTGGACTAAATAGAATAACTAGTCATTTTGGACCAAGGTAAGTTTGTATGTAAATAATGCATTGTTATATTTATATTTTGAATGCCTTAATATTGTGGGTAACTGTCTAAATGTGTATATCGACCAAGTAGCGATAAGTGGGAAAATCCCGATTTAACCTTAGGAATTGAATAGGATACAAGTGACATGTCACTAGGAAACCAAGTGTTTAAGTGATTAAGTGATTAACTGATTCGGGTGCTGGTCTAGTACGTCCTACCAATGGCAAGGTAATTCGGCATGTGTTGCGAATACCTATCAGCTTGTGTAAACAGCACTGTGTAGCTACGTCACGACTGACAGCTTATGTGAGCAGGCTTGTGATTAGCTCGAGAGTGAGCTCTTAAGTAATAAGTGATAAGTGGTAGCTTCGGCTACAAATAAATGTGGCACTCATATGCAAAAACTTTCAGGTACCCTCTAGTATTCCAAGTGGTTCAACGGGTAGTTAAATGATATGATCTTGTAACATCCCTTACCCGTGTCCGACACTGGGATAAGTACGAGGCGTTATCTTACTAAGTCACATGCAATACTTCAACTTACACTTATTGAAATGTGTTCCAATTTAAAACTTTTTCAAACAATGTCCTATGAACCTTCAAATGGGCCTACGAGGCATAAAATGTGGTTTAGAAACAATCCGGGACCATTTCGGGTACTTAAGAAAATTTCTCCAAAAACCACTAAAAATAAGGCACACACCGATGTAGAAGGGCAACACGCCCGTGTGGCTTCTAAACATGACCGTGCTGATGGCCCATATGCCTCACACGGCCTAAGCACCTAGGGACATGCCCGTGCCCCTCGTCTGTGTGGAATTAATTTCTAACATCAATCCTACAGGGGTTTTCACACGGCCTGGCACACGCCCATGTGCTCAGCCCGTGTCTCTCACACGGCCTTGACACGCTTGTGTCACAGCACGTGTACAAAAACCTTGACATTTTGTTTCTAGCGTCAGTAATCATACGGTTGTGGTACATGCCCATGTCTCGGCCATGTCCTTCACATCGTTGAGACACACGGCCGTGTCTCATGCCCGTGTGGTACACTGATGGACATTTAATTTATCAGCCTAAGGTGCAGGGGTCACACGACCTAATCACATGCCCGTGGGTGGACCGTGTGTCACACATGGCCTAGACACACGAGCGTGTGTCTACCCATGTAGACAAAAATAGGCTATGTATCAAGTCTCTTTGCCACCCTGAAACAAGATCAAATGCATACTCAAACATACCAAGACTCCAACTCTCAAACAATAGCCATAATTTTGTATCCACACGACTTAATATGATCAATCTAACCAACAAGCATACAATAATCCTAACAATTGCATTCATCAAACTACTTTGCATAATCATAAAACATCAACATTTGCATTCATTAACCAATGATAAACATCAACCAATACATTTGGCCTTATACAAAATGAGGTATTTCAAATTCAAGCCAACACATTTGGCTCACAAAATAACATGGCACTTAACAAAAGAATGAAGTCCTATTCCTATATTCTTAAAATGCTAAAGCCAACTATACCGAGTGCTGGGGATGATAGTATGAACGGAGCCTCTGACGTTCGATGATCCACGAGCTAACTAGGCAGCACTATAAGAAAATGGAAAAGAAAGAGGTAAGCATAAAGCTTAGTAAGTCTATATGCAAAACATTTAATTCCATAACCAAGCATTGGACAATTAAAATGTAACTCAATTATACCAATACTTCCAAGATATAGATCCACTTACTCGTCCCATACCTTACCCAATATCCTCAACACAATTTTACGCACAAAGCTCATCTTCTTAACACATACATTCCTGCACTTATTTATCACCACAACACTCATAAATTTCATTTAAATGATTCCACAATATACATGTCCATGCAATGAACCATACGAGATAAGTTCGTACATAGCCATTCATAGTGACGTTAATAATAAGGTGGTTTCACCCTTAGCCCACCATTATGAATAATTTACGGTGGTTTTGCACATAGCCCACCTTTATCAATAATTTACGGTGGTTTCACACTTAGCCCACCTTATTCAATAATTTACAGTGGTTTCACACTTATCCCACCTTATTCAATAATTTTGGATGATAGCGCACTTAGCTCACTAATTTCAACTATCACCCGATGGTTTCGAACATAGCCCACATTTATCATTGTTATATGAAATTTTACCCATACTCTCATTTCTCACGTTTTCATTTAAAGTCAATAATATTTAACCATATATCATATAAGGAATTTATGAGTAAAACATTAATAAAAGAGGTAACATTAATAAAAGAGGTATCGTTTACATATAAACTTACCTCGATACGAAATACGGGAAATGTGGAATTTAATCCGTGATCTTGCCTTTGTCTTAGTCAAGGTTGACTCCATGCTCTTCTTGATCTATATGAATGCAATTTCACTAGTTTAGTCACTAATTTCATCTAATCAATTCAAAAATCATAATTTGGCAAAATGACCATTTTGCCCTAAACTTTAGTAAAATAACCATTTTACCCCTAGGCTCGGAAATTGATTTTTATTGAATTTCCTCATTAAACAAGCCTAACCAAACTCTTTTCACTCTTATAGTAGCCCACAATTTCCATTATTTCATGCAATTACCACACTATTTATTAACTTTAAAAATAAGTCCAATTTAGGTGTTTTCCATGAACACCTCTTTACAAAAGTTGTTTATTTAACAACTAGGACTCATTTAATTCCATGAAAATCCAGCCAAAAACACTTATTCATTTATTTCAAAACTCTAAACTTTCAACCATTTTGCAAAATAATCCCCTCATTATGTAGCCCAAGCTACAAGGGTCCTAAAAGTACCAAAAAATATCAAGAAAAACCATTGAAATCACTTACTTGTAAAGGAATTGCTTGACTGAATTTTTAAGCTTCAAAAACCCCTCTTTTTGTTGAGTATTTTGGTGGTGAGAGGAAGAAGAAAATGAAAATGTGAGGCTAGGCTTAGGCTTAATTATTTAATTGGTAAATATCTCACCTAATACCTAAATTTTTTTACTTTTCTCAACCTATTAATCTCCCTTGGCGGGCCATGCTCAATTTAATGGGATTATTTGTCCTTTAAAACCCCCACATTTTTTTTTCTCTAGCTAATTAACACAATTTATTAATAATTTGCAACTTTTACCCCTTATGCGATTTAGTCCTTTTTCGCGATTAAGCCTTCAATCGCGTATATTAATTCACCAAAACTTTCATGCAGTCTTATAAAAATATTATAACACATAATTTAATGCTAAAATAATTTTCTCTAACCTCAGGTAAGGGATTTCGAAATCGCTATTCTGACTAGGCCCAATTTCGGGCCGTTACAGATTTAGTGTGAAAGCAAGTGGAAAAAAAGTTTTGTTAAGAGCTGATATAGGTATGAGTGTGAAATTCATAACTAATGTGATCGATGTGTATATTAGACCTTTTGTACGGTTGAAATGAGTAAGTTGTTAATATGAATCCGTAGTGTGATTTATACAAATTCTTTTATAATATTTGCATGTTTTATATGTTTAAAAATGTTCATTATTTGCATATAGGCTTACTAAGCTATGTAGCTTACTCCTTTTCTTTTCTCTTCTCCCTATAGAGTTGTCAAGCTAGCTCGAGGTCCGGAGATCAACGGGGTTCCATACACACTATCAACAATTATTTTGGTATTTTGATATCAACTTTTGAGATTATGGCATGTATAGGTGTTTTATTCATTTTGGTTATATGTCATAGTTGTTTTGGCCAAAAACATTTGCCTACTAATGTTGATCGTGATATGATGAAGTAATAAAATTGATCGTACCTAGAAACTAACTATTATCACGATAAAAGGCAAGCACACCTATCGAATAGTAGTATAATTAGTGGCAAGATTGGAATATCGAATCCAAGGAACTAAAAGCACTAGTAATGACTTTCTTCCTATTATCTAGCCTAAAAATAAAGAGTAGGTTTGTGTAAACTAATTAACTCTAATCTAAACTAAAGATGCGACAAAAAAGAAAATTGGGGAGTGGCTTTGGGAAAACTGAATGATAAAGACAATACCTAAGGAAGAATCCACTTAGACTTCACTTGTTATCTAACTCTGAACTAGAGGATTTCTTTATTTGACTTGATCCGTAGAGATCCCCAAATTATGTTAATATCTCCGTCGAGAATAAGAACAACTAATCCTAGGCTTATTAATTGAAATCTCTTTCTAATTAAAACCCCTAGTCTTGCATAAACTCGATCTATGGATCCCTATATTAGATTTGACTATAATCCGACAAATATTCATCGTCCTATATCTAGGATTGCGATCAACTCCGCTTAATTGTGTTGGATCTACTCTTAAACAGGGACTTTTGGTCCTCTTCCTAAGCATATTCGACTTAAATTTATACCCCAGAAATATCAATTCAAGAATTAGAAACACAATTAAGAACAAATCAAATATTTATCATAACAAGATTCATCTTAGGTTTCATCCCCCTCAGGCATTTAGGGGTTCAGTTCATAATTATAAAAAAGAACATCTTAAAAGAAAGAGAAGAACAAAACATAAAGAAAACCCAAAACCCCTGAAAGAATCGAAGGGAGATCTTCAGTCTTGATGTTGATCCTTGCTTTTGAGATGGATCAATCGGCTTTTCTTCGAGTAATTCCCTGTCTTCTACTTTGAGTCTTGGCGGGGACACTGTACACCCTTGTAGTTGCCTCCTAGGGTCTTTAAATAGAGTTTGGAATGTTTTTCTTAGCCCTTAAATAGCCTTTTTCACGTGAAAATGAAATTCATTATGACAGGGACACGCCGGTGTGGCACGCCCGTGTGAGTCGAGTTTAGGCCATGTTCAAGCCTATTAATGTGGCACGGCCGTGTGGGTGATCCATGTACTAAACTTCAGGCCATGTTGATTATTGATTTGGGCTTATTTTGCTCGTTTTTGGCCCGTTCCTTACTCTTTTCTCTTCCTTATGCTCACCTAAGTATAAAACATGAAATTAAAGGATTAGGAGCGTCAAATTCCACAAATTCAATGATAATTCATCCGTAACTGTTCTAAATGTGGGATGGAAATGTGTATAATTTACAGTTTATCAAATGTTGATGATTTTTTTTTTTGTAAAAGGCCATTTGGAATTGGCTAATATTAGTTATGTTTGAACTCCACACGTTAATATGGTTACGAAGGTGCAAATTTTCATAATTAAGTCAAATAATGTGCGATGTGTATGTATGTTAAATATGGAATGTATTCGATGTGTGGACGTTTTAATACATGATTATTTGGTTGTATAATTATGCTTGGCTTTTTGTCGTTGAAATTGGTATAAATGTGTTTAAGTTTTAGGGTGTAACACCCCAAACCTGGCCCAGACGTTACGGCCAAGTCTGGTGTGTCACATCAATGAAGGACTACTCATGCTTCCTAGCTACTATGATTAGGGTGAGCTTTGCAAAAACCGTTATTAAAGTTTAAAGGGAAAATCTAGGTTCAGTTGTGAACATCCTATCCACTACCGTATTAAAGTTCATCTTATTATCAGATCTTGCTATCCATTTGTTACGAGTGCTTGGTTTTGAAAACATTGATTAATTTTAAGAAAACTCGTGCAGCCTTATTCCAATCATTTAAAGTATAGTATAAGTAAATAGTTGAAAACCCAAATTAAAATAATTAAAGCGGCCTTATTGCAAACCCAAAACTAGAATAAAAGTAATTAAAAATAAATAAGAAAATCAATAACTTAATTAAAAACCAGCAATGCAGTCTACGTGGCCACTCTGAATCCCTCCCAGCTCTAAGTCCACCAGTCTAGGGCTTACCTGCATGGATGGAGGAAAAAGGGTGAGTTTGGAAACTCAGTGTGTAATGAAAGCCCATCCGGAGCACAAATCAGCTTAAGCCCACTGGCCTAAGCCCTAACCAATCTCAGTAATAACTGGGCCGAAGCCCTATTCAGATACAGTAAGTCTGGGTCAAAGCCCTATTCAAATATCAGTTTAACTAGGCCTTAGCCCTTTTCAGATAATAATACGGCCCATAGGCCCATTACAATAACATATCAGTATTAATGCATGCATTCCCAAACCTAACCTAAATCCATCCACTACACACCACCCGTACTAGCCCAACATACCTGTGGGGAATAACTCGACCCACCCAGCCCAACACACCACAGTCGCAGCATAGCTGCTCAGATAACGTGGCCAAGCCACTAACAGTATAGTGAGGCAAAGCCCTTTTCAGTAAAACGAGGCAAAGCCCCTTTCAGTAAACATGGCAATGCCACTTGCACTTCCTCCATCAATAAACCCAGTCCCATGCAACAGATAATCATGTCACGGCATACAGTAAATAGAAACAGTAAAGCATGCATTTTAATCAAATTTAGCCCTAGGGGTATAACAGTCATTTTGCACCTAGGGACAAAACAGTAATTTCTCACCCTTTAGGGGTATTTCAGTAATTATACTAGTTTTTAAGGTTTTATGCATGTTTCAGTTATTAACAGTCTCATTTTCATCTCAGTAACTTATCTAACCCATTTCAGCAGTTTAAAGTTATTGGGCCCTAAAACCCCTAATGGGCCCTATAGTGTCATTTAGCTATTTTAGCCCGTTTAGCCCAAATTCTATATCTAGATTAACAATTTTAACATACGAATCACTAGATCCCACTAACCGCTAATTTTCACCCAAATGGGCCTGTAAGCCCATTGGGCCCAAATTTAGCCCATCGAGGCCCAAATTACCAAAGTGCACGAAATCGCGCACTTATCCATCTTACCAGTTGCGAATTCAGATCTGACTATTTCTAATTGACCCACGAGGTTTCGCATGTTAGCAAGCCCACGAAATGTTGAATTTTAGCATTTCGGCTTTTGCCAATTTAGAAAACTAGAGGGTGTTCGTTTACACACCTGATTTGTGACGAACGCTAACGAGATCTCCCACGAGTATCCTACAATCAGTTGAAACCATACTGTTAATCTATTATCTAACCGAAATTATCATTACCTTAATCCATATACAATCGGCAATCACCCATAAATCACTTGAATCCTTGCATTTTGCCGAGAACAGTGACTAGATCTAAATCTAGTCGCTCCAACGGCCCTAGCCTTTCATTGCTCCTTGATCTTCAGTCCACACTACACATAACAAATCGATGATAACCAACGTAATACTCACTTACCACATTCAGCCAAAATAAGGCATTTTTAACGACTTACCTTGTCGATCTTTAACTATTAGATCTAGATATAGACCGCTGGAACTGTGATCTTACTAGCCTCTAAATAGATCTTGATCGCTAGCCTTCAATCCGCACTAACACATAATAAACCGAATTAAAATACTAATTTAAATTTAGACCAAAATCGATAGCCTCCCTATAGCATTTAAGGGCTTTCGACTTTTTTTAAATCCCGAAATAACTAATAGAAAAGAGATCTGAGCACTTACCGAAGATCTACTAGACAAGAACGCTTCCAATCCTTTTCTAACCCAGATCTGATGTAGATCTAATCCTCAAACACGAATAGAGAACTAACCCAAAAGTTTTTAAGATTTCAATTCCCAAATCAATTATGAATATAGAGGTTTCAGCCTCTTGTATAATGGAGAAGAAGAAGATAGAAGTTGTATAAAAAGAGAAGATTTCGATTTGGCTAAGTAGATTAAAGAAAGAATAGGGTTTCGACTTTTGGTGGTAATCGACTAACAAGGTTGAATAGGAGAGGTTTTATGATTGGTGATGAAAAGAAGATGGAGAAGAGGAGATGAGCAAAATAAAATAAAACAAAAAAATTGATTGAAAGAAAGAAAATCAAGTCGGCTAACACCATGAAAAATACCCTAACCAACAAAGAAGAAAATAATCCATAAAGGCCAAAATAATAAGAACAAATCGGCACTTAATTACCTATAGTTGAATGAGTCCTTAATTCGGTACAAATGTCCTTTTCAAAATCAAATTCCATGATTTTAGCTAATAGCAAAGTTTGAATTTCATTCAAACTTCTTCCCACTGCTTAACAGCAGCCTTATCCACTCCCTCCACTGATCAGCTAACTCAATCTGCTGCTAGGAGGAGTTTCGATCCAATTGAATCACTCTCCCCATGCGTGCAGCAAAAAGGTAGTCCTCCTGCGCGCACAGCAGCTCGAACTCGGGACCTCCAGGCACCCACACACGCTGCTGGCCACTGCGACATGACTTTTCTTTTGATATAATACCGTTGCAATTATTTATAAGGTTTATCTTCTTCAGTCATGTGTTTCTTAAAAATAAAACCAAAATTTCGCATGCCCCTAGGTTCGAACTTGCGCCCGCTCGGACCCCTTAGCACGCTGTTGCCACTGCGCCGTAGGCGCTCTTGTGGCATTCTCCGTTAACAACTTCTTTTAAAGCCTATTTTTACGTTACCTGATTATTCTTAAAAAAACAAAACATTTTGCGCGCCCTGTGCTTTGAACCCAGCACCTCTCCTGTCTTCGTAGCGTCCCTAGCCACTGGGCTAGGAACTTTCTTGTGCCTAATCTTAGCCCAACTTATTTACTAGGCCTAATGCCCAGATTTCCCTAAGGAAGCAAAATTTAATTTTTTTTGCTAGAGCCCTGGGCCGAGCCCAGGACTTTTCCCACACTATAAGTCCTTCGTAATTTATTTAAATACTAAACTAAACATGAAACTAATAATATTTTTTAAAAAAATTTAAAACATCCAAATTATTCGGGCCATCTTCTACCCGAACCTAGACTCAAGGCCCAATACTTCTAGGCCCAAAATTCAGGGTGTTACATAGGGTGGCAAATGGCTTGGAAAATAGCCTGTATTTTGTCCAGACGGGTAGGCACACGGGCATGTGTTTAGGCTGTGTGTGACACACGGTCAGCCCTATGGGCGTGTTGATAGGCCCCTGCATCCAAATCTAGCAAAACAGAATGCCCAGTAGTAAACACATGGGCAGAGACACGATCGTGCGTCTCAACTGTGTGAATGACACGGCCTCAGGACATGGGCGTGTGCTCAGGCCATGTAACACCCCTAGACCCATACCCATCGCAGGAGAGTCAAGAGGCATCGCCCAACAATCATTTAACTAATTGTAAACCCACTCGCCCAAATCATATCATTAATTCAATCAAAATTTTGACACTCATAAATCGGATCAAGGATCACACATAACCATTTCGTATAAGTCTACTTTTGCATACAATATGACCATTACTATTCATATGGTAAAAAGGATGTCAAAGATTAGCAGAAGGGCAAATCCAAAACCAATTAGGTTAACTTACCATGCTCAAAATAATGTACAACATAACATACCACCCTGTTACAACTCAAACATATGGTACCCAAATTTTATTGCGTGCTTTTTCGTATAATTCCATGAACATTTTATTTCCCTTGTAAAATTAAAACATCAAACAACTTTACTATTAGTTCTAAGTTTATGCTACAGAACCATTTCAACAAGTCTCATATAAACTCCATTTAGTCATAAAAAAAGAACATCGAATGATTTCATTTAAGGTCATCGTTATTCATAATCAAACCACACATTTTTCATAGAACATAAATCTCAAGATATGACATACTTCGAGCCTAGTTTATAGAATATTACTTACACTTCAATTCACATGCATCATCACCAAGTTTAACATCATTGACACAGAAGTAAGGTATTTAGGATGCCATTTTCGCATGGCAATACTTAATTACATCATCAAAAGATATTTGTTTAACAACAAAATGTCAAGCCTATACATGCCATTTCCAGGGTTTAGTTACAAAATACCGAAATAAGTTAGCGATAGTGTGGATGACTTTAGTCCTGGAATTCCCGAGACCATAGCTAACGAATGAGATCTATAAAACAGACAAACCAAAGTAACGGGGTAAGCATTTACGCTTAGTAAGTTTTTAAGTAACGTAAATCATTGAATTAGTAGCATAGCAATATCTAACTTGTTTGTTTTATCCTTTGGCCGAATAGGATAATATTATGGTAACAATTTTATCATTCATATCACAAAGGTAATTTCAAGGTATCCGACTGAATTCAACTTTGAACCGAACAGGTTCATTTCAGGTATCAAGCTAAACTCATGCTTAAAGCATACATTCCATATCCGAATAGTTAAATTCTTCTAATTCAGAACAAATACGTCATTTTCAAGTCATACGCGTTTGAGTAACCTTTAGTCAAGGTCAAAGCATCTCCACCGAATTTTAAACTCAAAAATTCATCAGTAACAAAATTCTCGAACAAGAGTAGGATGCATACCTGGCTATCTTACGGTAAGTAACATATTTAATAAGACTATCTCGACATTTATTTTATAACGCCGGCATGGGTGCCCTTCGAGACCAATCCCGGTTTCAATTACTGGCTCTAAACCCTTCGCAACTAAGTTCGGTATTATTACTAGCTTGAAAGCCCTTCGAGGCTAAGCTCGGATCGTATCGCTGGCTCGAAAGCCCTTCGAGACAAAGCTCGGATTGTATCACTGGCTCGAAAGCCCTTCGAGGCTAAGCTCGGATTGTATCACTGGCTCGAAAGCCCTTCGAGACTAAGCTCGGATCCAAACCTCAATTTAACATTCATACACGTATATGTATAGGTATCATATCACATTTAAATCACTAGTCATATACAAAGGATGAAATTTCATATCATGGTATAACCGAATTCAAAGTTCACTTGCCATTTCCGACAATTTCATAAATTATATGTGCCACAACACCATTCAAACATAGTTCTTAAGTTCGAATTTATATAACATACATATGTACTAAGATTTCATCATGTAATGAACTAAAATTTGTTACTCGAGAACTTACCTTGTATCTTTCTAAGTAGTTACGGGTTGACTATTCCGTCACCTTAGCCTTTCCCTTGTCCGATGCCGTTTCTCTATGTTCTCGAGCTTTAAAAAAAATGAGTGACAAAAATTGAATTTCATTAAACACTCATCCTCTTTACTTGATCAAGACAAGGGATATAAATACAATCTCCTTATTACACTTACACACACGTATACATATATCCACATTCGGCATAATGCATATTCATCTTACATTACAACTAAATCATAGCTCGGTAAATATACATATCACAGTTGATATCATTTGGCACTCACCTATACATTACACATATATATACATCTATATTTATCCGGTTCACAAGCATAATCCTCAATCCACATACTGAATGCATCATTTCAAAACAAATTACACAAGTGCCTTATTTGGTCACTAGTATATGACATACTTCGAGCCTAGTTTATAGAATATTACTTACACTTCAATTCACATGCATCATCACCAAGTTTAACATCATTGACACAGAAGTAAGGTATTTAGGATGCCATTTTCGCATGGCAATACTTAATTACATCATCAAAAGATATTTTCATCAAAAGATATTTGTTTAACAACAAAATGTCAAGCCTATACATGCCATTTCTAGGGTTTAGTTACAAAATACCGAAAGAAGTTAGCGATAGTGTGGATGACTTTAGTCCTGGAATTCCCGAGACTGTAGCTAACGAACAAGATCTATAAAACAGACAAACCAAAGTAACGGGGTAAGCATTTATGCTTAGTAAGTTTTTAAGTAACGTAAATCATTGAATTAGTAGCATACCAATATCTAACTTGTTTGTTTTATCATTTGGCCGAATAGGATAATATTATGGTAACACTTTTATCATTCATATCACAAGGTAATTTCAAGGTATCCGACTGAATTCAACTTTGAACCGAACAGGTTCATATCAGGTATCAAGCTAAACTCATGCTTAAAGCATACATTCCATATTCGAATAGTTAAATTGCTCTAATTCAGAACAAATACATCATTTTCAAGTCATACGCGTTTGAGTAACCCTTAGTCAAAGTCAAAGCATTTCCACCAAATTTTAAACTCAAAAATTCTTAAGTAACAAAATTCTCGAACAAGAGTAGGATGCATACCTGGCTATCTTACGGTAAGTAACATATTTAATAAGACTGTCTCGACATTTATTTTATAATGCTGGCATGGGTGCCCTTCGAGACGAAACCCAGTTTCAATTACTGGCTCTAATCCCTTCAGAACTAAGTCCGGTATTATTACTAGCTTGAAAGCCCTTCGAGGCTAAGCTCGGATTGTATCGCTAGCTCGAAAGCCCTTCGAGACCAAGCTCGGATTGTATCACTGGCTCGAAAGCCCTTCGAGGCTAAGCTCGGATTGTATCACTGGCTCGAAAGCCCTTCGAGGCTAAGCTCGGATTGTATCACTGGCTCGAAAGCCCTTCGAGACTAAGCTCGGATCCAAACCTCAATTTAACGTTCATACCCATATATGTATAGGTATCATATCACATTAAATCACTAGTCATATACAAAGGACGAAATTTCATATCATGGTATAACCGAATTCAAAGTTCACTTGCCATTTCTAACAATTTCATAAATTATATTTGCCACAACATTCAAACATAGTTCTTAAGTTCAAATTTATATAACATACATATGTACTAAGATTTCATCATGTCATGAACTAAAATTTGTTACTCGAGAACTTACATTGTATCTTTCTAAGTAGTTACGGGTTGACTATTCCGTCACCTTAGCCTTTCCTTTGTCCGATGCCGTTTCTCTATGTTCTCGAGCTTTAAAAAAAATGAGTGACAAAAATTGAATTTCATTAAACACTCATCCTCTTTACTTGATCAAGACAAGGGATATAAATACAATCTCCTTATTACACTTACACACACGTATACATATATCCACATTCGGCATAATGCATATTCATCTTACATTACAACTAAATCATAGCTCGGTAAATATACATATCACAGTTGATATCATTTGGCACTCACCTATACATTACACATATATATACATCTATATTTATCCGGTTCACAAGCATAATCCTCAATCCACATACTGAATGCATCATTTCAAAACAAATTACACAAGTGCCTTATTTGGTCACTAGTATATGTACTTATCAAAAGCACCTCTCCCTTTTGTAGATTTCTAAATCCCATTCGGCCATAACCCAAAATACCTATAATAACATTGTTACAAATTTAATGCCATACTTTACAAGATACACACATATATATAATTTCTAAATTTAAGCACATTTTGAACCATCACTTCAATGGCCGAATGTTCTAAACTTTCTTCTATTTATTTAACTAAACTACCTTTTTATTCCATTATCCCCCAAAGACACTATCAAAACAATATTATTTAAGAATCACATATATTAACGTATATCTATCTATATCTATATAAGACCGAATGCTCAATTACTCAACATCCACAATTTCCATTCGGCTAACATAAAGGCATACTACCAAAAGTGTCAACTTACAACCCCAATATAATGCATTCTTCTCCTCAATTAAACAAAGAAATATCCTCCCCAAACATCAAAACATCACCACATCCATGACCGAATGCTCTTATTTGATTTAAAAACCATTCAAAGCAAAAATTGATAAAATATAATCATGCCTTCATGAATTCTTGAAATTTTAATCTCAAAACACCTCCCAAGACTCCATAACACCCTACATAACCCTTAAAACGTAAGAGCAACCAAGTCCTATACGGTTCTACTATGACCGAATGGAGCATTTACAACCAAATCAAAAATTAATGCTTGGGCTAAACCATAAGCTTGTTTATCAACTTAAATTCATAAAATCTAAACAAACTAACATGATTTCTTACCTTTAATTGAAGCAAAGAATGACCGAATGGTGGCTTAATACTTCTTCCCCTTCTCCACTTCAAGTTACGGCAAGAAGAACAAATGAAAGACACATTGTTCTTTTCACCATTTATTTTATTATAAAATTTTCCCATTAGGCGTAATTTTTTTTCTTTATTTAATCACAACCATAAAAGAAAATATAATTTATTAGCATAACCATCATGCATGGCCGGCCACTAATGTCAAATGGTTAATTTGACATGCAAGTCCCTTTATTTGCAAGCTTAAACAATTTTTTTCTTAATTCTAGCCACATAAATCATAATTCTTATCACATATTTCCTTTAGTTTATTAATCACATTCAACATGTCAAAATCAAATATTTTAAGTTCATACATACATACATCACACACATTAGACATATGATATCATATTCGATTAATTCTATAGCTCGGTTTAGCGGCCCCGAAACTGCTTCCCGACTAGGGTCGAAATAGGGCTGTCACAACTCTCCCCCCTTTAGGGATTTCCGTCCCCGAAAATCTTACCAGAAAATAGGTTTGGATATCGCTCTTTCATAGTATTCTCGGGTTCCCAAGTCACTTCTTCGAGCCCATGTTTGAGCCATAACACCTTAACTAACGGAACCTTTTTGTTTCGCAACTCTTTCATCTCGCGAGCTAAAATACGAGTCGGTTCCTCTTCATAACTCAAATCAGGCTGAATTTCAATATCGACAGGACTAATCACATGGAAAGGGTCGGATCTATAACGTCGAAGCATCGAAACATGAAAAACATTGTGGATCTTTTCAAGTTCAGGGGGTAAAATTAGTCGATAAGCAACCGATCTGATACGTTCTAAAATTTCATACGGCCCAATGAATCTCGGGCTTAACTTTCCTCTACAACCAAAACGGAGTGTCTTCTTCCATGGCGAGACTTTCAGAAACACTTTATCGCCCACCTGATACTCGATATTTTTACGTTTTTGATCTGCGTACGATTTCTGACGATCGGATGCCACTTTCAAGCTGTCACGGATCGTTTTCACTTTCTGTTCAGCCTCTTTGATTAAATCAACCCCAAGAATCTTATTCTCACTAAGCTCGGTCCAAAACAGAGGTGTACGACATTTTCAACCGTAAACAGCTTCATAGGGCGCCATTTGAATACTCGATTGAAAACTGTTATTATACGAAAATTCAATTAAGGGCAAGTATTTTTCCCACGAACCGCTAAACTCGAGAATACAACATCTCAACATATCCTTGAGTATCTAAATAACCCGTTCGAGTTGGCCGTCAGTCTGCAGGTGAAAAGCGGTGCTAAAATGGAGCTTGGTACCTAATGCCTCGTGTAATTTCTTCCAGAATCGCAAAGTAAAATGGGGATCTCGGTCTAAAACAATCGAAGTCGGCACTCCGTGCAATCGCACAATCTGAGAGACATATAATTCCGCTAACTTATCAAGCGAAAAATCTGTGCGAACGGGAATGAAATGAGCTGACTTCGTTAATCTATCAACAATAACCCAAATAGAGTCCTTTTTACTTGGTGTTGGCGGTAATCCGGGCACAAAGTCCATCGTAACTCGATCCCACTTCCACTCGGGTAACAAAATCGGCTGAAGCAATCCCGAAGGCACCTGATGTTCCACTTTCACTTGCTGACATATCAGACACTTAGACACAAAATCAGAGATGTCCCGCTTCATACCATGCCACCAATATTGACGTTTCAAGTCGTTATACATTTTAGTGCTGCCCGGATGAATAGACATTTGGCTATTATGGGCCTCGTTCAGAATTGTGGAAATAAGCTCTGAACTCCTCAGAAAACACACACACAGTCCCTAAACCTCATACAATCATTACCGTCGACCTGAAACTCTGAATTTACACCTGAATCACACTGAACTCGTTTAGCAACTAAATCGTTGTCGACTTTCTGAGCTTCACAAATCTGTCGAAGTAACACGGGTCTTGCTTTTAATTCGGCAATCAACACATCATCTGTCGACAATGTTAATTTCACATTCATAGCTCGCAAGGAAAATAGGGATTTTCGGCTAAGAGCATCAGCAACTACATTAGCTTTCCCCGGGTGATAATCAATAACAAGCTTATAGTCTTTCAGCAATTCTAGCCACCGCCTTTGTCTCAAATTCAAATCTCTTTGAGTCATCAGATACTTGAGACTTTTGTGATCGGAAAAGATGTGACATTTCTCACCGAACAGATAGTGTCGCCAGATCTTCAAGGCAAAAACAATAGCGGCTAATTCCAGATCATGAGTCAGATAATTTCGTTCATGAGGCTTCAACTGTCTCGAAGCATAGGCGACAACTCGGTCTTCTTGCATCAAAACGCAACCTAAACCGTTCAGACTTGCGTCGCTATAGACTACAAACTCTTTACCGGACTCTGGTTGAACTAATACTGGAGCTTCCGTCAAAAGGGTTTTCAGCTGGTCGAAACTTTGCTGACATTTATCAGACCATTCGAACTTGATATCTTTTTGCAACAGTCTCGTCAATGGAGTCGCAATCATCGAAAAACCTTTAATGAATCATCGGTAATAACCGGTGAGTCCTAAGAAGCTTCAAACCTCAGAAACATTTTTAGGGGGTTTCCAGTCGAGAATAGCTGAAATTTTATTCGGATCGACTCGAATACCTGAAGCAGATACTATATGTCTCAAGAACCCGACCTCACACAACCAGAATTCGCACTTGCTGAATTTCGCATACAATTGATTTTCACGTAAAGTCTGAAGTACAAGTCTCAAATGCTCGGTATGTTCGATCTCATCGCGAGAGTAAATTAAAATATCATTGATGAATACTACCACAAAACGATCCAAAAATGGCCTAAACACCCGGTTCATTAAATCCATGAAAACCGCAGGGGCATTAGTAAGCCCAAACGGCATCACTAAGAATTCGTAGTGCCTGTATCTCATTCTGAATGCGGTCTTCAGCACGTCGAAATCTCTAGCCCTCAACTGGTAATAACCAGATCATAAATCAATCTTCGAAAACACTAAAGCTCCTCTCAACTGATCAAACAAGTCGTCAATTCGGGGCAACGGATACTTATTCTTTACAGTGGCTTTATTCAATTGTCGATAGTCGATGCACATTCTCATAGTCCTGTATTTCTTTTTCACAAACAAAACCGGTGCACCCCAGGGTGAGAAACTCGGTCGCGCGAAACCTTTGTCTGTCAACTCTTGCAGTTGGGATTTCAATTCTTTTAACTCGGTTGGTGCCATACGGTACGGGGCAATCGAAATTGGAGTCGTACCCGGAACCAACTCTATACCAAACTCGACTTCTCTTACAGGCGGCAATCCTGGCAATTCTTCGGGAAACACATCCGAAAACTCATAAGCTACAGGCACAGACTCAAGTTCTCATTTGGAAACTTTGTTGTCTAGCACATAGGCTAGATATGCTTCATAACCCTTTTTCACGTATTTCTGGGCTGACATGGCAGTGATTACGGCAGATAGCCTGTTCCAATCAGCGGATTCAATTCGGATTATTTCATTATTCGAACATCGCAAATCAATAGTCTTCACCTTGCAATTCACTATCGCATCGTGAACGGTCAACCAATCCATTCCGAGAATAATGTCAAATTCATCGAAGGGTAAAAGCATCAAATTGGCCGGAAAACAGAAATCTCGAACCATTAGGGGACATTTCTTGCATACTTTATCAACTAGAACACATCAACCTAAAGGATTTGATACTCGAACTACGAACTCAGTAGACTCAACAGGAAGAGTCTTACCGGAGGCTAAAGTCTCACACACATACGAATGGGTCGAACTGTGATCAATCAGAGCGATAACATTAGTGTTAAAGAGAGTGAAAGTACCAGTAATAACATCCAGAGAAGAAGCCTCCTCACTGGCACGAATAGCATACGCTCTGGCAGGTGCTCGAGCCTCGGATCTGACGGCAGTGTCCCTAGTCCCTCTCTGACCACCACTAGTATTACCTCCTCGCCGCGGTGGTCTACCCCGTCCAGTCGTGCCACTAAGTCTCTGACTCGGATCAGGAGTGCGTTCATCAACTTTAGGACAGTCTTTGATAAAATGATCGGCAGAACCGCATCGGAAGCAGGAGCGGTCATGATGTTTACAGCTCCCCGGGTGCCATTTACCACAGTGTTTACATTCAGATCTGTCCCGACGTTCATTGCCAACACTAGCAATGGAAGTAGCTCGTGAACTCACGGGAGGTCGATGATGCTCACGTCTAGAAAAACCCGATGTATATTTAGATCTGCCCGAGTCATCTCTAGTCTTTTTGGACGATTGCTGAACAGATTTTCCCGCAGATCTCTTACGGAACTCTCTAGCTCCATCTTCGGCTTTTCTTTTCTCATTACCGAGCTCTTCGGCTTTGCAAGCTCACTCGACTAGCACGACAAACTCCTTAATTTCCAGAATTCCGACCAGTAGTCTGATATCTTCGTTTAATCCATCCTCAAAATGCTTACACATAATAGCCTCAGAGGATACACATTCTCGAGCATATCGGCTGAGCCGCACAAATTCTCTCTCATACTCGGTTACTGACATCTGGCCTTGTTTAAGCTCAAGAAATTCCTTTCGCTTCTGATCGATGAATCTCTGACTGATATATTTCTTACGAAACTCGATTTGGAAAAACTCCTAGGTGACTCACTCTTTCGGGATAACAGAGACCAGAGTGTTCCACCAGTAATATACAGAGTCGCGCAACAAAGATATCGCACATTTTAAACATTCCTCAGGTGTACAGGATAGCTCGTCGAATACTTGGATGGTGTTATCGAGCCAAAACTCGGCTCGCTTGGCATCGTCACTAGGGGTAGCCCGAAACTCTTCAGCCTCATATTTTCTAATTTTGTCGACTGGAGGCCTACTCGGTCTCACTGGATCGGTCACAGGAGTGGCCATATAAGTCAGAAGCGGAGTATTCGGGGGCGAAGGTTGCGGAACAGCTGGATTTGACCTAATGAATTGAGCGAACCAGTCACTCATCATCGCATAAAAGGCTTGTCTAGTGTCATCATCTCGATGACTGATATTGGCTAAGAGTCTGGCGGCGCTGTCCCTTGCGCAGGAGTAGGCGCTACGCTCTCGACATTGTCTGCTACGGTTCGATCGGGTTTGGGATCCATTCTATACCAAAAAAAGTCACATTTCAGCTGTTAGAAGTCATCTCACTATCACAACGACACTAAATGGCATGTATAGCTAGACGCATACTTACTACGGTAGTCCGAGAATTGACTAAACCGTAGCTCTGATACCAATAAAATGTAACACCCCTAGACCCATACCTATCGCAGGAGAGTCAAAAGGCATCACCCAATAATCATTTAACTAATTGTAAACCCACTCGCCCAAATCATATCATTAATTCAATCAAAATTTTGACACTCATAAATCGGATCAAGGATCACACATAACCATTTCGTATAAGTCTACTTTTGCATACAATATGACCATTACTATTCATATGGTAAAAAGGATGTCAAAGATTAGCAGAAGGGCAAATCCAAAACCAATTAGGTTAACTTACCATGCTCAAAATAATGTATAACATAACATACCACCCTGTTACAACTCAAACATATGGTACCCAAATTTTATTGCGTGCTTTTTCGTATAATTCCATGAACATTTTATTTCCCTTGTAAAATTAAAACATCAAACAACTTTACTATTAGTTCTAAGTTTATGCTACAGAACCATTTCAACAAGTCTCATATAAACTCCATTTAGTCATAAAAAAAGAACATCGAATGATTTCATTTAAGGTCATCGTTATTCATAATCAAACCACACATTTTTCATAGAACATAAATCTCAAGATATGACATACTTCGAGCCTAGTTTATAGAATATTACTTACACTTCAATTCACATGCATCATCACCAAGTTTAACATCATTGACACAGAAGTAAGGTATTTAGGATGCCATTTTCGCATGGCAATACTTAATTACATCATCAAAAGATATTTGTTTAACAACAAAATGTCAAGCCTATACATGCCATTTCCAGGGTTTAGTTACAAAATACCGAAATAAGTTAGCGATAGTGTGGATGACTTTAGTCCTGGAATTCCCGAGACCATAGCTAACGAATGAGATCTATAAAACAGACAAACCAAAGTAACGGGGTAAGCATTTACGCTTAGTAAGTTTTTACGTAACGTAAATCATTGAATTAGTAGCATAGCAATATCTAACTTGTTTGTTTTATCCTTTGGCCGAATAGGATAATATTATGGTAACAATTTTATCATTCATATCACAAAGGTAATTTCAAGGTATCCGACTGAATTCAACTTTGAACCGAACAGGTTCATTTCAGGTATCAAGCTAAACTCATGCTTAAAGCATACATTCCATATCCGAATAGTTAAATTCTTCTAATTCAGAACAAATACGTCATTTTCAAGTCATACACGTTTGAGTAACCTTTAGTCAAAGTCAAAGCATCTCCACCGAATTTTAAACTCAAAAATTCATCAGTAACAAAATTCTCGAACAAGAGTAGGATGCATACCTGGCTATCTTACGGTAAGTAACATATTTAATAAGACTATCTCGACATTTATTTTATAACGCCAGCATGGGTGCCCTTCGAGACCAATCCCGGTTTCAATTACTGGCTCTAAACCCTTCGCAACTAAGTTCGGTATTATTACTGGCTTGAAAGCCCTTCGAGGCTAAGCTCGGATCGTATCGCTGGCTCGAAAGCCCTTCGAGACAAAGCTCGGATTGTATCACTGGCTCGAAACCCCTTCGAGGCTAAGCTCGGATTGTATCACTGGCTCGAAAGCCCTTCGAGACTAAGCTCGGATCCAAACCTCAATTTAACATTCATACACGTATATGTATAGGTATCATATCACATTTAAATCACTAGTCATATACAAAGGATGAAATTTCATATCATGGTATAACCGAATTCAAAGTTCACTTGCCATTTCCGACAATTTCATAAATTATATGTGCCACAACACCATTCAAACATAGTTCTTAAGTTCGAATTTATATAACATACATATGTACTAAGATTTCATCATGTAATGAACTAAAATTTGTTACTCGAGAACTTACCTTGTATCTTTCTAAGTAGTTACGGGTTGACTATTCCGTCACCTTAGCCTTTCCCTTGTCCGATGCCGTTTCTCTATGTTCTCGAGCTTTAAAAAAAAATAAGTGACAAAAATTGAATTTCATTAAACACTCATCCTCTTTACTTGATCAAGACAAGGGATATAAATACAATCTCCTTATTACACTTACACACACGTATACATATATCCACATTCGGCATAATGCATATTCATCTTACATTACAACTAAATCATAGCTCGGTAAATATACATATCATAGTTGATATCATTTGGCACTCACCTATACATTACACATATGTATACATCTATATTTATCCGGTTCACAAGCATAATCCTCAATCCACATACCGAATGCATCATTTCAAAACAAATTACACAAGTGCCTTATTTGGTCACTAGTATATGTACTTATCAAAAACACCTCTCCCTTTAGTAGATTTCTAAATCCCATTCGGCCATAACCCAAAATACCTATAATAACATTATTACAAATTTAATGCCATACTTTACAAGATACACACATATATATAATTTCTAAATTTAAGCACATTTTGAACCATCATTTCAATGGCCGAATGTACTTCACTTCTAAACTTTCTTCTATTTATTTAACTAAACTACCTTTTTATTCCATTATCCCCCAAAGACACTATCAAAACAATATTATTTAAGAATCACATATATTAACCTATATCTATATATATATATCTATATAAGACCGAATGCTCAATTACTCAGCGTCTACAATTTCCATTCGGCTAACATAAAGGCATACTACCAAAAGTGTCAACTTACAACCCTAATATAATGCATTCTTCTCCTCAATTAAACAAAGAAATATCCTCCCCAAACATCAAAACATCACCACATCCATGACCGAATGCTCTTATTTGATTTAAAAACCATTCAAAGCAAAAATTGATACAATATAATCATGCCTTCATGAATTCTTGAAATTTTAATCTCAAAACACCTCCCAAGACTCCATAACACCCTACATAACCCTTAAAACGCAAGAGCAACCAAGTCCTATACGGTTCTACTATGACCGAATGGAGCATTTACAACCAAATCAAAAATTAATGCTTGGGCTAAACCATAAGCTTGTTTATCAACTTAAATTCATAAAATCTAAACAAACTAACATGATTTCTTACCTTTAATTGAAGCAAAGACTGACCGAATGGTGGCTTAATACTTCTTCCCCTTCTCCACTTCAAGTTACGGCAAGAAGAACAAATGAAAGACACATTGTTCTTTTCACCATTTATTTTATTATAAAATTTTCCCATCAGGCATAATTTTTTTCTTTATTTAATCACAACCATAAAAGAAAATATAATTTATTAGCATAATCATCATGCATGGCCGGCCACTAATGTCAAATGGTTAATTTGACATGCAAGTCCCTTTATTTGCAAGCTTAAACAACTTCTTTCTTAATTCTAGCCACACAAATCATAATTCTTATCACATAGATCCTTTAGTTTATTAATCACATTCAACATGTCAAAATCAAATATTTTAAATTCATACATACATACATCACACACATTAGACATAGGATATCATATTCGATTAATTCTATAGCTTGGTTTAGCGGCCCCAAAACCGCTTCCCGATTAGGGTCGAAATAGGGCTGTCACAGGCCATGTGTAGTCTACACATTAAATGAGAGAATTAAATTCGCCACATAGCCTAGCACACTGGCGTGTGACTTGGCTGTGTGACTATAATTGAGTGATGACATCATAAACAGAGAGTTACACGGGTAGAGGACACGAGCGTGTGTGTCGACACAGCCTACCCACACGGGTGTGTGACTCTCCAAACATAGAAATTTTCCTAAGTTTCCCAAAAGTTCCAGAAGTCTTTGGTTTAGTCCCGAACCATTCCTAATGTATGTTTAGGGCTTCGTAGGCACGTAAAAGAGACATTACAAATATGTTTGAAAAGTTTTAAATTGGACACAAATTTTACGACTCGAAATTGTATGTGTAAGAGTGTTTAAGTTCGGTAATGCCTCAAACCCTATCCCGACGTGGATACGAGTAAGGGGTGTTACAGTAAGTTTTAGAATTCAACATTTTAGGTTGTATCGAACTCCTTGGTTTATGCCTAATCACTTCAAATCACTCTTAAGTGTTTTCAAAATAGCAACATCTCTAAGCTTAGTAACTACTGTAAATAAAATACATAATTATGGAATCAAAATCAAATAGAAAATGACCAAATGAAAAATAAAGAAAACTAAAATTAAAATGAAATGAAATAGAAGTGTAACACTCGGTTATCGTCATTGACCCAAATTTTAAGGATAGTTGGGATTAAATTGAAAGAATTAGCAAATTATCGGACTCCACCGGGGAATTCAGAAATCTTAGTGGCCAAATTTTGGTTTAGTTAGATTGCAACCAACTAGTTCAATAATAAGAGATAAAATTATTAGGATTGAGTGGAGGAAGTTGCCTATTGAGATTGTGCCAATGGAGTATATATATAGGTATGGATAGAAAATAGAGTTATTCTCAATTCTGTTCACGATTTTTTCCTCTCTCAAGGGCATCGTCTTCTTCAAACATACTAAAGAAGAAGAGGATGCAGTAGAAGGAAACTTTGCATGTCTTAGGAAATGTGAGAATTTAAGTCTGATAATAGAGAAGTTTGGAAACTGTTTAGCTACATTACCTTTCTACACTTGTGGATTGAAGAATGGAGTTAGTAAATCTTAAAGGCTCCTACATAATTATGGATTCTAGGTTTTAAAAGGGTTAAACACCTTTAGTTTAACCAAAAAATGGTTGTCATGCTTAGCTATTAGGACAAAAAAGGCTCTAGTGTTTGGATAAGCTAAGCTAATGAGGATAAAAAAATCCATGTGAGTTTTTGCACCTTGCCTTTTGGATGATAGATAATGTTGTGTAACTTGTATATATCACATTAATGATGTATCGAGATTGCCTTAGTTATGGTGTGTATGTGCTTGAAGAAAAAGTAGGTTGTGTGTGAGCTTTTACCAGTTGTCTACTGGTTGTTTTATGATAGTTAGTTAATGATAGATAATCTAGTGTGATGTTTGATTAATGATGAATTTTATGTTATGCTTGAGTAATGTATGCATAGTATGGAGGAAAAAGTTGATGGGGTAGATGAAGTTAAGACTTGGTAATGGAAATTTTTGTTAGATATCACCATATGAAATTGCAGAGTGCAAACCGGGATGTGCGAAGCTCCAGCTGAAAAAATAGGGAAAATGGAATTCTATAAAGATATCGTCATATGATATTGTTGAGTGCAAACTGGGATATGTGAAGCTCTAGCTGAAGGAATAGGGAAAATGGAATTCTATAAAGATATCATGAAATGTGAAACATGTCCTTTAGGATGACATCATGATGATGATTATTAGGCTCCACAAATCAACACTGCGATGGCGGTCAGCAGGCTCTATGGGGTGACACCTCAAGAGAGGTCTAATATGTAAGACCATAGCACAGTTATGGAAGTATAGAGAGTCCGCTGGGACAATAAACATAGAGAAGTCCACCAGGACATTAAACATGGGGAATATTATGTGAGACCATAACTCGACAATGGCAGCATAGAGAGTTCATTGGGATAGTATGTAACACCCCTAACCCGTCTCTGTCATTAGATTAGGGTTACGGAGCATTACCATGTAAATCAAAACAACAAAGTTGTTTAATATTATTTACTTAAAAGTCATTACAAACCTATCAAGTATATACATTTGGGCCTTAAATTAGGCTTTTGAGGCCTTAAAAATAGTTCAGGGCTAATTTGGGGCTATTTTGAAGCAATTTAGAAACTTAAGGGTAAAAGTTAAAAATTTTAAAAACAAGGGTCACACAGCCATGTGGCCAGGCCGTGTGACATAGCCTAGGATGTGTAGTGCTTGAACAATGGGGCATTTAATACCCCTAACCCATATCTGTTGCCAAAATAGGGTTACAGGGTATTACCAAATAAATCACATCATTTAGCATAAGCATATCATACAATAAGCATTTATTTTCAAATATCATTCGAACACAATCACAATGTCCCTTAATAAGGCATACGAGGCCTTAAACATGCTTTAAAAGTGGTTCGGGGTGGCACCAATCATTCATAGGAATTTTGAAAAACTTAGAAAATGTTTAAGAAAATAGGGGTCACACGCACGTGTGACATAGCAGTGTGCCTCACACGGCCACTACACATGTTCATGTCACAGGCCGTGTGAAAACAGGGTATAAATACTGACTTGCACCACATGGCCGGCCACACGCCCGTGTCTGTAGGCCGTGTAACTCACTGACTTGGTTTTTAATTAATCTTCTAGGGACACACAGCCGTGTACTATGACCATGTGTCACACATGGCTGAGACACACGCCCGTGTCTCTGCCTGTATGGACAAAAATAGCCTATATACAAGCCACATTTCTCACCCAAAATGCAAGTACCTACATCAAGTTAATTGGTACCATTTTCATACACAATTATCAGTCAAATAAGATCATTCAAATGCACCATTCATGCCATATCAACTTCAACCATTTACAAACTCAATCCATACCTATTTACCTAACTCATACTAATTCAATAAGTTTTACTAGCCATAATCACATACCAAAATACTGAAAATTCAATAGCTATAAAACACATTTATAACATTTACCAAATTATCTCACTTTGCCAAACAAATAAGCATCCAAATATCAACCAAAACTAAGCATAAACATACCACATACCAGTTGACGATTTGAGCTATCTTAGCCAAAATCAAACATAGTAAAATAGGCCACTTAAGAATTTCAATTATCATTAACCATATCAGCAACCCATATTATAAACCAACTTATAAGGCCAAACACATACCAACTTATACATCATTTACAAGCCAAATCTCATGGCTATAATTTCATGACTCAAAACATATCGAAATGACTATAGCCTATACATGCCATATAACGAAAGACACAAAAGTGTATAAATACCGAATCAAAAGTTGGATAATGTGATGCAATCTCTGACGACTTCCAACCCGAACGAGCATTCGAAACACTATAAAACATAGAAAAGAAAACAAAGTAAGCTCTAAAGCTTGGTAAGCTCGTATGATAATAAACTCATCTCATCAAATAAACATATTTTAAATGATTGTACATATCATAATACAACTTATGTGATTCCACCATTCTATCACATATTCAATATTATAGTATGCTAAGAACTTTGCAAGTGTTCATTTCAATGCTCGTATAGTTTGAGAACATTTTTTTAATTCATTCACAAACAGGTATGCATTAACTAATAAGATAAACTACTTTCAACTCAATAACCATCATATTTCAATAATCAAGTAAACCATATCACATGTCAGAAATTTACACTTACTCATCATATGAATTTCACTACTTTCACTTCTTGTCGATTTATGTCACTAGTTCCTTGATTTACTTGTACCATCACATACTTCTGTAGTTCATCATCCTTTCCCCGTTGAGTCGTTTAAACATCAATGAAAATACATTACCTCAATTCAATGTTCATAAATATTATGGTTTCATAAACATTTCACATTTCATTGACAAAATTATATATAAGTTTTATAAGTTTCTTTAATTCAATACTCGTATAATTTAGGTACATACCTGTACTATCTCACATTCAATCTGTACTCATTCTCATCTCTGATTTACCCATTAAACCATTTGAAATACAATTGGATACTCGGGAATCACATACTCATAGTGCCAATGCCATATCCCAGATATGGTCTTACATGTAATCTCGTATCGATGCCATAGCCCAGCTATGGTCTTATACGAAATCTGATATCGATGCCATATCCCACATATGGTCTTACACGAAATCTCATACTGATGCCATGTCCCAAACATGGTCTTACACATAATCTCATCTCGATAACTCTAATATCATGACATTTGTATCCTATCTATTCCTAAGGTTCAACCGGGAATTTTACTTTGTCGAATTTCCGTCAAACAATTTTAGAAGCATCGTATTCAGAATTTAATTCAATATTCAAGCATTCAATACAATTATATCAATTAAGCAGTTAAACATATATAATTTAATGCTTACTAAACATACGAACTTACCTTGTACGCCGAAAAGACAAATTAAGTCGACTAATCCGATACATTGTTTTTCTCTCGTTCTAGATCCAACTCTCATTTTTCTCAATCTATATAATAGCAAAATTTACTTATTTAATCACCAATTCATTGGATAAATTACACTTTTGCCCCTATTATTTCATATTTTTGCAATTTAGTCCTTGTAACATAAAATAAAAATTTCATGCAATTAAGCCCTTACCCAAGCTAGTTGATTTTCATATAGATCCCTAGTAGCCCATATTGATCATTTGATCACACTTTTAACCACACGGTTTCCACATTTCACAATTTAATCCAAAATTGACATTTTTTGTCGAAAATCACTTAATCAAACTTGTTAATATAGCATCAAACATTAATAATCTATTATGAATCATCAAAATACTCAAGCTTTCAATAATGGAAACATGCTAAATTTTTAACAGTTTCAAAATCGGAGGTATGGGTTAGCTAGATTACAAAGCAACAATCTCAAAAATGTAGAAATTATTAAAAACAAATCTAAATCCATACCTATTTGAGCAAAAATGCAATGGCCAAATGAAGGAGATGAAAATGGCTTCTTAATATTGGCGAAAGAAAGATGAACATGCGTTGTTTGTCTTTTATTTTCTTTATTTTACCATATTAACTACTAATTTACCATAATAACCTTAATGAATAAACATTAAAATCATTTGAATCATGTCCATTTATGTCCACTCACCTTTCAAATGGTCTAATTACCATGCAAGTGCTCATGCATTTCCTTTCTATAGCTATGTAGTGCATTTAACTATTAGAACTTCACTTTTGCACTTTAAGCGATTTAGTCTTTTTTATCAAATTGAGCACTCAAAAAATAAAATTTCTTTACGAAAATTTCACACAACTCTAATATCATAATGTAGACATTAAAATAATAAAATAAATAATTTTTTTGATGTTGGATTCGTGGTCCCGAAACCCCTATTCTGATTTAGCTAAAAATGGGCTATTACAACTCTCCCCATTAGGGATTTTCGTCCCCAAAAATCTTATCATAGAATAGATTAGAGATTTGCTGTCTCATGTCCTTATCAATTTCTCACATAGCCTCAGATTTCTCAACTCTTTAATCTCTCAAGCTAAGATTATGATTTGTACTTCACTATATGTGATACCAAGCCGAATTTCAACTTTTAGAAAAGATGTTATTTACAAAGGGTCTTATTTGAATCGTCGTATCATAGATATAAGAAACACATTATGGATCTTTTTAAGTTCTGAAAATAATATAAGTTGATAAGCCACTGGCTTTATTTTCTCAATAATCTCATATGACCCGATGAATCACGAACTCAACTTCTCTTTATGGCTAAATCAAGTAATGCTATTTCCACGGCAATTGCTTTCACAATCACTCAGTCCTCTAACTGAAATTCAATGTTTTTATGTATCAGGTCCTCATATGTTTTCTGTCAATCTGAAACTACTTTCTAACTGTTACAATTTACTTTCACTTTCTCTTCAATCTCTCTGATCAGATCAACCTCGTGAATTTTTATCACTAATCTCATATAAAGCTTTGCACGGTGCCATCTTTTTACTCAACTAATAAATTATTATTATACTCAACGCAATCAACAATAAGTAATTTTCTCGTTTGCTTTTTACTTCTAAAACACAACAACGAAACATTACCTTGAGAATCTGAATCTCTCCCTCAGATTAGCCATCTGTTTAAGAATGAAATGCGATGCTAAATTCAAACTGTGTATCAAAAGCTTACTGTAGTTTTCTGGCAAATCACAATATAGAATACCCAGAAGAGATCGTTGTAAATTACTCAACTATAACCGTTTCACTTAGCTATCAATGCAATTCAAACATTCCACTGTCTAATTCTGTCATCACTAAGTTCACATTATCCTATCCACTATCATAAATCAACTTAGAAAAATTTCCAGCTAATACATTCTTTAGATATCATACCTGAATATCTTGTTTCATTGAAGTCAGCTTCTTCTTTAACGGTGACTTTGTATAATCCAAATGGCCTTCAGAATGATCCAATATCTCTTTTAGTACAATCTTTACTTCCTGACTCATTCTCTTATTTGATCATAGTAATAATCCTTTAATTGTGAAACTCTGTAATTCCACACTTGTGAGCTTATTCAATCTAAATATTATGGATTTCAGCATATCACTATTTTGACAAGGGGGTGAGGGTCGTAAGGCATCAAGCTTAACTCTCATACATATAAACATCTTTACTCAAACATTTGAGTATCACTTTCAGTACATATTAGAATTAGCTCGGTTGGAATGCACCTCTGTCTAATTTAACCAATTTCATCAGAGTCGGGAGATAGTGTCAGGTTAAAAATGGCATGTGTAGCTAGACTCACATTTGCTACGTTAGTCCTAGAATCGACTAAACCGTAGCTCCGATACCAATAAAAAGTAACACCCCTAACTTGTATCTGTCACTAGAATAGGGTTACGAGGTATTACCAAACAAATCACATCATTTAGCATAAATATATCATACAATAAACATTTATTTTCAAATATCATTCAAACACAATCACAATGTCCCTTAATAGGGCCTACGAGGCCTTAAACATGCTTTAAAAGTGGTTTGGGACTAAACCGATCATTCATAGGAATTTTGAAAAACTTAGAAAATTTTTAAGAAAATAGGGGTCACACATCCGCGTGACATAGCCGTCTGCCTCACACGGCCACTACACATGTCCATGTCACGGGCCGTGTGAAAACAGGACATACATACTGACTTGCAGCACACAGCCAACCACACGCCCATGTCTCTAGCCATGTAACTCACTGTCTTGGTTTTTAGTTAATCTTCAAGGGACAAATGGCCAAGTACTATGACCATGTGTCACACACGGCTGAGACACACGCCCGTATATCTGCCTAAGTGGACAAAAAATAGGTTATATACAAGCCACATTTCTCACCCAAAATGCAGGTACCTACATCAAGTCAATTGGTACCATTTTCATACACCATTATCAGCCAAATAGATTATTCAAATGCACCATTCATGCCATGTCAACTTTAACCATTTACAAATTCAATCTATAACCATTTACCTATTAAAACTCATACCAATTCAATAAGTTTTACTAGCCATAATCACATACCAAAATACCCAAAATTCAATAGCTATAAAACACATTTATAACATATGCCAAATCAGCTCACTTTGCCAAACAAATAAGCATCCAAATATAAACCAAAACTAAGCATAAACATAGCACATACCACTTGACCATTTGAGCTATCTTAGCCAAAACCAAACATAGTAAAATATGCCATTTAAGAATTTCAATTATCATTAAGCACATCATCAACCCATATTATAAACCAACTTATAAGGTCAAACACATACCAACTGATACATCATTTAAAAGCCAAATCTCATGGCTATAATTCCATGACTCAAAACACATCGAAATGACCATAGCCTAACTTGCCATATATCCAAAGACACAAAGTGTATAAATACCGAATCAAAAGCTAGATAGTGTGATGCAATCTCTGATGACTTCCAATTCGAGCGAGCATCTGAAACATGATAAAACATAGAAAAGAAAAAAAAGTAAGCTCTAAAGCTTAGTAAGCTCGTATGATAATAAACTCATCTCATCAAATAAACATATTTTAAATAATTGTACATATCATAATACAACTCATGTGATTCCACCATTCTATCACATATTCAATATTATAGTATGTTTAGAACTTTGCAAGTGTTCATTTCAATGCTTGTATAGTTTGAGAACATATTTTTAATTCATTCATAAACATGTATGCATAAACTAATAAGATAAACTACTTTCAACTCAATAACCTTCGTATTTCATTAATCAAGTATACCATATCACATGTCATAAATTTACACTTACTCGTCATATGAATTTCACTACTTTTACTTCTTGTCGATTTATGTCACTAGTACCTTGATTTACTTGTACCATCACATACTTCTGCAGTTCATCATCCTTTCCCCGTTGACTCATTTAAATATCGATGAAAATACATTATCTCAATTCAATATTAATAAATATTATGAATTCATAAACATTTCACATTTTATTCACAAAATTATATATAAGTTTTGTAAGTTTCTTTAATTTAATACTCGTATAATTTAGGTACATACCTGTAGTATCTCACATTCTATTTGTACTCGTTCTCATCTTTGATTTACCCATTAAACCATTCAGAATGCAATTGGATACTCGGGAATCACATACTCATAGTGCCAATGCCATATCCCAGATATGGTCTTACATGTAATCTCATATTAATGCCATAGCCCAACTATGGTCTTATACGAAATCTCATATTGACGCCATATCCCACATATGGTCTTACACAAAATCTCTTTCTGATGCCATGTCCCAGACATGGTCTTACACGTAATCTCATCTCAGTACCTAATGTCATGACATTTATATCCTATCTATTCCTAAGGTTCAACCGAGACTTTTACTTTGTCCAATTTTCGTTGAACAAATTTCGAAGCATTGTATCTACAATTTAATTCAATATTCAAGCATTCACTACAATTATATCAATTAAGCATTTAAACATATATAATTTAATGCTTATTAAACATACGAACTTACCTTGTTCGCTAAAAAGATGAATTATGTTGACTAATCTGACATGTTGCTTTTCTCCCGTTCTAGATATAACTTTCATTTTTCTTAATCTATGTAAGACCCCTTACCCGAGTCTGACGCTAGGATAGGGTACGAGGCATTACCAGACCTAAACATAACTAATCATACAAAATTGGGCCATAAAATTTCGTTCGATTGAAAACCTTTCATACATGCTCATAACGTCCCTATTACGGGCCTACGAAGCCCTAAACCTACATTAGAAGTGGTTAGGGACTAAACCGAGAACTTTTGAAATTGTCACAACACTTATAAAATTTTCATGTTTTAGAGAGTCACACGCCCGTGTGAGTAGGCCGTGTGGTCACACACGCCCGTGTAGCTTGGGACATGCTCATGTCCTCGACCTATGTAACTTTTTGTTTATGATGTCATCAACAATTTAAGGTCACACGGCCAAGTCACACACCCGTGTGCTAGGCCGTATGGTGAATTTAATTTCACATTTAAGGTGCAGACTTCCCACGGCCTGGGCACACGCCTATATCTTGTGGTCGTGTCCTACACACGGCTGAGACACATGGCTGTGTGTTTCATACTGAGCATTCTGTTTCACCAAAACTACGTTGCAACAGACACACGACCTATCAACAAGCCCATGGGGTAGACCGTGTGTCACACACGACCTAGACACACGCTTGTGTGTTTACTCGTGTGGATAATATATAGGCTATTTACCAAGCCTTTTGCCACCCTAAAAATATGAAAACACATATACCCATTCAACAACACTTATCATGACATAATTAAGCAACCAAACCTCCACAACAAGGCATCCACTCATCATTCACATACCACAATCACCATGCACAAACATTGCACAATTATCAATTGAATCATGGAAACTACCACATTCATGAAAGACATCGATACACGATTATACCAATAACCAACATTGGCCAGTTTCAAATGGCCTTATACAAAATGAACCTTCAACTAACTTAGGCCAACATTTTTGGCCAAATAAAATATGACACTTAACAAAATGACGAAGTCCCTATACATGCCATACTTTCAAAAATATCACAAATATCAAATACCCAAAATAATGTTTCTGATAGTGTGATGTGAGCCTCTGACAAGTCTCGGTTCCGAGCTAGCTTGGAGACACTACAAGATAAGGGAAAGTAAAGTGAGTAAGCTAAAAAGCTAAGTTTATATGCAAATAAATAACACCATAACCACCTAATAACCATGCAATCTCATATAATGAAAAATAATGCATTTATCATTAAAATCTCATAAGCTTACTTACTCAAGTACAATATTACCATATGATCATCATTTATAGAATTTATACTTATGAATTTCACGTACACACCTGTATCACATCGTCATACAAACACATATTTTCACATCTTTATCATTCTTGTTGAACACTTGGAATATTAGCCAATACACGAAAAGTTTGCACATAAGGGTCACACATGTAGTCAAGCTACTTCATATCACATTTCACATATATGCTCATTCTCGAGCTAGTCATGGGTCTGCTCACACAAGCTGATGGTCAGGATGTAGCTACTCAGTGCTGCTCACACAAGCTGACAGGTATCCGCAACATATGCAGGATTACCTAACCACTGGTAAACATATAAGACTAGCACTCGGAATCACATAAGCACATAATCACACATAGGTTCCTAGTGACATGTCACTCGTATCCTATTCTATTCCTAAGGTTTAACCGGGATTTTCCTCACTTATCAGAACTTTTTCAATTATGTCACATAAATCATTCACACATGTTATACAACATTAAACCATTAAAAAAAATAAAATGATGCATTATTTACATACAAACTTACCTCAGTACAAAATGACTATTTTTGCAATTTAGTCCACTACCTTGTCCTTCCCCCGGTCAAGGTTAATTCCTCGTCTTTCGTGATCTATAATAACACATTTAACTCATTTAATTATCACATTATTCAATTAAGCCCCAAAAATCATATTAAGGTAAAATTACATTTTTACCCCTAAATTTTCACTTATTTACACTTTAGTCCCTAAGCTCGTAAAATGAAAAGTATTCATTTTTCTCAAAATCCAAGCCTAGCCGAACCTCTTTCATGCTTATAACAGCCCACATTTTTCTTTTATTTCACATTTCTACTACATATTTTACAACTTTTGCAAAAAGGTCCTCTTTGACATTTTTATTGAAAATTACTTAGTAAAAGTCGTTTATCTAATACTAAACTTTCATTTTCTACCATTAGAAATCAAAATACACACATGTCACACATGGGTAAATTTTTAAACATAAACCCTACTTCAAAATAATGGTAGAATGTACCACCCCAAACTCGGCCTAGAAGATAGGCCTGAGTCTAGCGTGTCACATTGGAGGGTGAAACAAAAAATGCGATGTAGTTAAAAAACCTTAGAGCCATTTGATCGTTTGCGGTTAAGAATAGTGAAAACTTGTAAATTCATATTTTGAATAAACCTTAAGTTTGTTATTTGGAAACCCTAAATTTTTATATTAATAAGATCTCATGTCTCAGTTATAGCGGAAGCTTTTGTTTTTAAACCCATTTGTTACATTATCGCGATACTTTTGGAAAATAGATATCTTTTATAAAACCATGCCCTAGAGCTAACAGATTCAAAAGAGAAATAAACAATCCCAAATAAAAAAAACAAATCCAGAGAAAAGGCCTTATTATAGAAATTTAAACCCAAGAGAAAGCAAGTAAAAATAATGTAGAATAAATACTAAAGTTTTTAAACAGCACGCTATGTGGCCACCTTCGAGTTCTTCCTAACCGACGAACCGTCTACTGAGGGTCACCAGAAAAAAATTAAAAGAGTGAGTGAGTTTTCAAAAACTCAGTGTGTACGTCCCTCGACAGACACATAACATGCAATAAAAAATTTGGGCCTAAGCCCAATTCAATAACGGTGGCCTTTCGGCCTAAGCCCTAAGTGGCTTCTGTTGGGCTTGAGCCCATATCACAAATATCAATATGAACATGCAATGCACAATTACCCCTTCCAACTCTGAACTCCTGTGGGGATTACTCGATCCACCCATCCCTACACACCCGTTGTAGCACCGGTTGTGGCACTACTCAACGTTGCAGTAGAGCTGCTAATCATAATATCCGTTGTAGCACTGGTTACAGTACTACTCAGTGTTGCAACAGAGCTTCTAATCATAATATCCATTGTAGCGCTGGTTGCGGTACTACTCAGCGTTACAGCAGAGCTATTAATAATAATATGGCCTTAAAAGCCTTCATTGGATCCACGGTCGTTAAGCGAGTATGCGATCCTCATATAGCACTTCCTCTAATACAAACCCATCCCACATGCAACATAATATCGTATGAATGCAGCAACTAACGTATGGCATACTTAAACTTACATACAGCAAGTAAGGGCATTTCAATCATTTTGCCCTTAGGGCATATTAATCATTTTGCCCTTAGGGGCATATCGATCGTATCTTATCGTGGGCCTCAGTACACAATTTGGCCCCTTCATAATTTCACAATTTATTCAATGAGTTTTACGTCAGTTTCATAAGAGTTATAATTACAATAGGGCCCAAAAGCCCAATACATAGCCCAAAGGGCTCATACACTCATATGGCCCTTTAGACCCAAATCTACCATAATCACGTGATTAGCCTGACTGGCTCATCAAATCTTACCAAACCATCATTTTTACTCATGATGGTCCCACGAGCCCATCAGGCCCACTTGGCCCATTTCAGCTTGGTTAGCCAAAAAGTGGCCTGAGATCATGAGATCGCTCATGGGGCCCCTGTCGTCGTCCTAATCTCTCTACACGAGCGTCCGGACACTTGTGGGGTTGTCGATGCCAAACTTTTGACTTTTCAGCTTTTCAGCATTACGGCTTTTTGGGATTTCGGCATTTGCCGATTGGTTGTGTATGCGGTGTATGTACACACCTTTGATAACGAAGTATGCGATGAATCCCTAGCACCAAACCTATCACAAACAAAACTAACAGTTAGACACTAGATCCGTACCAAATAATCTCCTTTACCAAAACTGAAATCTCACTAACCCTTTACCTTGATCGACAAGCCTTCTAATCCTTCACTAATCGCTAGTGATGATTATTTCCAAGATCTGCATCAAAATCGTAACTATCACAGGCTAAATAACAAGTCTCACCTTAACCTTGTATAAAAACATTCGACCTTTAACCCAACAAGAAAAAAACGCTTACCTTAATTGAGAGTGTTGTCTACTCCAAGTCTACCCTTAAAGAACCTAAATAACGACCAGTATTTGAATATAAGATTGAGCAGATTCGATAGAAAAGAAGGGAAATTGATTCTTACCCCCTTATAGAATAAAAAAGGTTTGTTCACTTACCGATACAAGATCGCTTGCCGACAAGAATTTGGATCATAGAGCGCGATTTGTAGAAATGAGATTCAGTTCTAAGATGGAGAGAAAGTAATCGGCTGGACAAGAAATGAAACACCAACACAAGAGTCTCCTTTACTTTCATCGAGAGCGGGAGAGGAGGATTCGATTTAGATTTTCTGAGAAATGAAGGACGTTGTGACAGCACAATAAGGGATTCGGGAAGGAAGCCAAAAGAATCGGAGAGTAAATATATGGCTATGGGACGAAAAGGAGAAAAAAAAGTGGTACGAAAATAAAAAGAATGCACAACTCCACAATAATCCTAATTCCTCATTTTTCTCATTCTTATCTCTTCCAACACCTTACCAACCTTTACCTTCATCCCATAAATTTCTCCCCTAAGACCTATTCCACATTCACTCAGTAGAACTTCACTCCAATTCAAGCACTAGACGTCCCAACAGAAAAATATATCTCCCTTTTGCGCATACGATAGCTCGAACTCCAGACCTCCAAGCTCTCTACAGGCTACGTGCCACTGCACCGCAACTCTTCTTGTGTTATAATTCGGCCACAAATAATTATAAGGCTTACACACTAAAGCCATGATTTATTTAAAAAGTAAAAATCAAACTTTGCATGACATGGGATTCGAACCTGAGCCCTCTCAGAACCCATAGCACGCTACTTGCCACTACACCCAGGCGCTCTTTGTGACATATTCCATCCTCATCTATTTTTAAGGCCTACCAACCAGCAACCAGGTTATTCAAAGAAATCTACAAAATATTTCCTACTAACCAGTTTCGAACCTCCAACCTCCAAGCTAGGCTACACGTCTCTTGCCACTACGCCGCTCGCCTTATTTGGTCAACTTTCATCCCTAACTAATTAAGAAGCCTATCTGCCACCAACCAGGCTATTTAAGACGCAAGCAAAACTTTCTGCGCGTGCCGCGACTTGAATCCAGCTCCCCTTCCTGCTCCTAACGGCTTTTGCTACTATGCCAAGCATTTCCTTGTGTTAGATTTCAACCAAAAATATTTATAAGGTCTAACGTCTAAGTCTTCCTAAGGAAGCAAAAATTAATATTTTTGCTAGAGCCCTCGGTTGAGGGCTTCTTCGACACTCCTAACTCCTCCTTCAACACTTATCCACTAAATTAAACACACAATTTATGAAATTTTTCCCGCACAACCAGAATCCAATTTCCCCGACACATAAGGCTCATTTCTTCCAAGCCCCAAATCTGGGGCGTTACATAAAACTAGGTAAATCGAGTGATAACGACTTTAAATATGTAAAGAGCATTAAAAACGGGGTTAGGATACACTTACTATCAAGCTTGAAAGTTGAAGAAACCCTAGCTATGGAGAGTTCCAAAATTTCGACTAAGGCTTGAAGAAGATGGACAAATTTTTGCTTTAGTTTCCTTTTTTATTCTTTTATTAACCAAATGACCAAAATGTCTTTTTAGCCATTCTTTGAATTTTTACTCTTCCATGTCCATTTTGTCCATCATATATAATGGTCTAATTACTAAATAAGGACCTCTAATTTACAAATTCATTACAATTAAGCACCCAATGCCTCTAGAACACATATTTTGTACTTTTCACAATTTAGTTCTAATAGTCAAATTGGACCCTTTATCGATAAAATTTCATAACGAAACTTTCACATATGCATTCAATCATACTATAAACCTTCGAACCTTATTATATAAAGTTTTCTACTTCAGATTCGTGCTCTCAAAACCACTGTTCTAACTTGGCCTTAAATCGGGATGTTACAATCTATCTAATATCATAATTTACTTATTTAACCATCAATTCATTCAATTTAATACAATTTACACATTTTGGAAAAATTACACTTTTGCCCTTATTATTTCACTTTTTGCAACTTAGTCCTTATCACATAAAATCACAATTTCATGCAATTAAGCCCTTACCCAAGCTAGCCATTTTTCATATAGATACTTAGCAGCCCATATTTATCATTTAACCACACTTTTAACCACAAAGTTTCCACATTTCACAATTTAATCCAAAATTGACATTTTTGTCAAAGATCACTTAATCAAACTTTTTAATCTAGCATCAAACATTAATAATCTATCATCAATCATCAAAATACTCAAGCATTCAACAATAGCAACATGCTAAATCTTTAACAATTTTGAAATCGGAGGTATGGGCTAGCTAAATTACCAAGCAACGATATCAAAAAGTAGAAATTATTAAAAATGGATCAAAATCCATACCTATTTGAGCAAAAATGCAATGGCCGAATTAAGGAGATGAAAATGGCTTCTTCTTTTATTAAAATCAGCTAAAGAAAGATGAACATGCATTGTTTGTCTTTTATTTTCTTTATTTTACTATATTAATTACTACTTTACCATAATAACCTTAATGAATAAACATTAAAATCATTTGAATCATGTCCATTTATGTCCACTCACCTTTCAAATGGTCTAATTACCATGCAAGTGCTCATACATTTCCTTTTTATAGCTATTTATGTAACAGCCCAATTTTTAGTAGTGTCAGAAATAGTGATTCGAGATCACTAAATCCGACAAGCAAGTTTCAAAAATTTATTAATTAGAATTTATGAGTTAAGTATGAATTTAGAAATATTTTTGAATTAGTAAATTTGTGTTTTAGAAAATTTATTAGAATAATTAGTTTTGAAAATGGAGTATTGGTACCTCGAAATTATAAACCGAGTCATAAATATTTTTATAAATATTTATGGAGTGTTAATAAGTTAGTGTTAAAGTTTTGTTAAGAAATTTTAAGGTTTCAATAGTCAATTGGGTAAAAAGGACTAAATTGAATTAAGTGCAAAATTGTGCAATGTGGTTAAATTGCTTAAGTAATGATTAAAGGAGGACTAAATAGGCAAATAAACCCCTATTATTGGGCTGGATGGCATATGTGTGCAGAAATATTGAAATTAGGTGTGAACAAAGGGTAAAATTGGAAAAGAAGTAAGAATTGAATAGTTAAAAGTTGGACTAAATTAAATCTCTTGATATTTCTTCATTTTTCTCCACTTTTCTTCAGCAAAAATGCCATAGCAGACCTCCAAAGCTGGTTTTTCACATTTTTGCACCATGTGAGTTCCAATTCTTGCTTTTTCTTTGTAATTTTTATGTTTTTGTGACTTTTACAATTAGGTCCACCTATTGGATTCATTAGTTATTGATTTTATGGGTAATATTGAAAGTTGCCATGGATGAGTGTTGTATGTTTATGATAATTTATTATAGATTTGAAGCTTTAAATTCATTATATGATGAAATTATTAAGTCATTTTTAATATAAATTGATTTTAGGACCTAATTGTGAAAAAGGTTTAGAATTAAGGTTGATGCTAAAATTATGACTACTAAAGAGTACATTGTAGTTTAGAATGATAGAATAATGTGTTAATTGAGAAAAATATGTTCAATTGATGGGTTAACTGATCAGGGACTAACTTGTAAAATCGTAAAATTTAGGGTAAAAGTGTAATTTCAAAAATTGAAGGGCATAATTGTTAATTAAATTAGATGCTAATTAATGGAATTTTATATTATAGATTAAGAGCTCAAGGAAGCCGTGGAAAAGAGAAAATAGCTAATTAGTTCCTGAATTTCCTACAACTTTTGTAAATTGGCTAGGTAAGTTTATATGTAAATAAAGCACTATTGTGTTTAAATAAATTTATGTATTGCTAAATTGTTATATATGTGCTATTATAATTGCCATTATGAATATTTGACAATCGCAAAAATATTAGTATGTGGAAAGTGTGTTGATTTGAAAATAAGAAATCATATTTGTTTCTGAATCAAAATTTTGATAGAAAGATTGAATTGAAAATGAAATTTAGGTAAGTAATGATATATGAATTGAATGAGATGAGGATTTAATTGTTGGGTTATAGTCATATTTATATGTGTGTGAAATTGAAGTATATATATATTGATTGGTAGTGAATTTGAATTGAGAATGTATATTTGAGTTGTGATTGAATTAATATTTTATTGATTTGGAATTGAATGATTTGCAATAAAAGAAAATGTGAAAGTGAAATTAATATATGATAATGTGAATTGGAAACAAATTGTGATTGAGATGGGAAATGTGTGAGTAAATGTGATTAAGTGTAAATTAATGTGAAATTGGATTGAAAATATGAGAAAGTGATTGAATTGTTATGTGATTCCGATACCTTATTAACTAGTCGGGCTTAGTGGATATAGTCGACCTGCCATAGGATTGGAAGATTTTAGGGTTACTTCGACCTCGAGTTGATGAGACACTTGGAGTGTCATATTGCTTCAAATAGATTCGATGAGGTACTGGTTACCACTTTACTTCAGCTAGGCCAATGAGACACTGGGTGTCACTATATGGCTTCGAACTATCCGATGAGGCACTGGGTGCCAATATGGTGTGTTTGGTTGGATCCATGTATTCGGCAAAGTCCGAGTCATGTTAATAGGGGTAATTAAGAGAAAAGAGAAAAATCAATTGAATTTGATTATTTGAACCATTGAATGAACAGTGAAAGCGATACTGAATAATTAAGTGAAATCCCGGTTGAACCTTAGGAATACTTCAGTGATAAGTGGTAGCTTCGGCTACATTTCAATCGTAGCTTCAGCTACATTTTAGTGGTAGCTTCGGCTATATATCAGTATGGCACTTATGTGCAAGCTTCTGTGTATTCTTTAGTATTCCAATTGGTTCAACGGGTAAATTGATGAAATAGTAAGATGAGAAAGCACTTGATTATGTGTAAAAGTGAGTATAATTATATATGTGAAACCTTTATTGGATGAGTTTGGTTATAAGCTAATGCAAGTTTGTGCAGGTCTATAAGTGAAATTATGAATAAAGGAATAATAATTGTGAATATACGTATGTGTAGCACCATTGGTAAGATTCTGAATGAGCAAGTGTTATTGTGAGTTCTTATAAATATTCATAATGAGCATTTATTTAAATGACTAGCTATAGACATGCTTGGTGTTATATGTGTATAATGTTAATAATACAAAGAAGATATGAAAGAGAGAAACTAGCTATAAGACAGTTGGAACAACAGCAGATATGTGAATTTGAAAAATCATTAAAAATGGTGGAAATTGCATTAGAAGTTGAATGAGATATGTAATTAAATCTTATTGAGTCTATTTTCACATGAAAGAAATAGTGTAAACGAAAGATTTACAGAATAGGATATATTTAAAGTTTTCTATGAAAGGGTTAGAATGAACTTTGGGATCCCCTGTTTTGACTTTGGAAAATCACTAAAAATTTTATAAAATGATTATGGAGTGAAATTTATATTTATGAACTCCTTATTGAATCTAGTTTCAAAAGAAATAAACAAGAACCTTATCTGAGTTCTGTGCGATGAGATAATTGAATTTAAGTAGAGAAAGGTCAGGACTGTCAAATGGAGTAACAGGGGAATTTTTAATGAATAAACTGTAGTAATTGGCTAGACCAAAAATTCTGAAAATTTTATGGTAAGAAGATATATGAGTCTAGTTGTAGGGAAAATTAACAAAACTTAATTCAGAGCTCTGTAACTCAGGAAATAAATAATTTAGTGGCAGTGACTCTAATAGACAGCTCAATGAGAACATGAGTAAAAAGTGTAATTAAGTAAAATAGTGATTATATCACTTTGAAAACAAAATTGTAAAAATTAGTTCAAACAAGTTAATATTTGCTTATCATTATTTGCATATAAACTTACTAAGCTTTGAAGCTTACTTCCCTTCCTTTCCATCTCTTCTAGGGTTGTATGTTAGCTCGAGTTGGAGATCGTTGGAGATGTCATCACACTATCATGTTATCATGGTGAGGTAAAAAGGTAATAATAAATCTCATAAGTCTATGGCATGTGTAGGGACTTGGTATTTTGTGTATTTATCATTTATTTTGGTCATAAGATATGGCTCACTAAGATTAATGGGTCGTAATGCTTGCATATGGAATTGGTTGAGTATTAGTACTAGTTTGAAATTGGTTTGAAGTGTGCAAGGGAGGTTAGATTAGTATTCAAGACTCATATAAAGTCCACATAGCCTGGTACACAGACGTGTGTCCAGACCTTGTGAGGTACACGGCTAGCACATGGGTGTGTCTTATAGCCGTGTGCACAAGTTAGTGTAGTCCACGGGAAAAAGGCACGGGCGTGTCTCAAACCACTACTACCGTCTTAAGCTACACAGTTCAGCAACACGGATATGACTTGGGGTCACACGGGCGTGTCCCCAACTCACATGGGTGTGTGAGCCCTGTTCTTAGGAAGAATTTTTTTTAGGTTTTCGAAAATTATTTCGAGTTCTTAAATTAGTCCCGAACTACTTTTAACTCGTATTTTTGGACCTCAAAGATCCATATAAGGGACTATAAGGTTATTTTATATTATGTTTGATAATAAATTGTGTATTAATTGTAAATTGTTTGATAGTTCTGGCAATGCTCTGTAACCCTGTTCCAGCGGCGGTTTGGGGTTAAGGGGTGTTACAATTTAGTGCATTTAACTATTAGAACTTCACTTTTGCACTTTACGCGATTTAGTCCTTTTTATCAAATTGAGCACTCAAAAAATAAAATTTCTTTACGAAAATTTCACACAATTCTAATATCATATTGTAGACATTAAAATAATAATAAAATAAATTTTTTGACATCAGATTCGTGGTCCCGAAACCACTGTTCTGATTTAACTGAAAACGGGTTGTTACAGGACACACGACCATGTCCTAGCCCGTGTCTTAAACTATGTAACTCATTGAGTTAGGTCACATGGTCGTGTCACAGGCCGTGTGCCAAACCATGTAACTCCTTGAGACACATGGCAATGTCGCAGGCCATGTGCTAAACCGTGTAACTCACTGACTTGATATACATGGTCATGTCCTATGCCGTGTGATACTCACAACTAAAATAATAAGTGACACACGACTGTGCAGCTAGGTTGTGTGTGTCACACTACCGTGTGACAGCTCATGTGCTCCATAATTTGACCCTATAAACAAGACATTTTAAGACCAAAACATAAATTCAATAGACCTAAACATCTTTCAAAAACATCTATACATACCAAATCAAACAGCTTTTTTCATCTAACTAATATGCGATTCAAAGGCACCACATTTATACCTAAACAAGGCTATAATGCCACATATCAAGGACAAAACATAGTCAACTTAGCTCCCTAATGACATTAACTATAACCATTCACTTATCATAATAAACATACCAAAAGGACAATATATTTCAAGTACTTAAAAGTGACCAAAAGACTTAAACTTGCCAAAACATTATAAGTTTATCATACAAAATAAATACACTCGAAAGACACATTCAAGAACTACCATAATATAAAGTCGTATACATGTCATTTATAACCTTGGCCAAAATAACTCAAAAACTACCAAAATGTTTGCAAGATAGTGTGATTGAACTCCGACACGCTTTCAACCAATCGAGCTTCAATAATCTACGAAACAAAGGAAAATAACTACGTAAGCAACTAGTGCTTAGTAAGCTCGTATAAACTCAAACATAACTTTCCATTCTTAAGCTCAATTTGTAAAATGTGCATAGCATCTTTACTATACTCATAAGTTTAATACAATCCTATAAGCATCACCAAAACTCACAAATTAGTAGGCTCATGTATAATGCATGTAGAAAATTAGCCATTTCACAAAATGGATCTTCATGAACATAACATTCATCACATAATCATTTAGTTCCATTCAATTCATTTGCATTCATCCAAATTTACCTTTTATAAGTTTATGAGCAATTATCCATTTGAACACATGCCTTGCTAATTACCTTTACTTATCCGTTGAACCATCTAGAATTACATTGGATACTAAGGAATGCTCACACATAGTGTACCTTTCCATATTATCATAACCTTTCCTTTTCAATAGTGCTCACACTAGCTGTAGAGAATCCGCAACAAATGCATAACCTCAGCCATCGGTAGGACATGAAATCCTTAATGACATGTCATTCATATCCTAAGAATTCTTAAGGTTCAAACGGGGTCATTTATTCATTAATTACTCAAATAATCAATCAAACTATATTTAGTAAGATTATAACTCATACGAACTTACCCCAATAACTATAGTCATAGAAGTAGAGTTGGAGACTAATCCAAAGCTTTCACCTTTCCTCGATCTAAATCCCGTTGTTGTTTATCTTGATCTAAATCAATAGTTTCATCCAATTAAGTACTTCAATTAACCTCAAGCATTCAATTCAATATAAAATTCATATTATCATGAAATTACAAAATTACCCCTCTTATTTTAACTTTTTCACAATTTAGTCTTTAAGCTCGTAACTTAAAATTTGACTATTTTAACCCTACATACATGTTAGCCGATTCTTCCCTATTCCTATATCAATCCACATTTTTACTCACTTCACTCAAAATTCATGGAATTTACGATTTAAACAATTTAATTCCTAACTCCTAAATTCACTAAGAATCACGTAACAAAACAAGTTTGTTTAACAACCAAGTTCAATAATCTATCAATTAACATTAAAACAGATTCAAAAATAATCATGGAAAGTCCCTCAACCTTTAACAGTTTTGCAAATTAACCTTTGGGCTAAGTAGTTTAAGCTAAAAGGAGCTCAAAAACATAAAAATCACCATACCGTGCATAAAAAGAAACAGAGCCGAATATTTCTTAACTCAACAATGGGGTTTCAACAATAGCAAAGTGAACATGAGAAAGATGATAGCTCATTCATTCTTTTTTAAGCATTTATTTATTAAATTACTAATTTATCCTTATAATATAAACTTATAAAATAACTAAATCATACCCATCATTGTCCACCATATTTATATATGGCATAATTACTAAATAAGTCCATTAACTCACCTTGTTAAAGCTATTTAATCTACTTAACTAATAGAATTCAAATTTTACACCTTTTTAACCATTTAAACCAACTAATCTTATGGTTTTTCTGTTAATTAGTCCCGAAGTAATTAATCAATTTCATAACCGAAGCATGCTAGATATAAATAAAACACAGGATTTTATCCCAATATTTATACAAAAATTAGTTGATTAGGATAATGAAATATAAATAAAGCAATAAAAGGAAGAGATGAAAAAAATTGCTCATTGATAAATTGCTTGTTGTCAAATCATTAAAGCACAGCTCTGGAACAATCTCCAGTCACAAACGTCTTCACATTAGAATATAAAATTTATGACTAAGTGAACATAAAAATAAAGCTAAAGTAAAATAAAATTGATTGTCTAACTAGGTCTAGCTCTAACCCCCTTATTAGAGTTATAATGGCTTCCTTATATAGGCCAAATTAAGGTAACTTGGTGCCCACATATCTCTAGATACACTTAAAGTCTAATTAATAAAAGAGATATAAAAAATCTGCCAAATCGTGACTACTTACATCAGTATCTATCAGCATGACTTCATAACTTCGAGCACAAGAATTTTTGGCTGTCCAGAAGCTGTGTCGTGACACAACCTACCCTATGTTGCAACACGCACTCTTGTGTCATGACATAGCCTACCTTGTGTCGCAACACGCACCCTGTTTCATTCTAAGATTTTGTTTTTGGCTTTGAAGTTCAGTGTCACGACACGACTATTGTCCTAAAACTACATGCTTAAAAAACTTATTTTGAAATAAAATGAATATAAGCTAAGAAATTCAAAAACACAATAAAAGATATTAAAATTCTTAGAAACCAAGCTCTTTTAGTGCCGAAAAGTACTTAGATTGTCATTACGATTCGCGGTAGGTTAGTTGACCTCTCAACTGAAGGTGAGTTAGAGTTTCCAGAACTCTTTAATAGAAGACCAGGTCATGCGAGTTCTTTTTTAGATGTGGGTGATTTATAAGCGAGGATGAAGTTTTCCTTGAAAGTTGCTATTGACATTGTAGTGAAGCGATTCAACATAAAACATGGCGTAAACTTCTATGTAGTTAAATCCCAACTAGCAAAATTCGAGGCCAAGTGCACAATGCGTGACAATAGATGTCCATGGAAAATCATGGCATTTGTGATAAAGAAGATGGGGTCCTGGACAATCAATAAATATAACACCTCAGGTACTTCTATCATCACAAGTATATAACAAGACTATTCGATATGGTTGCATAATGGCCTCATATATTATATTGAATTCTTAATTTTTGAAATACTCGTGTTGTTGCAAGTATGACACAGGATCATTCGAAGCTAGATTCAGACATGATCTTGAACATTATATTACCTATGGCGAAAGCGAGTTTCAAGATTTCTGTGGCGGTTATAATTGCCAATATCCGTAATTAGTTCGATTACACACCACTATACCACAAGGCGTGGATTAAAAAATAGAAGGTCATGAAGAAGATGCATAATGGGTGGGACAAATTGCATAATGATTTTTGACAATGGTGTTAGGTACTGCATTAGTATGTACCAAGTTCTCATGAAATGTTGGAGAAGTTGCGAACCATTAACTACCACAGTACGACGTACCTCACTAACATACCCTTTGAGCAGTGGACTCAATTGTACAATGGGGATCTATGATATGGGCACATGACAACAAACCTAGCGGAATACATCAAGTCCATATTAAACGGGGCACATCATTTGATGATAACCTCGATAGTGAAAGAAAGATATTGCCATTTTGCAGCATTATTTCCAAAGTGAGTGGAAAAATATGATGGACAGATGAAGAGAGGTCACATTTAGTATGAAAATGTGATGAAAGAAATTGAGACAATGCAAAATGAGCGATAGGTATCTATACAGTGTGTCACTTATGTCCAAACCTATCGTTTTGGGTTACGGAGTTTAACAGACCCAACCAATGTCTTTTTGAGGGATCATACCATGTAAACCTGGAACAACAGACCTACGATTGTGGGAGATTTGATGCACTTAATTATCCATGCATACATGGAATTGCTACATGTGCCTCAGCACATCTGGATTGCATGAGATTTGTGGACGAAGTGTACAAACTAGAACCCATGTATAACGTGTGAATTTGAACTTTGACCGATCCAAGATGAACGTATGTGTCTGCCTATATCAAGCGCTCCATTCTAGTTGGTATCAAATATCTTGTTATGTCGCAACCCAAAAGGTCAACTGAATTCTACTCAGATACGCAACAATATGGATATTTGGGAGAGGGCAAACCAACTAAGGTTATGTAATTATTGCTGGAACCTAGGGCATACTAGGCCAATATGTCCACACTTAGAGGATACATTGAGGCCAAGACTTCGTTAACAAATTTATTCATTTTTTATAGAAAATTTGTTAATTTTTATAGACAATTTATTTTTTATAGAAATTTGTTCATTTATTCATTTTATAGACAATTTTTTAAGTCCTTAAAAGATAGAGTTAAAATGTTTATCTCTTAAAACTATTTCAAACAAATTGTCACATAAAATTTATAAATTTTGATTCAAAAATAATATTTATTTAAAAACATTACATTTGTAATAACAATTAAAATTTATCAAATAGAGCTTAGCTTAACAATTATGATTTACATGAGAAGATCGACAAAAATCATCGACATTGACAGACTAAATGTGTGTTACAACCCGGTTGGTGTCGATTGTGAGACGAATTTCTTCTTTGTACAAGTTGGGGTTTCAGCTCTTCCTCTTCTTTTTCTTCATCTTTACTTCAACCGTTGTGTTCTTCTTCATCTCTAGTATCGTCTGAGGTTCCTATCATGTATCCTCTATTCTACGAATAATTGGTTGCAAAGATAAGCCACCTTGGTAGAACAATGATGGTGAGGTGGTTGCATAAATTGGTTGTAGATAATATAATGGAATTGTCAGAGGTGATGAATACGTCAGTGTTATCGTTGGCATTGGCATGTAATATGCTGGGGACGGAGGCAGTGCAAAAAAACTCCTATAAAAGATGTTCAAGCAAGGCACGGTGGTATATATTGTGGTGCTTGTCTAAAAAATATAGGGTTAGTGAAAGCACCAGAATAAGTCGAGTAATACTGGTCGGGAGGTGGTGCAGCCATAGGTGCCTCTTCTTGGGTTTGAGTCGATAATGAACCCGTCTCAGTACCTACTCCAGACCTTGGATTTTAGTAATGTTTTTGTGGCCTCTTCGTACGATGTTGCCTACCTGTAACAACCTATTTTTGGGTCAAATCAGAACAGTGGTTTTAGGACCACAAATCCAAAGTCAAATTAATTATTTTATTATTTTATTAAGTTTTACAGTATGATAGAATGTTCATGTAAAAATTTTGTTAAGAAATTTTACTGTTTAAGTGTTTAATTCGGTAAAAAGGACTAAATAGCATAAAGTGCAAAAGTGAAGTTCTAATAGTTAAATGCCCTAAATAGCTATAGAATGGAAATGTATGAGCACTTGCATGGTAATTAAACCATTATAATGGTGGGTGGACAATTATGGACATGTGTTAGGTGAAATTTATGTTTTATAATAAAGGTTAAAATAGTAAATTATGAAATTATTTAAGTAAAAATAATAAAAACAAATTTACAAAGTTTTTCTTAAAAGCCCACTTAACCAAGTCCCCCTTTCACTAAAAATCCAAACTTGATATTTTACTAGGTTTCAACTTACGCTTGGGCCTTCTAAAGGCCCACTAACACATTTAAACACCATTCCAGTATCCAAAACACCAAAATTTCAAAATTTCTCAAAAAATCACAAAAACCCCAAAAATCCCGAAAATCAGGGCGTTACAACTCTACCCCCTTAAAGAAATTTCAGCCTCAAAATTTACCTGATCCAAATCGTTGAGGGTATTGTTGACGCATAGTCTCTTCTGGCTCCCAAGTAGCCTCTTCCCTTCCATGATTGCGCCACAGCACTTTTACTAACGGAAACTACTTCTTTCTTAAAACTTTGACCTCTCGATCTAGAATTTGCACAGGTTCCTCCTCAAAGGTCAAATCGGTCTTTACTTCAATCTCTTCCACTGGTACAATATGTGATGGATCCGATCGATATCGACGCAACATAGACACATGGAAAACGTCATGGATTCTATCCAACTCCGGTGGCAACTCCAACTGATACGCCACTGGCCCTACTCGATTAAGAACTCGATAAGGCCCAATAAACCGTAGACTCAGTTTGCCTTTCTTACCAAACCTGAAGATCTTCTTCCAAGGTGAAACCTTTAAGAAGACCATATCCCCAACGGCGAACTTGATTTTCTTACGTTTCAGATCCGCATATGACTTCTGCCTATCAGATGCCTCCTTTAACTAATCTCTTATCAACTTAACCTTACTTTCAGTATCTGCCACTAATCTTGGTCCAAGAACTTGCCGTTCTCCTAACTCTGTCCAACATGTAGGCGTACGACATCTTCACCCATAAAGTGCCTCATATGGGGCCATCTAAATACTTGCTTGATAACTATTGTTGTACGCGAATTCTACCAATGGTAAGTAGTCCTCCCAACTACTACGGAAATCGATGACACAACCCCTTAACATATCCTCCAGAACCTGAATAACCTTTTCTGACTGTCTATCTGTCTGAGGGTGAAAAGCAGTGCTAAATTCCAATCGTGTACCCAACGCCTCATGCAACTGCTACCAGAATTGAGATGTGAACCTAGGGTCTCGATTAGAAATAATCAAAACTGGCACCCCATGCAGTCGCACTATCTCCGCCACATACAACTTGGCCAACTTTTGTAGTGAGTAATCGGTACGGACAAGTATGAAATGGGCAGATTTTGTTAACCTATCCACTATCACCCACACAGAATCCTTCTTAGTGGGTGTCAAAGGTAGCCCACTCACGAAATCCATAGTAACTCTCTTCCTTTTCCAAAGTGGAATTTTCACTGGTTGTAACAGTCTAGAAGGCAGTTGGTGCTCAGCCTTAACTTGCTGACACGTCAAACATTTCCCAACAAATTCAGTCACCTCTCGCTTTAGTCCAGGCTACCAATACACCTCTCACAAGTCACGATATAACTTATTCCCTCCAGGATGCCTAGCACAAGGTCCACTATAAGCCTCTTTCAGAATCGACTGCCTCAATTCAGAGTCCTTCGGAATACAAACTCTTCCACAAAAGCAAAGAACTTCATCAGTATTCAGTCTAAAATTTGAATTCTCCTCATTTTCAGCTTGCTAAAATCGAGGAACCAATGAATCATCTTTCAACTGCTTCTCTTTAATCTGTTCAGTCCAAGTAGGTCTCACTTGCAACTCCACCAACAGACTTCCATCATCGTACAGACTCAAACAAGCAAACATAGCTCTCAAATTAGCAACAGCCCTTCGACTCAATGCATCAGCCACCACATTAGCCTTGTCTGGGTGATACTCAATCGAACAGTCGTAATCCTTAAGCAACTCTATCCATCTTCATTGCCTAAGGTTTAACTCCTTCTGAGTCAACAGATACTTGAGACTCTTATGGTCGGTGTATATAATACACTTTTCCCCATATAAGTAATGTCTCTAGATTTTCAACGCGAAAATCACCGAGGCCAATTTTAGATCATGCGTAAGGTAATTCGCTTCATGAAGCTTCAGCTATCGCGAAGCATAAGCGATTACCTTACCTTCTTGCATTAGTACACAGCCTAATCCCACATGCAATGCATCACTGTACACAGTGAAATCCTTCCCAAACTCTGGCTGAATCAACACTGGTGCCTCAGTCAAAACCTTTTTTAGCCTATCGAAAGCCTCTTGTTGTTTCTCAGTCCAAACAAACGCTACTCCTTTCCGTAACAGTTTCATTAGTGGTGCCGCAATTAGAGAAAATCCCTCTACAAATCTTCTGTAGTAACCTGCTAGACCCAGAAAACTCTGAATTTCTGATACTGACCTCGGTGGCTTCCATTCCAGAACTGCCTCAATTTTCTGAGGATCTACCCTAAGTCCTTCAGCAGAAACCACATGCCTCAGAAAAGTTACTTCTCGCAACCAAAATTCACACTTATTGAACTTCGCATAGAGTTGTTTCTCTCTCAGCACTTGCAGCACAATACGGAGATGCTCATCATGCTTCTCCTCAGTTTCTGAATATACCAAAATATCATCGATAAAGATGACTACGAATCGATCCAAGTAAGGTTGGAAGACTCGATTCATCAGATCCATAAAAGCTGCAGGTGCATTCGTCAACCCAAATGGCATAACCAGAAACTCATAATGACCATACCGAGTTTTGAATGCTGTTTTGTGAATATCCACCTTCTTTACCCTTAATTGGTGGTATCCAGATCGAAGATCGATCTTGGAAAACACTGAAGCTCCCTAAGCTGGTCAAGCAGATCGTCGATTCTTGGCAAAGGATACTTGTTCTTTATCGTCAGTTTGTTCAACTGGCGATAATCGATGCACATACGCATCATCCAATCCTTTTTCTTCACGGACAACACTGGTGCTCCCCATGGAGACACACTTAGTCTAATGAAGCCTCTATCCAACAACTCTTGGATCTGAGCTCTCAGTTCCACTAACTCCTTTGGTGTGATCCTATAAGGCGCGATGGACACTAGAGCCGTTCTAGGTAACAAATCAATCCCAAACTTGACTTCTTGATTCGGAGGTAATCCAGGAAGCTCCTCAGGGAATACATCTTGGAATTCCCTAACAGTTCTGACTGTTTCCACAGTCAAATCCTCAGTTTTAGCTTGACTTATGAAAGCTAAGTATGCCTCACATCCTTTGCGAATCAGTTTCTTAGCCCTTAAAGCTGATACCACTTGGACGAGTAGTCTCTTTGTTCTCTAATAACCATTACCTCCTCATCCTCGACAATCCTTAACACCATCCTCTTAGCTGCACAATCCAAAGTTGCCTTATGCTTGGTTAACCAATCTATTCCTAAGATCAGATTGAACTCTCCGAAAGGTAACTCCATCAAGTTTCCACGAAAAATCCTACCTTGAGTCTCTAAAGGCACCTCCCTAAAAAGTTTATCTATCCTAACCGAGTGACCTAGAGGACTTATCACAATTACCCCACTCACAGTTTCCTCAGAGTGCACACCCAACGACCCAGAAATGTCAAATGCAATATAGGAATGGGTTGATCCCACATCTATCAGAGCAGTATAGGGTACGCTAGAGATCAAAAACGTACCAGTTATGACGTCAAGTGCATCACCCTCCTCTCAGCGACGAGCAGCATATACCAATGCTGGTTGACGAGCCTCAGCATTACTAGCACCCCTGCCAGGTGCCCCACGTCTACGGCCATTGCCACCTCGACCTTGTCCACACCCTCTCGGTAGCGGCGGTCCACATCGCACAGGTTGAACAGCCCCTTGTTCAGCAAATTGAGTCTGAGCTAGCCCCTGAGGACAATCCTTGATCCTATGTTCCTTTGACCCACAACGAAGACATGCCCCAGTACGTTTCCAGCACTCCCCTAGATGCACTCTACCACAGTCTCCACAAGGCTGTGGTCTAACCGTGTTTACCAGAACTGCTCGAACTGGTTCCTCCACCCTAGCTCTCTTAACATTTTGATTTGTAGTACCAGATGGTCCAGAATCTCTCCTGAATCAGTTTCGATCCCTATCGTGATTCTTTCGTTCGGCTTGCTTCACCTCTTTGGCTATCTTAGCCTTCTCTACCAATGCAGTAAAATCGCGCTCTCTCTGCGGAACTATCAGCACCATTAGCTCATCATCCCTGAGGCCATCCTCAAAGCGAACACTGCACTCGTACTCAGTAGCAACAATTCTGCTGGCATATTGGCTCAACCTCAGAAACTCTGCCTCATACTTAGTAACTGACCTATTGCCCTGGGTCAGGTTTAGAAATTCCTTCCTACGTGCATCCACATAGCTGGCTTCGACACATTTTTCCTTGAAAACCGTCTTAAATAATTCCCAGGTTACCCGCTCAGCTAGGGTACTCTATCTCATAGTAATCCACCATTGGTATGCTTCGTCTCGCAGCAGAGACACCGCTCCCTTTAGTTTTTGCTCCACCGAGCAGTCCAGGTCTTCCATAATCCTTTCCGTAGCTTTTAGCCAATATTCAGCTACGTTCGGGGCCACTCTAGATATGCCCCTAAAGACATCCACTCTGTTCACCCGGAGTCGCTCAGAAATAGATCCCCTATTCACTGGCCCAACATTAGCTCCAGCAACCCTTTCCAAAACCCTCAGCATAGAGCGTCGTCCCCTGCGGCCCAATCGTATGGCTCATTTTCTACACTCGATGGCGGTCGTGCCTCACCAGTTGGCATTGGTCTATGCTCCGAAGATGAAGACCCAGCTTGACCACTGCCTCAGCCACGTCCTCGGCCTCGTCCACGAGTAGCTCTCGTACTCATAACGACTTATCTGATTTAAAATTTTATGACATTAGTTTAAAGTTTCAATTCTTCATTAAGGAATGTTTTATGCACAAATAAAGTTTCAGAGTTTATTTTCGCGTAATCATAGTCTAACTACTGTCTCAGTCTTTTAGGGTTTAGTTTTCCCTACAGTCTTAATCTTGTAGTCTCAATACTATCCTCCCTACAGTATCATATCAAAGGCTCAGTTCTATCTACAGCATACAGTATATAAAGTAGAAATACTTACAGACTTAGTGCCGGAGATTCAATGTGCCACTTCTCCAGTTATCAGTAAAACTCAGAAAGATTAGGACTTTTCAAAATCAAACCTTTAAAACGTGTGTATAAAAAAAAACAAGTTCAAAAGAGTCTTTCTAAATTTTCCACGACATTCAATTTTCAAAAAATACCCTTCTTGGGCTTAAAAATTTTAAAAGCCTTTTTGGACCCAATCCACAGCCGAGTTGTTGTAACCGGGCTCTGATATCACTAACTATAACACCCCAAACCCGGCCCAGACGTTATTGTCGAATCCGGTGTGCCATATCACCTACAACTAACCTAGTTACTAAGATTGGGGTGAGCTTTGCAAAAACCGTTATTGAAGTTTTAAAAGAAATTCTCGATTTACTAAATGAATGTCCTATTTACTACCGATCGTTAAAGGTTTATTTAAAATCGTGACTTTTGTTACACTTTTGGAATGTGCATTTGGTTTTGAAAACGTTCGTTTATCGTGTTATTTTGAAAACAAATAACTTTTATAAAAATGCGTCTCAGAGGTATCCGATTTCAAAATGATGTGAACAATATTAATCTTAAGTTAAAAACAAATTAAATAAGTCAAGAATTAAAACCCGAATTGAAAATAATTAGAGCGGCCTTGTTACAACCCAAAAACCATAATAGAAATAATTTAAATAAACAATGAGATAAAATAAGACTTAATTGAAAACCAGAAATCCAATCTTCGTGGCCACTCTGAATCCCTCCTAGCTCCAAGTCCACAGCTCTAGGGCTCACCTGCATGGATGGAAAAGATGGGGTGAGTTTGGAAACTCAGTGTGTATAGAAAGCCCATCTAGAGCCCAAGCCAGCTCAAGCCCATTGGGCTTAAGCCCTATCCAGATACAGTATATTGGGCCTTAGCCCTTAATCTGGGCCTTAGCCCTTTTTAGATAACGGTACGGCCCATAGGCCCATTTCAGAACAGAACAGATATTAAATATAGATGCAAACCCAAACCCAACCTAAATCCAACCGTTACACTCCACCCGTACCAGCCCTACACACCATGTGGGGAATAACTCAACCCACCTAGCCCTATACTCCACAGTTACAGCATAGCTGCTCAGATATCAGTAAGTTGAGGCAAAGCCTCCAGTACGTGGTCAAGCCACTTTTAGCACTTCCTCCATCAATATCCCAGTCCCATGCAACAGATAATCATGTAATGAATAGAAAACAGTAACACATGTAATTCAGTCAGATTAAACCCTAGGGGTATAACGGTAATTGTACACCTAGGGGTAAAATCGTAATTTCTCGTCCCTAAGGATATTTCAGTAATTTTATCAGTTTTTAGGGTTTTTTATGCATATTTCAGTCTCCAATAATCTAACTTTCGTCTCAGTGGTTATTTAACTCGTTTTAACAATTTTAAGCTATTGGGCCCTAAAACCCCTAATGGGCCCTACAGTGTCTATAAGTAACTTAAGCCCATTTAGTCCAAATTTTATGGTCAATTTATCAGTTTAACCAGTTTTGAACCTACAGTCTATCAGTGCACATTAACTACTCATTTTCACCTATGTGGGCCCGTAAGCCTATTGGGCCCACTTTTAGCCCATCGAGGCCCAATTACCGAAGAATATGAAATTACACGTACAACTATCTCACCACTTGCAATTTCAGATCCAACGATTTCCAACCATCTTATGAGCATTCTCACACTCACAAGCCCACGAAATGCCAGAATTTCAGCATTTCGGCTTTTCAGCTTTTGCCGATTTGAACTAAAAAAGGGTGTTCGATACACACCTGATTCGCGACGACTGCTAAGAAGATCTCCCACGATATCCTACAATCGATTACCATAACTCTTAGATTACAAATCTTCAATAACCAAACCCAATATTCACTTACCATATTCGGCCATCAACACTTAGGCCCTTGAGATCTTACTTTTGCCGAAACTAATGACCAGATCTAGATCTAGTCGTTCCACTTGTCCAAGCCCTCGATCAATCGCCTCTAGAACACACTAGCACCAAAAGAAATCATTGGTTAATGACCTTTAGAGCCTAAGCCCCAATTGACAGCCTCCCTAGACTTTAGGGACTTTGGCTTCTTCTAAATCACAAAATAACGTGTAAATCTAGGGTGATGAGCACTTACCACTGATTCCCCTTCTGTTTCTACTCAGATCTGATGCAGATTTAGCCCCTAAATGCTAGTAGAACTCGAATCTAGGAGATCTAAAGTTTCGGCTATAAGCTCCTAAGAATGTGGCGTTTTTGGCTTTTGAGTGGTAAAGAAGAAGATGATTTGGGGTAGTAGTTTTGGAGTAGTGTTACCGACAGGAGTTAAGGGTTTAGAGAAGGTGAAAATCGGTAAAAAAGGATGAAAAGAATAGAGGAATTTTGCCTTGGAGAAATCGGCACACGAAGCAATATTTTCAAGATTTCGGCTTTTATGGCAATCGGCTATTGTGGCTTGAAAAAGAATGGAACCGACAGAGAGGATGAGTTGAGTGGTAGAGATGTTAGGCTAGAGAAGAGAAAAGAAAAGAATGAAAGAAAGGGGAAGAAGAAGGAGTAATCGGCACAAGGGAAAGACTTCTTGCGTTTTCATCTTTTTTTGCTACACTAAGAGGTGAATGAAAGAAAAAGATGAACACTCTAGGTGGCTAACCCTAATTCCCCAAGACAGAAAAAGAAAAAAAAGTAACCCTAGTCACTACTAAAGCAATTAACCCAACCTTTCTAAGGCCCTAGCTGAATTTCCACTTAAGTTCTATCACATGCCCGGCACATGCACACAAAATTACCTTGCAACTTGAACCCTGGCCCTTGAATACCACCCACACGCCACTTTTTTAGGAACTTAGTGGCGCTACCTTGCCACTTTACCAAGGGCCTCTTTGAGTCATAATTTACGAAGTTTTTCTTAAAAGCCCACTTAACCAATGCCCCCTTCACTAAAAATCCTAGCTTGATATTTTACCGGGTTTCAACTTAGGCTTGGGCCTTCGAAAGGCCCACTAACACATTTAAACACCATTCCAGTATCCAGAACACCAAAATTTCAAAATTCCCCAAAAAATCACAAAAACCTAAAAAATCTTAAAAATCAGGGCGTTACAATAACATCTCATTTACTTAATAATTTCGAATAACTAAGTCCACATATGCATTATTATTCACATATAACCCCAAACTTTCAATCACTTTTATATAAAAATATACTTTTACTTAACAACTTCATATTGACCGACAATACATATTAATCTTATCATTATATTTTCAATTTCATAGCCAACCTATATTATACAATCGAATTCACATGTGCGCTTATAAACATAATTTCATCACTCAAACTTTAACATTTCACATTTCACCCATGTACATCAATAAAACCGAAAACATATATTTCTCACATTAACATATATGCCACAACAATTTCACATATTCTTTCTCATCAAGCATAATAAAGCAAATCATCTCATTTCAAATGGATAAATAATTATCACGTACCTGAGCATCTTAACTCGATTAATAAGTTCAATTGCCACATCATTACAAAATCTCGAAAGCTTAAACTTTTAATAATTCACCGGCAATGAGCCTGCTAGGTATAAACCTAAATTCTCACCGGCACAGAGCCTGCTAGGCACAAAGCCTGATTTTTATACACCGGCAATAAGCCTGATTTCTATTCACCAGCATTAAGCTTGCTAGGCATTAAGTGTAACACCCAAACCTGGCCTAGAAGTTAGGCCTGAATTGAAAAACCTTCTTTTTTAAAAAAAAATCGTGTAAAACCTTAATTTGCATTTGATCCATTCTCAACATGGTTAGAAAGATGATTCCCTTTTTAAGATGTTACCACTTATAAAATTTTAATCGTTGCGGAAGCTTATTTTAAAACAGATGTTGTCTTGGAAAAACTCGTTTTTTTTTTTTTACTCACTATCAATTATAAAATCACAATAAATCCCAAATTTAAAAATAATCCAGAAGTTATAAAAGCCTTATTACAACCAAATAAAAATAATTTAAAAAAACTGAAAATAAGTTATGTCTAAAACATCTTGCCAGTCGGCCACCTCCGAGTCCCTCCATCCGTCGAACCACCTACTGAGGGTCAACTAAAATTCTAAAAAGAGGGAGTGAGTTTCGAAACTCAATGTGTACGACCCTCATCAAACAAATAACATGCAATAATAATCTGTGTAACACCCCAAACCCAGCCCAGACGTTACGGCCAAGTCTGGTGTGTCACACCAACGATGGATTAACCATGTTTCTTAATTACTGCGATAAGGGTGAGTGTTGCAAAACCATAATTTAAGTTTTAAGAGAAAAACCAGATTTAATTGTGAACGTCCTATCCACTACCAAATTTTAGGGGTATTTCTATTATAAGATTTAGCTTTTGTTACTCGTTTGATACGTGTGGTTGATTTTGAAAACGCTTGACTGATTTTAAGAAAACTCGCACAGCCTTATTCAAATCATTTAAAGTGTAGTATAAATAAATAATTGAAGACCCAAATTAAAATAATTAAAGCTGCCTTATTACAAACCCAAAACCATAATGAAAAATAATAATAAAAATAAATAAATAAGAAAACAAATAACTTATTCAAAAACTAGCAATGCAGTCTACGTGGCCACTCTGAATCCCTCCAGCTCCAAGTCCACCAATCTAGGGCTCACCTGCATGGATGGAAGAAAAGGGTGAGTTTTGAAACTCACTGTGTAAAGAAAGCCCATTCGGAGCCCAAATCAGCTCAAACCCTCTGGGCCTAGGCCCTATCCAGTCTCAGTAATAACTAGGCCGAAGCCCTATTTCGATACAGTAGAATTGGGCCTTAGCCGTATTCAGATATTAGTGCGGCCCATAGGCCTATAACAGTAACAGAACAGAATAATGCATGTATGCAAAGCCCAAAGCCCATCCTATGTCCATCCGCTACACTCCACCTATACCAGCCCTACACACCATGTGGGGAATAACTCAACCCACCTAGCCCTACACTCCACAATTGCAGCATAGCTGCTCAGATAACGTGGCCAAGCCACTAACAGTATAACGAGGCAAAGCCCCTTTCAGTAATACGAGGCAAAGCCCCTTTCAGTATACGTGGCAATGCCACTTGCACTTCCTTCATCAATAAACCCAGTCCCATGCAATAGTTTAAACATGCCATAGCATACAGTGAACAGAAATAGTAAAGCATGCATTTCAGTCAAATTTAGCCATAGGGGTATAACAGTCATTTTGCACCTAGGGGTAAAATAGTAATTTTCCACCCTTTAGGGGTATTTCAGTAATTATACCAGTTTTTAGGGTTTTATGCATATTTCAGTTATTAACAGTCCCATTTTCATCCTAACAGTATGTCTAGCCCATTTATCAACCTTAGAGTTATCGGGCCATAAAACCTCTAATGGGCCCTATAGTGTCACTAAGCTATTTTGGCCCGTTTAGCCCAAATTCTATGTCCAGTTTAACAGTTTTAACCTAAGAATTTTCAGAATACGCTTACCGCTCATTTCCACCCATATGGGCCCGTAAGCCCATTGGGCCCAAATTCAGCCCATCGAGGCCCAAATTTACCAAAGTGCACGAAATTGCGCACTCACCCGTTTTACCAGTTGCGATTACAGATCTGATTATTTCCAACTAACCCACGAGCGATTGCACGCTCGCAAGTTAACAAAATGTCAGAATTTTGGCATTTCAGCTTTTCAACTTTTACCGATTTAGACTACTAGAGGGTGTTCGTTTACACACGTGTTTGCGATTACTACAGCGAGATCTCCCACACGATTTTTCCTACAGTCATTACAAACCACATGCCATTATAGATCTAACCCAATAACTTATACCACCCACATACCTATTCGGCCAACACCCTTCATGGCCCTCAAATGCTTACCTTTACCGAAATAGTGACTAGATCTAGATCTAGTCGTTCCAATTGTCCAAGCCCTCGATCGATAGCCTTTAGTCTAGCACAAAACAAATCAAATAACACCACTAAACCCTTTTAGTCTTAGTCGACAGCCACCTTATGCTTATAGGGGTTTCCGGCTTTTCAAAACTTGAAATAATGAATAGAGAAGAGATCTAAGCACTTACCGAAGATCTACAACACCCGAATGCTTTCAATCCTTTTCTAATCCAGATCTGACGTAGATCTAATCCTCAAACGCGATCAAAGAATGAATCCAATAGATCTAAGGGTTCAATTCCCGAATCACTTATGAATGTGGAGATTCGGTTTTTGGTATATGATGGAGAAGGAAAATAGAAGTTTTGTAAAGAAAAAGAAAAAGATGTCGACAAGGGTTATAGGAGTTGAGATATTCGGCTAAAAGAGAAGAAAAGAATAAGGGTATTCAACCAAGGAGAAATCAGCACAACCTAGAACCTTTTGGGATTTCGGCTTTTAGGAGTATTCGGCTAAGAGAAGTTTGACTACAGAAAAGGTTCAGGTTTACAGTCTTGAAACAATCTGCTATTTAAGGGAGTCAATGAAGAAGATGAAGAAAAGAAGAAGGGAGGAAAGAAAGAATAGGGAGTATAGGTTTGGTTAAAGGAAAGAAATCGGCAAGGAAACCTTAGGTATAAAGTTTCAGCTTTTGGGACAGAAAAGAGGAGAAAAGAATGCATGAAAGTACCCATTACTAACCTTATTCGACAATCAAAATGATTGACCTAATCCTAAAAACTAGCTATAGTAATCGGCACTCACTAACCCCTAATGCTAAAACTACCACCTCAACCCCTCATGGCCGAATGTGCCTTCCAAAAACTCCCATAGTCGGCCAACTCTGCTACCTTCAAAATTCCTAAAATCTCTCTGCCTCATCCTTCCGGATCCAAACTCATGAACACTTCAAACTTTTCCATCAGAGTTTCACTTAACCTCCGTCACATGACTGGCACATGCAAAAAAATTAAAACACACACAATGCTTACTTTGTGACTTGAACTCTGGCCCTTGCACACACATCCACGCACCACTTTTTTAGGAACTAAGTGGGGCCACATTGCCACTTTAGCAAAGGCTCACTTGTGTCTTAGTTTACTCCCTTTTTCTTAAAAGCCCACTTAACCAAGTCCCCTTCACTTTAAATCCAAAATTTGATATTTTTACCGGGTTTTATCTTAGGCTTGGGCCTTCTAAAGGCCCACTAACACACTTAAAACATAAATTCCATATTTTAACAACAAAATTTCAAAATTTCACCAATACCACAGAAATCTCGAAAATTCCCAAAAATTAGGGCGTTACAATCTGGGCTTAAGCCCTATTTCAATATCGGTGGCCTTTGGGCCTTAGCCCACAGTGGCCTCAGTTAGGCCTAAGCCCAAATCTCAACATACAGTGGCCTTAGGCCTTAGCCCAAATCATAACAATATCAATATGATTATGCAAAGTGCAATTTCCCATAACCAACCTGTACACCCCATTTCCAACCAACACTTACTGTGGGGAGATACTCGACCCACCCATCCTTATTACAACCTAGTGTGGAACCAGTGCAACCCCACTTAACGGTGCAGCGTAGCTGCTTATATACGGTGTAGCACTGGTTACAATACTACTTAAAGTGCAGCAAAGCTGCTCGGTGGCTAAAAAGCCTACAGAGGTTATAAAGCCTTCGGTGGATCCACAGTCGTCAAGCTACCGTGTGACCCTTATATACACTTCCTCCAATCATAATCCCAGCCCATATGCAATATAATAACACATGAATGCAACAGATAACATATAGCATGCATAAGTCCTATTCATGGCACATAGGGGTATTTTGGTAATTTTGCCAACTAAGGGTTTTTCTATAATATTGTAGGTCAAGGGTATCTCAGTGATTCCTCCCTACATGGGTGTTCCAGTAGTTCTACCCACAGGGGTATTTCGGTAAATATTACCCTACAGGGGTATTTTAGTAATTTTTAACATTATGGGTTTTAATTACGAACTTTGGCCCATCAACAAGTCCTCGGTGGCTAAAGTGAATAGACGCTATGCACCAGGTAAGATTCTAGAGAAGAGGAGGTGGGTCACTATGACCGTTTAAGTACCAAGCTCTCCCTAGATCCAATCCTAGACATGCATATGTCCATTGCCACACTTTAACCTTGCGACTTGTCCACAGGCATGCTTGATTAATTAATTAAGTTTTATACTACTTAAGGATCCATCAAAACTAGGCCTAGAGTCTACTATAAAACCCTAGCAAGTCTACATCCTTTCCTAAATTCATATATGGCCCATCAAGCCTAATCATATCTATATGGCCCATTAGGCCCAATCATAAATATACGGCCCAGCAGGCCTAATCATATTGAAATCATTCAAGCAACGATACCAATCCATCATTTACTATCACTTATTAACTTTTACCGATTTGGGCCCACGAGCCGGTCGGGCCCATTTAGCCCATTCTGGGCCGGTTGGCCAAACAGTGGCCCAAGACCATGAGATCGCTCTCTTGGCCCCAGTAGTTGTAACGATATCTCCACACGAGTGTTCGCACGCTCGTATGGTTGCTAGTGCCAACCTTTCGACTTTTCGGTATTTTGGTTTTTTGGGATTTCGGCTTTTGCCGATTTTTCGTGTGTGCAATGTATGTACACACCTTATTGGAAATCGGTACCCAAGATCGCCAACCCTATGAACCGCTAGCCACCTCTGATTCCAAGATCTGCATCCATACACACACCAACAAAAGTTTGAACACAAGTGACTCATATCCCACACAAGTCACCCCTAAAACTCCATACTTACATTCGGCCACTTATTAATCCAAAATCAAAAACGAATACACTTACCACTTGATAGCGATCCCTACCACGTTTGCGACCTCTGAATCCTACTCTTGTTAAGACAGGATTGACCAAAAGAAAGAGTTAGATAAGCCCTCCGGCTTTTACCAAAACGCACTAAAGAGAGATTGATTTAGAACTTACCCCACTTAATCTTTGATCATGCGGCCTAGTTTGCTTCTGAAGTGAGATCCGGCTTTTAAAACTCGATTAAGAATAGTAGACGAAAAGAATAGATCCGTGATAGAGGAAAAACAACAATGAATTTGGCAAAGTAATAGGCAATTCAATCACAAGAAACATAGGGATAGTATTCGGCTTTTTGAGAAAAGAATAAGAAAGTAGATTGGCCCTCAACACAATCGATTGTGGAAGTATAAATCTGAATCTAAGAATCAAAGCAATCGTTTTGGAAGAACAAATAAAGAATCGGCACTTGAAAAGAGAAAGGAGCACAACATCAAAAGGAATTTTGGCAAAAGATGATAGGGTATTCGGTAAAAGAAGAATTCGGCTCACACAAATGAATATGGAAGAATAAGAAAAGGGTTTTCTAATCGACAAACTCAATAGCCAAATTGCCTAAAGAATTCGACACTACTCCCCTAGCCCCCTCTTAAAACCGATTCCGTACCCCTAAAGTCCTATTCGGATCCACTTCATCCAATCCTTGATCACCTCCTATTATTTCTCCTTATTATCCACCTAAATTCTCTCTTCTCTATCCAAACCTCCTTATACAAGAGTTTCAAGTCATCACCACTACTTGCACAGCATGAGTGCAAAAATAATACTCTTAATGCCAAAGTCGTTCCTTGAACCTTGGACCTCTCTGCTCTACACATGGCATCACCCTCTACTCCTCAAGCTGGCGCTACCTTACCACTAGGCCACAGGCTTATTTACGTCTTATTTCCCCTTAATTTGTTTAAAAGGCCTAATACCTGATATTAGGGTTCCACTAAGGCAAAAATTAAAATTTTCCCTATGGTCTACCTTAACCTCGAGACTTCAAAGAACCCTTATAATACCTTAAAATTAATAATCTAATAGTGCTAATCATACATGTCAACTTTAGCACACAAAATTTAAAAGTTTCGGGATTTTAGGGCGTTACATTAAGCCCAATTTAATTTCACCAGCAGAATGCTTGCTAGGCTTGAAGCCCGAATATCTATGATGCACAATCATCTCATTCACAACTCATTTATAAGAACTTCAATTATAACACATTCTTCATTCAACTTTTCAATATCATAACATAATTCAAATAAACTTAATATACTAATTCCACATTACCACATTCGGCCAATACCCAAATTTATCCATATATTTCAAATTAACACTTTAAACTAATTTTCATTCAAAATAAAGATGTTTAAATTACTTATAGACATACCTCGAATATCGACGAATGACGTAAACTGACTATTCGACTATTTTTGTTTTTCCCCGATCCAAGTCTGATTTTCTCTTTTCTTGATCTAAATTGGTATAAATTAAACTTATTTAATCAAATATTCAATCAAATTCACTCAAAAGCACATAAATGGGTAAATTTCACTTTTACCCCTTACATTTTACACTTTTAGCAATTTAATCCAAAATTCACAAAACACAAAGCAAGCATAATTTGCCCTTGCTATGCTTAGGCTGAATACTCATCACATTCATACAAATCCAAACAATTCATTTATTTCACAATTTAGTCCCTCAATTTACTATTTTTTCAAGTTAGCCTAATTACTCAAATTCATCAAAACTTCCAATATAAACTCGTTAATCTAACACATAACTTCCATTTAACATCATCAAACACCAAATTCATCAAGCTCTCAACAATGGCAACTCATGAATACATCATTAAATTCAAAAATTAAAACATGGGCTTTGAACATTTCATAGCAACGATCACGAAAACGTAAAAATTATCAAAAACCGAAGCAAAACTCACCTTGAATCAAGCTCCAACAATGGCCAAACCCTTAAGCTTTGTTTTTCTTTCTTTCTTTTGTTTATTCGGTCACAAAATGAACTAAAATGCATGTTTTTATTTTATGTTCTTTTATTAAACCATATTTTATTTATCAAATTACCTATTTAACCTTTATTATTTCATATTAAAACATTATTCATTAATGTCATTACCGTCCACTCAATTTAATTTGGCCTAATATCAACATAAATTCTCCACATTATAAGAACTTATACAATTCGGCCATTATGAATTAAACCACCAAATTTTTATGTTTTCGCAATTAAGCCCTGTTTATCAAATCGGCATCCAAACAACGAAACTCAAACACAAAATTTTCACACATGCAACTTCATGCAAATTAAACACAAAAATTAATATTAAAATATTTTTCTGACTTGGATTCGTGGCCCCAAAACCACCATTCCGAATAAGGTCAAATTCAGACTGTCACACTACCCAAACTACATCTTTCTTCCTTGGAGTCGTAGGCAACCCCGTCACAAAATCCATAGTGGCTCGACCCATTTCCACTCGGGAACCATTATAGGCTGAAGTAGACCCGATGGTACCTGATGTTCGGCCTTCACTTGCTGACAAATTAAGCATCTCGAAACAAACTCTGAAATGTCTCTCTTCATACCCGGCCACCAATACATTTTCCTCAAGTCATTGTACATCTTTACACTTCCCGGATGGATAGACAAAAACCCACTATGTGCTTCTTGAAAACTTTTCTGAACATTCTCCTCACTCTTAGGCATGCAAACTCTATCTCGGTACTTTAAACAACCATCAAACTTAATTCAGAATTCAAATTCAATGCCTAATTCGCATTGTGCTCTAGCTTGCAATATCTCATCATTCTTCTAAGCTTCAAAAATCTCTTGAAGAAATACCAGTTTAGCTCTCATTTCTACTAAGTTCGAACCATCTTCAGACATAGACAACTAGGCACTCAAAGCTTTTAAAGCAAACAATGATTTTCTACTCAACGCATCGGTAACTACATCTTTCCAGGATGGTAGTCGATTACCAACTCGTAGTCTTTTATTAACTCTAGCCATCTCTGTTGCCTCAAATTTAACTCTTTCTACGTTATCAGATATTTTAAGCTTTTGTGGTCTATGAAAACTCGGTACTTCTCACCATATAAATGATGTATCCAAATCTTCACCGCAAAAATGATGGCAGCCAACTCCAAGTAGTGAGTAGGGTAGTTCTTCTCACGTGGCTTCAACTGTCTCGAGGTGTACATAATTACCTTGCCTTCTTACATAAGTATGCACCCTAGTCGATTCAGGAAGGCGTCACTATACACTACAAACTCTTTTTCTAGTTCAGGTTACACCAAAACCGAGGCTTCAGTCAACAAGGTCTTTAATTTCTCAAAACTTTGTTGACATTTTTCTGTCCACTCGAATTTGACATCTTTCTGCAACAACCTCGTCATCGAAGTCGCAATCATAGAAAATCCATTAACAAAGTACCTGTAGTATCCCGCTAAGCCCAAGAAGCTCCTCATCTCAAACACGTTCCTCGGTGGCTTCCACTCAACGATAGCTAAAACCTTACTTGGGTCAACTCTGGTCCCTTCGCTCCAGACAATTTGTCCCAAGAAGCCTACTTTTTAAAGCCAAAATTCACTTTTGTTAAACTTAGCATATAATTGCTTCTCTCTCGAGGTTTGTAAAACCTTCTTCATGTGCTCAGCATGCTCGTTCTCGTCTTGAGAGTAAATCAGCATGTCATCGATAAAAACTACTACAAATTTATCCAGGTATGGCAGAAATATGCGGTTCATTAGATCCATGAATAGCGCTAGGGCGTTTGTCAAGCCAAATGGCATGACCAAAAACTCATAATGGCCATACCTCCTTTGAAACGCAGTCTTTGGTACATCTTGCTCCTTCACACTCAACTGATAGTACCCTGACCTCAGATCTATCTTAGAAAATACCATGGCTCCCTTGAATCGTCGATCCTAGGCAAAGGATATTTTTTCTTCACAGTTACCTTGTTGAGTTGTCTGTAATCGATAAACAACCTTAGTGATCCATCTTTCTTCTTTACAAAGAGTACTAGAGCACCCCACGGGGAATAACTGGATCTCGCAAACCCCTTATCTGTTAATTCTTGTAGCTGCACCTTCAACTCCTTCAACTCAGTCGGTGCCATCCTATATGGAGCAATCGAGATGTCCCAGGGACCAACTCAATGCCAAATTCCACTTCCCTTATTAGAGGTAATCCAGGTAACTCTTTCGGAAACACATCTGGATACTCACAAACCATAAGTACCAACTCAATCTTCATTTCAGATGCTTGAATGTTCAACAAAAAAGCGAGATAAGCTTTGCATCCTTTCCTCAAATATTTTTCTGCAATCAAAGACAAAACCACTACCGACAAGCTATTCGGTTCGTCTGACTCTACCCGAAGGTTATCTCCATTCTCACAGCTCAATGCAATAAATTTCCTCCCCTAAGTCACTATTACACTATGAGTCGACAACCAATCCATACCAAGGATTACATCGAACTCATCGAATGACAAGATCATGAGATTAGCTGGAAAACAATGACCTCTAATCATCAAGGGACAATCTCTGCATATCTTGTCCATTAAGACATATTTGCCTAACGGATTGGACACCTTTACTACGAATTTAGTAGACTCAACTAACACATTAATAGTAGGTACCAAATTCATGCAAATATAAGAATGTGTAGATCCCGAATCAACTAAAACAAGAACAAACATATCATGGATAGAAAGGGTACCCGTAATCACAACTAGAGATGAGGCTTCCTCGTGAGCACGAATGGCGTAATTTCTTGCCAACGCTCGGCCCTCAGACCTCACAGTTGAATCTCTGGGAGCACCTCTACTACCCGCTCCACTACCCAGGTTCTTTTGTTGCCTACCCCTTGTCGGTGCATTACTCGCTTGCATCTCTTGTTTCTTATCTTTTTCGTCCCACTTAGGACAATTTCAGAAGAAATAGTCCAACGACCCATACTTATAACATCCCTGTTCATCTCCCCAACATTCGTCGAAGTGTCATCTACCACACTGCAAACACTCCGGTCTATTAGGTCTAGCACTACCGATACTCGCAACTAAAGTGGTCTAAGCTTTGGACGCCATCCATTGCTTACTCTTGCTTCTACTTGAAAATCCTACCAAAGCAGTTGATCAGGTAGTAAACTCTTTTAATCTTTTGGGCGAGGATGGATACGACTTTCCCATCTATCTCTTCCTCAAGTCGTGAGACTCCATATCAGCCTTTCTCTTCTCTTTGGCTAACTCTTTAGCCTCGCACGCCCTCTCGACAAGCACCACAAATTCTCGGATCTCCAAAATGCCCACCAACAAATGAATGTCCTCATTCAACCCATCTTTAAACTGCTTACACATGATAGCTTCAGAAGATACACACTCGTGAGCGTATCTGCTAAGCCTCACGAACTCACACTCGTACCCCGTGACTATCATTTGGCCTTGCTTCAATTTAAGAAATTCGTTCCTCATTTGGTCAATGAGCCTCTAACTAATATACTTTTTACGGAACTCATCTTGAAAGAACTACCGAGTTATTCTTTCTCTCGATACTACAGACACAAGAGTATTTCACTATTAGTAGGCTGAGTCCCGTAGGAATGACACCACAACTTTATGCACTCCTCGGGTGTGCACGAAAGCTCTTCAAACACCCTTACAGTATTCTCTAACCAGAATTCCGCCCTCTCAGGGTCATCATCCTTGTTTGCTCTAAACTCTTCAGCTCCATGTTTTCTTATTCTATCTACTAGAGGCCTCTTTCTCTTAGCCAAATCTGCCCCTTGAGGAGCTACAAGGGCTTGTTGATAAATCGGAGGAGTCGGGACAGGTGGAGTGTTCAGATTTGCACGAATATACTCTGTATACAAGGCGTTCATCATTTTAAGGTAGGCCTCTCTGGCCTCTCTACCCTGACTCCATGTCACGGGTCCACTTTCTATAGGTGCGGTCCCTTCGGCGGGAGCCAGCGTATTACTTTCCATATCATCTGCCACAGATTGATCGGGATCCATTACTATAAGAAAACGTAGTTTACAATTGTCAGGAGTCATCACACTATCATTAAACAATAATAGCATGTATAGCTAGACTCGTACTCACGCTATGTTAGTCCCAGAATTGACTAAACCATGATCTGATACCACTAAATATAACACCCTTTACCCGTATCCAACGCCAAAACAGGGTACGAGACGTTACTTTACAAAAACACATGTGATTTGTTCAATCATAAACCACCGAAATACGTCCCAATTTAAAAAATTTTCAAACATGGCTCTTCAGTCTTTCATATGGGTCTACGAGGCCTAAAACACTCTTTGAAAGCAACCCAGAACTGTTTCAGGCACTTAGAAAACCTCCAAGAAATATCATTAAAAATAGGGCACACGCTTGTGTGGAAGGGCGACACGCCCATGTGGCCTCAAGACATGGTCGTGCTAATGGCCCGTGTACCTCACACGGCCTAAGCAATCTAGGGACATGTTCGTGCCCCTCGTCTATGCAGATTTAATTTCTAACATTTAACCTACAGGGATTTTCACACGGCTTGGCACACGCCTGTGTGCCCAACCCGTGTCCCTCACACGGCAATGACATGCCCATGTCGTGGCTCGTGTGTAAAAACCTTGACATTTTGCTTCGAACGTTAGCGAACACACGGATGGGGCACACGTCCGTGTCCCAGCTATGTCTCTCATATGGTTGAGACACACTGTCGTGTCTCATGCCCGTGTGGAACACTAATGGGCATTTAATTCTATTCATGCAAGGTGCAGGGGACACACAGCCAAGGTACATACCCGTGTGCCTACCCGTATAGACAAAAATAGGCTATTTGCCAAGCCTCTTTGCCACCCTGGAACAAGACTAAATACAAAACCAACATACCAAGGCTTTCATACTTAACCAATAGCCATAAATTGGCATTCCAACTTAGTCATATATACCAATCTATCTACATCTCACATAATGTGCATGCACAAGTAATCTAAACAATGATTTACAATTTCCATAAACTCATTCTCATTTTATTAAAAGTAACTACAACAATTCTTTTGGCCAATTCCAATGGCCATTTACAAAATGAGCTTTATGAAATAAATTACCAATACAATAGGCTGACTAGAGATCATATGCCAAAACGACCAAAAAGACCTATAAATGCCATTATCCAAAACACAAAAATAAGACTATACCAAATGTTTCAATTGATAGTTTGAACAATGCCTCCGACGTCCCTTGGATCATCGAATTACTTAGGCGGCACTATAAGGAAAAATCAAAATGAGAGGGGATAAGCATAAAACTTAGTAAGTAGAATGTAAATATTAACAACTGAATGTCGTAAATTAACATTCTTAAAACACTTACACAACATGGATGACTATGAACATAACTTACTCAACATACTTTCCTTACTAATCATACAATTTATGATCGAGCTTGGATCTTATACATGATATATATACATAGGTACCTGTACCACTCACAACAAGGTCATTACTTCTTTTACATAAGTATTCAGCCATAAAATCTTTTCCCATGGAACTCAATGGAATAGAAGAGGATATTCGCTAGCCTCAAACATGGGTTAAGTGCCGATGCCATGTCCTCGACATGGTCTTACACTAGCTCTTATCACATCGCCAATGCCATGTCTTCGACATGGTCTTACAATGGCATTAAACTCATCGCCAATGCCATGTCCTTGACATGGGCTTACAATGGTATTAAACTCATCTCCGCCAGTCTCTCAGCCCAATTATCTAATCTATCCCAACGGTTCCACCGAGAAATTACCATTATGACATTTCATTCTTGTTTCATAGATACAATCAATATCTCATATAGTATAAATACATAAATGAATATGCAATAGGTAGATTGTAATATTTACACCCCATTTACCTTGGTATACAAAATATGGCAAGTCTCGATTTACTCCGTTTGTTTGGCCTTCCTCCTGTTTAGGCTCGAGTGTCGTGCTTCTTGATCTAAAATGAATGGAAATTCACTAATTTAGTTATCATATTAACTAAGACATCTTCTAATTTCACAATTTGGCAAATTGACCATTTTGCCCCTAGACTTTGGCAAAATAACTATTTTGCCCTTATGCTCGGAAATTGATTTTTATCAGATTTCCTTACTTCTCATGCCTTTCTAAACCCTTTGGACATTCATGGAAAATCTACAAATTTTCAACCAAAATGCTAAATATGCCCCTCAATAGATATCTTATGATGTGAGGGTCTTAAAAGTACTAAAATTTTTTAAAAAGGACCTCAAAATCACTTTCCTTTGAGGGCTAAATATTGCTTCAAATTTTGAAGTTTTCAAAACTTTAGTTTAGCTAGAAATTTCAGCAAGATGAAGAAGAAACTGATGAAGCATGAAGGCTAGGCCACATAGGTAATATTTTATGAATTTTATGACAAAAAATCTCACCAAACTTTGACTTTTCTTACCCCTTTAGCTACCTTGGCCGGCCATGCTTATCTAATGGGCTTATTTGCCCTATAAAACCCCCATATTTAGGTTCTCAAGTTATTTAATACATTTTTCTAATAGAACACAACTTTTGGCCTTTATGCAATTTAGTCCTTTTTCAAAATTAAGTCCTCAAACGCTAAAATCATTTCACCAAAATTTGCATACACACATTTTATCATCCTATAACTCACAAATAAATATCAAATATAGTTTTTCCAACCTTGAATTAGTGATTTCGAAACCACTGTTCTGACTAGCCCCTAAATCGGGTTGTTACATTTCTCGATACAATGCCACCAACACGGTTGATCCCTAACTAAGTCGGCCCGCTTCTTTCAAGTTGACAAGTTTTTGTAGTCACCTTAAATGTACAAGAGTTTGAGATTTATCAGGTATTAGAACACCTCTAATTAACATTAGGATGTATGCTTGGGTGTGTTATTCTCTTTCAAGAGGACTCAAACTCTCTTAGAGATATTAGAAATTTTCTTACAACCATTTCATCCCTATCCAGCTACCTAAAAACTTGTCTGACACCTTGCCTAACAGTTGCTTGCAATTGTTGTTCCAATCACTAATGATCACTGGTTCCGTAAAGGCTGACCCATCCACTAGTAAACCAAGCTGTAATTGAACATCCTCGAGTTTGATTGTACACTCACCATATGAAAGATGGAATGTGTGTGTCTGGGATCTCCATCTTTCGACCAATGCGTTGATAAGTGTAGGGTCCAATTTATAGTCTACGGGTATATGTGACACGTGCAAGAATCATGCATCTTCCAAATAGGGTTCAAATATAGGCGATGACCTCGAAGATAGATTGTCTATATATGTCTCCAAAATCCAATCTTCAGCCTAATTATAAAAAAAATTTTAATTTTTTTAACAACTTAATAATGAACTTAAACAAAATTATAAAAATTAGAAATATTTTCTTACCATTTGCAATTGAACCACGAAAATGTGGTTGTCATCCAAACGAATAAGAGTATTTGCCATTACAAAATTCAATTAAAAAGAATAAAAATTAAAATACAAAAAATTAAACCAAGATGAAATTGAGAGAATTTTAATTCAAATATTAGAAGAGAATTGTGAGAATTGATAGAAATAGATTTGAATAAAAAAATAAGGAAAAAACTTGGGTTTATGTAGCAATAAAATTAGTTGTTTTTATGGCCGTTGGGGAATTCAACTGTTGGGGAAAAATGTGTCTAATGGGTGGCACTTTTTCGCCTCATTAGATTGAAAACACGTCCAACATGACCTATTTTATTGTCTGTGCAAGAAAGTGCACCCCATTGGATGCGTTTTCCTGCAAAATCAACTGCTGGATGCATTTTCATCTTTTCTTTCCAAAATCGACCTATTTCAGTAAATATCACATAAGTCAACCTATTCCGTTAATTTCTTTTAAAACTAGCCTTTTTGGCTAATTTAGCTAAGAAATTATACTAGTACCCTATAAAAAGTAACTTTTTAACCTTGCCCTTGATGCAATGGAGATGACAGGGATGAGTTTTGACCTTGCCCTTAATACAATGGAGATGATATGGATGAGTTTGTTTTAGTTCGACTAGATTTCTATAAATGTTTTGAACCTTCCATGATATTTCAGATTAATTTGATTCTCAATATTTGCATACTAATTGGTTTTTTAACTTTATTTTAAAAGAGGTTTATTTTATGATTTTTGGACATTATTTGGTAAAGTTTTAACGACTTAATAAATATTTCTGAAAAATTAAAGTTTTTAAGCAAATAGAAAATCATCAGTAGCTCTTATGTAGTATTTTTTGAAAAATATTTTTTATATCATATTTTTGTGTTATTTTTATTATTTTAAATATAAAATATTTATTTCCACATATTAAAAAATTAAAATTAATTATAAATTAAATAAAAAATTAGAGTTTAGTTTGGTTTGAGTATTTGTGATTCTTTAACTTGTGAACCAAAACCATCTAAATTCCACCATTTGAATCGGTTTTCAATTTCTTTCTTTCTTTTCTTGCTCGAACTAGTGGAGGATATTTGTGGTGTAAGATATATTTGAGACTGATAAGGTACTTCATAACAGGGAATAGTGGATAATAATCATGAGGTTAACAATATAGAAGTTGTTCCAATGGATAATAACATTGAGTATTAGCCGATGAATCATTATACCCAAAGTTGCTAGAACTCAATCTCTTACTAGATAGATTTTTCAGAAGTATGCTTCGTCCTTTTTCTTTTGATTGAGTTTTATGTTCACTTCTACCTCTCTTAGGTTCACTTGACATATTTCCTTCAAATTCTAATATATTATAAAAATATCCATTAGTGGTACCAAGCCCAAATTCTCCAAATTCATTCAACGACCTCTTTCACCCATATCACCACTAAAATCAACACCAATACTATCATCGCCATCTTCATGGAGTGGACTTAAATCTCTGCCATTGCTATACTTTGGCTTAGTTTTGCACTTGAATGAGACACCTCTTATTCTTGAAATATAATGATTGTTCAATATTCATTCCATCATTGTAATCATCCAAAGGCAACCTACCAACATTTTCACCATTTAATAAAAAAAAATTCTTTCTCTTATAGCCACGCTGATAGTGGATCAAATATTGTTAAAGTTTTTAGGAATACATTAGCATTTATCTCATCAATACTCACTCTATCTTATCTTAAACCTCATATTGTAATTGGTAAATACTAGTTTTTGAATATTAAAAAATAGTAACTATTTCTTGCCTTGGTGCGAATGCAACTAAATATGCTCTAATTCATTCTTGGTTTGATGTCGAATTTGTTTAACTAAGCACTTAATATAACTCATGAATAAATGTTTTAGATTTAATTAATTATCAATTTACTAGAATTTATTGGATTCCAAACTCTTTGTGCTTGAAGAGTAATAAATGTCTCATGTTTATTTAATAACAATTGCATTAGTAAGAGATAGAATAAATATTATGAAAGTAAGTAAAATATAAATAAAAGTATTTATCATTTTGATTTTATTATTTATAGAATGTTGTAATATTACTTGTACCTTCTAATTTTTCTTTAAATAGAATGCTCAACCCCAAATTTAAATCACCATTAAAAAATTAAATTAAACATGAGTTATAAGAATATCATCAAATAATAATTATTTAAAGTTTAAGGTAATAAAATATAAAAAATAGCTCTTAATTATACAAAACATTTTATCTTACCAGTTGAATGCAATTCAACATATATAAAAATCCATCTACTGTCAATAATCTTCTTTGTATTTGGTGAAATATCCTATAATCTTATTGAATTACTCGTTTAGCATTATCAACGGCTTCACAAATAAATCCACTATCAAGGGACAAAATGAAATTTTTAACAATTTATTTAATTAATTTTAGTCTTTTGAAATTTAAAATTTTAATATTAAAAAAATTAGAATTTTCGGTAATGAAATAAACAAGTACAATTTAACAATTTTTTAATACATTATTTTAGTTTCTACTTTTTCACTTTAATCCTTAATATTTTTTTTTACCTCGACCAATACATAAAAGAAGAAGAAGATATTTTTAAGGGTGGTCAAAATGAAAGTGATCTGAAAGTTGGGTGACTAAAATGAAAGTGTAAACATGATGTGGTGTGTCTAGTTAACCACCATTAGAGATTTAATGCCAGGGTGACTAAAATAAAAGCATCCTAAATGTAATGGCCCATTTTTCCCAGGCCCATACGAAAATAAAAAACCAAAAAAAAAAAAAAACCAAATTTTAAACAAATAATAAAATTATCCAAAGTCCTTTTACAATAAACAGCCAAAATCCATTACAACCCAAATCTAAAACCCTGGCCCAATTTACAACCCAAATTTCACAGCCCATTTGGCCCAAAGCATAACCAATTTTCAGCAAACCCTAACCCTAGTGCTAACTGCCGCCGTCGTTCCATGTATGTGCGCCTTCACCATCGGACATCTCGCTACCGTCAACGCGTAAGTCACGCCCCTATTGATGTCGTTCACATCTGCAAAAAAGGCAATAAACAAACAATCAACAGCAATCAAAGATTATGTATTCATTTTTTTATCTATTTTTGGTTATAAAAACCGAGTGTATCAATGTAAAATGTGAGGACTTACGATTTTACGAATATTATACAAAAAAATCAAAGTTTACAGAAATGATTGATTCAAATATCAAAGGTATTTATTTTGATTCCTTTTATCTTTTTATTTTTTTTTTCGAAAATACATATATAGAGATATTAAAAGAGTTTTGAAAAGGAAAATTTACCTTTTGAAATCACCGGAAAAGGTGATTTTTTGAGCTCCGACCACCGCGCATAGAGGTCGCCGATGGTGGCCGGCGCAGCGGTGGCTATTGTCCGATCCTCGGAAATTGGAAAGGGGGGAGAGCTCTTTTGAAAAGTTTTTCAGTTTTTTTTTATGAAAAGGTTTAAATGATTTTTTTAAGCAAAAACTGACTTAAATACCCTATCTCAACGGCGTCGTTTTGAAGACCATTCTTATGGCCAAAACGACGTCGTTTCACTCCTTGACCCGTTCGATCCGACCCGCTCCGGCCTAGGATTCAAGTGTTTTCTAACGGAAGAGTGATTTGCGTTTCGGGCCCTTCCGATTTTTCATATATTTTCAATTTAATCCTAATATCAATATTTTCTTATTTTATAAATCTGGCCACATAATTTATCTTCGATTACATTTGGGTCCATGATGAAACGTAGCGCATAAGAGCAGGGAATATTTCCCATCCAGTCCTTCATTGTTTCAGCGCGATTCATTTCAGTCCTTGACAACATTTTTTTGTTATTGATTTTTACCCTAAATTTCAATTCGATTTCATCCTAGTCCTAGTCTGTTAATTAATTAATTCGGGTTTTATTATTATAGTCATTACTATATATTATCACTTTATTATTTTTACTATTATTATTAATATATTATTTTTTATATTATCAATATTAACTTATTATTTCTGTTTTTATTATAAACATATTATTTAGCATATTAATATATTACTATTATTTTTTTTTGTTATTATATAAATTGTTACTTTTATTATTAATGTACTAATGCTATTTTTTTATTACGTTTATTATTATTGTTACTCTTATTATTATTTTATTACTATTGTTATTTTCATTATTATTATTATTATTATTCTCTTTATTACTATTATATTTTGTTTTGTTCATATTAATGTAGTATTATTATTATTATTACTATTATACTTTTCCTCTTCATTTATTTATTTACATATTTTTTTAAAAATATACTCATTTTATTTTTTATCATCATTCTTATTATTATTATTTATTTATTTTTATATCCTTTTATATCATTTCAAACTTTAAATTATTTATTACTTATATCATTGTCATTAATATTATTATTATCATTACTATTTTTCTAAAATAATTTTACATAATATTCATTCATTTATTCATTTATTACTATTTTTTAAATATTAATATTTTTAGCTTGCTTATTATTATTTTTTATTTTATTTTTAACTTATTCGTTTTATTCATTTATTTATTTATTTTTTGTCCTCCTTATTGTCATTTACTTTAACGCATTTATTATTTCGTTACGCGTATCAGCATCATGATTTATCTTCATATTCTCATTAATTTTTGTCACATTAATTTTTACCCGACGCCTAAAAAACTTTTTCAATAAAAGGCAATATTCTATGTTTAGAAATTCGATAAGTCGTGCCTTAACGTGCTGGGTTTCGATTTTTCTCGTTTAATCTAAATAATCGAATAACCTCTTTGTTCAAATAAAATACATAAATTTTAGAAAGTTTATTCTCGAGGATTCGAGATGTTGTGTCCTAACTTACTGGATATGACATTTTGTTATCTCGAGATAAGATTTTTTTTTAACAAGGTAATATTTCGTGTTTGAAAATTCGAAAAATCGTGCCCTAACGTGCTGGGTTTCGGTTTATCGTTTGACCAAATAACCAAATACCCTTTTAGTCACATGTTGAGGAAATATTTTGTGTTTGGAAATTTGAGAAATCGTGCCCTTACGTGCTAGGTTTCGGTTTATCGTTTGACCAAATAACTAAATATCCTTTTAGTCACATGTTTTGGAAATCATGAGATAATCTTGGTTTTGAGGGTTTTAAAATATCATATCCTAACGTACTGGATGTGGTATTATATTCCTTCGGAACAAAAGAATCTTAAATTCCAACTTGAGTTATTCAAACATTCTTTAAAAGGGATTGTATTTTTAAACTTTTCAAATTTTCGACATTAGGACATTAAGTAATGAATTAGGTACTAATTTTGGGCGTTACGAGGGTGCTAATCCTTCCTCGTGCGTAACCGACTCCTGAACCGATTTTCTCTAATTTCGTAGACCAAAATTATTATTTTAATGAATCAAAATGTTTTATTAAAATGATCAATCTCAAGGTGACCCGACCATACCTAAATAAAATGGATTGGTGGCGACTCCATTTTTTCGTTTTTAAGTCGACTCTTGTTTTTCAAAATAAAAAATGGTTTCGACACTGATGAAATTGCAAGGATTTTATTTTGGGTGACTAAAATGAAAGCGCCTTAAATTTAGGTGACCAACTAAGTAATTTACCCTAAAATCAACTTAAACTAAAATGAAGTTAAACCCAATTTAGAATGCATAATTTTCAAATAATTCAATCTGGCCCTCCATCAAGAAGAACATTTAATTTATTTTAGGCTTAATGACAAATTTGGCCTTTAACGTTTATATGTTTTGTTAAAATGACCCTAATTGTATTTTTGAGCCTTTTTTAGCCATCAACCTTTATTCTTTTTTCAAATTATTTTTTAACAGATTTGATGAAAGTACTATTAAAAAAGTTAACCTTGATGTGAAATTTCATATGTTGAATATTTTTAATGAGATGTAATATATTACTTAGGCAACCAATAATATAATTACATGTGAAAAATAATAAAATAAATAAATTATACTTGAAATTAAAAATAACTCTTAATTTAAAGAAAATAAATGTAATTATCTATTAAGAGTTTTTTTGAAACTTTTCTTTTAGATAATTATGTTTATTTTCTTTAAATTAAGAGTTATTTTTTTAACTTCATGAATTTTATTATTTTCCACATGTAATTATTTTATTGGGTTTTTTAAGTAATATATTATATATCATTAAAAATATTTAATATATGAAATTTCACATCATCCTGTTAATATATTAAATATTTAATATTTAATATTTAAGTAAATTTTTAACGGTATTTTTATCAAATTTGTTAAAAAAAAAAGCAATTTGAAAAAAAAATAAAGGTTGATGACCCCAAAAAAGCTCAAAAATACAATTAGGATTCTTTTGACAAAACATGTAAATATTGATAGCCAAATTTATCATTGAACCTTTATTTAATTTAATTCTTAAAGTAAATCAAAATTTAACTCAGTGCCAAAATTAAACTAAAAATTCATTTTAATCTCGAACCCAATCCAACCACACAGTTTCAATGAATTCAAAGTCCAAAATGCTGTAGAATTCATATTAAATCATTCGGAAAAATTGGGTGTCTACATATATTATAAATTAAGTTGGTGTCACGAATTATCTGCACAAATTTAGTTGAATAATAATAAAAATATTATTTTATAAAGTAAATTGTATAATTTTAAAAGTATATTTATTATTTCATACCTTTTATATATTAAGCATGTATGATTTAAGCATTTATATTTCACCATTTTAAACAACGCCTAACTTATTATTTATATCAATTTTTTAGAATATAATTATTACATAATTTTGTTTTTTACTCCATTATCTAATATATATTAAATAAATAATATTTACTCACATGTGACTCCCATTTTACCACCGCAATGTAAAAGACGGAAAAGAAAAAAGGATTGTCCCAAAGTGAAAGAGAAGAGAGCAGCACTTTCAGTGGTCGAAATGTCTGAAATATTTTTTTAGTCTAATGTTAGGTACCTAACACAATCACCTAAAAAAAAAATCAAATAGTTTAAATAATCATTCAATTAGTTCACTTACATTTTAAAATATTAAAACAGAATTTCAATAATAAATAATTAATAAACTATATGTTTAATTAATTTAATAATATAATCTTTATTGTATATATTCATCATCTATACTATTACTTAAATTTATGATTGACCAGATACAAGCTTAATTAAGAAAATATTTTTCATATTTAAAATAAATTATATTATTTCATAATACATAAGTCAATAAAAAAATTGCATTTAATAGGAATTAAACTCATACCATTTACATTGATAAAACCCTAATTTTAATGCTCAACCTAAATTTTATTTTATTGTAATTTATACATTTGAATTTTATTATAAATATTTCATTACCTCCTCCAATTATTTAATATTGATAAAGTTGTTGATTGATTTGGTTAACAACACCGACTAAAGATTGATAACAACATTAGGATAAACAATTGTAGCACATTTAGTATTTTTAATATGATATATTTACGTGTTAATATGATGTCTTTAAGTGTTTAAATTCCATTTTACTCTTAATTTAATATATTTTTTATTTTAAAATTATCCATATTTCATGTATTATTATTACTTAATTTCAGATCATACATTGTATTTTTTTATTATATGTTACTTTTAAATATACCTCTATATTTTAAGCAGTTCTACACACATTAGAGGTGATCGTGGACCGGGTCGGGTTAGAGTTGGGTCCAATAAAAAATTTAGGCCCGTTTGCTAGGCCCGGGCCCAACCCAACCTGAAAAATGGGCAAAAAAATTTACCCAAACCCGGCCAGGATAAAAATGATAAAACCTGAGCCCGACCCAACCCGCCCATATTAAATCTTTTTATATTATATTATTTTTACATAATTTTTAAATATATATATAATACATCAAAAATACTAAAAACATTAAAATAAATGTTTCTCAACCAATTGAAAATAAATTTTAAAAAGTATTTATACTTAAATAACACTAATATAAGTGCAACTTAACAAACAAATGCCTCTAAAATAGTAACACAAGTAACAATAAAACAAGTGTTATACAATATCCAAACAATAACAACAAAATATTAGCAACATAATAGTGAAATGATAGCAAAATAGGGAGAAAACAACAAGAAAATATCATTAAAATAACAAAAAAATGGCAAATTTTTTGGTCATTAAGTGAATTCGGGTCGGACCGGGTTGGGCTCAGGCAAAAACTCTCACCCAATGCTTGGCCTATTTTTAAAATGGGATTTTTTTTTTTGTCCAAGCCCATTTTTTAGACCTATATTTTTATCCAAACCCTCCCACTTTTTGGGCGGATCTTCAGGTTGGGTCGGGCCATGAGCAAGTGTAACACACATCGATATAATTTCTTATAAGTTAAACTATAGTTTTAAAATAAGTGATGATAACCTTCGTTTTCATGTATATATAAATATATATATGTGAAAAATATTTGCTACACTGCTAGTGGAGTTTTTAAATCCCAGTTAAGAGATTATCAAGTGTCCTATAAAGATATAGTAAAATATTAAAAATATATATATTTAAAATATATATATTAAAGGTTATGTATAGATATTTAAACTCCCACTTCATCATCAATGTCTAGGATCATTCTCATGAAGCTTTCTTTCTATAATATTATACAATATGTATGCTTGCTACGTTTAGTAAGGTTATATTTAGTGGAGGAGAAAAAAAAAATATTTTAGAAGGGTCGGAATTAAATTATATATATTATTATTTTAATAGTCTATATTTTATAATTTTTAAATGATTAAATTAAATTTTTATTATTTTTTGGAAGTTAAAGTGTAATTTTACTATTACTAATTTAATATTTTATAAATTATAAAAGACCTAAATAAAAATTTTTCTATTTTAAGGGGGACCAGGGCCTCTGCAAACCCTTGGCTCTACCACTAGTTATATTCAACTTTTAAATATGATATATAATAATTTAATATTAAAAATAAATTTATAAATAGAATATATAATAATTTAATATTAAAAATAAATTTATAAATAGAATATATAATAATTTAATATTAAAAATAAATTTATAAATAGAATATTTAATTATTTGACCAAAATTATATGGACTATGAAAATTGCAATATGGCAAAAAAATCATTTTATGAAAAAAAAAATAATAATGATACGAATATATTAAAAATTATGTAAAACAAATTATTAATCTCTAAAAAATATATAAATTTATAATACTTTACACATTAAAAAAAACAACATTATATAAACGAGATAAAAAAAATAAATTAATATGATAAATTGTAAAAATATATTATAAATTAGGACATGTCATGAGTAAACAAATTATTCATTAAATTAATATATAATAATAAACTAAATAAAAAATAATATAAAATGAAAAAGTAACTAAAACATGCACAAACGTGTCAAAATTTACGTAAAATAAAATATAAATGTATATATAAATCTGTAATACTCTAGATATAAAATTATAATGTATAATAAATTGTAATATAAAATTATAAATTTCTAAATATAAAAAAAAAATCAAACATTATACAAAAAATAACATAATGCATTTATAAAAGACGTTTTTCCTAACTTCATTTTGATGAAGCAAAATGATAAAGGAAAATTACAAGATAGATAATATCATACTTAAAATAATTTGATTGACACATCACACATCTAACTTAAAATTAATCATTCCCAATGTTAAATTGAATTATTGATCCATGTGGGATAGATTTTATTTATTGGTTGTGGTCAAATTTTATTTTATTATTATACAAAATATTATATGAGTTAAGTTCGATATAAATATAAAATAAACTTCAAAAAAGAAAGAAAGAAAAGACATAATAATATGAGAAAATAATTAAAATATAACATGGCTCAAAAAGCAAAATCAATATAACAAAAATACACGAAAAGTAATGTGAAAATTTATATAAAAATTTGTATAAATTGATAAAACTATGAACACTAAACATAATTTTTCTCTAAATTCAACATAAATTGTTTAATTGACAGTAAAATTGAGCTATAGGATTGAGGGCAATATTCAGTTTTACAATGGTAAAAAGAAGAGATAAAAAGTGTTTACGGACATCTAAACAAGGACAAGGAACAGCTAATTGGGTAGCTAGTTGCATTGTGTTTCCCACATTCAATTCTCATTTAAAATTTATCTCTACCACAGATGCTGTAGAATATTCATACGAACCGTAAAATTTTATGGCGTAATGGGAATAATTCTGAGCCAGGGCTCTTCAGTTTAAACAAAATGAGTGGGTGCCTTTATTCTTTTTAGTAAGGAAAGATTAAAAGAGTGGTGGATGGTGCTTATCATTTTCCATTAAAATAATGAGACCCACTTTCTTTGCCTTTTGATAATGGAAAAGAAAAGAGGAAACAAACAAATTGAAGATTGAGGGGTGGGCTTATCATATATGTGGAATCTCATTTCAAAAAGTTAGTTGCCAAAGCACTTACTTATACACTGCAACCTGCATCTTGCTGACCTAACTTCTCACCCTTCACCACCCCCAACAGTTTTAACTTGGAATAATAATTTTTTGACCCTCAAATTTTATAAAAAATATTATTTTAGTCTTTTATTTATTTTTTCATATCTTTTAGTCTTTGAACTTGTATTTTTTTATCAAATTACTTTAAAAAATTTTCATTTAATTTGGAATAATTTAACAAACGATGCAAATTCAAAAACTAAAAAATGCAAAAAATTAAATGAAGACTAAAATTATTTTTTTGTAAAATTTAAATGACCAAATAAGTCATTATATATGAACTAATTCAAGATTCGTTGACGATGGACGACGTTTTTGTTTAGACATATAATAAGTGTTATTTTCGGCACTTGTTTGTTCTCGAACATTGGTTAGGTAATGTACATTTCACATATTCTAAGTAACATTTGTCTTGAGTTTTTAACGTTGGACTGATACTTACAAGACAAGTTGCAGCCATAAACTTTCACATCAAAATGGGTTTTTTAAAATCATGTCAAATTTGCACATTCAACAAAAACATAATGAGAGTATTATTCTCTTTCAATTAAATTTAGTCTTTAATCTTTAGAAAAAAAAAATTAATTAATTTTTTAATGAAAAAGAAAATTAAAACATTAATTTTTAATATTATTGGTATGACAACTTATATGAGAGTCAATATGTATATTATACTAGCATAATATTATTTGTTTTATATATCATGTCAATAAAAAATTTAAAAATTATAAAAAAAACCAAAATCAAAACTAAAAAATATAAAAAATTTATAAAAATAAAAAAATTAACATTAAGTACACGTAAATTGTTATATAAATTATCGTATTTAAAAATTTTAATATTTAATTAATATTGTTATTAAAATAAATATCATTTCAATTCTTTTTTAAAAGATTAACAGAGTAAAGTTAATGGCTAAATTTGATATAAGATACTCGAAACAAAGGTCAATGGGCAGACACGCACACTGTATTATTCTAATATATTGTAGTTATTTATTCTTTTTCCGTAGGGGAGAAGGCAAAAAGGGGCTTCTAAGTTTGACCCTGCAGCAACCAAACAAGTACTGTTGGCACTTCATGTGAAAATCAAAGTTCTCACTAAAGCACTTGGATTTATTGCCTTTCTGCTTGATATTAAATAAACAATGCCCACTTGCACGACATTTCAAGTGGTGAACAACTCAAGCTTCAGAACAAACAAATTTTAAGTACGATTGCTAGTTATAGTGGAGATGTTTGATCACGTGGTTAGCTTCTTCATGGCTTCCGCACTAATCCCTAGACTCTAACATCCTCAATTAGAATTAGTGCACTTAATTTTTTTTAAATACAATAGGAAATGTTAATTAATGTGTTATGTTTTTTTTTCTTCGAGGAAAAAAGCGTGATGGTTTTAGTTAAAAGTTCATATGTTAAAAAGATAAAAAGAAAAATTTGTAATTAGTACACTTTCAAATTTTAATAAAATACTATATTGAATGTATTATTTATTTCAATTAGTTAGTTTTTAATTCTTAAACCAATAAGTATTATTAATAAGAGTGTTTGGGAGTTCGTGGATTTCTATCTGTTTGATATTTGTTCAATTGTAATTTGATAAAATAATTATTAATAAAAAATAGAAATGAATATTAAAAAAGTGTTTGTGTAGTAATCCACTATAAATAATACTTAAATTTATGTTAAACTTATTCACCAAGTTCAACCATCACTCATACCACAAATTAGACTAATTTCCCTCTAAGACATTCCCATAAAAGTTTAGATGTAAGCTAATTGATACAAGTTAATTTACTTATAATTTTGCACTAACAAATAATAACTCTTGAAAAGAGTTATATTTTCTGCCTTTTGACTTAGCTAATTATTTGTACTTGGGTATATTTTGTTGCATTTAGGGCATTTAATTAGCATTTGTTATATTGCATAAACTTGGACTATGTTGAGTTACTTGGTGCTTTTTATTGGTTATTGTGGAAATTTTGTGTGGTGGTAGGAAAGGAATAGGTTTTGGAAGAAAGGAAATAAAAGAGTGAAGTTTTGCTAGGCAAAGTGCAGATGATATGCTAGCACGAGTGTCATAGCAATGCCAAGAAGACTAAGTCAAACGTTTCACGCATAGCCATTTCAGTTTGAAATTTAAACTTGTACGAGATAAATCACCCTAGAAAAGAGGAGAAGATTAACACAAATTGATTGATTAACCTTATCTATAAAAGGATGATGAAGAGAACCTCAAAAGGTATCCCGGAGAGAAGTAGAAGAGTAAAAGATTTCGAGTGGAATAGGAAGTCATCCTTTCGGTCAACACAAGACTGTGCTCCTGTGTAACACCCCTTACAAGTATTTTGTAACAGCCTGATTTAGACCCTATTCGGAACAATGGTTTCGGGACCACAAGTCTAAGTTAGAAAAATATTTTAAAATTATTTTCTGTGTTTATTATGTGTGAATTTATATGTGTGAAATTTGTGTGTTTAAATTTTATCGTTTGAGTGCCGGATTTAATAAAAGGGCTTAATAGCGTAAAATGAAAATTTGATTGTTAATATGTAACACCCCTTACCCGTATCCGAAGCTGGGACAGGGTGCGAGGCGTTACCTTACTAAAACACATACAATTTATCAATTTTAAACCACCGAAGTACGTCGCAATTTGAAATTTTTTTGAACAACGACCTACGGACCTCAATGAGGTCTTAGGAGACCTAACTCGTGGCTTAAAAACAATTCGGGACCATTTTGGAGACTTAAAAATTCATCAAGAAAGTCTACTACAATTAGGGCACATGCTCGTGTAGAAGGGTGACACGCCCATGTGACCTCTAGACATGGCCGTGTTGATAACCCTTGTACCTCACACGGCCTGAACCATCAAAGGACATGCCTGTGCCCCCCACTCGTGCAGATTTATTTTCCAACATCAACTTACAGGGGCTTTCACACGGCCTGGTGCACACTCGTGTGCCTAGCCCGTGTCCTTCACATGGCCATGACATGCCCGTGTCACGACCCGTGTGCAAAAACCTAGACATTCTATTTCTAATGTCATCATTCACATGGTCGTTGCATACACCCGTGTGCTGGCTATGTCCTCCACACGGTTGAGACACACGATCGTGTCTCATGCCCGTAGGAAAACCTAATGGCATTTAATGCTATCCATGCAAGGTGCAGTGGACACACGGTCGAGCCACACACCTGTGTGCAGCCCGTGTGTCTCACACGGCCTAGATGCACACCCGTGTGTCTATCCATGTGAGCGTTATAGGGCTATTTACCAAGCCCTTAGCCACCCTGAAATAACTACAAGCATAACCTAATCTTCATTCATCATATCATAACATCAATACTCATCTAAATGCCCCTAAATAGGTGCCTAAACCTTAACCAATTCAAGTTCAATATGCATGCGTAAACTACTAGCAAAATTTCACAATATTCCAAGTAAATCTTTCTCATATCACTAAGCAATTTGAATAGTTTAGGGCCAATTCCAAAGGCCATTTACAAAATGAATTTCATAAGACAAATGACCAACACAATTGGCTAACTAGAGTATCTTACACAAAATGACCATACAACCTACACATGCCATTACTCAAACATAAAATATAATTATACCAAGTACTTCGGTTGATAGTGTGTACAATGCCACCGACGTCCTTGGATCCTTAAACCTCTTAGGCGACACTATAGGAAAATGAAAAAAAGAAAAAGAAAAAGGGGTAAGTAATAAGCTTAGTAAGTCTATATGCAAACATCTAATACCATAACCATGCAATAGAAAATTAACTATTGCCTCAATCATACCAATACTTCCAACCATAAGTTCAGTTACTCTTCCCGCCGTTTATCCAACATTCTCAACACAATTTTACACACATAGCTCATATTGATTAGCACATACAATCCCTGCACTTATCTATCATCACAACCTATATAGAATTTTATTCAAGAAATTTCACAATAAACATATCCATGCAAGATAGGTTCATATATAGTCATTCATAATAACGTTAGCAATATTAAGATGAATTCCACATTTAGCCCATCGTCCTCAATAAGTTACGGTGGTATAGCACTTAGCCTACCTTTATTAATTAAGTTGCGGTGGCATCACACTTAGCCCACCCTTGCTAATTTATTGCCGATGGTTTTGCACTTAGCCCATCGTTAATGTTCACCAACCAAGCGATTTGCACTTAGCTCACTAATTTCAACAATTCTTTGGTGGTTCGCACATAGCCCACCCTTATTCATGAATTATGGAAATTTACTTGTACTCCCACTTATCACGATTTCATTACATGTCCATAACATTTAACCACACAACATATAAGACATTCATGAGTAAAAATATTAATAAAAGAGGTATTGTTTACATATAAACTTACATCGGTATACAAAATGCGAGAAATGTGGAATTTACTCCGAAGCTTTTCCCTTACCTTGGTCAAGGTTGACTCCATGCTCTCCTTGATCTATATGAATAAAAACTCATCCATTTAATTACTATATTGATTAAAATAATTCAAAATTCACAATTTGGCAAAATAACCATTTTGCCCCTAGGCTCAGAAATCGATTTTTATCGAATTTCCTTATCAACCAAGCCTAAAAAACTCTTTTTATTCTCAATATTACCCCAATTTATCATTATTTCACACAATTACTCCTTATTTTACAACTTCTACAACGAGGTCCAATTTGAGTGTTTTCATGCAACCTCATACACAAAAGTTATTCAATGGACAACCTACATTCATTTTCCTTTACAAAATTTCTAGAAAACAACACTTACTAAACAATGGGAAAACTCTAAAATTTTAACCATTTTGCACAATATACCCCTCAAAATGTAGCTCATGCTCTAAGGGTCTCAAATATACAAAAATATTTAAGATAGGGCAAGGAAATCACTTACAAATGTGTGATGAAAGTAGTTGGGAATTTGAAGCTCTAAAACCCCCTTTTTTGGCTGGTAAAATCGGCAAGAGGAAGAAGAAAGTGAAAAGAAAATGTAGACTAGACTTACTTAGCATTATTTTATCAAATCATTCAACAAAATACCTAACCATTTGACTTTTCTTTTCCTTTCACCTCCCTTGGCCGGCCATAACTCAATTAATGGGCTTATTTACCATTTAAAACCCCCACATTTTGCTTCTCTATCTAATTTACACAATTTACTAATAATTTGCAACTTTTACCTTTTATGCGATTTAGTCCTTTTTCACAATTAGACATTCAATCGCGTAAATTAATTCACCAAAATTTTCATGCATACTTATAAAAATACAAGAACACATAATTTAACACTAAAATAATTTTATTAAACCTCGAGAAGTGATCTTGAAATCACTATTCTGACTAAGCCTAGTTTCGGGCTGTTATATAATATGTAAGTGCTTAATTGAATGTGTCTTTCTAATATGAAGTGTTTATAATGCAATTAGGCCATAATTATTAATGACGTATGGCTATGGCCTTGTTTTATAATGATTTTGCATTATTTAATAAAGGTTAAGTTTGTAATTAAACTAATAATATATGTTAAATAAAACATAAAATAAAATTCAAGCTTTCATCTTTTATTTTGCATGGCCAAAAGTTAGAAAGAAGAGAAAGAAATAAAAGATTTTAGGGGTTCAACATTGTTTAAGCTTGATTAAGGTATGTAACTAGCTCGATTTTTGATAATTTTTATGTTTTTGATATCGTTACAGTGAAATCTATAAAGCCCATGTTGTAATTTTTGAATTGTATGAATATTTTGAGTTTTGCCATTAATGAGTTCATGAGTTTTGTGATGTTAGTTGATGAATAATGAAATATATGTTTTGGATTAATATGTTTTGTATTAGAATTTTTGATGAATTTGAGTAATTAGGGCTAAATTATAAAAATAATAAATTGAGGGACTAAAATGTGAAATAAATGAAATGTATGGACTTGTATGAACATGGGTAAGATTCAGCCTAAGCATGGTTAATGGAAATTTTGTATATTTTGTGTTTTATGCAATAGGGACTAAATTGTGAAAAGTGTAAAATGTCCAGGGCAAAATGGTAATTTGCCCATTTATGTGTTTTTGGTTTAAATTGAATGAAATTATATTTGAATGAGTTTAATTTGAATATGTTTAGATCAAGAACCAAAGAAATCGAACTTGGATCGGGGAAAAACCAAAGTTATTGAATAGTCGTTTCGTTCTGATCGTCGTTGTCCGAGGTAAGTTTATAAGCAAATAGATGTTAAATTTCAATATATGTAAACTTGAAATGATGAATTGAATTTATGATTATATAAATTTGATTTCTGAATGGTTATAAGCTTGAAGGAATTATTTATGAATTCGATTTGATCGATATGTGATTTCGGTATGTGATGTGTGAAGTAAGTTCGTATGTAATACGTATTATTTTAGCAAAGTTTATACTTTATGAAATGAGTTAAAATGTGAATGGGAAGTACAAATAAGCTTGACGATGATTCAGTGATTTGTGATACTAAGTGTGCAAGAGCAAATAGCTTCATTTAAATAATTGGCACTAAGTGTGCGAGACTGAGACAACTTCGATTAAAAGTGATGGTTGCGATATATTTATAGCTTTGGATATTTATGTGGCACTAAGTGTGCAATATCTTTATATAGCTTCGACTATTCATTTGGCAGTAAGTGTGTGAGTTCATTAAATACTTAAATACTACTAAATAATTTATCGTATTGATAAAAAGGTGTAGTAAAAAAATGTGATAGATAAATATGAGAAAGAATAGGTACGTATGAAACCTATGTGGTTGATGATACTTGTGTATGAGTTTGAAGAAATGGTATGAAAATGAGTAATGATTCATGAGTAAGAATTGAGTAGTAAGATTTATTAGTATTAAGTTGAAATAATGTGTTTTCGATGATGTTTAGATGAGTCAACGGGCAATGATAAGTTATGATCGAATGTGTAATCAAATTAAAGTGAACAGGTATATGATAATTAATTGTTTATGTGAAATAAGGTAAGTTGGCTATTTGAAATATGATACAAATTATATATGATGTAAATGAAAGTATATGTGTACATGAAAATTTATATTCGGCCAAATAGTAAATATATGTGATATCATAGTTGTGATTTATGTGCTTATATATATATATATATATATGAATACATTCGGTCAAGAATGTGTATGTGACCTTATAAGTGAAAATAGCTATGTTAGTAACTACATGTGTATTCGGCCAAATTGAATTTACACATAGTTATATGTTTGATTTATGAATTTTGGTAAGCTTGAATGTGTATATGTGAACATGATAGCATAATTTGGTTTTATCTTGTTGAACTATTAATGTTATTGAGTTGATTGTTTGCTTATGGCTTACTAAGCTATGATAGCTTACTCTGTGTGTATGTTTGCCTCTATTTTATAGATCTTGGAGACTAGTTATAGGCTCGGGGATTGTCAGTGAAGTCTATCACACTATCCATTATTTTCGGTACTTTCATAAGTTTGAACTTGAACCTATGGCATGTATAGGCTAGTTAATATGTTTGATTTTGGGGTATGTAAGTATGAGCCATGCGAAAATGGCTTGTTTATTATGTTAAGTTTGGTATCTATGCTTTTGATCAAATGATGGATATATTTGGTTTTGATTAATCGGCCATGTTATATATATATATATGCGTGAATTAGGCTTGATATGTGTAACACCCCTTACCCGAGATCGTCGTCAGAGTCGAGTACGAGGCGTTACCAGACTTACCTCACTAGTTCGGGGCATAAAAATTTGCTTTTAAAATTAATTCATTCACATCCATCCAATATATCCTTAAAATGGGCCCTCGAGGCCCTAAACATGCAATTGGAACAGTTTGGGACCAAACCGGGAACATTTAAAAATTTTCCAATTACTTACACAAATTAAAACAATTTATTTCACTATTCATAATAAAACTGTCCACCTACATAATAGTCACTAAATTAATTATAACTCAAGTTACGAAACTCAAAATTTAAATCCGTAAATTTTTCCTGAAACTAGACTTATATATCTTCTTACCATAATTTTTCCAGAATTTTAGGTTTGCAAAATTAGTATATTTTATTAGTTAAATGTTACCCTATTTTACAGTCCAACGGTTCTAACCTCTCCTCGCTAAAAATCAATTATCTCTTAGTACAGTTTTCATATAGTGTTTTAGCTTATTTCTAATGAAAATATACTCAACAAGGAATCTATACATATAAATTATGACTCATAATTATTTTTGTACAATTTTTAGTGAATTTCTAAAATCAGAATAGGGGATCACGAAATCCCTCTAAACTAGTCTCACAAGAAGTTAAATATCTTAGAAGATAGACTTCCTTTGCTTGCTTTGTTTCTTTCCTATAAAAATATACTGAATAAGCTTTAATTCTATATCTCATTCACCATCTAATTCCATTTCTACAAGTTTTAGTGATTTTTCAAATTCATGACACTGCTGCTGTTCCAAAACTGTTTCATGGCTAACTTTTACTCTTTCATAATTTCTTTGCATAAACTATCATTTAGGCATACATAACATCAAATCATGTTCTTAATTAGCCATTCAATGGCTAACCACTATGAAGTATTCACATGCCATTCTTTAATCGTATCATAAGGACATACACACAAAATGACCAAGTCCCTATACATGCCATAACTCAAAACATTTCAAATTACAAAATACCAAGATAGCCTTTGATAGTGTGAGACGAACTCCGACGTCCTTTTGATTCCTGAATTGGCTTGGCTACACTATAAAAGAGAGAAAGGAAAAAGAGTAAGCTACAATGCTTAGTAAGTTTACAAGTAAATAAATGACAACATTCACCAAGTATAAATATACTCATATTATACCATCAACTAACAAAATCTTTATTTTACTTCTTGACTTACTCTTTAACTTTCCTGTTTATCATTCATTTACCTGAACCTTCTTGTAACATAGCCTGTATATTAGCCCAATGAACCATTTGGAATACTCAGGATACTTGGGTTTTCCTGCCTGATAATAGCCTGCCAATGTGATGCTCTAGGCATGGTCTTACATGGGATGTTCCCTGTCCTGCCAAAGCCATATATCGGATATGGACTTACATGGGATGTTCCTCAACTGTCGCAACCCAAAATGTCATGACATTTTGTATCCCATACATCCCGAAGGTTCAAACGGGCTTTCTGATACTTTTTCTTTGTTACCTCATCTTTGATTCAACTTGGAATATTCTCATAAAATAAATGTATATATGTTGGAAATTAACAATATTAATATAATATATCGAAATATTGCATTTATTTACCGTAAACTTACCTTGGTGCAAAATACGATCAACTTGACAACTTAATCTTCTACCTTTTTCTTTCCTCTGTCTATCCCCAAATTTCGTTCTTCTTGATTATGGAGCTTGGAAGCTTGAAACAAACCCTAGCTATGGTGATACATGAGTTTCGGCCAGTTGAAGAAGATGAGAGCAATTTTGCCATCTTTTTCCCTTTTAATTCCTTTTAATTACCAAATGACTAAAATGCCCTTCATTAAAACTTTGGTTATTTCTACCTATGTATGTCTATTTTTTTCCATGAAAACCTAATTGTATAATTACCATTTAAGGACCTCTACTTCAATTATACTCTTCAATTTAATCCTTTCCTATTTAGAACTCATATTTACCAACTTTTGCAATTAAGCCCTAATCGGCAATTTAAACATGTAATTCATGAAATTCTCTATCAATATTCTAACACATGCTTCTATTTAATGGGTAAATCATAAAAATTAATCGGAATAAATTTTTCTATCTCGGATTCGTGGTTTCGCAACCACTGTTCCATTTAGGCCGTATTTTGAGATGTTACAATATGTTTGATTAAGGTTTAGTTATGTGTTTTGATAATAAGGTAAGTTCGGTTATGGTATATAGGTGAAGTGAGTTTTGTATGACTTGTTAATCCTTGAATTTGATTATGGTTGACTTGGTTGATGCAATGTTTAGATGTTTTCGGTCATGATACATGTATGTAATGTGTTTGGTATGAGGTACGAATGTGGTATGTTATAAATATTAGCTAATTAGTAGCATAATATATGTGTGTGGTGTGCCTAGTAAGATTTGCGAATGGTTGAGAAAATGGGTCAAGGTTTAAGCTAGTTTTGAAAATAATCTCATGTACGTATGATGTAGTATTTGGTTTTACGAGTGGAAATGAAATATGTTAAGTAAGATAAAAATTCAACATCGTGATATATGTCCATTTTAGAAGTGCATTTTATACTATGAATGGTGCAATAGATGATTATATGTTTTGAATTTTAGTATATGCTAAATCGGATTAGTAATGTATTTATATGTATGCATATCATGATTGATATTTGGCTAATAGGTTTAGCTAATGAAACAAGGAATTGAATTGGTAACTAGATTGTTTTTGATAAAAGTCTGGTGTAATTATAAATTGTAAATAATGTCTATGGAATAAGTACTTTGGTTAGCTTGAAATAAAATTGTTTATAATGAAAATTGTAATGGTACTATTCGGCTAACGATAGATGAAAATGAGTATGAACATATACCAAGAATAAAGTAGTAATTGCATTAGTTTAGTGGCTCCGTTGTTGTATATTTATATGCGCATCTTTTGGATAATGAATGAGTAAATATATTTAGTGCAGTTTTAAAATCCCTTTATGTTATATATATTTATATAAGTATGGTAAATTGGCTTATAAATTGGATGTGACCTTATTTGATATTTGTGCTAAAATAGTTTTAAACTAATGTGGTCTTATACGTTTGGTCTAATGATATTATAAAGATATGTTTTGTTTTAACTAATTGTATAAAGCATATATTTTAATCATGCAAATACTACATGTGTGCATATGAAACTGTTCGAAAGTTGTGTTTTGTTCGGTAATGCCTCGTAACCCAATTTCGGCGACGGATACGGGTTAGGGGTGTTACATATTCGACGTCGGAACAGGGAACGAGGCATTACTGAACTTATCACTCGAACAAACATTCAGTCTCGAGTTACAAACTTGTGTCTAAATTAAAATCATTTTCAATTAATCATAAAGTCCCTAATACGAGCGTACGAGGCCCAAAACATGCATTGGAAGTGGTTCAGGACTAAACCAAGAACTTTAGAAATTTTACAACACTTAGAAAATTTTTCATTAAACAGGGGTCACACGCCTGTGTGGATATGGGATACACCTGTGTGGGTTGGTCATGCAGTCACACACGCTCGTGTCTTGACCCTATGTAACTCTCTGACTTATAACTGATGACCAATTTGAGCTCACATGGCCAAGTCACACGCCGGAGTGCTAGGCCATATGGAAATTTAATATTCAAAAAATAGGTGTAGACTTCACACGACCAGGGCACACGCCTGTGTTCGAGGCCGTGCCATCCACACGGCTGAGACACATGCCCGTGTCTTTGCTTGTGTGCTCAATTCAAAACATTCTGTTTCTCAAAATTAAGGTGCAAGGGACACATGGCCTGAACACATGCCTGTGGGGCTGACCGTGTGTCACACATGGCCTAGACACACGCTCGTGTGTCTACCCATGTGGACAAAATAAAGGCTATTTACCAAACCATTTTGCCACCCCTTTAATGCACACACCTACACAACATAACATAACACCAATCCAAGCATATACATACAACCAAACATCCACAACCGAGACATTAACACACCATTCATTAAAAGCATCATCATATGAATATACTTATAACCAATATTGGCTCATTTCCAATGGCTTTATACAAAATGATCATCAACCACAATAAGCCAACATATTTGGCCAAATCAAATATAACACATAACAAAATGACTAAGTTCTCCTATACATGCCATACATTTAAAATGCTAATAATCAATACCCAAAATGAGAGAGTTGATAGCGTGATTCGAATCTCCGACGATTCCCGATCCCGAGCTAGCTTGGTGACACTATAAGACAAGGGAAAGAAAAGGGAGTAAGCTATATAGCTTAGTAAGTTGGGATAGGTAAGAGAGCTGTTGGTAACATCAAGCTTGATGCAATCACTTCATTGATGGCCCATGTATATTCTCTAACTAATATAACTAAAACCATGAAACCATAAAATACTGTGCAGGAAATAAAAGTAGTTGAATCATCACATGTTTATTGTGGTGAAAGTTACATGTTTGATGAATGTCCCAAAATCATACTATGGAAAAATTACATTTTTGCCCCTAACTTTTCGATTATTTACACTTTAGTCCCTATGCTCGTAAAATGAATTTCTTTCAATTTCTTCATTATGCAAGCCTAGCCGAAACTTTTTCATACTTATACCAGAATGCATTTTTCATTTATTCACATTTTCTACACACATTTTACAACTTTTACAAATAAGTCCCTTTTAACATTTTTACCGAAAATCACTTAGCAAAAGTCGTTTATCACACATCTAACACATATTTTCTACTATTAGACATCAAAATACATGTATGTCTAACATGGCTAAAATTTTAATCTTTGATAATACTTCAAATTAGTCCTTGGAACATTAGAGTAGGTTACGAAGATCTCAAAAACGTAAAAATCATTAAAAATGGGGCTAGAACAAACTTAAAATTTAGCTTGGAAAGCTTGGCCAAAACCCTAGCTATAGAGACCCTTAAAATTTCGGCACTAAGGGACTAAATTGGAGAAGATGATATCTTTTATTTGTTAAATTGTCTTTATTTGCCAAATGACCAGAATGCCCTTAATGCCTAACTTTGAAATTTCACCTAACCATGTCCATTTTTGTCCATCTTAAAGTATAATGGCCTAATCACCCTTTAAGGACCTCTAATTTAAAATTTCATTACAATTAAGCACCCAAAGCTTCTAGAACACATATTTTGCACCTATTGCAATTTAGTCCTATTAGTCAAATTGAACACCCTATCGATAAAATTTCCTAATGTAATTTTCACATAGTCATTCAATCATACTGTAGACCTTAAAATATTAGCACAATAAATATTCTACTTTGAATTTTGTGGTCCCGAAACCACTGTTCTGTTTTAGCCCTAAATCGGGCTGTTACAACTCTCCCCTTTTAGGGATTTTTATCCTTGAATATCTTACCGAAAAAGAGGTTTGGGTACTGCTTTCTCATGGCTTCCTCGGGTTCCCACATAGCCTCTTCAACCCCATGCCTTTGCCATAAAATTTCCACTAGGGCTATACTTTTATTTCTCAACTGTTTGACTTCACGAGCTAAAATCTTGATCGGTTCCTCATCGTAAGTCATATCGGGTCGAATCTTAACCTCTGCCGGTGAAATTATGTGTGAATGATCTGATCGATAACGGCACAACATAGATACATGAAAAACATTGTGAATCCTTTCTAACTTTGTCAGTAAAGCTAACCAATATGCCATCGACCCTATCTTTTCAATAACCTTATACGGACCAATAAAGCGCGGACTCAACTTACCATTGCGATCGAATCTAAGGATTTTCTTCCACAGAGACACTTTCAAGAAAAATTTATCACCGACTTGAAATTTAATTTCCTTTCGCTTCAAATCCACGTACGATTTTTGTCTATCTGATGCTACTTTCAAACAATCATGAATTTCCTTCACTTTTTTTTCGATTTCTCTAACAAAATCAATCCCATAAATCTGTCTCTCACTGAGCTAGGTCCAGTATAATGGAGTTCGACATTTACGGCCATACAAAGCCTCATACGATGCCATCTTTATACTCAACTAAAAACTGTTGTTATAAGCAAATTCGACTAAAGGTAGATATTTTTCCCAACTACATTCAAATTCTAAAACACAACAGTAACGCATATCATCGAGAACCTGTATCGTTCTTTCTAATTGGCCATCGATTTGCGGATGAAATGTGGTAATAAAGTTCAATTTCACACCTAAAGCCTCTTTTAAAATTTTCCAAAATCGAGCTATCTGAAATAATAGAAATAAGCACTCCGTGCAATCTAACAATTTCATCAATGTACAATTCAACTAGCTTATCAAGCGAATAGTCGGTACGTACTGGAATAAAATGAGCTAATTTCGTCAATCTATCAAAAATGACCCAAACAACATCTTTCTTCTTCAGAGTCAGAGGTAGTCCAGTTACGAAATCCATCGTAATTCTATCCCATTTCCACTCGGGAATCATCACAGGTTGAAGCAAACCCGAAGGTACTTGATGTTCAGCCTTTACTTTTTGACAAATCAAACATCTTGATACGAACTCAGAAATATCTCGTTTCATACCTGACCACCAATACATTTTCTTCAAATCATTGTACATCTTTGTACTTCCTGAATGAATAGACAGACAACCACTGTGTGCTTTGTGTAAAATTTTCTAAATAACTTCATCACTTTTCGGTACACATATTCTATCTCAAAACATCAAATAATCATCCGAATTGATACGAAAGTCTAAATCACTACCCAATTTGCACTAAGCTCTTTTATCTTGTAATTCACTATCACTTTTCTGAGCTTCACATATTTTCTAAAGAAATAATGGTCTAGCTCTCATCTCAGCCAAAATTGAACCATCACTAAACAGAGTCAGCTTCGTATTCATAGCTCTCAAAGCAAACAAAAACTTTCTACTTAAGGCATCTGCAACGACATTTGCCTTTCCCAGATGTTAGTCAATCACCAGTTCATAATCTTTTAGTAATTTGAGCCATCTCTGTTGTCGTAAATTTATATCTTTCTGAGTCATCAAGTACTTTAAACTCTTGTGATTGGTAAAGATGTAGCACCTTTCACCGAATAAATGGTGTTGCCAAATCGTTAAAGCAAACAAAATGGTAGCCAATTCCAAATCGTGCGTCAGGTAGTTCTTCTCATGTGGCTTTAACTGTCTTGTGGCATAAGCTATCACTTTTCCCTATTGCATCAACACACATCCAATACTGTTCAAAGACGTGTCACTGAAAATTACAAACTCTTTTCCTGACTTAGGTTGCACTAATATCGGTGCCTTAGTCAATAACGCTTTTTATTATTCAAAACACTTTTGATATTTCTCAGACCATTCAAACTTAACTTCCTTCTGTAATAATCTTATCATAGCTGTAGCAATTATCGTGAATCCCTTGACAAAACATTGATAATAACCGGCCAAGCCCAAAAAGCTTCTAACCTCGGATACATTCCTCGATGGTTTCCAATCAAAAATTGCTGAAATCTTACTCGGATAAACCCTTATACCTTCCGTGGAGACAATATGCCCCAAAAATCCTACTTCTCAGAGCCAAAACTCACTGTTACTGAACTTAGCAAACAATTTCTTATCTCTCAAAATCTGCAAAACAATTCTTAAATGTTCGACATGTTCAGACTCATCCTGAGAATAAATCAAATTATCATTAATAAATATAACCACAAACTTATCCAAATACGGTCAAAAGATCCGATTCATCAAATCCATAAAAATGGCAGGAGCATTAGTTAGGCCGAAAGGCATAATAAGAAATTAATAATGCCCATACCTCGTTTTGAATGCAGTTTTCAGCACATCCAAGTCTTTAACTCTAAATTGATAGTAGCCGGATCTCAAACCTCTCTTTGAAAACACTGTTCCCTCTTTCAACTAGTCGAACAAATCATCAATCCTCTGTACAGGATGCTTGTTCTTTATAATCACTTTGTTGAGCTGTCGGTAATTGATACAAAGTCTCGTGGATCTGTCTTTCTTCTTGACAAATAACACCGGTACACCCCATGGTGAAAAACTCGGTCTCGTAAAACCTTTATCCCTCAACTCTTATAACTGAGACTTCAATTCCTTTAACTCAGTTGGAGCCATTCTATATAGAGTTATCGATATCAGTGCAGTCCCCGGTACCAAGTTAATAGCAAACTCCACCTCTCTGATCGATGGTAATCTTAACAATTCTTCTGCGAACACATCCAGATATTCACAAACTACTGGTACCGATTCAATCTTCAATTCAGACACTTTCGTATTCAGTACATACATAAGAAATGCTTCACAACGCTTTCTTACATATCTCTGAGCAGATATAGACGAAATCACAATAGGCAATTCACTTGGTTCATCTATTTCAACCGAAAGAACTTTCCCATTTTCACATTTCAACTCAAGAGTTTTCTATCTACAATTTACTTTGGCATCATGCAGTGTCAACCAGTCCATACCCAAAGTAACATCAAATTCATCAAATGGCAACAACATTAAGTCAGCCGAAAAATAGTGACCTCGAATCATCAAAGGACAATTCTTGTAAACTTTATCAACTAGCACATATTTGCCTAAGGGGCTTGACACTTCAATCATAAACTCAGTAAATTCAATAGGCAAATTCTTACTAGATACCAAATTCACACAAACATAAGAATGAGTCGATCTAGGATCAATCAATGTAATAACATTAGTATCATAAAGATAAAATGTACCAATAATCACATTAAGAGATGACGCATCCTCACGAGCACATATGGCATAAGCTCTAGCAGGTGCTCTAGCTTCGAATCTCACAGCTGAGTCATTCATCACACCTTTACTACTAGTTCCATTCTCAATATTTCTCAGTGGCCTACATCTATTGGTAGTATTACTCAGCCTCGCACTTTGAAAATTTTCTTCCTCATCCCTATCGAGGCAATCTTGAATAAAATGCTCTTAAGAACCACACTTGAAATAGGCTCGGTCAATCATCCTACACTCGTCGGGATGTCATCTACCACAATGCTGACATTCAGGTCTATTAGATCTAACATTACTCGTACTTGCCATTGAAGTAGACAGAGCTTTAGAACCCGAATGTTGTGAGGTAACAAAGTATCCCTACCTTGAAACAATTTAATCACAATAATCTAAGTTATGCAAGGCATATGTATCGCCAAATACAATGCTACTTTAATCTTCAACTACCTTAGAAGAATAAACATGCATTAATTAAATATTGTGTCCATTAATTACAATTTTAATGCGTTTAAATAATTAACTCATTAGTTATCTAACAATTTTAATGCAAGAATAACTTAGGCATGATTTTACTTAATCAAGCAATTTACCAAGGCCTATAACAACATAAACAAAATTTTAATAATTTAAGAGGACGAAATGTAATCAACTCAACACGAATTAAATTCAAGCTAAGCTGATTAAATTAACCATTCCAATAATATGAATAGTCATAAACATGTTCATCATAAAAATAACAAAATTTAAAGAGATAGGGAACAAGAAGCAAATCCGGTGTTTTTCAGTGGCTTGACTAGGTTGCTCCGTTCTTCTTCCTTTGTTGTCTCTACCAATCAAGGCTTCTACGAACACTCAATTGCTGCTCAAAATGGATGAGAAAACACCTCTTTTCCAATAGAAAAAATCAACACAAGAACAAGGGGGAGATGAGTGGGAAAATGGAGAGGAAAAGTGAGAGAGGAGAAGAGAATTATGAGAGAATGAAGGAGTGTTGAGGGATGATATGAATGATCAGCAAATGGGGCCTTTTATAGCTGAGGAAGGCTACTAAAAATAGTAAATTCCAGCAGCTAAAGAGACCTTCCTTGGCCAGCCACACACATGGCAAGGTTGGTGGCTTTCAACTTTGCTAAAAATAGCCTGGGGCAAATTTGAAAGTCCATAATTAAAGGAGGGGTTTGAATGCAATTTGGAAGTCTTTCAAGGGTCTTTTTGAATGCTCATTCAATCAACTAAAATGCTGATTTGGGTTAGCATATGGACGGTTCTGGGCTGCCCAATTGATGGATGGTTTGGTTCACTTAATTCGGTTCTACCGGTGCGGTTCAATTGGACCCTTTTCCCATAATGAATTAGAAATAATTTATTTAACCAAAATGAAATTTGGGAATAAATTAAAACTAATTATATTATGAATTAATACACATATTTGGACCCTTTTGGGCTAGAAATTAATTCTCCTCGATACTTCAAATTGCTTCTTGGTTTTGTGCTTCTAGTAGTGTCTACCGAGCCAATTTTCGTCCTTTGCGCGAGTCTGTTGAAAATAATCAAAATTCACTAAAAATAACTATAAATTGACTAAATTTTAATATTTTTATATTTTAATACAATTTACTTATTTTAATAAAATTAATTATTAATTGACAAGAATTTTACCGAAACTGCACGATTTTAAGTAAAAGCGGGTATGAAAAAGTTAAAAATTTTTGTGTTTCCACACACTCTCGAGCATACTTACTGAGCCTGAAAAATTCTCGCTTATACTTTGTCACTAACATTCGATCCTATTTTAGCTCAAGAAATTCTTTACGTTTCTGATTGAACTGTTGACTAATATATTTCTTTCAGAATTCCTCTTGAAAGAATTCCTATGTAACCCTTTCTCTCGGTACCACAAATACTAGTACCTTCCACCAATAATATGATGCGTCCCTCAATAAAGATATAACGCATTTCAAGCATTCGTCAGGTGTGCATGATAACTCATCAAACACCTTAATAGTATTCTCAAGCCAAAACTTAGCTCTCTCAAGATCATCGTCTACATTTGCTCTAACTCCTCCGGCCCCTTGCTTCCGAATCTTATCAATCGGAGGCTTATGCAGTCCCATCAATTCCACATCTTGAGAGTTGCGGGAATCAGTTGAGGATAAGGAGGGGGTGGAGGATACTGAGTAGTCAAATTTGTTTGAATAAACTCTATATACCACTCATTCATCATATGGAGGAAGGCTTCCCTAACCCCTTCTTCCTGACTAACTGTGGAAGGTCTACTATTAGATGTCGTTGCCCTTTGAGTGAGACTCGGTGCATTACTTTCTACCTCATCAGTTATAGCTCGATTAAGATCCATTTACTATATGAAAACACAATTTAAAATGTCAGGAGTCATCACACTATCACAATTTATATATGGCATGTGTAGTAGCCCGAATTAGGGCCTAGTGGGATAATGGTTTCAAGACCACAAATTCGAGGTAGAAAAATATATTTCATGATTATTTTTGAGTTTATGACATGATTGCATGATAGTGAGAAAATTTTATAAAGGAATTTTTATGAAACAATGATTAATTTGTCCTTTAGGACTAAATTGCAAAAAATTGTAAAATATGAGTTTCTAGAAGTTTTAAGGATCAAATAATATTAGAACAATTATTAAAGGTCCTTATTTAGCAATTAGACCAATTTTTAGCATTATGAACAAAAATGCCCATGGAAGGAAAATTTTCTAAACAGAGGGTACAAGGGTATTTTGGTCATTTGGTTTATTAATGAAATAAATAGGGAAAATAAAGCAAAAATCTTGTCCATATTCTTCCTCTAGGTGTCAAAACTTAAGGGTTCTCCATAGCTAGGGTTTTGACATTTTTAAGCTCACAAGTAAGTGCAATTTAGCCCCGTTTTTAATTCTCTTCGTATTTTTGAAATCCTCGTAGCTTAATCTAGCTATATCTACCACTAATTTGAGCTAGGGTTTATGTTCAAAAATATACCCATGAATGACATGCAAGTATTTTGATGACTAGTGGTAGAATATGAAAGTTTAAAGTGTAGTAAACATCTTTTTCTTAGTGATTTTTCATGAAAATCCCTAATAGGGACTAAATTGTAAAGGTAGGAAAATGTGTAATAAAAGTGTGAATAGATGAGAAATAGGGGCTATTATAAGCACTAATGAAGTTTGGCTAGGCTTGGGTAACCAAGAAAAAAAGTTCATTCCATTATACGAGCCTAGGGAACATTTTGCAAATATGCAAAAGTTTAGGGGAAAATTATAAATTTTGCCCAAGTGTCAATCATAGGCTATTTAGCCAATGTGAATATTAAATGAGCTTAATCTGTCTTTTTAGATCAAGAAACACGAAGCCTGGATCGAAACCAGAGAAAAAGTAAGGTGGTGGACTAAATCAAACATTCACTTGCATTTTGGATCTGAGGTAAGTTGTATGCAATAAATTAGCTTTATGCATTATGAAAATTTATTGTGATGATTTTTTTATGAATTTAAGTTACTTCCATGAATCTGATGAATATGAATTTATTCAAGAGAATACGAAGTTATAGTTGAGAAATCCCTGTTAAAGGTTAAGGAATACGAGGGATACCATAGTCATAACATGAGAAATTGTAAGTCCCATGTAAGACCATGTCTGGGACATGGCATCGACACTGAACTGATATCCCATGTAAGACCATGTCTGGGACATGGCATTGGCATCGACATGTGGTCCCGTTGTAATAGCCCGAATTAGGGGCTAAGCGGAATAGTGGTTTCAAAACCATGAATCCAAAGACTAAAATATTTTTTTCGATTGAGTTTTGATGTTTATTGGGTGTTTGAATAATTTTGTGAAATTTGGTGTAGGAATTTTATATTGCAATAGGTGAAAAATATGGGTTTTATTCCATAAAAGTACTTGATTGGAATAGGTTTTTAAATTAGAAGTCCTTATATGGTAATTAAACCATTTTAACTTACTTTGGACAAAAATGCCCAAGGAAGGATGGAATATCAAAGGTTTTTAATGAAGGGCATTTTGGTCATTAATTAATAAAAGAAATAAAAATGGAAAAATAGGTAAAAATGTGTTCATTTTTTTCCTCCTTTGGTCGAACATAGCAACTCTCCATAGCTAGGGTTTTGTTGATTTTCAAGCTCACAAGTAAATGCAATTGAGCTCCGTTTTTAATTCGTTTCTTATTTTTAAAGTCCTCGTAGCTTAAGCTAGCTATTTTTACCACTAATTTAAGCTAGAGTTTATGTTCAAAAATATACCTATGCATGACATGCAAGTATTTTGATGCCTAGTGGTAGAATATGAAAGTTTGAAGTGTAGTAAACACCTTTTTCTAGGTGAATTTTCATGAAAGTACCTAATAGGGTCCAAATTGTAAAGATAATAAAACAGGTAGTAAAAGTATAAATTGATGAGAAATGTAGGTTGTTATGAGCACTACTAAGGTTCGGCTAAGCTTAGGTAGCCAAGAATATAAATACAATTCAATTTACGAGCCTAGGGACTAAAGTGTAAAATTGAAAAAGTTAGGGGCTAAATTGTAAAAATTGTCATAGGATGATTTTGGATTAAATTGAGTAATACGTGTATTAAACGAGTTAAATGTGTTATTATAGATCGAGAAGAACGGAGAGTAGACCTTGATCGGGGCAAAAGCAAGTTTTCAGACTAAATTGCAAATCGGACTTATTTTGTAATCGAGGTAAGTTTATATGTAAATGAACTTTGATTAATTATGCTAAAACATTTTATTTTATCATGTGGGATGAAATTGAGTATTAAATGGTTGTATGATACAAGTTGTGAATTGTGGAAATATGGTGAGATCAAATAAGAAAATTACGAGTAAAACCATTCGGATATGAATAATTGCATGAAAGGGTGGAGCTCTATGCCGAAACCACTCATAGATGCAAGTGCCAAAATATTGTAGAGCTATGTGCTGTGACCACGAATATAATGCATCTTGTTGACATCGTAGAGCTATGTGCTGTTGCTACGATAAAAATACATTGCATTGTTTTAGAAGCGTGGAGCTAAGTGCTATTACCACGACTAAAGAGAATCGATTTATTAAGGTAGAGCATTGTTCTGCCACCACTGAATATCAATTGATAAACCGAAAGGTAAATGTAGAAAATTTCTAAAGGATGTCTTGTATGGACTGTGATATATAGATGCAGGGATGTATGCAAATATATGTAAGTGTGAGCAATGGTATATAAGGGCAAGGGTGTTGTGAGTATATGCATGGATAAGCAAAATTTCATGAGGTATATATGGAGAATTGGTAAGGTTAAAAGAGTAAGTGAGGTTGATATGAACTCAAATTTTATTATATTAATCATAAGCTGGAATTGAAAATATATTGTAATGTTATCTATATGCATATAGACTTACTAAGCTTTTCAAAAGCTTACTCCTTTTCTTTTTCCTTGTCTTATAGTGTAGTCAAGCTAGCTCGGGAATCGAGACGCGTCGGAGGATCACCCTACACTATCAACATCTTTCTTTTAGTACAGTGAAATAAATCCCTTTTGAACTTGGGAGCCAAAAGAGGCAGTGCATCAACAATACCCTCACCTATTTGGATCAGGTAAATTTCGAGGCCGAAATTTCTTTAAGAGGGTAGAGTTGTAAAACCCTAAATTTTGGGATTTTTATGATTTTGGTGAAATCTTGGAATTTGTTTGGTAGATTACTAAAATTTATGTTTAAGTGTGTTAGTGGGCCTTTAGAAGGCCCAAGCCTAAGTTAAAACCCGGTAGAATTTCAGAATTTTGGATTTAAAGTGAAGGGGACTTGGTTACGTGGGCTTTTAAGAAAACGAGAGTAAAATAAGACACAAGTGAGCCTATGGTAAAGTGGCAATGTGGTGCCACTTAGTTCCTAAAAAAGTGGTGTGTGGATGAGTGTACGAGGGCCAGAGTTCAAGTCATAAGGTTAGCATTATGTGTGTTTTAATTTTTTTGCATGTGCCAGGCATGTGATAGAGGTTAAGTAGAACTCTGATGGAAGAGTTTGAAGTGTCCATGAGATTAGATCAAGGAGGGATAAGGGGAGAGATTTTAGGAACTTTGAGTTGAAGCTAGTAGTGGCCGTACAAGGGACTCATGAGGGAGTATTGTTGATTGGGTCAATGGGTTTTGTGTAATCAGCTAAGGGTTGTTTAGGGTGCTAGCTGAATAGTTTTTGGGGTCTTTTAGGGTTTGTTTTGGCTCTTCTTTTCTTGGCTGCCGATTAGGTATAGTGATAGGTTATTTTCTCTCTTCTCCTCCCTCTGTTCACAAAAGCCGAAAGTGTGGAAAATACCCCTTTAGTCATTTTTACCAAAGGAAAACCCTCTTCTTCTTTTTCCTCCACAAACTGATTGTCCAACCCTTCTAAATGAACCTACCTTCTTCATCTTCTTCCTTTTTTCTTCAATAGTTGTAGTCAACCCATTTAGAACCTATTTGGCCGATTTATTCAAGAACTGAAGACTGAAGTCCTTTGTTGCCGATTTCTCTCTGACCGAACCCACCATTGCTGATCACCCTTTGATCAAAGTCATTCCTTCTATTCTTTATCTTCTTTGTTGATTCTCTTGAACCCTTCGTAACTGGTTATTCAAGACTAAAACCCGGATCTGTGCTAGTCAAACTTCTCCTAGCCGACTACTCTTAAGGAACAGCTGAAATCACTTGGATCTATTCTCTATTCATAGCTTGGGTTAGATCTACAACGGATCTGGAATAAGAAGGTATTCGAGAATGACTTTGGGGCAATTGAATCTTTGGTCAGTGTCGAAACCCCTTTCCATTCCTGTCTTGCAGTTCAAGAAAAGTCGGTAATCCTTATGTGCATAGGGAGGTTGTCGATTAGGGCCTAAGGCTCTATAGGTCTTACCAATTGGTTTATTTTGTGCTAGTGTGATCTAAAGGATGCTGATTGAGGAGTGTTGGAGGCTAAGATCATTGGAACGACTAGATCTAGAGCTAGTCCCTATTTTCGACAGAGGTAAGTGTTCTAAGGTAGGTTGGCCGATTATAGTAAGTAAGATTACATTGGTTGTCATTGAATATTAAATCTAATATTGTAAGCGACCGATTGTAGGATACCCGTGGGAGATCTCGTTAGCGTTCGTCGCAAATCAGGTGTGTAAACGAACACCCTTTAGTAGTCTAAATCGGTAAAAGCTGAAAAGCTGAAATGCCAAAATTCTAGCATTTCGTGGGCTTGCGAGCGTGCAAGCACTCATGGGTCAGTTGGAAGCAGTAAAATCTATATTTGAAATCAGTAAAATTGGTGAGTGCGTGATTTCGGGCACCTCGGTAAATTTGGGCCTCGATGGCTGAATATGGGCCCAATAGGCTTATGGGCCCATTTAGGTGAAATTAGCGGTAAGTGGGTTCTAGTGATTTGTATGTTAAAACTGTTAAACTAGACATAGAATTTGGCCTAAACGGGTTAAAATAGCTAAATGACACTGTAGGGCCCATTAGGGGTTTAGGGCCCAATAGCTCTAAGATTGATAAATGGGCTAGATATACTGTTAGGGTGGGAATTAAACTGTTAATGATTGAAATATGCATAAAACCCTAAAAACTAGTATAATTACTAAAATACCCCTAAAGTGTGAGAAATTACTGTTCTGTCCCTTGGTGCAAAATGACTGTTATACCCCTAGGGCTAAAGTTGACTGAAATGCATGCTTTACTGTTTCTGTTTACTGTATGCCATGACATGATTATCTGTTGCATGGGACTAGGTTTATTGATGGAGGAAGTGCAAGTGGCATTGCCACGTTTACCGAAAGGGGCTTTGCCTCGTTTTACTGAAAGAGGCTATGCCTCATTATACTGTTAGTGGCTTGGCCACGTTATCTGAGTAGCTATGCTGCGACTGTGGTGTGTTGGGCAGGGTGGGTCGAGTTATTCCCCACAGGTGTGTTGGGCTGGTACGGGTGGTATGTAGCGGATGGATTTAGGCTGGGTTTGGGAATGTATGCGTTAATACTGATCTGTTACTGTAATGGGGCTACGGGTCGTACTGTTATCTGAAAAGGGCTAAGGCCCAGTTAAACTGATATCTAAATAGGGCTTCAGCCCAGACTTACTGTATCTTAATAGGGCTTCGGCCTAGTTATTACTGAGACTGGTTAGGGCTTAGGCCAGTAGGCTTGAGCTGATTTGGGCTCCGGATGGGCTTTCATTACACACTGAGTTTCCAAACTCACCCTTTTTCCTCAATCCATGCAGGTGAGCCCTAGACTGGTGGACTTGGAGTTGGGAGGATTCAGAGTGGCCACGTAGACTACATAGCTAATTTTAAATTAAGTTATTTATTTTCTTATTTATTTTTAATTGTTTTTATTTCAGTTTTGGGTTTGTAATAAGGCCGCTTTAATTATTCTGATTTGGGTTTGCAATTATTTATTTATACTATTCTGTAAATGATTTGAATAAAGCTGGCGAGTTTTCCCAAAATTAATCAACATTTTCAAAACAAAACCCTCGTAACAAATAATAACAAATTAACGATCAAGATATGGCAACAAGATAACTTTTAAACGGTTAGTGGATAGAACAAACACTGATTAAACCTGGATTTTCTTCCCAAATTAGAGAAACGGTTTTTACAAAGCTCACCCCAATCATAGTAGCTAGGAAGCGTGATTAGTCCTTCGTTGATGTGACACACTAGACTTGACCGTAACGTCTGGGTCGGGTTTGGGGTATTACATTTAATGGTATTAGAGCTAAGTTGCAACAGCTTAGCTGTGGATCGGGTCCAAAAAGTTTTTGTAAAATTTTTAAATCAAGGCCCAAGAAGGGTATTTTTTGAAATCAATTTTGGAAAATTTTTAAGGGAAAACCCTTTTCAAACTCGTTTCTTTTAAACATACCTCTGTAAGGTTTTACTTTAAAGGTTTAAGTTTAAACGGGCTTTCTGAAATCTAGTTTCTGAAGAAGTGGCACACTGAATCCTCGGCACCAACTCTGTAAGTGTTCTTCTCTTATACTGTACTATTCTAAAGCATTACTGTAGATAGACCTAAAACCCTACTACGATATTGTAGATAGGGTTGTACTGAAAACTATAAGACTGACACTGTAGGGGAAACTAAACCCAAGAAGACTGAGATTGTAGCTAGGCTACGATTTCACGAAAACAAACTCTGAAACTCTATCTGTACATAAGACATGTTGTAATAAACAACTGAAATATTAAACTAATGTCAGAAAATTTATAATCAGATAAGTCGATATGAGTACAAGGCCTGCTCGTGGACGAGGCCGTGGGCGTGGCCGAGGGAGTGCGCAAGCTGGATCTTTGTCTTTCGGAGATATGCCGGTTGAGGAGGTGCGAGCTCTGCCAGCGACTGAGACTAGATCATATGACCGGGCTGCAGGGGATGACGCTCTGTCCTAGGCCATGTTAAGGGTTTTAGAGAGGGTCGCTGGGGCGAGCGCCGAAACTGTGAATAGGGGGTCCATTTTTGAGCGACTCCAGGCTAACGGAGTGGAGGTCTTCAGGGGCATATCTAGAGTAGCCCCAAATGTGGCTGAGTATTGGCTGGAAGCTATGAAACGAATTATGGATAACCAAGATTGCTCAGTGGAGCAAAAGCTAAAATGACTGGTGTCTCTGCTGTGAGACGAGGCATATCAGTGGTGGATCACTGTGACGGAGAGTACCTCAGCTGAGCGGGTAACCTGGGAACTGTTTAAGACGGTTTTCAAGGGAAAGTACGTTGGAGCAAGTTATGTGGATGCACGTAGGAAAGAATTTCTGAACCTGACCCAGGGCAATAAACCTGTTGCTGAGTATGAGGCAGAATTCCTGAGGTTGAGCCGGTATGCCAGTGGTATAGTTGCTACTGAGTATTAGCGTAGTGTTCATTTTGAGGATGGCCTCAAGGATGAGCTTAGGGTGCTGATAGCTCCGTAGAGGGAGCGTGACTTTGCTGTATTGGGGGAGAAGGCTAAGATAGCCGATGAGGTGAAGTGAACTGAACGGTAGAACTATGATAAGGATTGAAATTGATTCAGGAGGGATTCTGGACCTTCTGGTGCTGCAAACCGAACTGCTAAGCGAGATAGAATGGAGGAACCGGTCCGAGCAGTTTCGATGAATACAATTAGACCACAGGCTTGTGGGGACTATGGTAGAGTACATCTGGGAGAATGCTGGAAGCGTACTGGGGCTTGCTTTCGATGTGGGTCTAAGGAGCACAAAGTTAAGGATTGTCCACAGAGGCCAGCACAATCTCAAGCCATTGATCAGAGGCCGTGGTCAATCGCCGAGAGGCCGTGGTCAATGTAGGGGTGGCAACGGAAATGGTCATGGATGTGGAGCAGCTGGCAAGGGTGCTGGAAATGCAGAAGCTCGTCAACCAGCATTGGTATATGTTGCTCGACGTAGAGAGGAGGGTGACGCATCTGACATCATAATTGGTACGTTTTTTATCTCTAGCATGCCATACACTGCTTTGATTGATATGGGTTCAACTCATTCGTATGTTGCATGTGATATATTTGGGTCGTTGGGTGTGCACTTTGAGGAAACTGTGAGTGGGGTAACTGTAATAAGTCCACTGGGTCACTCCATTAGGGTAAACAAACTCTTTAGGGAGGTGCCTTTAAAGATTCAAAGTAGGATTTTCTCTGAAGACTTAATGGAACTACCGTTTGGAGAGTTCGATCTTATCTTGGGGATGGACTAGTTGACTAAGCGTAGAGCGACTCTGGATTATGTGGTTAAGAGGATGGTGTTAAGAACTACCAAGGATGAGGAGGTAATGGTTATTGGGGAGCGAAGGGACTACTTGTCTAATGTTGTTTTGGCCTTAAGGGCTGAGAAGCTAATTCGCAAGGGTTGCAAGGCGTACTTGGCTTTTATAAGTTAGATAGAGATTGAGGATGTGACTGTGGAGACGGTTAGAACTGTTAAGGAGTTTCAAGATGTCTTCCTTGAGGAGCTTCCTAGATTACCTCTGAACTGAGAAGTCGAATTTGGAATCGACTTGCTACCTGGAACAGCTCCAGTGTCCATCGCGCCCTAAAGATGGCACCGAAGGAGTTAGTGGAACTGAAAGCTCAAATCTAAGAATTGTTAGATAGAGTTTTTATTAGACCGAGTGTGTCTCCATAGGGAGCACCAGTACTGTTCATGAAGAAAAAAGATGGGACGATACGTATGTGCATCGATTATCACCAGTTGAACAAACTAACGATAAAGAACAAGTATCCTTTGCCAAGAATCGATGATCTGTTTGACCAGCTTAGGGGAGCTTCAGTATTTTCTAAGATCAACCTTCGGTCTGGATACCATCAGTTAAGGGTAAAGGAAGTGGATATACATAAAACAACATTCAGAACTCGGTATGGTCATTACGAGTTTTTGGTTATGCTATTTGGACTGACGAATGCACCTGTAGCTTTCATGGGTCTGATGAATCGAGTATTCCAACCTTATTTGGATCGATTCGTAGTCGTCTTTATCGACGATATTTTGGTGTATTCGGGAACTGAGGAGAAGCATGATGAGCATCTCCGTATTGTTTTGCAAGTGCTGAGAGAGAAGCAACTGTATGCAAAATTCAGTAAGTGTGAAATTTGTTGCGAGAAGTGACATTTCTGGGTCACGTTGTTTCTGTCAAGGGGATTAGGGTGGATCCTCAAAAAATTGAGGTAGTTCTGGAATGGAAGCCACCGAGGTCAGTATCGAAAATTCAGAGTTTTCTGGGTTTAGCAGGCTACTACAAAAGATTTGTAGAAGGATTCTCTCTGATTGCTGCATCGTTGACGAAACTGCTGAGGAAAGGAGTAGCATTTGTATGGACTGAGAAATAGCAATAAGCTTTTGATAAATTGAAGAAGGTATTGACTGAGGCACCAGTGTTGATTCAGCCAGAGTCTGGGAAGGATTTCACTGTGTACAGTGACGCGTCGCATGTGGAGTTAGCCTGTGTACTGATCCAAGAGGGTAAGGTGGTTGCTTATGCTTCACGACAGCTTAAGCCTTACGAAGTGAATTACCCTACGCAACGATTTAGAGTTGGCGGCGGTGATTTTTGCATTAAAAATCTGGAGACACTATCTGTATGGAGAAAAGTATATTATATACACTGATCATAAGAGTCTCAAGTATTTGTTGACTCAGAAGGAGTTGAATCTTAGGCAACGAAGATGGATAAGTTGCTTAAGGATTATGACTGTTAGATTGAGTATCACCCAGGCAAGGTAAATGTGGTGGTTGATGCACTGAGCTGAAGGGCTGTTGCTGAGTTGAGAGCAATGTTTGCTCATTTGAGTCTATATGATGATGGGAGCTTGTTAGCAGAGTTACAAGTGAGACCAACTTGGATTGAGCAAATTAAGGAGAAGCAATTTGAGGATGAGTCGTTAGTTCCTCGGTTTTAGCAAGCGGAGAATGAGGAGAATTCTAATTTTGGGCTAAATACTGATAGAGTTCTGTGATTTTGTGGAAGAGTTTATATTCCGAAGGACTTTGACTTGGGGCAGTTAATTCTGAAAGAAGCTCATGGTGGACCTTGTGCCATGCATCCTAGAGGGAATAAGCTGTATCGAGACTTGAGAGAGTTGTACTGGTGGCCTGGCCTTAAGCGAGAGGTTACCGAATTTGTGGGAAAATGTTTGACATGCCAGTAGGTAAAGGCTGAGCATCAACTACCTTCTAGACTGTTGCAGCCAGTGAAGATACCACTTTCAAAGTGGGAGAGGGTAACCATGGATTTTGTGAGTGGGCTACCTTTGACACCCTCCAAGAACGACTCTGTATGGGTAATTGTGGATAGGTTAATGAAATCTGCTCATTTCATACCTGTCCGAACTGATTGCTCACTTCAGAAGTTGGCCAAACTGTATGTGGCGGAGATAATGCGATTGCATAGGGTGCCAGTTTCGATTATTTCGGATTGGGACCCTAGGTTTACATCTTAATTCTGGCGAAAATTGCATGAGGCGTTGGGTACGGGATTGGATTTCAGCACTACTTTTCACCCTCAGACAGATGGACAGCTGGAAAGGGTTATTCACGTTCTAGAGGACATGATAAGGGGTTGTGTTATCGACTTTCGAGGTAGTTGGGAGGACTACTTATCATTGGTAGAATTTGCTTATAACAACAGTTATCAGGCAAGTATTCAGGGGCTCCATATTAGGCACTTTATGGGCGAAGGTGTCGTACGCCTACGTGTTGGACAGAGTTGGGAGAACGACAGGTTCTAGGACCAGAGTTAGTGGCAGATACTGGGAATAAGGTTAAGATGATTAGAGATCGATTAAAGGAGGCATCTGATAGGAAAAAGTCGTATGCTGATCTAAAACGTAAGGAAATTGAGTTCTCTGTAGGGGATATGGTATTTTTGAAGGTCTCGCCTTGGAAGAAAATCTTGAGGTTTGGCAAAAAGGGCAATTTGAGTCTGTGATTTATTGGGCCTTATCAGGTTCTTAAACGGATCGGGCCGATAGCTTTTCAGCTGGAGTTACCGTTGGAGGTGGACCGTATTCATGACATCTTTCATGTGTCTATGCTAAGATGGTATCGATCAGATCCTTCGCATGTTGTACCAGTGGAAGAGATTGAGGTAGCGACTAATTTGACTTTTGAGGATGAGCCTGTGCAAATACTAGATCGAAAGGTCAAAGTGTTGAGAAGGAAGTCAGTTCCATTGGTAAAAGTGCTTTGGCGCAATCATGGTAGAGAAGAGGCCACTTGGGAGCCAGAAGAGGCAGTGCGTCAACAATACCCTCACCTATTTGGATCAGGTAAATTTCAAGGCCGAAATTTCTTTAAGGGGGTAGAGTTGTAATGCCCCAAATTTCAGGATTTTTGCAATTTTGGTGAAATCTTGGAATTTGTTTGGTAGATTACTAAAATTTATGTTTAAGTGTGTTAGTGGGCCTTTAGAAGGCCCAAGCCTAAGTTAAAACCCGGTAGAATTTTAGAATTTTGGATTTAAAGTGAAGGGGACTTGGTTAAGTGGGCTTTTAAGAAAACGTGAGTGAAATAAGACACAAGTGAGCCTGTAGTAAAGTGGCAATGTGGCACCACTTAGTTCCTAAAAAAGTGGTGTGTGGATGTGTGTACCAGGGTCAGAGTTCAAGTCACAAGGTTAGCATTATGTGTGTTTTAATTTTTGTGCATGTGACAGGCATGTGATGGAGGTTAAGTAGAACTCTGATGGAAGAGTTTGAAGTGTCCATGAGATTAGATCAAAGAGGGATGAGAGATTTTAGGAACTTTGAGTGGAAGCTAGTAGTGGCAGTACAAGGGACTAATGAGGGAGTATTACCGATTAGGTCAATGGGTTTGGTGTAATCGGTTAAGGGTTGTTCAGGGTGCTAGCCGAATAGTTTTTGGGGTCTTTTAGGGTTTGTTTTGGCTCTTCTTTTCTTGGCTGCTGATTAGGTATAGTGATAGGTTCTTTTCTTTCTTCTCCTCCCTCTATTCACAAAAGCCAAAAGTGTGGCAAATACCCCTTTAGTCGTTTTTACCAAAAGAAAACCCTCTTCTTCTTTTTCCTCCACAAACTGATTGTCCAACCCTTCTAAACGAACCTACCTTCTTCAACTTCTTCCTCTTTTCTTCAATAGTTGTAGTCGACCCATCTAGAACCTATTTGGCCGATTTCTTCAAGAACCGAAGACCTGAAGTCCTTTGTTGTCGATTTCTCTCTGATCGAACCCACCATTGCTGATCACCCTTTGATCAAAGTCATTCCTTCTTTTCTTTATCTTCTTCGTTGATTCTCTTGAACCCTTCTTAACCAATTATTCAAGACTAAAACCTGGATCTGTCCTAGTCAAACTTCTCCTAGCCGACTACTCTTAAAGAAAAGCCAAAATCACTTGGATCTGTTCTCTATTCATAACTTGGGTTAGATCTACAATGGATCTGGAATAAGAAGGTATTTAGGAACAACTTTGGGGCAATTGAATCTTTGGTAAGTGTCAAAACCCCTTTCCATTCGTGTCTTGCAGTTCAAGAAAAGCAGAAAACCCCTATGTACATAGAGAGATTATCGATTGGGGCTTAAGGCTCTATAGGTCTTACCAATTGGTTTATTTTGTGCTAGTGTGATCTAAAGGCTGCCGATTGAGGAGTATTGGAGGCTAAGATCATTGGAACGACTAGATCTAGAGCTAGTCCCTATTTTTGATAGAGGTAAGTGTTCTAAGGCACAAAGGGAGGTTGGCCGATTATGGTAAGCAAGATTACATTGGTTGCCATTGAATCTTGGATCTAATATTGTAAGTGACCGTTTGTAGGATACCCGTGGGAGATCTCGTTAGCGTTCGTCGCAAATCAGGTGGTAAACGAACACCCTCTAGTAGTCTAAATTGGCAAAAGCCGAAAGCCAAAATGCTAAAATTCTGACATTTCGTGGGCTTGCGAGTGTGTGAGTTCTCGTGGGTTGGTTGGAAGCGGTAAGATCTGTATTCGAAATTGGTAAAATTGGTGAGTGCGCGATTTCGTGCACCTCGGTAAATTAGGCCTCGATGGGCTAAATATGGGCCCAGTGGGCTTACGAGCCCATTTGGGTGAAAACTAGCGGTAAGTAGGTTCTAGTGATTCGTATGTTAAAACTATTAAACTAGACATAGAATTTGGGCTAAACGGGCTAAAATAGCTAAATGACACTATAGGGCCCATTAGGGGTTTAGTGCCTAATAGCTCTAAGATTGATAAATGGGCTAGATATACTATTAGGGTGGGAATTGGACTGTTAATGATTGAAATATGCATAAAACTCTAAAAACTATTATAATTACTAAAATACCCCTAAAGGGTGAGAAATTACTATTTTGTCCCTTGGTGCAAAATGACTGTTATACCCCTAGGGCTAAATTTGACTGAAATGCATGCTTTACTGTTTCTGTTTACTGTATGCCATGACATGATTATCTGTTGCATGGGACTGGGTTTATTTATGGAGGAAATGCAAGTGGCATTGCCACGTTTACTGAAGGGGCTTTGCCTCGTTTTATTGAAAGGGACTATGCCTCGTTATACTGTTAGTGGCTTGGCCACGTTATCTAAGCAGCTATGCTGCGACTGTGGTATGTTAGGCTAGGTGGGTCGAGTTATTCCCCACAGGTGTGTTGGGCTGGTACGGGTGGTGTGTAGCAAATGGATTTAGGCTGGGTTTAGGAATGCATGCATTAATACTGATCTGTTATGTAATGGGCCTATGGGCTGTACTGTTATCTGAAAAGGGCTAAGGCCCAGTTAAACTGATATCTGAATAGGGCTTCGGCCCAGACTTACTGTATCTTAATAGGGCTTCGGCCCAGTTATTACTGAGACTGGTTAAGGCTTAGGCCAGTGGGCTTGAGCTGATTTGGGCTCTGGATGGGCTGTCATTACACACTGAGTTTCCAAACTCACCCTTTTTCCTCCATCCATGCAGGTGAGCCCTAGACTGGTGGACTTGAAGCTGGGAAGGATTCAGAGTGGCCACATAGACTGTATAGCTGGTTTTTAATTAAGTTATTTACTTTCTTAGTTATTTTTAATTATTTTTATTTCGGTTTTAGGTTTGTAATAAGGTCGCTTTAATTATTCTGATTTGGATTTTCAATTATTTATTTATACTATTCCTTAAATGATTTGAATAAAGCTGCACAAGTTTTCCCAGAATTAATCAACGTTTTCAAAACAAAACCCCCGTAACAAATGAATTATAAATCAACGATCAAGATATGGCAACAAGATAACTTTTAAACAGTTAGTGGATAGGACAAACACTGATTAAACTTGGATTTTCTTCCCAAATTACAGAAATGGTTTTTACAAAGCTCACCCCAATCATAGTAGCTAGGAAGCATGATTAGTCCTCGTTGATGTGACAGATCAGACTTGGCCGTAACGTTTGGGCCGGGTTTGGGGTGTTACACATCTAAAATGCTAAAATCATCAATACCCAAAATGAAAGAGTTGATAGTGTGATTCGAATCACTGATGATTCGCGATCTCGAGCTAGCTTGGTGACACTATAAGAGAAGGGAAAGAAAGGGGAATAAGCTATATAGCTTAGTAAATTCATATGCAAATAAAAAGCATCATAACTACACAATTATCATGCAATTCATATAATGATAGATAACATAATTGTCATTAAAATCCCATAGGCTTAACTTACTCAACCACAATCTTACCAAAAGTTCATCACTTATAGTGTTCGTACTTGTGAGTTTTACGTACATACCTGTACCAAATCGTAACATAACCATACACACTTACACATCTTTGACATTTCCCATTGAACACTGGGAATATTGACGGATACTTGGAAATTATGCACCTAAGTGCCACATATATAGTCAAAGCTACTAGAAATCTCATAACACATATAGGCTCGCTTTCGAGCTATTCACGGGACTGCTCACACAAGCTGCTGATCAAGTGTAGCTACATAGTGCTGCTCACACAAGCTGTCAGGTATCCGTAACAAATACAGAAGTACCTAGCCATTGGTAGGACGTACGAGTCCAGCACCTGGAATCACATAAACTTGTATATATACACATAGGTTCCTAGTGACATGTCCCTTGTATCCTATTCGATTCCTAAGGTTCAACTGGGATTTCTCACTTGTCAAAAACTTGTCGAATATGCCCAAAGAGTCAATCACACAATTTATACAATATTAAAGCATTAAAACATAATATATTGATGCATTATTTACATACCAACTTACCACGGTAAAAAAATAGTTGAAATGGGACCTAATCGTCAAACACTTTATTTTTCTCCTGATAAAGGTCCGAACCTCATTTTTCTTGATCTACAATAACAAATTTAACTCATTTGATACACACATTATTCAATTCAATCCGAAAATCATACTATGGAAAAATTATATTTTTGCCCCTAACTTTTTAATTATTTACACTTTAGTCCCTAGGCTCGTAAAATAAATTTCCTTCAATTTCTTAATTACCTAAGCCTAGCCAAACCTTTTTCATACTCATACTAGCACGCATTTTTCATTTATTCACATTTTCTACACACATTATACAACTTTTACAAATAGGTCCTTTCTAACATTTTTATCGAAAATCACTTAGCAAAAGTCGTTTATCACACATCTAACACACATTTTCTACCATTAGACATCAAAATGCATGCATGTCTAACATGGGTGAAATTTTAATATTTGATAATACTTCAAATTAGTCCTTGGAAAGACTAGATTAGGTTACAAGGATCTCAAAAATGTAAAAGTATTAAAAATGAGGCTAGGATGGACTTACAATTGAGCTTGGAAAGCTTGGTCAAAACCCTAGCTATGGAGACCCTTCACATTCAGCTATGGGGGATGAAATTGAAGAAGATGACATTTTTTATTTGTTGAATTTTGTCTTTATTTGCCAAATGACAAAAATGCCCTTAATGTCTAACTTTGAAATTTCACCTAACCATGTCCATTTTTGTCTATCTTATGGTATAATTGTCTAATTACCATTTAAGGACCTCTAATTTACAAATTCATTTCAATTAAGCACCCATAGCTTCTAAAACACACATTTTGCACCTATTGCAATTTAGTCCTACTAATCAAATTAAACCCCTTATCGATAAAATTTCTTAATGAATTTTTAATACATTCATTCATACTATAGACCTTAAAATATTATCACAATAAATATTTCTACTTTAGATTCGTGGTCCCAAAACCATTGTTCTATTTTAGCCCTAAATTGAGCTATTACACTGGACTCAAATGTAGATGTTTTATAATGGGCTAAATGCATATACATGAATGGTAGTTGATACCTCAGCAAACGGTACTTTGTTGGATAAGACATATAATGAAACATACAAATTTTTAGAAAAAATTGCCAACAATGATTACCGGTATCTAACTACACAAGTTGGGACAGGCAAGAGAGCTGTCGGTACCATTGAGCTTGATGCAATCACTTCATTGATAGCCCATGTCTAATAGCCCAATGTAAGGCCTAAACGGAATAGGGGTTATGAAACCACAAATCCAAGGTTAAAATATTTATTTTGATTGAGTTTTAAAATTTATTTTGTGTTTGAAATGTTGTGTGAAAATTTCGTTATAAAGTTTTATTGTTTGGGTGTCCAATTGATAATTTGGACTAAATTGCAAAAGTAGTAAAATGTGCATTCTAGAAGGTAAAGGTGTTTAATTGAAATGGGTTTTTAAATTGGAGGTCCTTATGTAGTAATTAGACCATTATATTTTAAGATGGACAAAAATGGACTTGAATAGTAAAAAATTGAAAGAAAGGTCAAAAGGGCAATTTGGTCATTTGGCAGTTAAATGAACTAAAAGATAAAATAAAAGCCAAAAAGACTTGTTCATCTTCTTCATGAGTGAATGTAGCTTGGGGGAAGCCATGGCTAGGGTTTTCAAGCTTTCAAGCTTCATAATAAGTCTGTTCTTGCCCCATTTTTAATGTTCTTCATATTTTTGAAATCCTAGTAACATGATCTCTCTATTTCTACCATTATTTTGAGCTAGGGTTGAGATTTGAAAATTTACCCATAGGTGAAATGTTTGTGTTTTGATGTCTAATGGTAGAATATGAATGTTTAGAGTGTAGTAAACTACTTTTACTAAGTGATTTTCGACGAAATCGTTAAAAAGGACTAGTATGTAAAAGTTGTAAAAATGTGTATAAATGTGTGATTAAATGGGTTTTGTGGACTGCTATAGTTATGAAAATGATTCGGCTAAGCCTAAAATGCAAAGAAATTGAATAAAAATTATTTTTCGAGCCTAGGTGAAAAAGTGTAAATTTGACAAAGTTTAGGGGCAAAAAATGTAAATTTTTTTGAAATGTGAATTTGGATTAATTTGAGTTGTATATTGAATAAATGAGTGAAATGTGTTGTTATAGATTGAGAAAAACAAGATTCGAACTTAGAACGGGGGAAAAACAAAGTATGTGACAATTAGGCTCATTTCACCGATTTTGGTATTGAGGTAAGTTTGTATGTAAAGAACACATTGATTTTGTTTACGATTGCATATTTTTATACATTTTATGAAATGTGGCTGAATATTGAATGTAATTAACAAAATATCGACTAGTGAGAGATTTCCCAGTTGAACCCTAGGAAGTAAATGCCTACGAGGGATCTATGTAAAAATCTATGTGAGAATCTAAGTGAAATAAGCCCATGGCACCTAAGTGAAATAAGTCCATCGCAATATGCTAAGTGAAATAAATGCATGACATCTAAGTAAAATAAGTCCATGGTAATGTGCTAAGTGAAATAGATCCATGGCAACTCAGTGAAATAAGTCCATGGTAATGTGGTAAGTGAAATAAGTCCATGGCACCTAAGTGAAATAAGTCCATGGTGTAACAGCCCAATTTTGACCCTATTCAGAACGGTGATTTTAGGACCACGAATTTGAGTTAGAAAAATATTTAAAAATTATTTACTATGTTTATTATGTGTGAATTTATATCCGTGAAATTTTCATGTTTTAATTTTGTCGTTTGATTGCCCGATTTAATAAAAGGGCTTAATCGCGCAAAATGAAAATTTGATGGTTAATTATGTAATGGCTAAATTATTATTGTCTTTATAAGTGGATGTGTTTAAGATGTAATTATGCCATTAAGCTAAGTGATGGATGGTTTTAGTCATAAGTTATAAAGGTTTCATATTTTATTTATAAGGTTAATTTTGGTAAACTTATTAAATATGTTATTATAATAAAACATTAAAAAATAAAGAGAACATGCATGTTCATATTTTAAGTGGCGAATGTGATAAAAAGAAAAAGAAATGAAGCTTTAAGTCATTCGGCCATGAATATGCTTGATTAAGGTATGTAACTAGCTCGATTTTTGATAATTTTATGTTTTTGATATCGTTGCTATGAAATCTACAAAGCCCATGTCTCAATTTTAGGATTGGATGATGATTTTGTATTTTGCCATTGTTGAAAGCTTGTAATTTTTGTTGTTTGATGCTAGAAAATAAAAGATATGTGATAGATTAACAAGTTTTATATTTGAATTTTTGATGAATTTGAAAATTAGGGTTAAATTGCAAAAATAATAAATTGAGGGATTAAAATGTGAAATAAATGAAATGTATGGACTTGTATGGGCATGGGTAAGATTTGGTCTAAGCATGGTGTAGTAAAATTTTGTATATTTTGTGTTTTGTGTAATAGGGACTCAATTGTGAAAAGTGTAAAATGTCCGGGGCAAAATGGTAATTTTCCCATTTATGTGATTTTGGATTAAATTGAATGGAATTATATTTAAATGAATTTAATTTGAATATATTTAGATCAAGAATTAAAGAAATCAGATTTATATTGGGGGAAAACCAAAGTCGTCGAATAATCGTCCCGTTTCGATTTTCGTTATCCGAGGTAAGTCTATAAGCAAATAAAAGTTGTTAAATTTGAATGTATATGAATTTTACATGCTGAATTTAATTGTATGAATTTCTATCAGTATTAGCTAAATGTATAAATGCTTGTGAGATTTGGGTACAAGTTTGATTCAACTAAGATACAACATCCGAAAAGCTTCGTATGTACCTTAAGAAATAATTAGAATTTCCAATATATGAATTATGAGTAAGATCGACTTTGTATTAGAGATACTCGGGCTTTATGCCTAGTATGCTTCGTGCTTGTGTAATATATCAGGCTTTGAGCCTAGCAGGCCTCAGGCCGGTGAATTATATTAGGCTTTATGCCTAGCAGGCTTCGTGCCAGTGTAATATATCAGGCTTTGGGCCTAGCAGGCTTTATGCTGGTGTATTATAATAGGCTTTACACCTAGTAGGCTTTATGTCGATGTGGTATCGATATGTGATTACATGTAAGACCACGTTTGGGATGTTGGCATTGTATGATATGTGTTATAATCTGAGTATCCTTTTTAATTTCGATCAGTTCAACGAGAATTTCATGAAATAAATGAGTATATAAATGTGCATCTGATTCAGGTATGTTGCAATTTTTATGAAATTGAGTAATGAAAATGAGTATGATTATGATCAGTTGTTATATGATCTATGTGAAAATAAAATGTGGTTAATAGTGAGTGAAATATGGTTAAATGAATTGAATAAGAAATATGGAATGGTAATTGTGTTTTGCCATATGTGATTCTGACAAGTGTGTTTCTATTATGTAATTCAGAAATGAGAGTTGACTATGTATTAAATGACAATATGTGAAATATATGACATCGAATGATATGAATGTATACAAATGAGAGATATGTTATATATGTTCGTTATATGAATTGTGATCTTATGTTTTGAGTATGAGAATTATAAAACGGTATCATGGTTTTAGAGAAATGGAAAGTAGTGTATGTAAAAAGGTGATATGGGATTTATAAGAAAATGAAATGTGAACATGTGTTCTATATATGAAATTTGTAACACCCCAAACACGGCCCAGACATTACGGCCAAGTCTGGTGTGTCACACCAACGATGGATTAACCATGTTTCTTAATTACTGCGATTAGGGTGAGTGTTGCAAAACGATAATTTAAATTTTAAGAGAAAAACCAGATTTAATTGTGAACGTTCTATCCATTACCAAATTTTAGGGGTATTTCTATTATAAGATTTAGCTTTTGCTACTCATTTGATACGTGTGGTTGATTTTGAAAAAGTTTGACTGATTTTAAGAAAACTCGCGCAGCCTTATTTAAATCATTTAAAATGTAGTATAAATAAATAATTGAAAACCCAAATTAAAATAATTAAAGCGGCCTTATTACAAACCCAAAACTATAATGAAAAATAATAAAAAAAATAAGAAAACAAATAACTTAATAAAAAACCAGCAATGCAGTCTATGTGGCCACTCTAAATCCATCCAGCTCTAAGTCCACCAATCTAGGGTCACCTGCATGGATGGAAGAAAAGGGGTGAGTTTGGAAACTCAGTGTGTAAAGAAAGCCCATCCGGAGCCCAAATCAGCTCAAACCCTCTAGGCCTAAGCCCTATCCAGTCTCAGTAATAACTGGGTTGAAGCCCTATTCCGATACAGTAGAATTGGGCCTTAGCCCTATTTAGATATTAGTACGGTCCGTAGGCCCATTTATCAATTTTAAAGCTATCAGGCCCTAAAACCCCTAATGGGCCCTACAGTGTCACTTAGCTATATTGGCCCGTTTAGCCCAAATTTTATGAATGTCTTAACAGTTTAAACCTACAGTATACCAGAACACGCTTACCGCTTATTTTTACCCATATGGGCCCGAAATTCCATTGGGCCCAATTTTAGCCATCGGGGCCCAAATGTACCAAGTGCACGAAATCGCGCACTCACCAACTTTACCGATTCCGGTTATGGATCTTACCACTTCCAACCAACCCATAAGCGCTTGCATGCTCACAATCCCACGAAATACCAAAATTTCAGCATTTCGGCTTTTTGGCTTTTGCCGATTTAGACTACTAGAGGGTGTTCGTTTACACACCTGTTTGCGATTACTACAGCGAGATCTCCCACACGATTTTTCCTAAAATCATTACAAATCACATGTCACTATAGATCTAACCTAATAACTTATACCACCCACATACCTATTTGGCCAACACCCTTCATGGCCCTCAAATGCTTACCTTTGCCGAAATAGTGACTAGATCTAGATCTAGTCGCTCCAATTGTCCAAGCCTTTGATCGATAGCCTTTAGTCTAGCACAAAACAAATCAAATAACACCACTAAACCCTTTTAGTCTTAGTCGACAGCCACCCTATGCATATAGGGGTTTTCGGCTTTTCTCAAAACCCGAAATAACGAATAGAGATGTAGCACCCCAAACCGGCCCAGACGTTATGGCCAAATCTGGTGTGTCACATTACCTACAACTAACCATGTTACCTACAACTAACCATGTTACCTACAACTAACCATGTTACCTAGTTACTAAGATTAGGATGAGCTCTGAAAAAACCGTTTTTGTTATTTTAAGAGAAATTCCCGATTTACTTATTAAATGTCCTAATTACTTCCGGTCGTGAAAGGCTTATTTAAAGATGTGACTTTTGATACTCTTTGGAAAGTGCATTTGGTTTGGGAAAAATGTTCGTTTATCGTGGTATTTTGAAAACAAGTAAATCCGCTTTCAAAAACAATTTAAACAATATTATTCTTAAGTTAAAACAATATTAACATGTATGCAAGCCCAACCCAGCCTAAATCCAACTGCTACACTCCACCCGTACCAGCCCTACACACCATGTAGGGAATAACTTAACCCACCCAGCCTTACACTCCACAGTTGTAGCATAGCTGCTCAGATATCAGTAAGTTGAGGCAAAGCCTCCAGTACGTGGTCAAGCCACTTTCAGTACTTCCCCCATCAATATCCCAGTCCCATGCAGAGATAAAAATGACATGGCATACAGTAAACAGTAATAGTAGAACATGTATTTTGGTCACACTTCGCCCTAGGGGTATAATAGTCATTTTACTCCTAGGGGTAAAACTGTAATTTTCTACCTATAAAGGTATTTCAGTAATTTTATCAGTTTCCTAGGGTTTCATACAGATTTCAGTCAATATTAACCTAGTTTTCATCTCAGCAGTTTAATTAACTCGTCCGATCAATTTTTAGGCATCGGGCCCTAAAACCCTTAATAGGCCTTACAGTTTCTATTAGCTATTTAAGCCCATTTAGTCCAGATTTTTAAGATCAATTTATCGGTTTAGGCAGTTTTGAACCTACAATCTATCAGTACACCCTAATTACCCGTTTTCACCCATATGGGCCCGTAAGCCCATTGGGCCCATTTGCAGCCTATTGAGGCCCAATTACCGAAGTATACGAAATTCCACATGCGATTAGCTTACCACTTTGCGATTTTAGATCTAATGATTTCTAAAGACCTTGTGAGCATTCACACACTCACAAGCCCACGAAATGCTGAAATTTTGGTATTTCAGCTTTTACCGAATTGAACTATGAGAGGGTGTTCGATATGCACCTGTTTCGCGACAACTGATAATAAGATCTCCCACGATATCCTAAAATGGATTTCCACAACTTTTAGTTCACAAGGCAATTAATAACCAATCCTAATATACCCTTACCATAATCGGCCATAGCCATTAAAGGCCCTTGAGAACTCACCTTTGTCGAAGTCAGTGACTAGATCTAAATCTAGTTGACCCACTTGTCCAAGCCTTTAATCAAACGCCTCTAGAACACACTAATCACCAAAAGAAACTGATTAATACAACCCCTTAGGGTCATATGCCCTAATCGACAGCCTCCCTAAATTTTAGGGACTTCGGCTTTCTCTAAATTGCAAAATAACCTATAGATCTAGATTAATGAGCACTTACCACTGATTTCCCTTCTGTTTCTACTCAGATCTGATGTAGATCTAGCCCTTAAACACTCGTAGAGATCGAATCCTATAGATCTCAAGTTTCGGCTATAAGCTCCTAAATCTATGGTGTTTTTGACTTTTTAAGTGTTGAAGAAGATGATGATTTGATGTTGTGGTTTAGAAGTAGTGTTGCCGACAGGTTTTAAGGGTTCCAAGGGTGAGAGAATCGACCACCACAGATGAAGGAAATAGGGGAAATTCGGCTTAAAAAAATCGGCAACAAAAGGTAGTTTTCGAGATTTCAGCTTTTATGGCAATCGGCTATGGGGGTTTTTAGAAGGATAAAAGTGAAAGAGAAGATGAATAAGGTGATAAGAAGGTTTCGGCTAGAAGAAAAAGGAAAAAGGAAAAGAAAAGAATGGAGGAGAAGGAGACAAAAGAGAAATCGGCATAGGAGGAAGCTTACTTGTGTTTTCGGTCACTATGTGACACTTGAGAAGAGAGTAAAGTTTTAGGTGGCTAACCTTAATTCTCCAAGACAGAAAAGAAATAAACCTAACCCTAGTCACTATTACAGCAATCAGCCCAACCTCCTAAAGCCCTAGTCGAAATTCATTTAAGTGATCACATGCCCGGCACATGCCTAAAAATTAAAAATAACTATATGCTTACCTTGCAACTTGAACCCTGGACCTTTAATTCCTTCACAGGCGCCACTTTTTTAGGAACTTAGTGGCGCCACCTTGCCACTTTGCCAAAGCTCTTCTTGTGTCATAGTTTACAAAGTTTTTCTTAAAAGCCCACTTAACCAAGTCTCCTATTCACTTAAAAACCAAACTTGATATTTGACCAGATGTTAACCTAGGCTTGGGCCTTCTAAAGGCCCACTAACACAATTAAACACAATTCCAATATTCAGAACACCAAAATTTCAAAATTTTACCAAGAATTCACGAAACCCAAAAAATCTCGAAAATCAAGGCGTTACAACTTTACCCCCTTAAAGAAATTTCGGCCTCGAAATTTACCTGATCCAAACAATTGAGGGTATTGTGAACGCATAGTCTTTTCTGACTCCCAAGTAGCCTCTTCTCTGCCATGATTGTGCCACAGTACCTTTACCAATGGAACTGACTTCCTTCTTAAAACTTTAACCTCTCGATCTAGAATTTGCACGGGTTCCTCCTCAAAGGTCAAATCAGTCTTTACTTCAATCTCCTCCACTGGCACAATATGTGAAGGATCCGATCAATATCGTCTCAACATGGACACATGGAAGACGTCATGGATTCTATCCAACTCCGGTGGTAACTCCAACTGATACGCTACTGGTCCTACCCGTTTAAGAACCTGATAAGGCGCTATAAACCGCGGACTCAGTTTGCCTTTCTTGCCAAACCTCAAAATCTTCTTCCAAGGTGAAACCTTTAAGAAAACCATATCCCTAACAGTGAATTCAATCTCTTTACGCTTCAGATCCGCATACGACTTCTGTCTATCAGAGGCCTCCTTTAACCGATCCCTGATTAACTTAACTTTACTCTCAGTATCTGCCACTAATTTCGGTCCAAGAACTTGTCGCTCTCCCAACTCTGTCCAACACGTAGGCGTACGACATCTTCGCCCATAAAGTGCCTCATATGGAGCCATCTGAATACTTGCTTGATAACTGTTGTTGTACGCAAGCTCCGCTAATGGCAAGTAGTCCTCCCAACTACCTCAAAAGTCGATTACACAACCCCTTAACATATCCTCCAAAACCTGAATAACCTTTTTCGACTGCCCATCTGTCTGAGGGTGAAAAGCAGTACTGAAGTCCAATCATATACCCAACGCCTCATGCAACTTCTGCCAGAATGAGATGTGAACCTAGGGTCTCGATCAGAAATAATCAAAACTAGCACCCTATGTAGTCGCACTATCTCCGCCACATACAACTTGGCCAACTTCTGAAGTGAGTAATCGGTACGGACAGGTATGAAATGGGCATATTTTGTTAACCTATCCACAATCACCCATACAGAATCTTTCTTAGAGGGTGTCAAAGGTAGCCTACTCACGAAATCCATAGTTACTCTCTCCCACTTCCAGAGTGAAATTTTCACCGGTTGAAGCAACCCAGAAGGCAGTTGGTGCTTAGCCTTAACTTGCTGGCACGTTAGACATTTCCCAACAAATTCAGTCACCTCTCTCTTTAAACCAGGCCACTAGTACACTTCTCGCAAATCTCTATATAACTTATTCCCTCCAGGATGCATAACACAAGGACCACCATGAGCCTCTTTCAGAATTGACTGCCCCAATTCAAAATCCTTTGGAATACAAATCCTTCCACAAAAGTAGAGAACTCCATCAGTATTCTCTCCAAAATTTGAATTCTCCCCATTCTCAGCTTGCTGAAATCGAGGGACCAACGAATTATCCTTTAACTGTTTCTCCTTAATCTAATCAGTTCAAATTGGTCGCATTTACAATGTTGCTAATAGACTTCCATTGTCGTACAGACTCAAACGAGCAAACATAACTCTCAAATTAGCAACAACCCTTCGACTCAGTGCATCAGCCACCACATTAGCCTTGCCTGGGTGGTACTCAATCAAACAGTCGTAATCCTTAAGCAACTCTATCCATCTTCGTTGCCTAAGGTTTAACTCCTTTTGAGTCAACAGATATTTTAGACTTTTATGATCTGTGTAGATAATACACCTTTCTCCATACAAATAGTGTCTCTAAATTTTTAATACGAAGACCACTGCGGCCAACTCCAGATCATGCGTAGGGTAATTCACTTCGTGAGGCTTCAACTGTCGCGAAGCATAAGCGACTACCTTACCTTCTTGCATCAGCACACAGCCTAGTCCCACATGTGATGCATCACTGTACACAGTGAAATCCTTTCCAGACTCTGGCTGAATTAACATTGGCGCCTCAGTTAATTCCTTTTTCAACTTGTCAAAAGCTTCTTGCTGTTTCTCAGTCCAGACCAACGCTACTCCTTTCTTAACAGTTTCATCAACAGTGCAGCAACCAAAGAAAACCCTTCTACGAACCTTCTGTAATAGCCTGCCAGACCTAGAAAATTCCAGATTTTTGATACTGACCTCGGGGCTTCCATTCCAGAACTACCTCAATTTTCTGAGGGTTTACTCTAATTCCTTCAGCAGAAACAACATGCCCCAAAAAAGACTTCTCACAACCAAAATTCACACTTACTGAAGTTCGCATAGAGTTACTTCTCTCTCAGCACTTGCAGCACAATACGGAGATGCTCATCATGCTTCTCCTCAGTTTCTGAATATAACGGAATATATTCGATAAAGATGACCATGAATCGGTCCAAGTAAGGTTGAAACACTCGATTCATCTGATCTATAAAAGCTATAGGTGCGTTCTTCAACCCAAATGGCATAACCAGAAACTCGTAGTAACCATATCGAGTCCTGAATGCTGTCTTGTGAATATCTACCTCCTTTACCCTTAGTTGATGATATCCAGATCGAAGATCGATCTTGGAAAATACCAAAGCTCCCTTAAGCTAATCAAACAGGTTATCGATCCTTGGCAGTGGGTACTTGTTCTTTATCGTCAGTTTGTTCAACTTGCGATAATCGATGCACATACGCATCGTCCCATCCTTCTTCTTCACAAACAACACTGGTGCTCCTCACGGAGACACACTTGGTCTAATGAAGCCTCTATCCAACAATTATTGGATTTGAGCTTTCAGTTCCACCAGCTCCTTTGGTGCCATCCTATAGGGTGCGATGGATACTGGAGCTGTTCTAGGCAGCAAATCAATCCTAAATTCAACTTCTCGATTCGGAGGTAATCCAGGAAGCTCCTCTGGGAAGACATCTTGAAATTCCCTAACAGTTCTAACTGTCCCCACAGTCAGATCCTTCATTTTAGCTTGACTTATGAAAGCCGAGTATGCCTCACATCTTTTTCGAATCAGTTTCTCAGCCCTTAAAGCCGATACCACGTTGGACAAATAATCCCTTCGTTTTCCAATCACCATTACCTCCTCATCCTCGATAGTCCTTAACACCATCCTCTTAGCTGCACAATCCAAAGTTGCCCTATGCTTGGCCAACCAATCCATTCCTAAGATCAGATCGAACTTTCTGAATGGCAACTCCATCAAGTCTCCACAGAAGATCCTACCTTGAGTCTCTAAAGGTACCTCCTTAAAGAGTTTATCTACCCTAACCGAATGACCTAGAGGACTTATCACAGTTACCCCACTCACAGTTTCCTTAAAATGCACACCCAACGACACAGAAATGTCACATGCAACATACGAATGGGTTGGTCCCACATCTATCAGAGCAGTATAGGGTACGCTAGAGATAAAAAACGTACCGATTATGACGTCCGGTGCATTACCCTCCTCTCGGCAACAAGCAACATATACCAATGCTGGTTGACAAGCCTCAGCATTACCAGCACCCCTGCCAGGTGCTTCACATCCACGACCATTGCCACCTCGACCTGGTCCACGCCTTCTCAACAGCGGCGGTCCACCTCGCACTGGTTGAATAGCCCCTTGCTCAGTAACTTAAGTCTGGGCTGGCCTCCTAGGATAGTCCTTGATCCTATGTTCCTTTGACCCACAACAAAGACATGCCCCAGTACGTTTCCAACACTCTCTCAGATGCACTCTACCACAATCTCCGCAAGCCTAAGGTCTAACTGTGTTCACTAGAACTGCTCGAACTGGTTCTTCCACCCTAGCTCTCTTAACATTTTGGTTTGCAACATCAGCTGGACCAGAATCTCTCCTGAAATGGTTTTGATCCCTATCGCGGTTCTTTCGTTTAGCTTACTTCACCTCTTCGGCTATCTTAGCCTTCTCTACCAGTGTAGCAAAATCATGCTCTCTTTGCGGAGCTATCAGTACCCTTAACTCATCCCTGAAGCCATCCTCAAAGTGAACACTACGCTCGTACTCAGTAACAACAATTCCGCTGGCATACCGACTCAACATCAGAAACTCTGCCTCATACTCAGCAACTGATCTATTGCCCTGGGTCAGGTTCAGAAATTCCTTCCTACGTGCATCCACATAGCTGGCTCTGACGTATTTTCCCTTGAAAACCATCTTGAATAATTCCCAGGTTACCTGCTCAGCTGGGGTACTCTTTGTCATAGTAATCCACCAGTGATATGCTTCGTCTCACAGCAGAGACACTGTTCCCTTTAGCTTTTACTCCACCGAGTAAACCAGGTCATCCATAATCTTTTCCGTAGCTTTCAGCCAATACTCAACTACGTTCGGGGCTACTCCAGATACGCCCCAGAAAATCTCTACTCCGTTAGCCCGGAGTCACTCAGAAATGGACCCTCTATTTATAGGCCTAACATTAGCTCCAGCAACCTTTCCAGAACCCTCAGCATAGCTTGGGATAGAGCGTCGTCCCCTGCGGCCCGATCGTGTGGCCCATTTTTAGCTACCGGTGGTGGTCTTGCCCCACCAGCTAGCATATGCTCCGAGGATGAAGACTCAGCTTGTGCACAGCCTCGGCCGCGTCTTCGACCTCGTTCACGAGCAGCTTACTCATATTGACTTATCTAATTTAGAATTTTATGACAGTAGGTTAATATTTCAATTATTTATTACAAATGTCTTATGTAAAGATAAAGTTTCAGAGTTGTTTTCGTGAATACGTTGCCTAGCTACAGTCTCAGTTTTTTCTAGGTTTTAGTTTCCCTACAATCTTAGTCTCTACAATTTTCAATTCTACCCTATCTATAGTATCATAGCAAAGTCTCAGTTCTACCTACAGTAATGTTTCAGTACAGTACAATATATAAAGCAGGAATACTTACAAACTTGGTGTCGGGGATTCAGTGTGCCACTTATTCAGTTATCAGATTTCAAAACCCAGAAAACTCAAATTTTAAAATCCAACTTTACAACATTCATTTTAAAGAAAACGGGTTTGGAAGAGAAAATTTTTTAAGAAATTTCTAAACCATTTTGAAAATACCTTTCTTGAACCAAAAATTGAAAAATTTGAAAAGCTTTTTGGACCCGATCCACAGCCGAGTTGTTGCAACCTAGCTCTGATACCACTAAATGTAACATCCTAAACCCGGCCCAGACGTTATGGCCAAATCTGATGTGTCACATTACCTACAACTAACCATGTTACCTAGTTACTAAGATTAGGGTGAGCTCTGAAAAAACTGTTTTTGTTATTTTAAGAGAAATTCCCGATTTACTTATTAAATGTCCTAATTACTTCCGGTCATGAAAGGCTTATTTAAAGATGTGACTTTTGATACTCTTTGGAAAGTGCATTTGGTTTGGGAAAAACGTTCGTTTATCGTGGTATTTTGAAAACAAGTAAATTCGATTTCAAAAATAATTTAAACAATATTATTCTTAAGTTAAAACAAATTAATTATGTAAAGAATTAAAAACCCAAAATAAAATAAATGGAGCGGCCTTATTACAACCCAGATGCCAAAATAAAAATAATCTAAATAAATAATAAAATGAAATAATTAAAAACCAGAAATTTAAATCTTCGTGGCCACTTTGAATCCCTCCCAGCTCCAAGTCCACCAACTAGGGCTCATCTTTATGGATGGAAAGAAAGGGAGTGAGTTTGGAAAACTCAGTGTGTATAGAAAGCCCATCCAGAGCCCAAGTCAGCTCAAGCCCACTGGGCGAAGCCCTATCCAGTCACAGTGTTAACTGGGCCGAAGCCCTATCCAGATACAGTAAGCTGGGCCTTAGCCATTTTCAAATAACAGTACGGCCCATAGGCCCATTTCAGAACAGAGCAGATATTAACATGTATGCAAGCCCAACCCAACCTAAATCCAACCGCTACACTCTACCCGTACCGGCCCTACACACCATGTGGGGAATAACTTAACCCACCTAGCCCTACACTCCACAGATGCAGCATAGCTGCTTAGATATTAGTAAGTTGAGGCACAGCCTTCAGTACGTGGTCAAGCCACTTTCAGTACTTCCTCCATCAATATCCCAGTCTGATGCACAGATAAAAATGACATGGCATACAGTAAACAATAACAGTAGAACATGTATTTTGGTCGCACTTCGCCTTAGGGGTATAACAGTCATTTTACTCCTAGGGGTAAAACAGTAATTTTCTACCTATAAAGGTATTTCAGTAATTTTATCAGTTTTCTAGGGTTTTATACAGAATTCAGTCATTATTAACCCAGTTTTCATCTCAGCATTTTAATTAACTCGTCCTATCAATTTTTAGGCATCGGGCCCTAAAACCCCTAATGGGCCCTACAGTTTCTATTAGCTATTTAAGCCCATTTAGTCCAGATTTTTAAGATCAATTTGTCAGTTTAGGCAGTTTTGAACCTACAATCTATTAGTACAACTTAATTACCTGTTTTTACTCATATGGGCTCGTAAGCCCATTGGGCCCATTTGTAGCCCATTGAAGCCCAATTACCGAAGTATACGAAATTCCACACGCGACTAGCTTACCACTTTGCGATTTCAGATCTAATGATTTCTAAACTCCTTGTGAGTATTCGCACACTCACAAGCCCACGAAATGCTGGAATTTTGGCATTTTAGCTTTTGCCGAATTGAACTATGAGAGGGTATTCGATACACACCTGTTTCGCGACGACTGCTAATAAGATCTCCCACGATAACCTACAATGGATTTCCACAACTTTTAGTTCATAAGTCAATTAATAACCAATCCTAATATACCCTTACCATAATTGACCATAGCTATTAAAGGCCCATGAGAACTCACCTTTGTCGAAGTTAGTGACTAGATCTAAATCTAGTTGACCCACTTGTCCAAGCCTTCGATCAAATGCCTCTAGAACATACTAATCACCAAAAGAAAATGATTACTACAACCCCTTAGGGTCATATGCCCCAATCGACAACCTCCCTAAATTTTAGGGACTTCGACTTTCTCTAAATTGCAAAATAACTGATAGATCTGGGTTAATGAGCACTTACCACTAATTTCCCTTCTGTTTCTACTCAGATCTGATATAGATCTAGCCCTTAAACACTCGCAAAGATCAAATCCTATAGATCTCAAGTTTCGGCTATAAGCTCATAAATCTATGGTGTTTTCGGCTTTTTAAGTGGTGAAGAAGATGATGATTTGATGTTGTGGTTTAGAAGTAGTGTTGCCAACAGGTTTTAAGGGTTCCAAAGGTGAGAGAATAGGCCACCACAGATGAAGAAAATAGGGGAAATTCGGCTTAAAGAAATCAGCAACAAAAGGTAGTTTTCAGGATTTCAGCTTTTATGGCAATCGGCTATGGGGTTTTTAGAAGGATAAAAGTGAAAGAGAAGATGAATAAGGTGATAAGAAGGTTTCGACTAGAAGATAAAGCAAAAAGGAAAAGAAAAGAATGGAGGAGAAGGAGGCAAAAGAGAAATCGGCACAAGAGGAAGCTTACTTGTGTTTTCGGTCACTTTGTGAGACTTGATAATAGAGTAAAGTTTTAGGTGGCTAGCCCTAATTCTCCAAGACAGAAAAGAAACAAACCTAACCCTAGTCACTATTATAGCAATCGGCCCAACCTCCTAAAGCCCTAGCTAAAATTCATTTAAGTGATCACATGCCCGGTACATGCCTAAAAATTAAAAATAACTATACGCTTACCTTGCAACTTGAACCCTGGACCTTTAATTCCTTCCCAGGCGCCCCTTTTTTAGGAACTTAGTGGTGCCACCTTGCCACTTTGCCAAAGCTCTTCTTGTGTCATAGTTTACAAAGTTTTTCTTAAAAGCCCACTTAACCAAGTCTCCTATTCACTTAAAAACCAAACTTGATATTTGACCGGGTTTTAACCTAGGCTTGGGCCTTCTAAAGGCCAGTAACACACTTAAACATAATTTCAATATTCAGAACACCAAAATTTCAAAATTTTACCAAGAATTCACGAAACCTAAAAAATCCTAAAAATCAGGGCGTTACAAGAGAAGAGATCTAAGCACTTATCGAAGATCTACAACACCCGAATGCTTTCAATCCTTTTCTAATCTAGATCTGACGTAGATCTAATCCTCAAACATGAGCAGAGAATGAATCCAACAGATCTAAGGGTTCAATTCCCGAATCAGTTATGAATGTAGAAATTTAGCTTTTGGTGTAATGATAGAGAAGGAAAATAGAAGTTTTGTAAAGAAAAAGAAAAAGATGTCGAAAAGGGTTATAGGAGTTGAGATTTTTGGCTAAAAGAGAAGAAAGGAATAAGGGTATTCAACTAAGGAGAAATCGACACAACCTAGAACCTTTCGGGATTTCGGCTTTTAGGAGTATTCGGCTAAGAAAAGTTTGGGTAAAAAAAGGTTCAGGTTTATAGTCTTGAAACAATCGGCTAAATGGGATTTAAGGGAGTCAATGAAGAAGATGAAGAAAAGAAGAAGGGAGGAAAGAAAGAATAGGGAGTATAGGTTCAGCTAGAAGAGAGAAATCGGCAAGGAAACCTTAGGTATAAGGTTTCGGCTTTTGGGATAGAAAAGAGGAGAAAAGAATGCATGAAAGTACCCACTACTAACCTTATTTGACGATTAAAATGATTGACCTAATCCTAAAAACTAGCTATAGAAATCGACACTCACTAACCCCTAATGCCGAAACTACCACCTTAATCTCTCATGGCCGAATGTGCCTCCCAAAAACTCCCATAGTCGACCAACTCTGCTACCTTCAAAATTCCTAAAATCTCTCTACCTTATCCTTCCTGATCCAAACTCATGAACACTTCAAACTCTTCCATCAGAGTTTCACTTAACCTCCATCACATGACTGGCACATGCACAAAAATTAAAACACACACAATGCTTACCTTGTGACTTGAACTCTGGCCCTTGCACACACATCCACATGCCACTTTTTTAGGAACTAAGTTGCGCCACATTGCCACTTTAACAAGGGCTCACTTGTGTCTTAGTTATTCCCTTTTTCATAAAAGCCCACTTAACCAAGTCCCCTTCACTTTAAATCCAAAATTTGATATTTTCGCCGGGTTTTATCTTAGGCTTGGGCCTTCTAAAGGCCCACTAACACACTTAAAACATAAATTCCATATTTTAACAACAAAATTTCAAAATTTCACCAATACCGCAGAAATCTCAAAAATTACCGAAAATTAGGGCGTTACAAAATTGAAATGTAGCCAGATGGATAAGATATATGTAAAGTGGTTAATGAACCATTACCTGTTTTGGTTAGTTATGTAATGGTTATGTGCAAACTTGATTTATATGATTGAGTTAATAACTGTTATTCAAATTTGAAAACAAGATTTATATATTCATTGATAAATATGATAAGAGAAGTTATTTAACTTGGTATATGAATTTACGAGTGTAATGAATGTATATGTGATTGAGATTTATAAATTTGGCTTAGTGATATTTGTTTATAAAAATTATTGAAATAATTTTACTTGCTAATGGCTTACTAAGCTTTCAAAGCTTACTTTGTGTTTTTCCTATGTTTATAGAGTTTCGAAGGCTTGCTCGGGTTGGAAGTCGAAGTGGACGTCATCACACTATTCGGTTATTGCTTCGGTAAATAAGTTTTGAGCTTTGGTTATGTGGCATGTATAGGCTAGTTTGGATATGTTTGGGTCTGAAATGGTGTATATTTAGCCATGCAAAAATGGCTTGATTATAATGTTTAAGTTTGTGAGTATATGGTTATGACTTAAACTTATTTTAGTATTATGTCTCATGGTACATATATATAAATATGCTTGAAGTGTTGGTTATGGTTCGACTTTGAGAATTGGTAAGTATGGTTTATATTCAATTTTATTAGTTAATTTATTTGGTAATATGAAAAGTAGTGATGATTGTATATTGTTTATTTGAATCGGCTTGATAATAGTATAATGATGACGAATGTATTTTTAAGTATTTTGGGATGTAATGTTAAAGTCAATGTACATATAGAAAATGGAACGTTAGACTTTGGTTCTTGTTTCATTAGGTTTGGTTTATAATGATATAAATGTTCATGTCTTCGTTGTTGCATGGAAGTTTGATTAATTAGCCGGATGTATATAATAAGTTGGTTGGGTTGTATATGTGAAATTTTGGGCTACATATTATGGCAGAAGGAATTTGACATTTGAATAGGTCATAATTATGTTTTGTGAGTTACGCGGTTATTTTAGTATAGGTATACGAAAATGGTTCAAATAGATAAGATATTTTTTTAGTTATTTGAAAATGGTATAAATTGAATGGTAAAATGAGCATAGGATTTATACATTCAAAGGTTAAATTGGTGATTGGTGATAATAATAATAATAACAATTCATGTTTAGTTAGTTAAAAAGTTATATATCTTGTATTATTATATGTGTTTAATAATGGAAATTTTGATAAAGCCATATGCACATGAAATTTAGTAATGTGTATAAAATTACTTTAGACCATTTTGTGATGAATGCTAATGTTTCATGTAAGGATGCATAATAAGCGAATGTGCATAAGTTTATATGATGATATGTTCGGTAATTAATTCAAAGAGAACATTTGATTTGAACATGAGATTTTAATACATGTTTTAAACAATTTGATGCATATTCATTACTCCAAAATTTGATTAAATGTTGATAATGACTTGGGGGAATTTTTGTTATGATTATAATATGAGTTTTGGTTTGCTTAAATTTAGAGTGTGATTTGTACATGAGCGATGCATTTGAACTTGGCTGTATATATTTGATTGGTTTTGAAAATCATATATGCATGACCGGTCTATATGAATTGTTGATTTGTGACCATTTTATTTTATTTGTTTATTTTATATTATTTTAATTACAAAAATTTATAATGAAGATAATATTACTTTTTGCTATGGCTATAAATGAATGATTATTTTTGAGATGTGCTTTGGATAGTAATGCCTCGTAACCCTAATTCAGCGATGAATATGGGTTAGGGGTGTTACACATGGAATTGTGCTAAATGTAAACTATCCCAATGTATCCATTAATATTCTGGTGTGTTCAACGGGGAAATGACTAAGTGTGAACAAATGCGTCTATTTGAATGATAAGTGTAGGTATGCGTCATTTTTAGAAGAAATAAACGTGAACATCTTTTGAATTCCGTATAAAGAGAAATTGAAATGTTAGTGAGGAGAGGTCAAGTCCACTGGACTGTGAAACAAAGGAACATTTAATGAATAAACTGTATTAATTGGCCAAACCAAAAATTCTAGAAAAATTATGGTAGGAAGATATATGAGTCTAGTTTAATAGAAAATTTATGGATTTAAATTTTGAGTTTCATAACTCAATTTATAATTAATTTAGTGACAGTTACGTAGATGGACAGTTTTATTATAAATAGTGAAATAAATTGTTTTGATTTGTGTAAGTAATCGAAAAATTTTTAATGTTCCTGGTTTGGTCCCGAATTGCATGTTTTAGGGCCTCAAGGGCTCTTTTTAGGGATATATTGGATGAATGTGAGCGAATTATTTTTAAAAATAAATTTTTATGCCCCGAACTACTAAGATAAGTTTGGTAACGCCTCGTGCTCGACTCTGGCAACTGTCTCGAGTAAGGGCTGTTACAAGATCAAGATAAACAAATATCAGAACTTGATCAGGGGAAATAGAAGGTAGACGAGTAGATATCAAATTTACGAGGTAAGTTCATATAATTAGAATTGAGTTATATTTTATAATTGAAATTATTATCCTGGTTATTGATTGGTTGAATAAATGAACTAATGGATGGAATTACCTATTGATTACATTTATAAATTGATTACTAAGTCCCGTTTGATCCATAAAAAGTCATAGGATACAAGTGACATCTCACTAGGGCTACTGTTTCGTTGAGCTCCTACATTTGTTGCGGGCTCACCAAAGCTCATGAGCTTAAATGTTCAGCCTTCAGGCTTACCATTCAGCCTTCGGGCTTACCGTTCAGCCCCTGGGCTCACCGTTTAGCCTTCGGGCTTACAATTACATGCTCAGGAGGAGCATACAGTACATGGCTCGAAAGAGCATATATGATGAATTGACGGATTTACAGGTTTACATATATACACACTGTGTGTGTATCACTCGAGTATCCCTCGAGGTTTTCAAAGGTTCAACAGGCAATTTAACGATATGTATTATATAAAATACATGTTATAAGAGACATAAGAAGTACATGATTACATGATATATGTTACATGATTCATATGAGATTATATGTTAAATGAGGTATAAGTTACATGGATTATATGTTACAAGTATATGCTTACAAGATATATGTTACATGATTTATATGTTATATGAGATATATGATATGTATAGATAAATTGTTACATGGTTATATGATTATATGCTATATGAGTATATGATAATTGAATGAATTGATACACTAATTATGGTTACATGGATGTTATAGGTTTGTTTCATCTTTGGAATGGATGAATACGTGGTTGTTATATTACTAACATGTGTATGATGGTAGAATAGGCATTGAGGACATATGACTTGTTTGATAATGTTGTTTATGCTTTTAAATGTTATTTTAGTAAGTTAAATTCTATATTATATGGGCTTACTAAGCTTTAAGCTTAATCTATATATATTTTTGTGTTTTATAGACTTCAGAAGCTATCTCGATTTTAGACGAAGCCAGAGATTTCAATCGCACTATCCAAGAACCTTTTTGGTACTTTTGGAACTTTGTAAATGATGTAAATATGGCATGTATAGGCTAGTTTATAAGTTGAATATTTTGGTCACATATGCTATTAAATATGGTATGAATTTTGGTTTACGTCCAAGCTATGTGATATGGCTTGGTTTGAAAATGGTTTATTTGGCATGAAAGTTTCATTTGATAAGTTCATTTTGTGATGGATGAGGTTTGAGCTTTGATTTGAATTGAATTAAATGATGTTGAGTAGAAATGGTAAGTTTCCTAATTGAATTAGTAAGATAATGCCAAGTTTGAGTTAAATGAAAATGAGTTATAAATGATAGATATTTGGCTTGAAATGGATATGAGATAGTTGGTACATGTTTGTGTTATACATATCATTGAATTAGTTGCTTATGAAATAGTCCATTTGATGGCTTGCAATGGCTGATTGGGTTGTTCATTTATGCTAGTATAAAGTTGTGTAGATGATGCTTATAGGTACTTGACCAATTGTGATGTGAAAATGGCTTAAACTAAGCATATTTCGTGCCACATGGCTAGAGCACACGGGTGTGTGTCTCGACCTTATGACCCTTGTTTTTGGATAGTTAAGTTAGTGTAGTACACAGGCTGGACACACAGGCGTGTCTGGTGACCGTGTAGTTGAATCAGGTTAGCGCACAGGCTGGGCACACGGGCGTGACTGGTAACCATGTGGTAAAGTCAATATGTATGCCCTGTTTTCACACAGCCTAGACACATGGGCATGTCTAGTGCTCGTGTTTGGCACACGGCTTGGGCACACGGCCGTGTGACCCTATTTTAAAAATTTTCATGAGTTTTCCTACAACTTTTATAGGATATCAAATTAGTCCCTATGATATGATTAGAGTTTTATAAGTTTGTTTATAGCATGATTTGATTAGGAATGTTTGAAAAGCTATTAGATTATGATGTTTTATGATGTATGGTTGATGTTACATTTTTCTGATCTGAGTTACAAGTCTGGTAATGCCCATTACCTATTCCGGCGACGATTATGGGACAGGGGTATTATATTTTTATTGGTATCAGAGCTACGGTTTTGTTGATTCTAGGACTACTGTAGTGTATACAAGGCTAGCTATGTAACACCCCGAATTAGGGCTTAAACAGAACGGTGGTCTTGAGACCATGAATCCAACATAGAAAAATTTATTCCAATTAAGTTTTAAGGTTGAATGTGTGATTGAATGCATGAGTGAAAATTCAGTAAATAAATTTTACCGATAAAGTGCCCGATTGAACGATAGGACTAAATTGCTAGAAATTCAAAATATGTGTTCTAGAAGCTTTTACTGTAAAATAGAAATGAAATTTCAAATTAGAGGTTCTTATTTAGCAATTAAACAATTTTTTGGCATTATGGATAAAAATACCCTTGGAGGGAAAATTTGTAAAGAAGGCTATTAAGGGCATTTTAGTCATTTGGTTATTAAATGAAATAGAAAGGGAAAATAAGGTAAAAAAAAGTGTCCATCTTCCTCCCATAGTGCCAAAAATTGGAAAGCATCCATAGCTAGGGTTTTTCAACTTTTCACGCTCCAAGTAACTGACTCCTAGCCCCGTTTTTCATGTTTTTCGTATTTTTAAGATCCTCGTACCTAGACCTAGCTTTCTATACCATTATTTTAAGCTAGGGTTCATGTTTAAAAGTTTACCCATATGTGATATGGAAGCATTTTGATGTTTATTGGTGGAAAATGATAGTTTGAAGTGTAGTAAACAACTTTTGCTATGTGATTTTTAATGAAAATACATTTAGGGACTAAAAGGTAAAAGTTGTAAAATATGTGCATAAATTGTGAAACGTTGAAAATTGTGGGCTGTTATAGAAGAAAGAAATATGTTCGGCTAGGCTTGGGAATGTAGAAAATTTGATACATTTCATTTTACGAGCCTAGGGACTAAATTGTAAAAATTGACAAAGTTAGAGGTAAAATGGTAAAAATTACCATAGGATGATTTTGTGCTCAATTGAGTAATGTGTATATTGAATGAGTTAAATTTGATGTTATAGATCAAGAATGACGTGAAAATGACCTTGACCGAGGGGAAGGCAAGGTATCGGAGTAAAATTGAAAAGATTAGCATAATTGTACCGAGGTAAGTCCTATATGTAAATAATGGGTTATTTTAATCATTACGTTTAATTAGTTCAAATAATTTAAAATTCTAAAATAGTATATCGAATTATTATTTTTGGATGCTATAAACTAATAAGAGATGAAAAGTCCCTGTTGAACCTTAGGAATCATTAGGATATAAGTGACATGTCACTAGGAAACCATCGACCATTATCGATTGTCAATGTGATTTCGGGTGCTGGTCTAGTTCGACTACTAGTGGTTAGGTAATCTTGCATTGTTGCAGATACCTGACAGCTTGTGTGAGCAGCACTGAGTAGAATTGACTTTGCCGTCAGCTTGTGTGAGCAGACCCGATAATAGTTCATTATTGAGCCTTATGTGACAAGTGGTAGCTTCAGCTACATTATGTGTGTGGCACTTGTGCCTTATTACCGTGTATCTTTTAGTGTTCCACATGGTTCATTGGGCTAACTGAATTAATGTTATAATATGATTGTATGCAAAAAGATTTAACTGTGCATTTGAGATTGTGTATGTACAGGTTATATATAAAATATTGTGTGTGCTAAGTGCTTAGTGTATTTATTGAGCATATGGTAAGATTACATGAGTAAGTGATAAACTCCCAACTCAATTATATGATTGGAAAACTTATTTTCCATTAGTTAAGTCTATTTAGTTTAAATGTTCAATTTGTTTACATATAATCTTACTAAGCTTTATAGCTTACCCTCTTTCTTTTTCCCTTCCCTTATTGATTTGTCAAGCTAATCCGAGGCTCGGTGATCAACTAGATTTCCATCAACACTATCAATAATCTCTTTTGGTACTTTGATTACAAACTTTGAAAGTTATGGCATGTATAGGTCGTCTATTGTTTTGGTTATGTGTCATAACTCCTTTGGGTCCATTTGTTGTTAGTTGTATTTTGATACTTGACCATGAGAAATGAGTCATGAAGGGTTAAGTCTTATTTTGTCAAAATATTATAATTTACTAATGTGCAAACTTGCATAGTATGATGTAAAATGTGTATGGATGTGTATAGATGTGTATGCTTGTGTATGGTTGGTAAATGTTTTGTGTGGATGCCGAAATGTGGTTGTTTGAATATGTTCTTAAGTTATTTTATGTATTGGCAATATTGGGTTGTGATGGTTTGTTTTTCAGGGTGGCATTTGGCTTAGAAAATAGCCTATAACTATCCACACTGGTAGACACACGGGCGTGTGTATAGGCCGTGTGTAACACACGGCCAGCCCACGGGCATGTTGATAGGTCGTGTGTTCCTTGCACCCGAAATTATGGGAATTAAATGTTTTTGTAGTAAAAACACGTGTTGGAGACATGGCCGTGTGTCACAACTGTGTGATAGACACATGGCCCAGCCCACGGGCATATGGTTTGGCACTATGATGAAGTTTTTGTGATGACGTCATAAATAGAATGTCCTAGTTTTTCACATGGGAAGAGGACACGGACGTGTTGAGGCCGTATGAAGGACACGGGTGTAGGCTAGGCTGTGTGAAAACCTGTAACACTCCAAACCCGGCCTAGAGTTAGGCCCGACTCTGGTGTGTCACATTGAAGTGCTTTTCGAAAACCATGTTTTCATTGAAATCCTTTTTTTACAACTTCTAGCCATATAAAACTGATGTGAAGCCTATGTTAGCTTATTTCAATATGTGGTTTATTGTAAAACTATATCTGTATTAAAAAGTTGCTAGTTGCGGAAGCTTAATTTTAAATTGTTGATTTACAAAAACGCGATGTTTAAGGATAGAGTTGCGAAACCATTTTGAAAGTGTTACAGAAACGTGTTGATTTTGAAATCAGTTATTGTTTTTGAAAATCGCGTCCTAAAACTAGCAGTTCTAAAACTTAAAACCGTAAAATCCCAAATTAAAGTCCAAAACTTAAAAAGGCCTTGTTACAAAATAGAAATCCAAATAAAATACTTAAAATCCAACTATTATAAAACCAGTGCAGAAGTGTGGGCCACCATTGAACTCCTTGCAGCACTGAACCGCCTAATGCTGGGGATTACCTGCACAGTTTGTCAGAAGGGTGAGTTTACGTAAACTTAGTGTGTAATCCTTTATAAAACAAATAGTCAAATATGCAGTATGCAGAGAAGAATGGGCCTAAGCCCATTACAAAAATAGGGTCAGGTGGGCCTTAGCCCTGTGCAGTAACAATAACAGGTGCAAAAATGCAGACAGAAAACCCCTCCAATCCAACCAATACCCCACTCCGTCTCGCCAGTCACCTCGGTGGGGATAAAATCGACCCACCCAGCCAGAACCCCAAGCTCAGCCCCGGATGCAGCACTAATTCAACAGGATGGCTTAAAACCATAGAAAGGATGGCACAGAACCATAAGTATCACAGCAAAGCTACCAAATAACAGAACGGCTAGAAGCTATAAGCAGAAAGGCTGTGGGCCTTAAACAAGATGGCTATAAGCCATAATACTTCCTCTATCAATAAAACCTAACCCCCATGCAGAATGACATGTCATAATATCATACGTGAATGCAGGATGTCATGCTCAGTATCAGATATATGTATATCACACATAGCATAGAAAAATAATCATAAATCATGTAGGGGTATTTTAGTCATTTTGCCCTTCAAGGGCATAATGGTCATCTGGCGTTATGGGCCAAAGTGCACAAGTCGGCCCATTACTAAGCCCACAGTCATTCAGCGCGACTTATGTCACTTTTAGCACTCAACAATACGCTTGGGCCCAAAAGCCCAATATGTGGCCCGAGTAGGGCCCACACTCTCATGTGGCCCAATAAATCCAAAACTGCCCTTGGCCATGTAAACAACATGACTAGCTCGTTATTTCCTACCTATCCATGAATTTTGCTCGTGTAGAGCCCACGGGCCCCTTGGGCCCATTTCGGCCTAGTTGGCTAAAAAGCCGCCCAAGTCCATGAGATCGCTCATGGGGCCTCTGTCGTTGTATTGACTTATCTACACGAGCGTTCGTGCACTCGTGTGGTTACCATTGCTGAACTTTTGACTTTTCAGCTTTTTTGACATTTCGATATTTCAGTTTTTGCCGTTCTATAGTTAAAGGGGTGTGGGTACACACCTTGATTATGAAGCGCGCTACGAATCCCTAGCCATGAACCTACAATCATATGAGACTAATCGTTAGCCAATTAATCCATTAAATGTTAATGAAGATTAAATCCCTTGACAGATTTTGCATCAAATCAAACCTTATTAAAAGACATTGGATACCCAAATGATTAAAACTGCACTTGACAGTTTATAGGCCATCAAGAACATTCAGCCTCCAACCAACAAGGCAAGAATGCTTACCTTGGTCAAGAACTGAGGGTAGAATGCCAGTAACTTCAAGTTACTTGTCCCTCTATCAAACCCCGAGAGGATCTAGGTAATAGCTAATATCGACATATAAGAAAAGAGGAAACCATTACCACAAAAAGTATTGAAAAAAGGAAAAAATGTGTATAGGGTCAAAAGGAAATCATCTAAGAAAGTGAATGGGAGATACGGCATGAGCAAAAATGAATACTATTAGCAACGGAAATCCATTAAAACAATCACCATTACTTACACTTAATAATGACAAAAGAGGAGAGGGAACTGCAACCTTATGATGGAAACAATAGTCGACAGAGAGAGAGCAATTATTCGGCTATAAGAAGTTTAATTGGAAAGTAAAAGAAGAGAGTGTTTTTCCCAAGCAGAGAAATGAAGTCGAAAAAGAAGACTACGGTTTAGAAGAGAAAAGAAGAATAGTAACCAACACAAGCAAGAAGAAAAGGGAAAGATGTAATCGGCCAAGGGTATTTGGAGAAGAATGGCCGAAATGGTACCTTGACAATTTCAGCTAATCACCAAAGAAACAAACATAATGCACGAGAGGTTACTTCCAACCCAATTCAGCAATACAAGAAGCAAACGAAAAGAGAAATTAACTTCTGTAAATCAAAATTTGGTAACTAAACTGACCAAAAATGCTAAAACCCTCTACTAGCTGAATTTGGCTTCCCCTAAGCTCCCCAAATGGCTACAACTCCTCTACACACTCAATCCCACACTTTTCTCCACCTTTTCCCCTCCAAACCTTAGCAATTTCTATCCCTATCCCTTGAATCACTCCCCCAAGACCAAGTTCACAACCACCTTGGTAGAATTTCACTACAACTCAAACACTGGCGTCACAGCTGCAAAAATGAATACCCAAAGCACCCTCCAAGACTTGTACCTTAGATCTTCTGCCACCCTAGTAACGCCTCTTCCACCAGGCCACGCTACTCCTTATGACCCAAAATAGTCACAACTAAATATAAGCCCTACCTGCTAGCATTCAGGTTTATTTATGATAAAGCCAAAATAAATTGCAAGAGCCAATACTTAAACCCTTGCTCCTCTGCAACCTTAATGACGCCACAGCTACTAGACCAAATGCTTCCTTATGTCATTTCTTAGCCACAATTATTTAAAAGGCTTAGCACTAGAAGTCAGGGTTCTCTTAAAGCTCAAAAATAAAAATTCTCCAAATGCCCCAACTTGATCCCAGGACTTTATAGAAACCCCCGTAGCATTCCAAAATCACATAGCCACTAAAGCAACACACAATTTGTGATATTTCTTGCATGCATAGACTTTTATGTACAGCCTCCCCGCGGCTCCCATGCATAAGGCCCAATCTTATTAGGCCCAAATTCAGGGTGTTACAATTCACCCCTCCTTAAAGAAATTTTGTCCACAAAATTTCTAGCTATCACTACTCTCCTGCTGCACACTCAAGTTCTAAATTATGGATATAATACATTATAGATAAAGTACATACCAATATCCACATTTGGGGTATCCCCGTTCTCTCGATGATGTGCTGCATAGACCAAAGCTGGTTGCCCTGCCTCAGCTTGACCAGCACCTCTACCTGGTGCTCCTCAACCCACACCGTTTGCACTCCTAGCCTAATCACGGCCTCTGGGCGGCTATTGACCACCCCTCGCTAGCTGAGCAACACCTTGCCCTGCAAATTGCATCTGCTCCGGCCTCTGTGGATAATCTCTTACAAAGTGCTCCACTGATCCAAACCTGAAGCATGCCCCAATTCTTCTCCGACACTCGCCCTGATGATAACTCCCACAACTCGTGCAAGGCGGTGATCTGGCCACAGCAACAGGTGCCCTAACTCTAACTGGCCCTTCTATTCTGGCATTTTTCTTAGGCCTCCGATTAGAATTAGAGGTCTCTAAGTCCCTCTTATCTCTGCCCCTTTCCTTTTCCCTACTTTAGCACTCAGCACGCTTTACGTCCTCGGTAATTTTCACCTTTTCCATGAGAGTAGCAAAATCCCGCTCCCTCTTATGGGTATCGATAGCTCCCTAAAGAGAGCTATCGATACCCATAAACTGTCCCGAAGGCCGTCTTCAAAATGGATACAACACTCGTATTCAATTGCCACCATCCCTCGAGCATAATGGCTAAGTCGTTGGAACTCTACCTCGTATTCAACCACTGATTTATCCCCTTGTTTCAGATTTAGAAATTCTCTTCTTCGAGTATCCACATAGCTAGCGCCTACGTACTTTCCTCGAAATGTAGACTTAAAAAGATTCCAGGTTAACCAATCATGTTGAGTACCCTCTTTCACAGTAAGCCACCATTGATAGGCATCATCTCGTAATAAGGATACCGTACCCAGTAATGCCTCGTACCCGATCCTGGCATTGAACTTGGGTAAGGGGTGTTACAAGCTATACATGCCATATATGTAACTATGATAGTGCAATATCTCCTGACATCTTCTAACTTATGTTTTATATAGTAAATGGATCCAAATCGAGCAATAGACGACGATGTTGAAAGTAATGCGCCAGCTCCCGCTCAAGGGACAACACCTACCGAATCGAGCCCTGCTACGGGTAGTTAGGGAGAAGCTAAACTAGCTTTCTTCAAAATGATGTCAGAGTGTTTTTCTGAATTTGCGCGAGCAAACCTGGCTACTCAACAACCTCTACCCCTTCCAGTTCCCCAACTAATCCCTAAAATTATATGAGGTACGGTTCCTTTGAGATTGAATAGACCTCCTCTGGATAAGATACGTAAATACGAGGTTAAACAATTTTGAGCTACAGCTAGTGATGATGCTGAGAAGGCTGAATTCTAGCTTGAAAATAGGATTAGGGTTTTTGATGAATTAGCCTACACACCGGAAAAATGTTTGAAATGTGCTATTTCATTATTACGTGATGCAGTGTAGTAGTGGTGGAATACCCTCATTCAGTTGTTCCGCGTGAAAGAGTTAACTAGGATTTCTTTCAGATTGAGTTTCGAAAGAAGTACATAAGTCAGTGGTTCGTTGACCAGAAACAAAAAGAGTTCCTTGATCTGAAACAAGGTCATATGATGATAACTAAATATGAAAGAGAGTTCGTACGACTCAATAAGTATGCTCACGAGTGCTTCTCTACTGAAGCTATTATGTACAAAAGGTTCGAGGATGGATTGAACGAAGATATCCGATTGTTAGTCAGAATTCTTAAGCGGAAAGAGTTTGTAGTCTTGGTTGATAGGGCTTGTAAAGCCGAGAGACTTGCTAAAGAGAAACGAAAAGCTGATTTTGAATTGAGATAGTCTAGAAAGAGATTTGCGAGTAAGTCACATCAATCTAAATCAAAGAAAGATAAAGACTTCTATCCTCATTCCACTGCTTCTGTAGGTGTAATGATCAGAGATTGAGATGCAAGATCATTTAATCCGAAGCCCCAGACAACATCTGTTGCTAGTGCGATAGTGTGAGAAATTTGGGACTTGATTGCAAGCATTGTAACTGAAAGCACTTTGGTGAATGCTGATTGAAAAAAGGAGCATGTGTCAGATGTAGGTCACTAGATCATTACCTCCAAGACTGTCCAGAGAGATCTACTACTATTAGAGAGCAATCCGTAAAAGTTATTAATAATGTAACCAGAAGTAGACCACCCTGGAATGCTGGGAATCAGAGTGCAAACCGCAGTGCTACACGAGATTCAAATATTAGGTCTGAGACACGTGCACCTGCTTCGGCCTATGCAATACGCGCACGCGAGGAAGTCTCATCACTTGATGTCATTACTGGTACCTTTTCTCTTTTTAACACTGATATAGTCTGTAACACCCCGAATCCAGCCTAGACGTTTGGGCCAGATCTGATGTGCCACAATGAAGTGCTTAAGATACATCTTTATTATAACTTGAAGTGAATGGAAGCTATGCACCAGGTAGGATTCTAGAAAAGAGGAGGTGAGTTAACTGGATTGCTTAAGTAATCTTAGACATGCACACAACCATTGCCACACTTTAACTTAGTGTCTTGCTCATGTAAACAAATTTAGTTCATTTGAAGTGTTTACTTATTTTGAAAAATGTTTATGTTGCGGGAGCTTTGTTTTATTATTGATATAATTTGAAAACGAGTATTTTTCCTAAAAACGCGTCCTAAGCTAGTTGGTTTGAAATGAATTTAATCATAACAACCTTAAAGTAAAAACCAAATAAAACAATTAAAGAGGCCTTATTACAAACCCAAAACCAAATAAAAATAAATTAATTGAAATAGTGAAAATAACTTAATTAAACAGTTCATAAGTAGTCCACAGGGCCACTCTGAATCCCTCCAGCTCCAAGTCTACCAGTCTAAGGCCCACCTACAAGGATGGAAGGAGAAAGGGGTGAGTTTGGAAACTCAGTGTGCAAAGTAAGCCCATCCAAAGCCCAAAACAGCTCAAGCCCACTGGCCTAAGCCCTAATCAGTCTCAGTAACTACTGAGCCGAAGCCCTATTCAGATAGCAGTGTGGGCCTTTAGCACAAAACAGTAACAGTTCAACAATTATGCATGAATGCAAGTGTAACCCAATCCAGCCATATACACCCCCGTACCAACCAGCACACTATGTGGGGAATAACTTAACCCACCCAACCAGCACACCTCAATTGCAGCATAGCTGCCAGTAACAGTAATTGTGGCCAAGCCACCAAAACAGTAAAACGAGGTAGAACCTCTAACAGTATATGTGGCATTGCCACTAGTACAGTAATGAGGCAAAGCCCCTTTCAATAAACAGTATCACTTCCTCCATCAATGAACCCAACCCATGCAATAGAATATCATGTTATAGCATACAGTAAACAGAAACAGTAAAACATGCATTTCAGTCTAAAAACAGCCCTAAGGGTATAATGGTCATTTTGCACCAAGGGGGTAAAATAGTAATTTCCCACCCTAAGGGGTATTACAGTAATTATTCTGATTTTACTTAGGGTTTCATGCATATTACAGTTCAGTTCTTATTTTCTAGCCCATTTTAACAATTTTGAGTTATTGGGCCCTAAACCCCTAATGGGCCCTTCAGTGTCGTTTTAGCTATTTTAGCTTACTCAGTCCAGATTCCAAGCTCAACTTAGCAGTTTTCTTAAGTAGTCAACAGAATATACTTACCACTCGATTTTACCCAAACGGCCCCATAAGCCCATTAGGCCCCAAATTCAGCCCATCGAGGCCCAATTTACCAAAGTACTAGAAATGCAATTGGCATAGTCTTACCGATTTCATTTACCAAGTCTATCGCCTCTAATCGACCCACGAGCGTTCGTACGCTCGCAAGCCCATGAAATGCCGGAATTTCAAAATTTCAGCTTTTCGGCTTTTACCGATTTAAACTACAAAAGGGTGTACGTTTACACACCTAGTTTGCGATTACTACCACAAGCTTTTCCACACGATTAGCCTACATTAAATCACTAACATGTTAAACTATGAATCGACGATAACTACTAACTAACTAATACTTACACATTCGGCTAACGATAAATAAGGCCTTGTTTCCCCACCTTTGCCGAAACTGATGACTAGATCAAGATCTAGTCACACCAGTGATCCTAGCCTCCAAAGAACAGCCTTCAATTCTTACCTAACAAATAGATAAGCAAAACCGATAGTCTTAAACCTTAGTCGACAGTCACCTTAAAACATAGAGGATTTCGGCTTTTCTTAAAATCCCAAAATAGCAAAAGGAGAAGAGAAAACTGAGCACTTACCAAAAGTTTAACTAAACCCAAATGCTACCAGTTTCGATTCTAACGCAGATCCAAAGATTGAAGAAGAGATGTCGACAGAATGGTGGTGTAGGGTTTCAGCTTTTGACAAGTATTCAAGAAGGAAATAAAAGTTAGCCTTGACCAAAGAGATATTCGACAAAGGGAATGTTGGTTCTGGCTTTTAGAAGAAATCGACTAGTAGTCTCTAGAAGAAGAAAAGAAAAGGAAAAGAGCAAGAAAGGGTTCGATTTTATGAAGAAGAATGGCGAAGCAATTTCGGTTTAGGGAATAAGTAGTAAAGAGCAAAAGAAAAAAAGAGGGAAGAAGAGGAGTGTAGGTTTGACTATAGACAAAACGGCACAAGGGGAGTACAACAATTGTGGTTTCAACTTTAAGTGAAAATAAAAAAGAAAGAAGATTTGAAGAGGAGAGGAGGAGTGAAGTTTGCTTATGGCAAATCGGCACAACAAGCTTAACACTGCTGAAATTGTAACCTACCCAACCTAAGTGCCAAAGTTGCTTCCTAAGATCCCCACAATCGGCCAACACTTCCACCCTTCAAAAGTTCCTAAAATCTCTCCCCTTATCCTACCTGATCTAATCTCAACAACATCTCAAACTCTCCTTAGCAGAGTTCTACTTGGAAACCATCACATGTCTTGCACATGCACAAAAAATAAAACATAAAATACTGCTTACCTTATGACTCGAACACCTACCCTAGCACACACTCGACACGTCACTTTTTTGGAGCTTAGTGGCGCCACCTTGCCACTTTACCAACAACTCACTTGTGAACCATCTCCCTTGCTGTTTTCTAAAAGCCCCCTTAACCAAGTCCCCTTTACTAAAGTCCAAAATTTGATATCTTTGTCGGATTTTAACCTAAGGTTGGGCTTTCTAAAAGCCCACTAACATATTCAAAACATAAATTACACATCCAGACAACAAAATTTCAAGTTCTCACAAAAATTGCAAAAATCCCAAAAACCTGAATTTTAAGGCATTACATAGTCGCGTTGATAGGTCCAGGATCAACTCATTTATATATCTATATGGAACTAGTGTTTAAAAAGAGTTTACATGTAGAGTCTATAGAAATTGTATTTAAAGTATCGAATCAGTTAGGCAAGTCAGTATTAGTTTATAAAATCTGTAAGAAATGTCCATTGATGATCTAAAGATACTGTTTTTTCGGCTGACTTGATGCTCCTACCATTTGACGAGTTTGATGTGATACTGGGCATGGATTGGATAAATATGCACGAAGCCATTGTGAATTGCAGATGAAAGAGTATGGAGTTGAAATGTTAGAATGGTGAAATTCTTTGGATTGAATCAAATGATTTAAATGAATTACTGATTGTGATATCTGCTATGCAAGCTTAAAAATGTGTGAAAAAGGGCTGTGATGCGTATCTAGCAGATGTACTGGATAAAAAAATATTAGAATAGAAGCTTGAATTTGTACTGGTTGTTTGTGAATTTCCAAATGTTTTTCTTGAAGAATTATTGGGTTTACCACCGATTAGGGAGGTTGAATTTGGTATTGAGTTGTTACCGGGTACTACACCGATATCAATAGCTCTGTACAGAATGACGCCGACCGAATTGAAAGAGTTAAAAACACAGTTACGAGAATTAACCAATAGAGGATTTGCACGACCAAGCTTTTCACCTTAGGGTTCTCCAGTGTTATTTGTGAAAAAGAAAGACAGGTCGATGAGAACGTGTATCGATTATCGACAATTGAAAAAAGTGACCGTAAAGAATAAGTATCCTCTACCGCGTATAGATGACTTATTTGATCAGTTAAAAGGGGCTACAATATTTTCGAAGATTGACCTAAGGTCGGGTTATTACCAGTTACGGGTTAAAGATTCTGATATACCGAAAATTGCTTTCAGAACACGGTATGGTCACTATGAATTCTTAGTTATGCCTTTTGGTTTGACTAACGCTCCTGCGGTATTTATGGATCTAATGAATCGTATATTCAAATCGTATTTAGATAGATTCATCGTTGTATTTATTGACGACATTTTGATCTATTCTTGTGATGAGACTGAGCATACCGAACACTTGAGAATTGTGCTACAAACCTTGAAAGATAAACAGTTATATGCTAAATTCAGAAAATGTGAATTTTGGCTTCGGGAAATTAGATTTTTGGGTCATATTGTGTCAGCGGAAGGCATTAGTGTTGATTTGAGCAAAATATTTGCAATTTTAGATTGGAAACCACCAAAGAATGTATCTGAGATCAGAAGTTTCCTAGGTTTAGCAGGTAACTATCGAAGATTTGTTAAATGATTTTCGATGATTGCAGTACCGTTAAATCGATTACTTCAAAAATATGTGAAATTTAAATGGACTGATAAGTGTCAACAGAGTTTTGAACAGTTGAAAGCATTGCTAACGGCACCAGTTTTTGTATAACCTGAATGGGGTAAAGAGTTTGTAATTGACAATGATGCATCATTAAACGGACTTGGTTGTGTATTAATGCAAGATGGAAAGGTTATAGCAATTGCTTCCCCACAGTTGAAACCACATGAGAAGAACTACCCGACACATGATCTTGGATTAGCTACAATAGTATTCGCATTAAAGATTTGGCAACACTGTACGGTGAGAAATGTCGAATCTTCACAGATCATAAAAGTCTGAAGTACTTGATGTCACAAAGAGATTTGAATCTGCGACAACGGAGATGGCTTGAGCTACTGAAAGATTATGAGTTTATTATCGTGTATCATCTGGGAAAAGCTAATGTTGTAGTTGATGCCTTGATTTGGAAGTCCCTGTTTGCTTTGCAAGCTATGAATACTCAGATGATGCTTTGTGATGACGTATTTATTTTAGCTGAGTTAAAAGCTAAACTGGTATTCTTGCACGAGATTTGTGAGGCTCACAAAAATGACCGAGAGTTATAAGCTAAACTACTTCAGTGAGAGTTTAATTCTAATTCTAAATTTACTATTGGAACTAATGATTGGTTAATGTTCCAGAATAGAATTTGTATACCCAAAGATACCGAGCTCATTCAGAAAGTTTTACATGAAGCGCATGATAGTCACTTTTCTATTCATCCTGGTAGCACTAAGATGTATAATGATTTGAAACAATTATACTAGTGGTTGGGAATGAAATGTGATATACCTGAATTCGTATCAGAATTTCTAATTTGTCAGTAGGTAAAAGACGAACATCAGGTATCGTTAGGTTTATTACAGCCAATAATGATCCCAAAATGGAAATGGGACAAAGTTACAATGGATTTCGTATTGGGATTGCCCTTGCCTCTGAAAAAGAAAGATGTAATCTGGGTTATCGTTAATAGATTAACTAAATGTACTCATTTTATTTCGGTACGTATAGATTATTCTCTGGATAAACTAGCTGAATTATACTTGTTTGAGATTGTATGATTACATGGTGTACTGTTATCCATTACCTTTGATCGAGATCCGAGATTCACATCGAGATTCTGGAAGAAACCACAAGAAGCTTTGGGAACAAAATTGAATTTTAGTACAGCTTTTCATCCTTAGACTAATGGTTAGCCTAAAAGAGTTCTACAGATTTTAGAGGATATGTTGTGATGTTGTGTCTTTGAATTTGAAGATAGCTGGGAGAAACACTTACCTCTGATTGAATTTGCGTATAATAACAGCTTCTAGATGAGTTTAAAAATGGCTCTGTACGAAGCTTTATACGATCGTAAATGTCAAACACCATTATACTGAACAGAATTGAGTGAGAAAAAGATATACGGGGTTGAATTGATCAGAGAAACCGAAGAAAAAGTTAAAGTGATACGTGACTGTTTAAAAGCAGATTCGGATAAATAAAAATCATACGTGGGTTTGAAACGTAGAGAAATAGAATTTCAAGTTAGAGACCGAGTATTTTCAGAAGTATCACCATGGAAAAAAATTCTCCGTTTCGGATGGAAAGGAAAGTTAAGTTCGCGATTCATTCGGCCATATGAAATTGTTTAAAGAATAGGGCCTGTAGCCTATCGACTCTCATTACCGTCTGAACTTGAAAAGATACATAATGTTTTTCACGTTTCGATGCTACGCCATTACCGATCTGATCTGTCACATGTGATTGCTCCTGTTGATGTGGAAATTCAGTCAGATTTGTCTTACGACGAAGAACCAATCAGGACTGTAGGCCGAGAATTCAAAGAGTTGAGAAAGAAACATATAGCACACTTGTGAAAGTTCTCTGGTGTAAACACGGAATAGAGGAAGCAACATGGGAACCCGAGGAAGCTATGTGAAAATAGTACCCTAACTTAATTATCGGTAAGATTTTCGGGGATGAAAATCCCTAAAGGGGGGAGAGTTGTAATAGCAAAATTTTGAGTCTGATCGGAACAAGTGCTTTCAGGACCACCTAACTGAGTCAAAATAATTATTTTATTATTTTAAATAGTTTTACAGCATGATAGAATTACCACACGAGAATTTCGTAAAGAAATTTTATCTTCTGATTAATTAATTCAGTAAAAAGGACTAAATCGCATAAAGCGATAAACTTGAGTTCTATTTATGAAAGGACTTAAATGACCATGGTTTTATTAATGGGAGTCCTTAAATGGATATTATCCCTTTGTTAAGAGTAGTGGACATTTATGTCTATATTTGACATGATTTTTAAATGGCTTTTTAAAGGTTAATTTTGTAAAATAGTTTATATGTTATCATTAATAAAACAAAACCATATTATATTTTTATTATGTTTCTTCTTCTTCACCGAATAAAAAAGAGAGAACGACCATTTTTCAAAGCTTACATTCGGCCAAGTTTTAATCTCACATTAAGGTACGATTTTTGATTGGTTTTTAATGACTTTTATGTTTTTGAGCTAGTTGCAGTTTGATATAGTTAGCTCGTACCTCAATTTCTGAAATTGGTAATGATTTTGAAATGTGCCATTGTTGAATACATGTATATTTTGGTGTTTCTTTATAGATTATTAAAGGTTGTTAATAGATATACACATTTTATAAAGTGATTTTTGAGAAATTTGAGCAATAGGGATTAAATTGAAAAAAAGAAATTTTTGTGGTTAGAAATGTGATATAGTGATTTTTGGTTAAAAATGTGTAATTTGTTATTTTTTGTATAAAGGACTAAATTGAAAAATAGTCAAAATTATGGGGCAAATGTGTAATTTGCCAAATATGTGAATTATGGACTAAATTGAATTGAGTAGTTACTGAAAACATTAAATTTGATAAATTTAGATCAAGATAAACAAATATCGAAACTTGATCAAGGGAAACGGAAGGTAGAAGAGTAGATATCAGTGTTACAAGCTAATACGAGGTAAGTTCATATAATTAGAATTGAGTTATATTTTAGAATTGAAATTATTATCCTGATTATTGAATGATTGTATAAATAAATTAATGGATAGAATTGCCTATTGATTACATGTATAAATTGATTACCAAGTCCCGTTTGAACCATAGAAAGTTGTAGGATACAAGTGACATGTCACTAGGGCTACTGTTTGGTTGAGCTCTTGCATTTTTTGTGGATACACCAAAGCTCATGAGCTTACATATTGAGCCTTCGGGCTTACCGTTCAGCCTTCGAGCTTATCGTTCATCCTTCAAGCTTACCGTTTAGCCTTCGGGCTCACCGTTCAGCCTTCGGGCTTATTGTTTAGCCTTTGAGCTTACCGTTCAGCCTTCGGGCTCACCGTTCAGCCTTCGGGCTTACCATTACCTGCTAAGGAGGAGCATACAGTACATGGCTCGAAAGAGCATATATGATGATTTGGCAGATTTACAGGTTTACATAGATATACACTGTGTGTGTATCACTCGAGTATCCCTCGAGGTTTTCAAAGGTTCAACGGGCAATTTACTGATATGTTTTATATGAAATACATGTTATGAGAGACATAAGAAATACATGATTACATGATATATATTGCATGATTCATATGACATTATATGTTAAATGAGGTATAAGTTATATGGATTATATGTTACAAGTGTATACTTACAAGATATATGTTACATGATTTATATGTTATATGAGATATATGATATGTATGGATAAATTGTTACATGGTTATATGATTATATGCTATATGAGTATATGATTAATGAATGAATTGATACACGAATTATGGTTACATGGATGTTATATGCTAGTTAGATATTTGGAATGGATGAATACATGGTTGTTATATGACTAACATGTGTATGATGGTTGAATAGGCATTGAGGACATATGACTTGGTTTGATAATGTTGTTTACGCTTTTAAATGTTATTTCGGTAAGTTAAATTCTATATTATATGGGCTTACTAAACTTTAAGCTTACTCTGTGTATTTTTTCGTGTTTTATAGATCTCGGAAGCTATCTTGATTTTGGACTAAGTAAGAGACCTCAATTGGACTATCCAAGAAGCTTTTTGGTACTTTTTGGACTTTGTAAATGATGTAAATATGGCATGTATAGGCTAGTTGGGTTGTTCCTTTATGCTAGTATATAGTTGTGCAAACGATGCTTATAGGTACTTAACCAATTGTGATATGAAAATGGCTTAAACCAAGCCTATTTCGTGCCACACGACTAGAGCACACGAGCGTGTGTCTCGATCGTGTGGCCCCTGTTTTTGGATAGTTAAGTTAGTAGTACACAGGCTGGACACACGGGCGTGTCTGGTGACCGTGTAGTTGAATCAGGTTAGCGCACAGGCTGGGCACACAGGCATGTCTGGTAATTGTATGGTAAAGTTAGTATGTATGCACTGTTTTCAAACGGCTTGGAAACATAGGCGTGTTTGGTGCTCGTGTGAGTCAGACGACTTGGGCACACGGCCATGTGACCCTATTTTAAAAATTTTCATGAGTTTTCCTACAACTTTTATATGATATCAAATTCGTCCCTATGATATGATTAGAGTTTTATAAGTCTGTTGATAGCATGACTTGATTATGAATTTTTGAAAAGCTATTAGATTATGATGTTTTATAATGTATGGTTGATGTTACATTGTTCTGATCTAAGTTACAAGTCTGGTAATACCCCTTACCTATTCTGGCTACGGTTACGGGACAGGGATGTTACATGTAATGCCTATGTCTATTTTCAGGAAGCTAGGAATTGGGAAGGCAAGACCTACAATAGTGACATTGCAATTAGCTAACAGATCTTCTGCCCATCCAAAAGGTAAAATTGAAGACGTATTGGTAATGGTAGATAAAATTTATCTTTCACATAGATTTTCTTATTTTAGAACGTGAAGCTAACCATGATGTTCCAATTATTCTTGGAAGACCATTTCTTGCTATTGACAGTGTAGCAGTCCGATTTTGGGCCTAGTTAGAATAGTGGTTTCAAGATCACAAATCCGACAAGGGAAAATTTTATTTTTATTATATTTGTATGATCTACTATTTTACGAAATTCTTTTGTGAAATTTCATACGAAAATTTTGATGTTTGTGCACTCAATTTAGTCAAAAGGACTAAATTGTAAGAAGTACAAAGGTTGAACCATGATGAATATGTGTGTACTTTTTTGTTTAAGGGTAGAAAATGCTTGTTTATGGTTAGAGAAACGACTTTTACTAAGTGATTTTTGGTGAAAATGCCTAAAAGGACTAGTTTGTAACAAGTTGTAAAATGTGTGTAGGTGTGTGAATAAATGCAAATTGTGGACTGCTATAGTTATGAAAATGGTTCGGTTAGGCCTAAAATGTAAAGAAATTGAATAAAAATTATTTTACGAGCCTAAGGGCAAAAATATAAATATGACAAAGTTTAGGGGTAAAAATGTAATTTTTGCCAAAGTGCAACTTTGGCTTAATTTGATTTGTATATTGAATAAATGAGTTACATGTGTTGTTATAGATTGAAAAAAATGAGATTCAGACTTAAAACGGGAGAAAATCAAAGAAAATATCGAATACGTCCGTTTGTCGTTTTTGGGTTAAGGTAAGTTTATATGTAAATAATACATTGTTTTTATTTATGTTATAATATTTTGTCATATTATATGAGACATGGTTGGATATTAAATAACTATTTGATGTAAAATTGTAACGCCCCAAATTCTGGGCCTAGATGAATTGGGCCCTAAGCTTTGGGTCTCATAAAAATTTTTAAGTGAGGAAGGAAATGACACAAATGGCATGTTGGCCTTAAGGGTTTAGTGAATTTGGAGTGTCTAAGGGTGTTGGAGAAGTCTTAGGATCAAGTTAGGGTATAGGAAAAATTTTGGTTTTAGCCTTAAGGTAACCTTGACTTCAAGTAGAAAGTCTTTTAAATAAATGGGTGAAAATATGACACAAGAAGATAGGTGGCCTAGTGGTAAAGTGGCACCACATAGGATGCATGGAGGTGGTGTCACAGAGAGGCCGGGAGGTCCAAGGTTCAAGTGTTGGTATGGTATTTCATTGGGAATTTATTTTGCACCTTAGGATAGCCAGTAGTTGGGTTGAAGTTGAACTCTAAAGGGGAGAGTTTGAATTGGTCTTATGAGGAATTTAAGGAGGGGGTTATGGAGCAAATCCTGGAGAAAATTTAAGAGATTCGGTGTGTAGAAGAGTTGGTGCCGATTTTGGAATTAAGGGAAAGCAAATTCGGCATAGAGAGGTATTGGGTGGGGTATTGGTCACATTTGGTGGGGCATTGTCGAATAGTTTTTCCTTTGGCAATTTTGTACAATCTTTTGTGCCGAATTTTGGGTTTCCTCTACCAATTCGTAGCTTTCTTTTCCTCTTTACTCAGTAGCCGAATTATTGTGAACTTTTAGGTATCTTTGGGGTCATTTTGATCACTTTTGTACCAATTCTATTCTCAACTCTTATTGTTCCTCTTCTCATTCAAAAGCCGAAATATAATGAATGTCGAATCTCTGGATGTATCATTTCTTTCTTTTCTTATTCTTTCACTCATAACCGAAATTGAACATTCTTTTCTTCTTCATTCTTCCCATTCTATTAGCACTTGGCTGACTACTTCATTTGTGTTTTTCTTTTTGTGCCGATTCTTTCTTCCTCTCATCTTTTGATCTATTTCTATCTCTGTCCCTTTTCTTCATACCTTCTTCCCTTTATTACTCATAAGCCGAATCTGCTATAAGCATTCTTGTTCGTGGGATCGAAGGCTAAATCCCGGTAAGTGTTATGTTCCTTTTCCTTTGGCATTTTTGGGTAAAGCCGAATATCTCATCTTGATTCTTCATAAGATTGAGTTGACTTTATGGGAGTTGCTCTTAAACGAGTGTGGGATCTTATGCTCTTTCGATCGTTTTTGATTGATCCCATAGGTATTCTTTAACAAGTGGATTCTTAAGGGGTAGGATCCCTTTTTTGGCAATCGATTGGTTTTGGAGGGTAAGTAATGTTGACCATATGTTTTCGTTAGTCAGTATTTGGTTAAACTTAGAGTATGCGATGTGATGGTTAGTAATGGTTGTGGTACAGTTAATTCTCAAGGAGGAGTGGTTAATTCTCAATCAAAAGGCTTAGGTGGTAAAAGTCAATTCAGTCAAGGTAGGTTAAATTTTGGTATTAGAAAGGCTATCAAATCTTATTGTTTGAACGGCTAACTGAGTATCTTGTTCAAATATAGGTTCTACGCTAGAGGGATGCTACATTTCTCTCCATCAAGGTGTGTATACACACCGCACACACATAGCGCAAACACTGTTTTAAATCACGAATTGGCAAATGTTTTCAAAGTCCTCCAACGTCATCAGTTTGTACAAGTCACCCTTCAATGGGACACCGCCAGATTCGGCCATAACGTTTGGGCCGGGTTTGGGATGTTACAAAAATGGTGAATTGTGATTAACTATGGATGAAATTGACAAAGTGAGAATAAGTGAGAAATTCCCGGTTGAACTTTTGGAATAAAAAAAATACGAAGAACGGCATGAGAACTCATGTGTAGTACTATGTGTAGTACTATGTGTAGGCTACTATGAGTATAAGATAGTTTTGGTCACATGTGTAGTACTAAGTGCAGGCTACTCTGTGTACCAGATAGCTTTGGTCACGTGTGTAGTACTATGTGCAAGCTACTACGTGTATCGAATAATATTGGTCACATGTGTAGTACTAAGTGTAAGCTACTATGTGTACCGAATAGCATTGATCATAAGGGTGGTGCTATGTACGGAACCACGGTGTATCTATTAATATTCCGATAAGTTCAACGGGAAAATAACTAAATGAAAATGAATGTGATCATATGATGGTTAAGTGCAGGTATTTCTATGTGTATACCCATGAGCAATGTGCTCGGTATTAGATTGAAGTGTGGCAAGGTTGCAAAGGTGTAAGTGAAGTGATAAAGTCTTGTATCATCCATGCAAGTTGAATTTTGTTATTGAATGTTGAGCATATTGTTATGATGTTTCATGAAAGAGTGAAATTTGCAATAAAATAGTTTTGGATAGCAGAAGATGTGTGATTTTCAAAAATCACCAAAAATGGTGGAAATTGAATTATAGGTTGAATGAGATATGAAGTTAAAGCTTATTGAGTCTATTTTCACATAAAAGAAATATAGTAAGAAAAGACTGTCATATTATGAGATATTGGAGTTATAGTGAGATAAGGTTAGAATGATTTTGGAATCCCTTGTTCTGAATTGGGAAAGTCATTAAAAATTGTAAAAAGATAATTATGGGTTGTAATTTATATTCTTAAAATCCTGAATGAGTATATTTTCAAAAGAAACAAGTGAGAACATCATCTAAATCTCGTATGAGGAGATAATTAATTTTTAGTGAAGAGGGGTCAGAACTATCGAACAACGAAATAGTGGTGGCTTTAAAGAATAAATTGTACTTATTGGATAAACTAAAAATTCTAAAACATTTATGGTAAAAATATATATGAGCCTAGTTTTATGGAAAATTAGCGGATCTTAATTTGGAGTTCCATAGCTCTAGATATAAATAATTTATAGATAGTGAATCGAATAGACAACTTGTTTTAAACTTGAGTTAATAGTGGATCTATGTGTAGTAATAATTGTATTATTTTGAAAATATATTGTGAAGATTTATAAACGTATGTTAATAAATTACTTATTATTTGCATAGTTACTTACTAAGCTATAATGCTTACTCCCTTCCTTTCCTTTTTCCTATAGTGTCACAGATGCTAGCTCGAGTTGGAGGTCATCGGAGACTCAATCACACTATCAAGCTATTGGTCGATATAAAAAGGTTTTCAAGTAGTTATATGTCTATGGCATGTATAGGGACTTGGTTAATTGTTTATATGTTATTATGAGTTGGGGTAAAATATTGGCCTATGCTATTTCAAGGTCTTTGTTGTATAAGGCCATTTAATGTCGCTATCATTGGTTATGTTTTAAGTTAAAATGATGCTTTTCATGAATGAGCATGCTTGCATATGTGTGTGGATGAATTAGTGCATTATGTTGATGTGACAAATGTAGCACGTGAATGGTTGTGTGAAGGGCACGGCCTTGGACACGGGCATATGCCCTTATTTTCAAGAAATTTTCCAACGTTTTCCAAAGTTTTTGGTTTAGTCCCAGAGCACTTCCATAGTGTGTATTGGGCCTCGTAGGTCCATATCAGGGACTTAGTGATGAAAATTGAAAAGTTTAATTTGGATGTAAAATTTATGTTTCGGTTTTGTACGATTGCATGTGTATGTTCCAGTAATGCCTCGTATCCTATTTTGGCAGCAAACACGAGTAAGGGGTGTTACAGGTAGGACTTTATTGATGTATAGAAAGGTGAGCTAACTATGAGAGTGAATGATCAGCATGTCAGTTTCAATTTGTTGAAGTGTGTGGATGAGAATGAAGAATGCCACACAGTTGATGTGATAGAAACAACGGTAGATGATTTTGTAAAATTTTGCTACAATAGTGCTAACAATGGAGATTACTTGATGGAGCAAGGTGAAGAATTAAGATCAAAAGAGCTTGGTGAATTTAGGGAAGCTTAGCAAATTATGGACAGGCCAGGGAAGAAATTTGAGACTGTAACGCCCTAGATTTTGGGCCTAGAAGTACTGGGCCATGGTGGCGGCTTACACTATTTTGTTGTGTATAGAAATATGACAATTGTGTGGTTGGTATGTTGGTTAAGTAATTAGGAGTGTTTGGGACTGTTGGAGAAGTCCTGGGTGCAAACCAGGGCTTTAGCAAAAAAATTAATTTTTCCCTTAGGTGGACCTTGGCAGTAGCTTGAAGATCTTATAAATATTGTTGGTTAAAATATGTCATAAGGAAGCTTGTAGTCTAGTGGCAAGGTGGCGTTAGGAGTATGCTTGTAGTCTGAGGTTTAAGTCTTGGCTTTTACAAATCATTTTGGCTTTCTTTTAAATGAATATGAAAGCGAGTAGGTAGGCTTGATATTTAAATAAGTTGGATTTATGACACAAAGAGTTGGATGGTAGGGAGGCAGGTGGCATGTTTGAGCATCAGAGAGGGCCTAGGTTCGAATATAGGTGTATGCAAAATGTTTAATTCTTGGCTTGAGTAAACCCTTGTGAAATGATCATAGACCTTTTGAATTAATGTACATGTTGTGTGGCATGAAGGGTGTGCTAGTTAGGTGGCAAGTAGCGTGTGGGTGCAGTTAAGGGCCTTGAGTTCTAGTTGCTCAGTGAGCAAGGGACTTTTTTTTTTTGCTGCTCACATGGAAAGGTGGTTGAATTTGGTTGAAACTCCTTGGGATGGATGTTTGAATCGATTTTGATGGAGAGTTGTTGTGGCCGGCTATTGGGGGTAATTTTGAAAGGGTTTGAATCGGTCATAGAGTGTCTTAGGGAAGGAAAATTGGTTGAGAAAAGTTGAAAGGGATTCAAACTTGGTTGTTAGCTTGTTTCAAGGGGTTGGTGAGGTTGGTACGGTTTGGTGGAGGAAATAGTGGAGTATCAAGGTTTTGATTTTGGAAGAAGTGTGTGTGTTTGTGAACTTTGGTATGCCGAAATTAGGTGTAGAGTTTTCTTCTTTTCGATTTTGGGAAAAAGTGTTCTTTTTGTTTTTGCTCAATTCCTTTGTGCCGAATGTACAGTTTTGCTCTCTTTTTGCACTTTAATTTTTTTGCTCTTTTTCTTTATTGCTGAAATTACAAATTACGGTGACCTCTCATGCACTTCTTTCCCTTTTCTCTCTTTTCTCTCCAACCTCTTCTCTTCTTTTCTAGTCTCAAAATCCGAATACTCTCCTTCTTCTTCTTCTTGGTTTTTACCTAACCTTTTTTGGCCAAATATTCTCTGATATCCTCTCCCTCTCTTTTGTGTTACCTCTCTGGGCCGAATACCATTAGTACTCATCCTCTCTTTTATTCTTTCTCTTGACTGATTGTTCTGCTTCTTCTCCTTTTCTTTTTGTCGAATCTATAAACCTTCCTTCCTAATGTCCTGTTTTCTTTATCAGTTATTATCAGAAGTGTGTCCATAGTATCGCGTACTTTTTTATAGGTGGTGCTATGGTAGGCCGAATATTACTATCTTCCCATCGTTATTCTATATATTTCAATAAGTGATACATTTGATTCAAATGGTTTACTATTTGGGTTCTGGTAAGTAAAACTGCTTTTTGACTCAAATCCTATCAAGAAGTGGGTATGTTCTAGTTAAAGGAGGATTAAAAGCTTACCCTTCTAATCAAGGTAAGCAATTTGAGGTTTTGGGAAACCTAGTGATCATGAAAGGGTGATTAACTTTAGTGTTATCAACTAATGGGTTACTATGGATGAATGTGGGTTCAGGAATTGCTTGGGCTTAACACATGTTCTCTCTTCAGGTGTGTTAACCACACTACTAGACTACGAAGGCGAAATGTCGAAATGCCAAATGCCGAAAACCCGACGAATTGAACGTTTGGCCACATGGATATGTGAACGTGCATGTGATCGAATGGGGCCATGGATTGTGGCCCTATATCAGAAAATGGCCATCACGAGCAGTTTCGTGAGATGAGTCGAAATGGGCCAAATAGGCTCAATGGGCTGTGGACTCGCTAGATGGGCCTTAGCCCATATTTGAGTTTATGGACTGTTTGGTTGCATGCGTCACTAGACGACCATGGGCCTACTGATGGGGCTTTACATACTTAGGCCCACACTGAAAAATGACTAAAATGCCCCTAAGGGGTAAAATGACCAAAATACCCCTCGGGGGTAAAATGTCTATTTTGACCCTGTATGTTGATTGGATGTTTACGCATGCTATGTGATATTATATATGTGTGTTTATACTCTGCATTATGGTATGACATGACATTGATTATGTTGCATTGCTTGGGGGTTGGGTATATGCTTTTGGAGGAAGTGTTCTGTATTGGCAGCTTCGTTGCATTACTCTGATGGCTTCTAGCCTAATGTTCTGGCAGCACTGCTTCATTTTATCGATAGTGCCGTTTCGGTGCTACACTGTGGAGTGTAGGGTTGGGTGGGTTGATTATATCCCTACATAGAGTGATGGGTTAGATGAAGATAGAGTGTAGAGGATGGTTGGGTAGGATTTTCTTGAATGCATACTATACTGATTCTGTAATGGGCTTAGGCCCACTGATTTTGATCTGATATTGTAATGGGCTAAGGCCCAAATTGATTCCGTGATATTGTAAGCACAAGATTACACACTGATTTTTCACAAACTCACCCATTTATTTTTACTGTACAGGTAATCCTGAGGCATAGACGGTTCGATACTATGTGGGACTTGAAGATGACCACACTTTGCTTTTACACTTTATTCAGAATTCATTTACTTTAATTATTGTTTTATTTTGGGTTTGTAATAAGGCCGTTATTTAAGCTTTAAACTAAAATATTGGGTTTACAAGTTACATTTAGTGGTATTAGAGCCAAGTTACAAAACTCGGCTGTGGTATGGGTTTTCAAATCTTTAAATTTCAAAAGGATTGTTTCAAGTATGTGAGGTGTTTTGATATTTTTTCTGAGTAATGTGGCACAACAAGTCTCCGACGCCGAATTTGTATGTTTCTAAGACTGTTTTTTGATTTCATTAAAAAGTAGTAGATAGAAATACTGTGATTTCTTAAATATTAGATTGTATTGCTACACTTAAAGTCAGAGTGAGTATTTATTCTGTGTGTTCAGGAAATGGTATACATGTGATATCTATCTGCTCTGATGGATAGATGGCTTGGTGCGTGCTTGTATTATTAAGGATTAGAGTGCGCAGCGGTAGCGTAGTGGGGTAGTTGTTACACGACTACCCTATTAGTAGGAAATTTCAAGGACAAAATTTCTTTAAGGGGGTAGAATTGTAACACCCCAGATTTTGGGCCTAAAAGTATTAGGCCTTGGTGGCAGCATATACTATTTTGTTGTGTATGGAAATATCATAATTGTGTGGTTGGTATGTTGGTTAAGTAATTAGGAGTATTTGGGAGTGTTCGAGAAGTCCTGGGTGCAAACCAGGACTTTAGCAAAAAATTTAATTTTTCCCTTAAGGTGGACCTTGGCGTTAGCTTGAAGACCTTATAAATATTCTTGGTTAAAATATGTCACAAGGAAGCTTATAGTCTAATGCCAAGGCGGCGTTAGGAGTATGCTTGTGGTCTGAGGTTCGCTCTTACAAATCATTTTGGTTTTCTTTTAAATGAATATGAAAGTGAGTAGGTGGGCTTGATATTTAAATGTGTTGGATTTATGACACAGAGAGTTGGATGGCAATGAGGTAGGTGGCGTGTTTGAGAAACAAAGAGGGCCTAGGTTCGAAGTTGGGCGTATGCAGAATTTTAAATTCTTGGCTTCAGTAAACCCTTGTGAAATGATCATAGACCTTTTGAATTAATGTGCTTGTTGTGTGGCATGAAGGGTGTGCTAGTCAGGTGGCAAGTAACGTGTGGGTGTAGTTAGGGGTCTTGAGTTTGAGTTCCTCGGTGCGTAAAGGACTATTTCTTTTTTGCTTCTTACGTGGGAAAGGTGGTTGAATTTGACCGAAACTCTTTGGGATGGATGTTTGAATCGATTTTGATGGAGAGTTGTTGTGGCCAGTTGTTGGGGGAAATTTTGAAAGGGTTTGAATCGGTCATAGAGTGTCTTAAGGAAGGAAAATTGGTTGAGGAAAGTTGAAAGGGATTGAAACTTGGTTGTTGGCTTGTTTCAAGGGGTTGGTGAGGTTGGTACGGTTTGGTAGAGGAAATAGTGGAGTATCAAGGTTTCGATTTTGTAAGAAGTGTGTGTTTGCGAACTTTGGTATGCCGAAATTAGGTGTAGTGTTTTCTTCTTTTCAATTTTGGACAAAAGTGCTCTCTTTGTTTTTGCTCAATTCTTTTAGTGCCGAATGCACATTTTTCCTCTCTTTTTGGACTTTAATTTTCTCCTCTTTTTCCGTATTTGTCGAAATTGCAAATTAAGGTGACCTCTCACGCACTTCTTTCCCTTTTCTCTCTTTTCTCTCCAACCTCTTCTCTTCTTTTCTAGTCTCAAAAGTCGAATACTCTCCTTCTTCTTCTTCTTGGTTTTTACCTAACCTTTCTTGGCCGAATATTCTCTGACATCCTCTCCTTCTCTTTTGTGTTACCTCTCTGGGCCAAATACACCATTAGCACTCATCCTCTCATTTATTCCTTCTCTTGACCGATTGTTCTATTTCTTCTCCTTTTCCTTTTGCCGAATCTATAAACCTTCCTTCCTAATCTCCTCTTTTCTTTATCAGTTATTATCAGAAGTGTGTCATTGGTATCGCATGCTTCGGTTGTAGGTGGTGTTGTGGTGGGTCGAATATTACTATCTTTCCATCCTTATTCTATATATTTTGGTAAGTGATACATTTGGTTCAAATGGTTTACTATTTGGGTTCTGTTAAGGAAAATTGGGTTTTGACTCTAATCCTATCAAGAAGTGGGTAAGTTCTAGTTAAGGGAGGATTAAAACCTTACCCTTCTAATCAAGGTAAGCAATTTGTGGTTTTGAGAAACCTAGTGATCATGAAAAGGTGATTAACTTTAGTGTTAATCGACTAATGGGTTACTGTGGATAAATGTAGGTTCGGGAATCGCTTGGGCTTAATGACCATTCTCTCTTCAGATGTGTTAACCACACTATTAGACTACGAAGGCAAAATGCCAAAATGCCAAATACTAAAACCCGATGAATTGAACTTTTGGCTACATAGGCGTGCGAACATGCATGTGATCAGGTAAGACTATAGATTGTGGCCCTACATTAGAAAATGGCCATCAAGAGTGGTTTCGTGAGATGGGCCAAAATGGGCCAAATGGGCCGAATGGGCCGTGGACCCGCTAGAAGGGCCTTAGCTCACATTTGAGTTTTTGGACTATTTGGTTGCATGTGTCGCTAGACAACCATGGGCCTACTGATGGGGCTTTACATACTTGGGCCCACACTGATAAATGACTAAAATGCGCCTAAGGGACAAAATGACCAAAATACCCCTCGGGGGTAAAATGTCCGTTTTGACCCTGTATGTTGATTGGATGTTTACGCATGCTATGTGATATTATATATGTGTTTATACTCTGCATTATGATATGACATGACATTGATTATGTTGCATTACATGGGGGTTGGGTATATGCTTTTGGAGGAAGTGTTTTGTATTGGCAACTTCACTTCATTACTCTGATGGCTTCTAGCCTAATGTTCTGGCAGTACTGTTGCATTTTATCGATAGTGTTGCTACGGTGCTACACTATGGAGTGTAGGGTTTGGTGGGTTGATTATATCCCTATATGAAGTGATGTGTTGGATGGAGATGTAGTGTAGAGGATGATTGGGTAGGATTTTCTTGAATTCATGTTATGTTGATACTGTAATAGGCTTAGGCCCATTGATTGTGATCTGATACCGTAATGGGCTAAGGCCCAGATTGATTTTGTGATACTGTAAGCACGGTATTACACACTAAGTTTTCGCAAACTCACTCGTTTATTTTTACTGTACAGGTAATCCCGAGGCATAGACGGTTTGGTGCTACGTGGGACTTGGAGACAGCCACACTTTGCTTTTACATTATATTCAGGTTTCATTTACTTTAATTATTGTTTTTATTTTGGGTTTGTAATATGGCTGTTTTTTAGATTTTATCTAAAATGTTGGGTTTATTTAATTCATTCAAAATCTATTAGCTCTAGGGCGCGATTTTTATAAATGATATTTGTTTTTCAAAAACCATAATTTCAAAACAAACGAGGATATAAGCAAAGCTTCTGCAATCAACAAGTTTCCAAAAGGAAACTATTTTTATAACCGGATTAATCAACATAGACAGAATAGTGATTTCTTCCAAACTAAAAATGTTTTGCACCATAACAAGACATGAGAAGTTCACGATGTCAAAACACTTCAATGTGACACTTCCAAATATGACCATGATGTTTGGGCCGGGTTTGGGGTTTTATAGAGACCCTGGATTTATCCAAAAAATCCTTTAAGCCTCCAAAACCTTTTGTAGATTAATCACTTGTATTGGATTCAAAGCCTCTACCACAACATCTGAAATATACATACTTGGGAAATAACAGTAGTTTTTTAGTTGTAACTTTTTCAAAGTTAACACCTGAGCAAGAGAACAGGTTGGAAGTGTTACAACGGTCTAAAAGGGCATTGTGATGGAACCTTGCTAATGTAAAAGGAATTAGCCCAACATTGTGCATGCACAATATTATGTTGGAAGATTGCCATAGCAATTCCAATGAACAGCAGAGACGACTAAATCCAATCATGAAAGAAGTTGTCAAGAGGGAGATAATCAAGTGGTTTGACGCTGACATTATTTATCCCATTTCTGACAGCTTGTAGGTAAGCCCTGTGCAATGCGTACCCACGAAAAGAGGTGTCACAGTGGTAGGTACCAATAATGATGAGCTCATACCCAATCGCACTGTAACAGGAAGGAGGGTGTGTATATTATAACATCCCTAACCCATATCCGTCGCTGAAATAAGGTTACGTAACATTATTGGACGTATTACATACTTAATCATACATTTCATATTCAATAACTGTAACAGCCTGATTTAGGGCCTAAACGGAACGGTGGTTTTGGAACCACAAATTTGACGTAGAAAATTTATTGTGATAAATTGTTAAGGTTTATTTTATGATTGAGTGAATGTGTAGAAATTTGGTTAAGAAATTTTGTTGATAAAGTGCCCAATTTGATTTTTAGGACTAAATTGCAAAAAGTGAAAAATGTGTGTTTTAATTGATAAAGGGATTTGATTGTGATGAATTCTTAAATTAGAGGTCCTTATATGGTAATTAGACCATTATATTTTAGTTTGGACAAAAAATGGACATGGAAGGATAAAATATCAAAGATTTAAATAAAGGGCATTTTGGTCATTTGGTTATTTAATGAATAAAAAGGGAAAAATAAGTCAAAAAATTTTTCATCTTCCTCTTACCATAGCTGAAATTCTCAAGGAAGCCAAAGCTAGGGTTTTATTCATTTTCAAGCTCAAAATAAGTGTATCCAAGCCCCATTTTTAATGTTTTATACATTTTTGAAGTCCTTGTAACCTGATTTACCTATTTCTACCATTATTTTGACCTAGGGTTCATATTAAAAAATTTACCCATGTGTGACATGCAGGTATTTTGATGTTTAATGGTAGAAAATGAATGTTTGATGTGTGATAAACAACATTTACTAGGTGATTTTTGATGAAAATGTATAAAAGGACTTGTTTGTAAAAGTTGAAAAATATGTGAATAAAATGTGATTTAGTGTAAAATGTAGGCTAATATGAGCATGTGTGTGGGTCGGCTAGGCTTGGGTAACAAAGAAAATTAGTACATTTCATTATATGAGCCTAGGGACAAAAGTGTAAATATGTCAAACTTTAAGGTCAAAAATGTAATTTTTCTATAGTGTGATTGTTGGACTGAATTGAGTAATGTGATAATTAAATGAGTTAAATTTGGCATTATAGATCAAGAAAGACGGGAAATCGACCTTGACAAGGGAAAGGCAAGGTTGTGGAACTAAATGGCAAAAATTTGGCATTTTGGACCGAGGTAAGTTTGTATGTAAATAATGCGTTGCTCTATTTATGTATTGATTACTTTAATAATTGTATGCATTGTAAATAGTCATTTGGATGTGTATATTGACCAAGCTTTGACAAGTGAGAAAGATCCGTTTAAACCATAGGAATCGAATAAAATACAAGTGACATGTCACCAGGAAACCAAATGCTTAAGTGAGAAGTGATAAGTGGTAGCTTCGACTACAAGTGATAAGTGGTAGCTTCAGCTACAAGTGATAAGTGGTAGCTTTAGCTACAAATGATAAGTGGTAGCTTTGGCTACAAGTGATAAGTGGTAGCTTTGGCTATGAATAAGTGTGGCACTTATGTGCAAAACGTTCAAGTATCCTTTAGAATTCCAAGTGATTAAACGGGTGATCCAGCGAAATAACAAAGTACAAGTGCATGTATATATGTTATGGTTGGCACAAGTTTGTATGTGAAACTCCTAAAAGATGAGTTTAATATGTGATGAACCATTGGTAAGGTTGCGAATGAGTAAGTTGTGATTGGAAAGTTTTGGTAGTATCCCTAAAATTTTATGACTTTACTTGTGTGTTTAACATGTGTTACGAATGCTCATTTTTTGCGTATAAACTTACTAAGCTATTTAGCTTACTCCCCTTTCTTTCCCTTATCTTATAGTATTGAAAAGCTAACTCGGATTGGGAGATCGTCGGAGGATCACTTCACACTATCAAACCATCTTTTGGGTATACTTGGTTAAATATTTTGAGTTATGGCATGTATAGGGGACTTAGTCATTTTAATTTATGTGTCATAATTGATTTGGCTAAAATGTTAGCTTATTTTGATTAATGATCCTTTTGTATAAGGCTATTTGAAATTAGCCAATTTTAGTTATTGGTATATGCATATGATGATGTTATTCATGGATGTGATAGATTGCATGTTTAAGTTGCTAAGTCTATGATGTATAGGAATGATGGGTGTGGTATGTGAATGATGTGCAGATGGCTTGATTTTAAGATGTTTGATAACTTAAATATGTTATGCTATGTGCCTTTGAATTGGTGTAAATTTGTCGGTGTTACAGGGTGGCAAATGGCTTGGTAAATAGCCTTATATTTATCCACACAAGTAGACACACGGACGTGTGTCTAGGCCGTGTGTGACACACGGTCAGCCCCATGGGCGTGTGAACAGGCCATGTGTCCCCTGCACCTTAGTTTTGAGAAATAGAATGCTCATTATGGAACACACGGGCAGAGACACAGCCGTGTGTCTCGGTCGTGTGAAGGACACGACCATAGGACATGGGCGTGTTCCTAGGCCGTGTGAAGTCTGCACCTTAAATGTGAAAATTAAATTCACCATACAGCCTAGCTCATGGGCATGTGATTTGGCCGTGTGACGTTAAATTGTTGATGACGTCATAAATAGAGAGTTACACTGGTTGAGGACACGGGCATGCCCCGAGCCACACGAGCGTGTGACTCTCCAAAATATGAAATTTTTTTAAGTATTGTAATATTCTGAAAGTTCTCGGTTTTGTCCCTAATCACTTTCAATGTAAGTTTAAGGCCTTGTGGCCCATAATAGAGACGTTATGAGTATGTATAAAAAGTTTTAATTTAGACGTAAATTTATGACTCAGTTTGAATGTTTAAGTGTGTTTAAGTTTGGTAACACCTCGAACCTTGTCCTGGCATTAGATACGGGTAAGGGGTGTTATATTTTAATGGTATCAGAGCTATGGTTTAGTTGATTCTTGAACTAACATAGCATGTGTGAGAGTCTAGCTATACATGCCATAAATAAATTTTGATAGTGTGAAGACTATTGACAATTTAAATTGTGTTTTCATATAGTAAATGAATCCCAATCAAGAAGCGGCTGATGACGCTGAAAGTAATCTGGCTCTCGTGCAAGGGACCACGCTTGTTGAAAGTAGACTGGCAATACATTGTCAGCGAGAGGGAGCTAGGGATGCCTTCCTCCACATGATGAATGGATGGTATACAGAGTTCATTCGGGCGAATCTGAATGCTCAACCTCCTCCACCCCCTCCTATTCCTCAGTCGGTTCCCGTAGCTGCTCAAGGTGCATAATTTGTAAGATTAAATAAACCCCCAGTTGTTAAAATTCATAAGCAAGGGCTGAAGAATTTAGGGCTAATGTAGATGATGACCTCGAGAAAGTAGAATTTTGGCTTGAGAACTCTATTCGGGTATTTGATGAACTTTCATGTACCCCTGAAGTATGTTTGAGATTTGCTGTATTACTAAAGGATTCCGCATACCATTGGTGGAAGAGACTTATATTTGTGGTACTAAGAGAGAGGGTTACATGGACATTCTTTCAAGAAGAATTTAGAAAGAAGTACATAAGCTAGCGATTTATCGATAAAAAATACAAAGAGTTTCTAGAGCTAAAATAGGCCCGTATGTCTGTGGCTGAATATGAGCGAGAATTTGTTAGGCTCAGTAAGTATGCTCAAGAGTGTGTTTCTATCGAGGCTATTATGTGTAAGAGATTTGAGGATGGACTGAATGAGGATATCAGATTGTTTGTTGGGGGTTGATCAAGCTTGCAAAGCCGAAGAACTAAGCAAGGAAAAGAGAAAGGTTGAGAGTGAGGCCAGAGACTTGAGTAAAAGGCTAATGAGTAAGTCTTATCAGTCCTTGTTAAAGAAATCAAGGGATATGCATATCTGTTTGACAATTTCAACTGGGAACCCAAACAGAGCTCGTAGGAAGCAATATTCGATTTCTAAGGCCCATACTACATCTAATAACCCTGAGTGCCAGCATTGTGATAGACGACATCTCAGTGAGTGTTGGGTGATTAACCGAGCTTGTTTCAAGTGTGGTTCTCAAGAGCACTTTATCAAGGATTGCCCTAAAGTGGTTGAGAAAGATGATGTTCAGAATGTAAGATCGAGCAATATAGTGGCTAGAGGGAGACCACTAAAAAATGTAGGAAATGTATCGAGTAGCAGAGGTGTATCTAAGGATTTAGTTGTGAGATCCGAGGCTATAGCACCTGCTAGAGCTTATGCCATTCGTGCTCGAGAGGATGCATCATCCCCTGATATTATCACGGGTACATTTCCTCTTTATGATACTAATGTTATTGCATTGATTGATTTCGGGTCTACTCATTCTTATGTTTTCATGAATTTAGTGATTAGTAAGAATTTGCCTGTTGAGTCCACTGAGTTTGTGATTAAAGTGTCAAACCCCTTAGGCAAATATATGCTAGTTGATAAGGTTTGTAAGAGTTGTCCTTTGATGATTCGAGGTACTATTTTCTAGCCAACTTGATGTTGTTTCCATTTGATGGATTCAATGTTATATTGGGTATGGCCATTTGATGGATTCAATGTTATATTGGGTATGGATTGGTTGACTCTTCATGATGTAGTAGTGAATGGTAAACAGAAAGTTATCGAACTGAAGTGTTAGAACAATGAAATTCTTCAGGTTGAATCGGATGAATCGAGTAAACTTCCTATCGGGATTTCATCAATGACAGCTTAGAGGTATGTAAGAAAGGGTTATGAAGCATTTCTTGCGTATGTGTTGAATACAAAAATGTCTGAGTTTCAGATTAAATCAGTGCCGATAGTTTGTGAGTATCTGAATGTGTTTCTAGAAGAGTTGTCTGGGTTACCACCAGCCAGGGGGATAGAGTTTGCTATTGATTTGTTACTAGGGACTGATCGATATACATAACTTTGTATAGGATGGCTCCAACTAAATTGAAAGAATTAGAAGCTCAGTTGCAAGAGTTGATAGATAAGGGATTTACGAGACCGAGTTTCTCCCTCTAGGGTGCTCCCATTTTGTTCGTAAAGAAGAAGGACAGAACTATGAGACTTTGTATTGACTATAGACAGCTTAACAAGGTGACAATAAAGAACAAGTATCCTTTGCCAAGGATTGATGATATGTTTGATCAATTGAAAGGGGCGACTGTGTTATCGAAGATAGATTTGAGATCCGGTTACTACCAGTTGAGGGTTAAAGAGTCCAATGTGCCAAAAACTACTTTTAGGAGACAATATGGACATTATGAATTTCTTGTGATGCTTTTCGGTTAAACTAATGCTCCGGCTGTATTAATGGATTTAATGAATTAGATTTTCTGACCATGCTTGGATAAATTTATGGTTGTGTTCATAGATGATATCTTGATTTATTCTCGAGATGAGTTCGAGCATGCCAAACACTTGAGAAATGTATTGCAAATTTTGAGAGAAAAGAAATTGTTTGCTTAGTAAAAGTGATTTTTGGCTTTAAGAAGTCAGATTTTTGGGACACATCGTTTCGGGTGACGATATCTGAGTTGATCTGAATAAGATTTCGGCAATTGTTGATTGGAAACCGCCGAGAAATGTATCCGAGGTTAGAAGCTTTTTGGGTTTGGTCGGGTATTATAAATGCTTTGTCAAGGGATTTTCGATGATTGCTACACCTATGACCAAGTTGTTGCGAAAAGATGTTAAGTTCGAATTGACCGAAAAGTGTTAGCAAAGTTTTGATAAATTAAAGGCATTATTGATTGAGGCACCAGTGTTAGTGCAACCTGAGTCCGGGAAAGAGTTTGTAATTTATAGTGATGCATCTTTGAATGGTCTTGGATGTGTGTTGATGCAAGAGGGTAAGGTGATAGCTTATGCCTCGAGATAGTTGAAACCACATGAGAAGAACTACCCGACACATGATTTAGAATTGGTTGCCATCGTCTTTGCTTTAAAGATTTGGCGACATCATTTGTGTGGTGAGAAATGTTGTATCTTTACCTATCACAAGAGCTTGAAGTATTTGATGGCTCAAAAGGATTTGAACTTGTGACAAAGGAGATGGCTTAAGTTGTTGAAAGATTATGAGCTAGTGATTGATTATCATCCTGGAAAGACGAATGTAGTTGTCGATGCTTTGAGTAGAAAGTCCCTATTTGCTTTGAGATCTATGAACATGAGGTTGGCCTTGTCCATTGATGGTTTGATTTTGGTCGAGTTGAGAGCTAGACCGTTGTTTCTTCAACAAATTTGTGAAGCTAAGAAGAAGGATAGCAAACTACAAGCCAAGAGATAGGGTATGTGTTCTGAAAATTGTCGAGTTGATTCAAAAAATTTTACACAAGGCACACAGTGGTTGTTTGTCAGTGCATCCGGGCAGTGTGAAAATGTATAATGACTTGAAGAAATTGCATTGGTGGCTAGGTATAAAATGAGACATCTCTGAGTTTGTGTTAAAGTGTTTAATTTTCCAACAAGTGAAAATCGAGCATCAAGTGCCTTTAGGTTTACTTCATCTAGTGATAGTTCCCGAGTGGAAATGGGATAGAGTTGCGATGGACTTTGTGATGATTTTGCCTCTGACTCCTAAAAAGAAGGATGTCGTATGGGTCGTGGTTGATCGATTGATGAAATTGGCTCATTTCATTCCATTACATATTGATTACTGGCTTGATAAGCTAGCCGAATTGTATATTGCTAAAATTGTGACATTGGATGGAGTGCCTATTTCTATTATTTCAGATAGCGATTCGAGGTTTACTTCTAGGTTTTGGAAAAAGTTGCAAAAAGCCTTGGGCATGAAATTGAATTTTAGTACCGTGTTCATTTGCAAACTGACGACCAATCTGAAAGAGTAATTCAGATCCTCGAAGATATGCTCTAATGTTGTGTATTGGAATTCCAAGTTAGTTGGGAAAGATATTTACCGTTGGTAGAGTTTGCATACAACAACAGTTTTCAATCGAGTATAAAGATGGCACCGTATGAGGCATTGTATGGCTGCAATTATAGAACTCCTTTATATTGGACTAAACTCAGTCAAAGGCAGATTCAGGGAGTTGATCTGGTTAGAGAAACCAAAGAGAAAGTGAAAGTAATACGTGACTATTGGAAAGCAGCTTTAGATATACAAAAGTCGTATGCGGATTTGAAAAGAAAAGAAATTGAATTTTAGGTGGGTGATAAAGTATTACTGAAAGTGTCTTCGTGGAAGAAAATTCTGAGATTCAGCCAACAAGAAAAGTTGAGTCCACGTTTTATCGGTCCGTATGAGGTTATTGAAATAATAGGGCCAGAGGCATATCGATTAGCTTTACCGATAAAGTTGGAAAGGATTCATAATGTGTTTCATGTGTTAATGTTGCGACACTATCGTTCTGATCCATTACATGTGATTTCAATGACAGAGGTTGAGATTCGACTGGATATGACAAATGATGAAGAACAGATTAAGATTTTGGCTCGTGAAGTCAAACAATTGAGAAATAAAAGTATAGCCCTAGTAAAAGTGTTGTAGCAAAGACTTAGGGTAGAAGAGGCTACATGGGAACCCGAGGAACCCATGAGAGAATAGTACCCAAACCTCTTTTCTGGTAAGATTTTTGAGGACGAAAATCCCTACAATGAGAGAGTTATAACAACCCGATTTAGAGCCTAAATAGAATCTTGGTTTTAGAACCACGAATCCAAAGTAAAAAATTTATTGCGATAAAGTTTTGAGGTTTATTATATGATTGAGTGCATGTGTAAAAATTTGGTTAAGAAATTTTGTTGATAAAGTGCCCAATTTGATTTTTAGGACTAAATTGCAAAAGGTGAAAAATGTGTGTTTTAATTGATAAAGGGATTTGATTGTGATGAATTCTTATATTAGAGGTCCTTAGATGGTAATTAGACCATCATATTTTAGTTTGGACAAAAAATGGACATGGAGGGATAAAATATCAAAGATTTAAATAAAGGGCATTTTGGTAATTTGGTTATTTAATGAATAAAAGGGGAAAAATAAGTAAAAAATGTGTTCATCCTCCTTCTACCATAGCCGAAATTCTCATGTAAGCCAGAGCTAGGTTTTAATCTTCTTTACATTTTTTAAGTCCTCATAACTCGATTTACCTATTTCTACCATTATTTTGAGCTAAGGTTCATATTAAAAAATTTACCCATGTCTGACATGCACGTATTTTGATGTTTAATGGTAGAAAATGAAAGTTTGATGTGTGATAAACAACATTTACTAGGTGATTTTTGATGAAAATGTATAAAAGGACTTGTTTGTAAAAGTTATAAAATATGTGAATAAAATGTGATTTAGTGTAAAATGTGGGCTAATATGAGCATGTGTGTGGGTCGGCTAGGCTTGGGTAACAAAGAAAATGAGTACATTTCATTTTATGAGCCTAGGGACTAAAGTGTAAATATGTCAAACTTTAGGGTTAAAAATGTAATTTTTCTATAGTCTGATTGTTGGATTGAATTGAGTAATGTGATAATTAAATGAGTTAAATTTGGTATTATAGATCAAGAAAGAAGGGAAATTGACCTTGACCGGGGGAAAGGTAAGGTTGTGGACTAAATCGTAAAATTTATGTATTGTTTACTTTAATAATTATATGCATTGTAAATAATCATTTGGATGTGTATATCAACCAAGCTTCGACATGTGAGAAAGATCCCGATTGAACCTTAGGAATTGAATAGGATACAAGTGACATGTCACTAGGACACCAAGTGTTTAAGTGATAAGTGATAAGTAGTAGCTTCAGCTACAAATAAGTGTGGCACTTATGTGCAAAACTTCTGAGTATCCTTTAGAATTCCAAGTGGTTCAACGGGTGATCCAGGGAAATAATGAAGTCCAATTACATGTAATTATGTTATGGGTTGGCACAGGTACGTGTGTGAAACTCCTAAAAGATGAGTTCGATATGTGATGAGCTGTTGGTAAGGTTGCGAATGAGTAAGTTGTGATTGCAAGGTTTTGGTAGTATACCGAAAATTGCATGACTTTACTTGTGTGTTTAATACATGGTATTAATGCTCATTATTTGCATATAAACTTACTAATCTATTTAGCCTTCTCCCCTTTCTTTCTCTTGTCTTATAGTATCTCCAAGCTAACTCGGATTGGGAGATCGTCGGAGGATCACTTCACACTATCAAACCATCTTTTGGGTATTCTTGGTTAAATATTTTGAGTTTTGCCAGGGATAGGGGACTTAGTCATTTTGATATACGTGTCATAATTGATTTGGCCAAAATATTGGCTTATTTTGATGAATGATCCTTTTATATAAGTCTATTTGAAATTGGCCAATATTGGTTATTGGTATATGCATATGATGATGTTATTCATGGATGTGATAGCTTGCATGTTTAAGTTGCTAAGTATGTGATATATAGGCATGATGGGTGTGGTAAGTGAATGATGTGTGGATGACTTGATTTTGACATGTTTGATAAGTTAAATATGTTACGCTATGTGCCTTTGAATTGGTGTAAGTGTGTTGGTGTTTCAGGGCGGCAGATGGCTGGGTAAATAGCCTTATATTTGTCCACACAAGTAGACACATGGACGTGTGTCTAGGCCGTGTGTGACACACGGTTAGCCCCATGGGTGTGTGAACAGGCCATGTGTCCCTTGCACCTTAGTTTTGAGAAATAGAATGTTCAGTATGGAGTACATGGGTAGGGACACGGCCGTGTGTCTTGGTTGTGTGAAGGACATGGCCATAGGACATGGGTGTGCACCCAAGCCGTGTGGAGTCTGCACCTTAAATGCGAAAATTAAATTCACCACATGGCCTATTTCATGGGTGTGTGACTTGGCCGTGTGACCTTAAATTGTTGATGACGTCAAAAACAGAGAGTTACACAGACTGAGGACATGGGCGTGTCCCGAGCCACACGGGCACGTGTAACCACACGGCCTACCCATATAGGCATGTGACTCTCCAAAATATGAAAACTTTTTAAATATTGTAATATTTCAAAAGTTCTCGGTTTGGTCTCTAATCACTTTCAATGTAAGTTTAAGGCCTCGTAGGCCCGTAATAGGGACATTATGAATATGTATAAAAAGTTTTAATTTGGATGTAAATTTATGACTTGATTTGCATGTTTAAGTGTGTTTAAGTCTGGTAACACATCAAACCCTGTCCCGGCATAAGAAAATTATGCCTAAAACATATAGTCCCTAACCCAAGCCCTTGAGGCCCATAACAAGCCTTTAAAACAATTCGACACTTAAGCATAAATTTATGAAAATTTTGAGAAAATAATGAAAATTTCAAAGTACAGGGGACATGCCCGTGTGGCCAGAGACACGCCCGTGTCACAAGTTGTGTGGACATTTGAAATGGGATCATATGGCCGTGTCCCAGCCCGTGTCTGACCCCGTGTAACTCACTGACTTGGGTCACAAGGCCAACCACACGCCCCTGTGACTAGCCCATCTAACTCACTGACTTGCTTTCATTAGAAATCTTAGGGGACACACGGCCATGTCATCTGACCGTGTATCACACATGGCTGAGACACACACTCGTGTCTCTGCCCGTGTGGACGAAAATAGGCTATTTTCTAAGCCACATTTCTTACCCAACTTTGGTACCAACCTGCGCATTTCAATAGCATATAACCACAACATAAATAGGCATTCAAACCAACCAAATCAAGCCTAAAACATGCAATTTCATTATCATAAGCATAAGATCTTAAACATCTCAACTAGCTATTCAAAAACATGCCATTATCACTTCCAAAAGGTACCTAAATAGCCAAAGTCATATATGGACCTTAATGCCCAAAACATAACATGTATACCATTCCTTTAACTCATCTATTAGACACTAAACTATTAATTCACAAACAAGGCAATTTCCAAGGCAACCATCAAGCATACTCAAGGCAATTATAAATCATACAAGATAAGGCCAACCACTTATATATACATACCAACACATATTCCAAATCAAGCCAAAACACATGGCTAGTCACATCTCAAAACATATAGGCTTCATTAGCCAAAATGACCTATGCATGCCATAAAACAAATATACATAAAGTCCAAAAGTACCAAAAAAAAACTTCTAGATAGTGTAATGAGTTCTCTGACGATTTGCAATCCAAGCGAGCTTCCGAATCACTTCAAAACACGGAAAAGTAAACAAAGTAAGCTATGAAGCTTAGTAAGCTCGTATGGCTAATAAGTACAACTTACCATTCATCCACAATTTAAAGACGCATAAGTAAACATAGGTAAGTTTCAATCAATCCAAATATTAGCACATAATCATAACCATGTTAATCACTTATGAATACAACAACTATAAATTACTTATCATACTTCTCACAACTACCTGAACTAATCCGTATCATCTCTTATGTCCTTGTACCATCATCTTTGCCCGTTTAACCATTTGGTATAATATAGGATACTCGGTTATCTCGCACACTAAGTGCCATCACATGGTCAAAACCATCTCTATCACATCTCACATATAAATGTTCACTCTCGAGCCATCACTAGGTCTACTCACACAAGCTACTGGTTAAGTCGTAACTATACGGTGTTGCTCACACAAGCTGTCGAGTAACCGAAACACATGTTCGAAAACTCAGCCACTAGTAGAACGTACAAGACCAACACCCATAACACAGTAACCCCTAATGACATGTCATTTATATCCTATCTATTCCTAAGGTTCAATCGGGATCCATATATTGTCGATAACTTGTCAAGAATCTCCTTAGTGTTGTATCATAACAATTATATCAATTAATCATTTAAACACATATAATTTAATGCGTATTAAACATATGAACTTACCTCGAAATTGAACGAAGGAAAACGACAGTCTAATCGATAACTTTGTCTTTCCTCGATCTAATTCAGTACATTGCTTTTCTTGATCTATATAATCAAAACTAACTATTTTAATTCTCATTCTATTCAATTAAATTCCAAAATATATTTTGGTAAAATTATTATTTTACTCCTAAACTTTTAATTTCTTTACAATTTAGTCCTTAACTCATAACAACGCAAATTCATGCAATTTAACTTATACCCATGCTAGCCAAATTTTACCTAAGTCCATAGCAGCCCATATATTTCATTTATTCACACATTTACCACATAATTTTCACTTTTCTCAATTTAACCCCTAATTTGCAATTTCATTCCAAATTACTTAATAATTGTTGTTTATCTAACAACAAGGATGCATTTTCTATCATCAAACATCAAAATATTCACACATTCACCAATGGTAAAACTCAAATACTTTAGTAGTTTTGCAAATTAGTCCCAGGGCTAGCTAGATTAAGCTACAACGACCTCAAAAACATAAAAATCATTAAAAATTGAGCAAGAATGCACTTACATGCAAAGGAGAAAGATTGCCGAAGGTTTCAAGCTATTCCCATGGTGTTTTCTTAGCTAAATTTCAGTGGAAATGATGAACCAAAAAGATGAAATCTTAGTTTTCTTTATTTTTAACTTAATTAATAACTAATTTACTAATTTAACCTTATAAGAAACGTTTAAAATTTCATAACCAATGTCCATATTTGTCCACTAACTCTTATAAAGGTCTAATTACCATTCAAGTACTCATACATTTCAATTCTATAGCCATTTAATGCATTTAACTTATAGAACTCAAGTTTTACACTTTACACGATTTAGTCCTTTTTCACCAATTAAGCATTAAATCGATAAAATTTCTTAACGAAATTTTCATGCAATTATACTATCATGATGTAGACTTCAAAATAACATTAAAATAAATATTTTAACCTCATATTTTGATCCCAAAATCACTGTTTTGATTTTATTGAAAATGGGCTATTACATATATACTATTGCAAGCTTAACAAGGCAACAAGGTTGTTTTTATGGACCTTTTCCCTTTGCCGTTCATTGATCAGATGTTGGATAGATTAATTGGTAAGGTTTTTTATTATTTTCTAAATGGTTATTCCGATTTCAACCATATTTCCATAACATCAGAAGACCAATAGAAGACCACATTCACCAATCCATAGGCACTTTTGTGTTTAGACGAATGCCGTTTAGGTTATGTAATGCCCTGGCAACTATCCAACGTTGCATGATGACTATATTTTCAGACATACTAGAGAGATTTCTTGAAGTTTTAATGGACGGCTTCTCCATTTTTGGGAATGATTTTGAGGATTATTTAAAGAATTTAGAGATAGTATTATGCTGATGTGAAGAAATAAATCTTGTGTTAAATTTGGAGAAATGCCACTTTATGGTCTCTGAAGGCATTGTATTGGGTCATAATGTGTCACAGCGAGGAATTGAGGTGGACCGAGCAAAAATGGAAGTGATTGAAAATTTTTCACCTCCCACCAATGTAAAGGCTATTCAAAGTTTCCTAGTACATACATGATTTTACAGAAGATTTATCAAGGACTTCTCAAACAATTCTAAACCCTTATGCACTATACTTGAAATAAATAAAATTTTTTAATTTTGATGATCAATGTTTGTAAGATTTCAAGGTACTCAAGAAGCGACTAGTAATAGCAGCAATTGTAGTTGCTCCAAAATGGTCTTTTCCCTTTGAACTGATGTGCGGCGCCAATGATTTTGCCATGGGAGTAGTGTTGGGGAAAAAAAAAGACAAGCTATTATACACAATATACCATGCTAGTAGGACGTTGACAAAAGCTCAACTTAATTACACCACCACAAAGAAAGAATTACTGGTAGTAGTTTTTGCCTTCGACGAATTTCGATCTTAGATGGGAAAAAAGTTACAGTTTACATAGATAACTCGGTTATCAAATATTTGATACGCAATAAGAATGCCAAGGCTAGATTAATTAGGTGGATACTTATGCTGCAACTGTTTGATTTCGAAATTAGAGATAGGAAGGGAATAAAAAATCAAGTGGCTGACCATTTCTCAAGGATAAAATCTTGAAATAAAGATGGTCGTACAAATTGCATTAATGAGGATTTCCCAAACGAATAGTTACTTATTGCCAATGCACTACCTTGGTATGCAGATATAGTAAACTTTCTAGTGAGTGGAATAATGCCATCTAACTTCAATACGCATAAGAAACAAAAATTTCTTCATGATGCAAAATAGTACTATTGGGATGAGCCTTTCCTATTTAAGCATTGTACAAACCAGATAATTTGGAAGTGTGTCCCTAATGAGGAGATGTTTAGCATTTTAGAGCATTGCCACTGAGCTCTATATGGAGAATATTTTAGAGGAATGAAGATAGCCGCCAAGGTACTCTAGTCAGGATTCTATTGGCCAACCCTATTTAAAGATGCTCATGAATTTTATAAGTCATGTGATCGTTGTCATAGAACAGGGAATGTTTCAAGAAGACAAGAAATGTTGTTGCATTGTATATTAGAGATTGAGTTATTTGATGTATGGGGAATAGACTTTATGGGTCTCTTTTAACCACTCGCAGGCAAGCTATACATACTTTTGGCAGTAGACTATGTCTAAATAGGTAGAATCAATAGCTTTAGCCTTTAATGATGCTAAGTTGGTATTGAAATTTCTACAAAAGAACATTTTCACAAGATTTGGGATGTAACACCTCCAACCCTTAACCGTCGCCAGAATAGAGTAAAAGGTATTTCCAGACATATAACTCAGTTTAGAATAGTTAATTATCAAATATTTATCAAATTATAATTAATACATTCATTTATACTTGTAACATGCTTAAATCGAGCATAATAAACTTAAAACATGCATTTTGGACTAAATCGATAACATTCAAATGCTTCAGAATAACTTAGAAAATTTTTAATTCATCAGTCACATGCCTGTGTGAACAGGCTGTGTGCCTCACACGGCCATCAGACACATTTGTGCGCTAGACCGTGTGAAAAATTAAAGGGTATACTGACTTGGTTCACACGGTCGACAACACGCCCATGTGTCAGCCCGTGTGCCACACACGGCCAGTAGACACGCTCGAATGTTTATGCCATGTAACTCACTGACTTGTTTTAACTAAGTTACAGTAGGCACCTAGTCGGGTCACACGCCTGTGTGCTCAACCATGTGGGGTGTAATTAGGCTTAATTTAAGCCACTTTCCTCACCCAAAGCATATGCACCTAAAATCAACCAAATGGTACCGAAACTTCATTCAAATAAGTAGCCAAACAACCGTTTTCAATACATAATATGTACCATTTCAAAGCTACACATTCATATACCCAAATCAATACCATTTGTACATCCAATTCCTTGCCAAAATATCAAGTTCCATTATCCAATAACACATGCATAACATGTCCTAAACTCACCTATAATACCAACCATAAACAAATATTTTTGTACATGTATTATCACATCTCAAAACAACCATTTGCATATTTACTTTCATCATTCAAAATGCCAAAACATACCATATCATTTAGCTAATACCAAATCAACCATTAAACCAACTTGAGCTAACTCACATGGCTTAATTATATAACAAAACATGTACCAAGATTTACATCCATAAAACTAGCCTATACATGCCATTTTACAAATTTCCTAAAGTTCCATAAATACCGATAAGTCGACTGGATAGTGTGATGCTTATCTCTGACTTCATCCGAATAGGAAAGCTAACAAACCTCTATAAAACACGAAAAACAAACAGAGTAAGCTTTACAGCTTAGTAAGCCTGTATAATATAGAATTAAACTTACCATAAATCATAATATAAGCAATTTAAACTCAATCTAATCAAACTCAAATACTTCAAATGCCTATCACATAAATACATTCATAGGGTAGTAACTTGAATTTACATATAGCCAATAAATCAATCAATAGGAATTGCTTTAGTAATCAATCTCATATACATGTACAATTCATATAAGTCATATTTCATTTCCGTACTTTATCATATAATCAGTAACAGTATAATGCTCGTTGAACCTGATGAAATATCAAGGGATACTCGGGTGATACACACTAAGTGTATTAATCGGTAATCCATCAATTCATTATCATTTATGCTCTTTTGAGCCATGATCGGTAAGCTACTCCTAAGCTGATAAATGGTAAGCTCTATCGAGCTGAAATGGTAAGCTCTAACGAGCTAAAATGGTAAGCTCATAAGAGCTAATATATCGGTAAGCTCGTACGAGCTGTGGTGAGTCCACAACAAATGGAGGAACTCAACCAAAACGGTAACCCTAGTGACATGTCACTCGTACCCTATGATTTTTATAAAGTTCAAACGGGGCTCAGTATTATTCATCTTCGTCATCCAGGCATTCAATGATCAATAATTCAATTTCCCAATTCACAAGCATTCAATTCAATTAAGTATATGTATTTAAATACTTATTTCTAATTATATGAACTTACCTTACATAGCTTGGATAAACTGTCTTCTACTCGTCTACTTTTCGTTTCCCCCGATCTAGTTCCAGTATTTGTTTATCTTAATCTATATCATATCAAAATTAGTATATTAACATTTCAAACAATTCAATTTGACACCTTATACACATTTTGGCAAAAATACGCTTTTTCCCCTAATGTTTCACATTTTTGCAATTTAGTCCCTAGGCTCGTAAAATGAAATTCATTCAATTTTAAACAGACCCAAGCCTAGCCAAATTTATTACATCATACTAGCAGCCCATTAATTCTCTTTATTCACACTTTTAACCACAACTTTGTAACATTTCTCAATTTAATCCCTAATTGACATTTTTGTTAAAAATCACTAAACAAAACTTGTATATCTATCATTAAACCTTCAAAATCTATCCTTAAACATTTAAAAACTCAAGAATTCAATGATGGCATCATTCAAAATCTATAACAGTTTCAAAAATGAAGGTACGGGCTAGCTAGATTAAGCTACAACGAGCTCAAAAACATATAAATTATTAAAAACCGAAACAAAATTACTTACCAACATCTAGATGAAGTTGCCAAAACTTTAAAGCTTGAAAATGGCTTTCTAAGCCCTAGCATTTGGTGGAGAAAGATTAACATAGTGATGTTTTTGTTTTATTTTTACTTATTTTATCTTTATTGCACTAATTACCTTTGTACCCTTTACTAAAACATTTAAAAACATGTTAATGATGTCCATATATGTCCACTTCCACTTAAAAAGGTCTAATTACAACATAAGGACACCCACTAATTAATTTCATAGCCTTTTAACACCTTTAACTTATAGAATTCAACTTTTATGCATTACACAGTTCAGTCCTTTTTACCAAATTAAGCATTTTAATAGAAAAATTTCTTAACGAAACTTTCACACAATAATCCTATCATGTTGTAAACCTTAATAAAATAATAAAATAAATATTTTGACTTTGGATTTGTGGTTCCGAAACCATTGTTCTGATTTGACTAAAAACTAGCTGTTACATGGGGCAACGAAAGCAATCATCAGTGACGAAGGATCCCATTTCAATTGCAAATAAATGGCTAATGCTTTGTGTAGATATGGGGTGAAACACAAAATTGCCATGGCATATCATCCTCAGACCAATGGCCAAGTTGAAATCTCTAATAGAGAAATTAAGCAAATTTTGGAAAAAAAGTAGTAAATCTTTCTCAAAACGACTAGTCTACCAGATTGTATGAAGCTCTATGGGCATACTGAACATCATTTAAAACACCATTATGGATGTCACCTTTCAACTTTTTTATGGTAAGCCATGTCATTTGCCCGTTAAACTTGAACAAATGACATTTTGGGCAATTAAGAGGCTGAATATGGACTGGACTGCTACTGGCAGTAAAATATTATTTGAGTTGAATGAGATGGAAGAATTTTAGGCTCAAGCATATGAAAATGCTCGTTTATATAATGAAAATACCAAGCGATGGCATGATAGTAGAATTTTGACAAGGCAATTTGAACCTGGACAACATGTGTTGTTGTTTAATTCCAAGCTTAAGTTATTCCTTGGAAAATTAAAATCTCGATGGTCAGGATCTTTTGAAGTAATTCAAGTGTTTCTGTATGGAGCTATTACTGTAAAAAAATTGGAAATAGGTGCAAAATTCAAGATTTACAAATAATGCCTGAATCATTATTGGGTTGCTCTTATTGAACGTGACAAGAAAACTATTAATCTTCATAACATTTAATATAGCAAGTTTTCTTTTAATTTTTGTATTTTAAAAATTTCCATTATTTTCTTGTGATTAAGATTTTATTATTTACAGTTTAAACTGAATCAAAATAAAAGGGTCAGGATTTGCTAGTAAGAATTGAATAGTAATGACATAGCATTAGAGAGGAGTATGATGCCACAACAAACTAGGTGATAAAGTGCCAAGACTTGATCTATCGAAAAACTCTAAAAGAAAGATTTGCTACAAACTCTTTTGAGAGACTCAAATAAAAGCCCTAAATGTAAGGCCCAGATTTTCATTTCCACCTAAAACTTCGTTTGTAAGACCCTAAACCCAGCCCAGACGTTATGGCCAAATCTGGCGGCGTCACATTGAAGGGTGAATCGTAAAATCTGATATTGTTGGGAAATCTCAAATCCTTTGATCAAATTGCTATAACATTCTCTTTACCTGGGTGGTATTCAATCATGCAATCATAATCCTTAAGCAGCTTAATCCAGCCATACTACCTAAGGTTCAGCTCATTCTGAGTAAGGAGGTATTTGAGACTTTTGTGATTTGTGTAAATTATACACTTCTCACCATACAGGTAATGTCCCCATATTTTTAATGCAAATACCACCGTAGCTAAATCCAAGCCATGGGTTGGGTAATTCGCCTTATGGGTCTTAAGCTGACGAGATGCATATGCGACCACCTTACCCTCCTGCATCAACGCACAACCCAAACCAACATGTGATGCATAACTGTAGTCCGTAAACTCCTTCCCAAGCTCTGGCTAAATCAAGACAGGGGACTCAGTCAGAACTTTCTTAAGTTTCTCAAAACTCTCCTACTGCTTATCAGTCCAATTAAACGGTACCCCTTTACGTAGTCGCTTGGTCAGAGGAGCAGCAATCAACGAAAAACCCTCAACTAATCGTCTATAATACCCTACCAGACTTAGAAAACTTTAAATCTCAGACACTATCTTAGGTGGTTTCTAGTCTAGCATAGCTTCAATTTTTTGAGTATCAACCCTAATCCTCTCAGCTGAAACCACATGACTCAGAAAAGTAACTTCCCTCAGCATGAACTTGCACTTGCCAAATTTGGCATTAGCTACTTCTCCCTCAAAATCTGTAAACACTACCACAAACCGGTCTAAATAGGGTTGGAACACACGGTTCATCAAATCCATAAAGGCTGCTGGTGCATTCGTTAGCCCAAATGGCATCACAAGGAACTCGTAGTGACTAGAAGAAGTCCTAAATGTTGTCTTGTAGACATCCGTCTCCTTAACTCTTAGTTGATGGTACCTTGAGCGGAGGTCAATTTTGGAAAAAACTGAAGCTCCTCGTAACTGGTCGAAAAGATCGTCTATCCTTGGCAGAGGGTACTTATTCTTGATGGTCAGCTTGTTCAACTGCTGATAGTCGATGGACATTCGCATGGACCCATCCTTATTTTTCACAAATAAAACCAGTACTCCCCAAGGAGACACACAAGGTCGAATGAATCCTCGATCCAACAATTCCTGAATTTGAGCTTTTAGTTCCACCAGCTGCTTCGGTGCCATGCTATAAGGGGCAATGGACACAGGAGCTGTACCCGGTAAAAGCTCGATTCCAAATTTAACTTCTCAATTAGGAGGCAATCGGGGTAACTCATTGGGAAGGACATCAGGAAAATCTTTAACCGTTCTCAAATCTTTGACAGTAGGACCCCCAGAATTTGAATTACTAATGTAGGCCAAATATGACTCACAGCCTTTGTGAACCAATTTCTCGACACTTAATGCAAAAATTACATTCGACAAATAATCTTGACGCTCCCTAATCACCACCACCTCTTCATCCGCTGTAGCTCTCAGTACCCCGTGTTTTGCAGTACAATCCAAAGTTGCCTGGTGTTTCACTAGCCAATCCATTCCAAAGATTAGGTCAAATTTGCTAAAAGACAGTTCCATCAGATTCGCTTCAAAAGTAACCCCTTGAACCACTAAAGGCACATCCCTAAATAACTGCCCTAAAGGACTCAACACAATAACCTCACTTACAGTAGTTTCAAACATATCACCCAAAGTCCCACTCATAGTGCATGTAATTGACAAATATGTAGACCCAATGTCAATCAGTCCATTATAAGGTACTTCATGAATAAAAAACATACTGGTAATTACATCTCAGGCGTCTCCATCCTCTTAACAGTGAGCAACATAAACCAGAGCTGGCTGCCTCGCCTCAGTATAACTTGTACCCTTGCCCGGTGCTCCACGACCACGTTCCAAACCATTTCCACCCCTGGCCTAACCACAGTCTCTCGGCGACTGCTAACCACCCCTCGGTGGCTGTACATTACCTCTAGCAATAGCTTGCATCTAATTTGACCTTCTAGGACAATCCCTGATATGGTGCTCCACCGATCCGTAACTTAGATAGACTCTTGTCCTCTTCTAGCATTCACCCACATGAACTTTTCCACAAATAGCACAAGGTGGCAACCTAGTAGCAGTAACAGGGGGCCCAGCTCTAACTGGCCCATCTACTCTGGCCCTTTTCTTAGGTCTCTGCATGGAACTGGAAGGCTCTGTATCTCTCATACTTTTGCCTCTTTCCTTGTCCTGATTTTGGTGCTCAATGCGCTTCACATCCTCGGTAATTTTTGCCTTCTCCACCAACACAGCAAAATCTCGCTCCCTCTGCAGAGCTATCAGTACCCGAAGACTATCCCTGAGACCGTCCTTGAAATGAACACAGTGTTCATAATTTGTTGCCACCATACCTCGAGCATATCAACTAAGTCGTAGAAACTCTGCCTCGTACTTCGCCACAAATCTACCCCCATGAGTCAAGCTCAAGAATTCTTTCCTCCGACCATCTACATAACTTGAGCCCACATATTTCCCTTGACACGCAGATTTGAAGAACTCCCAAGTTACTCGGTCAGCCTGAGTGCCCTTTTCACGGTAAGCCACCATTGATAGGCTTCCTCTCGCAGCAGCGATGCTACACCTTTTAATTTTTGCTCGGGGGTGCAGTCCAGATCATCCATTATTCCTTTTGTGGCCTCTAACAAATATTCAGCCACATTAGGGGCTACTCCAGTGACACCCCTGAAAATCTCAGCTCCATTCAACCGGAGTTGCTCTGAAATTGACCCACAGCTCCTAATACCAGTGTTAGGCCCAACGACCCTTTCCAGAATCCTTAACATTACTTGGGAGAATGCGTTGTCCCCAGTTGCTCGATCATACGACCCCGCCTTTGTTATTGGTGAAGTCGGTGCCTCCCTCACCTCAATGTTAGGCATGTGGCCTAATGCCGAAGACCCAACCCTAACACTTCCTCGGCCTCTGTCGCGGCCTCTTGTACCCCTTCCATGAGTACCTCTAGTGCTCATTTTCACTTTGCGAGTTATCTAAATTAGGAATTTTATGCAAATTAGTTATAGTTTCAGTAATTAAAGTAAATGTTTTATGAAAATGAGTAATTTAGAGTTGTTTTCGCAATCGTAGGCTGATTATAGTCTTAGCTTCCTGCGGTTCTCAGTTTACGCTAACTAAAGAGTCTCAGTATAGCCTGTTATCTAAAGTAAGCCCAATAGCTATCTACAGTATAATAGTTGAAAAAAACTTTTAGTATCAAGAAATTTACTAGGTTCGATATGGGAGACTCGGTGTGCCACACAATAAAATCCTTCAAAATGCTTTGATTCATTTATAAAAAACTTAAAAATCCAAAAAAACTGAAGCCCATTCCATAGTTGAGTTTGGCAACTTGGCTCTGAAACCACTAAATGTAACAATCCAAACCTGATCCAGACGTTATGGCTGAATTTGGCGTCATCACATTGAAGGGTGAATCGTAAAATCTGATATTGTTGGGAAATCTCAAATACTTTGATCAAATCGCTATAAAACATTAACTTCACGATGGCATTTTACTTTTTAAAACTTCATTCATTTGTTGAGTTGTTTGCTTTTAAAACAGATGTCATTGAAATCTAGGTTCAGCTTCTTTTAGTATATTAAGGGTTGATTAAAACCTTTAAAAAAAACTCAGCCTTTAAAATCGTTATTATGCTTTTTAACATTCATTTACAGTGGAAGCTTTTCTTTGAAAACATTTGTATATTTGCATTTGTTTTGTAAAACACCATTTTCATTATTTTAAAACCTAAGACCTAAAACTAGAAGTTAAGAAATCAAAGCCAAATAAAACCCAACAAAATGAAATCCGGAGGTAAGGCCTTATTACATCAAAGCCCAAATAATGGAAACGTAAATAAAATAAAATAGAATACAGTACTAAAAATTAGTTGTCCACATTGTGGCCACCTCTGAGTCCTCCGATATGTCAGACCGTCTCTCACTATGGATTACCTGAATAATTAAAAAGATGGGTGAGTTTACAAAAACTCAGTGTGCACTACCCCAACAAACAAATAACATGAAACACATCAACCTAGGCCCAAGCCCATTACAGTAATGGTGGTAGTTGGGCCTGAGCTCGTAATAGCCTCGATTGGGCCTTAACCCATGACAATATCAAAATCAAAATATGTAATGCATATATACCCCAACCAAACCTGCACTCCACCCTACACTCCTATGGGGATTAAATCAACCCACCCATCCCTACACTCCCAATATAGCATCGGTTGTGGCACTAACCAATGTTGCAACAGAGCTGCCAATCACGTAATCGACTTTAAGTAATCGATGGGTCTACAGTCGTCTCGTGCGACCCGTACGACCCTAACACATAAATTACTTCATCAAATTAAAGATCCTATCCCCATGCAGTATAATGGCACATATGAATGCAAACATAATATCAGATGGCATACAAAATTAGTCACATATCACAAAGAGGTATTTTAGTCATTTTGCCCTTCAGGGCATAATGGTCATTTCTCAATTCAGGGTCTGGGCATACTCACCGACCCATCTGTAGGTCCACAGTCGTCTCGCATGACTGGTGCAACCTTTTGCAATCAAAACGTACAATTGGGCCTAAAGCCCATTACGTGGCCCAAGTGTGGCCCACGTGCTCGAATGGCCCGGTAAGCCATATTTAACCATAGCCATGAGTACGACACAGCCTATCCATTAATTCTCGCAAGGCCAATAATAAATACCTGTGTGGGGCCCAAGAGACCATTGGGACCACATAGCCCATTTCAGCCCAAACGGCCTAAGCCCACCTCTACCATCATATTGAATCTTCCACACATTCGCTCGTGTGCCTTGTGGCAACCGTTGCCGCACTTTTGGCTTTTCAGCTTTTTGTCGTTCTACGATTTGAGTAGTGTGTACACACCCTGTTTATGAAACACACTATGAATTTCCTAGCGCCAAACCTATAATATACAAGACTAACAGTCAGTCACATGATCAATAAAGTTATACTCCTTTTCCAAAACATAAATCGAAGCCACACTAATACATGCCTCATTCGATCGAGTTTTACTACGTCCTTTCTAACTGTTAGCAAAGATTAAAACCCCTTGACGAAAACTTCATTACAATAAACTTTATCAAAAGAGATTGCAAAATCATGTGGTTAAATCCAGGCTAGACCATTTACAAGACCATCAAGGATATTCGGCCCCCAACCAAAAACAAGGCAAGATTGCTTTCCTTGATCAAGAACTAAGAGTAGGATGTGGACTGCTTCAAGTCACTTTCCTTTCAATCACACCTCGAGGAGCCCTAAGTACCAACCAACATCAGACAAGATAAAAGAAGGGAGATTTGGAAGAAAGGAAAAGAACAGTACCAGCACTGGAAATCATTTAAAAAGGAGTCACTATTACTTAAACTCAATTTCGGTAAAAAGAGGAGAAGAAAGTGCAACCCAACCATCGAATCCAACTTTAGATTCTTAAATCGAACTCTCTAGCTAAGCAGTCGAAGCTTTGAAATTAAAAGAAATGGAGTTGAGAGGAAGGAGAACAATATTCGGCTAGAACAAGTGTATGAGTGAAGGGAATAGGAGTATACGGCCACTAAGATACAAAGAACTATGAAAAGAGAAAAGAAGTGACAATAGATTCGGCAAAGATTGAGTAGGGGAGAAATCAATACAAGCAAAGAAGAAATTGAAAGAGAAAGAAAAGGTGTTTGGTTAATAAGTGAAAGGGAAGAATAGTCACAACCGCGTTAGAACAATAGCTATATTCGGCCCTTGTATGAGAATAAGGAGAGAAAGAATATAAAAATGAGAAATAGAGGGAAGAAATGGCTTGGAATGGTAGCAAAGTAAACAGAGAGAAGCCCAAAAAAATAATTAGCAAAAACGTCCAAAAAGTTCCAAAAGCCGGAATAGCAAGAAGAGAAAGGGCAACACCACTTCACCACACAAAGCTGAATTCCCATCCAAGAATAGAGTCCCATTTCGGCACTAATCTCTCTCTAATTCAAATCCCTTAATTTTTTCCTCCTATCCCCCCTAAAATCCCTCCTCCAATCTCCCAAGACAGATTCAAACTCTCTTCATCAGTGTTCGATTCCAACTCCACTACTTACTCAGTAAAGGAGTAAAATAAATACTCCTTTGAGCAGGAGTGACTCGAACCTAGTCCCTCTTTAGATAGAGAACATGCCACCTACCACTAAACCCCAGGTGCTCCTTGTGTCAAGTTTTACCCATCAAAAATTAAAAAGGCTAACCAGTTGGAGTTAGGGTTCTCTTAAGTGCTAGAACAAATTTTTTTTCCATAAGCTAAGGCTTGAACCTAGGCCTTCCCGAAGACTCCCAAACACCCCTAATTCACTTAACCACTGAAGCTAACATGTATTTAATGTCACAACTCACAAAAAATTAAAGGCTCAGATTTTTGGGGCGTTAAAACTCAACCCCCTAAAAGAAATTTCTACCTCGAAGTTTACCTGGTTAAAACAGATGAGGGTATTGTTGTCGCATCGCCTCCTCTAGCTCCCACGTGGCCTCCTAAGAACTGTGTTTACGCCAAAGCACTTTAACAAACAGAATAGATTTCTTTCTCAGCACGTTTACCTCATGATCCAATATTTGCACTGGTTTCTCCTCGAAAGTAAGATCTGGCCTAACCTAGACCTCCTCGATCGAGACACATGCGTATGATCATAGCGATACTGCATTAGCATTGAAAAATGGAACACATCGTGAGTTTGGTCCAACTCTAGGGGTAATTCAATCTGATAGGCCACCGGTCTCACACTTTTTCGCACTCGGTAAGGCCCAATAAATCTAGGGCTTGCCCTTACGACTGAACCTTAGTCTTTTCTTCCACAGGGAGACCTTAAGAAGCATGAAGTCCCCAACAGAGTATTCAATCTCTCAGCGTTTAAGATCGGCATATGATTTTTTGCCTATTAGATGCTTCCTTCAACTGGTCTCAAATCAATTTCACCTTATCCTCAGTATCAGTAGCTAACTCTAGCCCCAGAACTCGCCGCTCGCCCAACTCAGTCTAACATGTAGGAGTATGACACCTACGACCATATAATGCCTCATATGGTGCCATCCTAATGCTCGACTAGTAGCTATTATTATATGCAAACTAGGCTAACGACAAATAGTCCTCCCAACTGCCTCAGAACTCAATTACACAACCCCTTAACATATCTTCTAATATCTGAGTCACCCACTTTGACTAACCATCTGTCTAAGGGTAGAACGCAGTACTGAAATCCAATCTTGTACCTAGTGCCTCGTGTAACTTTTTCCAGAACTGAGACGTGAAACGAGGATCTCTATAAGATATTATAGATACCAGTACCCCATGCAGTCTTACAATCTCTACCACATAACTTAGCCAGCTCCTGTAATGAGTAATCAGTTTAGACCGGTATAAAATGGGTAGACTTGGTCAATCAGTCCACGATGACCCATATCGAATCCTTCTTAGTAGGCATTAAGGGCAGCCCACTAACAAAATCCACAGTCACCCTCTCACACTTCCAAAGTGGAATCTTAATTGGCTAAAGTAACCCTAAAGGTAATTGATGTTCCGCCTTGACTTGCTGGCATGTCAAGCACTTACTTACAAATTCAGTCACTTTGCGCTTAAGTCCTGGCCACCAGTAAAGTTCACGCAGGTCTCGGTACATCTTGTTCTTGCCAGGATGCATAGCATAAAGACTACTATGCTCCTCTTGCAGTATAAACTATATTAAATCAGCATCCCTCGATACACAAACTCTCCCATGGAAACACAGTACCCTTTCATTATTCAATCCAAAATTTAGAGTTTCCACATTCTCAACTTGTCAGAATCGAGGACCTAGTGACTCATCTATCAACTGTTTACCTTTTATCTATTCAATCCATGACAGTTTAACTTGGAGCTCGGCCAGCAGACTCCCATCGTCGAACAAACTCAAGCGAGCTAGCCCTATGGCTCAGTGCGTCAGCTACAACATTTGCTTTACTAGGGTGGTATTCAATTGTGCAATCATAATTGTCGATAGACTCCATTTGCTAACGCCGAGCAAGAAAGACTCCATTTGGGTTATTGTTGATAGACTAACAAAGATAGCTCATTTCACCTCGGTTCGTACTGACTTTTCACTCGATAAGCTAGCAAAATTGTACGTCTCCCAGATTGTACGATTGCATGGAGTACCGACTTCCATTGTTTCAGACCGAGATCCCTGTTTTACTTTGTGATTCTGGAAGAAATTACATGAGGCATTGCGTACTAAGCTCCATTTCAGCACCGCTTTTCATCCACAGACCGATGGTCAATCTGAACGGGTTATTCAGATACTTGAGGACATGATGAGATGTTGCATTCTCGAGTTTGGCGGATCGTGGGAAAAATATTTGCCATTGGTTGAATTCGCATATAATAACATTTTTCAATCGAGTAGTCAAATAGCACCCTACGAAGCTCTTTACGGTCGAGCAAGTCGTACACCTTTGTTTTGGACTGAGCTTAGTGAGAATAAGATTCTCGGGGTTGATTTAATCGAAGAGGCTGAACAGAAACTGAAGACAATTCGTGACAGTTTGAAAACGGCATCCGATCTTCAGAAATCATACGCGGATCGAAAACATAAAAATATTGAGTATCAGGTTGGTGATAAAGTGTTTTTAAAAGTCTCACCTTGGAAAAAAGTGCTCAGGTTCAGTCGTAAAGGCAAGTTGAGTCTGAGTTTCATCGGACCGTACGAGATATCAGAACGGATTGGGCTGGTTGCTTATAAGCTAATTTTGCCCCCTGAACTCAAAAAGATCCATAACGTTTTTCATGTATCGATGCTTCGTCGTTATAGATCCGATCCGTCACATGTAATTAGCCCGTCAGAAATTGAAATTTAGTCTGATTTGAGTTATGAAGAAGAACTGGTTCGTATACTAGCCCGCAAAGTAAAAGAGTTGCAAAACAAAAAGGTTCCGTTAGTAAAAGTGCTGTGGCTCAAGCACGGGATCAAGGAAGCGACTTGGGAGCCTGAGAATGCTATGAAAGAACGATACCCAAATCTATTCTCTGGTAAGATTTTCGGGGATGAAAATCCCTATAGGGGGAAGAGTTGTGACAGCCCTATTTCGACCTTAGTCGGGAAGTGGTTTCGGGACTGCTAAACCGAGTCATAGAAATATTAGAATATAATATTATATGTTTAATTTATATGATAAATATGTGTGTGAATTTTTGAATGTTTGAATATGTCAAATTGAATATGATTTTAAAAGTAAGGACTCATGTGAGAAGAATTAAATTATAAGTGGCCAAATTCAAGGGACTAATTTTGGAATGAAGTGAAATAAATAGGTTTGCATGTCAAATAGCCAACTTCATGGTTAGTGGCCGGCCATGCAATTTGTTTTATTGGTTGTCTTATTATTTTTATTTGTTAAAATTAAGTGAGTGGAATGCTTTCATATTAGATAAAAAAAAATAAATGAATTTGTGAAAGAAAACAAAATTTGTTTCTTATGTTCTTCATTGCCGATTCTAATGGAGGGAGAAGAGTGAATTTCGGCCATCTATTTCACTCACCAAGGTATTTGAATCATGCTATTTTTTTTAGTTTCATGTTGGTGATTTTAGGTTGATAGTTAGGCTAGAGACATAACCCATGAGTTAAATTTTGTTTTGGTGTTGTGTGTTTCATTCGGCCATTGATGAGTAAATTGAAAGTTTGAAGCTTTGGTGGGTTTTGTTGATAAATTGTAAATGTAGCATGCTATTGGAGTGCTTGGAGGTTTAATTTCTATAAATTTGATTATATGTTAAATTGTGCTTGATGGATGTCCCTTGAAATTTATGGAAGCTTTCGGCCATGGATATTGGGATGTTTTGATGTTTTGGGATGTAAATCCTTTGATTGATTAATGAAAAGAACTAAATTGATGTTAGAATTGTGAGTTTAACATCCTTGATAAGTCTGTATGTTAGCCGAATTGAAATGATGCATGTTAAGAAAGTGACATTCGGTCATTTTGAATTAATTAAGAGTTATGAGATTGAAATTGCAAAAATTGAGTTTTTATGACCCAAATTTTGCTAAATTGAGTATTCGGCCATGGGAGATTATATACAAAAAAAATTTGTATGTATGAACCAATTTATAATTGGTTGGAGTGATTAAGTTGCATTTTTGATATTCACTTCATGATGGCTGAATGTGGACATAGCTTGTTCAATGAACAATTGTGGCTAATAAATTACCGTATGTGTAGTTGTGATTTGTAAATGAGATTGTTATATTTGGTTGACCGTATGTTTGTATGAGAAGGCTAAAATTTGGACAAGGTTTGAGTTGTTATAAAATTTGTAATAATGAAATGAAGAGAAAATAAGATAGTCCTTGTGTGTGTGCTAAATGGGAGTCATAAATTGGAGCATCACTTGTGAAAACATATTCGGCCTTTGATGATTATTATGTCATGAATGATAAGTTCAGTTCAAAAGACTATGTATACTTGACTTTAATCCATAAGCTAGTCGTGACTTATAACATAGTGGTAAATAGCCGAATGTTTTTGTAAAGGAAATATGTGTGCGTGTCTTGGTGAAATGAATGTATTTGTATAAGGTCGAATGTGTATGTGTGACATAGAGAGGATATTGTATTTCCTGCTTTGATTAAGTGAAGTATATGAAAGTTGATATATTTAAAATTGTTTAAATCAAGCTCAAGAACATAGAGGGACAACTTCGGATAAGGGAAAAGCTAAGGTGACAGAATAGTTGACCCGTAATTACTTAGAAAAGTTCAAAGTAATTTTAAGTAGTGAAACTTAGTATATGAGTCAATTGAACATGATGTACATATTTAGTTACATATGTGAATGATAAGTTGAGGCATGTTGATTATGATCGATGCAAAGCCATTAGTGAAAATGAAAATAAAACCGAATGCCCTTAGAATATAAGCTATGAAAATCAACTTGATATTTGATATATGTATGTATCTATAGACCAAACATTTAGTGGAAATGTTATGCTATGTGTTAATGTATGAATGAGGCAATTGGATATTAATCATAATAGAATGTGTGACAAGTATAGTTGATGGATTCACATGCCTAAAGTTTCAGAGTTGCATCCGAGCTAAGTTCCGAAGGGCCTCTGTGCCAGAGTTACATCCGGGCTATGTCCTGAAGGGCATTCGTGCCAGTGTTACATTCGGGCTAAATCCCGAGGGGCCTTTGTGATAGAGTTACATCCAAGCTATGTCCCGAAGGGCATTCGTGCCAGTGCCCCATCCGGACTAATTTCTGAAGGGCCTTAGGGCTAGTGTTATAACTGGGTTAAGCCCAAAGGCATTCATGCTAAAAATACGTGGTTTATGTTAAAATCATCTCAAATGAAGGTACTCATTTCCTTAAGTCTGTCAGGTACGAACCCCATACTCGTTGTGAAATTTATTTGTTTAGATATTGACCACAAATTGGGGTTGTGATGTTTTGACTATTGTTCAATGTTATACGAAAATCAATGACATACCTATGAGGTGTGGATATAAATTTTAATAGAATCATAATAAGTTGAACCCTTAGCTTATGCGCATACTTGATTAAAGTATGAAGCTACATGCATATGGGAGTATGAGTATAAACCTAAGTTTAGCGTTGAAATGATAGTGCATGTTTCGGCCAAGGGAGAAAAGTTGATAGATATGATGAGATTGTTTATATGATATGAATTTTTGTTTGGAGGAAATGAATATGTTTATGTATGCAAGATGGTAGCCCTTATAGTTATAATAATGTTCGGCTAAATAGAAGAGTTATAGCTTAATTAGAAATATGTTTTAAATTCAAATGAACTCATTTCTTAAAACTTGCTAAGCATGTAAATGCTTACTCCGTTCCGTTGAATTGTCTGTTCTATAGATCTCGTTCGTAGCTACGATCTCGGGATTTTCAAGATCAAAGTCATCTACACTATCAAAGCCCTTTCGGTACTTGTAGCTAAACTTTGAAAATGGCATGTATAGGTTTGACTTTTGGGTTATAAATCAATATCTTTTGAAGATGTGTATAAGTATAGCCATGCGAAAATGGCTTGTAAAGTTACCTTTCCTTTTGAATATGGACCTTAAGCTTGGTCACGTTGTTTGTGAATGATTGTGAGTGTGTGTGCTTTCAGTTGCTAATATTGGAAGTAGTGTGCTCTCGTGAAATTTGTTGAAGATCATGTATGGGCTAAAGGTGTATGTTCGGCAATTACTCTTAAATGATTGGTGCTTAGTTGATAAAATACGGCAATGCCTAATTAAATGATAGCAAGTATGTATGAAAGACTACTTTTAAAATTTTGGCTATGATTTTCGAATAGAGTATATAGAGGTTGGTGCATGAAGTATTTGAGGTATGATTGAAAAGTTTTGTGATTTGAGTACCTTTTGGATAAAATGTGTATATATGCATGTTCGGTTATGGGTTGTATGTTTGGCTTGGGTCTAAAAATGTTACCATATGAATAGTAATTTTGTTTAACTTGTATAATCGGCTGAATAATGAAATTTTCATGCATGCTTATATGTCATATGGGGTAGATATACGCATGAACTTATACATTTTGATTTGAACTTGGTTGTATGCATATGTTGGCTGTTATTCGCAAAGGTGCAAATGTTAAATGTTGTAATTTGAGTGTGTCTAATATTTAGTACTTGTCGGGTAATGCCTCGAAATCCCTCCGGCGACGGACACAGGATTAGGGGTGTTACATAACTTTTCTTGAATCGATATTAATGTAACATAGATGATTCAAATTATATCACATAGTTCCACACTTTGACCGAATACACACATATACTTAGGGCCAAGTCTATCATATTATTTCAATTGAATTTGAAATATCATATAACTTAAATAAGCCACATACTTTCACGTAGCAATGTACTTTGGCCGAGTGTATCACCATTTCCTTTGTAACATAGTACTCAATCGCATATACTTCACTATGATACTTAATTCAATCAAATTTTAAATTAACATTTGAGTACGTGATACATACCTTGCCAGTTTAATGTTTTGAACATATTCAATTGAGTATAATTTCAATTTCATCATAATCTCATACTTTGCTCAAATCACCAGCACGAAGCCTACGAGTTCTTAACCTGGATTTAATACTAGCATAAAGCCTGCGGGACTTAGCCCGGATATTTTTCTAGCACAAGGCCTGCGGGACTTAGCCCGGATATTTTTCTAGCACAAGGCCTGCGGGACTTAGCTCGGATATAATTCCAGCACAAGGCATGCGGGACTTAGCCCGGATATTTTACATCACCGAGTTTCTTGCATATTTTTTCATATATTAATACATTTCATATAGTATATCACATTTGTAATTCAATTACTTCATTCGAATAAGCACATAATGTATACCTTCCATTTACTTTCGGTTCAATAAACACACATACAAAGATCACATATCCATTTCACTATCTTAGCTTATTTCTTAAAAACCATTCGGCTAAATGCCATATGTACAATTTATTTCACAATTAAACTTATTTAAAAAAATAAGGACAAAAGGCCACAATTCATCTATTATACATATATCATGTTATCATCAATTATATATATATATGTTAAATGTGATTACCCAAAACTTACTTCAAAAGTTGTCGACGACTGTATATCTACGACTTTAATTTTGCCTTTCCTTTATTCGATTTTTGTCCTTGATGCTATTGAGCTTAAAATTAAACAAATTTAACTTATTAAAACTCAACTATATAAACATTATATCAAGTATATTCGGTCTTCATGCATATAGAACATATCAATAATCACATATATTATAACACATTTTTCTCTTGACCTTTGTATTTTATTTAATTTGAACCACTCTCTCAACCAAAACACATTCGGCACTATCATCTAAAATTAGCTAGCATTACTTATTTTCAAATACAAATAATCTCATACACATAGACATTATTTTCTAAACATTTCATCTAAACTTATAACATTACTCCATAAGCCGAATGCAAAAAGTACATTAAATTCAACAAAGGCCAAATTTTATTACAAAATCAATGATCATTGCTCATCTATCATCAAAACATAACACCAAAAATATCCAATTTCACCAAGTCTAAATTCATTTAACAACCAATCATGCTAAGCACCAATTACCATTGAATTAATCACTTAATACAAATGACCGAATGCCTTTTTTTTTTTTAGATTCGGCACTTTCTTTCTAGCAAATTTTCCAAATTTAACTTAAACCTATATGGATTTAACACTTTAAAGTTCATCTAATAAACACTCCTAAAGCTTACATCTTTAGCAAAATTAGCCATGGCCAAAAGCTTCGAACATCCAAAACTCAAAGAATTCGATTATGGGCTATGAAGGGAACTTCAAAACTATCACAAATTCATAGAATTTAAAGAAATTTACCAAGAAAACATACTTCAATCAAGATACTCTCCTAGCCGAATAGCTTGGTCTTTTCTAATTTTCTTTTCCTTAGTTTCGGCCAAAAATGAGGATTAAGTTTTGCACCATTTTTTTTATCACCTTTTTCTAATATAATAATCCTTAAACTATTTTATGCAACCTTTTATTTTAATTTAATAATAAGAAAGTGCATATATTAATGTTATTTATCCAACAATGCCATCCACTAAACTTAAATAGGAGGTATTGACATGCAACTCCTTAATTCTTAACAACTATCTAATTTAGTCATTTGACCATTTACCTACTAAATTTACAAAGTTTAGCAACTACGTCCCCTTTTGTTAATTCAACATTGAAATAGTAAAATTAAAACATGAATTTTTCACACAAGCATTTTCACAAATAATATGCATAAAACATAACATTCAATTATTTTTACGACTTGGTTTAGTGGTCCCGAAACCACTTCCTGACTAGGGTCAAATTAAGGTTGTCACTGATAGCATGTAAGACTACATCCGAGATATGCATTGTATGAGCTTATTATGATTTCTATAACACCCCTTACACGAGACTGTCTCCAGAGTCGAGCATGAGGCATTACCAGACTTATTTTACTAGTTCAGGGCATAAAAATTTACTATTAAAATTAATTCGCTCACATTCATCCAATATATCCCTAAAAAGGGCCCTCGAGGCCCTAAAACATGCAATTGAAACGGTTCAGGACCAAACCGGGAACATCAAAAATTTTCCAATTACTTACACAAATTAAAACAATTTATTTCACTATTCGTAATAAAACTATCCACCTGCGTAACAGTAGCTAAATTAATTATAACTCGAGTTACAAAACTCAAAATTTAAATTTGTAAATTTTCTCTGAACCTAGACTCATTTTTATTCTTAGCATAGTTTTTCCAGAATTTTTTATTTGGCCAATTAATACAGTTTATTCATTAAATCCTTCCCTATTTCGCTACCTGACAGTCCTAACCACTCTTCACTAACATTTCAATTTCTCTTTATAAAGAATTCAAAAGATGTTCACATTTGTTTCTTCTCAAAACAGACTCAATAAGGAATCTAACCATATAAAATATGTTTCATAATTATTTTTGTACAAATTTTAATAATTTTTACATGTCAGAACAGGTGATCATGAAATCATTCTAAACCAGTCTCACAAGAATTTAAATATCTCAAAATATAGACTTCCTTTGCTTGATCTATTTCTTTCCTATGAAAATAGACTCAATAAGATTTAATTATATATCTCATTCACCATTTAATTCCATTTCTACAATGTTTAGTGATTTTTCAAAATCACATCACTACTACTATCCCAAAACTATTCCATGGCCAACTTTTACTCTCATAATTTCTTTATATAAACTATCATTTAGGCATACATACACCAAAACATGTTCTTAATTAGCCATTTCAATAGCTAATCATTATCAAGTATTCACATGTCATTCTTTAATCATATCATAAGGACATACACAAAAAATGGCCAAGTCACTATACATGACATTTTGAATCACAATATACCAAGATAGCCCTTTGATAGTGTGATACGATCTCTGACGTCCTTACGATCCCTGAGTTGGCTTGGCGATACTATAAAAAGAGAGAAAAGAAGGGGAGTAAGCATAAAGCTTAGTAATTTTGCATATAAATAAATAACAACATTTTAAATGAATTATCAAGATAACTTTAACCTTCAAGCTCAACATGCATAAGTCTTGAATTTCCTTACCTGGACCTTTTGAACATGGACTTATCTTACCTTTCCTTTTTAAACTTACCATTGCCATGTCTTGATATAGTCTTACGTGGTATCCTTGCCTTATGAACTCACCATTGCCATGCCTTGGCGTGGTCTTACATGAGATCTTTGCCTTATAGTAGCTTATCAATGCCATGTCTTGACATGGTCTTACATAATTTCCTTGCCTTATAAAACTTACCAATGCCATACCTTGGCATGGTCTTACTTGGTATCCTTAAACCCTAATGTCATGACATTTATATCCTACAAATTCCTAAGGTTCAACCGAGACTTTTAAGTATCATTTCTTCATCAATTCTTGCTTGAATAATCAAGGAGTAAATTTACAAAATAAAAATATAGATGCTGAAAAATAACATCATTACTTTTAAATAATAAAACATTGCATTTATTTATCGCAAACTTACCTCAATACAAAATACGATAGAATATTTTGATCTAGTCCTCAACCTTTTTCTTTCCTCGGTCTAACCCTGGATTTCGTTCTTCTTGATCTATAATAGTAAATTTAGCTTATTTAATACTCACATTTATCAAAACAGTCCTTGACTCTAACTTTAGTGAAATTATAATTTTGCCCCTAAAATTTTACATATTTACACTTTCACCCCAAAGCTCGAAAATTAAACTTTATCCCTAATTCTTATGTTTTAGGACATGCTGATCATTATTTTCCTTTTATGGCCATCAAATTCTCCCTCTAACATGTACTTATGAACATTAGGTATTCTTAACGATTATGTGGTTTTACTCATTTTCGGTTAAAATCGCTTAGCAAAAATTGTTTAACATAATTTCAAGCTTCATATTCTACCATAAAACAGCAAAATAGACACATTTCATGTATGCATATTTTTCCAAATATGAACCCTGGGTTAAATTATTACTAGAATAAGCTAAATCAAGTTACCGGGACTCTAAAAAATGTAAAGAACATTAAAAATGGGGCTTGGATGCACTTACTATGAGCTTGAGAAGTTGAAGAAACCCTAGCTATGGTGTGCCCTTGAACTTTCGGCCTAATGAAGAAGATGGACAACATTTTGCCATCTTTTTCCCTTTTTAATCTTTTAATTACCAAATGACTAAAATGCCCTTCATTAAAACTTTAGTTATTTTTATCTATGTATGTCCATTTTTGTCCATGAAAACCTAATGGTCTAATTACCATTTAAGGACCTCTACTTCAATTATGCTCTTCAATTTAATCCTTTCCTACCTAGAACTCATATTTATCAACATTTTCACACAAGCCCTAATAGGCAAATTAGACGTGTAATTCATAAAATTTTCTATCGGTACTCTAACACATGCATCTAATCACTTGGTAAATTATAAAAATTAATCAAAATAAATTTTTCTATCTCAGATTCGTGGTTTCACAACCACTATTCCGTTTAGGCCCTATTTTGGGATGTTACATTTCTCACCCCCTTTAGGGATTTTTGTCCCCGAAAATCTTACCTGTGAATAGATTTGGATACTATTTTCACATAGCCTCTTCGGGCTACCATGTAGCCTCGTCTACCCCGTGCCTATTCCATTGTACTTTCACAAGTGCAATGCTTTTGTTCCTTAGTTGCTTGACCTCTCGAGCTAAAATCTTTACTAGTTCTTCACCGTAAGTCATGTCTTGCTGAATCTCAACCTCTGTCTGTGAAATCACATATAACAGACCAGAAATGCAACGACGTAACATGGACACATGGAACATATCATGAATCATCTATAACTCTGATAATCGCGATATTAAGTAATAAAATTTATAAAAACTGATCACACCAAAAACTAACTAATATCACGATTTTAAAGGCAAGCGCACCTATCGAACAGTAGTATAGTTTAGCGGCAAGACTGAGTTATCGTACCCAAGGGAACCAAAAGTACTAATACTTACTTCCTTTCTATTATCTACCCTAAAAATAAAAGAGGATTGATTGAAACTAATCCTAAAACTAACTAAAAGTGCACAAAAAGTAAATTGGGGAAAACTTTAAGGAAAAGCTTATTGATATGAGCAATACTTAAGGGAGAATCCACCTAGACTTCACTTGTTATTAATTTCTTAAACTAGATGATTTCTTCACTTGACTTGATCCGTTGAGATCCCTAACTTATGTTAATACCTCCGTCGAGGATAAGAACAACTAATCCTAGGTGGTTAATTAAAGTTTCTTTATTAATTAACACCCCTAGGTTGCATTAGTTCGATCTATGGATCCCCTATTAGGTTTGACCCTAATCCGGTAGATTTATGTCGCCCTATGTCTAGGGTTGCATGCAACTCCGCTTAATTATGGTAGATCTACTCTTAAAAAAGGGACTTTTGCTCCTCTGTCTAAGCACATCAAGTTCTTAAAGTAATACCTAGGATTATTAAATCAAGAATGAAGAACACATAATTAAGAACAATTCAAGTATTTATCATATAATTCAAGAATAAATAATAGCAAGATCTGTCTTAGGTTTCATCCCCCTCAAGTATTTGAGGGGTTTAGCTCATAACTAATAAAGAAAACATCTCAGAAGAAATAAGATAACAAAACATAAAGACCCAAAAACCCCTGAAGGAATTTAGGGAGATCCTCTGTCTTGATGTAGAATTCTGGCTTCTAGGATGAATCAATCGGCTTCCTTTGGAGTAATTCCTTGCTTGGTAGGATTATGGTGCTCTTTCTTGAGAGAAAAGAGTATATCTATTAGAGTTGCCTTCTGGGGTCTTTATATAGAGTTTAGAATGGCTTTCTTAGCCAATTCGTATCCAAATCCGAGTGAAATTGCACTTCCTCACGACAGGGACACGCCCGTGTGCCACACCCTTGTGGTTTCGATAAGGGCCGTATGTGGGCCTGTTAATAGTGGCACGGCCGTGTGGCCTGGTCGTGCTTGTCGGGGCTTGGCCGTGTAGACTTCATGTGGCACGGCCTTGTGGCACAGCCGTGTGGCGACTTCTTGGGCCGTGTCGTTTTCATATTTTTGGCCCATTTTCCTCGTTTTTGGCTTGTTTTCTGTTCTTTTCTCTTCCCTATGCTCTCCTAAGTATAAGACATGAAAAAGAAGGATTAAGAGCACCAATTCTCACAAAATTGATAATAATCCATCCAAAATATAGGCTAAACATGAGGTAAAAATATGTATAATTTATTGTTTATCAAACTCTGTCTGCAAAGCTAACCGATATGCTAATGGCCGAAGTCTTTTAGTCACCTCAAATGATCCAATAAAACGTGGATTTAGTTTGCCTTTCTTGCCAAATCTAAAGACTTTCTTCCACGAGGATACTTTCAAGAACACTTTGTCACCACCTTGATACTCAATCTCTTTTCTTTTCAAGTCTGCATAATACTTCTATCTATCTGAATCTGCTTTCAAGCAATCTCTGATAACTTTCACTTTCTCTTAAGTTTCTTTAACTAAATCAACCCCGTAAATCTGATTTTCTTTAAGCTCTGTCCAATACAAAGGTGTGCGACATTTACATCCATACAAAGCTTCATAAGGTGCCATTTTCAAACTTGACTGGTAATTATTATTATAGGAAAACTCTACTAATGGCAAATATTTCTCCCAACTATATTGAAATTCTAAGACACAACATCTGAGCATATCTTCAAGTGTCTGAATAACTCTCACTGACTAACCATCGGTCTGAGGATGGAAAGTTGTACTAAAACTCAACTTTGTACCCAAACCTTCTTATAACTTCTTCCAAAATCGCAAAGTGAATCTCGGGTCTCTATATGAAATAATCGATAATGGTACTCATGTAGTCTGACTATCTCTGAAATATACAACTTGGCCAACTTGTCAAGTGAATAATCCGTACGAACTGGAATAAAATGAGTCTACTTTATTAGGTTATCAATCACAACCCATACTTCATCTTTCTTTCTCGGTGTCAGCGACAATCCTATCACAAAATCCATTGCAACTCGGTCCCATTTCCACTCAGAAACTAACACAGGCTGCTATAAACCTGAAGGTACTTGATGTTTGGCTTTTACCTGCTGATAGATCAAGCATCTAGAAACAAACTCTAAGATATCTCTCTTCATTCCTACCCGCCAATACATATTCTTCATATCATTATACATCTTTGTACTACCTGGATGAATAGACAAGGAAGTGGTATGTGCTTCCTCTAAGATCTTTCGAATAACCTCATCATTATTGGGTACACATATATGATTTTTGAACATTAAACAACCGTCAAAATTGATCTGAAAATCTAACTCTATACTTAACTCACACTGAGCTATTTTAGCTTGCAACTCACTGTCATCTTTTTGAACTTCACAAAATTTTTCAAGAAACATTGGCTTAGCTCTTAATTCGACTAAGATAGAACAATCATCTGGTAAGGTTAAACTAGTGTTCAAAGCTCTTAATCCAAATAAACATTTTCTACTCAAAGCATCAGCCCCTACGTTTGCCTTATCCGGGTGATAATTGATCACTAGTTCATAATCTTTAATCAACTGTGGCCATCTTCTTTGCCTCAAGTTCAAATCTTTCTGAGTCATCAAGTATTTCAAACTTTTATGATCAGTAAATATTCGTCATTTCTCACCATACAAGTGATGTCTCCCGATTTTCAATACAAATACAATGGCGGCTAGTTCTAAATCATGTGTCGGATAATTTTTCTCATCTGGCTTTAGCTGTCTAGAGGCATAAGCAATTACCTTTCCTTCCTGCATAAGTACACAACCTATTTCATTCAAGGACGTATCACTGTAAATCATAAACTCTTTACCCGATTCTAGTTGTACTAAGACAGGAGATTCAATCAAGAATGCCTTTAACTTGTCAAAACTCTGCTGACACTTTTTAGTCTATTCAAACTTAACATTTTCTATAGCAATCTTGTCAATGGGGTAGCTATAATGGAAAATCCCTCTACAAATCGTTTATAATAACCGGCGAGACCAAGAAAACTTCTAACTTTTGATACATTCCTGAGAGGTTTCCAATCAAAAATGGCTGAAATCTTGCTCAGATCAACTCTAATACCTTCACTTGATACTATATGTCCAAGAAAACTGGCTTCCCGTAACCAGAACTCACTTTTGCTAAACTTGACATAAAGCTGATTATCTCTCAAAGTCTGTAAAATTGTTCTCAAATGCTCTGAATGCTCAGTCTCATCATGAGAATAAATCAAGATATCATCAATGAACAAAACTACAAATTTATCCAAGTAAGGTCTGAAAATTCGATTCATTAAGTCCATGAAAATGGCAGTAGCATTAGTTAAGCCAAATAGCATCACAAGGAACTCATAATGGCCATACCTAGTCTGGATCTAAAATCTATCTTGGAGAACATAGTAGCTCCCTTCAATTGATCAAACAAATTGTCAATTCTAGGTAGTGGATACTTACTCTTAATAGTTACCTTGTTAAGCTATCGATAATCTATGCACAATCTCATTGAACCATCTTTCTTTTTCACAAAGAGTACTGGTGTACCCCATGGTGAACAAGCAGGTCCTACAAAGCCTTTATCTGTTAATTCCTACAACTGAACTTTCAATTCTTACAATTCCATTGGATCCATTCTATAAGGAGCAATAGAAATGGGTGTTGTACCCAAAACCAACTCAATACCAAACTCAACTTCTCTGATAGGAGGCAAACCTGGTAGTTCTTCCGAAAACACATTAGGGGACTCACATACCACAACCACTAATTCAATTTTCAACTCTGGATCTTTAGTATTCAACATGAAAGCAAGATAAGCTTCATATCCTTTCCTCAAGCATTTCTGAGCAGACATAACAGAATCATGGAAAATGAACTATCTGACTCATCTGAACTAACCCGAAGAATTTCACCATTTTTCACATTTCAACTCAATGAATTTCTTTCCACAATTCACTATCATGTCATGTGCAATCAACCAATCCATACCAAGAATCACATCAAACTTATCAAATGGCAACAGCATGAGATCGGCCGAAAAATAGTAACCTCTAATCATCAAAGGGCAATTTTTACATACTTTGTCTACTAATACATACTAACCTAATGGATTCAATACTTTAATCACAAATCCTGTAGACTCTATGGACATGTTCATACTAGGCATCAATTTCATGCTAACATAGGGATGGGTCGAACTCGGATCAATCAAAGCAATAACATTAACATCATGAAGAGAAAATATTCCTGTAATTACATCAGGGGAAGATGCCTCTTCACTAGCACAGATAGCATAGGTCTTTGCAAGTGCTCTAACATCTGGTCTCACTGCTGAATCTCTAGGTGCACCTCTACCTACCCTTATTCTCGAATTTCTCTAAGGTCTACATCTAATGGGGGAATTGCCTGATCTTACACTAGTATTACTTCTCTTTTCACCATCTTAAGACACTCCTGAATGAACTAATCCGGTGCGCCACATCGGAAACAACCAGTCTCAAATGCTCGACATTTAACTGGATGACGTCGACCACATTGAGGACACCCGGGTCTATCAAGCTGAAGACTGCCAACACTTGCAATTGAAGTGGTCTGAGCTTTTTAACCCATAAATATTCTACCTTTGTTTTGGCTAGAACACCCTGCTGAAAAATTAGATCTTGTAGAGAACTCTCTAGGCCTCCTAGATGTAAACTGAGACGATTTGCTCATCTTTCTTTTCTTCGTGTCTTGCATCTCAATTTCAGCTTTATCCTTTCCTTTCAACAACTCCTCTGCCTCACTAGCTCTTTCAACTAAAACGACAAACTCTTTTATTTCTAGAACACCGACTGACAGTCGAATATCATCATTCAGCCCATCTTCAAATCTCTTGCACATAATAGCTTAGGTTAACACACATTCTCGAGCATAATTGCTAAGTTTGACAAATTCACGTTCATATTCAGTCACTGTCATCTTACCCTGCCTTAGTTCAAGGAATTCTTTTCTTTTTTGGTGAATGAACCTTTGACTAATGTATTTCTTATGGAATTCCTCTTGAAAGAAATCCCAGGTAACCCTTTCCTTCGATACTACTGACATAAGTGTCTTCCACCAATGGTAGGCTGAATCTATTAAAAGTGATATAACACACTTTATGCACTCTTCAAGTGTGCAGGATAACTCGTCAAAGACCTTGATAGTATTCTCGAGCCAAAATTCAGCTTTCTCTTCATCATCATCTTTAGTAGCCCGAAACTCTTCGGCCTCTTGTTTTCTAATTTTCTCAACTAGTGGCTTCTCTCTTCTAACTGTATCTGTGACTAAGGAAGCTACATGGGTGTCTGAGGATCATAAGGGGGTGGAGGTCTAACGGTCAGAATCGTACGAACGAACTCGGTAAACCACTCTTTCATAGCTTAGAAGAAGGCTTCTCGAGCTCCTCCTCCCTGATTAACTGTAACGAGCCTTTCACTACAATCTGGTGGCACCATCCCTTCTGCGGGAGCAGGCGTGTTTTCTATTGATACTCTAACACATGCATCTAATCACTTGGTAAATTATAAAAATTAATCGAAATAAATTTTTCTATCTTAGATTCGTGGTTTTGCAACCACTATTCCATTTAGGCCTTATTTTGTGATGTTACAATTTCTGTGTATGTGTTAAGTTTATAAGAACTTTGAAAGAAAAATTTAAGTGTTAATGATTAAAGTGATCATGTGAACTATATGATAAATGGGATTATATGTGTATGGAATTAATTAGGTTCGGTTTTTTTGAAATGAATTATGAATGTTCTTGTGTTAATTTATTTGCTTATAGCTTACTAAGCTTTCCAAGCTTACTTTGTGTGTGTTTCCAAGCTTACTTTGTATGGAATTACTTCATGTTAATTATTAAAGTATGGCATGTATAAGCTAGAAAAGATTGAATATGTTTCTGAGATGTAATAATCTTGCCATATGCTATGGGCCTAATCAAAATAGTGGTTTTGTAACCACAAATCCAAGATAGAAATAATTATTTTATAATTATTTTGAGGTCTATATTATGATTGCATGATGGTGTGAAAATTTCGTGAAGAAATTCTATGCGTAAAGTGCTTAATTTAAAATTAGGGACTAAATCGAATAAGTTGCAAAACTTGCATTCTAGAAGTTTCTAGTATGAAACTGTTTTGAAATATTAATTAGGAGGTCTTAAAAGTAATTTGGCAAATTTTAAGTTCATAGACAAAATTTGGACATGGATGGAATTTTTGAAAGTTTAGTAAGGAGGGGCATTTTGGTCATTTGGATATTAACATGAAATAAAAAGGGAAAAATAACACAAAATTGATCATCTTCTTCATTACCACGAAATTTCAAGGGTTCTCCATAGCTAGGGTTTGTTTCAAGCTTCCAAGCTCCATAGTAAGTGATTCTAAGCCCCGTTTTTAATGTTCTTTACGTTTTCGTAGTCCCGGTAGCTCGATAAAGCTTATGTTAGCAATATTTTAAGTTAGGGTTCATATTTGGAAAAATATCCATAGGTGAAATTTGTGTATTTTGACATTTTATGATATAATATGAGGTTTTAAATTATGCTAGACAACTTGAGCTACCCGGTTTGAGGTAAAAACAAGTAAAAGGGCTTAATTGGTAAAAATACCTATTGTACATAAGTGTATGTTATAGTAGGAATTTGAAGATGATGTTGGTAAATAAATGATCAGCATGTCTTAAAATAAAAGAATTTGTGATAAGTTTTGATTTCCGAGTCTTGGGGCAAAAGTGTAAATATGCAAAAGTTTAGGGGCAAAAATGTAATTTTTCCAAAGTTTCAGTAAAGGGCTGTTTTGATAAATGTTGATATTAAATAAGTTAAATTTGCTATTATAGATCAAGAAGAACAAAATTCAGGAGTAGATCGGGGAAAAGAAAAAGTAAAGGACTAAATTATAAAGTTTAGTCACATTTGGTATCGAGGTAAGTTTACGGTAAATAAATACAATATTCTATTATTTTACATTACTATTGTCATTTTCCAGCATTTATATATTCATTTTATGAAAATAATCAAGTTGAATATAAGGTGATATGACAGAGAAAAGTAGTAGAAAGTCCCGATTGAACCTTAGGAATGTTAGGATAAGAAATGTCATGACATTAAGGGTCGACAGGACAGGACAGGACAGAAATGAGCCATGTAAGTCCGTACTAGATATACAGCTTTGGAGACAGGATTGAGCCATGTAAGTCCATATTAGATATATGGCATTGAAGACGGGAATAATTCATGTAAGTCCATGTCAGACATGGCATTGGCAGGATATTGTTAAACAGGAACGACCCTGGTATCCTTAGTATTCTGAGTGGTTCAACGGGCCATTATTCAAGTAAATGTACAGTGAATTATCAGCAAAGGAAAGGTAGATTGTAATCATGAATAATGAAAGGTCAGGTAAGAAAGAAGGTAAGTGAAGAAGAAGAAGGCAAAAAATGAGATGTAAAGAAAGCTTATAATGCTAATTGATAGTTTGCATACTTACCCCATATGATGAATGTTGTAATTTATTTGCTTGTAAACTTACTAAGCCTAGTGCTTACCCTCTTTATTTCTTTCTTCTTATAGTTCTTGCCAAGCCACTCGGGGATCAAAGGAAACGTTGAAGATCCGATCACACTATCAAGGAATCCTATTGGTATAGTTAGACGTTTCTTTTCGTGTATGGCATGTATAGGGACTTGGCTTCTTTTGATATGGATGTCTTATGACATGTTCAATGAATGGGATGTAAATACTTGATAGTGAATAGCTATGAAATGGCTAATGATATACAAGTATGATTGTATGTATGTTTGAGTGATAACTGTCACATGGAAATTAAGGAAAAATGTGAAAGTAGCTTAAAAATAGAACATTGTAACAGCAGTGACGTGAGTTTAAAAAATAACTAAAAATAATAGAAATTAAAGCTTATTGTGTCTATTTTCATATGGAACAAACAAACAGGTAAAGGTATTGTATTTTATGAGATATTTTAGTTTTAGTAAAATAGGGCCAGAGCGATTTCTGGGTCCCCTGTTCCAAATTTGGAAATTCACCATAAATTGTACAAAAATAATTAGGAGGATTAATTTTTATGTTCAGAATCCTTATTGAGTCTAGTTTTAAGAGAAACAAACGGCACAGTCATATGAATTTTGTACAGAAAGAGAAGTGGTTTGAAATAAGTAGAGGTCAGTGCAGTTGAGTTCTGAAACAGGGGCAACTTTAACTAATAAACTGTACTAATCGGCCCAACCAAAAATTCTAGAAAAAAAATTAGCAGATAGACACATGAGTATAGATTCAGGGAAAATTTACGGATCTTAATTTCGAGTTTTGTAACTCGAGATATGATTTTTCAAGCGACCATGACGCAGATAAACTGCTTATTCTGAAAATCAAAATAGATAATGTAAAGTTGTTTAAAATGGTAAATTATGTATAGTAACACTTCAAGCTCGACTCCGGCGACAGTCTCGAGCGTGGGGGCATTACAGCTTGATTATGGTTAAAGATTATGAATTGATTTTAGTATATGTTTGCTTAAAGAAATGGTATAGTTGATGTGTTCTTATACGGCTTATTGAAATGGTCAATTTGGTATGTGCTTAGTTGTGGATTTTGGTATGATTTTTGGCATGAGATTGGATGTGGATTTGGAAATGCTGATAATATATGAATGAATAGTTTTGGTATGAGAATTTGGTATATTTTAGTATGGAATTTGAGTATGGAATTGATTGGTTATAATGTAGCATGATATGTGCATGTTTTGGTTTTGATTTGGTTGCAATTTGAGTATGAAATGTGTTTGATTTTGTGCTTGTAGGGACGACCCAAAATGGGTGGCATTATGGACTTGCAAATGGCCTATTTTTACCAACACTAGCAAGGACACAAGCATGTGTCTCTTCCGTGTTGCTCGAAGGCCAATTCAAATTGAGCCAGGGCAGACCACACAGACGCATACACGGGCGTGTGGCAGGTAGTATGGCCAAGTCAGTATACCCTACAAGGTTGATGTGGTCGAGCACACAGCCCAAACACGGGCGTGTGAGGCCATTTCAAATAGCCACATGGGCTGGATACACGAGCGTGTGACTGGCCATGTGAGCAAGTCAATAACCTCCATAATTTTCACACAGCTTGGCATACAGGCGTGTCTTGTGGTCGTCTGCATAAGTCAGTATGTATGTCCTGTTTTACCATGGCCTAGACACACGGGCGTGTGTAATGTCGTGTGAGGCACACGACCTATCAATGCGGGCGTGTGACCTCTGTAACTTTGAAAATTTGTCATGTTTCGAAAAAATTTTGTATGTGTTCGGTTTAGTCTTGACCTTTTTCTAAAGCATGTTTAAGGTCTTGTAGACCTTTTAAAGGGAAAATGTGATTATGAATGATGATGATTTGTTGATGTATAATGTATGTTTGTGAAATGTTCCGATATGTTCGGTAATGCCTTTTAACCCTGGTTCGGCGATGGATACGAGTTAGGAGTGTTACACAAATTCTCACAGCAACGTCTCTTGACTCTTGTGATTCCCTTAACCAAAAAATATTACACTCTTTGATGCAACTAAAGCAAAGGTTGTCCCTTTTTGAAGTCCAGTAATACCAAGTCGTTGAAGAGTTGGGACACCTCAATGCATGCCAGGCTTAGTATTGGCGTATGCGAAAAATCAAGACTTGGCCTTACAAAGGTCCCTTTAGAAGAAAATTGGTGTATGCTCCACTGTGATTGTTAGGGCAAAAAAATATTGTGACATACTAAATTCCCTAATCCATTCAAAAAAGAAAAAAAAGAGAGAAAAGTTTAGAATAATAATAAACAATTGATGTTAGGTGGCAAATGAACTAAGTGGGTTAAAAGATATTTGCTATGCGATAGAAGATGAGAGCGGATAAGTATTTAGGAATTTTTATTTTTAGGAGATATTTCTTCAGTACCTTTGTTAGACAAACCTTAGCCATTCGAGCAGACTTTAGGATAGAAAAAATTGCTGAGAACTGAGATATACATTGTTTTTTGGACAAATAAGCAGTATGAAAGGGTTTCATGCCAGGGCAAAATATTTGGATTAGTAAATATAGGAAAATTTGGCTTGAGGATAAGCAATAACTTAGGTTTGGGGTGTGATAACTCTTGAAAAGAGTTATATTTTCTTCCTTTCTATTTAAAGGAACTTTGATTATATTGAAAACTTTAATCTAATCCTTGATTGATTTGATTCTTTTACATTAAGTCTTTACTGATGAATTGTTAAAAGTCTTCATAAAATCAATAATTAAAGATTGATGAATTTGATCAAAGTACAATAAAATATGCCTACAAAAACACAGAGGATTAGTTACTAAGTTCACTCCAGTAGATGCCTTGGGAATAAAAATACCAATCAAATAAGGCAAGTTATAATGTCTTGCAAGCTTTTTCTTAAGTTGTAATTGGCAATGTAACTGGTAGTTACAATAAGCACTAATAGTGTCTTTAAGGCATCGTTAATCTTTAAATTGTTTAATACTCATTAAAATGTAATCATGGAAGTTAATATTTTGTTTTCATGTAAAGAAAATATATTTGAAAGAACGTTTGGATATATTGTGGATACAATAGCTGAAACAACAATAACGAAACTGTGCACACAAAAATTGTTAACATAGTTTAGACTTATACGGCATCTGCGAATCGCTATTGAGAGAACAAATTCACGAAGGTCAATATAGTACAAAGGAACATTGATTTAAGATTAACTCTCAAGTTGAAGCCTCACCTTTGTGCATCTGATGTAGTTTTCATTATTTACTATTCTAATCACTTAATAGGTATTACAATTTCATTCAAAGATGGCAATGCACTTCAACCAATAGTTCCTCTCTTGAAAAATAAGTTTAATTCACTATCTAGAAAAACTCTCTAAATAGGTAATGTATAGCATTTAAATAACCAAGTCAATGAGCCCCCTTATCTTTTTTTTTTTATCTCAAACGCTAATTATATTCACTCATTTGAAAAGGTTATCTTATCTTCAAATCTTTCTTTAAGATCAACAACATAGTCTTTGAAATCATATGAACTCTTCATGCTTTGGCTTCTTACCCTATGAAAAGCAAGTTCTTTAAGCTCCTATACCTAACATCCTGATTACTATTTTTTTACTGCAAATACATCAAGAAAACTAATACAATACCATAGTTAAAAATTTCCAACTGAAAAATTTTTGAGCCAAAATGTTATGGTTGCCATTGCTAGCACAAGCAAACCACCACTACGAGACAACATTAGATCCTAACAATCCCCCGTTTGCATTTTTGACAAAACATACAAAAATAATAAAATCTTATTACAATTGTAAATAAGGAGAGATCAATTAAATACGTTTAAATTTCCCTTACAATAACAAAATGTTCATAATAAAAACATAAGCAAACAAATCAATGTTTAAGGTTCAAATTTGTTATAACAACCCAATAAAAATTCAACAACAAGAGAAATCCAACAAAAAATCTCCATCTAAACCAAACTCCATATCTTTTCTCCACTTTTTTAGCAAAAATCCAATGCACTTCCAAAATCTTCAGCTTCTAAATGTCATAGGAATTGCAACACATCAAGCTTCCTTTTGTTGATGCTCAGTAATAGGGAGTTGATAAATTCTATCTTAACTCGAAGATTCTTCAAAGATCGAACTCTTTATCCATAAGATAGAGTGTTTGTAGTGCCAGCTATGAGACAACAACTTCCTCAAAAGTATTATCTTCTTCATGTTCTTTAACAATTGGAGCTTAATTGGGACGGTATCATCAAAATGGCTCCCAAAAATCAAACTTTATATTGTATTTCAGTTTATGTCGTAGAGGCTCTGTATAACCATTAGTTTGAATATTATTCTACCCTATTAAGAGCTAATAAATTAAAGAGAGAAATGACAAACCCAACCTTACGTAATATATTTTTGCATGCTTCAAATTTGGGCTAAATATAATAAAACCATAATCAACTTTAATTTCATTACCAACTTTGAAATCCTTTGCCTCTTGATCCATTATTTGAAGTTGGCATCAAGTCACATATTACCAACTTGTGCAAGGAAACATAGAATCTTCTAAGACTCGAACATGGAAACCCAACCCTTCTGTTCCAAGTTTTTCAAACATTACCAATCAAAAAAGTCTTGCCCCAGTTAGCTCCAAAACCATCCTTCTGTTTGAAATTTTATAAAGTAATTAATACTAGAAGGGTTAAATTCAAAATAATATTCTCTTATATAAACCTTAATGCAATTATTTGAATTTGGATCAGCAACATCCTTATTCAAGTAAGCATGAAACTCCAACGTAATAATCTTGACATTAAGGGTGGGAAATCTTGTAGCGTTGAATAATCCTATCTTTTATATCCTTCACTTCAATCAAGTGCTTTTATTGGAGAGTGTTCAGTTTATTCCTTCATATTCTGTATAGAAACCTTAGTGCCTCCCTTTCTTGTACTTTCTTTCACCTTTTGGCTTTTGGAGGTAGAAGAGTAGATTCAGTTTTTCATTTCCTCTTCCTTGTAACATATTGTAGTAGAGCCTAGGAGTTTGGGGCCTGACGAGCTGGGGTTGCCAATGAGCCTGGTGAGCTATGGTCTGTAACACCCCTTACCCGAGTCCGATGCCGGGACGGGGTATGAGGCATTACCATACTCAATCATGCTCAATGTATAAATTTGGGTCATAAAATCTCATTTCCATTTAAAACTTTTCATTTATTATCTTAATATATTTATTATGGGTCTACAAGGTCCATAACGTACATCGGGTGTGTTTCGGAATCAATCAGGGAACTTTCAGGCACTTAGAAAATTTTTGTTTAAAATAGGGCTACACCTCGGTGTGGGATGGGACACGCCCATGTTGGCAGGCTGTGTGGTCACACACGCCCACGTCCCTGGCCCATGTCAAATTTATTTTTATTTTGAACCTACATGGGTTTCTACATGGTTGGACCACACATCTGTGCCTACAGCTCGTGTCCTTCGCACAGTCTAGACGCGCTCGTGTTCTCAGCCCGTGCTACAACCTAACTTTACTCAAAGCATACATTAGAATTCACATGGCCAAAGCACACGACCGTGTGCTCAGCCCGTGTGCAACACTGACTTAGCTAATTTAAATGTAGGGGGCACAAGGTCTATCAACATACCCATGGGGGATGACCGTGTGTCACGCACGACCTAGGCACACGCCCATGTGCCCATATGTGTAGACAATTATAGGCTATTTTCTAAGCCTTTTTCCACCCTAAAATTTATCCAACCACAAAATCCATTTCAATAGCACACAATATAACATTTAATAACATCTAATACTCAAAACTTAAGGCATTCATTCATCCTACTTAGACATGCAACTTGCATTTCCATAACTTCATCAACATTGCATAGAATTAACAAAAGCAATATTAGCCCAAAATGACACATATCAAAATGACAAAGTTTCTTATACATGCCATACTCAAAATAGCTAACTATACTATACCCAAAACGGACGGCTTGATAGTGTGACTTCGAGCTTCGGCTTTAACGATCCCCAAGCTAATTTGGCAAGACTACAAGGAAAAAGGGAAAGAAAGGGAGTAAGTATAATTGCTTCGTAAGTTGCATGAAATAAAATATCAACATAGATAAAGAAACATCATCCAAATCAATAAGTCATGAAATATCATATGAGGACTCATTCATTCTTATGACTTACTCATCATTTTGGCTTACTCAATCTCATGATTTGTAAAATCTCATTACTTACTCGTGCTTTTCTTTCTATATTACTCATAACCATATATTTTGAATTTTTCGTGACATACTCATGTGCACCTGTAACACTCATCATAAAACTTTAGTCTTTTTCATTAAAATAATCAACTTGAATACTTTACCTGTTAATTCATTTAGAATACCAAAGGATACCCGTATGTCAACCTCATGATAGAATGCCAAAGCCATATCCCAGGTATGATCTTACATGGGATCTCATCTCGATCTCGATGCCATGTCCCAGACATGGTCTTATACGAGATCGTAAACTAATGCCGATGCCATGTCCCAAACATGGTCATATACGGGATCTCTTTTAGATGCTAACGCCATGTCCCAGACATGGTCTTATACGGGACATCATGTCGATGCCCATGCCATGTCCCAGACATGGTCTTACATGAGATCTCAGTTCGGTGCTGATGCCATGTCCCAGACATGGTTTTACACGGGACCTATATAACTCATGTCATGACTTCGGTATCCCTTGTATTCTTTGACATTTTAGCCGGGATTTCTCATCTATACTTTATCCTTTCTTGGTGAATATCATGTTAAAAAAATTCATGGAATTTACATGATTACATAGAATATCATCATCATAGATTTACATAATGCATAGGGCTAAATTATTATATACAACTTACCTCGAATCCAAAATGCGTGTGGATGCTCGGTTTAATCCACCACTTTATTTTTTCCCTTATTTCGATTCAGGCTTTGCCTTTCTTGATCTAAAATGACAATTAAACTTATTTAATACTCACATTGGCTAAATAGCCCATAATTAACACTTTGGCAAAATTTATAATTTTGCCCCTAAACTTTTACATATTTGCAAAATAGTCCCTAGGCTCGTATAATGAAATGCACTTATTTTCTTGGTTACCAAAGCCTAGCCAAACTTTATTAATGCTCATAACAACCGCTATTTCTCATCAATTCATACTTTTACTACATATTTTACTAACTTTACAATTTGGTCCCTATTAGGGACTTTCATGAAAAATTTATTGGAAAAAGATGTTTACTACACTTTAAACATTCATATTCTACCACTAGGCATCAAAATACTTACATGTCATGCATTGGTATATTTTTAAATATAAACCCCAGCTCAAATTAGTGATAGAAATAGCTAGATTAAGCTACAACGATTTCGAAAATACAAAGAACATGAAAAATAGGGTTAGGAGTCACTTACTTAGAGCTTGAAAATAAAAAAAACCTTAGCTATAGAGTCCCTTAGAATTTCGGCACACTAAGAGAAGAAGATAGACACTTTTTGCTTCTTTTCCCCTTTTTATTTCTTTAATTAACCAAATGACCAAAATACCCTTATGACCATTCTTTAAAATTTTACACTTCCTTGGGCATTTTTGTCCATCATGCTAATAGATGGTGTAATTGCTAAATAAGGACTCCCAATAATTTTCTAAGGCTAATTCATCCTTCAAGCTTCTAGAAATGAAATTTTTACAACTTTTGCAATTCAGTCCTAAAGGACAATTTAACCACTATTTCATAAAAATTCCTTCATGAAATTTTCTCACTATCATGTAATCATGTCAATAACTTAATAATAACCACAAAATATTATTTTTTTACTTTGGATTTGTGGTCTTGAGACTACTATTCTGACTAGGCCCTAATTTGGGCTGTTACAATTCTCCCCCTTAGGATTTTCGTCCCCAAAAATCTTACCAGTGAAGAAGTTGGGATATTGGTTTCTCATGGTTTCCTCAAGATCCCATGTTGCCTCTTCTACCCCATTTCTTTGCCACAACAATTTTGCAAGCGCTATACTTTTGTTTCTTAACTGTTTGACTTCTCGAGCTAGAATCTTAATCGGTTCCTTACCATAAGTCATATCCGGCTGAATCTCAATCTCTGTCGGGGTGATCACATGTGAAGGGTCTGATCGGTAGCGTCGTAGCATGGGCACGTGGAATACATCATGGATCTTTTCCAACTTAGATGGCAAAGCTAACCGATAAGCTACTAGCCCTATCCTCTCGGAGATTTCATACAGTCCGATAAAATGCAGATTAACTTCCTCTTTCAGCCAAATCTACCACGGAGATACTTGTAAGAACACTTTATCCCAGCTTGGAACTCGATTTCCTTCCTTTTTAAATCAGCATAAGACTTTTGTCTATCGGAAGCAGCTTTCAAACAGTCTCAAATCACTTTTACTATCTCTTCTGTTTCTGTGACTAAATTAACCTCATAAATCTGATTTTTGTTGAGTTCAGTCCAGTACAAAGGCGTTCGACACTTACGCCCATATAATGCCTCATAAGGCACCATTTTTAGTCTCGACCTAAAACTATTGTTGTAGGCAAATTCGACCAAAGGTAGATATTTTTCCCAACTACCTTGGAATTCCAATGCGCAACATCAGAGCATATCCTCAAGCACCTGTATTACTCTCTCTGACTGGCCGTCGGTCTGTGAATGGAAAGCGGTATTGAAGTTTAGCTTTGTATCCAAAGCATCTTGTAGCTTCTTGCAAAATTTGACGTGAATCTCAGATATCTATTCGAAATGATCGACAATGGTACTCCGTGTAGTCTTACAATCTCTGAAATATACAAGTCATATAATTTGTCAAGTGAATAATCTGTACGCACTGGTATAAATGGGCTGAATTCTTAAGCTTATTAATCACAACCCAAACAACATCTTTCTTTTTTAGTGTCATCAACAAACCCGTCACGAAATCCATGGTAACACAGTCTCGTTTCCACTCGGGAACCATGATAGGCTATAGTAAACCAAAGGGTACTTGGTGCTCTGGTTTTACTTGCTGATAGATAAAACATTTCGAAACATCCTCAGAGATATCTATTTTCATATTCAGCCAGCAATGCCATTTCTTGAAATCATTGTACATCTTGGTATTGCTAGGGTGGATAGATATACGACTACTATGTGGCTCATGTAAAATTCTTCGAATGAGCTCATCCTTATGCAACTGTTTGAATCAATCTGGAAATCTAAATCGGTACCCAATTCGCACTGAGCCTTCCTGGCTTGCAATTCTCTGTCGCCTGACTGTACTTCACAAATCTCTTGAATGAACATCGGTCTAGCTTTTACCCCTGCTATAAACAAACCATCATCGGTTAGGGACACCTGTGTGTTCATGGCTCTCAAGACAAATAGGGGCTTCTGACTTAAAGCGTTTGCAACAACATTCGCTTTCTCGGGGTAATAGTCAATGATCAACTCAGAGTCTTTTAATAATGCAATCCATCTCTGCTACCATAAGTTCAAATCCTTTTGTGTCATCAAATACTTAAGAATCTTATTATCGGTGAATACTAGGAAATACTCACAGTATAAATGGTCTCTCCAAGTCTTTAATGCAAACACTATTGCGGCCAACTCCAAGTCATGAGTCGGATAATTCTTTTCATGAGGTTTTAACTATCTCGAGGTATATGCAATCACCTTTCCTTCTTGCATAACTACACAGCCCAATCCGTCTAAGGATGCATTGCTGTAAACTACAAACTTCATTCCGGGTTCTGGTTGCACTAAAATAGGAGCTTCTATCAACAATGTCTTTAATTTTTCAAAACTTTGTTGGCACTTTTCTATCCACTCAAACTTAACATCCTTTTGCAAAAGCCTCGTTATTGGGGTGGCGATCATGGAAAATCCCTTGACAAATCTTCGGGAATAGCCGGCCAAGCCTAAAAAGCTTCTGAACTTGAATACATTTCTCGGTGGCTTCCACTCAATAATTGCCGAGATCTTACTTGGATCAACTCTGATGCCATCACCTGAAATGATGTGGCCTAAAAATCCAACTTCTTTAAGCCAAAATTCACTCTTACTAAATTTGGCATAAAGTTGTTTATCTCGTAAAGTTTGCAAAACTGCCATCAAATGTTCGGCATGTTCTTCCTCATCACCAAAATAAATCAGGATGTCATCAATAAAGATTACAACAAATCCATCCAAATATGACTTGTGACAGCCCTATTTCGACCCTAGCCGGGAAGCGATTTCGGGGCTACTAAATCGAGCCATTGAAATAATTAAATATGATATCCTATGTCTAATGTGTGTAATGTATGTATGAATTTAAAATGTTTGAATTTGGCATGTTGAATGTGATTACTAAACTAAAGGACTTATGTGATAAGAACTATGATTTATGTTGCTAGAATTAAGAAAGAAGTTGTATAAGGTTGCAAATTAAGGGACTTGCATGTCAAATTAACCATTTGACATTAGTGGCCGGCCATGCATGATGATTATGCTAATAAATTATATTTTCTTTTATGGTTATGATTAAATAAAGAAAAATTATGCCTAATAGGAAAAGATTATAATAAAATAAATGGTGAAAAGAACAATGTGTCTTTCATTTGTTCTTCTTGCCGTAACTTGAAGAGAAGGGGAGGAAGTATTAAGCCACCATTCGGTTATTCTTTGCTTCAATTAAAGGTAAGAAATCATGTTAGTTTGTTTAGATTTTATGAATACAAGTTGATAGACAAGCTTATGGTTTAGCTCAAGCATTAATTTTTGATTTGGTTGTAAATGCTCCATTCAGTCATAGTAGAATCGTATAGGACTTGGTTGCTCTTGAGTTTTATGGTATATGTAGGGTATTATGGAGTCTTGGGAGGTGTTTTGAGATTAAAATTTGAAGAATTCATGAAGGCATGTTTAAATTCTATCAATTTTTGCTTTGAATGGTTTTTGAATCAAGTAGGAGCATTCGGCCATGGAAGTTGTGATGTTTGGGGAGGATATTTCTTTGTTTAATTGAGGAGACGAACGCATTATATTGGGGTTGTAAGTTAACATTTTGGTGGTATGCCTTTATGATAGCCGAATAAAAATGTGGATGTTGAGTAATTGAGCATTCGGTCTTAATATATATACATTAATATATGTGATTCTTAAATAATATTGTTTTGATAGTGTCTTTGGATGATAATGGAATAAAAAGGTAGTTTAGTTAAATAAATAGAAGAAAGTTCGGAAATGAAGTACATTCGGCCATTGAGGTGATGGTTCAAAATATGCTTAAATTTCGAAATTTATATATGTGTGTATCTTGTAAAGTATGGAATTGAATTTGTAATAATGTTATTATAGGTATTTTGGGTTATGGCCGAATAGGATTTAGAAATCTATTAAAGGGAGAGGTGCTTTTGATAAGTGCATATACTTGTGACCAAATAAGGCACTTTTGTAATTTTGAATGGATGAATTTGGTATGTGGATTGGTGGTTATGCTTGTGAACTGGATAAATATAGATGTATATATATGTGTGTAATGTATAGGTGAGTACCGAATGATATCAACTGTGATGTGCATATTTACCTAACTATGATTTAGCTATAATGTAAGATGAATATGCATTGGGCCAAATGTGGATATATGTATGTGTGTGTTTGTGTAATAAAGAGATTGTATTTATATCCCTTGTCTTGATCAAGTAAAGAGGATGAGTGTTTAATGAAATTCAATTTTCGTCACTCAATTTTGAAGCTTAAGAACATAGAGAAACGACACCAGATAAGGGAAAGGCTAAGGTGACGGAATAGTCAACCCGTAACTACTTAGAAAGATACGAGGTAAGTTCTCAAGTAATGAATTTCAACTTATGACAAGATGAAGTTATAGTACACATGTATAACATATGAGCTTAAATGTAAAGGTTATGCTTGAATGTCATTTTGGGAATGAAAATTTGGGGCAATTATTTGAAAGTCGAATGTTAGTGTTGGATCAATTGTGTTCTCTGATTACAAATATTGAACCGAATGATGTATGGTTGGTAGCATGCTGAGATTTGCATTTTAGTATCTGGAATGTTATGAAAATGTGACATGATATGTATGCTTATATGTGCGGGTATTAATCGAAGGGCTTGCGAGCTAGTGTTAAGATCCGAGCTTTGTCTCAAAGGGCTTACGAGCCAGTGCTAAGATTCGAGCTTAGTCTCAAAGGGATTACGAGCCAGTGTTAAGATTCGAGCTTAGTCTCGAAGGGCTTACGAGCCAGTGTTAAGATCCGAGCTTAGTCTCGAAGGGCTTTTGAGCCAGTGTTAAGAATCGGGTTTGGTCCCGAAAACCATCCATGGGGCATCATATTTGGGTTGAAACCCCGTATGTATTTGTACGAGAATTCATATACTAAAGGTTGGAAATAATTTCAAATAAATGTGCTATTTACTGTAAGATAGCTAGGTAGGCATTTTACTCTTGTTGAGAATTTGATTATCTTTGAATTGTGATTTCGAAATGCGGTAAGAAAGTATAGATCATTGTTAATCATTTGAATGTTTATGATCCGTTTATGATGCATGAGTTTTGATTTTAGAGAGTTCAACCTCATAAATGTGAGATACTTGTGAATAGGTAAAGGATTGATATGGAAATTTGGAATGAACGTATTCGGTTATGTGTTGAGCTTAGTGGGACACATTGACCTTTTCTTTGTGTTATGAATGATATAGGTGGTATTTTAGTTATGTCCTTACTCGGTCATTGAATGAACCTAACAAATTTAGAAGTTACTATGCCATCTCTTTTTTTTTTTTTAAATGATTTTGTTACTTAAAGAACTTACTAAGCAAATGATTGCTTACTTTGTTGCTCTTACTTTCTATTTTATAGATATCTCTTAATAGCTACAGTCTCGGGAGTTCCAGGGTTGAAGTCATCCACACTATCAAAACATCTTTTGGTATTTTGTAGCTTAACCTTGAAAATGGCATGTATAGACTTAACATTTTGTTGTAAATCAAAGATGATCTTGAAGTTGTAATTAAGTTGGCCATGCGAAAATGGCCTACCGAATGTCTTTCGTCTAAATCCATGGTTTAATACTTGATTAAGTTATATGGAAGTTCAAGTATGTATTGTGTGAAATATGCTCAAAATATCTCATTATCTTGATATCTATGTTTTATGAAACATGTGAGGTTTAAATGTGATCGAAATTAATATTGAATGTAACCTTTTTGATATGCTTATAAGGACTATATGAAGTTACATGAAATTGTGGTTATGGGACATTATACGTTGTTTTGAATTTGGTAATCTGCCTAGTTGATTTCGATTTTGAGTCCTACTAAACTTTGACATTCTTCTTATCATCTGAGTAGAAATAGTCTTGAATGAAATGGTTAGGTGTGATCTTTGATCCGGCATATGAGTGTTAGGATATGAATGTGATAATGACATGAATTGTTCGTGTGAGATATTGCTAAGTTAAATGAAGGTCGACTGATGCCTCTTGACTCTCCTGCGATGGGTACAGGTCTAGGGGTGTTACATGACCGAAAGGTACGATTTATTAAATCCATAAATATGGTAGGAGTATTGGTCAAGTCGAATGGCGTGACAAGAAATTCGTAATGGCCATAGCTCGTCTGAAATGCAGTCTTTAGCACGTTGGACTCCTTAACTTATAGTTAATAAGATCCAGACCTCAAGTCTATCTTGGAGAACACTGTGGCTCGTCGCAACTGATCAAATAAATCATTGATCCTTGGTAAAGGGTACTTTTTCTTTATAGTCACCTTATTAAGTTGCCGATAATCAATGCATAAACTCATCGAACCATCTTTCTTTTTCATGAATAATACTGGAGCACCCCATGAGGAATGACTTGGTCTTGCAAAACCCTTATCTGTCAATTCTTGTAGCTGAGCCTTCAGTTCTTTTAATTCGATAGGATCATTCTATAAGTAGCAATGGAAATAGGTGTAGTACCTGGAGCCAACTCTATACCAAATTCTACCTCTCTAACCGAATGTAATCCGGGAAACTCTTCTAGAAATACATCTTGATACTCGCAAGCTACTAGCATTGATTCTATTTTCAACTCCAACTCTTTTATATTCATCACAAAAGCAAGGTAAGTTTTATACCCTTTCTTTATACACTTCTAAGTAACCATGGAAGAAATCACTATAGGCAAACCATCAGATTCATTTGACTCTACTCGGAGAGTTTGTAACACCCCAAACCTGACCCAGACGTTATGGTCAAATCTGGCGGTGTCACATGGAAGGATGATACGTACCAATCACGTACAGTGGAAAGCTTTGAAAACAATTGTTCGCTCGTGGTTCAAACAAGGGTTTATTTTCAAATCAGCTTCGTTGGAAAAATAATTTAGCTGAAAATGAATTCATTTGAATGTTTGCTTAATTTAAAAGTTTAGGTGAGTTCAAGTAAAAGCTTTGATTTTGTAAGTGAAACCTGAGTTTGCATAACTTGTTAAGTTTCTTGTTAAGTATGGCGGAAGCTCATGTTTTAGGAAAATGTTAAGATATTTACGTTGGGAAAAACATGTTTTAATTTTAGAAATCTAGCAGTTATAATAAAACCAAATGTAAAATCATACCGGAGATAAAAGGCCTTATTACAACCCAAAAAAAATTAATCAAAGGTAAAATAAATAAAACTACTAATTTATTAATCAACTTGTAGTGTGGCCACCTCCGAGTCCACTCCTACATCGAACCACCTACTGAGGGTTACCTGAAAAATTAAAGGAGGGAGTGAGTTTTCGAAAACTCGGTGTGTACAACCCTCGACAAACACGTTAACATGCAATTAATCAAATTGGGCCTAAGCCCTCCCAATATCGATGGCCTTTGGGCCTTAGCCTATAGTGGCCTCATTTGGGCTTGAGCCCATATTACACCAATATCATATGTATGCAATGCTCCCATCTCAATCCAGCCCTGCACTCTATTTTCCCTTCCAACCCTACACTCCTGTGGCGATATAAATATCAACCCGCCCATCCCTACACTCCAGTGATATCACCGGTTGCGGCACTAACTCAATTGTTGCAGCAGAGCTGCTAATCACATAATGGGCTTTTAAAGCCGTCGATGGATCCATGGTCATGAAGCAACCATGCGACCCTCAGATATCTTCCTCCATATCATAAACCCATACAAATGCAACATACATAATATGAATGCATCACATACATTTTCACATATTTAGCACCTAGGGGTATTTTAGTTATTTTTCACTTAGACATACCAATCATATCATATCGTGGGCTTAAGTACACAAGTTGGCCCATTAACACTTTCCCATTATTCAATGCATTTTAAGCCAATTTCATTAAAGCCTATTTCATAGCCCAAAAAGGGCCCATATACTTACTTGGCCCAATAGTCCCAATTCTACCAAGAAATATGTAATTAGCCTAACCAGCTCGTCAAATCCTACTAGACCGTCAATTTTACACGTAGGCCCATCCGGCCCATTTCAGCCCAATTGGCCAAAAGGTGGCCTGGGTCCATGGAATGGCCCACAGAGCCTCTATCGACGTATCGATGACTCCACATGAGCATTAACACGCTCGTGTGGTTGTCGGTGCCAGCCTTTCGACTTTTCTGCTTTTCGGCATTCCCACTTTTCGAGATTTCAACTTTTGCCAATTTATCGTGTGTGCGGTATATGTGCACACCTTTTTTAGAATCGGCACCTAAGACTTCCAATCTCTAACCTAAAATTAGTCAAGCTATTAGTTAATCACTTGCTTAGTAAACATTTCCTTCTTTACCAGAAACTGAAACTACACTAATCCACTTACCTAGATCAATAGTTCTATTAACCTTTCACTTATTCACTTGCCACGTTTGCCTTCTAGATCTGCATTGCAAAACCTGAACCATCAACGACTTGAATAAACAAGTGACTTGTATACATCTTAAGTCACCTTTACACCTCTTAAAATATTCGGCTAAACCAAAATGAAGATGAATATACTTACCAAAACCAAAAATGCACAAGGGAGTAGTTGGGCAGAGATTTAGAGGAGAAAGAGAATGAACGACCCGATCATTACCAACCCATTTGAAGAGTGAGGAATAAAAGAGGGATTCGACCTAGTTAAAGAAGTGGTTCGGCTAAAGAGTGCAAAGATCCAAGAAGAAGATGAAAGGTAGAATCAAGGAGGAGAGATCAAAACCGAATACAAACAATTGGTTTCTTGATTGCACCAAAAGATTAGTATAGCCAAGAAGGGATTGAGAAAAATGAAGAAGATATTCGGCTAGAGATTAAGAGAAAAGAATTTCGATAGGGGTGAATCTAGAGAAGAACCCGAATACGCAAGAAGGTTCAGCCAAGTAGAAGAGGGTATCGTTTTTTTAATTTATGAGAACAATAGAAGAATGATGCAAATGAAAGAAAAAAAAGGAAAAAATTCAGCTTTCAATTAACCACTCCTATAGTCAAATAGACTAAGAAATTCGGCACTACCTCAAAGGTGACCAAAATCGGCCCTAAACACCTACCATAGCCGACTTAACCTTTACCAATTACCACACGAGCTCTAACTCTCCCAACTTGGTCCCTTCCTAAAAACTCTCCCCTTATCATGCCTTAATTTACTCCCTAACACCCATTCAAACCTCTTCATACCAGAGTTTAAATCCAACTCCACTACCTACATGGCACCAGTACAAAATAATATCTTTAATGCCCAAGCTGACACTCGAACATTGGACCTTCCTGCTTCTATTATGGTGTCACCCCCATACTTCTAAAGTGGCGCCACTTTGCCACTAGGCCACAAACCCATTTGTGCCTTATTTCCTCTTTATTTATTTAAGAGTCATAACGTCCGAGGTTAGGGTTCCACTAAGGCCAAAAATTAAATTCTTCCTATGGTCTACCTTGAACCCGAGGTTTCATAGAAACCCTATACTACCTCAAAATCAAGACCCTACTAGTTCTAATCACTTAAGCAAAGCTTCATCACACAAAATTAAAAGTTTCAAGATTTTTGGGATGTTACAGAGTTTCACCATTCTCACATTTTAGTTTAATAAATTTTCTACCGCAATTCACTACTACATCATGAGTGGTTAACCAGTCTATACCAAGGATTACATCAAATTCGTCGAATGGCAAAAGCATGAGGTTAGCTGGGAAATAATGACCCCTAATCATCAAAGGGCAATCTCTACATACTTTGTCTACTAAGACATATTTGCCTATGGGATTGGATACTTTTATCACAAATTCTGTACTGCCCCAAAAATCAATGCTTTTGATTTTGCATGTTGAGACATAAATGCATGTGTACTTTAGTGGTTGAGTGATTTAGGGGTGTTTGGGAGTCTCTGTCAAGTCCTGGTTTCAAGCCTTGGCTTTTGGAAAATTTTTATTTTTAACACTTAAGGGAACCCTGACTCTAGTTTGTAAGCCTTTTAAATTATGGTGAGTGGAACATGACACAAAAAGAGCCTGTGGCCCAATGGTAGTTTGCGTGTTCCCCTTCTAAGGGGGATTGGGTTCGAGTCATTCTATGCACAAAAGGAGTATTTATTTTACTCCTCTGCTGTGTAAGTAGTGGAGTTTGAATCGAACACTGCTGAAGAGGTTGGAGTTTGAATTAGTCTTGGGAGGTTGGAAGAGAGATTTTAGAAAGGATATTGGGAGAAAATTAAGGAGGAATTTGAATTGTTAAATGTTAGTGCCGAATTTGGACTCTAGCTACTCATGAATTTCGACTAGGGAGAAGTTGGGTTTATTTTCGGTTTTGGGGTGTTTGAGCACTACATTTTCGGGATTTTTTTCTCTCCACATTGATTTGTCAAGCATATTTTGTTACCCTTTTACTTTTGTGTCGAATTCTTATTAGGGACTAGAGGGAGTACTTTTCAGTTTTGTTTTCTTTCAAAATTGTGTTCTCTTCAAACCCCCTGTCTATTGATTATTTTCTCTACTTTCTTTTTCCCGAATATCAAGTCTTTATGTGTTAACATTTTTCTCTTTTCTTTTAATTTTTATTGAGCTCTCTTTCTGGCGTGGCTAAAATCGAATGTCTCCTCCTCTTCTTCAAGAGTTTTCTCTTGGCCGATCATTTCCATATTTCTTTTCTCCTTTTCTCAAAAACTATTTTCTATTCCATTCCTTTCTTTTTGGTTCTGTGGCCGAATACACTGTTGGCCCTTTTAGGTATTTTTATTTTCCCATCTCTTCTTCTCACTGTTACTGAATATCCCTCTCCTGCTTTCGGTTGCTTTTTTTGAAAGGGAAAAGTTGGTATTGGTTGCTTTTGTTCATAGTAAGTTACTTTCAAACTCGTAAGGAGTGAAAGGGCTCTTAAGTGATACAGTTGCGTTCGAGATCTTCCCATCGTTTGACTAAATATCTGGGGTAAGTGAGTTTGCGTTTTCCTAGTTTGGCCGAATGTTACTTTGGGGAGGGGGTTTCATGTGCTTTCTTTAATTTAACACGGGATTAACTTCGGTTCTAGATGGTCGTAAATGTTACGTTACCCTTGTAGTGCAGATAATCGACAAGAATGCAAGATTAAATCTTATCCAGCGATCTAAGGGGGATTGAGCCGTATTTCATACAATCAGGGTTAGTGGTGTTAGCCGATTTCAGATTTAGTACTTATGATCACTAACGATTGAAAGGCTTACTGGTTGCTTGGAATGAATGTAGGGTTTGGACATACGTGGATCTTAGCACGTTTTGTAACAGGTGTGTACTCACACTACTATCAATCATAGAACGGCAAAAAGCTGAAAAGCTGAAAAGGCGCACAAAGGCACGTGTGGAAATTAGATATAATGGTAAAGGCCACCATGAGCGACCTCATGGGCTTAGGTCATTTTTGGGCAGAAATGAGCCGTGTGGGCCCAATGGGCTCGTGGACCCCACACAGGTAATTATAATGGACATGGGAAAAATATTGGACCTGGCTGTGTCGTTCACATGGCTAAGGTCAATTCTAGGCTTAGCGAGCCAAACGAGTGTGTGGGCCCCATTTGGGCCACATAATGGGCTTTGGGCCCAATTGTACTGTTTGGTTGCTAAAGATTGCACGGGTCACACAAGACGACTGTGGACCTACTGATCGGTTGGTAAGTGTAGCCAGACCCCAAATGAAGAAATGACCGTTATGCCCTTGTAGGGTAAAATGTCCATAATACCCCTATGTGATATGTGATTGAATATGTATGCCATCTGATGTTTATTTTATGCATTCATGTGTGATATTATGCTGTATAGGGAGGGGATCTTGTAATTGGAGGAAGTGATTGATCTATTAGGGTCGCATGGGTTGCACGAGACGACTGTGGACCCACCAATGGCTTAAAGTCGCTTATACATTTGGCAGCTTTGCTGTGATATTGGTTAGTGTCGCAATCGATGCTAACATTGGGAGTGTAGGGATGGGTGGATCGATTTAATCCCCACAGGAGTGTAGGGTTGGATAGGAGATGGAGTGCAGGGTTGGTTGGGGTTATATGCATCATATATTCCGATTTCTGATACTGTGATGGGCTAAGGTCCAACCAAGGCTGTTACGGGCTAAGGCCCAAATGACACTGTTATTGTAATGGGCTTAGGCCCAAGCTGATGTGTTACATGTTATTTGTTTGTTGGGGTTGTACACATTGAGTTTTCATAAACTTACCCCTCTGTTTAATTGTGCAGGTAATCCCTAGTGATAGACGGTTCGACGCATCGGAGGACTCAGAGGTGGCCACACTATCGACAGTTAAATTTTTAGTACTTAATCTTATTTTAAATACTTTTTTTTTCTATTTTGGTTTTCGTTGTAATAAGGCCTTTCTCTAGATTTTATTTTTGATTTTGGGTTTTATTTCGCTTTGGTTTCTTAACTTCTAGTTTTAGGTCTCAGGTTTTAAACAGAAATCTACATTTTACAAGACAAATGCAAGTACGCAAATGTTTTTAGAGAAAAGCTTCCACTGTAAATGTATGTTGAAAGTTTTAATAACGCATTAAAAGAAAGAAGTTTTCTTTAATGACATAAGTTTTTTAATCAACCCTTAATATATACATAGAGGCTAAACCGAGTTTGGGTTTTCGATGACTTTTTATTTTAAAAGCTAATAAATCAACAAATGATACACATTTTAAAAGTGAAAACCCGTTTTAAAGTTACTGTTTTATAGCAATTAGACCAAAGGATTTTGAGATGTCCAACAACATCGAATTTTATGATTTACCCCTCAATATGACGCCACCAAATTTAGCCATAACGTCCAGGCCAGATTTAGGGTGTTACAAAATCTTTGGACTTTATGGGTGTATTCATATTAGAAACTAGTTTCATACAAACATATGAGTGAGTAGATCTCAGGTCTATCAAAGCAATAACAAAAGTTTCATGGAGAGAAAATGTACCCGTTATCACATCGGGTGAACATGCCTCTTCGCGAGCGCAAATTGTGTACGTCCTTGCTGGCGTTCTACCCTCAGGTCTCGCAAACTACTCTTTCAGCATGGTTGTACTACTCACTCTCGTGCCCGGGTTTCTCTGGGGTCCACCCCTAGAGGGAACATTACCTGATTTTTCACTTTAATATTTATCTTTTTCAATCATCTCGGGGCACTCTCTAATGAGGTGGTCTTGTGAACCACACTTAAAATAGGCCCTCTCATGAGCTTTATATTCATCAAGGTGGTGTTTGCCACACTAGGGACATTTAGGCCTATTCGGTCAAGTGTTATCTACACTCACAACTGAAGTAGTTTGGGCTTTAGAGATCAAATATTGTTTACCCTTTCCCTTATCTGAAAACCCCGCTGAAGTAGTGGATCGAGTAGCAAAGTCTTTTGATTTCTTGGAGGAGGATTGAGGAATTAGAGTGGTTCCAGGGTAGATTGAGGAATTGGATGGGGTGGAGCTTGTTGTTGAGCTGCTTGATTCGTACGAACGCAATCTCTAAATCACAGGACTCCAATTCAACTTTCCTTTTCTCGTTGGACAACTCCTCGGTCTTACAAGCTCTATCTACTAGTACAGCAAACTCTTTCAATTTAAGAATTCCTACCAATAGCTAAATATCTTCATTCAGTCCATCATCAAACCTTTTACACGTGATGGCTTTGGTGGATACATATTCTTGAGCATATTTACTGAGCCTCACAAACTCACGCTCGTATTCTGTCACGGTATCCGTCCTTGTTTCAATTCTAGAAACTCCTTACGCTTCTGATCTATGAACCTTGGACTGATGTACTTTTTATAAAATTCTTCTTGGAAAAACTCCCAGTTGACCCTTTCCCTTGGCACCACTAACACAAGGGTATTCCACCACTGACAGGCGAAACCTTGAAGGAGGGATACCACACACTTCATGCACTCTTCCGGGTGCAAGACAATTCTTTTCGGATTATTATATTTAGTAGCCCAGAACTCTTCTGCCTCTTATTTCTGGATTTTATCAGCCGAGGGCTTTTCTCGTCTTACTACCTCTACGATTTGGGGAGCTACCAGGGTAGATTGAGGAATTGGATGGGGTGGAGCTTGTTGTTGAGCTACCTGATTCGTACGAACAAACTCTCTGAACCACTCATTCATCATTTGGAAGAGGGCCTCCCTGGCCTCTCCTCCTTGACTTACAATAGCTGGTCTATTTTTTGTTCCAGCTGGCATCGTCCCTTCAGCGGGAGCCGATGCATTGCTTTCTACATTGTCAGCCTCAGTTCTTTCAGGATCCATTTACTTTAAGAAAACACATTTAATCTCTCAGGAGTCATCACACTATCATATCTCATATATACATAAGTATGGCATGTAAAGCTGGACTGGTGCATATGCTATGTTAGTCCTAGAATCGACTAAACACTAGCTCTGATAACACTAAATGTAACACCCCTTACCCGAGTCTGACGTTGAGACGGTGTACGAGGTGTTACCGTACTCAATCATGCTCAACGTATAAATTTGGGTTATAAAATCTCATTTCCATTTAAAACATTTCGTTTATTATCTTAATATCTTTATTATGGGTCTACGAGGACCATAACATAAATTAGATGTGTTTTGGAATCAATCCGGGAACTTTCGGGCACTTAGAAAATTTTTGCTTAAAACAGGGACACACGCCCGTGTGGGATAGGACACGCCTGTGTGGTCACACACGCCCACGTCCCTAGCCCGTGCCAATTTTTTTAATTTTGAACCTACAGGGGTTTCTACACGGTTGGACCATATGTCCGTGTCTATAGCCCGTGTCCCTCACATGGTCTAGACACGTCCGTGTTCTCAACCTGTGCTATAATCTGACTTTACTCAAAGAATACATTAGAATTCACAAGGTCAAAGCACACGCCAGTGTGCTAAGCCCATGTGCAACACTGACTTAGCAAATTTAAATGCAGAGGACACACGATTTATCAACATGCCCGTGGGGGATGATCGTGTGTCATACATGACCTAGGCACACGCTCGTGTGCTAATTCGTGTGGACAATTATAGGCTACTGTCCAAGCCTTTTGCCACCCTGAAACTTATCCAACCACAAAATCCATTTCAATAGCACAAAATATAATATTTAATAACATCTAATACTCAAAACTTAAGACATTCATTCATCCTACTTATACATGCAACTTGCATTTCCATAACTTCATCAACATTACATAGAATTAACTAAAGTAATATTAGCCCATTTCTAAAGGCTATTACAACATGACTTGAGTAATACCAATAGCCAACATATTTGGCTACCCCAAAATGACACATATCTAAATGACAAAGTTTCTTATACATGCCATTCTAAAAATAGCTAACTATACTATAACCCAAAATGGATAGCTTGATAGTGTGACTTCGAGCTTCAACTTTAACAATCCCCAAGCTAATTTGGTAAGACTAAAAGGAAAAAGGGAAAAGAAAGGGAGTAAGCATAACTGCTTAGTAAGTTGCATGAAATAAAATAGCAACATAGATATAGAAACATCATCCAAATGAAAAAGTCATGAAATATCATATGAGGACTCATTCATTCTCATGACTTACTCATCACTTTGGCTTACTCAATCTCATGATTTATAAAATCTCGTAACTTACTTGTAACGCCCCAAATTTTATGGTTTTTGAATTTGTACGTAAATTGACATTTGCATGATTTGGTGTGTTAAATTGATGTTTTGGGTGTGTTTAGGGGGCCTTTGGAAGGCCTGGGTTAAAGCCTAACCCTTGACAAATTTTGAATTTTTTCCTTAAATGAGTTTGGGCGTTGGCATGTAGGGCTTATAAATAATTGTCGTGGTTTCATGTCACAAAAAAAAAAAAAACTAGTGTCGGAGTGGCAAATGGTGCCACATGTGGGGCTTGGAGCTGGCTTGATTTACCAGGTCGGAGAGCTGAGGTTCAAGTCTCTTTGCAAGCAAGATATACCTATTTTGCTAGTTGGAGTTGGCAAGTGGTGGACTTGGATGCAAATTCTAAAGTTGGTTGAATATTTGGTAAGGATAAAGATGACTTGGTCTTGGAATGTTTAACTTAAAATTCAAATTGAAAATGGAGTAAATCAAGGAGAAATTAGGGGAGATTTTCAAGGAGTTGGATGCGGGGGAGGTTGTGGCCAATTTTGGGAGTGGTTGAATAGGCAAAATCGGCTAAGGCCTTTCTCATTTGGCATTTTCGACAAATAGGGAGTAGAGAACTGAATTCTTCTTTTCTTGTCAAGGTTGCTTTTGCCGATTTTGACATTTTGACCACATTGATGTTTTATTTTCCAACTTTTTCAAGTAAGCTGAACCTCATTTGCTCTATTTTTGTTCTCTTAGCTGAAACCCCATTTTCCCTCTCTTTTCATTTTTCTCTTTTTCTTTATCACCAAGGGTTGAGACATCTAGTACTGTGTTCTCATTTGCCTACTTCCCAAAGGCCAATTCTCCTCTTTCTTTCTATCTATGACTCATTACCGAACCTCTATTCTTCTCTTCTTTTGATAAATGATAGATTATACATGTTTTTACCCCATGCTTAGCCTAATTTCTGGATGAATTAAACTGTGATTTGTGTAAATTGATGCTCTTAAACCTTAAATTTCATGTTTTATACTCAGGTGAGCACAGGGAAGTGAAAAGAACGAGAAACAGGCCGAAAATAGAGAAAATGAGCCAAAGTATGAAAACAACACGGCCTGGAGGTTCGCCACACGATAATGTCACACGACCGTGCCACCTTAAAGCTCAAACATGGCCAACCCCGACTACCACGGCCGTGCCACACCAAACAGACCTGAACACGATCCATTGTTGACGTCACACGGCCGTGGCACACGGCGGTGTCCTTGTCGTGAGGAAGTTCAATTTCACTTGGAAAAGGCTACTTAGGGGCAAGCTCTATATAAAGACCTAGAGGGCAACTACAAAAGAGGTACTTTTCTCCCGCCAAGTGCGTACTTTTTCCCGCCAAGGGTGTTCCTATTTCCCACCAAAATAGAGAGCAGAAGCAAGGAATTACTCCATAGTAAGCCAATTGATCCATCTCAGAAGCCGAATTCTCCTTCAAGACTGAAGATCTCCCTTCAAATTCCTCTAGGGTTTTTGGGTTCTTTAGGTTTTGTTATCATTATTCTTCTGAGATGTTTTCTTTTATAAGTATGAGCTAAATCCCCCAAATACTTAAGGAGGATGAAACCTAAGATGGATCTTGTTATTATTTTCTCTTGAGTTATATGATAAATACTTGATTTGTTCTTAATTATGTGTTCTTAACTCTTGTTTTAATATTCCTAGGTATTAATTCAAGTATTGATGTGCTTATTCAGAGGAGCAAAAGTCCTTGTTTAAGAGTAGATCTAGCATAGTTAAGCAGAGTTGCATGCAACCCTAGACATAGGGTGCCATAAATTTGCCGGAGTAGGGCCAAACCTAATAAGGGAATCCATAGATCGAGTTAATGCAAGACTAGGGGTTTTAACTAGAAAGAGATTTCAGTTAATCAACCTAGGATTAGTTGTTCTTATCCTCGACAGAGGTATTAACATAAATTATGGATTTCTACGGATCAAGTCAAGTTAATAAATTGTCTAGCTCAAGAGTTGATAACAAGTGAAGTCTAGGTGGATTCTCCCTTGAGTATTGTCTAAATCAATCAGTTTTCCTAAAGAGTTTTTCCCCAATTCACTTTTTGTGCATTTTAAGCTTAGTTTCATAATTAGTTTAGTTCAATAAAAATTCCCTTTTTATGTATAGGTTAAATAATAGAAAGAAAGTTAGTACTAGTACTTTTGGCTCCTTTGGCTTCGATATCTTGGTCTTGCCACTAAGCTATACTATTGTTCGATAGGTGTGCTTGCCTTAAAATCATGATATTAGTTAGTTTTGGGTACGGTTATATTTTATAAATTTTATTACTTCATATCACGCATATCAAGTTTTTGGCGCCGTTGCTGTGGAACTAAGATATTAGGAACACTTGAATTTTATTACTTTAGCCATTACTATTTTTATTTATTTTTAATTTTTATTTTTATTTTATTTATTTATTTATTTATTTTAATGTCCTGTGCCTTTTCCCTTCCAGGTATCTCTATTTTATGACTAGAAGAAACCCGGGAAGACCATTTCTAGTTAACGAAGGTTTAGAAGCAACCGTACGTCAAAATCGACGAGAGATAAGAAGAAGCCTGCAGTATCCAGAGCAGGAACAGGAACCTGAACCTACTGAAGAGATGGAAGCAAATCAAGATAATCTACCACCTCCCGCGATAGCCCCAGGACCGGTGAACCAAAATAATGGTCCTCGTACTATTTATGATTATGCTAAACCTAATTTGGCTGGTACTGAATCTAGTATTGTTAGGCCTGCTATTGCTGTAAATAATTTTGAACTAAAGCCTAACACTATTCAGATGATTCAACAGTTTATTCAGTTTGATGGTTTATAGGATAAGGATCCCAACTCACACTTAGCCAATTTCTTGAAATTTTATGACACTTTTAAAATCAATGGTGTTTTTGATGATGCCATTTGCCTCTGACTATTTCCTTATTCCTTAAGAAATAAAGCTAAACAATGGTTAAATTCTTTACCACGAGGGTCAATCACTACATGGGAATAGATGACTGAAAAATTTTTACTCAAATATTTTCCTCTAGCTAAAACAGCGAAATTGCGGAATGATATCTCTTCCTTTGTGCAGATGGATTTAGAGACACTTTACGATGCCTAGGAGAGATACAAAGATCTCTTGAGAAGGTGACCTCACCATGGGTTACCTCTATGTTTACAAGTTCAAACCTTTCACAATGGTTTGAATCCCTCAACAAGGTAGATGATCGATGCAGTCGTCAGTGGAACAATCAACAACAAAACACCCGAAGCAGCTTATGAGTTTATAGAAGAGATGTCACTGAATAACTATCAGTGGCAAGTCATGAGGACAAAGCTAATAAAAGCAACAGGAGTTTTTAATATTGATGCAATCACAATGCTTTCCACTCAGGTAGAACTTTTAAATAAAAAGATTGATGGTTTTATTGGTTCTACGTAGGTACATCTAGTTATGCAGTGCGACTCAAGTCTAGGAGGAGTGAGCAACCCAGAGTACCATCCCTATGGACCTAGCCCAAAAAATGAACAGATGAATTATATGGGTAATAATTCTCGACCTCAAAATAATCCTTATAGCAATACTTACAATGCAGGTTGGAAGAATCACTCTAATTTCTCATGGGGCAGACAAGGAAATCAAAGACAACCACCCGCCCCGGGATTCCAGCAACCTCCATTCCGACAAGAAAAGAAACCTAACCTTGAAGAGATGTTGGAAAAATTCATATCGGTTTTCGAAGCTCGTTTTCAAAATACTGAAACAGCACTTAAGAACCAGCAAGCATCCATTCAAGGGCTCGAGAATCAAATTTGTCAACTTGCAAAGATGATATATGATAGACCACAAGGTAGTTTGCTGAGTTATACCGAGCCAAATCCTAGAGAACATGCAAAAGCAGTTGCTCTAAGGAATGGAAAAGTGCTAGATGAACTTGAAAAGAAGCCTGTTCAAGAATCTAAAAAGGAAATGGTAAAAGAAGCGGTGCCTAAAGAAAGTACTCCACCAGCAATTAAAGAATATTAACCACCCATACCATATCCAACAAAGCTAAAGAAAGACCCCATGGATGCTTAATTTGGTAAGTTTCTTAAACTTTTTAGACAACTACATATTAACTTACCTTTTGTTGAAGCAATTTTGCAGATGCCGAAGTACGCAAAATTTTTAAAGGAACTTCTCACAAACAAAAAGAAGTTCGAAGAATTGTCCACAGTGGAACTCAACGAGGAATGCTCAGCTATTCTCCAAAATAAACTGCCAACCAAACTGAAAGATCCAGGAAGTTTTACTATTCCTTGCTTAGTTGTTAGTTTAAACATTGAAAAAGCCTTAGCTGATTTAGGCGCCAGTAGTAACCTAATGCCTTACAAAATGTTCAAGCAACTAGGTCTAGGGGAACTGAAACCCACTAAGATGAGTATACAATTAGCTGATAGATCTGTTAAATATCCTAGGGGGATCATTAAAGATGTATTAATGAAAGTAGATAAATTTATATTCCCTATTGATTTTGTTGTGCTTGACATGGATGAAGATATTGAGATACCTTTAATTTTAGGACACCCATTCTTAGCTACTGCTAGAGCTGTTATTGACGTATGGGATGGTAAACTAGTGCTTAGGGTTGGTGAGGAAGAAATTGTCTTTAAAATTTATGATGCTATGCGATTTTCTAGAGAACAAGATGATTCCTGTTATTTTATTAATTCTATTGATCATTTTGTTCAAGACACTTTTCATGAAATCATTCTTAAAGACACGTTGGAACTATGTCTTATCCAAGGTGGGGAGGAAGATGAAGCCACCACTGAAGTTAAAAAAGTAATGAATGAGCTAAACTCTAATGAACTTGTCACAAGGCACATAAGTTATGAGGGTATTAAGATAAATGACGAACTGAGACAAAAAACCTCGATTGATGAACCTCCTAAATTGGAATTAAAACAACTGCCTGATCACTTGGAATATGCATTTTTCAGAGATGATTCTATATTACCAGTGATTATCGCATCAGATTTGAGCACTGAAGAGAAAGAAGAATTACTTCAAGTATTAAGAGAACACAAAAAAGCTATAGCTTGGAAGATTTCTGATATCAAAGGAATTAGCCCCTCTTTTTGCACCCACAAAATTTTAAAGGAAGATGAATACAAGCCATATTTGCAAACTCAGAGACGATTGGATCCCAACATGAAGGAAGTTGTAAAAGCCGAGGTAATTAAACTTCTAGATGCAGGAATTATTTATCCTATTTCTGACAGTTCTTGGGTGAGTCCTGTGTAGGCTTTCCCTAAAAATTGAAGCATAACTGTGGTGTCTAACGAAAAGAAGGAATTGATACCTATAAGAACAGTCACTGGATAGAGGGTTTGTAATGATTATAGAAAGTTGAATGATGCAACCAGAAAAGACCATTTTCCCTTACATTTCATCGATCAAATGTTGGAAAGACTGTCAGGACACGTGTATTACTATTTCTTGGATGGCCTATTTGGTTACTTCCAAATCCCGATAGCCCTAGAAGATCAAGAAAAGACAACATTCACATACTCATACGGTACATTTGCTTATCGTAGAATGCCTTTTGGATTATGTAATACCCCTGCTACTTTTCAGCGGTGCATGTTAGCAATCTTTGATGAACTCGTGGAAGACATCATGGAGGTATTTATGGATGACTTTTCAGTTTTTAGTAACTCTTTTAAACTCTGTCTTAATAATTTAAAACGTGTTCTAATAAGATATGAGGAGACAAATCTAGTGCTCAATTGGGAAAAATGTCACTTTATGGTTCAAGAAGGTATTGTATTAGGACATAAAGTTTCTAGTAAAGGGATAGAGGTTGATAAAGCAAAAATTGAAACCATTGAAAAATTACCTCCCCCTAATTCGGTTAAAGCTATAAGAAGCTTTTTAGGACATACTGGTTTTTATCGAAGATTTATTAAAGAATTTTCTAGAATAGCCAAGCCTTTAACAAAGTTACTAGAAAAAGATATGCTTTTCAAATTTGATCAAGAATGTTTAAAGGCCTTTAACACTCTCAAAGAAAGATTAATTAATGCCCCAATTATAATTGAACTTGATTGGAATTTACCTTTTAAACTAATGTGTGATGCGAGTGATTTTGCAGTAGGTGCAGTTCTAGGACAGCAAAGAGACAAGCACTTCCAGCCTATTTATTATGCTAGCAAAACTTTGACGGCCACGGAAGAAAATTATACTACCATGGAAAAAGAATTGCTAGCTGTGATTTTTGCGTTTGACAAATTTAGATCATATTTAATATTGTCTAAAGTCATCATTTATACTGATCATTCCGCTCTTCGTTATCTTTTAACTAAACCTGATAAAAAACCTCGATTAATAAGATGGATTCTATTGTTACAGGAATTTGACTTAGAGATCCAAGACAAGAGAGGAGCTAAAAACTTGGCAGCAGATCACCTTTCAAGATTGGAAAATCCACACCTCAAGGACCTCGACTAAGCCGAAAAAAATGACTCGTTTCTTGAAGAACAACTCCTAGTCATAGCAGAAGCTAAAGTTCCTTGCTTTGCTGATTTTGCAAATTATTTAGCAGCTAACGTAATCCCAAAAGGTTTAACCCATCAGCAAAAGAAGCGATTCTTCGCTAATGTGAAAAATTACTTTTGGGAAGATCCTTTTCTTTTTTGTATGTGTGTAGATCAAGTCATTCGAAGATGCGTTACTGAAACGGAAGCATACAAAATTCTAGATCACTGCCATTCTGGACCAACAGGAGGACACCACTGTGGAAATAGAACCGCTCACAAAGTACTTGAATCAGGTTTTTACTGGCCCACCCTTTTCAAGGACGCCAACAGGTATGTGACCTATTGTGATAAATGCAAAAGGACAGGTAATATCTCTCAGCATAATGAAATGCCTCAAACGTATATACTCTCATGTGAAATATTTGATGTATGGGGTATTGATTTCATGGGTCCCTTCCCTACTTCGTTTGGGAATAAATACATATTAGTAGCAGTAGATTCCGTGTCAAAATGGGTGGAAGCCCAAGCTTTACCTACTAATGATGCTAGAATGGTGGTACGTTTTCTAAAAAAAACTTTTCTCTCAGTTTGGAACACCTAGGATAATTATCAGTGATAGGGGTACTCATTTTTGCAATGCTCAATTTGATAAAGTGTTAAAAAGATATGAAGTGCACCATAGAACAACTACCCCTTATCATCCACAAACCAGTGGACAAGTTGAATAACGAATAGAGAATTAAAACGTATATTAGAGAAAACAGTAGAAACAAACAAGAAAGATTGGTCAAGAAAAGTAGATGACACTTTATGGGCCTATAGAACTGCATTCAAAACCCCTATAGGAACATCTACTTATGGACTTGTTTACGAAAAAAGTTGTCATTTACCTTTTGAACTTGAGCATAAAGCATTTTGGGCTATCAAATTCCTAAATCTTGATTTTAAGCTTGCAGGTGAGAAACACTTAATGCAATTAAATGAGCTGGATGAATGGCGCTGCAATGCATATGAAAGTTCACGATTATACAAGGAAGCTACAAAGCGATGCCATGACAATCGTTTAAGACAATCTAAGCAGTTTAAGACTAGCGATCTTGTCTTGCTATACAATTCAAGGCTTAAACCATTCCCCGGGAAACTTAAATCAAGATGGTTAGGCCCATTCACTGTTCAAAATGTCTCTCCATATGGCACAATCGAGGTAACTCATCCAAACCACGGCACTTTCAAGGTAAACGGTCATCAGCTTAAACATTATAAAGGTGAGGAATTTAAGAATAATAGGGAGGAGCTTCAGCTTCACGAACTCTCGTCATGATACACACAAGCAGAATCGAGCTTAGACTCTAAATAAGCGCTTCTCGGGAGGCAACCCGAGCACTGACTTAGTAAATCCTTTTATTTCAGCTTTCTAATACATCGACTAACCCTTTGAATATAGGATTTTCGAGCCACACAGCCATGCCCACTGGCGTGCCTAAGACCGTGTGGACACTACGAGCAAAGACATGACCGTGCAATATGGCCGTGTACAAGCAGGGTAAAATTTTTCTAGCACACGGGCTTTGAAAAATTACCACGGCCGTGTGATGTGGCCATGGCTGAACCTGTTGAATCACACACGGGCTTCGACAAATTGCCACGACCGTGCAATGTGGTCGTGGCCTAAACTGCCACTTCAAGCATGGGCGCGGATACGCCCGTGCCCCTAGACCGTGGTCGTCATTGTCAAATTACACACTAGTGTGTAACCGATTACACGGCCGTGGGAGAAGCGAACATCGAAGGACACAACCATGTGAAACGGCTGTGTGCCCCAACACGCCCTAGGAACACGGGTGTGTGTCTTGAATCAGGCATGCCAAAATCCCTAAATTTTAAACCACACGGGTTGATCCCGAGCCACATAGGTGAGTGCCATGCCCGTGTGACCCAATAACCTATTAAAACAGCCCACTATTCACCTTCTTCTTCATCTTAAACCCTAAAATCTCTCACCCAAAACCCACACAAAACCTCCCTAGTGCCACCGCCAGCTCAAACTGCACCACCACACCCGTGTAACATCACCACGTCCGTGTTCTACTCCATACCCATTGATATCGCGTGATATGAAGTAATAAAATTTATAAAGACTTGATTTCACCAAAACTAACTAATTTCACGATGTTGAGGCAAGCGCACCTGTCGAACAGTAGTATAGTTTAGTGGCAAGACCGAGTTATCGTACCCAAGGGAACCGAAAGTACTAGTACTTACTTCTTTTCTATTATTTAGCCTAAGAAATAAAAGAGGGTTGTTTAAACTAATTCTAAATCTAACTAAGAAAGTGTAAAAAGTAAATTGGGAAAACTTTTTGGGAAAAGCTAATTAATATGGACAATACTCAAGGGAGAATCCACCTAGACTTCACTTGTTATTATTTTCTTGAACTATATGATTTCTTTACTTGACTTGATCCGTAGAGATCCCTAATTTATGCTAAACCCTCCGTCGAGGTGAAGAGCAACTAGGCCTAAGTTGTTAATTAAAATTCCCTTATTAATTAACTCCCTAGGTTACATTAATTTGATCTATGGCTCCCCATATTAGGTTTGACCCTAATCCGGCAGATTTATGTCGCCATATGTCTAGGGTTGCATGCAACTCCGCTTAATTATGGTAGATCTACTTTTATCACAGGGACTTTTGCTCCTCTTCTCTAAGCACATCTAATTCTTGAAACAATACCTAGGATTATCAAATAAAGAATGAAGAACACATAATTAAGAACAATCCAAGTATTTATCAAATAAATCAAGAATAATTAACAAGATCTGTCTTAGGTTTCATCCCCCTCAAGTATTTGAGAGGTTTAGTTCATAATAAAGAAGGAAAACATCTCAGAATATATAAAATAGCAAGACATAAAAGAAACCAAAAATCCCTGCAGGAATTTAGGGAGATCCTTTATGTTGCTACAGAATTCCGGCTTTTGATATGAATTAATCAGCTTCTCCTTTGGAGTAATCCCTTGCTTCTACCCTCAGTGTGGCACAAAAACAAGAAGAAAAATATATCTCTAGACGTCGCCTTGCCTCTGCCTCATGAGGTCTTTATATAGAGAGCTTGTGGGGAGCCTTTCTTAGCCTCTGAGCATCCCAATTTGAGTGAAATTCCCCTTCCTCACGACTAGAACACGCCCGTGGGCCACGCCCGTATGACTTCGACAGAGGCCTTGTGATATTCTGTTTATGGGGCACGGCTGTGTGGCCTGGCCGTGCTTGTCGGGAATGGACCGTGTGATCTTTATGTTACACGGCCGTGTGCCACGGCCGTGCAGTAAATCCTTGGGCCGTGCGTTAAGCTATTTTTGGCCCATTTTCCTCATTTTTGGTCCATTTTTGGTTCTTTTCTCTTCCCCATGCTCTTCTGAGTATAAGATATGAAAAAGAAAGGTTAAGAGCACCAATTCTCACTAAATCATTAATAATTCATCCAAAATATAGGCAAAATATGAGGTAAAAAAATGTATAATTTAGCGTTTATCACCTATTCACTCAGTTCCCCTTTACTTACTTTTTCTTTTAATTTTAATGTCTTATATCAGTCTTTATTTGTTTATTTTCTCATTGATTTAGATATTTGCTTTATTTTTAATAAGAAATTCATTCATTTAGCATGATCATTCTTAGACGGATCCTCCTATACACTAGTTGGCCAGATGTCCCCACAGGGCATCCAAACTATGCTACACATGAGGATGATCCAGCGCCGACACGAGACGGATCCTCTATAATACCGTCTATTTTGAGTTACCGAGTAGGAGGATCCCGAGGACATTACTGATGATGTCTCACTACCACCGGAGGAGGCACCTACCGAGTCACCACCCTCTCGCCGCCCATTTCATGCGGTAGCTTCATATGCTGACATATCCTAGCGTCTCACGCGATTCGAGCAACAGTGCTTTCAATGCTTCGATCATATCGACACTACTCGTTAGCAGATATGGCAGCATCTTCACATCTCATCACCACCCCAGCTCGAGACCTATTTGAGGATTAGAACTTTCTAATCCTCTTTTCTTCTCTTTTATTTTCCTTTTTGTTTTTCAAATTTAATTTATTTTATCTTTTTCATTATTTTAATCTTAGTATTTTCAGAACTAGTTTATGTTATTTCAATTATTTCATATCGGCTATCTCCTAACGAGTAATTTTTCTAATCCTAAAATGCCTAAAATCACTTAAGTGTTTTTGAAATTTCAAATGAGCTCTACAACTCAAATCCAAAATCTAATGGGAACCTTAGCCACCTAATACCAACAAACATACCCTCTCAGTATAGCAGCTGTGGACAAACAAACACTACCACCATTGAAGCATCCACCTCCACACCTTCCTTTGTCCCAAACACTCTGCAGCCACCACCATCTCACAAATTCATCCAATTCAGGGAGTTTCAATTCTTTCCCTATCTTATGATATTATGCTTCTATTGCTACTAATGTATCTTTGTACATTGAGGGCAATGTACATCTTAAGTGTGGGGGGGGAACTTACTTTCAGTCATTGTATTCTCTTTGAAACCCCTGAAAATTTTTAAAACTAACATTTTGCATTGTTCTCAAAATTTTCTCAATCTCCTATTAGGATGTAATTTTGATTGATTTATGATTTGTATTGATATGTCAAGAATTAAGACATAGGTACTTATGCTTTGATTATTCAAACTTTAAGACATTAGGGAATCAAGCATAATTTTTGAGAATTCTAAAATTTTCTCGGTTATCTTCCCTAATTTTAAGTGTTATCTTAAGATTTGAAATTCGTAGGATTGACATCAAAATGCCATAATTCTAGTGAGATTTTTGAGCCTTTTGAGCATACATTCTTTCTTTTTATTCTTGCTTTGAGTGAGTCAATACTGATTTGTTATGCTAGAGCTTGCTTCGATTATACATGTCAAGACCACATCATTGATTTGATATACTGAGATGATAAAGGCACCTAGGATTCAACCCACTTACTCCATAAAAGCCTACCTTCATAAATTAACCCCTAGTGAACCCCATTGAGCCTAACAACCCATTATTTGACTTACTTCTAATATTAACCTATAACCCATTTTTGTTGAATTCCTTTCAATTATTTTGATCCCTATTTTTGTCAAGATTTGAGTTGAAATTATTATCTAGCTTTGTTCTCTTCTTTAGTTTGTAAAGTTTGTAAATATTCAAAGTATTATTTTTGAATTGTTCTTAAAAAAAGTGTATATACAGTTAATTCAGTTATATTTCATATCTTAGTTATAGTTTAATATTTTTGCATATTTCTATTATAAGCTATCAAATCCAGAAACGATGTCATCATAAGGCTTAGCTCGAGGAATATGTTCTAGTGAAAATCTAGCTAGATGATTTTTCAATTCAATCTCAATTCTAACCCTCTTTTTCAGCTTGTGACAACAAACTGAAGCCCCATTACAACCATTGAAAGACCTTTTGATCGATGTGTCATATCAATCTATAGCAGTGGATATTTGATTTTTCTTGCAAGACTATGGTAATAACTTTTCAAGTTGACTAAAGAGTGCTTAATTCTTCAACCCTAAACACTTTGAGTGGTTAGAGTGAATCTTTAGTGAGGATGTCAACTCTTGTTGATTTTGATTGAAAGGTTATTACTTAGGAGAAGGGAGAAAACCTATGTTTCTGTGATAAAATTCTCAACTTAAAGTGTTTGAAACTTTAATGCTCTTCTGGTTGAATTTTTCATCGTATGATTACTTGTGGATTAGTTTGAAACATCATTGATAAGGGTTATAAGTTGAGAAGAATGATTATTAATTATGAGTTGAGATTTTGCTTGAGGACAAGCAAAGGCTTTAGTGTGGGGGTATCTGATAAACGATAGATTATACATGTTTTTACCCCATGCTTAGCCCAGTTTCTAGATGAATTAAGCTTTGATTTGTGTGAATTGATGCTCTTAAACCTTTAATTTCATGTTTTATACTCAGATGAGCATAGGGAAGTGAAAAGAACGAGAAACGGGCTAAAAACGGAGAAAATAGGCCAAAGTATGAAAACAACACGGTCGTGCCACCTTAATGCTCAAACACGGCCCAACCTCGACTCACACGGCTGTGGCACACGTGCGTGTCCCTGTCGTGAGGAAGTTCAATTTCACTCGAAAAAGGCTACTTAGGGGCAAGCTCTAAATAATGACCCTAGAGGGCAACTACAAAAGAGGTACTTTTCTCCCGCCAAGTGGGTACTTTTTCCTACCAAGGGTGTGCCTATTTCCCACCAAAACAGAGAGCAGAAGCAAGGAATTACTCCAAATGAAGCCAATTGATCCATCTTAGAAGCCGAATTCTCCTTCAACACTGAAGATCTCCCTTCAAATTCCTATAAGAGTTTTTGGGTTCTTTATGTTTTGTTATTATTATTCTTCTGAGATGTTTTCTTTTATAAATATGAATTAAATCCCCCAAATACTTGAGGGGGATTTTCCCACCAAAACAGAGAGCAGAAGCAAGGAATTACTCCAAATGAAGCCGATTGATCCATCTTAGAAGCCGAATTCTCCTTCAACACTGAAGATCTCCCTTCAAATTCCTATAAGGGTTTTTGGGTTCTTTATGTTTTGTTTTCATTATTCTTCTGAGATGTTTTCTTTTATAAATATGAACTAAATCCCCTAAATACCTGAGGGGGATGAAACCTAAGATGGATCTTGTTATTATTTTCTCTTGAGTTATATGATAAATACTTGATTTGTTCTTAATTATGTGTTCTTAATTCTTTTTTTAATATTCCTAGGTATTAATTCAAGTATTGATGTGCTTATTCAGAGGAGAAAAAGTCTCTGTTTAAGAGTAGATCTAGCATAGTTAAGCGAAGTTGCATGCAACCCTAGACATAGGGTGACATAAATCTACCGGATTAAGGTCAAACCTAAAAAGGAATCCATAGATCGAGTTAATGCAATACTAAAGGTTTTAACTAGAAAGAGATTTCAGTTAATCAACCTAGGATTAGTTGTTCTTATCCTTGACGGAGGTATTAACATAAGTTAGGGATTTCTACGGATCAAGTCAAGTAAATAAATCGTCTAGCTCAAGAGTTGATAACAAGTGAAGTCTAGGTGGATTGTCCCTTGAGTATTGTCCAAATCAATCAGTTTTCCTAAAGAGTTTTTCCCCAATTAACTTTCTGTGCATTTTTAGCTTAGTTTAGAATTAGTTTAGTTCAATAAAAATTTATATATAGGTTAAATAATAGAAAGAAAGTTAGTACTAGTACTTTTGGTTCCTTTGGGTTTGATATCTCGGTATTGCCACTAAGCTATACTATTGTTTGATAGGTGCTCTTGCCTTAAAATAGTGATATTAGTTAGTTTTGGGTACGATCATATTTTATAAATTTTATTACTTCATATCACGCATATAATCTTTCTTCTTTCCTTAAGCCTCTAGCCGATTAGTGCTTTCTTAAACAGCCCTTTTCTTTCTCTTCTCTCATTTATCATTGTTGAGCCATACATCTCCATTTTATTATTCGTTCTCACCATTCCTATCATTGGTGCCGAATCTCACATTGCTTTTCCTTTATTTTGATTGTAAATCAAACCCTTCGTTCTTCCTATCTACTACTATCGAACCTTGTATGGTTGGATCTTATTGTTCTCTTCTTTTATTCTTATTGTTTCCATTTAGTTGATTTTTGAATCACTCATTGTTGAACCCGTCCTTGCCGTGGGTTACTTCTTCTTCTATTTTCTCTGCACTTTTAACTTTTTAGTCGATCACTGATTATCAAGTGATTGTGTTTGGGGTTTTTGGTAAGCAAATCCTTCCCTTGTTTTTGTTAATGATTGTAGTATATCTCTTTATGGTAGGTCGATTGTATAAGGGTGTACAATAAGGGGTTATTTGAGGGTTTCAATCACATCATTTGTTAATACTTGTTAATAGAATTTATCATATTGCAGTGATTGGGCGACTACCATCTTGTAGTTGACGATATTAAGATATTTAGATTGATGTGTGTTTCAAATAAGGTTAGTGTTGATGTTTGAATTGGGAGATCTTATGTAGTGATTTTAATAAAAGTAGGGCTAACGATGAGTATGTTTGGACTGTAGGCGTAGGGTATAGCAGTGTACTTGGCTGTACAAATCAGCTGTGTAACTACATCCACTAGTAGCGTAGATTAGCAAAAGCCGAAAAGTTGAAATGCTAAAATGCTGGCATTTCGAGGTCTTACAAGCATGTAAACACTGGTTGGCCAGTTGAACCCACAAACCGTGGACGTTTGACTATGAAGGCCGTTGTGCATATTTCTGTGCACTTAGGTCATTATGGGCCTCGATGGGCTGAAATGGCCCAATGGGCCTACGGGCCTATATAGGTAAACTATGCGGTAAGTAACAATTGGTATGTTAGATGTTAAGATTTACAATGCTGTATGTAAAATTGGATTGAACGGGCCACACGAGCATGTGGGCCCACTAGGGCCCAATAGGGGTTTTAGGCTCGTATACACTGTTCGACCTTATGGACTTTCTGAGTTGCTTAGAACGATGTTAGACCTACTAGACGGTCAGATAAGGTGCTGAGGCATTGAGAATTAGTAAAATGACCGAAATACTCTTGAAAGGTAAAATTACCACTTTACCCCTAACTACCTAAAAGACTTTTATACCCTTAAAAATAGGTTGTTTGATATACGTATGATTGTATCTATATCTGTTAATCTGTATGCATGTTATATGTAGTTCTGTTAGTCTGTATGGGGTTGGGTTTAAAACCAGAGGAGGTTCTGTATAGTGGCACTGCCACATAATCTGTTTAGTGGCTTTGCCACGTGTTCTGTATCTAGTGGCTCTGCCACGATATCTACTATTACCAACATGGTTGCATATTGGTGTGTAGGATGGGTGGGTTGAGTTATTCCTCACATGGTGTGATGGATGGATTGGGTTGGGTTTTTCATATTGTTCTATTCTGTATCTATAATGGGTTGGGCCGACTCTTGGGCCCACTCTGTTTCTAAATAGGGCCAAAGCCCATATTGATATGTTTCTAAATAGGGCTTCAGCCTAGTGTGATTTGTTAGCCTGATCTATGATATTGATTAGGGAAGTTATACACTGAGTTTTCACAAACTCACCCTTTTATCTTTTTTTACATATACAGGTAACCCCCAACCATAGAGGATTTGGAGCTGCGAGGGACTCGGGGTGGCCACATGCCTCTGCTTCCGTTTTTACTTTAATTTTTACATAGTTTTTATTTTGGGTTTCTGTTGTGTAATAAGGCCTCTATGGATTTTTTTTTGTTTTAATTTTTTGCATTTAGACTAATTTAGCATTACAATTAGTAAAGTATAAATTGGGTTTCCAGAACTGATAACAAATGTTTTCAAGTAAAATTGCACATCACCTTTTCAAATAGATCAAAGAGTTTTTTTTTATATATATAACTCCAAGTAACTGAACTTTACTAATAAGGCAATCACTTTCTCTAAAAATGTTTTTCGAACTTATAAAAACAATTATTAATCTGAAATCTTTTGACATTTCAAATCTAAATGAGGCTTTACACAAATGAAAACTTTTTATCGAATATTTTGAATTCACATGTGAGTTCCATGTGACACACCAGATCTAGCCATAACATCCAGGCTGGGTTTGGGGGTGTTACATTTAGTGGTGTCAGAGCCAGGTTGCAACAACTCGGCTGTGGTATGTGTTTTGAAAAGTTTTCTTTAAAAAATTAATTTAAAAATTTTAAATTGTTTCAGAAATTTGTTCTTTGAAATTTCTTCAAAAATTCTCACATAAAAGGAGTTCTTTTTTTCCAAAATTCTATTTTGAAAAGCCCAGATTGTGAAAAGTTTCCAAAATAAGTTTGTTTAAATAATTTTTGGAGTAAAAACTTTGAACTATTCTGAATAGTGTTACCGAACAGTGTGGCACACTGAGTCTCCGGCACCAAATCCGTAAGTATTCTTTGTTATGCTATACTGTATAACTGTGATACTGAAACACTACTGTAGATAGTACTAAGACCCTACGAAACTCAATAGTTGGGAGAAACTGAGACTGTAGGAAATTGAGACAGTAGGAAAAATTGAAACTTCTAGAAGACTGAAAACCGTAGTTAGATTTCGATTCTACGAAAACAAAGCTCTAAATTACTGTCTTTTCATAAAACATCTGTAGTAGTTGCTAAAATTATGAACTAATGCATAAAATTCGTAAATTAGATAATACAATATGAGTACAAGAGCTGCACGTGGAAGGGGCCTTGGTCGAGGCTGAGGAAGTGCTCAGGCTGAGTCTTCAGCATCGAGTCATATGCCTGCTAGAGAGGCACCAGCATCACCAGTGACTGAGGCAGGGTCGCACGATCGAGTAGCTGGGAATGACGTATTGTCCTAGGTAATGTTACGTGTTCTGGAGAGAGTTTTCGAGGTGAGTACTAGATTGGTGAACCGTGGATCGATTTCTAAGTGGCTCCAAGCAAATGGAGCAGAGATCTTTAGGGGTGTATCTGGTGTAGCCACGAATGTGGCCAAGTACTGGTTAGAGGCCACGGAATGGATCATGGATGATTTGGACTACTTGGTGGAGCAGAAGCTGAAAGGAGCAGTATCTTTACAGCGTGACGAGGCCTACCAGTGGTGGCCTACTTTGAGAGATGGTACACCGGCTGAACGGTTGACTTGGTATCTTTTCAAGACGGCCTTCAAAGGGAAGTACATCAGGGTGAGTTATGTGGACACTCGAAGGAAGGAATTTTTGAATCTGACTCAGGGGAACAAGTACGAGGCGGAGTTCTTAAGGCTGATTCAATATGCTAGTGGAATTGCTGCTATAGAATACGAACACACGTGTGTTTCGAGGATGGTCTTAGGGATGAACTGAGGGTGTTGATTGCTCTGCAAAGGGAGTGTGATTTCATTTCTCTGGTAAAAAATGCTAAGATAGCTGAGGACGTGAAGCGCTCAAAGTGCCAAAATTGGGAAAAGGACAGGAACAGATTCAGGAGGGATTTAGGGCTCTCGGGTGCGGCGAGGAGGCTTATTAAGAGGGCTAGAGTGGACGAGCCAGTTCGACCAGTTTCGATTAACATAGTTAGATTGTAGGCTTATGCAGACTGTGGAAAAATACATCACGGTGAATGTTGAAGGTGTTCTGGGGCATGCTTCTGATGTGGGTCCAAGGATCACCGAGTTTGAGATTATCCTAAGAGGCCGGCACAGATGCAAGCTACTGAATAGAGGATTGCTCAGCCAGTGAGAGGTGGTCAGCAGCCATCGAGAGGCCATGGTCAGGCCAAGGGAAAAAAGGGAAATGGACGTGGATGTGGAGTACTAGGCAGAGGTGCTAGAAATACTGAGGTATGACAGCCAGCATTGGTCTATGTTGCTTATTGCCGAGAGGATAGTGACGCACCTGATGTTGTAACGGGCACGTTTCTGATTCATAGCATGCCTTAACTTGCTTTGATTGATATTGGGTCTACACACTCATATGTTGCGTGCGATGTGTCTGGTATGTTGCGTATGCAATTTGAGGATACTGTTAGTGAGATATCTGTAATTAGTCTGTTGGGTCACTCGGTTAGGGTAGACAAACTTTTTAGAGATGTGCCTTTTGAAGTACAAGGTAAAAACTTTCCTGCGGATCTAATGGAATGACCATTCAGAGAATTTTATCTCATATTGGGTATTGATTGCTCGTTAAGGATCGAGTGAACTTGGATTGTACTGTGAAGCGAATGGTATTAAAGACTTCAGAGGATGAGGAGGTAGCTGTGATAGGGGAGCGAAGAGACTATTTGTCTAATGTTATCTCGGTGTTAAGAGCCGAAAAGCTAGTTCGTAAGGGTTGTGAGGCGTTTCTAGCATATGTAAGTAAATCTGATTCTATAGGTCCTTCCGTGGGTGAAGTTAGGACTATTAAGGAATTCCAAGATGTTTTTTCGGATGAGCTTCCTTGGTTGCCTCCAAATCGTGAAGTCAAATTTTGAATAGATCTGTTGTCAGGAACAGCTCCAATGTCCATCCCCCCTTATAGGATGGCACCGAAGGAGCTTGTAAAGTTGAAGGCGCAAATCCAAGAACTTTTGGATCGATGATTTATCCAACCAAGTGTGTCTCCGTGCGGAGCACCATTGTTATTCGTCAAGAAGAAAGATGGAACGATGCGCATGTGTGTTGATTACGATCGGTTGAACAAACTGACTATTAAGAACAAGTACCCCCTGCCTAGGATCGATGACTTGTTTGATCAACTTAGAGGAGCTTTAATGTTCTCCAAGATCGACCTTTGATCTGGATATCATCAACTAAGGGTCAAGGAGGCATATATCTATAAGACAACATTTAGGAGTCGATACGGTCATTACGAGTTCCTAGTAATGCCGTTTGGACTTACGAATGCACCAGCGGCCTTCATGAATCTCATGAACTGGGTATTCCAACACTATCTGGACCGATTTGTGGTAGTCTTTATAGACGATATCTTGGTGTACTAAAAAATCGAAGAGGATCATGATGAGCATCTCCGGATTGTTCTACAAATTCTGAGGGAGAAGCAGCTGTATGCAAAATTCAGCACGTGTGAATTTCGGCTGCGAGAGGTGACATTCTTAGGTCATGTTGTTTCTACTGAGGGGATTAGAGTGGATCCTCAAAAAATTAAAGCGGTATTGGATTGGAAACCACCAACGACAGTGTCAAAAATTTGAAGTTTTCTGGGTTTGGCAGGGTACTACAGACGGTTTGTTGAAGGGTTTTCTGTGATTACAGCATCGTTGACCAAGTTACTGAGAAAAAGGGGTACCTTTTAATTGGACTGATAAGCAGCAAGATAGTTTTGTAGGGTTGAAGAAAGCTCTGACTGAAACCCCTATTTTAATACTGTAACACCCCAAACCCGACCTAGAAGTTAGGCCCGAATCTGGCAGTGTCACATTAAGGGATGACTCGTATAAATCGTATACTTGAAAGACTTTGAAGATATTCATTCGTCCGTGGTTCGAATAAGGGTTTATTTTCAAAATAGTCTTGTTAGAAAATTAACTTAGTTTAAAACGTGCTCATTAGAAGGTTTGCTTAATCAAAAATTTAGGTGAGTTTGAGTAAAAGCTTTGACTTTATAAGTTAAAAACCCAAGTGTACATATCTTGTTAAATTGCAGTGAAAGCTCATGTTTTATGAAAACGTTCAGATATTTATGTTGATTTAGAAAACATGTTTAATTTTAGAAATCCTGTTTGAGTTTGAAACTTTAGTAGTTTTAATAATAATAAAATCCAAATATAAAATCATACAGGAGATAAAAGGTCTTATTACGACCCAATAAAACATTGTAAAGTAAGGGAAATAAATAAAACTAGTAATCCTCAAAGTAAATAGCAATGTAGTGTGGTCATCTTCGAGTCTTCTCCTACGTCGAGCCGCCTACTGAGGGTCACCTGAAAAAAGTTAAAAAGAGGGAGTGAGTTTCAAAACTCAGTGTACGACCCTTGTCAAACAAGTAATCATGCAACAATCAGATTGGGCCTAAGCCCTATTCAATATCGGTGGCCTTTTGGCCTTAGCCCATAGTGGCCTTAGTTAAGCCTGAGCCTATATCACAATATACAGTGGCCTTTGGGCATAAGCCCATAGTGGCCTCGGTTGGGCCCAAGCCCATATCTCAGATATCAATATGCACATGCAATGCACAATTACCCATAACAAACCATGTACACCCCCTTCTAACCCTACACTCCTGTAGGGAGATACTCAACCCACCCATCCTTATACACCTGTTGTGACACTGGTTGTCGCAACACTCATCATTGCAGCAGAACTGCTTGTGGCTTAAAAGCCTTCGTTGTAGCACCGGTTGCAGCACTACTCATCGTTGCAGCAGAGCTGCTTGTGGCTTAAAAGCCTTCATTGGATCCGCAGTCGTCAAGCAACCGTACGCCCCTCATATACATTTTTGTCAATCATAATCCCAGCCCATATGAAATATAATAATACATGAATGTAGCAGAAAACATATAGCATACATAAGTCTTAATCATAACACATAGGGGTATTTTAGTAATTCTGCCCTACAGGGGTATTTTGGTCATTGCTTCACATTATGGGTCTTAATTACGAACTTTGGCCCGTCAACAAGTCCTCATTGGCTAAAGTGAACAGACACTATGCACCAGGTAAGATTTCAGAGAAGAGGAGGCCGGTCATTAAGACCACTTAAGTGCCAAGCTCTCCCTAGATCCAATCTTAGACATGCATATGCCCATTGCCACACTCTAACCTTATAACTTATCTACGGACGCACTTGATAAATTAATTAAGTTTTATGCCACTTAAGGATTCATTAGAAACTAAGCTTAAAAGTCCATTATAAAACCCTAGCAAGTCTACAAGCTTTCATACATTCATATAGCCCATCAGGCCCAATCACATTTATATGGCCCACTAGGCCCAATCACAATTATACAGCCCACCAGGCCCAAATCTATTCCAAGCCATACAACCAACTTAATCAGGTCATCACTTATTACCAATCTACCAATTTTCGCTTAACTAGGCATACGAGCTTGTCGGGCCCATTTGACCTATTCTGGCCCAATTGGCCAAAACGTGACCCAAGTCCATGAGATCGCTCATGAGGTCTCTGATAACGCATCGATTACCCTCATACTAGTGTTCGTACACTCACACGACTACCGTAGCCAAACTTTTGGCTTGTCGGCATTTCGACATTTAAGCATTTCAAGATTTCAGCATTTCGAGATTTGCCGATCTATTTTGTGTGTGAAGTGTATGTACACACTTGCTTAACAAAACACGCTGTGAACTCCTTAGCCATGAACCTACAATCGATGTCACCCAACAGTTAATCATACAGTTATCAAATAGTATTACCAAAAACCGTAATCCCACTTTTGCCTTACCTTAGACGACAAGCCTTAGCAGCCTGTCCTTGATCACTAATCACGAGTATTTCTTAAATCTGCATCAATCTTAATCATTAAAAACTAAACAACAAGTGACTTGCAATCATCCTAAGTCACATTTAAATAATTTATGACCATTCGGCCAACCTTAACCAATAAAAGAGGAAAACTTACCTAAAACCCCAAAATGCTTAATGAGCAATTCGACAGAGATCTGAAATCCAAGATTCGATACTAATCCCCTACCAAAATCGATTTAGAAAGAGTGAGGGAGAGACAAAATTGGTACTACAAAGACCCACTAAAAGAAAGTAAAGTACTTACACAAGAATCGATCGGCCAACGTTGAAGACAAAGTGGCAGCACCACATAATTTTGGCCAGAAGATATTCGGCTTTAGGGAAGGTCAACTAGGAGCAAGAAAGAAAATATTTTGATGAGAAAGGAAGGTAAGAAATCGGCACAAAATAAATGAGAAAGTATAAGGGATTTCAGCTTTTAGATATTTGGAGAGAAAAGTGTTTTTGACAAAATAGAGAGGAATAATTTGACATTAGCCTAGAATCCCCAAAAATGACACCTATAGCCAAATTTAACCATCCCTAAATTCCCAATTCAGCTCCACTTTTCTACTCCTCAATCTCTTCTTAAGTTTTCTCTATTATCACTTCTGTGAATTTCTCTTTTGATCACTTCCTTTAGAGTTCAACTCAAATGCCAGTACTAGCCGTCCATAGTGTAAAAATAAATCCAAATATTTCCATGCTAGCACACGAACCAAGGATCCCCTTGCCAATTATTGATGCCACGTCCTTACTCCTTAAGTGGCACCACTTAGCCACTACACCACAACCTCACTTGTGTCTTATTTCTTCTCCATTTATTTAAAAGCCATCACACTCACAAATAGGGTTCTTTTAACATTTGAAAGAAATTTCTCCACCTCAAAGCTCGAACTCAAAACTTAATAAATGGTCGTTTAACACTTTAATAACACTTAACTAAAATATCAAACACACCGTACACATCGTAACCATAAAAGAAAGTTTTGGATTTTTGGGGCGTCACAAATACAGCCTGAGTTTGGGAAGGATTTTACCGTGTATAGTGATGCGTCGCACATTGGACTGGGTTGTGTGCTGATGTAAGAGGTTAAAGTGGTGGCTTATGCATCACTTCAACTTAGGCCTCACGAGGTGAACTATCCTACTCATGACTTGGAGTTAGTGGCGGTGGTATTCGCGCCCAAGATCTAGTGGCACTACTTATAAGGGGAGAAGTGTGTCATATACATGGACCATAAAGCCTTAAATACCTCCTTACTTAGAAGTAGCTAAAACTTAGGCAACAAAGATGGATAGAGTTGCTAAAGGATTATGATTGCTCAATTGAGTACCACCCTGGGAAGGCTAACGTGGTAGCAGATGCTCTTGGCTGTAAGGCTGTATCTGATCTAAGAGTGATGTTCACCCGACTAAGTCTTTATGATGATGATAGGCTATTAACCGAACTAGAAGTAAGACAAGCCTGGACTGAGCAAATTAAAGAGAAAAAATTAATGGATGGGTGACTGGTTTCTTGGTTTCGACAAGTGGAGAATTGTGAAACTTCTGACTTTGGTTTGAACAATGAAGGAGTGTTATGTTTTTGAAAGAGAGTTTGTATTCCAAAGGACTCTGATCCGAGGCAGTCAATACTGCGAGAGGCGCATGGCAACCCTTGTGCCATGCATCCTAGTGGAAATAAGTTGTATAAGGATTTGCGAGAGTTGTATTGGTGGCCTGGAAGTAAGCGCGAGGTAACAGAATTTGTAGGTAACTGTCTGACATGCTAGCAAGTGAAAATTGAGCATCAGTTGCCTTCTGGGCTTTTGCAGCCAGTCAAGATTTCACTCTAGAAGTAGGAGAGGGTAACCATGGGCTACCTTTGACGCCTTCTAAGAAGGACTCAATTTGGGTGATTGTGGATAGGCTGACGAAATTCGCTCACTTTATACTAGTCTAAACTGATTATTCCCTTCAGCGGTTGGCTAAGTTGTATGTAGCTGAGATAATGTGACTTCACCTAGGCTCACATCTCAGTTATGGAAAAAGTTGCATGAGGCATTAGGTACCCAGTTGGATTTTAGCACTGCTTTTCACCCTCAAATGAATGGACAGTTGAAAAGGGTGATCCAGGTACTGGAAGATATGCTAAGAGGGTGTATTATTGATTTCTAAGGTAGTTGGGAGGATTACTTGCCATTAGCGGAATTTGTGTATAACAACAGTTACCAGGACAGTATTCAGATGGCACCATATGAGGCGTTGTATGGTTGTAGGTTTTGTAAGCCTACTTGTTGGACTGAATTGGGTGAATGTCAAGTGTTGGGGCCAGGGTTAGTGGCAGATACTGAGAATAAGGTTAAGCTGATTAGGGATCAGTTAAAAGAGGCATCTGATAGGCAGAAGTCATATGCCAATTTAAAGTATAAGTAGATCAAGTACTTAGTGAGGGATTTGGTATTTTTAAAGGTCTCAGCTTGGAAAAAGATCTTAAAGTTTAGAAAGAAGGGTAAGCTGAGTCCTCGATTCATTGGGCCTTATCAGGTTCTGAAATAGGTAGGTCCGGTGGCATATCAACTTGAACTACCTTCTGAACTAGGCCAAATTCACAATGTATTTAATGTCTCTATACTGAGGCAATACCGTTCTGATCCTTCACATGTGGTACCAGTTGAGGACATTAAAGTTAAGCCTGATTTGACTTTTGAGGAAGAACCAATGCAAATTCTGGATCGTGACATCAGAGTGTTGTGAAAGAAATCTGTTCCATTGGTCAAAGTGCTCTAGCATAATCACGGTAGAGAGGAAGCTATGTGGGAGCCTGAGGAGGCGATGCGTCAAAAATACCCTCACTTATTCTGACAAGGTAAATTTCAAGGCCGAAATTTCTTTAAGGGGATAGCGTTGTACCGCCCCAAATTTTAGGGTTTTTAAATTTGTGCGTAAATTGATATCTGCATGATTGGGTGTGTTAAATTGATGTTTTGGGTGTGTTTAGGGGGCCTTTGGAAGGCCTAGGTTAAAGCCCAACCCCTAACAAAATTTTAATTTTTGCCTTAAGTGAGTCTAGATGTTGGCATATAGGGCTTATAAATAATTGTCGTGGTTTCATGTCACAAAAAAAAACCTAATGTTGGAGTGGCAAATAGTGCCACATGTGGGGCTTGAAGGTGGCGTTATTTAGCAAGTGGGAGAGCTGAGGTTCAAGTCTCTTTGCAAGCAAGCTGTACCTATTTTGCTTGTTGGAGTTGGCAAGTAGTGGACTTGGATGCAAATTTTGAAGTTGGTTGAAGATTTGGTAAGGATAAAGATGACTTGGTCTTGGAATATTTAAGTTAAAATTCAAATTAAAAATGGAGTAAATCAAGGAGAAAATAGGGGAGATTTTTAAGGAGTTGGATAAGGGGGAGGTTGTGGCCAATTTTGGGAGAGGTTGAATAGGCAAAATCGGCTAGGGCCTTTCTCATTTGGCATTTTCTGCAAATAGGGAGTAGAAAGTCGAATTCTTCTTTCCTTTTCAAGGTTGCTTTTGTCGATTTTGACATTTTGACCATATTAGTGTTTCATTTTCCAACTTTTACAAGTAAGCCGAACCTCATTTGCTTTATTTTTGTTCTCTTAGTTGAAACCCCCTTTTCCCTTTCTTTTCATTTTTCTCTTTTGCTTCATCACCAAGGGTTGAGACATCTAGTACTGAGTTCTCATTTGCCTACTTCCCAAAGGCCGATTCTCCTCTTTCTTTCTACCTAAGACTCATTGTCGAACCTCCATTCTTCTCTTCTTTCTTCTGCCGATTAGTGCTTTCTCAAATAGCCCTTTTATTTGTCTTCTCTCATTTATCATTGCCAAACCCTACATCTCCATTTCATTATTCGTTCTCACCATTCCTCTCATTAGTGTCGAATCTCACATTACTTTTCTTTCATTTTGATAGTAAATCAAACCCTTCATTCTTCCTATCTGCTACTGCTGAACCTTGTGTGGTCGGATCTTAGTGTTCCCTTCTCTTATTCTTATTGTTTCCATTTAGTTGATTGTCGAATCACTTATTGCTGAACCCTTCCTTGCCACAGGTTACTTCTTCTTCTATTTTCTCTATGCTTTCAACTCTTTAGTCAATTACTCGTTATCAAGTGATTACATTTGGGGTTTTTGGTAAGCAAATCCTTCCCTTGCTTTTATTAATGGTTGTAGTATATCTCTTTAAGGTAGGCCGATTGTATAAGGGTGTACAATAAGGGGTTATTTGCGAGTTTCAATCACATTGCAGTGATTTGGCGACGACCATCCTGTAGTCGACGATCTTATTATATTTAGATCGACGTGTGTTTCAAATAAGGTTGGTGTTGATGTTGGAATTGAGAGACCTTATGTAGTGATTTTAATAAAAGTAGGGCTAACGATGAGTATGTTTGGACTGTAGGCGTTTGGAATAGTGGTGCACTTGGCTTTGCAAATGAGCTGTGTAACTACTTACACTAGTAGTGTAGATCGACAAAAGCCGAAAAGCCGAAATGCCGAAATGTCGGTATTTCGAGGTCTTACGAGTGTGCGAACGTTGGTGGGCCAGTTTGAACCCACAAACCGTGGGCGTTTGACTATAAAGGCTGTTGTGCGCATTTCTATGCACTTGGGTCGTAATGGGCCGAAATGGGCCGAAATTGGCCCAATGGGCCTATGGGCCCATATGGATAAATTGTATGGTAAGTGACAATTGGTATGTTAGATGTTAAGATTTACGATACTGTATATAAAACTAGATTGAACGGGGCAGACAAGCGCGTGGGCCTAACAGGGCCCAATAGGGGTTTTGGGTCCGTATATATTGTTTGACCTTATGGATTTTTTGAGTTGCTTGGAGCGACGTTGGACCTGCTAGAAGGTCATATTAGGTGCTGAGACATTGAGACTTAGTAAAATGATCGAAATACCCCTGAATGGTAAAATTACCATTTTACCCCTAACTGCCCAAAAGACTGTTATGTCCTTAAAAATAGGTTGTTTGATATACATATGATTGTATTTGTATCTGTTAATTTGTATGCATGTTATATGTAGTTCTATTAGTCTGTATGGGGTTGGGTTTAAAATTAGAGGAAGTTCTGTATAATGGCACTGCCATGTAATCTGTTTAGTGGCTTCACCACGTGTTCTGTATCTAGTGGCTCTGCCATGATATCTGCTATTAGCAGCATGGCTGCATTTTGGTGTGTGGGCTGGTAGGTTGAGTTATTCCCCACATGGTGTGATGGGCTGGTACGGGTGGTGTGATGGATGGATTGGGTTGGGTTTTTCATATTGTTCTATTCTGTATCTGTAATGGGTTGGGCCAACTCTTGGGCCCACTCTGTTTCTAAAGAAGGCCAAGGCCAAGATTGATCTGTTTCTGAATAGGGCTTCAGCCCAGTCTGATTTGTTAGCCTGATCTATGATATTGGTTGGGAAAGTTATACATTGAGTTTTCACAAACTCACCCTTTTTTTTTTTTACATATGCAGGTAACCCTTAACCATAGAGGATTTGGAGCTGCGAGGGACCCGGGGTGGCCACATGCCTCTGCTTCCGTTTTTATTTTAATTTTTACATAATTTTTATTTTGCGTTTCTGTTGTTTAATAAGGCCTTATGGATTTTTATTTGGTTTAATTTTCTGCATTTAGACTAATTTAGCATTACAACTGGTAAAGTATAAATTGGGTTTCCAGAACTGATAACCAATGTTTTCAAGTAAAATTGCGCATCACCTTTTCAAATAGATCAAAGAGTTTTTTTTATATATAACTCTAGGTAATTGAACTTAACTAATAAGGCAATCACTTCTTCTAAAAAATTTTTTGAACTTATAAAAACGGTTTTTAATCTGAAATCATTTGACATTTCAAACTAAACGAGGCTTTACACAAAGGAAAACTTTTTATCGAATATTTTGAATTCACTCATGAGTTCCATGTGACACACTAGATCTGGCCATAACGTCCAGGCCGAGTTTGGGGTGTTACGTTACTTGTGCTTTTCTTACTGTATTGCTTATAACCATATATTTTCAAATTTTCATGACATACTCATGTGCACCTGTAACACTTATCATAAAACTTTAGTCTTTTTCATTAAAATAATTAACTTGAATACTTTACCCATTAATTCATTTAGAATACCAAAGGATACCCGCATGTCAACCTCATGATAGAATGCCAAAGCCATATCCTAGATACAGTCTTACATGGAATCACATGTCGATGGCAATGCCATGTCCCAGACATGGTCTTATACGAGATCTCTCTTAGATGCCAATGCCATGTCCCAAACATGGTCTTACAAGGGATTTAAGTCTTATTCAGTGCTGATGCCGTGTCCCAGACATGGTCTCATACGGGACCACATGTCGATGCCAATGCCATGTCCCAGACATGGTCTTACATGGGATCTCAGTCTGGTGCCGATGCCATGTCCTAGACATGGTCTTACACGAGACCTACATAACTCATGTCATGACTTCGGTATCCCTCGTATTCTTTGACCTTTAGTCGGGATTTCTCATCTATACTTCATCTTTTCTTGGTGAACATCATGTTAAACAAATTCATGGAATTTACATGATTACATAGAATATCATCATCATAGATTTACATAATGCATAGGGCTAAATTATTACATACAACTTACCTCGAATCAAAAATACATGTGGATGCTCGGTTCAATTCACCACCTTACTTTTTCCCTAATTTCGATTAATGCTTCATCTTTCTTGATCTAGAATGACAAATTAAACTTATTTAATACTCACATTGGCTAAATAGCCCATAATTAACACTTTGGTAAAATTTATAATTTTGCCCCTAAACTTTTGCATATTTGAAAAATAGTCCCTAGGCTCGTATGATGAAATGCACTTATTTTCTTGGTTACCCAAGCCTAAGCAAACTTTATTAATGCTCATAACAGCCCCAATTTCTCATCAATTCACACTTTTACTACACATTTTACTAACTTTACAATTTGGTCCCTATTATAGACTTTCATGAAAAATCTCTTAGAAAAAGATGTTTACTACACTTTAAACTTTCGTATTCTACCACTAGGCATCAAAATACTTTCATGTCATGCATGGGTATATTTTTGAATATAAACCCTATCTCAAATTAGTGGTAGAAATAGTTAGATTAAGCTACGAGGATTTTGAAAATATGAAGAACACGAAAAATGGGGCTAGGTGTAACGCCCTGATTTACGGGATTTTTTGGGCTTTGTGAATTTTAGTGAAATTTTAAAATTTTGGTGTTCTGAAGGTTGAAAATGTATGTACATGTGTTAGTGGGCCTTTAGAAGGCCCAAGCTTAAGTTAAAACCCGGTAAAATATTAAGTTGGATTTTCAAGTGAAAGGGGACTTGGTTAAGTGTGCCTTTAAGAAAAACCGTGGGAAATATGTCACAAAGGGAGCCTTGGTAGAGTGGCAAGGTGGTGCCACTAAGCTCCTAAAAAAGTGGCGCCTAAGTGGGTATTCAAGGACAAGGGTTCGAGTTACAGGGTAAGCGTAGTGTTCTTTTTAATTTTTAAGCATGTGCCGGGCATGTGCCTAACTTAAGTGAATTTCGGCAAGGGCTTTTAGGGACTTGGGCCGATTGCTTTAGAGAGATTATTAGGGTTATATCTTTTTCTATTTTCTATCATAAGAATTAGGGTTAGCCACCTTAGGAATTAATCTCTCTTTTACTGTCAGAAAAGTCGAAACTTGCCTCCCTAGAAAGCTTCTAGCCGATTTCTTCTTCTTTACCTCTACCATTAGTTTTTTCACTTTTCTTTTTCCTCTTTGATCTCTTCCCTAGCCGAATACCCTCCTTACTCAGATCCACTCTCTCTTTTGCCTTTATCCCTCTCAAAATCGACCATAGCCGATTGCTCAAAGTGCCAGAAATCCTGAAAACTACTTTCTTTTGCTTAATCTTTCTAAGCCAAATTACCCATGTTCTTTTCACCTGTTGTGGCCGATTACTACATCCCCTAGAGCCACATCATTGTCGACACCATCACTCAAACTCATAGCCCAAATCGCCATCTTCTTCTCTAGTTGAAAAGCCAAAATCACCATAGTTTTAGGGAGATAGCCGAATTTGCAAATCTTAGAGATAAGGGTTCTACTAATGTTTAAGGGTTAGATTTACATCAGATCTGCATAGGAATCAAAGAGAAATCGTTGGTAAGTGCTTAATACCTCAGATCTGTACATTATTTCATGTTTTGGAAAAGCCGAAAGTCCCTAAAGTTAGGAGGATTGTCGATTTGGACTTTGAGTAATTCAAAGTGGTATTTTTATTCTTTTTGAGTGATAGTTAGTGAGGAAGGTGATCAAGCAAGGAGTTGAAGGCATTGGTATCACCAGATTTAGATCTAGTGCACCTAAATCATCAGAGGTAAGTTTTCATGGCCATTAGGGGTGTGGCCGAATGTGGTAAGGGATTGTGGTTTTGGTTTTTCGTAGATCTATTGATTAATCGAGTAGATATTGGGTCGTAGGAACTGTCGCATAGGAGATCTCGTTAGTGGAACTGCAAAAACAGGTGTGTGTTTCGAATACCTTTCAATGCTCAAATCGGCAAAAGCCGAAAAGCCGAAATGCCGAAATTTCGGCATTTCGAGAGCTTGTGAGAGTGCGAACGCTCTCAAGTTGGTAGGAAAACGTTGGTTTTGGAATCAGTACTGTCAAGCGGGCTGGCCGCGAAATTTTGGGCGTTACGGTAAGTTGGGCCTCGGTGGGCCGAATATGGGCCCAATGGGCAATTTGGGCCCAGTTGGGTAAAAATAGGTCTAAAGGCAATAATATGGATTACAGGCATAAAAACTGTTAAAACAAGATAATGGATTGGAAATTAAGGCTTAAATGGGCCTAATGGGCTAAAATGGCATGGTAAAGCCCATTAGGGGTTTTAGGGCCTAAGTGCTAAAACTGATAAACTGAATTAAATGAGTTTCTGTAACAACCACTGTGATAGTAGAGGCTATAATAATAATAAAAACTATAATAAGAGAACAAAATTATTGAAATACCCTTAGGGTGAGAAATTACTAATTTACCCCTAAGTATAAAATTACCATTATACCCCTAGGGCTAAAATCGACTGTACTGCTTGATATGATTGTTACTGTTACTGCATACCATGATATGTATCTGTTGCATGGGTTGGATTTTATAATGGAGGAAGTGTGAGTGGCACTGCCACGTTACTGAAAGGGCCTATGCCTCATACTATTTCTGGAAGGGGCTTTGCCTCGTATACTGTTTATCTGAGTAGCCATGCTGCGACTGTGGTGTATGGGCTGGGTGGGTCGAGTTATTCCCCACATGGTGTGTTGGCTGGTACGGGTGGTGTGTAGCGGTTGGTGGGTTGAGTCTCCCCAAATGGGTTGCATTCATACTGTTATACTGTACGTACTGTTATGGGCCTAGGGGCCAAACTGTTATCTGAATAGGGCTTCAGCCCAGTATCTATTATAGGGCTTGGGCCCAGTATCTGTAATCTTAATAGGGCTTCGGCCCAGTATCTGACTGAGACTGGTTAGGGCTCAGGCCTAGTGGGCTCGAGCCGATGTGGGCTTTGGATGGGTTCTGCACACACTAAGTTTTCCAAACTCACCTCTTCTTCTTCCATCCTTGCAGGTGAGCCCTAGATCGTGACTTGGTTGCTGGGAGGGATTCAGAGTGGCCACGAGGACTGAACTCGTATTTTTAATTGGTTTATTAATTTAATTACTTTTACTATTGGTTTTATTTTGTTATGGGTTGTAATAAGGCCACTATATCTATTTTTATTTGGGACTTTCAACTATTTTTTTCATCCACAATTACACATTGTTTTTGAAAATTAAATAAATGTTTTCTTAACCAACTTGTTATTACAAAAGACTAAGTAAGATAATAAGGTTAAAGTGAATCGCTTAACAAATGAATTAGAGATTAAGTTGAATAGTTATTAAAACGGGAATTTCTAAAAAGGTCATGCATTGCTTTTCAAAACTCACCATCGGACTTAGTAAATAGGGCGGCATAGGATAGTCTAGGTGATGTAGCACACCGGACATGGCCATAACGTCTGGGCCGAGTTCAGGGTGTTACATGTAGTGGTATCAGAGCCCGGTTGCAACAACTTGACTGTGGATCGGGTCCAAAAAGGGTTTTCAAATATGTAGAGTCCAGAAGGGTATTTTTGGAAAAATCAAATTTTCAGAGAATTTTTGTTTTAAAAGGTTTTTTTTTCCCTTCAAATTGTAGTTTTTAAAACAAGTTGTTTGAAACATTGATTTTTTGTAAATATGCCTCAAACTATTTGATCTGATAAATCGAAAAGTGGCACACTGAATCCTCGGCACCAGGTTGTAAGTATTTTCTGCCTTAACTTCTGTACTGTACTGAAAATAAAACTGTAGATAGTACTGAGCCTTGGATGTGATACTATAGGTGAGGTAGCATTAGGGCTATAAAACTGAAACTGTAGGGTAAACTAAACCCTAGGAAACTGCGACAGTAGCTAGGCTACGATCGCGCGAACACAACTCTGAAACTTATCTGTTCATAAGATATTCTGTAATAAACAACTGAAACATTAACTGATGTCATAAAATTTGTAAATCAGATAATCGATATGAGTACAAAAGCTGCTCGTGGACGAGGTCGTGGACGAGGCCGAGTTAGTGCTCAAGCTGGATCGTCGTCTTCTGAGCATATGCCAGCTGGAGAGGCACGACCACCGGTTGAGGATAATGGGCCGTATGATCGGGCCGCAGGGGACGACGCTTTGTCCCAGGCCATGCTAAGAGTTCTGGAAAGGGTGGCCAGAGCTAATGTTGGGCCTGTGAATAGGGGGTCCATTTCTGAGCGACTCCGGGCCAATGGAGCGGAAGTTTTTAGGGGCATATCTGGAGTAGCCCCGAATGTGGCTGAATACTGGCTGGAAGCCACGGAGCAAATTATGGATGACTTGGACTGCTCAGTGGGGTAGAAGTTAAAAGGAGCAGTATCGTTGCTGAGGGACGAGGCGTATCAATGGTGGATCACCGTAAGAGAGGGCGCCCCAGTTGAGAGGGTAACCTGGGAATTGTTCAAGCAGTCTTTCAAGGCGAAATATGTTGGGGCTAGTTATGTGGACGCACGAAGGAAGGAATTTCTGAACCTGACCCAGGGTAGTAAGACTGTGGCTGAATATGAGGCAGAATTTCTGCGATTAAGCCGGTATGCTAGTGGCATTGTTTCCACTGAGTATGAGCGTAGTGTTCGGTTCGAGGATGGCCCCAGAGATGAGCTGAGAGTATTGATAGCGCCGCAGAGGGAGCGCGACTTTACTGCACTGGTGGAGAAGGCTAAGATAGCCGAAGAAGTTAAGCAAGCTGAGCGTCAGAACCGCGATAGAGATCGCAACCGTTTTAAGAGAGATTCTGCAACATCAGGAGCTACAAACCGGAATTTTAAGAGGGCTAGAGTAGAAGAACCAGTGCGAGCTGTGCCAGTAAATGTTGTTAGACCACAGGCTTGTGGAGACTGTGGCAGAGTTCATCGAGGAGAATGCTGGAAATACAGTGGAGCTTGTTTTCGTTGTGGGTCTAAGGATCATCAGGTTAAGGACTTCCCACAGAAGCCAGCTCAGGCTCAAGCTGTTGATCAGAGGGTTACTCAGCCTGCGCGAGGAGGACTGCCACCGCCAAGGGGTCGTGGTCAAGGTAGAGGAGGCAATGGTAATGGACGTGGTCGTTGAGCACCTGGCAGGGGTACTGGTAATGCTAAGGCTCGTCAGCCAGCCTTAGTGTATGCTGCTCGTCGCCGCGAGGAGGGTGATGCACCTGATGTTATAACTGGTACGTTCTTAATATATCATACACCATATACTACTTTAATTGATGTGGGTTCGACGCATTCGTATGTTGCTTGTGACATTTCTGGGTCGTTGGGTGTGCATTCTGAGGAAACTGTGAGTGGGGTAACTGTGATTAGCCCTTTAGGTCACTCTGTTAGGGTAGATAAACTCTTTAGAGATGTGCCTTTAGAGACTCAAGGTAGGATCTTTCTGGGAGACTTGATGGAGTTACCTTTTTGAGAATTCGACTTGATTCTGGGCATGGACTGGTTAACCAAGCACAAGGCAACACTGGATTGTGCGGCCAAAAGAATGGTATTGAGAACAACCAAATGCGAGGAGGTGATGGTTATTGGTGAACGTAGGGACTATTTGTCCAATGTGGTTTCTGCCTTAAGGGCTGAAAGGTTGATGCGCAAAGGTTGTGAAGCATACTTAGCGTTCGTAAGTCAAACTGAACCCGAAAGGGTGACAGTGGAGACAGTGAGGACTGTTAATGAATTTCAAGATGTATTTCCTGAGGAGCTACCTGGATTACCTCCTAACCGAGAAGTGAAATTTGGGATCGATCTGTTGCCTGGAACAGCTCTAGTGTCCATTGCGCCTTACAGAATGGCACCAAAGGAGTTAGTGGAATTGAAAGCCCAAATTCAAGAGTTGTTAGATAGGGGCTTCATTAGACCGAGTGTGTCTCCGTGGGGAGCACCGGTGCTGTTTGTGAAAAAGAAGGATGGAACGATGCGTATGTGTATCGATTATCGCCAGTTGAACAAACTGACAATAAAGAATAAGTATCCTCTACCAAGAATTGACGATCTGTTTGACCAGTTTAAAGGAGCTTCAGTGTTTTCCAAGATTGACCTTCGATCTGGACACCATCAGTTAAGGGTAAAGGAGGTGGATGTGCATAAGACGGCATTCAGAACTCGTTATGGTCACTACGAGTTCTTGGTTATGCCCTTTGGATTGACGAATGCACTAGTAGCTTTTATGGATTTAATGAATCGAGTATTTCAGCCGTACTTGGATCGTTTCGTGGTCGTCTTTATTGACGATATATTGGTGTATTCGGAAACAGAGGAGAAGCATGATGAACATCTTCGAATCGTTCTGCAGACTCTAAGAGAAAAGTAATTGTATGCGAAATTTAGTAAGTGCGAATTCTAGCTTCGAGAAGTGACTTTTCTGGGTCATGTTGTTTCTGCTGAGGGAATTAGGGTAGATCCTCGCAAGATTGAGGCAGTTCTGGATTGGAAGCCACCTAGGACGGTGTCAGAAATTCGTAGTTTTCTGGGTTTGGCAGGCTATTATAGAAGGTTTGTTGAGGGGTTCTCTATCATCGCGACTCTGTTAACGAAATTGTTAAGGAAGGGAGTTGCAACACCCCTATCCTATAACCATCGCCGGAGTAGGTAAGGGGCATTACCAGACTTGTAACATTTATCGGAACAGTAAAAATTTAAAATTTTTTTATCAAGAACCATCACGTATCATCTGTCATTAGAGCATGTTTCAATTGATCATAAAAGGATGCATATAACTATTGGAAGTCTAATTGGAAACATGCTAAAATATAGGAGATAATTTGCAAAATTTCCAAAGTTAGGGACACACGGCCGTGTCCCTTGCCCGTGTTCTTCACACACGGCTGTGTCCCTCCAGACACATCCAAACCTTTCAGCCCGTGGTCGAATCTGACTTATCCCACACGGCTATCCGACACGCCCATGAGGGTAGGCCGTGTCTTGCCCACGGCCTAGGCATGCCCGTGCCCTTACCCCGTGGTTGAAATTGTCAAATATCACACGGCTGCCAGACACGCCCGTGTACAAAACATAGCAGACCGTGTGACTATACTGCCAAATTTCACACGGCCACAAGTTACCAGACACGCCTGTGTGTCTAGGCCGTGTACCAAAATTGACCAAAACATCAAGGTGCAGGGGGCACACGGTCGAAGCGCACGCCCATGTTCCCTGGCCGTGTGGCACGTTATAGGCACGGTTTAAGCCAAATTTGCCACCCAATATGGGTCCTTTCTACTAGCCATTAACCAACAACATTTCATGCCATTCTACCAACCTAAAATATACCAATCCAAGCACAAAAAAGACCCAAAATCATCTCAATTCATTCACGAATCAAGCACACCAACTCAAAGGCCTAAATGACCATTTCCATGCACTCATCCACACATATATACATATCAATTATGCAAGCTTATAGTCTCATCAAAATCACATATCTTTCCATAAGCACATATAGCCAAAGAACAACTCTAATACTTGATTATAAACACATATGACCCAAGCCACATCTCATAGCTTGATCATTTACCAAAACATATCATGTTCACAAAAGTACTAGCCTATACATGCCATGACCATTTCATTTACAAAAGGTTTAAAAGTACCAAAGTTTGATAGATAGTTGATGGCAATCTCTGACTCGTCCGATTATTAAGCTAGCTTCCGAATCTATAAGACAGTGAAAGAAATGAACAGAGTAAGCTTCTAAAGCTTAGTAAGTCCGTATAATATAGAAATTAAACCTTACCAAATCAATGCGATAATTACAACAACAATGCCAATTCAATTCATATACTCAAGTTGCCTATTTCACAAGTATACACTTGTTAGTTCATGTAACATATAAATTCATTCATGTACCAACCACAACATTCATGTATCATATCATTGCTCAAGTACTTGTACATGTATTTCATATAACTTATACCATATAATCCATGTAATTCTCATGTCTCATATAACATGTAATACATATATCATTCAATCTTCATGTAACATGTATCGGTAATTGCCTCTTGAACCTATAAGAACATCGAGGGATACTCGGGTGATACACACACAGTGTATATACATATAACCTGTAATCTATCAATGCATCATGTATGCTCTTTCGAGCCTGTATCGGTATGCCCGAAGGCTGAACATGTGATCCCGAAGGATGAACGGTAAGCCCGTAGGCTAACGGGGAGTCCGATGACTAAACATGTGATCCCAAAGGATAAACCTGTAGCTCATGAGCACGTGGTGAGTCCGCAACAAATGCAGGAGCTCGAACCACCCTGTAGCCCTAGTGACATGTCACTTGTATCCTATCGACTTCTACGGTTCTAACGGGGCTCGGTATTCATTTCTCACTTGTAACAATTCCATTTCAATTTCATATGTATACATCCAAATAGGCTATTCAATCAACTAATATGTCATATATTCCATTAACAACAATTATAAACATAAACACATTAAATTTCATTATACGAACTTACCTCGAAATCCCGTATTTACTCGTCTATTTTTCGTTTTCCCCGATCAAGTTTCGGGATTCAATCGTCTTTTTCTAAATTAATGCAAAAATTTAGCTATTTACTAACTCACATATTCAATTCAATCCAAAAACATATATTTTGACATATTTGTAATTTAGCCCCTATAATTTCAACTACTTTGCAATTTAGTCCTCTCATCACAAAAATGACAAATTACACAATCAATCCCCCAATTCACTATAGCCGAATATTCAAGGGACTTATACAAGCATATATCTTTTAATTACTCACAAATTTAACCTCAAAAATTCTACCTTTTTACAAATAAATCCTTAAACTCATTTTCAACAAAATTTGCTTTAAAATTCGTGTATTTTCTCACATAATATACAATAATTCATCAAAATCTATCAATATATCAAGGATTCATCAATGGCATTTTTCAAAAACATAATCAAAATCAGAAATTGAGGTATGGGTGGACTAGTATACAAAGCAACGATCACAAAAACGTAAAAATTATCAAAAACAGAATAAAAACAAACCTCAATTTGAAGCTTGAAGTAGCCGAATATTTGAAAGCATAAAACCCTTAATTTTTTGATGAAGAATCGATGAGGAACAATTGTTTATAAAAGATATTTTGTTTTATTATAACTATTATAACATATATTAGTCATATACCAATTTTGCCCTTTTGTAAAACCATTTAAAAACATGTATCATTAAGGACATGAATGTCCACTAGCTTTAGAAAAGGTAAAATAACCATTTAAGGGCCCCTATTTAAAAAGCCAAGGTCAAATAAGCCATTTACCAAATAGAACCCTAATTTATCGCTTTACGCGATTTAATCCTTTTTATCAAATTAACCGATCAGACAGTAAAATTTCAATACGAAACTTTCACACCATATATCTATCATACAGTAGAACATATTAAAGCATTTAAAATAATATTTTGACTCGGTTAAGTGGTCCCGAAACCACTCGTTCCGATTAGGGTATAAAGTGGGCTGTTACAACTCTCCCCCCTTTAGTGATTTTCGTCCCCGAAAATCTTACCAGTGAACAAGTTAGGGTATTGTTTTCACATAGTTTCCTCGAGTTCCCATGTAGCTTCCTCTATTCCGTGTTTACACCAGAGAACTTTTACAAGTGCTATACGCTTATTTCTCAACTCTTTCATTTCTCGGGCCAGAATTCTAGTCGGTTCTTCGCTGTACGATAGATCAGACTGTAATTCCACATCTATGGGAGAAATGATATGAGACGGATCAGATCGGTATCTTCGAAGCATTGAAACGTGAAATACATCGTGAATCTTTTCAAGCTCAGGCGGTAACGATAATCGGCAAGCTACAGGTCCAATTCTTTCCATAATTTCATACGGCCCGATAAAACGAGGACTTAGCTCCCCTTTTCTGCCAAAACGAAGAATTTTCTTCCAGGGTGATACTTTTAGAAATACTCTGTCTCCGACTCGAAACTCTATTTCTTTTCGCTTCAAATCAGCATATGATTTCTGTCTGTCTGAAGCTACTTTCAAACTGTCACGTATCACTTTCACTTTTTCCTCTATATCTCGGATTAGATCAACCCCGTGTAACTTTCTCTCACTCAATTCTGTCCAGTATAGCGGTGTTTGACATTTACGACCATATAAAGCTTCATATGGAGCCATCTTTAAACTCGTTTGAAAACTGTTATTGTATGCAAACTCTATCAGAGGTAAGTATTTCTCCCAATTACTTTCGAATTCAAGGATACAACACCGTAACATGTCTTCCAGAATCTGAATAACTCTTTCAGACTGACCGTCGGTCTAGGGATGAAATGCTGTACTGAAATTGAATTTCGTTCCCAAAGCCTCTTGAACCTTCTTCCAGAATCTCGAGGTAAACCTCGGATCTCTATCAGACACAATGGATAATGGTATACCATGTAATCGCACAATTTCAGATACATATAGTTCCGCTAATTTATCCAAGGAATAACCAGTACGTACCGGTATAAAATGTGCAGACTTCGTCAACCTGTCAACGATAACCCAGATTGCATTTTTCTTCTTCGGAGACAGAGGTAGTCCAGATACAAAATCCATAGTGACTCTATCCTATTTCCATTCCGGAATCATAATAGGCTGTAATAAACCTGACGGTACCTGATGTTCAGCTTTAACTTGCTGACAGATCAAACATTTCGATACGAATTCTGATATGTCACGTTTCATTCCTGACCACCAGTATTGCTGTTTCAAATCGTTATACATCTTAGTGCTACCCGGATGAACTGAAAATCGACTATCATGTGCCTCGTGCAGAACTTTCTGAATGAGTTCACTAAGTTTCGGTATATAGATTCTATTTCGGAACATTAAACAATCATCATTCCCTATAGAAAAGTCAGAATCAGAATTAGACTCACAGTGAAGTCGTTTAGCTTGCAGATCGGGATCAGTCCTTTGAGCTTCGAAAATTTGCTGCAGAATCAACAGTTTAGCCTTTAGCTCAGCTAAAACAGATCCATCATCAAATAACGTCATTTGAGCATTCAAAGCTCGCAGAGTAAATAGAGACTTTCGACTTAGAGCATCAGCTACAACATTAGCTTTCCCTGGATGATAATCAATTACAAATTCATAGTCTTTTAGTAGTTCGAGCCATCTCCGCTGTCGCATATTTAAATCTTTCTGTGACATCAGATACTTCAGACTTTTATGATCGGTAAAAATTCTACATTTCTCACCATATAAGTAATGCCGCCAAATCTTTAATGCAAATACTATAGCAGCCAACTCAAGATCATGCGTCGGGTAATTCTTCTCATGCGGCTTTAACTGTCAGGAGGCATAAGCTATGACTTTCCCGTCTTGCATCAATACACAGCCCAGTCCAATAATAGATGCATCACTGTATATAACAAATTCTTTCCCCGATTTGGGTTGAACTAAAACCGGAGCTTCTGTTAACAGGGCTTTCAACTGTTTGAAACTCTACTGACATTTATCAGTCCACTCGAATTTCACATCTTTTTGTAACAATCGAGTCAACGGCACTGCAATCATCGAGAATCCTTTAACAAATCTTCGGTAATATCCCCTAATCCCAGAAAACTTCTAATCTCAGATATGTTTCTCGGGGATTTCCAGTCTATAATAGCAGATATTTTACTCGGATCTACTCTGATGCTTTCCGCAGAAACAATGTGACCCAAAAATCCAACTTCTCGAAGCCAAAATTCACATTTGCTGAATTTGGCAAACAACTGCTTATCGCTCAGAATTTGTAGCACAGTTCTCAAATGTTCAGTATGCTCTACCTCATCACGCGAATAAATCAAAATGTCGTCAATGAATATTACAACGAACTTGCCTAAATACGGTCTGAAAATACGGTTCATCAGGTCCATAAACACTGCCGGAGCATTTGTTAAACCGAAAGGTATGACCAAAAACTCATAATGTCCGTATCGTGTTCTGAAAGTAGTCTTCGGTATATCTGAATCTTTAACTCGCAACTGGTAATAACCCAATCTCAAATCAATCTTTGAAAATACAGTAGCTCCTTTCAACTGATCGAATAAATCATCAATCCACGGAAGAGGGTATTTATTCTTCACTATCACCTTGTTCAACTGTTGGTAATCAATACACATTCTCATCGTTCCATCTTTCTTTTTCACAAATAATACGGGAGCACCCCAAGGTGAAAGCTCGGTCTTGCGAAACCTCTATCCGTCAATTCTTGTAACTGTGCTTTCAGCTCTTTTAGCTCAGTCAGTGCCATCCTGTATAGAGCAATCGATATCAGAGTAGTGCCCGGTAATAATTCAATATCGAATTCAACTTCTCTAATCGGCGGTAATTCTTCCGAAAAAACATCGAAAAACTTACAAACAACTGGTATAGACTCAATTTTTAATTCTATCTTGCTAGAATTCATCACATATGCTAAATACGCATCATAGCCTTTTCTAACATACTTCTAAGCCCTCATGGCAGAAATCACTATCGGTAATTCATTCGAATCATTTGATTCAATCTGAAGAATCTCACCATTCTGACATTTCAATTTTATACTCTTACTTCGACAATTCGCAATAGCTTCATGCACATTTAGCCAGTCCATGCCTAGTATTACATCAAATTCGTCAAAAGGGAGAAGCATCAGATCAGCCGGAAAACAATATCCCCGAGTCATCAACGGACATTTCTTACATATCTTATCAACTAACACAGAGTTTCCTAGTGGATTCGATACTTTAACTACATATTCCGTAGACTCAACACTCAAGTTCTTTTCATACACTAATTTCATACAGATATATGAATGAGTTGATCCAGGATCTATCAACGCAACAATATCGGTGTTATAGAGAGAAAAAGTACCGGTAATAACATCAGGCGACGAGGCTTCCTCGCGTGCACGTATTGCATAAGCTCTCGCAGGAGTACGGATCTCAGATCTCACATTAGCATCTCTCGCCACATTGCGATTTCCACTTTGGTTCCCAACACTTCGCGACGGTCTACCTCTCGATGCAACATTATTTGTCTTAGTCGACTGTTCTCTATCAAGTACAGATCTTTCAGGACAATCACGTAAATAGTGATCTAACGATTCACATCGAAAACAAGCTCCGCTTTTCAATCGGCATTCACCAAAATGTTTCCTATTACAATACTTACATTCAGGTCCGGGAGTTCTCACACTACCCGCACTAGCTGCAGAAGTCGTCTGAGGTCTCGAATGAGAAGTCTTAACACTTTTCTCTCGGATAGATGTGCCCGTAGAAGTAGCAGGACGAGGATGAAAATCCTTTGATCTTTTGGATCTAGACTGATACGGTTTTCCCGCAAACCTTTTTCTAGCTTCTCTAAATTCAGAATCAGCTTTTCTCTTTTCTTTAGCAAGCTCTTCGGCTTTACAGGCCCGATCAACGAGAACTACAAACTCTCTCAGCTCAAGTATTCTGACTAATAGTCGAATTTTTTCATTTAGCCCATCTTCGAACCTTTTGCACATTGTTGCTTCGGTAGAAACACATTCGCGAGCATATTTGCTGAGTCGAACGAACTTTCTCTCGTATTCAGTTACAGACATTCGACCCTGTTTCAGCTCTCAAAACTCTTTTCTTTTCTAATCGATGAATCGTTGACTGATGTATTTCTTTCTGAATTTCGTCTGGAACAAATCCCAATCGACTCGTTCTCGTGGTATAACCAAGGTCAATGTATTCCACCATTGATATGCTGAATCCCGAAGCTAAGAAATAGCACATCTCAGGCACTCATCAGGAGTACAAGCCAGTTCATTAAAAACTCTAATCGTATTCTCAAGCCAAAATTCAGCCCTCTCAGTATCATCACCTGCTGAAGCTTGGAATTGCTCAACACCACCCTTTCGTATCTTATTGACAGGAAGTCTGTTCAATCTCAGAGGATCCACAACTCGTACATTATCAGGGTTAGGTTGTGGGACGGGAGGGGGTGGAGGTTGCGGAGCAGCCAGGTTTGCTTGCACAAACTCACTAAACCAACCAGACATCATTTGGAAGAAAGCTTGCTTAATTTCTTCCTGATTGGCCACAGCAGGGCCCGATTCAGAAGGCACAGCCCCTTGAGCGGGTGCTAGCGCAATACTTTCAACATCATCAGCTAAAGCTCGATTTAGATCCATTACTATATAAAACAGATTTTCAGAGGATGTCAGGAGATATCATACTATCACATTTCATGTACATGGCATGTATAGCTAGACTAATACTCACTACGGTAGTCCTAGAATCGACTAAACCGTAGCTCTGATACCAACAAAATGTAACACCCCTATCCCGTAACCGTCGCCGGAGTAGGTAAGGGGCATTACCAGACTTGTAACATTTATTGGAACAGTAAAAATTTAAATTTTTTTTATCAAGAACCATCAGGTATCATCTGTCATTAGAGCATGCTTCAATTGATCATAAAAGGATGCATATAACTATTGGAAGTCTAATTGGAAACATGCTAAAATATAGGAGATAATTTGCAAAATTTCCAAAGTTAGGGACACACGGCCGTGCCCCTTGCTCGTGTTCTTCACACACGGCCGTGTCCCTCTAGACACGCCCAAACCTTTTAGCCCGTGGTCGAATCTGACTTATCCCACACGGCTATCCGACATGCCTATGGGGTTAGGCCGTGTGTCACCCATGGCCTAGGCACGCCCGTGCCCTTACCCCGTGGTCGAAACTGTCAAATATCACACGGCTGCCAGACACGCCCGTGTACAAAATAGAGCAGACCGTATGACTATACTGCCAAATTTCACACGGCCACAAGTTACCAGACACGCCCGTGTGTCTAGGCCGTGTACCAAAACTGACCAAAACATCAAGGTGCAGGGGGTACACGGTCGAAGCGCACGCCCGTGTTCCCTGGCCGTGTGGCATGTTATAGGCTCGGTTTAAGCCAAATTTGCCACCCAATATGGGTCCTTTCTACTAGCCATTAACCAACAACATTTCATGCCATTCTACCAACCTAAAACATACCAATTCAAGCACAAAAAGAACCCAAAATCATCTCAATTCATTCACAAATCAAGCACACCAACTCAAAGGCCTAAATGACCATTTCCATGCACTCATCCACATATATACATATCAATTATGCAAGCTTATAGTCTCATCAAAATCACACATTCCATAAGCACATATAGCCAAAGAACAACTCTAATACTTGATTATAAACACATATGACCCAAGCCACATCTCATAGCTTGATCATTTACTAAAACATATCATGTTCACAAAAGTACTAGCCTATACATGCCATGACCATTTCATTTACAAAAGGTTTAAAGGTACCAAAGTTTGATAGATAGTTGATGGCGATCTCCTACTCGTCCGATTATTGAGCTAGCTTCCGAATCTATAAGACAGTGAAAGAAATGAATAGAGTAAGCTTCTAAAGCTTAGTAAGTCCGTATAATATAGAAATTAAACCTTACCGAATCAATGCGATAATTACAACAACAATGCCAATTCAATTCATATACTCAAGTTGCCTATTTCACAAGTATACACTTGTTAGTTCATGTAACATATAAATTCATTCATGTACCAACCACAACATTCATGTATCATATCATTGCTCAAGTACTTGTACATGTATTTCATATAACTTATACCATATAATCCATGTAATTCTCATGTCTCATATAACATGTAATACATATATCATTCAATCTTCATGTAACATGTATCGGTAATTGCCCCTTGAACCTATAAGAACATCGAGGAATACTCGGGTGATACACACAGTGTATATACATATAACCTGTAATCCGCCAATGAGTCATGTATGCTCTTTCGAGCCTGTATCGGTATGCCCGAAGGCTGAACATGTGATCCCGAAGGATGAACGGTAAGCCCATAGGCTAACGGGGAGTCCGAAGACTAAACATGTGATCCCGAAGCATAAACCTGTAGCTCATGAGCACGTGGTGAGTCCGCAACAAATGCATGAGCTCGAACCACCCTGTAGCCCTAGTGACATGTCACTTGTATCCTATCGACTTCTACGGTTCTAACGGGGCTCGGTATTCATTTCTCACTTGTAACAATTCCATTTCAATTTCATATGTATACATCCAAATAGGCTATTCAATCAACTAATATGTCATATATTCCATTAACAACAATTATAAACATAAACACATTAAATTTCATTATACGAACTTACCTCGAAATCCCGTATTTACTCGTCTATTTCTTGTTTTCCCCGATCAAGTTCCGGGATTTGATCGTCTTTATCTAAATTAATGCAAAAATTCAGCTATTTACTAACTCACATGTTCAATTCAATCCAAAAACATATATTTTGACATATTTGCAATTTAGCCCCTATAATTTCAACTACTTTGCAATTTAGTCCTCTCATCACAAAAATGACAAATTACACAATCAATCCCCCAATTCACTATAGCCGAATATTCAAGGGACTTATACAAGCATATATCTTTTAATTACTCACAAATTTAACCTCAAAAATTCTACCTTTTTACAAATAAATCCTTAAACTCATTTTCAACAAAATTTACTTTAAAATTCTTGTATTTTCTTACATAATATACAATAATTCATCAAAATCTATCAATATATCAAGGATTCATCAATGGCATTTTTCAAAAACATAATCAAAGTCAAAAATTGAGGTATGGGTCGACTAGTATACAAAACAACGATCAAAAAAACATAAAAATTATCGAAAACGGAATAAAAATGAACCTCAATTTGAAGCTTAAAGTAGCTGAATATTTGAAAGCATAAAACCCTTAATGTTTTGATGAAGAATCAGTGAGGAACAATTGTTTATAAAAGATATTTTGTTTTATTATAACTATTATAACATATATTAGTCATATACCAATTTTGCCCTTTTGTAAAACCATTTAAAAACATGTATCATTAAGGACATGAATGTCTACTAGCTTTAGAAAAGGTAAAATAACCATTTAAGGGCCCCTATTTAAAAAGCCAAGGTCAAATAAGCCATTTACCAAATAGAACCCTAATTTATCGCTTTACGCGATTTAATCCTTTTTATCAAATTAACCGATCAGACAGTAAAATTTCAATACGAAACTTTCACACCATATATCTATCATATAGTAGAACATATTAAAGCATTTAAAATAATATTTTGACTCGGTTAAGTGGTCCCGAAACCACTCGTTCTGACTAGGGTATAAAGTGGGCTGTTACAGGAGTAGCATTTAATTGGACTGAGAGGCAGCAAGAAGCTTTTGACAACTTGAAAAAGGTGTTGACTGAGGCACCAGTGTTGATTCAGCCAGAATATGGGAAGGACTTTACAGTTTATAGCGATGCTTCACATGTGGGATTAGGTTGTGTACTGATGCAAGAGGGTAAGGTGGTTGCTTATGCTTCGCGACAGCTTAAGCCTCACGAGGCGAATTACCCTACGCATGATTTGGAGTTGGCAGCGGTGGTATTTGCATTGAAAATCTGGAGACACTACCTTTATGGCGAAAAGTGTATTATATACACTGACCATAAAAGTCTCAAATATTTGTTAACTCAGACGGAGTTGAATCTTAGGCAACGGAGATGGATAGAGTTACTTAAGGACTATGACTGTTCAATTGAATACCATCCTGGCAAGGCTAACATAGTGGCTGATGCACTGAGTCGAAGGACCGTTGCTGAGTTAAAGGCCATGTTTTCTCGTTTGAGTTTGTATGATGATGGGAGCTTGCTAGCAGAGTTGCAAGTAAGACCGACTTGGACTGAGAGAATCAAAGAGTTACAGTTGAAGGATAATTCGTTGATTCCTCGATTTCAGCAAGTCAAGAATGGTGAGAGTGAGGATTTTAGACTGAATTCTGATGGGGTTCTTTGTTTCCGTAGGAAAATTTACGTTCCTAAGAACTCTGATTTAAGGTAGTTAATTTTGGGTGAGGTTCATGGTGGACCTTGTGCTATGCACCCTAGAGGTAATAAGTTGTACAAAGACTTTTGAGAGGTTTATTGGTGGCCTAGACTTAAGCGAGAGGTGACTGAGTTCGTTGGGAAATGTTTGACGTGTCAGCAAGTTAAAGCTGAGCACCAATTGCCGTCTGGATTGTTGCAGCCAGTGAAGATTCCGCTGTGGAAATGGGAAAGAGTAACAATGGATTTTGTGAGTGGGTTGCCTTTGACACCTTCGAAGAAAGACTCTGTTTGGGTAGTCGTGGATAGGTTGACGAAGTCTACTTATTTTGTACCGGTCAGAACCGATTACTCACTGCAGAAGTTGGCCAAATTGTATGTAGCAGAAATTGTGCGTTTGCATGGGGTGCCAGTTTCGATAATTTCTGATCGAGACCCTAGATTTACATCTCGATTCTGGAAGAAGTTGCATAAGGCATTAGGTACGCGATTGGACTTTAGTACTACATTTCACCCTCAGACAGATGGTCAGTCTAAGAGGGTTATTCAAGTGTTGGAGGACATGTTGAGAGGATGTGTGATTGACTTTCGTGGTAGTTGGGAAGATTTTCTACCGTTGGCGGAATTTGCATACAACAACAGTTATCAAGCAAGTATTCAGATGGCTCCATATGAGGCACTTTACGGGTGAAGATGTCGTACTCCTACTTGTTGGATAGAGTTGGGAGAGCCCCAAGTGCTTGGACCAGAGTTAGTGGCAGATACTGAAAGTAAGGTTAAGCTGATTCGAGATCGGTTAAAGGAGGCGTCTGATCGGTAAAAGTCTTATGCTGACCTTAAGCATAAGGAGATTGAGTTCGCTGTTGGGGAAATGGTGTTCCTATATGTGTTGCCGTGGAAGAAGATCTTGAGATTTGGTAAAAAGGGCAAGCTAAGTCCGCGGTTTATTGGCCCTTATAGGATTCTCAAGCGAATTAGGCCAGTAGCATATCAGTTGGAGTTGCCACTAGAGTTGGATCGTATCCATGATGTTTTTCACGTGTCTATGCTAAGACGGTATCGGTCGGACCCTTCGCATATTGTACCAATAGAGGAGATTGCAGTAAATACTGATTTGACTTTTGAGGAAGAACCAGTAGAGATCTTAGATCGTGAAGTCAAAGTCTTAAGGAGGAAGTCTGTTCCATTGGTAAAGGTGCTATGGCGTAATCATAGTAGAGAAGAAGCTACCTGGGAGCCAGAGGAGACTATGCATCAACAATATCCTCAGTTATATGGATCAGGTAAATTTTGAGGCCGAAATTTCTTTAAGGGGGGTAGAGTTGTAACGCCCTGATTTTCGGGATTTTTTGGGTTTTGTGAATTTTAGTGAAATTTTAAAATTTTGGTGTTCTGAAGGTTGAAAATGTATGTACATGTGTTAGTGGGCCTTTAGAAGGCCCAAGCTGAAGTTAAAACCTGGTAAAATATTAAGTTGGATTTTCAAGTGAAAGGGGACTTGGTTAAGTGGGCCTTTAAGAAAAACCGTGGGAAACATGTCACAAAGGGAGCCTTGGTAGAGTGGCAAGGTGGCGCCACTAATCTCCTAAAAAAGTGGCGCCTAAGTGGGTATTCAAGGACAAGGGTTCGAGTTACAGGGTAAGCGTAGTGTTCTTTTTAATTTTTAAGCATGTGCCGGGCATGTGCCTAACTTAAGTGAATTTCAGCAAGGGCTTTTAGGGACTTGGGCCGATTGCTTTAGAGAGACTATTAGGGTTATATCTTTTTCTATTTTCTGTCATAAGAATTAGGGTTAGCCACCTTAGGAATTAATCTTCTCTTTTACTGTCAGAAAAGCCGAAACTTGCCTCCCTAGAAAGCTTCTAGCCGATTTCTTCTTCTTCACCTCTACCATTATTTTTTTCACTTTTCTTTTTCCTCTTTGATCTCTTCCCTAGCCGAATACCCTCCTTACTGAGATCCACTCTTTCTTTTGCTTTCATCCCTCTCAAAATCAACCATAGCCGATTGCTCAAAATGCCAGAAATCCCAAAAACTGCTTTCTTTTGCCGAATCTTTCTAAGCCAAATTACCCCTGTTCCTTTCACCTGTTGTGGCCGATTACTACATCCCCTAAAGCCACATCATTATCGACACCATCACTCAAACTCATAGCCCAAATTACCATCTTCTTCTCTAGTTGAAAAGCCGAAATCACCATAGTTTTAGGGAGATAGCCGAATTTGCAAATCTCAGAGATAAGGGTTCTACTAACGTTTAAGGGTCAGATTTACATTAGATCTGCATAGGAATCGAAGAGAAATCATTGGTAAGTGCTTAATACCTCAGATCTGTACATTATTTCATGTTTTGAAAAAGCCGAAAGTCCCTAAAGTTAGGAGGATTGTCGATTTGGACTTTGAGTAATTCAAAGTAGTATTTTTATTCTTTTTGAGTGATAGTTAGCGAGGAAGGTGATCAAGCAAGGAGTTGAAGGCATCGGTATCACCAGATTTAGATCTAGTGCACCTAAATCGTCAGAGGTAAGTTTTCATGGCCATTAGGGGTGTGGCCGAATGTGGTAAGGGATTGTGGTTTTGGTTTTTCGTAGATCTATTGATTAATCGAGTAGATATTGGGTCGTAGGAACTGTCGAATAGGAGATCTCGTCAGTGGAACTGCAAAACAGGTGTGTGTTTCGAATACCCTTCAATGCTCAAATCGGCAAAAGCCGAAAAGCTGAAATACCGAAATTCCAGCATTTCGAGAGCTTGTGAGCGTGCGAATGCTCTCAAGTTGGTAGGAGAAGGTTGGTTTTGGAATCGGCACTGTCAGGCGGGCTGACCGCGGAATTTTGGGCGTTACGGTAGGTTGGGCCTCGGTGTGCCGAATATGGGCCCAATGGGCAATTTGGGCCCAGTTGGGTAAAAATAGGTCTAAAGGCAATAATATGGATTACAGGCATAAAAACTGTTAAAACAAGATAATGGATTGGAAATTAAGGCTTAAATGGGCCTAATGGGCTAAAATGGCATGGTAGAGCCTATTAGGGGTTTTAGGGCCTAAGTGCTAAAACTGATAAACTGAATTAAATGAGTTTCTGTAACAACCACTGTGATAGTAGAGGCTGTAATAATAATAAAAACTGTAATAAGAGAAAAAAATTATTGAAATACCCTTAGGGTGAGAAATTACTAATTTACCCCTAAGTATAAAATTACCATTATACCCCTAGGGCTAAAATCGACTGTACTGCTTGATATGATTGTTACTGTTACTGCATACCATGATATGTATCTATTGCATGGGTTGGGTTTTATAATAGAGGAAGTGTGAGTGGCACTGCCACGTTACTGAAAGGGGCTATGCCTCGTACTATTTTTGAAAGGGGCTTTGCCTCGTATACTATTTATCTGAGCAGCCATGCTGCGACTGTGGTGTGTGGGCTGGGTGGGTCGAGTTATTCCCCACATGGTGTGTTGGCTGGTACGGGTGGTGTGTAGCGGTTGGTGGGTTGAGTAGTCTCCCCAAATGGGTTGCATTCATACTGTTATACTGTACTGTACTGTTATGGGCCTAGGGGCCAAACTGTTATCTGAATAGGGCTTCGGCCCAGTATCTGTTATAGGGCTTTGGCCCAGTATCTGTAATCTGAATAGGGCTTCGGCCCAGTATCTGACTGAGACTGGTTAGGGCTCAGGCCTAGTATGCTCGAGCCGATGTGGGCTTTGGATGGGTTCTACACACACTGAGTTTTCCAAACTCACCCCTTCTTCTTCCATCCTCGCAGGTGAACTTAGATTGGTGGACTTGGAGCTGGGAGGGATTCAGAGTGGCCACTTGGACTGGACTGATGGTTTAAATCAAGTTAATTATGTCAGTTTAATCTTAGTTACTTTTATTTTGATTTTGGGTTTGTAATAAGGGCCTTTTAATAATTTTTAATTTGTTTGAGCTTAAGTATGATATTATATAAATTATTCTTAATGGGTTAGCTTTAGGGCACGGTTTTATAAACGCTACTTGTTTTCAAAATATCTCGATAAGTAGAGCAAAGCTTCCGCAACGTAATTGTTTTTCACAAATGTATATCTTCAATACATTCAAACTTAATTTGTTCGTAGACAAATCACAAGGTTAAAGTGTGGCAATGGATGTGTGCATGTCTAGGAGTGGATCTAGGAAGAGCTTGGTACTTAAGCAGTCTAAATGACTCACCTCCTCTTCTCTTGAATCCTACCTGGTGCATAGTATCCATTCAATTTAAGCCATCGCAAAGGGGATCTAATTTTCTGATAACTTAAACTATTTTTAAAATAACATGTTTTCCGCAGCTACAGATGTTTACGAGTTTTCAAAAATTTCCCATAAGATTTTACAAGGTTGTTCACAATGTTTTGATTATTACAATGTATCACGTTTTGATAAAGCTAAGGTTTTATGCAAATTTGACGGTAAAAGTTTCTAAACATTAAGAAGGGTTTTCAATGAAAACACGGTTTTCGAAAAACACTTCAATGTGACACACCAGACTTGGCCGTAACGTTTGGGCCGGGTTTGGGGTGTTACACTAAGAGTCACTTACTTGGAGCTTAAAAATGAAAGAAACCCTAGTTATGGAGTCCTTTAGAATTTCAGCACACTAGGAGAAGAAAATGGACACTTTGCTTCTTTTTCCCTTTTTATTTCATTAATTAACCAAATGACCAAAATGCCCTTATGGCCTTTTTTTAAAATTTTACCCTCCCTTGGGCATTTTTGTCCATCATGCTAATAAATAGTATAATTGCTAAATAAGGACTCCTAATAATTTTCTAATGCTAATTCATCCTTAAAGCTTCTAGAAACCAAATTTTTACAACTTTTACAATTTAGTCCTAAAGGACAATTTAACCACCATTTCATAAAAAAATCCTTCATGAAATTTTCTCACTATCATGTAATCATGTCAATAACTTAATAATAACCATAAAATATATTTTTCTACTTCAAATTTGTGGTCTCATGACCACTATTCTAACTAGACCCTAATTCGGGCTATTACATAGTCATTGGTTTGGATTAAGAGTGAAAATAGGGTCTCGTCCATAAAAAAAATTAGGAGTAGCCAAAGGGAAATTATACCAAACTTAGGAAGTCAACTTATTTTCCTTTTCACAACGCCACTCATGCACTTAACTCTTTCCTACATCTACTAGGGCAACCTAAGATCATCAAAACTCCTAATGCCTATAAATTAAGCTCTTTTCATTAAAATGTCATATTCTTTTAAACAATAAAGCTCTCTCAAAATTTTTCATCGATTACTTCTTTCTCTTGTTGTCAAGTTTTTACGAAATCAAGGATCTGGAACTTAGCTCTTAGAACTTAAGGTAAGACTCTGTTTCTGTAGAACTTTTAAGAAGGTTCACAATGGAAGAGACTAGGTTCCCTAAAAGATTAGTATGTGCGAACCTAGGCTCACTAATGTTTATGTATGAGCTTTATTGTGTTTCGATTATTAGTGACTTGTGAGTGTTTGTGAAGTTGCGAACCTGATAGAGCTGTCTACAAGTAAAGACAAGGGAAATATAATCTCCCCAACCTGGCTTAGACATTATGGCTAGATTAAGAAGGCTACATTAGCCATCGAATTGGCTAAGCTAACTTACGTTACTTTTTAAGACTTTAAGTAAACTTATTTTAGAGAAAATCATAGTTGTACGTTGAGTTATCTTAAAATTATTCATTCATTAGGTCACGTATGCTTAGGATTCATTTTATTGTTAACAGTGTTGTTTTAGAAAAATTGTTTGCTTGTCGCGCTTCTAAAAAAAAACTCGAAGTTAGACTAATGCAGCGAAAAAACCATTTTTCAAGTCATTTTGGAAAATTGGTTGCCTTATCGATTTGTTTTTCAAAAACAGTTCCTCTTGAATGTAGTGGAAACTAGGGAACAATATCAAAATTTACTTAGGCCCGATATCATGCATTATCCAATTATTATGCTTGAGTAATCCATGCATGCAAAAATCCCCAAAAGAAAAGTTACCAAGCCACGACCAGAAATAATTAAAAACTACAAGCCAAAACCAATAAAGACTTCATAATACTTAGTTAAATAATAATAATCTAAGGTCCAAGTTGATTTCTAAATGCCGAGTCCGGTCCTAATTTTGAGGTTTACCTAAAAAGTTAAACACTATTAGGTGGTAAGCTTATGAAAAGCTCAGTGTAAGTCGAATAATTATTTAAACGGGAAAAAAACATCAAATATAGAGAAACATATTAGCATTAACAGAAGACAACAGAACCATCATAGGAATTTCATGTCATTACATAGCTACTATCAAATTGATGTCTAACGGTGTATGAGAATGGGACATCATTCATTTGAGTAACAATCATTAATTTTGATACCATTCAATACAACACAATACAACAAATATCATAAATCAATAACATTCGAATATGTCGTGAGCATGATGCAATGCAATAAGGTTCCCATCCATACCATCCGCTACACACCACGCGTTCCCCAAAATCTATCATCTGAACTCCAAAACATTATGAGCATAGCTCGGTGTGGTAAAACCACTAAATAATCAATAATGTAGGAAATCTGTCGGATATCAAATAGTGTGATACAACCACCAATAACATATACTATGTCATAAAATTGCCAATCCCCTTAGTACTCCAGGTGCAGTGCACTAACTACAAAAAATGTAGACTTAATATGTCGCTGGTACTGAACGGAACTCCTCCATCAACCACAAAATCCCAACCCAATGCATATGCAATATGTCACACAATCTCATACATAATCATATCTCAATACTTTTAACATTCATTTGACATGCTTAGCATGTCCTTAATAATCACATACTTTCAGTAAATGGAAACAGTGTTCTTGTCTTTCAAATTACCATTGTGTTGGTATCAATCAATATCGATCAATTTCAAATACTTTACGTGTAACACCCCTTACCCGAGACCGTCATCGGAGTCGAGCACGAGGTGTTACCGGACTTAACTTACTCAAACGGGCATAAAAATTTGCTTTTAAAATTAATTTATTTTCATTCGTTCAATATATCCCTAAAAAGGTTCATCAAGACCCTAAACCATGATATTGAAACGGTTCGGGACTAAACCGGGATCAATAAAATTTTTTTGATTACTTAAATGAACCAAAATGAATTATTTCCCTATTCCTTAGAAAACTGTCCAACTGTATCATGATTACAAAAAAAATCATATCTTTAGCTACAAAACTCAAAATCAAGATCCGTAAATTTTTGTTGAATCTAGATTCATATATCTGTTTACTAATTTTTTTTTAGATTTTTTAGTCTATCCAATTAGTACAGTTTATTAGTTGAAATATCCCCTGTTACACAGTTCGACTACTCTGACCTCTATTCACTATGAATTAATTTTCTCTTTGTACAAAATTTAAATAGGCATGCCGTTTATTTCATTATAAACTAGACTCAATAAGGAATCTAGGCATATAAACTATAATGCCTAATTATTTATGTACAATTTATAGTGAATTTCTAAATTTAGAATAGGGTATCACAGAGTCAATTTGGAGCAGTCTCACTCAAGTGCAAATAAATCATAAAATACAACTCTTTTTCTTACTCTTCTTATTCTACATGAAAATAGACTCATTAAGATTTAATTTCATGCCTCATTCACCTCTTAATTCTATTTCTACTATTTTTAGTGATTTTTCAAATTCACATCATTTCTGCTATTCAATTCTATTTTTAAACTATTTTCACCTTTTTCATGGTTTCCTTGTGATAATTATTATTCAAGCATACATATCATTAAACATATGTATGATTAGCCATTCCATTAACTATTCACTAACAAGTATTTACACACCATTCATTGAACATATCATAATTGACACTTACTAAATATTAAGTCCCTATACATGCCATAAACTAGGATATTTGTAAATGAAGATACCCATTCGGTAACTTGATAATCGATAGTGTGAAGCGATCTCAGATGACCTCCAACCTAAGCTTGCGTTTAAGTACTCTAGAATATGGGAAAGGAAGAAAAAGTAAGCTTATGAAGCTTAGTAAGTTCACATGCTTAATAATAAACACAAGCAATGAATTTATCTTACTAATAGACTGTCATAACTTGAATAAATACTGCTAAGTTCTTACTATCTCAACTTACTCGTCTGTGACCTTACCAAAGGTCCAATATACTATAGGCTCCTCACTTATTAGCTTCCCTTGTATACCTACATCATCTCACTGAACATAATCCTATTCTTTCCTGATATAGATGTATTTCAATTTGTAACATTTACTTACTGTATGCTGAAACTCATAAACATATCTCACTACTTACTTACTTACTCACTTGCTTACTTACCTTGTCACATATACTAGTCTTGTCTTCTTAACATAACTCAGCTTACTTTGCCTTAACTTAAGATTCTCTTAAATTTTCCCGTTGAAGCACTTGGAATATTAAGGATATGGGTTTCCTGCCTGATAATATCCTGCCAATGCCATGTCCTTGACATGGACTTACATGAATTATTCCTGTCTCCAAAGCCATATATCTGATATGGGTTTACATGGCTCATTCCTGTCTCCAAAGCCATATATCTGATATGGACTTACATGGCTCATTCCTGTCTCCAAAGCCATATGTCTAGTATGGACTTACATGGCTCATTTCTGTCCTGTCCTGTCAACCCCAAATGTCATGACATTTCGTATCCTAACATTCCTAAGGTTCAAACGGGGCTGTCTGATACCTTTTATCTATTGACTCTTCTTCGATTCAACTTATCCCCTTCAAACTATATTTTTATAGACTTTCTCAATATCATGCAAGGCCATATTTCAATTATGGGCTTTCATATTACTTTTTATAATTTATCTTTTCAATGTCGAATTATTATCGAGCAATAATTTCTATATCTGAAATTCACTACTAATATTTATAGCTAAAATACCAATTTAACATCCAAATATGCATATTTAAATTCTTATTAAACATATGAACTTACATCGATGTCAAAACGACCATTTTACCAACTTTCCCGATTTTGAATTTTTCTCCCGTTCTAGGTCCAAATCTCGTTTTCCGGGATCTAAAACATCATATTTCACTTATTTAATTAATTTACTATTCAAAACAGTCCCTAACTCAAACTTTGACAAAATTACGTTTTTGCCCCTAAACTTTTGCATATTTACGCTTTTGCCCCAAGGCTTAGAAATTAAACTTTATCCCAAATTCTTATGTTTTGGGACATACTGATCATTTATTTACCACCAGCAACTTCAAATTCCCACTATATCATGTACTTATGAACAATAGGTATTTTTACCGATTAAGCCCTTTTACTTATTTTTACTTAAAACCGAGTAGCACAAGTTGCCTAGCATAATTTAAAACCTCATATTCTATCATAAAACATCAAAATAAACACATTTCACCTATGGGTATTTTTCCAAATATGAACCCTAGCTTAAATTATTGCTAGCATAAGCTTTATCGAGCTACCGGGATTCCAAAAAACGTAAAGAACATGAAAAACGGGGCTAGAACAGACTTACAATCAAGCTTGGAAGCTTGAAAAACCCTAGCCATGGCTTCTCCATGCTAATTTCGTCCTCCATGAAGAAGATGGACTAATTTTGGCTTTATTTTCCCTTTTTAATTCTTTTAATTACCAAATGACAAAAATACCCTTAAAGGCTTTTCTTTCAAATTTGTCCTATTCATGCCCATTTTTGTCCAACAAATTATCCAATGGTCTAATTACTAAATAAGGACCTCCAATTTAAGAACTCATTTCAATTAAATCCCCTTTAGCATCTAGAACTCACATTTTACAATTTTTACAATTTAGTCCTAATTATCAATTTAGGCACCTATACATAAAATTTCTTCTCAAAATTTTCACACAATTAGTCAATCAATAAATAAATCTTAAAACTTAATCGGAATAAATTTTTCAACCTCAGATTCGTGGTTCTAAAACCATCGTTCTGTTTAGGCCCTAAATCGGGCTGTTATAGCAACTTTTGCAAATAAGCCCTAATAGGCGAATTAAACATGCCATCTATAAGATTTCTTATCGGTAATCTAACACATGCATCTAGTCAATCGGTAAATCATGATAATTCATCGTAATAAACTTTTCTATCTCAGATTTGTGGTTTCGTAACCACTATTCCATTTAGGCCCTATTTCGGGGTGTTACATTACGAGTTTTCATTGTGTATAAATAGCACCCTTTTCAGTACACAATATAACAAATATCTCATGTATTTAAATGATACATAAGCTTAATATCTTAACACATTATATCATTCAGTCAAACATTCTCATATCTCATAACTCAAATAAGCAATTACAAAATCAATCAAACATCCATACTTTCAAACTAGCAAATTTGCCAACATGTCAATCTTTTGAGGCTCGAAACATACCTGGTTCGGCCACTCACAGAATCAATAATTTTGATATTAATACAATCCAATCAGCAATCTAATTTATCATATATAACATGATATTTAACATTTTTAAACAATTTTATGTGTTTAGGACCGATACCTTATTTTTCGCTTACTCGCAGCACACAAGCAAATCTTTCAATTTTCCTTAATAATTCCTTAAATGAACCTATACCAAAATTAAGTATAAATTAAATCAATTTATCATTAAACCAGCCTCCAAAAACCCACTTATGAGTTCAAACCAATGATTGAAATTATAACTATTTTATGAATCCAAACTAGTTAGATTCCTTACACTATATCGATGCAAACCGTTCGTACAATTATTCTTTGCCTTTACGGATGATTGGGGTGTTTGGGTCAGCACCTAATTCAATAATATACTGAAAAACCCAAAGCTAATTAATGATTAAATTCCTTCATTTAATCAATTCATAACCTTTACTCAACAACTATGTGAAAATAACAAAATAGTTACTCTTAATTGCACTTACACTTCACGATTTGTGGAATCTGAATGGCCAATTGATCAAGAACGTTTTTCCCTAACTAAAGTGAGTTTAAAAGCTGATTAGGAGGATTCAAGAACTCAAATTAATGCCGGAAAAAATATAGGCAAGAACCAAGAAACAAAGTAGCCCCCTTTGTTACAAATAGGTGTATGCACCACAACCCATGGTAGCCAAAATTAGGGTTGAATTTTAAAATGGTTTGAGATCTCATTAAATTCTGGAAAAATACATTTGAAATCATTTAAAATCCCCCAAATTCCAGATCTTGAAATTTATGTTTTTAATGGACAAGATTAATTAAGAAATTGAAGAGAGAAGAGTCCTTACCCAAGCTAGTCGAGAGAAACAACATTGGTAGTTTCTTGGCAGTGATCAGGATCAATCTTGGAGTTCAAGATTTCAATTTTGGGTATCATTTTAATGAGAAAAAATTACAGAAATATGGTGGAGAAAATGTTAACAAGTCTTGTGGGAAAAAGAAAATGAAAAACAGAAGAAAGAGATGGTAAAACTAGGTGTAGGTGACGAGAACAATAAAGGAAAGGAAAAAAAATAAAATCAAAGAGAATGAGAGGAGGAGAGGAATGTCTAGGGCAATGAGGAGGAGGATTAAAGGTTGATTATTAGTAAAAATTAATATTTATATCTAGGTTAACTAGGCTTGGATGGCCCACACATTAAAACAAGGGTTTTTGTAAAAAAATTAAATTATTTGTATTGGAAGGGAACTGAAGTTAGGACATCAATGATAAATTCACTAATGTTTAACCATCGAACCAATAACTTATTCTTAATATAATTTGAAATATTTATTTTAATAAAACAAGGCATGTCACGTACTAGGGTTTAAGGCAAAATTTGCAAAATAATAAAAATTATGCGAGAGAAGGGATTTGAACTTGGGTTTCAAGAAATGTTACACTAACACTTAACCAAAAAGCCAATACCTCATTTATTTCCTAAAAAGGCATAGATAATTTAAAAAATTAAAGTATGATCACTCTCTCTCGTTTCACAAACCTTATTCTACTAACCACTAATTTTTTGGATGTTACAATTCTCCCATCCTTGAGGAAATTTTGTCCTCAAAAATTTCTTCGTCACAAAATTTGTTACCCCTTTTTCTTCAAACTAGGCCACCAAGCTTTCACTAAACAACTCTGATTCCAACACAATTCCAGACAATGCGTCTCCTTACATTCCCAACATATATTTTACATACCTAATTAAGGAAATGTTACTAACAAATTCCTCTACCCCAATTCCCAATTTTGACAAAAAATCTATTGGATTACATTTACCACAATATCTACAAATTAGAATCTTTGCTAATCTAGCAGTTTCTCCAATAATAACTACTATAACCTTTCGTTGAGGTCTGACTTATCTAGCCCACTTTAAATGTCACAAATTTGGTCTAGTGGAAGTAGACTATTTCCTTTTTTGAACCTAATTCTTTTCCTTTCTTTTGCACCATAATCTTGAAAACCTTTTCTAAAACTCCTAATATCACTCAGGATGGACAATGCATCATCCCAAACCTCTTGGTTTTTGCCTTTAGAAGTAGGCACAATCATGATGTCAGTCTTCTTAGGGATATGCACAATTTCTTGAGAAGCAAAGACTCAAATTGGGTAGCTCGACGCTAAGCCCCATGGTTCCTCATTCTACAGTCGTTAATTATATATCATATGGTCTTAAATTTGATCTACAGTTTCAGAAAAAATAATCACTAGCTAACTTCAGTCAATTTTCAGTTTCCTATCTTACAGTTTCAAAAAAAAATTAAATACTAACTATTTCAGTTCTATATCTACAGTAATACACCTCAAGTGCTTACCTATCACTTAATAGCATCTAGCCATATTCTCTGTGGCTTGTTTTTCCCAAATTTCCCCTTTTCCATGTAGGCATGCATGCAAACATACTTAAGTAGATTTGAAAACTTAATTCGAGGTTTTGTGCAAAGGCTCTGATACCATTAAATGTAACCTCTCGAACCCTGTTTAGACATTATGGCTAGATTGAGAAGGCTACATTAGTACACCAAAATGGCTAAGCTAACTTACGTTACTTTCTAAGACTTTAAATAAACTCATTTTAGAGAAAACTATAGTTTTGCTTTGAGTTATCTTAAAAGCATTCATTGATTAGGTCGTGTATGCTTAGGATTCATTTTATTGTTGACAATGTTGTTTTAGAAAATTTGTTTGCTTGTTGCTCTTCTTCAAAAAACACTCGAAGTTAGACTAATGCAGCGGAGAAACCATTTTTCAAGTTATTTTGGAAAATTGGTTGCCTTATCGATTTATTTTTCAAAATCAGTTCTTTTGCAATGTAGTGGAAACTAAGGAATAGTATCAAATTTTACTTAAACCCGAAATCATGCATTATCCAATTAATATGCTTGAGTAATACATGCATGCAAAAATCCCCAACAGAAAAGTTACCGAGCCACAGACCAAAAGCAATTAAAAATTACAAGCCAAAACCAATAAACAGTTAATAATACTGAATTAAAAATAATAATTCGAGGTCCAAGTTGATTCTCTAAATGCCGAGTCCGGTCCTAGTTTTGAGGTTTACTTAAAAGGTTAAACACTATTGGGGGTGAGCTTATGAAAAGCTCTGTGTGAGTCAAATAATTATTTAAATGGGCAAAAACATCAAATACAGTGAAACATATTAGCATTAACAGAAGAAAACAGAACCATCATAGGAATTTCATGTCATTACATAACTGCTATAAAATTGAAGTCAAATAGTGTATGAGCATGGGACATCATTCATTTGAGTAACAATCATTAATTTCAATACCATTTAATACAACACAATAAAACAAATATCATAAATCAATACCATTTGAATATGTCGTGAGCATGATGCGATGCAAAAAGGTTCCTACCCATACCATCCACTACACACCACGTGTTCCCCAGGACCCAACATCTGAACTCCAAAATGTTATGAGCATAGCTCTATGTGGTAAAACCACTGAATATTTAATAATGTAGAAAATCTACCGAATATCGAATAGTGCAATACAATCGCTACTAACATATAATATGTGATAAAATCACTAATCCCCTCGGTACTCCAGGTGAAGTGAACTGACTACGAATAATGTAGACTTAATACGCCACCGGTACTTTATGGAACTCCTTTGTCAACCACAAAATCCCAACCCAATGCATATGCAACATGTCACACAATGTCATACATAATCATATCTAAATACTTTTCACATTCATTGTAACGCCCTAATTTTCGGGATTTTTTGGGATTTTTGCGATTTTGTTGTGAACATGAAATTTTGTTGTTTGGGTATGAAATTTATGCTTTGAGTGTGTTAATGGGCCTTTAAAAGGTCCAAGCCTAAATTAAAACCCGGTAGAATTATCGAATTTTAGACTTAAAGAGAATGGGACTTGAGTATGTGGGCTTTTAAGAAAAAGTTAAGTAATTTAAGACACAAGTGAACCCTTGGTAAAGTGGCAATGTGGCGCCACTTAAAGCCTAAGAAAGTGGCGTGTGGAAGCTAGACAAGGGCCAAGTTTCAAGTCCCATGGTAGGCAAAGTATTATTCTATTTATTTTTATACATGTGTGAGACATGTGATGGACTCCAAGTAAAATTCTGCTGAGAAGAGTTTGAGGTGCTCATAGGATAGAGTCAAAGAGGATAAGGAGGAGAAAATCTAGGATTTTTGAATGGAGGCCAGAGGTGGCCGGCCAAGGGATTGTGAAGTTGCATTTTCGGCTAGGAGGGTTCTAGTGTAGCAATTTCGGCAATTAGGGTGGTTTTGTGCCGACATTTGTAGGAAGTAAGCTTTCGAGATTTGGCAATTAAGGGCTGTCCCTTGTGGCCGAATAGGTTTAGTGCCTTTGGTTTTCTTTTCTTCCTCCTTCTTCTTCCTAAAAACCAAAAACTAGGTCTCTACATTCCCTTTGTGTCGATTTGTTCAAGAGCCAAAACTCTTTTCTTTCATTTGTTCTCAAAGCTGAATTCCCTTATTTTATCGTCACCTTTTTCTTCTATTTTCCTTCATCTCTTCCCCACCATTAAAGTAATCTCATTCTCAAGCTTCTTAGCTGATATCATAAAAGCTGAAACTCAAAACTAGTGTGCTGATTTCACCTTGACCAAAACTTCTCTCCATTGCTATTTCGTTTCAAGAAGCTAAACCTCTAACCGCTCATCTCATTCTTTGCCAACTATTTCTTTTACTTCAAGAACTCATCTCCATCTACTTTTCTATTTGAACTGAAATAGACATACTCTAGGATAGATCCGAAAGCTAAAATCCCTTAGATCTGTTTTCTACACGCATTTAGGGGCTAGATCTACATCAGATATGGGATAGAAAAGCATTGGAAGCGTTCTTTGTCAAGTAGATCTTCGGTAAGTACTCGGATTCCCTTTCCATTTAGTGACTTATGGTTCAAGAAAAGCTAAAAACCTCAATGTACATAGGGTGGTTGTCATTTGGGGCTAAAAGCTTTATTTTTTCACCTTTCGGTTTGCTATGTGTTAGTGTGGATTGGAGGCTATCGATCAAGGTATATTGGAGGCTAGGATCATTGGAGCGACTAGATCTAGAACTAGTCACTGTTTTCGGCAAAGGTAAGGGACTAAAGGCCTTAATTGGTGTTGGCCAAATAAGCATGTTGAATTGATATCGGTTAATCAATTAGATTTTAGTGACATGTGGGTTGAAACGATTGTAGGTGAATTGCGTGGGAGATCTCGTCAACATATATTGTAAAACAGGTGTGTAAAGGAACACCCACTAGTTGAGTCGATAAAATCTACAATCGCAAATGGTAAGGTTGATGTGTGCGCAATTTCGTGCATCTCGGTAAATTTGGGCCTCAATGGGCTGAATTTGGGCCAATGGGCTTACGGGCCCATTTGGGTGAAAATGAATGGTAAGTGGGTTCTGGTAATTTGTATGCTAAGACTACTAAGACAACTATGGAATTTGGGCTTTGGGGCAAAATAGTTAATGGATACTATAGGGCCCATTAGGGGTTTTTAGGCCCAATAACTCTAAGTTGCTAAAATGAGCTAGATAAGCTACTTAGATGATAACTGGACTGTTAATAACTGTAATGAGCATGAAACCCTAAAACTGGTAAATTTACTGAAATACCCTTTAATGATGGAAAATTACTATTTTACCCCTATGAGCAAAATGACTATTATACCCCTAGGGTTAAATCTGACTGAAATGCATGCTAAATTAATCTGTTCACTGTATGCCATGACATGTTATACTGTTGCATTGGATTGGGTTATTTGATGGAGGAAGTGCTAAGTGGCAATGCCACATTTACTGAAAGGGGCTTTGCCTCGTTTTACTGTTAGTGACTTGGCCACGTTACCTGATTAAGCAGCTATGCTGCGACTGGGGTGTGTAGGGCTGGGTGGGTTGAGTTATTCCCCACATGGTGTGTAGGGCTGGTAGGGTGGTGTGTTGGGTTGGATTTGGGCTGCGCTTTTGCATACATGCATAATATCTGTTCTATTACTGAAATGGCCCTAAGGGCCGTATTGAAAACTGAATAGGGCTAAGGCACAGTTAAAACTGTATACTGAATAGGGCTAAGGCCCAGTTAATACTAAAACTGAATAGAGCTTAGGCCTAGTAAAGCTTGAACTGATTTGGGCTCTGGTTGGGTTTACTTTAAACACTGAGTGTCCAAACTCACCCCCTTCCCTTTTATCTACGCAGGTGAGCCCAAGCTAGTGGACTTGGAGTTAGAGGGATTCGGAGTGGCCACGTGAACTGCAGTTGGTTAATTCCTTAAGTTATTTTATTTTTAGTCTTTTACTTAAATTATTTTCTTTTTGGTTTTTGTTTTGTAATAAGGCCGCCTCTAAGTATCTTTATTTTGGTTTTTACTTCTCTATTTATAACTTGCTTAAAATGGATAGTTTAAGGCTGCGCATGATTTTATTTAAAACTAATCAATGATTTAAAAAAAATACACACATGTCAAATGGATAACATAACGATAAACAAAATCTTTAAACGAAATGAACACTAAACTGGTAGTGGCTAGGACCTTCACAAATTAAATAACTCGTGATATTTTCAAACTCTTAACAACGGTTTTGGCAAACTCACCTTTAATGAATTAAGTAAAGAATATGATATAAATCCTCGTTAATGTGACACACTAGACTTGGCCATAATGTTTGGGCCAGGTTTGGGGTGCTACATTTAGTGGTATCAGAGCCCAGTTGCAACAACTCAACTGTGGGGCGTGTTCAAAAAGTTTTTCTCACGATTTTAAATAAATGCCCAAAAAGGTATTTTCAAATTGGTTTTGGGAAATGTCTTAAGGAAACCCTTTTACAACCGATTTTCTCGAAGATATCCATATTTTATTAAACACCTAAGGTTTCATTTAAAAAAAAAGTTTAGTTTCTACATGAAATTGGGCTTTCTGAAATCTGGATCCTGAAGAGTGGCATACTGAATCCCTAGCACCAAGTCTGTAAGTATTTCTTTTCTATACTGTACTGTACTGAAATATGACTGTAGATAGTACTGAGACTCTACTATGATACTGTAGTTAGAGCTATACTGAAACTATAGAGACTAAGACAGTAGAGAAACTAAACCCTAGAAGACTAAGACTGTAGCTAGGCTACGATTCTGCGAAAAAAAACTTTGAAACACTATATGTCCATAAGACATTTGTAATAGACACTAAAATACTAAACTAATTTCATAAAATTCGTAATCAGATAAGTCGATATGAGTATGAGGGCAGCTTGTGGATGAGGCCGTGGACATGGCCGAAATAGTGTACAAGCCAGGTCTTCATCTTCGGGACATATACCAGCTGAAGAGGCACGACCGCTGCCGGTAGGGGAGAATGGGCTGTATGATCAGGCTACAGGGGACGATGCCTTATCCCAGTCAATGTTAAGGGTTCTACAAAGGGTTGCTGGAGCTAGTAGTGGGAGTGTGAATAGGGGATCCATTTCTGAGCGACTCCGAGCTAACAGAGTAGAGGTCTTCAGGGGCATATCTGGAGTAGCCCCAGATGTGGTCGAATACTGGTTGGAGGCCACAGAGTTGATCATGGATGATTTGGATTGCTTAGTGGAGCAAAAGCTGAAAAGAGCGGTGTTTTTACTGTGAGACGAGGCATATCAGTGGTGGATCACTATGAGGGATAATACCCCAGCTGAGCGGGTAACCTGGGAACTGTTTAAGATGGCTTTCAAAGGGAAGTATGTTGGGGCGAGCTATGTGGACACCTGAAGGAAGGAATTTCTGAACCTGACCTAGGGTAACAAGTCTGTTGCTAAATATGAGGCAGAGTTCTTAAGATTGAGCCGGTATGCCAATGGAATTGTTGCTACTGAATATGAATGTAGCATTCGATTTGAGGATGGCCTTAGGGATGAGCTTAGGGTGCTGATAGCTCCGCAGAGGGAGCGTGACTTTGCTACGTTAGTGGAAAAGGCTAAGATAGCCAAGGAGGTGAATCAAACTAAACAACAGAACCGTGAGAAGGACCGCAATCGGTTCAGGAGGGATTCTGGACCCTCTGGTGTAGCAAACAGGAATGTTAAAAGAGCTAGAATGGATGAACTAGTTCGAGTAGTTTCGGTGAATACAGTTAGATCGCAGGCTTGTGGGGACTGTGGTAGAGTGCATCTGGGAGAGTGCTGGAAGCGTACTAGGGCTTGTTTTCGATGCGAATCCAAGGAAGACAGAGTTAAGGACTGTCTTTAGAGGCTAACTCAGACGCAAGCTACTGAATAGAGGGTTGCTCAACCAGTGCGAGGTGGGCCACAACTGCCGAGAGGCTATCGTCAAGGTAGGGGCAGCAACGAAAATGGTCGTGGACGTGGAGCACCTGGCAGGGGTGCTGGAAATGCTGAGGCTCGTCAGCCAGCATTGGTGTATGCTGCTCATCATCGAGAGGAGGGTGACGCACCTGATGTCATAACTGGTATGTTCTTGATCTCTAGCATGCCGTACACTGCTTTGATAGATGTGGGTTCTACTTATTCATATGTTGCATGTGATATATCTAGGTCATTGGGTGTGCACTCTAAGGAAACTGTGAGTGGGGTAACTGTAATAAGTCTACTGGGTCACTCGGTTAGGGTAGACAAACTCTATAGGAATGTGCCTTTAGAGACTCAAGGTAGGATTTTCTCTGGGGATTTCATGGAGCTATCGTTTAGAAAATTCAATCTCATCTTGAGGATGGACTGGCTTGCTAAGCATAAGGCGACTCTGGATTGTACGGCTAAGAGGATGGTGTTAAGGACTACAAGGGATGAGGAGGTGTTGGTTATAGGGGAGCAAAGGGACTACTTGTCCAATGTTGTTTCGGCCTTGAGGGCTGAGAATTGGATTCGCAAGGGTTGCGAGGCGTTTTTGGCATTTGTGAGTCAGACGGAAACTGAGGGTTTAACTGTATAGACGGTTAGAACTGTTAAGGAGTTTCAAGATATTTTTTCGGAGGAGCTTTCTGGATTGCCTCTGAATCATGAAGTCGAGTTTGGAATCTACTTGTTGCCTGGAACGGCTCCAATGTCCATCGCACCTTATAGGATGGCACCGAAGGAGTTAGTGGAGTTGAAAGTGCAAATTCAAGAATTGTTGGATAGAGGTTTTATTAGACCGAGTGTGTCTCCATGGGGAGCACCAGTACTAGTCGTGAAGAAAAAGGATGGGACGATGCGGATGTACATCGATTATCGCCAGTTGAACAAACTGACGATAAAGAACAAGTACCCTCTACCAAGTATCGATGATCAGTTTGGCTAGCTTAGAGGAGCTTCGGTATTTTCCAAGATTGATCTTCGATTTGGACGCCTTCAGTTAAGGGTCAAGGAGGTGGATATTCATAAGACAGCATTTAGAATTTGGTATGGTCATTACGAGTTTCTGGTGATGCCGTTTGGACTAACGAATGCACCTGCGGCTTTCATGGATTTGATGAATTGAGTATTCCAACCTTACATGGATCAATTCGTAGTCGTCTTTATCGATGATATTTTGGTGTATTCAGAAACTGAGGAGAAGCATGATGAGCATCTCCGTCTTGTGCTGCAAGTGTTGAGGCAGAAGTAACTCTATGCAAAATTCAGCAAGTGTGAATTTTGGTCGCGAGAAGTGACATTTCTAGGTCATGTTGTTTCTGCTGAGGGTATTAGGGTGGATCCTCAGAAAATTGAGGTAGTTCTGGAGTGGAAGCCACCGAAGTTGGTATCGAAAATTTGGAGTTTTTTAGGTTTAGTAGGGTACTACAGAAGGTTTGTAGAAGGATTCTCTTTGATTGCTACACCGTTAACAAAACTTCTGAGGAAAGGAGTAACATTTGTATGGACTGAGAAACAACAAGAGGCTTTTGATAAGTAGAAGAAGGTATTGACTGAGGCACCAGTGTTGATGCAGCCAGAATCTGGAAAGGATTTCACTATGTACAGTGATGCGTTGCATGTAGGTATAGGCTCTGTACTGATGCAAGAGGGTAAGGTGGTTGCTTATGCTTCGTGACAGCTTAAGCCTCACGAAGTGAACTACCCTACGCATGATTTGGAGTTGGCAGCTGTTATCTTTGCGTTAAAAATTTGGAGACACCATTTGTATGGAGAAAAGTGCATTATATACATGGACCATAGGAGTCTCAAGTATTTGTTGACTCAGAAGGAGTTGAATCTTAGGCAATGAAGATGGATAGAGTTGCTTAAGGATTATGATTGTTCAATTGAGTATCACCCAAGCAAGGCAAATGTGGTGGCGGATGCACTGAGTTGAAGGGCTGTAACTGAGTTGAGAGCCATGTTTACTCGTCTGAGTCTATATGATGATGGGAGCTTGTTAGTAGAATTACAAGTGAGACCAACTTGGATTAAGCAGATTAAGGAGAAATAGTTAGAGGATGAGTCGTTAGTTCCTCAGTTTTAGCAAGCTGGGAATGATGAGAATTCTGATTTTGGACTTAATAGTGAAGGAGTTCTGTGTTTTTGAGGACGAGTTTGTATTCCGAAGGACTCTGACTTGAGGCAGTCAATTTTAAGAGAGGCTCATGGCGGACCTTGTGCTATACATCCTGGAGGGAATAAGTTGTATCGAGACTTGCGAGAGTTGTACTGGTGGCCTGGACTTAAGCGACAAGTGACCAATTTGTGGGTAAGTGTCTGACATGCCAGCAAGTAAAGGTTGAGCATCAACTGCCTTCTAGACTTCTACAGCCAGTGAAGATTCCACTTTGGAAGTGGGAGAGGGTAACTATGGATTTTGTGAGTGGGTTACCTTTGATACCTACCATGAAGGACTCAGTGTGGGTAATTGTGGATAGGTTAACAAAATCTGCTCATTTTATACCTGTCCAAACCGACTACTCACTTCAAAAGTTGGCCAAGTTGTATGTGGCAGAGATTGTGCGACTTCATGGAGTGCCAGTTTTGATTATTTTTGATTGGGACCCTAGATTTACATCTCAATTCTAGTAGAAATTGCATGAGACGTTGGGGACGTGATTAGATTTCAGCACTGCTTTTCACCCCCAAACTGATGGATAGTTGGAAAGAGTTATCCAGGTTCTGGAAGACATGTTGAGGGGTTGTGTTATCGACTTCCGAGGTAGTTGGAAGGATTACTTGCCATTGGTGGAGTTTGCTTATAACAATAGTTATCAGGCAAGTATTCAAATGGCTCCATATGACGCATTATATGGGCAAAGGTGTCGTACGCCTACTTGTTGGACGGAGTTGGGAGAACGTCAGGCTCTAGGGCCAGAGTTGGTGGCAGATACTGAAGAAAAGGTTAAGTTGATCAGAGATCGACTAAAGGAAGCATCTGATAGGCAAAAATCTTATGCTGATTTAAAGCGTAAGGAAATTGAGTTCTTTGTAGGGGATATGGTCTTCTTGAAGGTCTTGCCTTGTAAGAAGATATTAAGGTTTGGTAAGAAGGGCAAGTTGAGTCCGCGGTTCATCGGGCCCTGTCGAGTTCTTAAGCGGGTAGGTCCAGTAGGTTATCAGTTGGAGTTACCGTCAGAGCTGGACCGAATTCATGACGTTTTTCATGTGTCCATGCTAAGACGGTATCGATCAGATCCTTTGCATGTTGCACCAGTAGAGGAAATTGAGGTGAAGACTGACTTGACTTTTGAAGAGGAACCTGTGCAAATACTGGATCGAGAGGTCAAAGTGTTAAGGAAGAAGTCAGTTCCTTTAGTAAAGGTACTTTGGCGCAATCATGGAAGAGAAGAGGCTACTTGGGAGCCAGAAGAGGTGATGCATCAACGATACCCTCACCTATTTGGATCAGGTAAATTTCGAGGCCGAAATTTCTTTAAGGGTGTAGAGTTGTAATGCCCTAATTTTTCGGGATTTTACGATTTTGGTGTGAACATGAAATTTTGTTGTTTGGGTATGAAATTTATGCTTTGAGTGTGCTAGTGGGCCTTTAGAATGCCCAAGCCTAAATTAAAACCTGATAGAATTATCAAATTTTAGACTTAAAGAGAAGGGGACTTAAGTAGGTGGGCTTTTAAGAAAAAGGTGAGTAATTTAAGACACAAGTGAGCCATTGGTAAAGTGGCAATGTGGCACCACTTAAAGCCAAAGAAAGTAGCATGTGGAAGCTAGGCAAGGGCCAAGGTTCAAGTCCCATGGTAGGCAAGGTATTATTCTATTTATTTTTATGCATGTGCGAGACATGTGATGGACTCCAAGTAAAACTCTGCTGAAAAGAGTTTGAGGTGCTCATGGGATAAAGTCAGAGAGGATAAGGAGGAGAAAATCTAGGATAAGCTGGTCGGCCAAGGGACTGTGAAGTTGCATTTTCGGCTAGGAGGGTTTTAGTGTAGCAATTTCGGCAATTAGGGTGGTTTTGTGCGGACATTTGTAGGGAGTAAGCTTTTGGGATTTGGCAATTAAGGGTTGTCTCTTGTGGCTAAATAGGTATAGTGCCTTTTGTTTTCTTTTCTTCCTCCTTCTTCTTCCTAAAAACCGAAAACTAGTTCTCTACATTCCCTTTGTGTCGATTTGTTCAAGAGCAAAAACTCCTTTCTTTCTTTTGTTCTCAAAGCCGAATTCCCTTCTTCTATCGTCACCTTTTTCTTCTCTTTCCTTCATCTCTTCCCCACCGTTAAAGTAATCTCATTGTCAAGCTTCTTAGCCAATATCATAAAAGCTGAAACCTAAAACTAGTGTGCCGATTTCACCTTGACCAAAACTTCTCTCCATTGCTATTTCGTTTCAAGAAGCTAAACCTCTAACCACTTATCTCATTCTTTGCCGACTGTTTCTTTTACTTTAGGAACTCCTCTTCATCTACTTTTCCATTTGAACCGAAATAGACATACTTTATGATAGATCCAAAAGCTGAAATCCCTTAGATTTGTTTTCTACACGCATTTAGGGGCTAGATCTACATCAGATCTGGGATAGAAAAGGATTGGAAGCGTTCTTTTTCAAGTAGATCTTCAGTAAGTACCCGGATTCCCTTTCCATTCAGTGACTTATGGTTCAAGAAAAGCCAAAAACCCCAATGTACATAGGGTGGCCATTGTTTGGGGCTAAAAGCTTTATTGTTTTCACCTTTCAGTTTGCTATGTGTTAGTGTGGATTGAAGGCTATCGATCAAGGTATATTGGAGGCTGGGATCATTGGAGCAACTAGATCTAGAACTAGTCACTGTTTTCGGCAAAGGTAAGGGACTAAGGGCCTTAGTTAGTTTTGGCCGAATAAGCATGTTGAATTGATGTTGGTTAATCAATTAGATTTTAGTAACATGTGGATTGAAATGATTGTAGGTGAATCGCGTGAGAGATCTTGTAACACCCCTTACCTGGAACCGTCACCGGAATCGAGTAATGAGCGTTACTAGATTCAGAATATCCTTTACAAAAATTATTCAAGGACAGTTATAGATTTGCATGCAATTCAATTCAGAATCACTCTTATCAAAGGGTTTCAAAACATTATGGACATTGCAGACGATTAGGATTCGAATCCTTATCATATTGGACTCTCAGAAAAATTTTCGCTTTTAAAACACCGTCATATGCCCATATGACTATTGGCACGGCCATGTTGTTTGACCGTGTGGTCTTTACATGCCCATGCTCAACAACCCTGGACAAAACTGTCCATTATGCCACGGCCGCTCAACACGACCGTTTGGAGGCCGTGTACCCCACACGGTTGAGACACACGGTCGTGTCTCTTGCCCGTGTGGTACATTAAATTTTAAATTAAGGTGCAGGGGAGGTACGGTCTAGAGGCACACCCGTAGGGTCAGGCCGTGTGTTGCCCATGGCCTATGCACACCCATGCCACCCGTCCGTGAAGTAAACTGTCAATTCTCACGTGGCCATGTAACATGCCCGTGTACCATGCCGTGTAGGCCGTGTCAGGCTATATACCAAGCCTTGGCCTCCCTGAAACGCAAGCAAGCAAAAACACAACCAAACCAGCCAATTCAAGAGCAAACACTTAAAATAACTACATTTAAGAGTGATCATTTAGAAAATGCCACAAGGAGCACCATAACTAAGGCTTACAAAATAGCCATTTACAACCACAATTGTTCTATACATGCCATAAATTACTCTCGAAAATATAAACTATACCAAAAGAAGCTTGATAGTGTGTCGCGTGGCTCCAACTTTACGATCCCAATCTAACAAGCTCAATATCTACAAAGGAAGGGAAATGAAAGGGGGTAAGCTACAATAGCTTAGTAAGTCATATGAAATTAATAGCAATGCAACAATTCAATACATCATTTGTTTTAACATCATAAATGCTATCACATATCATTGTACAATTAGCTTACTCTTTGTGCACAATTCACATACCCACCGTGAATATGCTTAACAACAACATTCTCAGTATTCTGTACCATTTTCAGCTCACCTGTACAACCATTTCATCGCAGTGTAGTTAATCTAATCCCATTGAGAAAATTTCGGAATATGAACAGATATACCGAGGTTAGCACATAAGTGCCATACAAACATGGCAAAGCCATGAAGTAGCCAAAGCTACTAACAGTAGGGTAGCTAAAGCTACGAAACGGTGAGGTAGCCGAAGCTAAAATTAGTAACAGTACGGAAGTTAACCATGGGCCCACTTACACAGGCTGACAGGTGTCTGCAACACACGCAAGACTACCTAGCACCTGGGTAACTATAACAGTCAGTATAGTAGGCCTCAAGTGACATGTCACCTATATCTATGCCTATTCCTACTTGCTCAATTGGGATATATAGACAATACATAAATCAGTAGTTTCGGAAGTACATACAATGATCAATCGGAATTTACAGTAATTACCTTATTTCCCCATTTGCAGAGGTATACTGAATTTCAGTTGTTTCATAGATCAAGTAACAATATTATTATACAAATACAAAAAATTAATTGTAATTTTAAGCATAATATGCTAGAATTCACATACAACTTACTTGGATTGCCAAAAAGGACTAATTCTCGAAATTAGTCGAGGACTTTCTCTTTTCCCCGATCTCGGGCCTTATCAAACCGTTCTTGATCTAAATTAACATATATAGCGTAGATATCAATTATTTATTTCAATACACTCACAATTCACAGTTGAGGCAAATTTCCAAATTTACCCTTCAACTTTTCAACAATTACTAATTAGTCCATTGGACTCAAAAACTCATTTTCTTTATTCCATGGACTTATATAACCCATTTTCACAATCATAACACTCAAATTCTCATTATTTCACACATTTAGGAACAAATTGTAACCCTTTACAATTTAGCCCCTTTCTATGCACTTTCATTCAATTTAATCCAATAAAACATGTAAATAACACTTAAAACTTACATTATCTACCATTAATGAGCCAAACACACTCATATCACAAGGGGGAGAGTTGTAACAGCCCACTTTATACCCTAGTCGGAATGAGTGGTTCTGGGACCACTTAACCGAGTTGAATTATTAATTTTATGGCTTTAATATGTTTTACAGCATGATAGAATTACCGTGTGAAAGTTTCGTTTAGAAATTTTATTGTTTGACTAGTTAATTTGATAAAAATGATTAAATCGCGTAAAGCGATAAATTAGAGTTCTATTTTATAAATGGCTTATTTGAGCATGGCTTTATAAAAGGAGGTACTTGCATGGCAATTATGCCATTTTTATTTGGAGTGGTTGGTGATGGACCATTATGTCCATATTTTATAAGGTTTTATAATAATTTTACAAAGGGTAAAATGGTCAAATGGCTTTATAATATGTTTTAATTAAATAAAACAAGAAAAATGGCTTCATATTTCTTCTCTTCCACCGATTCTTCAAACAAAACAAGGGTTTTAAAGCCTTCAAACATTCGGCTACTATTTTGCTAAATAGAGGTATGTTTTGACTTCGGTTTTTAGTAATTTTTATGTTTTTGAGATCGTTGCTTCGTATATTAGTCGACCCGTACCTCAATTTTTGATTTTGATTATGTTTTTAAAAAATGCCATTGATGAATCTATGATATTTTAGAAGATTTTGATGAATTATGAAATATTATGTGGAAATATACAAGAATTTTAAAGTGATTTTTGAAGAAAATGGGTTTTGAGGATTTGATTGTAAAAAGGTAGAATTTTTAAGGTTAAATTTATGATTAATTGAAAGATATATGCTTGTATAAGTCCCTTGAATATTAGGCTATAGTGAATTAGGGGATTGATTGTGTAATTTGTCATTTTTGTGATGAGAGGACTAAATTGCAAAGTATTGAAAATATAGGGGCTAAACTGCAAATATGTCAAATTATATGTTTTTGGATTGAATTGAATATGTGAGTTAGTAAATAGCTGAATTTTGCATTAATATAGATAAAGACGATCGAATCTCGGAACTTGATCGGGGAAAACGGAAAATAGACGAGTAGATACGGGATTACGAGGTAAGTTCGTATAACGAATTTAATGTATATATATATGTTCATACGTATTGTTATTTGGAAATATGAAATGCTAGATGATTAAATAGCCTAATGGAACGAGTATATATGAAATTGAAATAGAAATGTTAAATTGTTACAAGTGATAAATTGAATACCGAGCCCCGTTAGAACCGTAGAAGTCGATAGGATACAAGTGACATGTCACTAGGGCTACAGGGTGGTTCGAGCTCCTGCATTTGTTGCGGACTCACCACGTGCTCATGAGCTATAGGTTTATCCTTTGGGATTACATGTTTAGCCTACGGGCTTATCGATTATCCTTTCGGATTACATGTTCAGCCTACGAGCTTACCGATTATCCTTCGGGATTATATGTTCAGCCTCCGGGCTTACCGTAAAGGCTCGAAAAGCATATATGACGCATTGATGGATTACAGGTTATATGTATATACACTGTGTGTGTATCACCCGAGTATCTTTCGATGTTCTGATAGGTTCAACGGGCAATACCGATACATGTTACAAGAAACACATTATATGGTACATGTGTATAAGAGATTTATGTTATATGTATTACATGAATGTTTTGACATATGAAACCTGAACTATATGTTCCTCATAAGTCAAAGATGTATAAGAACTATGATGTTGTATGTGCCTATGGATGTGAATTACATGTTATACTCTTATATGAGATTGATTATGAAGTGATATGAACTAACATGAATGAGATTGTGTAATAGGCTATATGGTCATGTGATTGAAATAGCCTTACTTATATGGATTACCTTATCGAATCGGTAAGTTTAATTTCATGTTATATGGACTTAGTAAGCTTTAGAAGCTTATTCCGTTGATTTCTTTCACTGTCTTTTAGATTCGGAAGCTAGCTCGGATATCGGACGAGTCGGGGATCGCTATCACACTATCGATAAAGCTTCGGTACTTTTGAGTATTTTGCAAACGTTTGGTCATGCCATGTATAGGCTAGTACTTTAGTGAACATGATATATTTTGGTAAATGATCAAGCTATGAGATGTGGCTTGGGTTATATATGAATATAATCAAGTATTTGAGTTGTTCTTTGGCTATATGTGCTTATGGAAAGATATGTGATTTTGATGAGACTATAAGCTTGCATAGTTGATATGTTTACTATGTTATATGTGCAAGATATGTGCATTGTTAGCTTAGGTGAAAGGTAAGGAATGATTATGTATATTTATGTGTGGATGAGTTCATGAATGTGGCTATTTTAGCTATTGAATTGTTATGCTTAGTGAGTGCAAGATTTATGATGATTTTGGTCAATTATATGCTTGAATTGGTTTGTTTTTAGGTGGCAATTTGGCTTAAACCGAGCCTATAACGTGCCACACAGCTAGGGAACATGGGCGTGCGCTTCGACCGTGTGTCCCCTGCACCTTGATGTTTTGGTCAGTTTTGGCACACGGCCTAGACACACGGGCGTGTCTGGTAACTTGTAGCCGTGAATAGTCACACGGTCTGCTCTGTTTTGTACACGGGCGTGTCTGGTAGCCGTGTGATATTTGACAGTTTCGACCACGGGGTAAGGGCACGGACGTGCCTAGGCCGTGGGCGACACACGGCCTAACTCCATGGGCGTGTTGGACAGCCGTGTGGGGTAAGTCAGATTCGACCACGGGCTGAAAGGTTTGGGCGTGTCTGGAGGGACACGGCCGTGTGAGAAGAACACGGGCAAGGGGCACGACCGTGTGTCCCTAACTTAAAAAAAAAATTTCGCAAACTTTCCCTATCTTTTAGCATGTTTCCAATTAGATTTCCAATAGTTATATGCATCATTTTATAATCAATTGAAGCATGCTCTGATGATTGATGATACGTGTTGGATCTTGATTAAAAAGTTTAAAATTTTACTGCTCCGATATATGTTACAAGTCCGGTAATGCCCCTTACCTATTCCGGCGACGGTTACGGGATAGGGGTGTTACATGGGAAATTTTTCAAACTCTTATTTCTTTTCAAATAAATGGTAGAATCATTAAATCCAAGTTCAAATGAACTAAAAAATACAAAAATAATTGAAAATGGGACCAAATTGCACTTACATGAAAGCTTGAAAAATAAAAAACCCTTGGCTATGGAGATAGGAATTTTCGGCAGCACATATGGGGAAGAATGAGGAAGATGATGACTTTATTTTAATGAAATTTGTCATTATTCACTAATGACCATTTTGCCCCTCATGCCACATCTTAGATATTTTTCCATGTAAGGGCATTTTAGTCTAAAATACAAATAAATGCGCTAATTGCAACATAAACACTTTCAACTTCATAAAACAATTCAATCAAATCATATCATCATGCACAATGCATATTTTTCACCTATTGCAATTTAATCCCTAATACGCAATTAACCATCAAAACAGTAAAATTCCCAATTGACATTTTCACAGTAACATTCAATCAAGCAGATAAGATCAGAAATTCACATAATTAAAAATTTTCACTTCAGATTTGTGGTTACGAAATCACTATTCTGACTAGCCCCTAATTCAGGTTGTCACAATTCTCCCCCTTAGGGATTTTCATCCCCAAAAATCTTACCAGTAAACAGTTGAGGGTACAGTCTCCTCATAGCCTCTTCTATTTCCCAAGTTGCTTATTCCACACCATGCTTTTGCCATAGTACTTTCACTAACGGTATCTCTTTATTCCTCAACTGTTTCATTTCCCCTGTCAGAATCTTAATCGATTCTTCTACATAAGTCATATCTGACCGAATTTCTACTTCTGTTGGCGAAATCACATGTGTCAGATCTGATTGGTAGCGACGAAGCATAGAAACATGGAACACATTATGAATTCTTTCTAACTTGGGTGGCAAAGCTAAACGGTAGGCTATTGGTACAATTCTCTTGATTACTTTGTAAGGACCAATAAAACGCGGACTTAATTAACCTTTTTGGCCAAATATCAGAATTTTCTTCCAATGTGACACTTTCATAAATACTAATCACCCATTTGAAATTCAATTTCTTTTCTTTTCAAATCTGCATATGATTTTTGTCGGTCCGATGCAGCTTTCTGATTATCTCAAATTATCATTACTTTTTGTTCAGTCTCTTTAATCAAATCAACCCTATGCAATCGGTTTTCACTCAATTCGGTCCAATACAGTGGAATTCAACACTTCCATCCATACAATGCTTCGTATGGTGCCAGTTTTATACTGGACTGATAACTGTTATTATATGCAAATTCAATCAGAGGCAGATATTTGTCCCAACTGCCTTCAAACTCTAATATGCAACATCTAATCATATATTCAAGAGCTTGAATAACTCTTTCAGATTGTCCGTCTGTTTGAGGATGAAACGCAGTACTAAAATTCAATTTAGTACCTAAAGCATCTTGAAACTTCTTCCAAAATCTTGAAGTAAACCGTGGATCTCGATCAGATATTATGGACAATGGCACACCATGTAACCTCACTATTTCGGTGATATATAGTTCGGCCAGCTTATCAAGTGAAAAGTCCGTACGTACCGGGATGAAATGAGCCAATTATTTAATCGATCAACAATTACCCAGACTGAATCTTTCTTTCTCAGTGTCAGAGGCAAACCCGATAGAAAATCCATTGTTTGTAACGTCTCCACGCCCGAGACCATCGCCGGAGTCGAGTTTGAGGTGTTACTAAACTTAATTTACCATTAAACCAATTTTACATCATTTATTTTAATTTTCGGAATATGCAGAATCTCTGCGTCATGGTCGCTTAAAAAATCATATCTCGAGTTACAAAACTAAAAATTAAGATCCGTAAATTTTCCCTGAATCTAGACTCATATATCTATTCACTAATTTTTTTCTAAAATTTTTGGTTGGGCCGATTTGTACAGTTTATTAGTTAAAGTTACCCCTGTTTCAGGACTTGACTGCACTGACATCTGTTTACTACGAACCACTTTTCTCTCTGTAAAAAATTCATATGATTATGCATTTTCCTTATCTTGAAACTAGACTAACTCAGGATTCTGTACATATAAAGTACACCTCTTAACTATTTTTGTACAATTTATAGTGAATTTTCAAAGTTGGAACAGGGGGTCCAGAAATCGCTCTGGCCCTGTCTCACTAAAAATCAAATATCTTATAACATATAACTCCTTTAACTATTTCACTTTTTCCATTTGAAAGTGGACACAATAAGCTTCAATTTCATAGTTAATTCTTCACCTAATTCCTTTTATACTATTTTTGGTGATTTTTCAAACTCACATCAGTGTTGCTGCAATGTTCTGTTTTATGGCTAATTTCATTTTCATAAAAGCTTTCATGTACTAGATAACCTATTATCCTTCCATGACATCAAACATAATCTATATTAGCCATTTCAATGACTCATCGTTATCAAGCATTTCCTCAACCAAACCACCACCATGTCACAAGATTATTTACACAAAGTAGGTATATTGCTATACATGCCATACTAAGTTTTACAAGCCATTTACCAAAAAGTCCTTCGGATAGTGTGATCGAGCCTTCGACCTATCCCGATTCTCGAGCCGGCTTGTCCAAAACTACAATGAATGAAAAGGAGGGAGTAAGCATAAATGCTTAGTAAGTTCACATGCAAATAACAAGTAACATAACAAAGTCATTATGCCAAACAACATTAGCATAGCATCACCAAAACATATGTCACAATTCTAATCATCATACTTCATCTTACCACATTTTTGTTATTGTGTCGAGTTTCAACCCGAGGGTTAAGTACATACCTGTCCAATATGGCCATTTCTCAACATTACCGAATTGTCACTTACATCTTGAGTGTTTTTTCATTTCACTTGAATTTTACCCGTTGAACACATTGGAATACAACTCGGATACACGGATCATTTGCACATAAGTGCTATATATGTAATCAATCAATTATGTAACCTGCCCATAAGCGAACTCGGACTCAACTCAACGAGCTCGGGCGTTCGCATCCATAAGTGCACTCGGACTCAACTCAACGAGCTCGGATGCCTAGTTACATTTCACGAACTCGGACTCAACTCAACGAGTTCGGATATTCGCATCCATAAGTGAACTCGGACTCAACTCAATGAGCTTGGATGCCTAGTTACATTTCACGAACTCGGACTCAACTCAACGAGTTCGGATATTCGCATCCATAAGTGAACTCGGACTCAACTCAACGAGCTCGGATGCCCAACCATCCTAGTGACATGTCACTTGTATCCTAATCCATTCCCAAGGTTCAAACGAAATTTTCCTCAATCACACATCCTTGCCATCTTCCACAGAATACCGAAACCAATACTCGGTAGCCATTTATATTTAACAAGTAGCACATATAATTTGCATATTGTTCAAAAATAACCACAGAGCATATATTTCATGATAAAAATCAGCATATCATATAAATAACATCAATTAACTTAAAAATAACAATTATGTTACATTATTTACACATGAACTTACCTCGGTACCAAAATACAAAGATTTTGCAATTTACTCCGCAATCTTTTCTTTTCCTCGATTGAGGTCGATTCCACTTCTTTCTTGATCTAAAATAACACATTTAGCTTGTTTAATACTCACATTTTCAAATTAGTCCTTAATTCAAATTTTGACAAAATTAAAATTTTGCCCCTAAACTTTTGCATATTTACACTTTTGCCCCAAAGTTCGAAAATTAAATTTTATCACAAATTCTTATGTTTTAGGACATGCTGATCATTTATTTACCATTAGCAAGCTCAAATTCCCACTAAAACACATACTTATGAACAATATGTACTTTTATCGATTAAGCCGTTTTACTCGTTTTTACTTAAAACCGAGTAGCACAAGTTGTTTAACATAATTTAAAACCTCATATTCTATCATAAAACATCAAAATACACAAATTTCACCTATGGGTATTTTTCCAAATATGAACCCTAACTTAAATTATTGCTAACATAAGCTTTATCGAGTTACCGGGACTACGAAAACGTAAAGAACATTAAAAACGGGGCTTGGAATCACTTACTATGAAGCTTGGAAGCTTGAAACAAACCCTAGCTATGGAGAACCCTTGAAATTTCGTGGTAATGAAGAAGATGACTAATTTTGTGTTATTTTTCCCTTTTTATTTCATGTTAATATCCAAAAGACCAAAATGCCCCTCCTTACTAAACTTTCAAAAATTCCATCCATGTCCAAATTTTGTCCATGAACTTAAAATTGGTCAAATTGCTATTTAAGACCTCCTAATTAATATTCCAAAGCAATTTCATACTAGAAACTTCTAGAATGCAAGTTTTGCAACTTATTCGATTTAGTCCCTAATTTCAAACTAAGCACTTTACGCTTAGAATTTCTTCACGAAATTTTCACACCATCATAAAATCATATCATAAACATCAAAATAATTATAAAATAACTATTTCTACCTCGGATTTGTGGTCACGAAACCACTATTTCGATTAGGCCCTAATTCGGGATATTACAACTCTCCCCCCTTTTAAGGATTTTCGTCCTCGAAAATCTTACCGGTAAACAGGTATGGGTATTGTTTCCTTATAGTTTCCTCGGGTTCCCATGTAGCCTCTTCTATTCCATGCTTTTGCCACAACACTTTCACAAGAGAAATACTTTTGTTTCTTAGTTGTTTGACCTCTCTAGCTAAAACTTTAATCGGTTCTTCTTCATAGGTCATATCTGGTCGTAATTCAATTTCTGTCGGTGAAACTACATGCGAAGGATCCGACGATACCGACTTAACATAGATACATGGAACACGTCATGAATTTTCTCTAACTTAGTTGGTAATGCTAACCGATAAGCTACCGGTCCAACTCTTTCAGTTATTTCATACGACCCGATAAAACGCGGACTTAACTTACCCTTCTGTCCAAATCTGAGGACTTTCTTCCACGGAGACACCTTTAAAAATACCTTATCACCAACTTGAAACTCGATTTCTTTTCGTTTCAAATCTGCATAAGATTTCTGTCTATCCGAAGTAGCTTTCAAACAATCTCGAATTACCTTCACTTTTTCTTCGGTTTCTTTGATTAGATCAACCCCATAAATCTGATTTTCCTTGAGTTCGGTCCAATACAAAGGCGTCCGACACTTATGACCATACAATGCTTCATAAGGTGCCATTTTCAAACTCGTCTGATAACTGTTATTGTAAGCAAATTCCACCAACGGTAAATATCTTTCCCAACTTCCTTGAAATTCTAATACACAACATCGAAGCATGTCTTCAAGAATCTGAATTACCCTTTCTGATTGCCCATCAGTGTGTGGATGAAAAGCAGTACTGAAATTTAACCTTGTACCTAATGCTTCTTGCAACTTTTGCCAAAACTGTAAAGTAAATCTCGGATCTCTGTCTGAAATGATTGACAATGGTATTCCATGTAGTCTAACAATTTCTCTAACATACAATTCAGCTAAGTTGTTAAGAGAATAATCCGTACGTACTGGAATGAAATGAGCCGATTTAGTCAATCTGTCAACTATTACCCAGATGGCATCTTTCTTTCCTGGAGTCAACGGTAACCCTGAAACAAAATCCATAGTAATCCGATCCCATTTCCATTCTAGAACCATAATAGGCTGAAGTAATCCTGAAGGCATTTGGTGTTCAGCTTTCACCTGTTGACAAATTAAGCATTTCGATACAAATTCCGATATATCCCTTTTCATTCCATTCCATCAGTACATTTTCTTCAAATCATTATACATTTTCGTACTGCCTGGATGAATCGAAAAATAACCACCATGTGCTTCCTGCAAAATCTTTTGAATTAACTCCTCATTCTTCGGTACACAAATTCAATCTTTAAACATCAAGCAACCATCAAGACCGATTCTGAAATCTGACTCTGTATCAACCTCACATTGCTTTCTTTTGGCTTGCAAGTCTTCATCGCTTTTCTGAGCTTCACAAATCTCTTGTAAAAACATCGGTCTTACTTTTAGCTAGGCCAGAATGGAACCATCATCTGACATTTCCAACTGAGTGTTCATACCTCTCAAAGCAAACAACAGTTTTCTACTCAAAGCATCACCAACTACATTTGCTTTTCCTGGATGATAGTCAATCACAAGCTCGTAATCTTTTAATAACTCCAACCATCTTCGCTGTCTCAAATTCAAGTCCTTTTGTGACATCAAGTATTTAAGACTCTTGTGGTCGGTATATACTCGACACTTTTCACCATATAGATAATGTCGCCAAATCTTCAAAGAAAACACCACTGCAGCCAATTCCAAATCATGAGTCAGATAATTCCTCTCGTGAGGTTTTAACTGCCTCGAAGCATAAGCCACAACCTTTCCTTCTTGCATCAGTACACATCCCAAACCATTTAGAGAAGCATCGCTATATACCACAAATTCTTTACCTGACTCGGGCTGTACTAACACTAGTGCCTCTGTTAATAACTTTTTCAATTCTTCAAAACTTTGTTGACATTCTTCCGTCCACTCAAATTTAACATCCTTGTGAAGTAATCTAGTCATAGGAGCAGCAATTATAGAAAATCCATTTACAAACCGTCGATAATATCCAGCTAGTCCCAAGAAACTCCTAACCTTGGTTACATTCTTTGGTGGCTTCCAATCAACAATAGCTAAAATTTTACTGGGATCAACCCGTATACCATCACCTGAAACAATATGACCTAAAAATCCAACTTCTCGAAGCCAAAATTCACTTTTACTAAACTTGGCATATAACTACTTGTCTCGCAAAGTTTGCAAAACTATCCTCAAGTGCTCAGCATGCTCTGTCTCATCTTTCGAATAAATCAAGATATCATCTATAAATACCACAACAAACTTATCCAAGTATGGTCGAAATATTCGATTCATCAAATCCATAAACACGGCAGGAGCATTTGTTAATCCAAACGGCATAACTTAAAATTCATAATGACCGTACCTTGTTCTAAAAGTAGTTTTAGGCACATTTGACTCTTTTACCCGCAGCTGATAGTATCCAGATCTCAAGTCAATCTTTGAAAACCATGTTGCTCCTTTCAGCTGATCAAACAAATCATCAATTCTTGGCAACGGATACTTGTTCTTAATTGTCACTTTGTTTAATTACCGATAGTCTACACACAATCTCATCGAACCATCCTTCTTTTTCACAAACAATACCGGAGCACCCCAAGGCAAAAAACTCAGTCTCACAAAGCCTTTGTCGGTCAACTCTTGCAACTGCGACTTTAATTCTTTCAACTCTGTTGGTGCCATTCTATACGGAGCAATCGAGATCGGAGCTGTTCCCGGCATCAAATCAATACCGAACTCTACTTCTCTAACTTGAGGCAAACCCAGCAATTCTTCTGGAAATACATCCGTAAACTCACATACAATCGGCACTGATTCTACTTTCTTTTCAATTTCCTTTGTATTCAACACATACGCTAAATAAGCTTCATAACCCTTTCTCAGATATCTCTGAGCCGACATTGAAGAAATCACACTAGACAATGCCTCTGATTTATCTGATTCGACCCGCAGAGTTTCACCATTTTCACACTTTAATTCAATAACTTTCTGTGTACAATTTACTATAGCATCATGCAATGTCAACCAATCCATACCCAAAATAACATCAAACTCATCAAACGGCAACAACATCAAGTCGACCGGAAAGTAATAACCCCGAATCATTAAATGACAGTTCTTGCATACTTTATCAACTATAACACATTTGCCTAACGGGTTTGACACTTTAATCATAAATTCTGTATTCTCAACAGGTATATTCATGCTAGACACCAATTTCATGCAAACATATGAATGAGTAGAACCGGGATCAATTAAAGCAGTAACATTAACATCATAGAGAGAAAATATACCGGTAATCACATCAGGTGAGGAAGCATCTTCACTGCCTTAATGGCATAAGTTCTAGCTGGAGCCCTTCTTTCAAATTTAACTGCTGAATCTCTGGCTGCATTCTTGCTGCTTGCTTCACTCCCACTTTTCTTGGATACCTTCCTCGCGAATCTGCACCACTAGCTTTTGTACTCTGAAATTTTTCTTTTTCAATTCTCTATGGGCAGTCTCTAATAAAATGATCCAGAGAACCACATCGGAAACATTCGTTTGCTCTGCACGGACCAAAATGATTTCTGCCACACCGCTGACACTCGGGTTTAACAAATCTCGTGTTCCCTACACTGGCTGCCGAAGTAGTTTGGGACTTAGGACCCACATTTTGCTTCTTAAAATTCCCATAGGATTGTCCAGCTGAAACTTGGGAACGAGGATTCATATTTCTTGATTTTCCGGGTTGCTGTGAGGGTGCATTAGTCATTGGTCTTTTCTTCCAATTTCGTGTCTCAGATTCTGCCTTTTTCTTCTCTTTAAGTAGTTCTTCAGCCTTGCAAGCTCGATCGACAAGTACCACCATTTCTTTTAATTCAAGAATCCCAACAAATACTTTAATTTCTTCATTGAGCCCATCTTCAAATTGCCTGCACATTTTGGCCTCGGTAGGAACATATTCTCTAGCATACTTACTCAATCTGACGAACTCTCTTTCAAATTCAGTGACTATCATACTACCTTGCTTTAGCTCAAGAAACTCTTTACGCTTCTGGTCAATAAATCTTTCACTGATGTATTTCTTCCGGAACTCCTCTTGAAAGAATTCCTAGGTTACTCTCTCTTTCGGTACCACCGAAATCAATGTCTTCCACCAGTTGTAGGCTGAATCCCTCAACAAAGATATAGCACATTTCAAGCATTCCTCAGGCGTGTAGGACAGTTCATCAAATACCCGGATAGAATTCTCAAGCCAGGACTCTGCTTTTTCTACATCATCATCTACATTAGCTCTGAATTCTTCGGCCCCGAGCTTACGGATTTTATCAACTGGAGTTCTTTGAAATTTTATCATACCCACATCTTGAGGCATCGGGGGTATAGGTTGAGGAATTGGGGGAGGTGGGGGAGGTCGTACATTCGAGTTCGTACGAATGAACTCAGTGTACCATGCACTCATCATTTGGAGAAAGGCTTCCCGATCCCTTTCTCCTCCCTGACCAACAGTAGGTGGTGGATTTTCAGTCGGCGTTGCCCCTTCAGCCGGAGCTGGCGCATTACTCTCTACTTCATCAGCCACAGCTGGATCGGGATCCATTTACTATAAAAAAAATCATTTAAAAGGTCAGAAGTCGTCACACTATCACAATATACACATATGGCATGTATAGCAAAATCCGTACATAAAACACGTTAGTCCGAGAACCGACTAAACCTGCTCTGATACCACCAAATGTAACGTCGCCACACCCGAGACCATCGCCGGAGTCGAGTTTGAGGTGTTACAAAACTTAATTTATCATTAAACCAACTTTACATCATTTATTTTAATTTTCGGAATATGCAGAATCACTGCGTCATGGTCGCTTAAAAAATCATATCTCGAGTTACGAAACTCGAAATCAAGATCTGTAAATTTTCCCTAAATCTAGACTCATATATGTATTCACTAATTTTTTTCTATAATTTTTGGTTGGGCCGATTTGTACAGTTTATTAGTTAAAGTTACCCCTGTTTCAGGACTTGACTGCACTGACCTCTGTTTACTACGAACCACTTTTCTCTCTGTACAAAATTCATATGATTATGCCGTTTCCTTATCTTGAAACTAGACTAACTCAGGATTCTGTACATATTCTTAACTATTTTTTTACAATTTATAGTGAATTTTCAAAGTTGGAACAAGGGATCTAGAAATCGCTCTGGCCCTGTTTCACTAAAACTCAAATATCTTATAACATATAACTCCTTTACCTATTTCGCTTTGTCCATTTGAAAGTAGACACAATAAGCTTCAATTTCATAGTTAATTCTTCACCTAATTCGTTTTCTACTATTTTTGGTGATTTTTCAAACTCACATAAGTGTTGCTGCAATGTTCTGTTTTATGGCTAATTTCATTTTCATAAAAGCTTTCATGTACTAGATAACCTATTATCCTTCCATGACATCAAACATAACCTATATTAGCCATTTCAATGACTCATCATTATCAAGCATTTCCTCAACCAAACCACCACCATATCACAAGATTATTTACACAAAGTAGGTATATTGCTATACACGCCATGCTAAGTTTTACAAGCCATTTACCAAAAAGTCCTTCGGATAGTGTGATCGAGCCTTCGACCTATCCCGATTCTCGAGCCGGCTTGTCCAAAACTACAATGAATGAAAAGGAGGGAGTAAGCATAAATGCTTAGTAAGTTCACATGCAAATAACAAGTAACATAACAAAGTCATTATGCCAAACAACATTAGCATAGCATCACCAAAACATATGTCACAATTCTAATCATCATACTTCATCTTACCACATTTTTGTTATTGTGTCGAGTTTCAACCCGAGGGTTAAGTACATACCTGTCCAATATGGCCATTTCTCAACATTACCGAATTGTCACTTACATATTGAGTGTTTTTTCATTTCACTTGAATTTTACCCGTTGAACACATTGGAATACAACTCGGATACACGGATCATTTGCACATAAGTGCTATATATGTAATCAATCAATTATGTAACCCGCCCATAAGCGAACTCGGACTCAACTCAACGAGCTCGAGCATTCGCATCCATAAGTGAACTTAGACTCAACTCAACGAGCTTAGATGCCTAGTTACATTTCACGAACTCGGACTCAACTCAACGAGTTCAGATATTTGCATCCATAAGTGAACTCGGACTCAACTGAACGAGCTGGGATGCCTAGCTATATTTCACAAACTCGAACTCAACTCAACGAGTTCGGATATTCGCATCCATAAGTGAACTCAGACTCAACTCAACGAGCTCGGATGCCCAACCATCCTAGTGACATGTTACTTGTATCCTAATCCATTCCCAAGGTTCAAACGGGATTTTCCTCAGTCACACATCCTTGCCATCTTCCACAGAATACCGAAACCAATACTCGGTAGCCATTTATATTTAACAAGTAGCACATATAATTTGCATATTGTTCAAAAATAACCACAGAGCATATATTTCATGATAAAAATCAGCATATCATATAAATAACATCAATTAACTTAAAAATAACAATTATGTTACATTATTTACACATGAACTTACCTCGGTACCAAAATACAAAGATTTTGCAATTTAGTCCGCAATCTTTTCTTTTCCAAGATTGAGGTCGATTCCACTTCTTTCTTGATCTAAAATAACACATTTAGCTTGTTTAATACTCACATTTTCAAATTAGTCCTTAATTCAAATTTTGACAAAATTACAATTTTGCCCCTAAACTTTTGCATATTTATACTTTTGCCCCAAAGTTCGGAAATTAAATTTTATCACAAATTCTTATGTTTTAGGACATGCTGATCATTTATTTACCATTAGCAAGCTCAAATTCCCACTAAAACACATACTTATGAACAATATGTACTTTTACCGATTAAGCCGTTTTACTCGTTTTTACTTAAAACCGAGTAGCACAAGTTGTTTAACTTAATTTAAAACCTCATATTCTATCATAAAACATCAAAATACACAAATTTTACCTATGGGTATTTTTCCAAATATGAACCCTAACTTAAATTATTGCTAACATAAGCTTTATCGAGTTACCAGGACTACGAAAACGTAAAGAACATTAAAAACGGGGCTTGGAATCACTTACTATGAAGCTTGGAAGCTTGAAACAAACCCTAGCTATGGAGAACCCTTGAAATTTCGTGGTAATGAAGAAGATGACCAATTTTGTGTTATTTTTCCCTTTTTATTTCATGTTAATATCCAAAAGACCAAAATGCCCCTCCTTACTAAACTTTCAAAAATTCCATCCATGTCCAAATTTTGTCCATGAACTTAAAATTGGTCAAATTGCTATTTAAGACCTCCTAATTAATATTCCAAAGCAATTTCATACTAGAAACTTCTAGAATGCAGGTTTTGCAACTTATTCGATTTAGTCCCTAATTTCAAATTAAGCACTTTACGCTTAGAATTTCTTCACGAACTTTTCGCACCATCATAAAATCATATCATAAACATCAAAATAATTATAAAATAATTATTTCTACCTCGGATTTGTGGTCACGAAACCACTATTCCGATTAGGCCCTAATTCGGGATATTACATTGTTACTCGATCCCATTTCCACTCGGGAATCAAAATCAATTGCAGTAATCTAGATGGCACTTGATGCTCCGCTTTCACTTGCTGACAGATCAGACATTTTGACATGAACTCGGAGATATTTCGTTTCATACCCAGCTACCTACACAGTTTCTTCAAGTCATTATACATTTTTACACTACCAGGGTGTATTACCATACCACTACTGTGGGCTTCATGCAGAATTTTGTCAATCAGTTCAGAATTTCTCGATACACATAATTGGTCACTGTACATTAGACAACCATTTGAATCGACTCTAAATTCTGAATCTTCATTGTCTAAACACCGTCCTCTTTTAGATTGTAACTCATTATCTACCTTCTGAGCTTCATAAATTTCTTGCAAGAACACTAGTCTAACTCGTAATTCTGCAATCAAGGCACCACCATCAGACATAACTAATCTCACATTCATAGCTCGTAAGGCGAACAGAGACTTCCTACTTAGGGCATCCATGTAACACCCCTATCCTGTAACCGTCACCAAAATAGGTAAAGGGCATTACCGGACTTGTAAAATAGATCGGAACAGTAAAAATTTTAAACTTAATAAACATCAACATACTTCATTAATCATACAATCGAAGCATGCTTTGAAGTCTCATTTCAAGATACATACTTTCAGTAAGGACCAAATTGAAATCATGCAAAAGATAGAGATAACTTTCAAGTTAGGGACGGACGGCCGTGTCCCTAGCCCGTGTATACCAACATGGTCATGCCTTACAAGTCACGCCCTAAACACTCAGCCCATGGTTGAAACTGTCTAACGCCACACAATCACTAGACACGCCCGTGTGTCCAGCCCGTGGCCAACACTGTCAATGTCCACACAGTTACCAGACACGCACGTGTGTCTTGGCCATGTGCAAACTATCAAAAATATTTTAGGTGCAGGGTTTACACAGCTGAGTCACACGCCCGTGTGCTCAGACCGTGTGGCATAGTGTAAGCTTGGTTTAAGCCATTCTTGCGACCCAAGATGGGTCAAATACTACAAGCATATACATAGCATAAATGGACCACAATGTCAACTAAACAAGCATCAATTTTATACCATAGAGTAACCAATTCATCAACATCCTTCACAAGCATACTTGCATAACAAAATACTTCCAAATCTCATACCAAAATGACTCTATTCTACATTAGAAAATGACCATTTCAATCAAGCTTATAACTAACCACAAGGACATCATATGTTAGGCAACTTTCATTACATAGCATTTACACATATCAAAGCTTAACAAAAAGACTTTCTAGCCTATACATGCAATAATTCAAATATTTACAATTCCAAAAGTACCAAAAACAAGTTCAATAATGTGTGACGATCCTCGACTTATCCCAAGCCTTCGTAGCTATGATATCTGTAAAATAGTTGAAAACACGAACAAAGTAAGCTACAAAGAGCTTAGTAAGTCAAATACAACAATTCAACTATTGTCACATAATGTGCCAAACACAAGCAAATAAACCTAGCCATTTCTAAGCTAGTTCATGAGACAAACCATCATCCACTTTTCATACATATAATATACTTCATTTCCACATTTCAGCACATATTTCTCATATGACAGATCACATAACACAAATATCTATTCTCAAAATTCTGGTACGATATAAACATACCTTAATCAGACACATAAGGTAAGCATTTATTCATATAACCAACTTTCTCATCAATCGTTCGAAAACACACTAAGTTCAGATAGGCCTTATACAATGCTGACGTCCCAGACGTGGTTTTACATGTTATTCAATGTCGATGCCACTATCCCAGATAGGGTCTTACACAAAACATAAGTGATGCAAGTGTCTCAGACACGGTCTTAACACTATCTCAAATCAATGCCTACGTCCCGAACGAGGTCTTACATGATATCGTTTTCACATTGCTTAACCAGCTATGATTTTAAATTTCTCAATCAGGCTCTCAAGACCGTCCAATACAATTTATAATTAAATAATATTATTAGATAGTTAATATAACACATATTTGTATATTGACTTACCTCGCATAGAGTTAACGGATATGAATCGACTATTTGACGATTTTGGACTTCCCTCGATCTAAGTCTATTTTTCTTTGTTCTTAATCTAAATCAATTCAAATTCAACTATTCAATTATTCATTTCATTCAATTCGGTCCATAAATACACAATTAGAACAATTTGCATTCTAGCCCTCACATTTACACATTTTAACATTTTGATCCCTAATTCACAAAACATCAAATAAACACAATTTCATTTCAAATTGGCCTAGCTGAATCTTCATAGCCCTCATATAAGCCCATATAACACATTTTATTCACAAATTAGTCCTCCCACAATCACATTTTCCTAAATTAGCTCATATAGCTCAAATTCATCAAAATCTCATGGTAAAACATGTTAAATCAACATTTACTCATCTTTACACACTCAAATCTATCACAAAGCTTCAAGAATCATCAATGGCACTATTCACAGACTTCATTAAAAACAAAATTAAGAAATGGGTTTTGAAGAACCCGAAGCAACTATCACAGAAATGTAAAAATTATCAAAAACAGACCAAAACTCATACCTCAATCAAAGAATCAAAAGCTGAACCCTAAGCTTGCTATTTTCTTTTCTTTTTCTTTGGTATTCACGGCAATGGTGGATGAAATCCCCCCCATTTCATGCTTTTGTTTTGTTTATTAAACATTAAAATCATTTACAAAATTGCCCATGATTAAAACCATGCAAATTCACATGAACTAAGGTTATATATGACCACTCAATCATTAGATGGCATAATTGCCAAATAAGGCCACAATCATTGAAAGCCATTCCAATCGCACATATCCTATTGTGACATGCAAATTTTATCATGTATATAATTCAGCCCTTTATCAAAATTCAACTCACAAGCAGACAAATTAATTTATAGAAATTTCATAGATATAAATTCATATATCACAGTCACAGAAAAATAATTTTAAAAAAAATTTTCAGACTCGAATTTGTGGTTCCGAAACCACTTTCCGACTAGGGTATAAACCGGGCTGTTACAGCTCTCCCCCCTTTAGGGATTTTCGTCCCCGAAAATCATACCGTTAAATAGATTCGGATATTGATTTCTCATAGCATCCTCGGGTTCCCACATCGCTTCTTGGACCTCGTGTCGATGCCGCAGAACTTAGTTTCTTTTATTTCGCAATACTTTAATCTCATGAGACAGAATACGGAACGGCTTTTCTTCATACATCATATCAAGCTGTAATTCAATCTCAGAAGTAGTTAACACGTGAGACGGATCAGATCTGTATCGCCGAAGCATAGATACATGAAACACGTTGTGTATCTTTTCTAGTTCAAACGGCAATTTCAATCTATACGCAACTGGCCCAATGCGCTCAATGATTTCATACGGTCCGATGTACCTCGGACTCAATTTACCCTTCTTACCGAATCGGAACAATTTCTTCCACGGAGATACTTTCAGAAATACCCTATCACCGATTTCAAATTCAATATCTTTTCGTTTCAGATCCGCATAAGATTTCTGACGGTCAGAAGCAGCTTTCAGACTATCTCGAATTACTTTTACTTTCTGTTCAATCTCTTTTATCAAATCAATACCATAAATCTTATTCTCGTAAGGTTTAGACCAGTATAACGGAGTTCTACATTTCCTACCATATAAAGCTATGTATGGTACCCTCTTAAGACTCGATTGAAAACTATTATTGTAGGCAAATTCAATCAGAGGTAGGTACTAATCCCACGTACCTTCAAATTCCAATACAGAACATCTTAGCATATCCTCGAGTATCTGAATGATCCGCTCAGACTGGCCATCTATTTGCAGATGAAAAGCGGTACTGAAATGCAATTTTGTACCCAGAGCTTCTTGTAACTTCTTCTAAAATCGTGAAGTGAACCTCAGATCTCTATCCGACACTATCAACAAAGGTACCCCGTGCAATCTTACAATATCAGAAATATAAAGCTCAGCTAGCCTATCAAGTGAGAAATCGGATCGTACCGGAATAAAATGGGCGAACTTTGTCAATCTATCAACCACCACCCAGATCGAATCTTTCTTTCTCAGAGTCAGAGGCAAACCCGTAACAAAATCCATAGTTACATAGTCCTATTTTCACTTGTGAATCATGATTGGTTGCAACAAATCAGACTGTACCTGGTGTTCAGCTTTAACTTGTTGACAGATTAAACATTTCATAACAAAATAAAAAATATCTCTTTTCATTCCCGGCCACGAAAACAGCTATTTCAAATCTTTATACATTTTCGTGCTTCCCGAATGTACAGCTAGATTGCTACTGTGAGCTTTATTCAGAATCGTTGGAATTAATTCTGTATTTCTCGGAACACAGAGTCTATTTTTGAATCTCAAACAATGACTATTATGTATTCGGAATTCAGAAGTAGAATCAGAATCACATTGAGCTCGTTTCATTAACAACTCATTATCAGACTTTTGAGCTTCGCAGATCTGTTGTATAAACAAGGGTTTTGCTTTCAATTCAGCATACAACACAAATAATGATTTCCGACTCAGGGCATCTACCACCACATTCGCTTTGCCCGGATGACAATTAATGACTAAGTCGTAATCTTTTAGCAGTTCTAACCACCTTCTCTGTCGCATATTCAAATCTTTTTGCGTCATTATGTATTTTAGACTTTTGTAATCCGAAAACACATGACATGTCTCGCCAAACAGATAGTGACGCCAAATCTTTAATGCAAAAACAATCGCAGCCAATTCCAAATCATGTGTTGGATAGTTCTTCTCGTGCGATTTTAACTGTCTAGAAGCATATGCAATAACTTTGTCTTCTTGCATTAAAACACAGCCTAATCCATTTAATGAAGCATCGCTATATACAACAAACTCTTTTCCCATTTTAGGTTGCACAAGTACTGGAGCTTCAGTTAACAGAGCTTTCAAACGACTGAAACTTTCTTAACACTTTTCGGACCACTCAAAACTTGTATTTTTCTAAAGTAATCGAGTCAACGGAGTTGCTATTATAGAGAAATCTTTTACGAAACGATGGTAATTACCAGCAAGTCCCAGAAAACTACGGACTTTAGAAACATTTCTCAGAGGTTTCCAATCCACAATAGCTGAGATTTCACTCGGATCTACTTGAATACCAGATGTAGATACAATATGACCTAGAAAACTTACTTCACATAACCAGAATTCACATTTGTTGAATTTTGCATAAAGTTGTTTGTCATGCAGAGTCTGAAGCACAATCCTCAAATGTTTAGCATGCTCATTCTCATTCCGGGAATAAATCAAAATATCATCAATGAAAACAACAACAAATTGATCTAAATACGTTTGAAGATTCTGTTCATCAGATCCATAAACACAGCAGGAGCATTTGTTAATCCTAAAGGCACAACTAAAAATTCATAATGCCCGTACCTTGTTCTGAAGGCTGTCTTCGGAATGTCAGAATCCTTCACACGTAATTGATAATAACCTGATCTCAAATCTATTTTCAAAAATACAGAAGCATCTTTCAATTGATCAAACAAATCATCAATTCGGGGTAAAGCATATTTATTCTTCACAGTCACTTTGTTGAGCTGACGGTAGTCAATGCACATTCCCATCGTGCCATCTTTCTTTTTCACGAACAGGACAGGAGCTCCCCACAGTGAAAACCTGGGTCTAGCAAACCCTCGATCAGTTAATTCATGTACTTGAGTCTTTAATTCTTTCAATTCTATAGGTACCATCCTATACGGAGCTATAGAGATCAGAGTAGTTCCAGGAACTAGTTCAATGCCAAACTTGACTTCACGAATCGGAGGTAAACCTGGAAGTTCTTCAAGGAACACATCAGAGAATTCACAAACAACAGGCACAGATTCAATTTTCATTTCTGAAACTTTTGAATCTATTACATATGCTAAGTAGGCTTTACAACCTTTCTTACATATTTCTGAGCCCTCAACGTAGATATCACAGCTGGTAAGCCATTCAATTCACTAGATTCAACTCTAGCTATCTAACCATTCTTGCATATCAAATCGATAACTTTTCATTTACAATTCACAACCACATCATGCAATGTTAACCAGTCCATTCCCAGATTTATATCGAATTCATGAAATGGAAAAAGCATTAAATCAGCCAGAAAATAGTTATCACGAATCATTAATGGACAATTTTTACAGATTTTGTCAACTAGGATACTTTTACCTAAGGGGTTCGATACTTTCACTACGAATCCTGTAGATTGTACTGGAAAAGTCTTACTATATGCTAAATTCATGCAGATATAGGAATGCATTGATCCAGGATCAATCAAAGCAATTACAGAGGTATTGTAAAGAATAAAAGTACCAATGATCACATCTAGTGATGAGGCTTCCTCCTGAGCTCGGATTGCATAGGCTCTGGCAGGTACACGAGCCTCAGATCGAGCAGTAGTATCTCTATTGGTTCTTTGACCACCACTCACATTACTCGAGTTTCGGGAAGGTCTACCACGAGTCGAAACATTACTTGGTTTTACACTTTGTACCATATCTTGATCAGCAAATTCAGGACAATCTCTCACAAAGTGTTCTAATGATCCACATTGAAAATAGGCTCTGTCATTCAGTCTAAAATTTCCCGGATGCCTCTTTCCACAGTGCTTACACTCAGGTCTATCAGATCAAATGTTACCTACATTGGTAACAATAGTAGCAGAGTTTCTGAAGCTTGATCACGATCTATCACGGTTCTAATTCGATTGTCCCAAATTAACTTTTGATCTACCATAATCATTTCAGAACTTTTTCGACGTAGTCTGAATTGATTTACCAGAAGATCTCTTTCAGGCTTCTCTAGTCTCAGAATCGACTTTCTTCTTTTCTCTAATCAGTTCTTCGGCTTTGCAAGCTCTTTCTACCAATACCACAAACTCGTTCAGATCACCAGAAGCTTTATATCTTTATTTAAGCCTTCTACGAATCTTTTGCACATAGTAGTCTCTGTTACAACATATTCTCGAGCATACTGACTCAGCCGAACGAATTCCCGTTCATATTCAGCAACAGACTTGTGTATTTCTTTTGGAATTCGGATTGGAAGAAATCCCAAGTAACCCGTTCACTCAGAACCACAGAAATTAAAGTCTTCCACCAGTGATATCCGGAGTCTCTTAACAAAGAAACAACACATTTTAGACACTCATCAGGAGTACATGATAACTCATCAAATACTCTCACAGTATTCTCAAGCCAGAATTCTGCTCGTTCTGCATCATCATCCATTGTGGCCCTGAACTCCTCAGCCCCAAACTTACGGATTTTATCTACCGGAAGTCTATAAACTCAAATTGGCTCATTCACAGTTGGCACATTCGGAGCTTGCGGGGGTAGAGGTTGCTGAGTAGTCGGATTCGTACGAACGAATTCCAAAAACTACTCACTCATCATGTGGAAGAAGGCTCTCTTTCCCTCTCCACTATGATCACTAACATTCGGTACAGACTCAGCAGGCACTATCCCTTGAGTAGGAGCAGGCGCATTACTTTCGACATCGGCAACTACGGCTCTTCTGGGATCCATTACTATAAGAAAAACACATTTAATCATCAGGATTTCATCACACTATCGCAGTTCAGATATATGGCATTTATAGCTAGACTTAGACACACTACGTTAGTCCTAGAATCGACAAACTGTAGCTCTGATACAAATAAAATGTAACACCCCTATCCCGTAACCGTCGCCGAAATAGGTAAAGGGCATTACCAAAATTGTAAAACAGATCAAAACAGTGAAAATTTTGAACTTAATAAACATCAACATACTTCATTAATCATACAATCGAAGCATGCTTTGAAGTCTTATTTCAAGAGACTTACTTTCAGTAAGGACCAAATTGAAATCATGCAAAAGATAGAGATAACTTTCAAGTTAGGGACACATGGCCGTGTCCCTAGCCTGTGTATACCAACACAGTCGTGCCTTACAAGACACACCCTAAACACTCAGCCCGTGGTTAAAACTATCTAACCCCACACGGTCACTAGGCACACCCGTGTGTCCAGCTCGTGGCCAACACTGTCAATGCCTACACGGCTACCAGACACGCTCGTGTGTCCTGGCCGTGTGCAAACTGTCAAAATTATTTTAGGTGCAAGGTTTACATGGCTGAGTCACACGCCCGTGTGCTCAGACCGTGTGGCACAATGTAGGCTTGGTTTAAGCCATTCTTGTCGCCCAAGATGGGTCAAATCCTACTAGCATATACATAACACAAATGGACCTCAATGTCAACTAAACAAGCATCAATTTTATACCATAGAGTAACCAATTCATCAACATCCTTCACAAGCATACTTGCATAACAAAATACTTCCAAATCTCATACCGAAATGACTCTATTCTACATTACAAAATAACCATTTCAATCAAGCTTATAACTAAGCACATATCAAAGCTTAACAAAAAGACCTTCTAGCCTATACATGTCATAATTCTAATATTTACAATTCCAAAAGTACCAAAAACAAGTTCGATAGTGTGTGACGATCCTGGACTTATCCCGAGCCTTCGTAGCTACGATATCTATAAAACAATTGAAAACACAAACAAAGTGAGCTACAAAGAGCTTAGTAAGTCAAATACAAAAATTCAACTATTAAGTCACATAATGTGCCAAACACAAGCAACTAAACCTAGCCATTTGTAAGCTAGTTCATGAGACAAACCATCATCCATTTTTCGTACATATAATATACTTCATTTCCACATTTCAGCACATATTTCTCATATGACAGATCACATAACACAAATATCTATTCTCAAAATTCTGGTATGATATAAACGTACCTGAATCATATACATAAGCTAAGCATTTATTCATATAGCCAACTTTCTCATCAATTGTTCAGAAACACACAAAGTTCAGATAGGCCCTATACAATGCCGACATCCCAGACGTGGTCTTACATGTTATTCAATGTCGATGCCACTATCCCAGACAGGGTCTTACACGAAACATAAGTGATGCCAGTGTCCCAGACATGGTCTTACACACTATCTCAAATCAATGCCTACGTCCCAGACGAGGTCTTACATGACATCATTTTCACATTGCTTAACCAGCTACGATTCTTAATTTCTCAATCAGGCTCTCAACACCGTCCAATGCAGTTTATAATTCAAATAATATTATCAGACAGTTAATATAACACATATTTGTATATTGACTTACCTTGTACGGAGTTAACGGATGTGAATCGACTATTCGATGATTTTGGACTTCCCTCGATCTAAGTCCGTTTTTCTTTGTTCTTAATCTAAATCAATTCAAACTCAACTATTCAATTATTCATTTCATTCAATTCGGTCCATAAATATACAATTAGAACAATTTTCATTTTAGCCCTTACATTTACACATTTTAACATTTTGATCCCTAATTCACAAAACATCAAATAAACACAATTTCATTTCAAATTAGCCTAGCCGAATCTTCATAGCCCTTATATAAGCCCATATAACACATTTTATTCACAAATTAGTCCTCCCACAATCACATTTTCCTAAATTAGCTCATATAGCTCAAATCCATCAAAATCTCACGATAAAACATGTTAAATCAATATTTACTCATCTTTATACACTCAAATCTATCACAAAGCTTCAAGAATCATCAATGGCACTATTCACAGACAACATAAAAAATAGAAATTAAGACATGGGTTTTGAAGAACACGAAGCAAGGATCACAGAAACATAAAAATTATCAAAAATGGACCAAAACTCATACCTCAATCAAAGAATCAAAGGCCGAACCCTAAGCTTGTTATTTTCTTTTCTTTTTCTTTGGTATTCACAGCAATGGTGGATAAAATCCCCCCCATTTCATGCTTTTGTTTTGTTTATTAAACATTAAAATCATTTACAAAATTGCCCATGATTAAAAACCATGCAAATTCACATGAACTAGGGTTATTTATGACCACTCAATCATTAGATGGCATAATTGCCAAACAACGCCACAATCATTGAAAGCCATTCCAATTGCACATATTCTATTGTGACATGCAAATTTTATCACGTATATAATTCAGTCCTTTATCAAAATTTAGCTCACAAGCAGATAAATTAATTTACAGAAATTTCACAGATATAAATTCATATATCACAGTCATAGAAAAATAATATTAAAAATATTTTTTAGACTCAGATTTGTGGTTTCAAAACCACTTTCCGACTAGGGTATAAACTGGGCTATTACAATCTGCTACTACATTGGCTTTTCCCGGATGGTAATCTATCACCAACTCATAGTCTTTTAACAATTCTAGCCAGCTTCTCTGACGCAAGTTTAGATCTTTTTGTGTCATCACATACCTTAGGCTTTTGTGATCAGTGAATACACGACATTTCTCACCATACAAATAGCGTTGCCATATTTTCAGTGCAAAGACTATAGCAGCTAGTTCCAAGTCATGCGTCGAATAATTTTTCTCATGCGGTTTCAGCTGTGAAGAAGCATATGCTATCACTTTTCCCTCTTGCATGAAAACACATCCAAGTCCATTTAACAAAGCATCAATATATACAACATATTCCTTTCCTGACGCAGGTAGGACCAAAATCTGTGCCTCAGTCCAAAATTTCTTCAATCTATCGAAACTCTGTTGACATTCAAACTTACCATCTTTTTGCAACAATTTGGTTATTTGCGATGCAATCATTGAGAAGCCTTCAACGAATTGACGGTAATAGCCAGCCAAGCCAAGAAAACTTCTAATCTCTGATATAGTCTTCGAAGGCATCCATTCTAATATCGCTGAGATCTTTCCCGGGTCCACTCGTATCCCTTCACCGAATACAATATGCCCCAAAAATCCAACTTCCTAGAGCCAAAATTCACTTTTGTTGAACTTAGCAAATAGTTTCTTTTCCTGTAAGATCTGTAATACGGTTCTCAAATGTTTAGTATGATCAGTCCTACTTGAAGAGTAAACCAAAATATCGTCTATAAAAACCACTACGAATTTGTCCAAATAGGGCTGGAAAATTTGGTTCATTAGATCCATAAAGATAGCCGGTGCATTGGTCAGACCAAAGGGCATTACTAAAAATTCATAATGACCATAACGAGTTCTAAAGGCAGTTTTCGGTACATCTCCCTCTTTAACCTTTAATTGGTAATACCCGGACCTCAAGTCCATCTTAGAAAATACCGTAGCACCCTTCAACTGATCAAATAAATCATCGATCCTAGGTAACGCATACTTATTTTTCACAGTCATTTTGTTGAGCTGTCGGTACTCAATGCAAAGCCTCAATGACCCATCTTTCTTCTTAACAAACAGAACCGGAGAACCCAAGGTGAAAAGCTCGGTCATGCAAATCCTCTATCAGTTAACTCTTGCAACTGCACTTTCAGTCCTTTCAATTCGGTAGGCGCTATTCTATAAGGAGCGATCGATATTGGAACAATACCAAGCAGCAATTCTATACCAAATTCAACCTCTCTATCAGGGGGTAAACCAGATAGTTCTTCCGCGAATACATCCACAAATTCATACACAATCGGCACAAATTCAATCTTCTTTCCTAACAATTCAATATTCAGAACATATGCAAAATAGGCTTCATATCCTCTTTTCAAACATTTATAAGCAGACATAGCAGAAATCACAATTGGCTTCATATCAAACTTGTAACACCCCTATCCCGTAATCGTCACCAGAATAGGACGATGCGTTACCGGAAATTAGGAATTAGATCAGAACAGTAAAATTTTGAACCTTTTCTTAAATAAAAGATCACTTATTTATATAAATAATAGGCACAAACAAAGATCGAATTTAAAACTTATAAAAGTAAACTTCCATGAGATGCCATATTCGCATGGCTTATATACAGTAGTCAAAATATCATTCTACTTATAGTCTTTCCTATACATGCCATAAGCTAAGTCCAAATCACATGGTTACCACAATAGTAGATAGTGTGATGAAGTGCTAACGATCCCCGAGCTGGTAGTAGGAGTCAACGATCTACAAAGTCAGAGAAACATAACATTCAAAGTAAGCTTTCGTAAGCTTAGTAAGTCTTAAGTAAACAAAACAAATTGATTTCATTATTACATCAATTACATATACATATTCATAGTGAAACCTTAATATGCCGAATACATAAATACTATATCCATGAACAAATTTTTTTTATTTGACATTTCTTCGGTTTAATACTCGAAACTACGATTAAATCATTCAAACTTTCAAAGTCATTCATTAGTCCAACTTAAGGGAATAATCCCTAGGCATATTAAGCGTATATAATTTCAATGGTCATTTCTTTACAAATAATCCCAAAAATTTCGATGTATAATCTCACAAGTACCGAATGCATATATATATATTTATATATCCACAAGCTTAACTTCATGATCTTTATTCAATGCTTATTCAAGGGACAATCGAAAGTTAACTTTCACATAATAAATAATTAGTACGTACCTGAACAATTTAATGCTTTATACTACTATCATTGTCAATTTTGCTTATTCCTTAAATCTGGAACTCAAATTAATTCACTAGCAAATAGCCTACTGGACATAATAGTTCAAAACTCATCACCGACTCAAAGCCTGCTGGACTTTTAATGTCCGAAGTTTATCACCGGCTTCGCAGCTTGCTAGGTCAAAGACCCGAATAATATTGTACGATAGTTAATTTCACAAGCTTATCACATATCATATTTTAATACTCAATGAAACAACACTAACAATAAAGGGTTACACTCATTCGAACATGCTTATACATATTCAACTCACTTGATAAAAATCATTCGGTCTGGCCATATTCACATAAGTCCACACGCCTTTCACATTAATCAACTTTGGCCTCATCACATATATAATAGTACACACTTCACATCTGTCCATTCAGCCACACCACATACACATCATATATATACACGTTTCACCTTTGCCCATTTGGCTACAACACATAGTTTCAAACATAGAGTCACATACCTCCCTTTTCAAGTTACATAAACATATTATTAATATTTTATAAGTTTCGAATACAAATTCTTAACATTAACCACAAGTTCATTTCTTAACTTACTATTCGGTAATATAATCATATAACTTATTCCTTTCATTTGATATATAATTCAATTGATAATACAAAACTTATTTATTCATATAATCACACCTTAAACAGCCAAACACTATACTATCCAATCACATGCTCATACTATGTCCTCTTGATTATCAATCTCATTTACTCACATTCTAATTATACATACCATTCACTACATAACGTATAGCATATTAGTAAAGCAAGGCATACGCGTACCTTATTATACACCTTGAAATTATTTAACTCACACAAAGCTTTCTTGTTCATTTTTCTTTTTAGCTTTTTTAACGCTCGTCAATATATATATAGTCTCAAAGTATTACCCTGGCACATGGTCTGTTAGATCTCATCCCGACTAACGTACAATGGTATAATACCTGCTATGCTTTTAGCTTGAATAACTAAGACATGCAATCTATCTCATCGATCAATAATATTTTTTTACTAATAAAATTCACATTTGTTCACTCACACCCAAGCCAAAATCGGCTATTACATTTGCCTAATGGTAGTATCAAGTGCATTAACCTTATTTTTTTATTCATTTATTAAACCCTTATGTCATAATTATTATCATATAAAATTCATATATTTTCATCACTAGTAAGTCATGACCGGCCACTACCAATAAATTGGGGAATTTGACATGCAAACCCCTAACTTCTAACCCAAGCCTTATTTGACCCTTTCCATTAGACATAGCACATTTTCAAAGTTTCTCACATAAGTCCTTTAACTAATTCCAGAAACAATTGACAAAATTAAAGCATGAAATTTTCACACATACTGTAACACCCCAAACTTGGCCCAGACGTTACGGCCAAGTCTGGTGTGCCACATGGAAGTGTTTTTCAAAAACCGTGTTTTTATTGAAAACCCCTCTTAATGTTTCGAAACTTTTACCGTTAAACTTGTATAAAACCTTAGCTTTATCAAAACGTGATACATTGTAATAATCAAAACATTGTAAACAACCTTGTAAAATCTTATGGGAAATTTTGAAAACTCGTAAACCTCTATAGTTACGAAAAACATGTTTATCTTAAAAGTAGTTTAGGTTTATTAGAAAAATCAGATCCTCTTTGTTATGGCTTAAAGTGAATGGATACCATGCACCAGGTAGGATTCAAGAGAAGAGGAGGTGAGTCATTTAGACTGCTTAAGTACCAAGCTCTTCCTAGATCCACTCCTAGACATGCACACATCCATTGCCACACTTTAACCTTGTGACTTGTCTACGAACAAATTAAGTTTAAACGTATTTAAGATTTACTTATTTGTGAAAACATTCACGTTGCGGAAGCTTTGTTCTACTTATCGAGATACTTTGAAAATAGGTAGCGTTTATAAAACCGTGCCTTAAAGCTAACTGATTAAGAACAATTTAAATAATATCACACCTAAGCTAGAAACGAAATCTAAAATAATTAAAAAGGCCTTTTACAAACCCAAATTGAAAATAAATCGATTAAATAAAATACTGAATTAATTAATTAAAACTAGAAATGCAGTCTTCGTGGCCACTCTGAATCCTTCCCAGCTCCAAGTCCACAGTCTAGGGCTCACCTGAAAGGATGGAAGGAAAAGGGGTGAGTTTTGGGGAAACTTAGTGTGCAACAAAGCCCTTTCAGAGCCCAAATCAACAAAAGCATACTGGGCCTATGCTCTTTTTTAATCTCAACAATTACTGGGCCGAAGCCTTTTCAAATATCGGTTACTAGGCCTTAGCCCTTTCTCATATATCAATGCACTGGGCCGAAGCCTTTTCAAATATCGGTATAGCCCATAGGCCCATTTCAATAACACATGTAAACATCAATGCATGTATGCAAAGCCCATTTGGGGAGACTACTCAACCTACCATCCGCTACTCTCCACCCGTACCAACCAACACACCATGTGGGGATGCTACTCAACCTACCCCGCCGCTACTCTCCACTGGCAGCATAGCTGCTTTATTATATAACATGAGGCCTAGCTTCTTTCGGTAACTGGGGCAAAGCCCTTTTCGGTAAACTAGGGCAAAGCCCTTTAGCACTTCCTCCATTCTTATAAATCCCAACCCATGCATAAAATGAACATATTATGGCATATCATGTACAATAATAATGTCACATGCATTTCAATAAAAATAACACCGTAGAGTACAATAGTTATTTTCGCCTAGGGGTAAAATAGAAATTTTCACACTGAAGGGTAATTCAATAATTTTATCAACTATTAGGGTTTTTATGCTCATTAACAATTATCAACAATTTCCAAGCGTTTAAATAGTATTTCCAGCCCATTTTAGCAATTCCAGGTTATTCGGCCCAAAACCCCTAATGGGCCCTACGTATCCGATTTAGTCATCTAGGCCCATTTAGCCTATGTTCCCTAACGGTTTTAACAGTCTCAACATGCAATTTATCCATATTTCATTTTCTATCAAATTTACCCAAATGGGCCTGAAAGCCCATTAGGCTTGATTTCAGCACCTCGAGGCCCAAACTTACCGACTTGCACGAAATTGTGCCGTTACCTGTCTCATCGATACCGATCACCGATCTCATCGTTTCTAACTAATCTTGGAACAATTGCATATTCACAAGTTATTGAAATGCTGAAATTTTAGCATTTCGACTTTTCGGCACTTGAAGCTACTAAGAGGGTTCGTTACACACCTGATTTACGATTCTGCCGGTGAGACCTCCTATGCGATTTCTCCTATAATCAACTACTTACAGATTAACTTACGAATCTATGAAAACCGATGTAAAAATTACCTACCACATTCGGCTATTACAAAGCCTTAATAACGACTTACCTTGTCGATCTTTGACTACTAGATCTAGATCTCGACTGCTTTGAACCTGTTGATCTTAATAGCCTCCAAATAGATCTTGATCGCTAGCCTTCGATTCACACATAGAAAATTGAATAAAAATTACTTAATTTCAATCTTGACAAAAATCGATAATCTCCCTAAAGTATCTAGGGATTTTCAACTTATTCTCGAATTACTAAATAAATAAAATAAAATAAGATCTAAATACTTACCAAGGACGTTCTTGTCAGAACGTTTCCAACACTTTTGCCAAATCTTATATTCACAGTAGATCCAACTTAAAACGCGAGTAGAAAATAGATCTAAAAATTAATCCCCGAATCACTAAAAGAATCTTTGGCTTTGAAAGAGGAGACGAACGATGCAAAAGAAATTGTATGAGGAAAAGTGAAGATGATCAGCAATAATCTTGAGAAGAAAAAATTGTTTTAATAGGATTTTGCTTTGGAAAAAGAATAGGTAATGAGAAAAGGTTGCTTCGGCTTTGAATGAAAAAGATTCGAAGAGAAAATGAGCAAAAGAAAATATAAAGTGGGAAAAAGAAATAGAATAACACAAGAACCGACTGAAGAAAGAATAAAAATTCAATTGGCTAACCCCCAAAACTAAAGAAGAAAATAAATCATGAAAGCAAAGTAACAAAGTAATTCGGCACTCAAAATCCCCTAGCCGAATGGTGTATTTTGGCATAAAATAAAAGATTTCCTTCCTAAATCAAATACCATGCCTTGCTCCTTAATTTTTGCTACCTACCGAATTTAAATTCCATCCAAAATAAATTTAAATTCTCTTTAATTCCTTCATTGATTTTAGCATTTCAATTGGATTTGGATGAAATCCAAATCCCCCTACCGAATCAGCAGCACTCCATGCCGCTTCAACCGCTCCATCCTGCTGCTAGGAGTAAAAGATTTCCTTCCTAAATCAAATACCATGCCTTGCTCCTTAATTTTTGCTACATATCGAATTTAAATTCCATCCAAAATAAATTTAAATTCTCTTTAATTCCTTCCTTGATTTTAGCATTTCAATTGGATTTGGATGAAATCCAAATCCCCCCACCGAATCAGCAGCACTCTATGCCGCTTCAACCGCTCCATCCTGCTACTAGGAGGACTTTCGGTCCAACTCTACTACTCTCCCACACGTATGTAGCAAAAAGGAGGAATCCGCGTGCTCAGCAGCTCGAAACTGGGCCTCCCACGCTCATAAGCACGTTGCTGGCCACTGCGTCCCAGCTTGTTCTTCAATATAATAGCGTCACATTAATTCTTAAGGCTTACTTGCTGCAGTCCCATTCATTTTATAAAAATAAAATTGAAACATGCCGGCACCTGGACTCGAACCCGTGACCCTTCAGAACTTGTAGCACACTGCTACCACTGCGCCACAGGCGCTCTTATGGCATATTCTCATTGCAGCTTGTTTTAAACCTTATTTCAGCGCAACCTGGCTTCTAAAATAAAAACAAACCTTTGCGTGCACCGGACCTCGAACCTAGGCACTCCTACGTCCTCCTAGCGCCTCTGCCACTGAACCGAGCTTCCCTTTGTGACTTAAATTAACCCGAACAATTAATAAGGCCTACCTGCGGTAGCCCTTGTTTTTTTTTAAAAAACCCACATTTGCGCATGCAGGGAATCGAAACCCTACTCCCTTCCTTCTGCTTAACACGCTTAACCACTGGGCCAGGCTCCTTCTCATGTTCAATTTTAGCCCAACCAATTAATAAACCTTAATGCCCAGATCCCCTAAAGAAGCAAAAATTAATTTTTTTGCTACACTCTTGGGTCGAACCCAAGACTTTCCCCGCACTAAAAATCATTCATAATTTATTTAAACACTAAATTTACACACCAAATTAACAACAATAATTTTATAAATTTTTTTTCACCATAATATTTAAAACTTCTCAATTATTCAGGTGTTCTATTATCCGAACCTAGCCTCAAAACCAAATTCTTCTAGGCTCAATTTCAGGGTGTTACACATACATTTTCACAAATAATAAGCATAGAATATAACATTTAATTATTTTTTTGACATGGTTTTGTGGTTCCGAAACCACTTCCCGACTAAGGTTAAATTAGGGCTGTCACAAGACTTGTTTATTTTAACACTAAGTATCTCACCATTATCACACTTCAGTTCCAAAGTCTTTTACCTACAATCTATTTTAGCACCATGCAGCGTTAACCAGCCCATTCCCAAAATAACATCAAATTCATCAAAAGGTAACAACATTAAGTTAACAGGGAAACAGTGACCATGAATCATGAGAGGGCAATTTCTACAAATTTTATCAACTAACACATGTTTCTCTAAAGGGTTTGACACTTGCACCACATACTCAGTAAATTCAGCATACAAATTCTCATCGAACAATTTACTCATACACACATACGAATGAGTAGAACTAGGATCAATCAAAGCAAGAACAGAAACACCATAAAGAGAAAATATACCAGTAATCACTTCAGGGGAGGACGCCTCCTCTTGGGCCCAAATAGCATAAACTTTCGCAGGAGCTCTCACTTCAGATCTCACAGTGGTATCCCTCGTTGTGCCTTTACCACTATTCCTGGTTCCCACATTTCTCGGGGGTCTCCTTCTAGACACATTGCTCAATCTCACATTTTGTGGCTTTTCTTATTCTTCCGACTCTAGACAATCTTTCACAAAGTGATCTTGGGATGCACACTGAAAACAAGCCCGATTCGCTACGTAACATTCACCCGAATGTCTCATCCCGTAATGTCAACACTCCAGTCTATCAGACTTGACACATCCGGCACTAGCTACCGAATTGGCCTGGGTCTAGAACCCGAATATCGCCTATCACGGTCTCGACGGGAATAACCAGTAGAAACATTCGATCGGGGACTCATCTCTCTTGACTTTTTTGACAGAGACTGAAATGATTTACTCATTATTCTCTTTTGAGCCTCTCTATTCTCATTTTCAACTTTTCTCTTCTCTTTGCTTAGCTCTTCAGCCTTAATGGCTCTTTCAACCATTATCACAAATTCCTTGATTTCCAAAATTCCAATCAATAATCGGATATCTTCATTAAGTTTGTCCTCAAATCTCTTACATAAAGTAGCCTCATTGGGCACACATTCTTGAGCATACTTACTTAACTTAACAAATTCACGTTCATACTCGGCTACCTTGCTTTAACTCAAGGAATTCCTTCCTTTTCTAATCAATGAAGCGCTGACTGATATATTTCTTCCTAAACTCATCTTGGAAGAAATTCCAGGTAATCCTCTGTCGCGGTACCACTGATATCAATGTCTTCCACCAGTGATAAGCAGAGTCGCTTAGAAGAGATACAGCACATTTCAAACTTTCCTCAGGAGTACACGATAATTCATCTAACACTCTGATAGTGTTTTCTAACCAAAACTCAGCCTTTTCCGGATCATCATTCACATTAGCTCGAAACTCTTCAGCCCTATACTTACTAATCTTATCCACAGGAGGCTTACTCAATCGAACTACCTCCGGTTGTTGAGGAGCTATGGGAGTAGGTTGAGGTACATGAAGGGGCGGAGGAGGTTGAGCGTTCGGATTTGCCCGAATGAACTCAGTATACCAGTCACTCATCATATGCAGGAAGGCTGCTCGGGCCTCCTCACCTTGACTTTAACCTGCAGGTCCAGAATCAATAGGCGCTGCCCCTTGAGTGGGAGCACGCGCATTACTTTTGGCATCATCCGCGACATCATGATTAGGATCCATAACTATACAAAAAAATAATTTAAAATCGTCAAGAGCCAACACATTATTAATTTCAATTTATGGCATGTATAGACAGACTACCACACTCGCTACGCTAGTCTGAGAATCTACTAAACTGTAGCTTTAATACCAATAAAATGTATCACCCCTTACCCAGAACCGTCACTGGAGTCTGATAATGAGCATTACCAGATTCAGAATAACCTTTACAAAAATTATTCAAGGACAATTATAGATTTGCATGCAATTCAATTCAAAATCACTCTTATCAAAGGTTTTCAAACACATTATGGACATTCCAAACGGTTAGGATTTGAATCCTTATCATATTGGATTCTCAGAAAATTTTCGCTTTTAAAACACCCTCACACGCCCGTGTGACTATTGGCACGACCGTGTTGTTGGACCGTGTGGTCTTTACACGCCCATGCTCAACAACCATGGACAAAACTGTCCGTTATGCCACAGCCGCTCTACACGACCGTTTGGAGGCCGTGTACCCCACACGGTTGACACACGGTCGTGTCTCTTGCCCGTGTGGTACATTAAAATTTAAATTAAGGTGCAAGGGAGGCACGGTCTAGGGGCAAGCCCGTAGGGTCAGGCTGTGTGTTGCCTACGGCCTATGCATGCCCATGCCACCCACCCGTGGAGTAAATTGTCAATTCTCAAATGGCCATGTAACACACCCGTATGCCATGCCGTGCAGGCCCTGTCAGGCTATATACCAAGCCTTGGCCTCCCTAAAACGTGAGCAAGCAAAAACACAACCAAACTAGCCAATTCAAGAGCAAACACTCAAAATAACTACATTTAAGAGTGATCATTTACGAAATGCCAGAAGGAGCACTATAACTAAGGCATACAAAATAGCCATTTACAACCACAATTATTGTATACATGCCATAAATTACTCTCGAAAATATAAACTATACCAAAAGAAGCTTGATAGTGTGTCATGTGGCTCCAACTTTACGATCCCAATCTAACAAGCTCAATATCTACTGAGGAAGGGAAATGAAAGGGGGTAAGCTACAATAGCTTAGTAAGTCATATGAAATGAATAGCAATGCAACAATTCAATACATCATTTGTTTTAACATCATAAATGCTATCACATATCATTGTACAATTAGCTTACTCTTTGTGCACAATTCACATACCCACCGTGAATATGCTTAACAACAACATTCTCAGTATTCTGTACCATTTTCTGTTCACCTGTACAACCATGTCATCGCAGTGTAGTTAATCTAATCCCATTGAGCAAATTTTAGAATATGAACAGATATACTGAGGTTAGCACATTAGTGCCATATAGACACGGTAAAGCCATGAAGTAGCCAAAGCTAGTAACAGTAGGGTAGCTAAAGTTATGAAACGGTGAGGTAGCCGAATCTAAAATTAGTAATAGTGCGAAAGTTAACCACGGGTCTGCTCACATAAGCTGACAGGTGTCTGCAACACATGCAAGACTACCTAGCACCTGGGTAACTATAACAGTCAGAACAGTAGGCCTCAAGTGACATGTCACCTATATCTATGCCTATTCCTACTTACTCAATCAGGATATATAGACAATACATAAATTAGTAGTTTCGGAAGTACATCCAATGATCAATTAGAATTTTCAGTAATTACCTTATTTCCCCATTTGCTGGGTTCGAGGCACGGCGCGCACGAGATGTTGTTTTTTTTAAGTAAGCGGGTTGAGTAAAAATAGGGGTTAAAAGGAGTTGCGAACATAATCTAGCACAAGATCGCCTGTGGTGCAGTGGTAGCAGTGCGCTAGAGGTTCCAAGCTGACGCGGGTTCGAGACTAGGCGCAAGCGAAATTCTAGTTTTATTTTTAAGCAACCCATGACTGAAGCAGGTAAGCTTTATAGTTAAATGCAGCGCTATTATATCAAAAACGAAATAACGTCCCAGTGGCCAGTAGCGTGGGTGTGTGCCTGGAGGACCCAAGTTTGAACTGCTGTGTGCGTAGGAGGATTGCATTTTTGCTACACGCGTAAGGGAAGTGTTTCAAGCGGACCGAAACTCTCCCCAACAGTAAGATGAGTCGGCAAAGCGGTGGACTACTACTGTTTGTGCAAGGACAGTTTGTATTAAATTCAAACGGTGCTAACTAAAACAAGGGATAAGCATTAGCCTATGCGCCGATTTTTCTTTCAATGAGATTTTGTTATATTAATTTATTTTATTTTATTTCTTTTTTTTACTCACCTTCCTTTCGCAATTTTTTCTACGCATATTCTTAAATTTTTCCTATTGTTATCTTTTGCAAAAATCTCTTATCATTATAGCAACCTTCGTCCTTTTTATTTTTGTTCATCTTCTTCTACTCTTAAAATTCTTTTCCCTTTTGTTTCTTTTCAAAAAATGTTGGTAATCGATTTTTCTTAAAAGCCGAAACCTTACACCTTAACTTACTTTATCGATTTCCTTTCTTTAGCCGAATCTATACACTCTATTCCTTCTATCTTCTCTTATTTTCTCCATCTTCCTTACATCCTCAATCATAAAAATCTTCCTATTCAACTTTGACTAGTTAATTACCACCAAAAGTCGAACCTCCACATTCAGAATAATTCAAGAATTGAAATCTTTAGAAATTTTGGGTTAGGTCTCTAGTCACGGTTGAGGATCAAATCTACGTCAGATCTGGGTTGGAAAAGGATTGGAACAGTTCTTGTCTAGTAGATCTTCGGGGACGTGCTAGCAAGGAGCTTAGGAGGCATGGATCATGGGAACGACTAGATCTAGGTCTAGTCACTAATTTTGGCAAAGGATATCATGGGAGATTTCGGTAGCAGTTGTCGCAAATCAGGTGTGTATCGAACACCCTCTTGTAGTTCAAATCGGCAAAAGCTAAAAAGTCGAAATGCTAAAATTCTGGTATTTGGTGGGCTTGTGATCGTGCGAGCACTCATAATGTCAGTTAGGAATCATTAGATCTATAATCGCAAGTGGTAAGATGGTCGAGTGTGTAATTCGGTGCACTTCGGTAAATTTGGGCCTCGATGGGTTGAATTTGGGCCCAATGGGCTTACGAGCCCATATGGGAAAAAGTAAGCGGTAAGTGTGTTCTGATAAATTGTAGATTACGACTGCTAAACTAGATTTAGAATTTAGGCTAAACGGGCTAAATTAGCTAAATGACACTGTAGGGCCCATTAGAGGTTTTAGGGCCCAATGATTGTAATCTGCTAAAATGGGCTAAATAAGCTGCTAAGATAAAAGTTAGGCTATTACTGATTAAAATGTGCATGAAACCCTAGAAACTGCCATAAGTATTGAAATACCCCCTATGGGTGGAAATTACTATTTTACCCTTAGGTGCAAAATGACTATTATGCCCCTAGGGCTAAATTTGACTAAAATGCATGAATTACTATTTCTGTTTACTGTATGTCATATCATGATTATCTGTTGCATGGGATTTGGGATTATTGATGGAGGAAGTGCAAGTGGCATTGCCACGATTACTGGAAGAGGCTTTGCCTCGTACTGATTACTGAAAGGGGCTCTGCCCCATACTGTTTACTGAAAGAGGCTTTGCCTCGTATTATTGTTAGTGGCCACCTTATCTGAGCAGCGATACTATAGCTATGGAATGTAGCGGCTGGGTGGGTCGAGTTGTCTCCCTACATGGTGTGTAGGGCTGGTACGGGTGGAGTGTAGCGGTTGGACTTAGGATAGGTTTTGGGCTTTGCATTCATACATGTATATTTATTGATCTGTAACTGTAATGGGCCTATGGGCCGTACTGTTGACTGAGAAGGGCTAAGGCCTAGTTTATTGTATCTGAATAGGGCTTCGACCTAGTTATTACTTAGACTGGATAGGGCTTAGGCCCAATGGACTTGAGCTGATTTGGGCTCTGGATGGCTTTCTTTACACACAGAGTTTCCAAACACACCTCTTTTTCCTCCATCCATGCAGGTTAGCCCTAGATTGGTTGTAACGCCCTAATTTTTTAGATTTTTCGGGTTTTTACGATTGTTTGGGAAATTTTGAATTTTGGTGCTCTGGATACTGGAATGGTGTATAAATGTGTTAGTAGGCCTTTCGAAGGCCCAAGCCTAAGTTGAAACCCGGTAAAATAACAAGTTTGTATTTTTAGTGAAGGGGGGACTTGGTTAAGTGGGCTTTTAAGAAAAACTTCGTAAATTATGACACAAATAGGGCCTTGTTAAAGTGGCAAGGTGGTGCCACTAAACTCCTAAAAAAGTGGCATGTGGATAAGGGTTGAGAGCCTGAGTTCAAGTCAAAAGGTAAGCAAATGATACTTTTATTTTTTGGGCATGTGCCGGGCATGTGACAGAACTTAAGTGGAAATTCAGCACGGGCCTTAGGGAGGTTGGGCCAATTTCTTTAGTGGTGATTAGGGTTAGTTTCTTTTCTTTTTCTGTCTCAGAGAATTAGGGTTAGCCACCTAGAGTGTTCATCCTTTTCTTTCATTCACCTCTTAGTGTAGCAAAAAGCCGAAAATGCAAGAAGTCTTTCCCTTGTGCCGATTTCTTCTTCTTCTTCCCCTCTCCTTCATTCTATTCAATTCCTTTTTGTTTCTTCTCTAGCTGAACACCTCTACCACTAAACTCATCCTCTCTGTTAATTCCATTCTTTTTCAAGCCACCATAGCCGATTGCCATAAAAGCCAAAATCCCGAAAACTTACTTCTTATGCCAATTTCTCGAAGCCAAAATCCCTTTATTCTTTTCACCCCTTTTGACTAATTTTCACCTTTTCTAAACCTTTAACTCCTGTTGGCAACATTACTCCAAAACTACTACCCCAAATCATCTTCTTCTTCACCATTCAAAAGCCGAAAACGCCACATTCTTAGGAGCTTATAGTCGAAACTTTAGATCTCCTAGATTCGAGTTCTACTAGCATTTAGGGGCTAGATCTATATCAAATCTGAGTAGAAACAGAAGAGGAATTAGTGGTAAGTGCTCATCACCCCATATCTATATGTTATTTTCTGATTTAGAAAAAGACGAAGTCCCTAAAGTCTAGGGAGGCTATCGATTAGGGCGTAGGGCTCTAAAGGTCACTAACTAATGATTTCTTGTGGTACTAGTGTGTTCTAGAGGCGATTGATTGAGGGCTTGGACAAGTGGAACAACTAGATCTAGATCTAGTCACTAGTTCGACAAAGGTAAGATCTCAAGGGCCTAGGTGTTGATGGCCGAATATGGTAAGTGAATATTGGGATTGGTTATTGAAGATTTGTAATCTAAGAGTTGTGATAACCGATTGTAGGATATCGTGGGAGATCTTGCTAGCAGTCGTCGCGAATCAGGTGTGTATCGAGCACTCTTATCTAATCTAAATCGGCAAAAGCTGAAAAGCCAAAATGTCAAAATTCAGGCATTTCATGGGCTTGTCAGCGTGCAAGCGCTCATAAGTCAGTTGGAAATTATTGGATCGATAATTGTAAGTGGTAAGTTGGTTGAGTGCGTAGTTTCGTACACCTCGATAAATTTGGGCCTCGATGGGCTGAACTGGGCCCAATGGGCTTACGGGCTCATATGGGCGAAAATAGGCAATAAATGCGTATAGATAGACTGTAGGTCTGAAACTATTAAAACTAGTATACTAACCGTAAAATTTAGACTTAACGGGCCAATCTAGCTAAATGTCGCTGTAAGGCCCATTAGGGGTTTTAGGGCCCAATGGCTGTAAACTGCTAAAATGGACTAAATCAACTACTGAGAGAAAAGTTAGCCTATTTATGATTAAAATGTGTATGAAACCCTAGAAATTAGCATAATTACTGAAATACCCCTTATGGGTGGAAATTTCTAAATTACCCTTAGGTGCAAAATGACCATTATACCCCTAGGGCTAACTTTGACCTAAGAGCATGTTTTACTGTTATTGTTTACTACATGTCATGCCATGAATATCTGTTGCATGGGACTGGGATTTTGATGGAGGAAGTATTGAAAGTGGCTTGACCACGTACTGGAGGCTTTGCCTCATTTTACTAATATCTGAGCAGCTATGCTGCAACTGTGGAGTGTAAGGCTGGGTGGGTTGAGTTATTCCCCACATGGTGTGTAGGGCTGGTACGGGTGGAGTGTAGCGGATGGACTTAGGCTGGGTTTGGGCTTGCATATTTGAATATTTATTGATCTGTCACTGTAATGGGCCTATGGGCCATACTGTTATCTGAAAAGGGCTAAGGCCCAATATACTGTTATCTAGATAGGGCTTCGGCCCGGATTTTACTAAGATTGGATAAGGTTTCGGCCCAGTGGGCTTGAGCTGTTTTGGGCTCTAGATGGGCTTTCCTTACACACTGAGTTTCCAAACTCACCCCCTTTCTCTCCATCCATGCAGGTGAGCCCTAGATTGGTGGACTTGGAGCTGGGAGGGATTCAGAGTGGCCACATGAACTACAATTATTTAATTAAGTTTTATTTTAATTTATCTTATTTCTGTAATTATTTTAATTATATTTATTATGGTTTTGGGTTTGTAATAAGGTCGCTTTTATTATTTTTATTTTTATTTTGGGTTTTTAAATTACTTATTCCTACGTTAGTTTAATTATGTCTAAATATAGCTGCGCGAGTTTTTGAAAAATTAATTGAATGGTTTAAAATCTCATCACACGTTCCAATCATGTAACGAAGCTAAGTTTTATTGTTATTCTCTTAATATTTAGTAATGTCTAGGACATTCACTAATAACCGGGAATTTCTCTTAAGCCCTCAATATCGGTTTGCAAAGCTCGCCTCAATCTTAGTAACTAGGTAACATGGTTAATTGTAGGTGATGTGACACACCAGATTTGGCCGTAGCGTTTGGGCCGAGTTTGGGGTGTTACATTTAGTGGTATCAGAGCCCGGTTGCAATAACTCAACTGTGGATCGGGTCTAAAAAGCTTTTCGAAAATATTTAAAATTTAGGCCAAGAAGGGTATTTTTGGAAATTCTTTATTTTACAAAAAAATTTAGGAAAAACTCTTTTAAACTGGTTTTCTTCGAAATATACATGTTTTATTTTTTATTTTGAAAAATTCTGAGTTTCCTAAAATCTGACAACTGAAGAAGTGGCACACTGAATCCCCGTTACCAAGTCTGTAAGTATTTCTGCTTTATATACTATACTGTACTGAAACAATACTGTAGTTAGAACTGAGCCTCTAATATGATACTATAGTTAAGGTAGTATTGAGACTACAAGACTGAAACTATAAGTAACTAAACCCTAGGGAAACTGAGACTGTAGCAAGGCAACATATTCGTGAAAACAACTCTAAAACTCTATCTTTACATAAGACATTTGTAATAAATAACTAAAATATTAACCTACTGTCATAAAATTCTAAATCGGATAAGTCAATATGAGTACGAGAACTACTCATGGACGAGGTCGCGGACGTGACCGAGGCAGTGCACAAGCTGGGTCTTCATCTTTGGAGCACATGCCAGCTGGTAGGGCATGATCGCCACCGGCGGTAGAAAATGGGCCGTAAGATCGGGCCGCAGTGGACGATGCCTTATCCCAGGCGATGTTAAGGGTTCTGGAAAGGATCGCTGGAGCTAATGTCGGGCCTATAAACAGAGGATCCATTTCTGAGTGACTCTGGGCTAATAGCAGGGGTTTTCAAGGGTGGATCTAGAGTAGCCCTGAACGTAGCTGAGTATTGGCTGAAAGCTATAGAAAGGATTATGGACGACCTGGATTGCTCAGTTGAACAAAAACTGAAGGGAGCGGTGTCTCTACTACCAGACGAAGCATGCCAATGGTGGATTACTGTGAGAGAGAGTACCCCAGCTGAGCGGGTAACCTGGGAATTGTTTAAAATGGTTTTCAAGGGAAAATATGTCTGAGCCAGCTATGTGGATACACGTAGGAAGGAATTTCTAAACCTGACCCAGGGTAATAGGTCAGTTGCTGAGTATGAGATAGAGTTTCTAAGGTTGAGCCAATATGTCAATGGAATTGTTGCTACTGAGTACAAGCGCAGTGTTCGCTTTGAAGATGGCCTCAGGGATGAGCTAAGGGTGCTGATAGCTCCACAGAGAGAACACGATTTTGCTGCATTGGTAGAGAGGGCTAAGATAGCCGAAGAGGTGAAGCAAGCTAAATGAAAGAACTGCGATAGGGATCGAAACCGATTCAGGTGAGATTCTAGACCATCTGGAGCTGCAAACCGACATGTCAAAAGAGCTAGAGTGAAGGAACCAGTCTGAGTAGTTCTGATGAATACGGTTAGACTAGAGGCTTGTGGAGATTGTGGGAGAGTGCATCTGGGAGAGAGCTAGAAGCATACTGGGGCATGCCTTCGATGTGGGTCTAAGGAACATAAAATTAAGGATTGTCCTTGAATGCCGGCTCAGACTCAAGTTGCTGAACAGAGGGTAGTTCAACCAGTGCGAGGTGGACCGCTACCACAGAGAGGTCATGGATAAGGTAGAGGTGGCAATGGAAATGGTCATGGTCGTGGAGCACCTGGCAGTGGTACTGACAATGCTGAGGCTCGTCAGCCAGCTTTGGTGTGTGCTACTCGTCTCCGAAAGGAAGGTGATGCACCTGACGTTATAACCGATACGTTTCTGATCTCTAGCATGCCCTACACTATTTTGGTAGATGTGGGATCAACCCATTCGTATATTGCATGTGATATTTCTGGGTCATTGGGTGTGCACTCTGAGGAAACGGTGAGTGGGGTAACTGTGATAAGTCCTTTAGTTCACTCGGTTAGGGTAGATAAACTCTTTAGGGAGGTGCCTTTAGAGACTCAAGGTAGGATTTTCTGTGGAGACTTGATGGAGTTACCATTCGGAGAGTTCGATCTGATCTTAGGAATGGATTGGTTGACCAACCATAGGGAAAATTTGATTGTGCAGCTAAGAGGATGGTGTTAAGGACTATCGAGGATAATGAGGTAATGGTTATTGGAGAACAAAGGGACTACTTGTCCAATGTGGTATTGGCTTTAAGGGCCGAGAAACTAATTCGCAAGGGATGTGAGGCGTACTTGGCTTTCATAAATTAAGCTGAAACTGAGGATCTGACTGTAGAAACAGTCAGAACTGTTAGGGAATTCCAAGATGCATTCCTTGAAAAGCTTCCTAGATTACCTCTGAATCGAGAAGTCGAGTTTGCGATTGATTTGCTACCTAGAACGGCTCCAGTATCCATCGCGCCTTATAGGATGGCACCGAAGGAGTTAGTGGAACTAAAAGCTCAAATCCAAGAGTTGTTGGATAGAGGCTTCATTAGACCAAGTGTGTCTCCATGGGAAGCACCAGTGCTGTTCGTGAAGAAAAAGGATGGGACGATGTGGATGTGCATCGATTATCGCCATTTGAACAAATTGACGATAAAGAACAAGTATCCTCTGCCAAGAATCGACGATCTGTTTGACCAGCTTAACGGAGCTTCAGTGTTTTCCAAGATCGATCTTCGATCTGGATACCATCAATTGAGGGTAAAGGAAGTGGATATTCATAAGATAGCATTCAGAACTCGGTATAGTCATTACGAGTTTCTGGTTATACCGTTTGGACTGACGAATGCACCTGCAACTTTTATGGATTTGATGAATTGAGTATTCCAACCGTATTTAGATCGATTCGTAGTCGTCTTTATCGACGATTTTTTGGTGTATTGAAAACTAAGGAGAAGCATGATGAGCATCTCCGTATTGTGCTACAAGTGTTGAGAGAGAAGCAACTCTATGCGAAGTTCAGTAAGTGTGAATTTTGGTTGCGAGAAGTGACTTTTCTGGGTCACGTTGTTTCTGCTGGGGGGATTAGGGTAGACACTTGGAAAATTAAGGTAGTTCTGGAAAGGAAGCCACTGAGGTTAGTATCAAAAATTTAGAGTTTTCTGGTCTGGCAGGCTACTACAGAAGATTTGTAGAGGGATTTTCTCTGATTACGGCACTGCTAATGAAACTGTTAAGGAAAGGAGTAGCATTTGTTTGGACTGAGAAACAACAAGAGGCTTTCGATAAGCTAAAAAAGGTTTTGACTAAGGTGCCAGTGTTGATTCAACCAGAGTCTGTGAAGGATTTCACTGTGTACAGTGATGCGTCGCATGTGCTTCACGACAGCTTAAGCCTCACGAAGCGAATTACCCTACGCATGATCTAGAGTTGGCCGCAGTGATCTTCGCGTTGAAAATTTGGAGACACTATTTGTGTGGAGAAAGGTGTATTATATACACAGACCATAAAAGTCTCAAGTATCTGTTGACTCAGAAGGAGTTGAACCTTAGGCAATGAAGATGGATTGAGTTGCTTAAGGACTATGATTCTTCGATTGAGTACCACCCAGGCAAGGTGAATGTGGTGGCTGATGCGCTAAGCCGGAGGGTTGTAGCTGAGTTAAGAGCGACGTTTGCTAGTTTGAGTCTTTATGATGATGGAAGTCTATTAGCAGAATTACAAGTGTGACCAGTTTGGACTGAGCAGATTAAGGAGAAACATTTAAAGGATGATTTGTTGGTTCCTCGATTTTAGCAAGCTGAGAATGGGGAGAATTTAGATTTTGGATTGAATGCTGATGGAGTTCTTTGCTTTCGTGGAAGAGTTTGTATTCCGAGGGACTCTGAATTAAGGCAGTCAATTCTGAAAGAGGCTCATGGTGGACTTTGTGCCATGCATCCTGGAGGAAATAAGCTGTATCGAGACTTGCGGAGGTGTACTGGTGGCCTGGACTTAAGTGTGAGGTGACTAAATTTGTGGGGAAATGCCTGACGTGTCAACAAGTTAAAGTCGAGCACCAATTGCCTTTTGGGTTGTTACAATCAGTAAAAATTCCACTCTAGAAATGGGAAAGAGTTACTATGGATTTCGTGAGTGAGCTACCTTTGACACCCTCCAAGAAAGATTCTTTGTGAGTGATTGTGGATAGGTTAATGAAATCTGCCCATTTCATACTTGTCCGAACTGATTACTCACTGCAGAAGTTGGCTAAGATGTATGTGGCGGAGATAGTGCGACTGCATGGGGTGCCAGTTTCGATCATTTCTGATCGAGACCCTAGGTTTACATCTTGATTCTGGCAAAAGTTGCATGAGGCGTTGGGTACGCGATTGGACTTCAACACTACTTTTCACCCTGAGACAGATGGACAGTCGGAAAGGGTTATTCAGGTTCTGGAGGATATGTTAAGGGGTTGTGTCATTGATTTCCATGGTAGTTGGGAGGACTACTTACCATTGGCGAAATTTGTGTACAACAACAGTTATCAAGTGAGTATTTAGATGGCTCCATATGAAGCACTGTATGGGCGAAGGTATCGTACGCCTACGTGTTGGACAGAGTTGCGAGAGCGACAAGTTCTTGGACCAGAATTGGTAGCAGACACTAAAAGTAAAGTTAAATTGATAAGAGATTGGTTAAAGGAGGCATCTGATAGGCAGAAGTCGTATGCAGATCTAAAGCAAAAAGTGATTGAATTCGCTGTTGGGGATATGGTCTTCTTGAAGGTTTCACCTTGGAAGAAGATTTTGAGATTTGGTAAGAAAGGCAAACTGAGTCCGTGATTTATTGGGCCTTATCGGGTTCTTAAACGAGTAGGGCCAGTGGCGTATCAGTTGGAGTTGCCATCGGAGTTGGATAGAATCCATGACATTTTCCATGTGTCCATGTTGCGTCGATATCGATCGGATCCATCACATATTATACCAGTGGAAAAGATTGAAGTAAAGACCGGTTTGACTTTTGAGGAGGAACCCGTGTAAATTCTAGATCGAGAGGTTAAAGTTTTAAGAAGGAAGTCGGTTCCGTTAGTAAAAGTGCTATGCCGCAGTCATGGAAGGGAAGAGGCTAATTGGGAGCCAGAATAGACTATGCGTCAACAATACCCTCAACTATTTGGATTAGGTAAATTTTGAGGCCGAAATTTCTTTAAGGTGTTAGAGTTGTAATGCCCTAATTTTCGGGATTTTTCGGGTTTTTGTGATTTTTTGGGGAGTTTTGAAATTTTGATGTTCTGGATACTAGAATGGTGTTTACATGTGTTAGTGGGCATTTAGAAGGCCCAAGCCTAAGTTGAAACCCGGTAAAATATCAAGTTTGGAGTTTTAGTGAAGGGGGACTTGGTTAAGTGGGCTTTTAAGAAAAACTTCATAAATTATGACACAAATAGGGCCTTGGTAATGTGGCAAGGTGGCACCATTAAACTCCTAAAAAAGTGGCGTGTGGATGAGGGTTAAGAGCCTGAGTTCAAGTCATAAGGTAAGCAAATGATACTTTTATTTTTGGGCATGTGCCGGGCATGCGACAGAACTTAAGTGGAAATTCGGCTAGGGCCTTAGGGAGGTTGGGCCAATTGCTTTAGTGGTGATCAGGGTTAGTTTCTTTTCTTTTTCTGTCTTGGAGAATTAGGGTTAGCCACCTAGAATGTTCATCTTTTTCTTTCATTCACCTCTTAGTGTAGCAAAAAGCCGAAAACGCAAGAAGTCTTTCCCTTGTGCCGATTTCTTCTTCTTCTTCTTCCCCTCTCCTTCATTCTTTTCTTTTCCTTTTTGTTTCTTCTCTAGCTGAACACCTCTACCACTCAACTTATCCTCTCTATCAGTTCCATTCTTTTTCAAGCCACCATAGCCGATTGCCATAAAAGCCGAAATCCCGAAAACTTACTTCTTGTGCCGATTTCTTCAAGCCAAAATCCCTTTATTCTTTTCCCCCCTTTTGACCAATTTTCACCTGCTCTAAACCTTTAACTCCTGTCAGCAACATTACTCCAAAACTACTACCCCAAATCATCATCTTCTTCACCAGTCAAAAGCCAAAAATGCCACATTCTTAGGAGCTTATAATCGAAACTTTACATCTCCTAGATTCGAGTTCTACTAGCATTTAGGGGCTAGATCTGCATCAGATTTGAGTAGAAATAGAAGGGGAATCAGTCGTAAGTGCTTATCACCCCAGATCTATACGTTATTTTTTGATTTGAAAACAGCTGAAGTCCCTAAAGTCTAAAGAGGCTGTCGATTGGGGCTTAGGGCTCTAAAGGTCATTAACTAATGATTTCTTGTGGTGCTAGTGTGTTCTAGAGGTGATTGATCGAGTGCTTGGACAAGTGGAATGACTAGATCTAGATCTAGTCACTAGTTCAACAAAGGTAAGATCTCAAGGGCCTAAGTGTTGATGGCCGAATATGGTAAGTGAATATTGGGATTGGTTATTGAAAATTTATAATCTAAGAGTTATGGTAATCGATTGTAGGATATCGTGGGAGATCTTTTTAGCAGTCGTCGCGAATCAGGTGTGTATCGAACACCCTTCTCTAGTTTAAATCGGCAAAAGCTGAAAAGCCGATAGGCCGAAATTCGGGCATTTCGTGGGCTTGTGAGCGTGCGAGCGCTCATAAGTCGATTGGAAATTATTGGATCGATAATTGTAAGTGGTAAGTTGGTTGAGTACGCAGTTTCATGCACCTCGGTAAATTTTGGCCTTGATGGGCTGAACTGGGCCCAATGGGCTTACGGGCTCATATGGGCAAAAATGGGCAATAAATGCGAATAGATAGACAATAGGTCCGAAACTGTTAAAACTGGTAGACTAATCGTAAAATTTAGACTTAACGGGCTAATCTAGCTAAATGTCGCTGTAAGACCCATTAGGGGTTTTAGGGCCCAATGGCTGTAAATTGCTAAAATGGACTAAATATACTACTGAGAGAAAAGTTAGCCTATTTATGATTAAAATGTGTATGAAACCCTAGAAATTGGCATAATTACTGAAATACCCCTTATGGGTGGAAATTTCTAAATTACCCTTAGGTGTAAAATGACCATTATACCCCTAGGGCTAGCTTTGACCTAAGAGCATGTTTTACTGATACTGTTTACTGCATGTCATGCCATGAATATCTGTTGCATGGGACTGAGATTTTGATGGAGGAAGTACTGAAAGTGGCTTGACCACGTACTAGAGGCTTTGCCTCATTTTATTGATATCCGAGCAGCTATGCTACAACTGTGGAGTGTAGGGCTGAGTGGGTTGAGTTATTTCCCACATGGTGTGTAGGGCTGGTACGGGTGGAGTGTAGCGGATGGACTTAGGCTGGGTTTGGGCTTGCATATTTGCATATTCATTGATCTGTCACTATAATGGGCCTATGGGCCATACTGTTATCTGAAAAGGGCTAAGGCCCAATATACTGTTATCTGGATAGGGCTTCGGCCCAGATTTTACTGAGATTGGTAGGGCTTCGGCCCAGTGGGCTTAAGCTGTTTTGGGCTCTGGATGGGCTTTCCTTACACACTGAGTTTCTAAACTCACCCCCTTTCTCTCCATCCATGTAGGTGAGCCCTAGATTGGTGGACTTGGAGCTGGGAGGGATTCAGAGTGGCCACATGAACTACAGTTATTTAATTAGGTTTTATCTTATTTCTGTAATTATTTTAATTATATTTATTCTGGTTTTGGGTTTGTAATAAGGCCGCTCTTATTATTTTTATTTTTATTTTTATTTTGGGTTTATAAATTACTTATTCCTACGTTACTTTAATTATTTCTAAATATAGCTGCACAAGTTTTTGAAAAATTAATCAAATGTTTTCAAATCTCATCACACGTTCTAATCAAGTAACGAAGCTAAGTTTTATTATTATTCTCTTAATATGTAGTAATGTCTAAGACGTTCTCTAATAACCAAGAATTTCTCTTAACCATCAATATCCGTATTCAAAGCTTACCCCAATCTTAGTAACTAGGTAACATGGTTAGTTGTAGGTGATGTGACACACCAGATTTGGCAGTAGCGTCTAGGCCGGGTTTGGGGTGTTACATTGGTGGACTTGGAGCTGGAAGGGATTCAGAGTGACCACGTCGACGATGTTTCTGGTTTAATTAAGTTAATTATTTAATTATTTATTTCAATCATTTTTATTTTGGGATTGTAATAAGGCCGCTCTCATTATTTAATTTGGTTTTTTAGCTTAAGTATGATATGGTTTAAATCGTTTTGAAATTGGTTAGCTCTAAGGCACGTTTTATAAAAGTTACTTGTTTTCAAAATATCACGATAACAGAGCAAAGCTTTCACAACATAAACATTTTCCTAAATAAATCTTCTAAATAGACTTAAACCTAATTTGTTGTTCGTGGACAAGTCATAAGGTTAAAGTGTGGCAATGGGTGTGTGCATGTCTAGGATTGGATCATGGAAGAGCTTGGTACTTAAGCAGTCTAAATGACTCACCTCCTCTTTTCTGGTTTCCTACCTGGTGCATAGTACCCATTCACTTTAAGCCATAACGAAGAAGATCTGATTTTCTGATACTTAAACTGTTTTAAAAATAACATGTTTCCGCAAGCTACAAAGGTTTACAAGCTTTCACAATTTTCCATAAAATTGTACAAAGTTGTTAGCAATGTTTGAAAAGGGAATGAGTATTTCAATGAACCACGTTTTGAAAAAGCTGAGGTTTTATACAAGTTTAACGGTAGAAGTTTCTAAATACTAAGAAGGGTTTTCGATGAAAACATGGTTTTCGAAAAACACTTCAATGTGACACACCAGACTTGGCCGTAATGTCAGGGTCGAGTTTAAGGTGTTACATTTAGTGGTATCAGAGCTCGGTTGCCACAACTCGATTGTAGAATAGGGTCCATAAAGTTTTTTGGAAATTTTTAAATTTAGGCCCAATGAGGGTATTTTTGGAAAATCAAATTTTTTGAAAAAATTTAGAAAAACCTTTTGAACCTCATTTTCTTCAAGTTATATATGTTTTAAGGATTGGATTTTAAAAGGATTAAGTTTTTCTGGGTTTCTGAAATCTGGTATTTGAAGAAGTGGCACATTGAATCCCCGGCACCAAGTCTGTATGTATTAATTCTCTTATACTATACTGTACTGTAATATTACTGTCGATAGTATTTAGACCTTACTATGATACTGTAGAAAGGGTAGAACTGAAACTATAAGATTGGGACTGTAGGAAAATGAAACCCTAGAAGATTGAGACTATAGCTAGGCTATAATTCAGTAAAAATAGAAACTTTGAAAAACTATATCAGCATAAAATATGTGAACAAATACTGAAATTTTTTAAGTAAGATATTTGTAGTTATTTGATATGTATACTGGTAATGTAGAGTTTTGATATGGATTCTGAGGGTAAGCAAAGTCTGCCAACCCCCGGTAGCGGTAACTCAAAGCTTGGTACTGAGGCACTGGCCGAGTTAGTAAGGAAAGTGGTAGAAGAAGTTTTGGAGACCAAAGTTAAGGAAATTAGGGAAATGCTTCAAGCAGGGTGCTTAGAATGTAAGAGGAGGAAGGATCCTAGTTCGCAGAGGACAGAGTCTCGTCCTGTGAAACATGTTAGGGCACAACCAAACTTTTTGACCTGTAAGAACTACAATAGACGTCATCCGAGTGAATGCCATAGGGAGAAAAGAGCATGCTTTAGATGCGGGTCCCTAGAACATCGAGCTCTGGATTACCAAGCTTATTCTAGTTAGGTGTGTGTAATGTTTGGATACGAATTGTATGCGCATGTGAAAAATGTTTATTTACTTCGGTAATTAGGTTTTTTGGGTCGTATTAAAAATTATTTAGATCAGAGTGCGCAGCGGTAGCGTAGTAGAGTAGTGATGCAACGACTATCTTATTATTTAGAAATTTCAAGGACGAAATTTTTTTTAGGAGGGTGAATTGTAACACCCTAAATTTGGGGCTAGAAGTATTGGGCCTTGATTCCGAGTTCGGGTAGAAGATGACCTGAATAATTTAGAAGTTTTAAATATTATTGTTAAAAAATTTATTATTATCATTATTATTATTATTTAGTATGTTTAGGTTAGTAATTAAATAAGTTATGAAGGATTTATAGTGTGGGAAAAAGTCTGGGGCTCGGCCCATGGCTTTAGCAAAATTCTTAAATTTTGCCTCTTAGGGAAATCTGGGCATAAGGCCTTAAAAATAGATTGGGCAGAAACAGGGCATAAAGGAACGCCTGGCCCAGTGGTTAGGCGCGCTAGGCAGCTGGAAGGAAGGCTGGGTTCAAGGCACGGTACGCACGAGATGTTGTTTTTTTAAAGTAAATGAGTTGAGTAAAAATAGGGGTTAAGAGGAGTTGCAAACATAATCTAGCACAAGAGTGCCTATGGCACAGTGGCAGTAGCGCGCTAGAGGTTCCGAGCAGATGCGAGATCGAGACCAGGCGCAAGCAAAATTTTAGTTTTATTTTTAAGCAACTCGTGACTGAAGCAGGTAAGCTTTATAGTTAAATACGGTGCTATTATATCAAAAGCGAAATCACGTCCCAATGGCCAGCAGTGTGGTGTGTGCCTGGAGGACCTAAGTTCGAATTACTGTGTGCACAGGAGGATTGCGGTTTTGCTGCACGCGTAGGGGAAGTGTTTCAAGTAGACCGAAACTCTCCCTAGCAGCAAGATGAGTTGGCCAAGCAGTGGACTGCTACTGTTTGTGTAAGAAGAGTTTGAATTAAACTCAAACGGTGCTAACTAAAACAAGGGATAAGCATTAGCCTATGAGCTGATTTTTCTTTCAATGAGATTTTTTTATTTTAATTTATTTTAATTTATTTCTTTTTTTTACTCACCTTCCTTTCGCACATTTTGTCTACGCATATTCTTAAATTTTTCCTATTGTTATCTTTTGCTAAAATTCTCTTATCATTATAGTAACCTTCGTCCTTTTTATTTTTGTTCATCTTCTTCTACTCTTAAAATTCTTTTCCTTTTTGTTTCTCTTCAAAAAATGTTGGTAACCGATTTTCCTTAAAAGTTGAAACCTTACACCATAACTTACTTTACCGATTTCCTTTCTTTAGCCGAATCTATACACTCTATTCCTTTTATCTTCTCTTCTTTTCTCCATCTTCCTTACGTCCTCAATCATAAAAATCTTCCTATTCAACTTTGAATAGTTGATTACCACCAAAAGCCGAACCTCCATATTCAGAATAATTCAGGAATTAAAATCTTCAGAACTTTTGGGTTAGTTCTCTGCTCATGGTTGAGGATTAGATCTATGTAAGATCTGGGTTGGAAAGGTTAGTTCTCTGCTCATGGTTGAGGATTAGATCTATGTAAGATCTGGGTTGGAAAAGGATTGGAAGCATTCTTGTCTAGTAGATCTTCAAGGACGATCTAGCAAGGAGCGTAGGAGGCATGGATCATAGGAAAGACTAGATCTAGGTCTAGTCACTAATTTCGGTAAAGGATATCGTGGGAGATTTCGGTAGCAGTTGTCCCAAATCAGGTGTGTATCAAACACCCTCTTGTAGTTCAAATTAGCAAAAGTCGAAAAGCAGAAATGCCGAAATTTTGGCATTTGGTGGGCTTGTGAGCGTGCGAGCGCTCATAATGTTGGTTAGAAATCATTAGATATGTAATCGCAAGTGGTAAGATGATTGAGTGCGTAATTCAGTGCACTTCGGTAAATTTGGGCTTCGATGGGCTAAATTTGGGCCCAATGGGCTTACGGGCCCATATGGGAAAAAGTAAGTGGTAAGTGTGCTCTGATAAATTGTAGATTAAGACTGCTAAACTAGATTTAGAATTTGGGCTAAACGGGCTAAAATTAACTAAATGACACTGTAGGGCCCATTAGGGGTTTTACGGCCCAATGAATGTAATCTGCTAAAATGGGCTAAATAAGCTGTTGAGATAAAAGTTAGACTATTACTGATTAAAATATGCATGAAACCCTAGAAACTGCCATAAGTACTAAAATACCCCCTTATGGGTGGAAATTACTATTTTACCCCTAGGTGCAAAATGACTATTATGCCCCTAAGGCTAAATTTGACTGAAATGAATAAATTACTGTTTCTGTTTACTGTATGTCATATCGTGATTATCTGTTGCATGGGATTTGGGATTATTGATGGAGGAAGTGGAAGTGGCATTGCCACTATTACTGAAAGAGGCTTTGCCTCGTACTGATTACTAAAAGGGGCTCTGCCCCATACTGTTTATTAAAAGAGGCTTTGCCTCGTATTACTGTTAGTGGCCATATTATCTGAGCAGTGATGCTGCAACTATGGAGTGTAGCGGCTGGGTGGGTTGGGTTGTCTCCCCACATGGTGTGTAGGGCTGGTATGGGTGGAGTGTAGCGGTTGGACTTAGGATGGGCTTTGGGCTTTGCATTCATACATGCATATTTATTGATCTGTTACTGTAATGGGCTTATGGGCCGTACTGTTAACTGAGAAGGGCTAAGGCCCAGTTTACTGTATCTGAATAGGGCTTCGGCCTAGTTATTACTGAGACTGGATAGGGCTTAGGCCCAGTGGGCTTTAGCTGATTTGGGCTCTGGACGGGGTTCTTTACACATTGAGTTTCCAAACTCACCCCTTTTTCCTCTATCCTTGCAGGTGAGCCCTAGATTGGTGGACTTGGAGCTGGGAGGAATTCAGAGTGACCACGTCGACGACGTTTCCAGTTTAATTAAGTTAATTATTTAATTATTTATTTCAACCATTTTTATTTTGGGTTTGTAATAAGGCTGCTCTCATTATTTAATTTGTTTTTTTTAGCTTAAGTATGATATGGTTTAAATCGTTTTGAAATTGGTTAGCTCTAAGGCGTGTTTTATAAAAGTTACTTGTTTTCAAAATATCACAATAATAGAGCAAAGCTTCCGCAACATAAATGTTTTCATAAATAGATCTTCTAAATAGACTTAAACCTAATTTGTTGTTCGTGGACAAGTCATAAGGTTAAAGTGTGGCAATGGGTGTGTGCATGTCTAGGACTGGATCATGGAAGAGCTTGGTACTTAAGTAGTCTAAATGACTCACCTCCTATTTTCTAGTTTCCTACCTAGTGCATAGTACCCATTCACTTTAAGCCATAACGAAGAAGATCTAATTTTCTTATACTTAAACTGTTTTAAAAATAACATGTTTCCGCAAGCTACAAATGTTTACAAGCTTTCACAATTTTCCATAAAATTATACAAAGTTGTTAACGATGTTTGAAAAGGGAATGAGTATTTCAATGAACCACGTTTTGAAAAAGCTGAGGTTTTATACAAGTTTAACGGTAGAAGTTTCTAAATACTAAGAAGGGTTTTCGATGAAAATAGGGTTTTCGATGAAAACAGGGTTTTCGAAAAATACTTCAATGTGACACACCAGACTTAGCCGTAATGTCAGGGTCGGGTTTGGGGTGTTACATTTCTTTTCAAATAAATGGTAGAATCATGAAATCCAAGCTCAAATGAAGTCAAAAGTACAAAAATAATTGAAAATGGGACCAAATTACACTTACATGAAAGCTTGAAAAATAAAAAAACCTTGGCTATGGAGATAGGAATTTTCGGTAGCACATAGGGGGAAGAATGAGGAAGATGATGGCTTTATTTTAATGAAATTTGTCATTATTCACTAATGACCATTTTGCCCCTCATGCCATATCTTAGATATTTTTCCATGTAAGGGCATTTTAGTCCAAAACACAAATAAATAGGCTAATTGCCTCATAAACACTTTCAACTTCATAAAACAATTCAATCAAATCATATCATCATGCAAAATGCATATTTTTCACCTATTGTAATTTAATCCCTAATACGCAATTAACCATCAAAACAGTAAAATTCCCAATTGACATTTTCACTGTAACATTCAATCAAGCAGATAGGATCAGAAATTCACATAATTAAAAATTTTCACTTCGAATTTGTGGTTACGAAACCACTATTCCAACTAGCCCCTAATTCGGGTTATCATAGATCTCGTCAACGTATATTGCAAAATAGGTGTGTAAACGAACACCCACTAGTAGACTAGACCGGTAAAAGCTGACAAGTCTAAATGTCAAAATTCTGGCATTTCATGGGCTTGCGAGTGTACGAGCGCTCCTGGGTCGGTTGACCCGATAAAATCTGCAATCGCAAACTGTAAGGTTGATGTGTGCGCGATTTCGTGCATCTCGGTAAATTTAGGCCTCGAGGGGCTGAATTTGGGCCAATGGGCTTAAGGGCCCATTTGGCTGAAAACGAGCGATAAGTGGGTTCTGGTAATCTATATGCTAAGACTGCTAAGACAACTAAGGAATTTGGGCTTTGTGGGCCAAAAGAGTTAATGGATATTGTAGGGCCCATAAGGGGTTTTTAGGCCCAATAACTCTAAGTTACTAAAATGGGCTAGATAAGCTACTTAGATGACAACTGGACTGTTAATAACTGTAATGAGCATGAAACCCTAAAACTGGTAAATTTACTGAAATACCCTTTAAGGGTGGAAAATTACTATTTTACCCCTAGTAGCAAAATGACTATTATACCCCTAGGGTTAAATCTGACTGAAATGCATGCTAAATTAATTTGTTCACTGTATGCCATGACATGTTATACTGTTGCATGGGATTGGGTTATTTGATAGAGGAAGTGCTAAGTGGCAATGCCATGTTTACTGAAAGGGGCTTTGCCTCGTTTTACTGTTAGTGGCTTGGCCACGTTATCTGATTAAGCAACTATGCTGTGACTGTGGTATGCAGGGCTGGGTGGGCTGGTACGGGTGGTGTGTAGGGTTAGATTTGGGCTGGGCTTTTGCATACATGCATAATATCTGTTCTGTTACTGAAATGGCCCTAAGGGCCGCGCTAAAAACTGAATAGGGCTAAGGCCCAGTTAAAACTATATACTGAATAGGGCTAAGGCCTAGTTAATACTGAAACTGAATAGGGCTTAGGTTCAGTAAAGCTTGAACTGATTTTGGCTCTGGTTGGGTTTACTTTACACACTGAGTGTCCAAACTCACCCTCTTCCCTTTTATCTACGCAGGTGAGCCATAAGCTAGTGGACTTGGAGATGGAGGGATTCGAAGTGGCCACGTGAACTGTAGTTGGTTAATATTTTGTTTTCAGTCTTTTACTTAAATTATTTTCTTTTCGGGTTTTATTTTGTAATAAGGCCGCTTCTAAGTATGTTTATTTTGGTTTTTACTTCTCTATTTATAACTTGCTTAAAATGGATAGTTTAACGCTGCGCGGGTTTTTATTTAAAACTAATCAACGATTTCAAAAAAAAATACAGACGTGTCAAATGGATAACATAACGATAAACAAAATCTTTAAACGAAATGAACGCTAAACTGGCAGTGGCTAGGACCTTCACAAATTAAATAACTCGTTATCTTTTCAAACTCTTAACAACGGTTTTGGCAAACTCACCTTTAATGAATTAAGTAAAGAATATGATATAAATCCTCATTGATGTGACACACCAGACTTGGCCATACCGTCTGGGCCGAGTTTGGGGTGTTATATTCATTTGACATGCTCATCATGTCCTCAATAATCACATACTTTCAGTAAATGGAAATAATGTTCCACTCTTTCAAATTACCATTGTGTTGGTATCAATCAATATTGTTCAATTTCTCATACTTTATAGGTTTTCGTTGTGCATAAATATCACCCTTTTCAGTACACAATATAACAAATATCTCATGCATTTAAATGATACATAAGCTTAATATCTCAACACATTATATTATTCAGTCAAACATTCTCATATCTCATAACTCAAATGAGCAATTACGAACTCAATTAAACATGCATACTATCAAACTAGAAGTTTTGCCAACATGTCAATCTTTTAAGGCTCGAAACATACTTGGTTCGGCCACTCACAAAATCAATAACTTGGTAATCAATACAATCCAATCAGTAAGCTAGCTTATCATATATAACATGATATTTAACATTTTCAAACAAATTTATGAGTTTAGATGCTCATAGATGAATCATGCTTTGACAGATCAGAAACATGCTAATAGAATTCTTAGATTTACTGATTAGATGCAAAATTTACACTACAGACATAATTTCAAATGTTACACATACAATATCAATACCACATATTTCACATATAGGAGTCATAAACATTACGTTACAGATCCTACGAAGTAGCTAACCTCGAAACGTACTTCAAACATGACCTAACTAAATTTTACTGAAAATGGGCCCACATGCCTGTGTGGCCCACACAACCTACTTGGCTTAGCTCATGTGGCCCACACGGCCTAACAAATGGTTAGACACATGGCCATGTGGCATCAATAGTGAGTTTTTTGACTTTGCGCCGTTGATTATTTTTTGGGAATATTGTTACACGCCTGGTGTTTCTAGAAAACGACGATACTACACATTTTTAAACCCTAAAACCAACATTCAATTACTTACCCAACAAAAATCCAATCATTAATTTGGCCACAAGTGTTGAACATTTGGCCTTAACACCAAGAATTGACCCCTTGGAGACATTCAATTACTTACCCAACAGAACAACATCCTAAATATCCCTAAATTCACCGGAGGTAAAACATGCATCTCACGATCTTCTCTTAACTAAAAATTAAGCTGATTAGAATAAGAACCATAAACCACTTAAAAGACTACTCTAACACCAAAGAACCTTAATGAAAAGAATTACTATACCACTAACAACAATATAATACTCTTACCTGATACTTACAACACACACAACCAACACCAGCATAAAAAGAATGCCAACCACCGAAATTGGGACAATAAAAAGGTAAAGGGCAGGAAAGAAAAGCAAATTTGAAAAAAAAAGAAATCAAAGAAATTTTTTTCCATCAAGTTAACAAGAAAACAAAAATGAGAAGAGTGGAAGGAGAGTGGTGAGATGGACGACAATAGTGGAGAGATTTTTTGGCATATTCCAAAATATTTTTTTAAAATAAAAGAAAATATTTATTTATCTAAATCGTATTAGATTCCCTAAAATTTGAATTTAACTCAAATTTTGACCATACGAGTAGCATATATGGAGGCAAAGCAAAAATAATTTTGCTTTGTACACACGAGATTTGAACAAAGGACCTCTTGGTAAGCTGAAGCCTTACCATTGAACCAGCAGGCTCATTCATGCCAACAAATACCTAGAATTTAAAGATAAGCTAGAGGTTCAAGTTAAGGGTTGGGTTAAAAATAACAAAAATAATTCAATGGAATGAATTTGAATCCAAGACCTCAAGCACACATCAAGACCACTTAGCGATTGAAGTAGACTAAATTACTTGACATGATTTCACAATTCAAAAAGAGGAATTTTGGGGGTGTTACAACTCTCCCCACAAAGAAATTTTGGCCTTGAAATTTACATGACTCAAGAAAATGTGGGTATTGTTGACAAATCGAGTTTTTTAGTTCCCAAGTGGCTTTCTCCGTACCATGATTCTGCCATAGAACATTTACCAAAAGAATACTCTTCCTTGTCAAGACCTTTACCTCTAGGTCCAGAATCGACATTGGCTCCTCCTCGAAACTCAAATGTGGGCTCACCTCAGTCTCCTTAATAGGCAGAATGTGATATGGATTAGACTAATACCTTCTTAACATGACAACATGAAAAAAATCGTGTATCCAATTTGTAACACCCTTCACCCAACTCGTGAATCGGATCCGAGTATTGGGTGTTACACCTTATCATAAATGTATCTTGAACTTTTAGTCCATGTATGAGTTCTATCTATGAATATGATAGTCTATTATGGGTGTACATTGTATGGTTTGCGTATACAATTCACAGTAATAAAATTTCAGTTAACTCTCAATCTACGGTAAACACATTAGAACGATACTTAAAAAACTTATGCTCAGACTAAACACGTTGCTTATCTTCCACTATATGCACAACAACCCATCGCGCTATTTTCTTTTTTGCTTAACCTTGGCATCGTCCTCAGTGCACGCTATTTTTGTATCACCCCTAACCCGTATCCTTCGTCTTAATAAGCTTACGAGGTATTACCTAACAAAACACAACTTTCAAACATTCAGCTAACCATTAGATCACATACGAACATACATATATATTAATTTGCAATTAAAAAATAAAAATTATAAAATTATTAATTACATAGCATTTACAAATCATATATCAAAGTTCAACATTATTCAAATCAAATAAAAATCAGATTAACAAATTAATATCATGTTCCTAAATTATACCATAATTACTTAATAAAATCAAACCTATAGATTATTGCTTTTACACGTACTTATATTAAACCAAATAAACATAATACTGGACTTATTATTCAATATTAAATCGGTCAATGATAACTTAGCAATATGATTAAAAATGAGCATATCAATTTAACCATATATACGTCTAATCACAACCACATTGAACTTTTCAAATTTTTTATCATATACATATGTTGACATTTTCTTAAAAAGTTAACTTTATCAATTCAATTGATTATAAAATTAATGATTCCAACCAAACCTATTGATCTTTCAAAGAAGCATTTGGATTCTTATATTATCGTCACTTAAAAAGACTTTCCACATATACATTTTAACTTATGCTAATCTAAATTCCACAACTAGATAGCATGATCATAAATGTACATACAAGTGTATCCAATAACCGAATCTCATTGCAACATAACCCAAATTTATGCAACAGTAAATTAAATATTATAAATCATTTTATAAGCACTTTAACCGAATCAAAAGGTGCCAATTCCATTTGCCATGATTTAAGCCTAAATATCACATAATCAACACCTTCAACTTATTATACTCAATTACATCATCAATCATATATTCAATAAGACTTTTATATCAACCCAACCGAGTACCTTATACATATAGTATACATTCACATGAAGTCACTAAACATGATTATTAATAAGTAATTTACACAAATTCACTATTCAATTGCACATTATATTCGCCATCTCCAAATCAAGTTACCTATATGCATATTTCTTCACAAGTCATTACAAACTAATATGGCAAATAAACAATTAGTTATAGACAAACAAAATCAAAACATATTTATTACAATCAAATAACCATAAGCATATAACAAAATATTTATCACATGATTTCAATATCATTACTGAAACACATAATAAGCTTAATAACATACCCATTCATTATCAATGCAACCCACATATACCCAAACTAACTTCTCTTATCAACCACCAAAACCACACAACCATTAGTAGCATTTCCAAACACATCATGTATATATAAAAACATGACCGAAAATAACTAAGCTTGAATAATATTCATAGCCATTTATCATATAACTAAATTGTCCAACCACAAGCAATTATAACAACTATACTATTTATTCATAGCATGAAACCATACTTAACAAAATAAAAAAGCCATTTTCGCATGGCCTATTATATACGTATCATTCGAAATATATCAAAAGGGGTAGTATAGCCTATACATTCCATAAGTTTCAAGTTTAACTTTTAAAAGTACCAATAAACAGATGATAGTATGATTGACTTCAGTGACGATCCCCGAGCCCGTAATTAGCCTCCAAAATCTATAGAACAGAGTTTAACAAACACACATACAGTAAGCTATAATAGCTTAGGAAGTCATAAGCAGTTAAACAACTCAATGACATAATCAACTAAATTTAACCACACCAATTTTATACTATCGTAATCACATATAATTTCATGCCTACAATTGCATATACATCTTATACTTTCATATATAACTTTATTTTGGCCGAATATACATATAACTATTATTAAGGAATCATTGAATCTTGAAGCCATAATATACTTTGTAACAGAATACATAGATATATACTCATATGCATATAGTCATGAATTAAACTTTAATATCACATGCTTATACATAATTGATGGGCGAATACACCTCACGAAAACACATATATTTACATTATCATCATGTATAATTTATTTCACATATTCATTAGCCAACTTACCTTATTTCAAATAGGTAATCAACAATCACATACCTGGTCTCTTTAGATCGATTTACACATTCATTCACAACTTTGCATTACACGTTGAACCATTCGGAATTGAATAGGATACTCGAATAATCACACTTATTATACAATGCCAACGTCCCACACGTGGTCTTACACGTAATCACGTAGCGATGCCACTGTCCCACACAGGGTCTTACATGAGAACACTTATCAGAATTCCTATGGTTCATACTAAATTTTCAGACGTCCTATTTCAATCGAAACGAACTTGTACACATGATTTTCATGTACATACATATTCGACTAACTTATACAAATATTAATAAAATTCAACTCCACATTTTAATTTCACATATATTCAATATTAATAGCATTTATTTGCTTATAGACTTACCTCGGATATCGACGAACAGTATCGATCGACTATTGAACTATTTTTGTTTTTCCCCGATCCAAGTCCGATCTCTTTGGTTCTTGATCTATACATTATCAAATTAAGCTCAATCAAGCTCCATTTCATTCAATTTAATCCAAAAACACATAAATGGGAAAATTACCATTTTACCCTTGACATTTCACGATTTTTACAATTTAGTCCAAATTGCATAAAACACAAAACATGCCAAATTTGCATATACCATGCTTCGGCCGGATATTACCCATGCTCATACAAGTCCCCACATTTCATTTATTTCACATTTTAGTCCCTCAATTTATTATTTTTGTAATTTACCCCTAATTACCCAATTTCATCAAAATTTCCAATTCAAAACATATTAAGCCGAAACCTATCTTCCATATTTCATCATCAAACACCACAAAACACAATTATTCATCAATGGCATAACTTAAAATATTCATCAAAATAAAAAATTCAAGCATGGGTCGGGTAGTACTCGAAGCAACAACCTCAAAAACATAAAAATTAACAAAAATCGAAACCAAACTCACCTTAAATCAAGCTTGCAAATGGTCGAACATATTAAAGCTTCTTTCTTTTCTTTCTTTTAGTATTCGGTGTTTAAACAAAGAAATATGAATGCATGATGATTACATTATGTTTTATCAAATATAACATATTTGTCATTTTACTAATTTAACATTTATTAATACATATAAAAACATTATAACATAATGTCACTACCATCCATGCTTTAACTAATGGTCTATTTACAACTTAAAAACTCCAAAGTATAAAGACATATGCAATTCGGCCCTTGCACATTAAACCACCAACTTTTCATTTTAAACGATTAAGCCCTTTTATTAAATCTGTCAATCCAAACAGCAAAATTAAAACACAAAAATTTCACGAATATCAATTCACACGTAATAAACACCAAGAATAATTTTTTAAATATTTTTCTAACTCAGATTCGTGGTCCCGAAACCACCATTCTGAATAGGGTCAAAATCAGGCTGCTACAACTTTATAAACTGAAATAGGAAATAACTTTACTATGTTCATAAGAACTTAGTAAGATAATCCTTAAATACCTATTTCGGATTAGAGTATGCTAAATACTTAGCATGTCTTTTATGTGTTGTTTGACTGTTTCTTATTCCTTTTGGTGATTATTTCACTAAGATTTTCACTAACACGCTGTAACTACTTATTTTTGTTTTTGCCTTTTTCTTCTTCTCCGTGTCTTTAAGGACTTATGTTCCTTTCATATTCATTAAGCCTTCACTCTACTAGGTTCCAAATTTGAGGTCCAAGCTCAAAGGACCATTTCTTTCCTTTGAGGATACTATATATTCTTCACTTTTCTATGTCCCTTCTTAAATCTCATCTTTACATGGTCCTTAATCATTTCATTTACCTTACTAACAAACTTAAGTTCCCATTTCATACTTACTGATTTTTCTATAACCTTCGGGTGAGGTAGATTACGCCCATTACTTGATACAGAGTTCACCTATATCTTCCTTACTTTAGTGTACGTTCTACACATGCTTATAACACATATGTCAAATTCGCCATATTTTCTAGCGCAGTTGAGTTAACTATTCATTTCTTGTTACCATGCGAAGTTTGCCAAATCATTTACATATTGTAATAGTTTGAATTAGGGCCTAGTCAGAATAGTAGTTTTGAGACCACAAATCTGGAGTAGAAATGTATGATTTATGATTATTTTTAGGTTTATGACATGATTTTATAATAGTGATAAAAACTTATGAAGGAAATCTTGAGAATTAGTGATTAATTTGTCCTTTAGGACTAAATTGCAAAAGTTACAAATTTGAGTTTCTAGAAGGCTTAAGTATGTATAGCACTAGAGAAATTACTAGGAGTCCTTATTTGGAAATTAGACCAATTTTTGGCACTATGGACAAAAATGCCCATGGAAGGGTAAAAATTTAAAGAAATGCCATAAGGGCATTTTGGTTATTTGGTAAAGTTAAGTAATAAAAAGGGAAAATAAGCTAAAAATAGTCTCATCTTCTCCATGCAAGTGCTGAAAATCACAAGCCCTCCATAGTTAGGGTTTTCTTAATTTTCAAGCTCCAAGTAAGTGACTCCAAGTCCGTTTTTCATGCTCTTCGTATTTTTAAAATCCTCAGAACCTAATCTAGCTATTTCTATCACTAATTTGAGCTAGGGTTTAAGCTCAAAAATATGCCCATGCATGATATGCAAGTATTTTTTGACTTAGAAGGAGTTGAATCTTAGGCAACAAAGATGGATAGAGTTGCTTAAAGATTACGACTGTTCGATTGAGTATCACCCAAGCAAGGCAAATATGGTGGCGGATGCACTGAGTCGCAGGACTGTAGTGGAGTTGAGAGCAACGTTTGCTCGTTTGAGTCAATATGACAATGGGAGCCTATTAGTAGAGTTGCAAGTGAGACCAACTTGGACTGAGCAGATTAAAGAGAAGCAGTTAGAGGACAAGTCGTTAGTTCCTCGGTTTTAGCAAGCTGAGAATGAGGAGAATTCTGATTTTAGACTGAATACTGATGGAGTTCTGTGCTTTTGAGGAAGAGTTTGTATTTCGAAGGACTCTGACTTGAGGCAATTAATTCTGAAAGAGGCTCATGGTGGACCTTGTGCTATGCATCTTGGAGGGAATAAGCTGTATCGAGACTTGAGAAAGTTGTACTGGTGGCTTAGACTTAAGCGAGAGGTGACCAAATTTGTGGGAAAATGTCTGACATGCCAACGAGTAAAGGTTGAGCACCAACTGCCTTTTAGACTGTTACAGCCAGTAAAGATTCCACTTTGGATGTGGGAGAGGGTAACCAAGGATTTTGTGAGTGGGCTACTGTTGACACCCTCAAAGAAAGACTCTGTATGGGTAATTGTGGATAGGTTAACAAAATTTGCTCATTTCATACCTGTCTGAACCAATTACCCACTTTAAAAGTTGGTCAAGTTATATGTGGCAGAGATAGTGCGACTGCATGGGGTGCCAGTTTAGATAATTTTTGATTGGAATCCTAGGTTTACATCTCGATTCTGGCAGAAGTTGCATGAGGCATTGGGTACGCGGTTGGATTTCAGCACTACTTTTCACCCTTAGACAGATGGACAGTCGGAAAGGGTTATTCAGGTTCTGGAGGACATGCTAAGGGGTTGTGCTATCGACTTTCGAGGTAGTTAGGAGGACTACTTGCCATTGGCGGAATTTGCTTATAACAATAGTTATCAGGCAAGTATTCAGATGGCTCCATATGAGGCACTGTATGGGCGAAGGTGTCATACGCCTACGTGTTGGACGGAATTGGGAGAACGATAGGTTCTTGGACCAGAGTTAGTGGCAGATACTGAGAATAATGTTAAGTTGATCAGAGATTGGTTAAAGGAGGCATCTGATAGGAAAAAGTCGTATGCTAACCTAAAGCGTAAGGAAATTGAGTTCTCTATAGGGGATATGGTATTTTTAAAGGTCTCACCTTGGAAAAAAATCTTGAGGTTTGGCAAGAAGGGTAAGCTGAGTCTGCGATTTATTGGGCCTTATCAGGTTCTTAAACCGGTAGGCCCGGTAGCTTATCAGCTGGAGTTACCGCTAGAGCTGGACCGTATTCACGACGTCTTTCATGTGTCTATGCTAAGACGGTATTAATTGGATCCTTCGCATATCGTACCAGTGGAAGAGATTGAGGTAAAGACTATTTTGACTTTTGAATAGGAGCCCGTGCAAATACTGGATCGAGAGGTCAAAGTGTTGAGGAGGAACTCAGTTCCGTTGGTAAAAGTGCTTTGGCGCAATCATGGCAGAGAAGAGGCTACTTAGAAGCTAGAAGAGGCGATACATCAGCAATACCCTCACCTATTTCGATCAGGTAAATTTCGAGGTCGAAATTTCTTTAAGGGGGTAGAGTTGTAATGCCCTGATTTTTGAGATTTTTCGGGTTTTTTGCAATTTGGTGAAATCTTGAAATTTGTTTGATAGATTATGAAATTTATGTTTGAAGTATGTCAGTGGGCCTTTAGAAGGCCTAAGCCTAAGTTAAAACCCGGTAGAATTTCAGAATTTTGAATTTAAAGAGAAGGGGTCTTGGTTATGTGGGCTTTTAAGAAAAAGTGAGTAAAATTAAGACACAAGTGAGCCCTTGGTAAAGTGGCAATTTGGCGCCACTTAGTTCCTTAAAAAGTGGTGTGTGGATGAGTGCAAGGGCCAGGGTTCAAGTCACAAGGTAAGCAGTATGGTATTTTTATTTTTGTTGCATGTGATGGTCATGTGTTGGAACTCAAGTGGAACTCTGCTGAAGAGAATTTGAGTTATTCATGGGATTTAATCAAAGAGGATAAGAGGGAGAGATTTTAGGAAATTTGAATGGAAGTTGGTGGTGGCCGATTGTGGGAGTCTTAGAAGCAAATTCAGCATTGGGTTTTGAAGTTTCAATTTCAGCAAGTGGAGTTAGTGTGTGTCGAATGCTTGGTGTAGAACCTTTCGGGATTTGTTTTGGCCTCTCTTCTGTCTTGCCGAATTAGGGTATAGTAGCTTAGGGTTCTTTTTCTTTTCCTCCTTTTTGCTAAAAACTGAAACCTAGGCCTCCGTACTCTCTTTGTGCGGATTTGTCCATAACCGAATCTACTCTTCTCTTCTCCTCTCTTCTTTACTTTCATCTCCTTTCTCTTCAATTTCCATAGAAGCCAAACCCACTTCCCTTCTTTTCTATCTTCTTCTCAAGCTAAATTCGATTGAAGCAATCTCTTTTCTCCACTCTTCTTGTCGATTACCTAAAGAGTGGAAACCAAATTCACCATTATCGAATACCTCATTAATCAAAACTATTTCTTCTTTCCATTCAAGTCTTGCAAGAGTTGAATCTTACCCTTGTCTCTAGTGATCTCCTTTCAAACCCGAAACATTCACCTTAGTAGCTGATTTCTTCTTGACTGATTTCCATAAAAGCTAAAATTATCGTACTCATAGTTTTTTGGAAACCGAACCCTTAGATCTCTTATTCTCACTCTCAGCTCGAGTCTAGAGGATAGATCTACATCAAATCTGAGTTAGATACGGGATTGGAAGCATCCTTGTTTAGTAAATCTTTGGTAAGTATTCAGATCCTTTCTTTCCATTCGTTATTTCAGGAGTTCAGGAAAAGCAGAAAACCCCTAGGTGGGGTGACTGTCGATTGGGGCTAGAGGCTCTGTTGGTCTTATTATTTGGATTGTTTTGTGCTAGTGTGGACTAAAGGCTACCGATCAAAGGCGTAGATCATTGGAGCGACTGGTAGATCTAGATCTAGTAGTTAAGATCGGCAAGGTGAGTTGTTAATAAAGCCTCATAGTGGCTGAATGTGGTAAGGGATTATTGTGTTGGTTATCATTGATTTGTAATCTAATATCGTAGTGGGTGATTGTAGGATAATCGCGTGGGAGATCTCCTTAAATGTTCGTTGCAAATCAGGTGTGTAAATGAACACCCTTTATTAGTCTTAATCGATAAAAGCCAAAAAGCTGAAATATCGAAGTTTTGGCATTTCGTGGGCTTACGAGCGTGCGAGCGCTCGTGAGTTGGTTGGAAGCAGGAAGATCCATAGCTGGAATCGGTAAAGTTGGTGAGTGCGCGATTTCGTGCACTTCGTACATTTGGGCCTCGATGGGCTAAAATTGGGCCCAATGGGCTTACAAGCCCATATGGGTAAAAATAAGCGGTAAGCGCATTCTGGTATACTGTAGGTTTAAACTGTTAAGACATTCATAAAATTTGGGCTAAATGGGCCAATATAGCTAAGTGACACTGTAGGGCCTATTAGGGGTTTTAGGGCCTGATAGCTTTAAAATTGATAAATGGGCTAGAAATACTGTTAAAGTGGAAAGTGGAAATTGGACTGCTAGTCACTAAAATATGCATAAAACTCTAAAAACTGGTATAATTATTGAAATACCCCTTATGGGTGAGAAATTATTGTTTTACCCTTAGGTGCAAAGTGACCGTTATATCCCTAGGGCTAAATGTGACTGAAATGCATGCTTTGCTATTTTTGTTCACTGTATACCATGACATGATTATCTGTTGCATGGGACTGAGTTTATTGATAGAGGAAGTGCAAGTGGCATTGCCACGTTTACTGAAAGGGGCTTTGCCTCGGATTTACTGTTAGTGGCTTGGCCACCTTATCTGAATAGCTATGTTGTGACTATGGAGTGTAGGGCTGGGTGGGTTGAGTTATTCCCCACATGGTGTGTAGGGCTGGTACAGGTGTGTAGGAACGCCGGTGCCTCCAAGGCGCAGCGGAAAATTAGAATAATAAAATTTTTCCGGTGATCCATACCATGGATCCATATGTAAGGAACGAATCAGGGTGATAAAGGTTTCGAAATTACCGAAACTTCAATCTGAGTAGACTGCGACGCCAAGGCAACGGGAATCCTGAAGCACTATCGAACCAAGCCGCAACCTTTTCCGATGTCGGCCTCTACGTAGTCCACCCAATTAACTACGAACGGTAATATTCCAGAAAACTGTTTTCAGAGATATATTGTTTTGACGGCTGCTAGACCTATATTTAACATAGTTTCGGGATTGCCTATATATTAGCACTTTAGGGTTTTTTACCCTTGCCATATATATAACTTTGTATTAATTGGTATATATTCATAACGAATATTTATTACCATATATATAATCCGAATCATAATAGTCATCATTAAAATAAATATAATAACGTTTAACTGAAAATTATAATTATGTTACTTATAATAAAATTTCGGTAAACTATATTTATTTAAATTTATATATATATGAACCAAAATCATATATTAGAAAATTATGTTCTTGATTATGTGTACAACATCCTTGTACATACAGTATGTTCAATAGTCTAATTGCCCAATTAAATTAATTCTATAATTAATTTAATTCATGTGACAACCAGACACAATACCAACTATGTTTTACACCGTTCATTTCAATCGTAGGGTGTGACCCTATAGGTTCTTGTAACGTTAGCAGTAATATTAGAACTATTCTAATATTACAAACAATGAGTGGCATCTAGCAATGCATCATTGCTACCTAAGTTACAAGAAGTCATGATTCGACATAACCTTTTGTGATTAACTTTTCTTGCATTAATCCTTAAGTCCAATATCTTTGGAATGGACACAAGTCATGGAATAGTCACACTTGCATAGTCCATCCCATGTTTCTTGATACCTTGAGTAGACTATGATATACAAATAAGTATGACATCTCATATCAACTTATTTGAGCATGGCCATGCATTTCTAGTCTCACTCAATCAAGTGGCCTGAGATATTACTCCTATTATGTAGGAGGGACTTATCCTATATTGATCAACCATATCCCTCTGCATAGATTGTGGTATATCCAACATTAGTCTTAATAGAACAACCAATTACGGTGTTCGTTTGACTATATCAAAATATACAACTCACGATGTTGGAATGATGATGATCTCAAGTATGAGGATCATATACATATTAATCACTATGAGTAATATTGTGACAATTACATAATAATCCAAGAAACATACTCATAGTGGGTCAGTCCAATATGTTGTTCTCTAACACACACATTCATGCATTGATTCTGATACTCCATATCAATGACAACTCTTTATCATCAATCAACTACATGTTAGTCTTAATGCATTATTATTGTCCTAGCCAACAATAATACTTGACTAAGGATCTTTTAAGAATACTCATATTATTCTTAGGACATTAGTATAAAACAGTTTATTTATGCACATAGAAATGAAACTGAAATAATAATGGCAAAGCCTTATATTAATAAACATGATAAATCAAGTATGTTATCACAACCATCTCGTGATTGATCTTTGGGCATACTCTTACAATCTCCCACTAGCACGAAGACCAATCACTCATATATCTAATACCAAGTGACTTAGTGTGACGATCATGCTTCTGCTGTGTCAGGGGCTTGGTCAAGGGATCAGCAATGTTATCATCTGTAGGTACTCTGCATATCTCTACATCTCCTCGATCGATAATCTCTCGAATAAGATGGTAGCGCCTAAGTATATGTTTGGATCGTTGGTGAGATCTGGGTTCTTTAGCTTGTGCGATAGCTCCATTGTTATCACATCGGAGTTCTATAGCATCCGATATGCTAGGCACAACCCCTAGTTCAGTAATGAACTTTTTGATCCAAACCGCTTCTTTTGCTGCCTCACTAGCTGCAATATACTCGACCTCTATTGTAGAATCGGCTACTGTACTTTGCTTTGAACTCTTCCAGCTCACAGCACCACCATTAAGGCAAAACACAAAACCTGATTGCGATCGAGAATCATCCTTGTCTGTTTGGAAGCTAGCATCAGTGTAACCTTTTACACTTAACTCTTCCTTACCTCCATATATTAGGAACGTATCCTTAGTTCTTCTTAAGTACTTAAGGATATTCTTGACTGTGATCCAGTGACTTTCACCGGGATCTACTTGGTACCTGCTCGTCATACTTAAGGCATATGAGACATCTGGACGGGTACATAACATGGCATACATGATAGATCCAATAGCAGAAGCATATGGAATTTTACTCATGCGTTCTCTCTCTTGTGGAGTTAAAGGACACATTTCCTTCGAGAGTGAAATACCATGTCTCATAGGTAGGAATCCTTTCTTAGATTCTTCCATATTGAACCTTTTCAATACTTTGTCTATGTATGTACTTTGACTTAGACCTAGTAGTCGTCTCGATCTATCTCTATAGATCTTGAATCCTAAGATGTAAGTGCCTTTGCCCAAGTCCTTCATAGAAAAACAACTTCCTAACCAAGTCTTAATAGACTGTAAGTTAGGTATGTCATTTCCCATGATAAGTATGTCATCCACATACAGTACCAAGAATGTGATTATGCTCCCACTAACTTTCTTGTAAACACATGGCTCATCTTCATTTTTGATAAAACCAAACTCTTTGATTGCATCATTAAAATGAAGATTCCAACTTCTAGAAGCTTGCTTTAATCCATAAATGGATCTTTGTAACTTACATATCTTTCTAGCATCCTTTGGATTGACAAAACCTTTAGGTTGTGTCATGTACACATCCTCTTCAAGATTCCCGTTAAGGAAAGCTGTTTTGACATCCATCTGCCAGATTTCATAATCATGAAATGCAGCTACAGCAAGCAAGATCCTGATGGATTTAAACATAGCTACAGGAGAAAAAGTTTCATCATAGTCCACACCATGAATTTGATGAAAACCTTTAGTGACTAATCGCCCCTTGTATGTTTGTACATTACCATCCATGTCAGTTTTTTTTTTTTGAAACCCACTTGCACCCTATAGGTTTAACTCCTTCGGGTGGGTCAACCAAAGTCCATACTTGGTTTTCATGCATGGAATCCATCTCAGATCTCATGGCCTCGAGCCATTTCTCAGAGTCTGGGCTCGTCACCACTTCTTGATAAGTCCTAGGCTTATCTTGATCTAAAAGAAGAATGTCACCATGCATTGTAATGAGAAATCCATATCTCTCAGGTGCACGGCATTCTCTTAAAGATCTACGCGGTGGTTGTGTTTCTACAGCAGTTACTTGTTCCTCAATTTCTTGTGGAATTTGCTGTTGTTCTATCTCTGGTTCGATGGTATCTTGTGATTCTCGAATTTCTTCAAGTTCAATTTTTCTCCCACTTCCTTTTCTAGAAACAAATTCTCTCTCTAGGAAGACACCAGTCCAAGCAACAAACACTTTGTTCTCAGTGGGATTAAAGAAATAATATCCTTTGGTTTCTTTCGGATACCTCACAAAATTACACCTTTCAAATTTGGGTTCAAGCTTAGTAGATGTCTGACGTTTAACATAAGCTTCGCAACCCCAAATTTTCATAAAAGACATACTGGGACGTTTCCCAGTCCACATCTCATATGGCGTCTTTTGAACCGAATTAGATGGAACACGATTTAGTGTGAAAGTAGCTGTTTCAAGTGCATGTCCCCAAAAGGAAGTCGGTAGATCAGCATGACTCATCATGGACCGAACCATGTCTAACAAAGTTTGATTTCTTCTCTCAGAAACTCCATTCCATTGAGGAGTACCAGGAGGAGTAAGTTGTGAGACAATCCCACATTCCTTCAAAAGATCATCAAACTCTAGGCTCAAATACTCTCCACCTCGATCAGATCGAAGTGTCTTGATAGTTTTGCCTAGTTGATTTTGTACTTCATTTTTGAATTCCTTGAACTTTTCAAGGGCCTCAGACTTATAGCGCATGAGATAAATATATCCATATCTACTTAAATCATCAGTGAAAGTAATAAAGTAGTGAAATCCACCTCTGGCGTGTGTATTTATTGGTCCACATACATCTGAATGTATTAAGCCCAATAAATCACTAGCTCGTTCACTTTTACTAGTAAAAGGAGATTTAGTCATTTTTCCTAATAAGCAAGATTCATATACTTCAAGCTGTTCAAAAACAAATGAATCCAAGAGACCATCTTTATGGAGTTTGGATATGCGTTTCTCACTTATATGGCCCAAACGACAATGCCAAAGGTAAGTTTGATTTGAGTCATTTATTTTAGATCTTTTAGTATTTATGTTGTAAATGGGATTCATTTGATCTAAAATATAGAGGCCATTAATTAAGTGTGCCGAACCATAGAAAACATTATTGAGATAAAAGGAACAACAATTATTCTTAATTATTATCTCAAAACCAATTTTGTCTAAACAAGAAATTGAAATAATGTTTTTAGTCAAACTGGGCACAAAATAACAATCCTCTAAAATTAAACCAAGTCCACTAGGCAAAGATAAAGTATATGTTCCCACAGCTAATGCAGCAACTCTTGCTCCATTTCCAACTCGTAGGTCCACATCTCCTCTAGCCAAAGTCCTACTCCTTTGTAGTCCCTATACAGAAGTACAAATATGAGAACCACAACCAGTATCTAATACCCAAGAAGTAGTAGTTGATAAATTAATATCAATAACATAAATACCTGAAGCAGACGTTCCGCTTGCTTTGGCTTTCTTGATTTCCTCAAGATAGACAGGGCAGTTCCGCTTCCAATGTCCAGTCACACCACAATGAAAACAGTTTCCTTCCTTAGATACCCCACCTTTAGGTTTCAGTGCAGCCTTTCCTTTTCCAAGATTGGGCTTACCTTTGCCCTTGGGCTTTGTCGGGACTTTGGCCTTTCCCTTGCCCTTATTGTTACGGACAATCAGTATGGGCTTGGGTCCAACCTTTTTCATGTTGCCTTCAGCAGTTCGTAACATACTGAGCAATTGTGGTAGAGTCTTGTCAATTTCATTCATATTGAAATTGAGGACAAACTGGCTGTAGCTATCCGGAAACGATTGTAGAATAACATCAGTGGCCAACTCTTGGCCCAATGGAAACCCAAGCTTAGACAGGCTTTCAATATAACCAATCATCTTAAGGACATGAGGTCCTACTGGGCTTCCTTCAGCCAGCTTACATTGGAATAAGGCCTTAGAGATATCGAACCTCTCTTGCCTTGTTTGGCCTTGATATAGTTCTTTCAAGTGCTTGATCATATCATAAGCAACCATATCCTCATGTTGTTTTTGAAGATCAGGATTCATAGTGGCAAGCATAAGACATCCAACGTCTACCATATCATCGAGATGCTTCTTGTAAGCATCTTTATCAGCCCTCGAGGCATTAGCAGGTGGTTCATCAGGAAGTGATTTTTCAATGACATATAATTTCCGTTCTTGTTTGAGGACAATCCTCAAGTTACGAAACCAGTCAAGAAAGTTCAAACCATTCAATTTGTCCTTCTCAAGGACCGATCGCAATGAGAGTGTATTAGTGTTTGCAGCCATAATATATCTACAACAATAAAATATGCGTGTGAATAGATTTACCAAGTTTATATCAATCATTAAAAGGACTTTATTATATGATGTTTCCCACTATTTCAAAATTAATAACCCTCATATATTAATTTCGGAAAGACTTTCTTGAAAGAATTTCTAGTGGGTCAAGGATCCATATTTCACCTCCTCTTAAGTCAGCTTTAGCTTTACTCTCAAGATCATGGTTATTTAGGTAAGCAACACTTGCTAATTACATCATATGTAACTCCTACAATTTGGTGAACAACTCTTGTTCTAATCATCTTATGATATATCCAAATTACTTGCCTCTAGGTTTCTAATCCTATTAGAGTAACCTAGTTAAGTCATTAACCAATTTTTAACCAGCGAATATCACTTGTTTATTCTTCGCGTTTAACCAAGATAAATACTAGTACTTCACTTTGGCAAAACCTACATAGTATTGATCGAGGCCTTAACGAGGGCATAAATTGGAAGGCCATGTCGACTTAATATTTTAATAGAGGTATTTTATTAGAATGTTACATCTCAGTAATTATGGTCTACTTTAGTCCATTTAATCTTTTAATTGATCTCATCAATTAATGGGGTTTATTATTACCAAATTTGCATGCTTTAGACATCCATAGCATCTCATACATGAATAAGTAAAGCAATAAATAAATGCAATAGTTATAGCCCATAAACTATGGTGGTTCAACCCAAGCCAATGGGAGAACCAATAGGGAACCTAAAGGTGTAAGTCGTTTCACAAGCTGTCGATCCACACTAGTCGGCCCATCTTCCTTCTCGTCTAGTCTCCGCAGCAATTTTTTTTACAAATTACAAAATTTAGAAACTCGTTTTACATACGAGGGAGTAAGATGAGAAGAGAAATACAAGAGAATAGTAGTAAGGCACGACACGCAGGCCGTATTTATAAAATTACAACCTTTTTATGAAATAGGTCAACGGGCTATAACTATGCATTTCAAACAGTGTGCATTTCAAAAATAGCAAGTACCATTCAACGTTTTGGTTACGTGATATATTAAAATATCCTTTCAACCCTTTTATGGCCCATTAAGTTTTATTACAAAACATACTGGAAGATGATGGGGATCTAAAGGCGGTTAGAGGGAGCGGCACGAACCGCATACCCAAGTCAAATGAAACCTCACAATTTGATTACTTTTATCAACTGAATCGTGTTTTCAGGATTTTAATCCTTGAGGTTTCATATCGGAGCAACTCTTGTTCCACTGGCCAGTAAACTCTTACTGGAAATTGTAAAAATCACTGCTACATCATAACAAACTTGTTAATGTTTACAGTAATAACATAAAACCGAATAGGCCATTACACCATGATTAACATTTAATCACTTATCGAAAGGAACAATTATCAGATTTTGCTTAAACGATTTAAACAGGAAAAGCAAAATAAAAATAAAACATGTATCTCATACAATTTGCATCACCCAAGTATTTAAACCTGAGTTCGTATCACACAAGTGGCTCTGATACCACTGTAGGAACGCCGGTGCCTCTAAGGCGCAGCAAAAAATTAGAATAATAAAATTTTTTCGGTGATCCATACCATGGATCCATGTGTAAGGAACGAATCGGGGTGATAAAGGTTTCGAAATTACCGAAACTTCAATCTGAGTAGACTGCGACGCCAAGGCAACGGGAATCCTGAAGCACTACCGAACCAAGCCGCAACCTTTTCCAATGTCGGCCTCTACGTAGTCCACCCAATTAACAACGAACGGTAATATTCCAGAAAACTGTTTTCAGAGATATATTGTTTTGACGGCTGCTAGACCTATATTTAACATAGTTTCGGGATTGCCTATATATTAGCACTTTAGGGTTTTTTACCCTTGCCATATATATAACTCTGTATTAATTGGTATATATTCATAACGAATATTTATTACCATATATATAATCCGAATCATAATAGTCATCATTAAAATAAATATAATAACGTTTAACCGAAAATTATAATTACGTTAATTATAATAAAATTTTGGTAAACTATATTTATTTAAATATATATATATATGAACCAAAATCATATATTAGAAAATTATGTTCTTGATTATGTGTACAACATCCTTGTACATACAGTATGTTCAATAGTCTGATTGCCCAATTAAATTAATTCTATAATTAATTTAATTCATGTGACAACCAGACACAATACCAACTATGTTTTACACCGTTCATTTCAATCGTAGGCTGTGACCCTATAGGTTCTTGTAACGTTAGCAGTAATATTAGAACTATTCTAATATTACAAACAATGAGTGGCATCTAGCAATGCATCATTGCTACCTAAGTTACAAGAAGTCATGATTCGACATAACCTTTTGTGATTAACTTTTCATGCATTAATCCTTAAGTCCAATATCTTTGGAATGGACACAAGTCATGGAATAGTCACACTTGCATAGTCCATCCCATGTTTCTTGATACCTTGAGTAGACTATGATATACAAATAAGTATGACATCTCATATCAACTTATTTGAGCATGGCCATGCATTTTTAGTCTCACTCAATCAAGTGGCCTGAGATATTACTCCTATTATGTAGGAGGGACTTATCCTATATTGATCAACCATATCCCTCTACATAGATTGTGGTATATCCAACATTAGTCTTAATAGAATAACCAATTACGGTGTTCGTTTGACTATATCAAAATATACAACTCACGATGTTGGAATGATGATGATCTCAAGTATGAGGATCATATACATATTAATCACTATGAGTAATATTGTGACAATTACATAATAATCCAAGAAACATACTCATAGTGGGTCAGTCCAATATGTTGTTCTCTAACACACACATTCATGCATTGATTCTGATACTCCATATCAATGACAACTCTTTATCATCAATCAACTACATGTTAGTCTTAATGCATTATTATTGTCCTAGCCAACAATAATACTTGACTAAGGATCTTTTAAGAATACTCATATTATTCTTAGGACATTATTATAAAACAGTTTATTTATGCACATAGAAATGAAACTGAAATAATAATGGCAAAGCCTTATATTAATAAACATGATAAATCAAGTATGTTATCACAACCATCTCGTGATTGATCTTTGGGCATACTCTTACAAGGTGGAGTGTAGTGGCTGGATTTAGTTTGGGTTTGGGTATACATGCATTATTATTGTTCTCTTACTGTAATGGGCCTATGGGCTGCACTGATATCTGAATAGGGCTAAGGCCTAGTTAACTGTATCTGAATAGGGCTCCGACCCAGTTATTACTGAGACTGGATAGGGCATAGGCCCTATAAGCTTGAACTGATGTGGGCTCTGGATGGGCTTTCTTTGCACATTGAGTTTCCAAACTCACCCCTTCCTTCTATCTGTGTAGGTGAGCCCTAAGCTAGAGGACTTGGCAGCTAGAGAGATTCAGAGTGGCCACGTAGACTGCATTGCTGGTTTTTGATTAAGTTATTTATTTTCTTATTTACTTTTAATTGTTTTTATTTTGGTTTTGGGTTTGTAATAAGGCCGCTTTAATTATTTTAATTTGGGTTATCAATTATTTATTTATACTTTACTTTAAATGATTTGAATAAGGCTGCACAATTTTTCTTAAAATTAATCAACGTTTTCAAAATAAATCACACGTATCAAATGAGTAACAAAAGTCAATCCAAGATCTGATAATAAAATGAATTTTAAACTAGTAGTGGATAGGACAAACACAAATGAAACCTGGATTCTCTTTCAAAACTTCAAGTACGGTTTTGCAAAACTCAACCTGATCGTAATAATTAAGGAATGTAGTTAGTTCATCGATGATGTGACACACCAGGCTTGGCCGTAATGTTCGGGCCGGGTTTGGGGTGTTACACCTCAAACCACCATGACTGTGCAAGCTTAAGAAAAGTCAAGCTTAGACTATAAACAAGCGCTCCTCGGGAGGCAACCCGATCGCTAACATAGTTAATTCCTTTAATTTAACATCTAAATCTTAAATTGACTTCATGAATGCAGATTTTCCAAAGCCACACGGCAAGGTACACAGGTGTGCCTGAGGTCGTGGACATACCACGGGAGGAAACATGGCCATGCGACATGACCGTGTGAAAATAGAGCAAAAATTTTCCTAGACATGGCCTTCGACAAATAGCCATGACCGTGCGATAAGGCCGTGGCCAAACCTGCTAAATCAACATGGGTGGGTGACACACCCGTGCCTATCACCTTGGCCAAACCATACGTCTAGGAAACACACGGGCTAGACTTAGAGCACACGGGCTTGTGCCACGACCGTGTGCCCAATCCCCTCACTTAAACCACCCACTATTCATCACCACACCACCACCATCTCATGATTCATCTGCCGATAAGAATATTTGAGTCCAGATTCATTTATTTTTACTTTATTTTATCTGCCTTCTTAAGTTTCTTTCCTTTATATTTTTCCTTTTCCTTGTAAATACCTTTATTCTTACACTTTATTTCCTATCAAGTAATACTTTAATTCTCTTCATAGTTGTGTTTATTCTCTTCAACAGCCCAGAATCATGAACCTCAAGTAGTCCTTTCCCTAATACAACTTTCACTATTCTAAAGAATTCATCTAAAATTCAAGGAGTCTTATTTCTATCCCTCACTTATGATCTACACTTATATTTTTACCTATCTTCGTACATTGAGGACAATGTACATCTTAAGTGTGGGGGGATTATAAGTTAAATTATTTTGAAATCCCTAAATTTTGCCTTGTCCCTCAAGTCACTTTCTCATATCACTATTAGAATGAATTTTAATTGATTTATGATTTTTATTGATATGTTTAAGACTAAGACATAGGTATTTGTGCTTTGATTATTTAAACTTTAAGACATTAGAGAATCAAGCATGATAAGTTGAATTTTTTCAAAATATAAAATTTTTCTAGGTTATATTCCCCAAATTTAGGTATTATCTTGATATTTGAAATTCACGGGATCGACATCAAAAGCCATAATTCGAGTGAGATTTTTGAGCCTTTTGAGCATACATCATTTCATGCTCACTTTTATTGTTGCTTTGAGTGAGTCAATACTGATTTGTTATTCTAGAACTTACTTCGATTATACATGTCGAGACCACATCATTGATTTGATATACCGAGATGTTAAAGGCACGTAGGTTTCAACCCAGTTACTCCATAAAAGCCTACCTCCATAAATTAACTCTTAGTAAACCCCCTTGAGCCTAACAAACCATTCATTGATTTACCCTCAATATTAACCCATTAACCATTAATGTTGAAATCCCCATAATTATTTTGATCCCTATTTTTGTCGAGATTTGAATTGAATAATTATCTAGCTATGATTTCCTTTTTAGTTAGTTAAGTTTGCAAAATATTTGATTTGTTCTTAAAAAAATAAAAAAATGCGTATATTTGTTTCAATTGTAATTCAATGTTTCGTATATTTCTATGTAATTATGAATTTCTGATCCTAAACGGTGTTATCCAAAAGAAAGAGGCTTTATTTTAGGAATATGTTTCCATGATAGAGATTTTTCTAGTTAGATATTTTTTTCAGTTCAATCTTGATTCTAACCCTCTTTTTTGGCTTGTCACCACACCCCTAACCGAAGCCCCATTGCAACCATCTAAAGATCTTTTGATCGATGTATCATATCAATCTATAGTGGTGGAGATGTGATTTTCATGCAAGCCTATAGAAATAACTTTTCATATTGCTTAATGAGTGCTTCATTCCAGAACCCTAAACACCTCGAGTGAATAGAGTGAATCTTCAGTGAGGATGTCAAATCTTGTTAAATTTTGAATTTAAAGGTAATTACTTAGAAGAGGGAAAAAAACCTATGTTTCTGTGATAAGATTCTCAACTTAGACTGTTTGAAACTTTAATGTTCTTTTAGTTGAATTTTCAATGTATGATTACTCATGGATTGATTCGAAACATTATTGATAAGATTTATAAGTTGAGAAGAATGATTTTTAATTGTGAGTTGAGGATTTTGCTTGGGGACAAGCAAAGGCTTAAGTGTGGGGGTATTTGATAAACCATAATTTTTACATATTTTTACCCCATGCTTAGCATAATTTTGGATAAATTATCCCTTAAATTGTGGAATTTGATGCTCCTAATCCTTTAAATTCATGTTTTATACTTAAGTGAGCATATGAGAGTGAAAAGAACGAGAAACGAGCCAAAAATGGAGAAAATGGGCCAAAGTAAGAGATCAACGCGGCCTAGAGTTCCTCAACGGGTGAACCACACGCCCGTGCCACATTAACAGGCTTGAGCACGGCCTGGGTTCGATCCACATGGGCGTGCCACACGGGCATGTCCTTGTCGTAATGAGTTTCAATTTCACGTGAAAAAAGCTACTTATGGGCTAAGAAAGACACTCCAAACTCTATATAAAGACCCTAGGAGGTGACTATAAGGGTGTACAGTGTCCCCGCCAAGACTCAAAGTAGAGGATAGGGAATTAATCGAAGAAAGTCGATTGATCCATCTCAGAAGCAAAGATCTACAGCGTGACTATGGATCTCCCTTCAATCCTTTCAGGGGTTTTGGGTTTTCTTTTTATTTTGTTATTTTCTTTACTCTGAGATGTATTCTTTTATAAAATGAACTAAATCCCCAAATACCTGAGGGGGATGAAACCTAAGACGAATCTTGTTATCGTTATCTGAACTATATGATAAATATTTGATTTGTTCTTAATTGTGTTTTAATTCTTGAGTTGATATTTTAGGATATTAATTCAAGCCGAATGTGCTTATTCAGAGGAGCAAAAGTCCCAGTTTAAGAGTAGATCCAACACAATTAAGCGAAGTTGATCACAGTCCTAGACAGAGGACGACAAAAATCTACCGGATTAGAGTCAAATCTAATAAAGGGATCCATAGAACAAGTTAATGCAAAACTAGGTGTTTTAATTAGAAAGAGAATTTAATTAATTAACCTAGGGTTAGTTGTTCTTATTCTCGATGGAGATATTAACATAATTTAGGGATCTCTATGGATCAAGTCGAATGAAGAAATCGTCTAGTTTAAGGTTAAATAACAAGTGAAGTCAGGTGGGTTCTTCTTTAGGTATTGCCTTTGTCAATTAATTTTTCCTAAAGTAATTTCCCAATTCACTCTTTTTCGTGTCTTTAGTTAGCTAGAATTTTAATTTACCAACAAAACCCTATTTATTTTTAGGCTGGATAATAGAAAGAAAGTCATTACTAGTACTTTTAGTTCCTTGGATTCGATATTCTGGTCTTGCCACTAACTATACTACTACTCGATAAGTGCGCTTACCTTTTATCGTGATAATAGTTAGTTCCAGGTACGATCATTATTACTTTATTGAAATCACGATCAATTATGTATAAATTCCATGATATTGATTTGTAGAAGCAATGTATAGAATTCATGAAATTTATTGATGTGAAAACTTTACAAAGAAATGATGAAAACATGAAAAGAGAAACTACATCCAAGTTTAAATGATACAAAGGATACTGTAATCATGTCATAAGTATTGTAGGTCCCGTATAAGACCATGTTTGGGACATGTCATTGGCACCAAACTGAGATCCCATGTAAAACCATGTCTAGGACATGGCATTGGCATCGAGATATGATCCCCCGTGAGACCATGTCTGGGACATGGCATGGGCATCCGTGATGAGGTCCCGTTTAAGACTATGTTTGGGACATGGCTTCAGCACCGAAAAGATATAAGAACCCCCTGTAATACCATGTCTGGGACATGGTGTGGGGATCTGATATGAGATCCCGTGTAAGACCATGTCTGGGACATAGCATCAGCTTCAAAATACGATCTCATATAAGACCAGGTCTGGGACATGGCATCGACATCGATGTGTGATCCCATGTAAGACCATGTCTAGGACATGGCATTGGCGTCATTTCGCGAGATTGAATTATGGGTATCCTTTGGTATTCTAAAAGAATCTTAAAGGAGAAAACTATTCAAGTTGATAAGTTTCAAGAAAAAGGCTAAAGTTTCATGTTGAGTGTTGCAAGTATATAAGAGTAAGTATGAGAAATACAACATGAAAAGTATTAGTATATATATGATTTAGTAAGTCATGAGGATGAGTAGAAGACTACATGAAATTCATGTTAACTTATTTGAGTGATGTTTCATGATTTTGTTGCTATTTTATTCATGCAACTTATTAAGCATTTTATGTGCTTACACCTTTCCTCTCTCTCTTCCATGTAGATTTGTTGAACCAGCTCGGGGATCATTAAAGTCGGCGCTCAAAGTCACACTATCAAGCCATTCTTTTTGGTATAGTAAAGTTAGTCATTTTGATGTATGGCATGTATAGGAAGTTTGATCATTTGTTAAGTTTCATTTGTGTAGCCAAGGGTGATGGCTTTGATATTACTCAAGTAGTACTATAATGGCATTTGGAAATGGCCTAATATTGCCTAATTTATATTCTATACAATGAAGATGGAGTTCATGGATGTGCAACATTGCATTTTTAAGCAGAGTAATGATGGATGAGAATGATATGCATGATGGCAATTACATGTCTTAGTTGTAAGTAATTAGAGAGTATATTATGCTTGATGAGTGCTATAGAATTGGCTTTGTGTTTGATCATGTTTTAGGGTGGCAAGAAGGCTTGGAAAATAGCCTATTGTTGTCTACACGGTTGAGCACACGGGCGTGTGCTTTGGCCCCATGTGACACACGGTCGGCCATAAGGGTGTGTTAACAGGCCATGTGTCCCCTGCATCTAATTTAGTTAAGTTACTATAGAACACTGGCCGAGCACACGGGCATGTTCTTTGGCCGTGTGCACCTCTGGTAAGTATAGTGTTTAAGTCAGGATGCTCCACGAGATATTGTGTGTCTAGGCTGTGTAAGGATCACGGGCCATAGACACTGGTATGTGCCCATGCCATGTTCAAGTCTGTAGGTTTGAAATAAGAAATAAATTTAGCATGGGCTAGGGACACAGGCGTGTGTGACCACACGGCCTGCTGACACGAGGTGTCCCATCCCACACAAGCATATGGCCCTGTTTCAGGCAAAATTTTTCATAGGGCTTAAAAGTTTCTGGATTGGTTCCAAATCACTCCCGGTGTATGTTTTTGACCTCGTAAGCCCATGGTAAGAATACTAAGAGCATGTTTGAACAAGTTTTAAACTGGGGCAAGAATTAAGGCTCGTTTTAGTAAGTTTGAGCAAGATTAAGTACGGTAATGTCTCGTACCCTATCTCGGCGTCGGACATGGGTAAGGGGCGCTACATTTATGGCATCAGAGCTAGTGTTTAGTCGATTCTAGGACTAACCTAGTGCATGTACGATGTTTAGCTATACATGCAATACCTATATATATATGTGATATAATAGTGTGACGTCTCTTGATAATCTAAATGCATGTTCTTATAGCAAATGGATCCCAAATGAGCTACGGCAGATGATGTAGAAAGTAACGCGCTAGCTCCTGCTGAAGGGACGGTGCCGACCGGAACCGTGAATAGGCTGGCTACTATAAGTTAATGGGATAGGCCCAGGAGGCCTTCTTCCAAATGATGAACCCAGCCACTCAACACCAAGCTCCACCCCCTCAATTTCTTCAATCTAGCCAAGCAGCTCTTAGATAGTAAAGGTAGTAACGCGAGAAAAGCCCCCGCTTGATAGAATTTGGAAGCAAGGGGCGGAAGAGTTCCAGGCTACTAAGGATGATGACCCGAAAATGGCCGAGTTTTGGCTAGAAAATACCATCAGGTTATTCGATAAGTTATCGTGCATCCCTAAAGAGTGTATGAAGTGTATGGTATCTCTCCTACGAGATTCAGCCTATCAGTGGCGGAACACCCTTGTGTTTATTGTACTAAGGGAGAAAGTTAATTGGGAATTTTTCCAAGAGGAATTTTGTAATACCAGTCCTCGGTTCATTGATCAGAAGCATAAAGAATATTTAGAGTTGAAGCAAGGTCAGATGACCGTAACCGAGTATGAGCAGGAGTTTGTAAGACTCAACAAGTACGCTCGAGAATGTGTATCCAATGAGGCCATCATGTGCAAGAGGTTTGAGGATGGACTCAACGAGGACATCAAAATCTTTGTCGGTATCCTTGAGATAAAAGAGTTTGTGGTGTTAGTGGATAGAGCTTGTAAGGCCGAGGAATTTGCCAATAAGAAGAGGAAAGTTGAGATGGAGTCTCATGACTTGAGAAAGAGACCACTTAGTAATTTGTTCCAATCCTCCTCCAAGAAATCAAAGGAATTTTCTACACGATTAGCCACTTCGGCAGGATTCTCAAGTAAAGGCAAAGGTAAACAATACTTAGCCTCCAAAGCTCAGACCACCTCTATTGTGAGTGCGGGAAACACTCGACCTAGTAGACCTGAGTGCCCCTAGTGCGGTAGACGTCATCTCGGATATTGTCGAGCTCACGAGAGGGCTTGTTTCAAGTGTGGCTCTCCAAACCTCTTCATTCAAGAGTGCCTTGAAATGGTTGAAAAATATAAAGATCAATGTGCAAGGTTGGGTAATGCTCCCTCGAGAGGTAGACCTCAGAGAAACCTAAGAACGAGACTAAGTAGTAAAGGTGCACCAAAAGAACAAACTACGAGACCTGAGGGTAGAGCCCCCGTGAGGACATACGCTATTCGTACTCGTGAAGAGGCGTCATCACTCGATGTTATAATGGGTAAATTTTCTCTTCATGAAACTTCTGCTATTGCTTTGATAGACCCTGGATCTACCCACTCGTATATTTGCATGAAACTACTTCCTAGCATGAGTATGCCTGTAGAATCTACGGAATATGTGATAGAAGTATCTAATCCCCTAGGTAAGTATGTACAAGTAGATAAAGTATGTAGAGATTGCCCTTTGATGATCACGAGTCATTGCTTCCCAGCTAACCTCATTCTTTTACCATTCGATGGATTTGATGTAATTCTTTGCATGGACTGGTTAACCACTGTAATGCCCCCAAAAATCTCAAACTTTCCTTTTTAGATTTTGATGTGGAGTATGTGTTCGATATTTTTAGTTAAGTATTAGTGTGTCAATAGGCCATTGGTTAAGTTCTGAGTTCAAGCCTGAAAGTGGGAAAATTTTAGTTTACTATTAAAAGAACCCTGATCTTGAGTAACTAGGTTGTTAATGGAGAAGAAATAGGACACAAATTACCTTGTGGTCTAGTGGCAAGGTGGTGCCACATAGGGAGCATGGGATGGCGTCACAGGTATGGCAAAGAGGATTGGGGTTCGAATCCCTCCTTGCTTAAAAGAAGGGTTTATTTTTGCTCATTAAAAAGCTATTAGTGGTGTTGGATGTGGACTGTAAATGGGGTGATCAGAAGAGAAACTCAAGGAAGTGATAATAGATAAAACTTAGGAAGAGATTGAGGAGCAGAGAAGTGGAGCCGAATTGGGAATTTAGGGATAGGTAAATTCGGCTACAGTATATATAGGTGCCAATTTTGGGGATTCTAGGCTAATGCCCAGTTCTTCCTTTCTATTTTGCTGAAAACACTTTTCTCTCCAAATATTTAAAAGCCAAAATCCCTTATTCTTTCTATTTTATTTTGTTTCGATTTCTTCCCTTCCTTTCTCATCAAACCTTTTTCTTTCTTACTTCTAGTTTACCTTCCCTAAAGCCGAATATCTTTTGGCTGAAATTCTATGGTGTCGCCACTTTTTCTTCAACGTTGGCCGATCGGTTCTTGTGTAAGTACTTTACTTTCTTTTAGTTGGCCTTTCTTGTACCGATTCTGTCTCTCCCTCAGTCTTTCTAAATCGGTTTTGGTAGGGGATTAGTATCGAATCTCAAATTTCGGATCTCTGTCGAATTGATCATTAAGCGTTTTGGGGATTTCAGTAAGTATTCCCCTTTTATTGGTTAAGATTGGCTGAATGGTCATGAATGGTTTAAAGATGACCTAAGATGATTGCAAGTCACTTGTTGTTTAGTTCTTAATGATTAAGATTGATGTAGATTTAAGAAATACTCATGATTAATTGTGACAGCGTTAATTTGACCCTTGTCGGAAAGTGGTTTTGGGACCATAAAACTGAGTCATAAAATTTATTAAATGTTAAAATTCTTATCTTCTATGTGTGATTGTGCATGTGTGAAAGTTTGGTGCTTTAATTTAGTCACATGAATGTGAATTTCTTAAAAGGGGCTTAGTTGTGAAACTTTGAAAATGTGTTAGGTAAATGGGTAAGGACCAAATAATGGAAAAGTGTAAAAGTATGGATTTGCATGTCAAATGGCCCTATTTACAATAAGTGGCCGGCCATGTAATAATGTTTCTCCACTAAGTACAATATTTCCATATTATTAAATTGATGAGTGAATAAAATAACATAAATAAAAAAATGAATTAAAAATTAAAATGAATAAAAGAAGAAAATGAAAGAAACAATATTGTTCATCTTTTTCTTACTAGCCGAAACATAGTGAAAGAGTTGGGAAAATATCCCCAAGGCATTCGGCACCCTCCCTTGATAAATTAAGGTATGTTTTGAATGTTGTTTGGAGTAATTTTGTGATATTAGATTTATGTTTAAGTTCTTACCATTACCCATGTGAAAATTTAAAATTTGGTAAGGGTTTATGCATTTTGTTATGTGAAGGAACTATGAAAGGTTGGATGTTTTCATACTTTAGTTGGTAATGGAAGTTGGTTGAGGTCTAGGTTGGTGAATTGTGCATAGAGGGATGTTTTATGATATTGAGAAAATCGGTCAACATGGTTTGAGAGGACATTGCCGAATGTAATTTTGGGTATTGGTATAAGTTTAAATTTTTTTGTTGTTGTATTGGCTATATAGGTATGGCCGATTATGATGTTTGTAAATAGGTTGATCAAATGCAATGTGTTAGTAATATTAGAAAGCATTCGGTTAGGGGGAGATTTAAGAGTTTGAATTGTAAAAATGATGTGGAAAATTTTGTTTTATAAATGAAACTTGCAATTTGTCCTTGCCGAACGCACTTGATTTTATTTTAAAAACAAATGTTGATTTTTTTATGGATGTTGGCATTAATACCGAATGTGAGCTTGGTGATAAATTTTGTAATATGTTTTAAATGTGTTCAAGGTGTATTGTTAAAATTAATTGCTTTAGGAATGGTTGAACGAATCTACAAGTTGAGCATAGAGCCGTTGTAACCTTGTGAATTTGGTCATTATAGTTTAATGTACTTCGGTAATGAGTTAAAGGTGATTCAAGGCTTATATGAGCTGTTGGCCATGACTAAGGTGTGTAAAATTTTAGATAGTGGATGTACATGTGCAATAAGTAGACATATATATATATACATGTGTGATTTTACTTGGTAATTGAAATTCGGCAATAGCATGACTTATATAAAAAAAATGTCTAAGTTGTTAGCTTTTACTTATATGCTAACCGACTATAATGTGAATATTAGTCTATGCATGAACATTTGGCCGAATGGTATTTTGAGGATGAATTGAGTGATGTTTGTGTTTAAAGGAAAGTATGATTTTGAATAATGTTTGTGTTTATATATATATATATACTTTGGTTGCCTTAAAAAGACATTCAACAACAAGCTATTATAATGGGTGTTGATAAATTAAACTTGTTTAACTTAGCTCAAGAGTAGAGAGGAGCAACATCGGATAGGGGAAAAACTAAAGTCATAGAATAGCCAACCCGAAATTTGTTCAGAAAGATACGAGGTAAGTTTTAAGTAGTGAAACCTAGCTCATGAGTTGATTAAACATGAGATACATATTTATATATACATGTCGTTGATTAATTGAGGCATGTTGACATTGTTTGAGTTTAGTTGATGCAAAATTAAGTAGTGAATATGGCAAATAGCCGAAAACTTCTTAGAAATAAAAGCTATGATAAACGATCTGATACGTGATCTATGTATGTGCCTATAGACCGAATATAAAAATCAAATTGTTATATTATGTGCTTAAATGTGAATAAGGCACATGAATTTCAATTGTGATAAATTTTGTGAAAGGTTTACTTGATAGATACAAATGCATAAAGTTTCAGTGTGATGTCCGGGCTAAGTTCCGAAGGGCATTCGTGCCAGTGATAAATCCGAGCTAAGTCCTGAAGGGCATTCGTGCCAGTGATAAATCCGAGCTAAGTCCCGAAGGGCATTCGTGCCAGTGATAAATCCAGACTACGTTCCGAAGGGCATTCGTGCTAGTGATAAATCCGGACTACGTTTCGAAGGGCATTCGTGCGAGTGTGACATCCGGTCTATGCCCCGAAGGCATTCATGTGGTAAATACGTGGTTTATGTCATAATAATCTCAAATAATAGTGCTCATTATCCTAAGTTTGTCAGGTATGTACCTCATACTCATTGTAAAATTGATTCATTTTAGATTTGACCATCAAATTGGATAGTGATGCTTTGACTATTGTTTAATGTTATATGAAAGTCAAGGACTTACCTATGATGTGTGAGTTTCAATTCAAGTGGAATTGCATTAAGACGCATCCTTAGCATAAAATCATATTAGATCAAAGTGTGAAGCTACACTTATATGTGAGTATGCGTATAAATTTAAGTTTAGCATTGTAATGGCAATGTATGCTTTCGGCCAAGGGATAAATTTTGATGGATAAAATGAGATTATCTATATGATATGAATTGATGTTTAAAGGAAATGGATATGTCATGTATGAAAGATAGTAGCATTTTTAGTCATAGAAATATTTGGCCAAAAAGGGAAGAGTTTTAGCCTTAATAGAATTATGCTTTAAATTCAAATGAATTCATTGCTTAAAACTTACTAAGCTTATAAGTGCTTACTCCGTTGCCTTTGATTGTTTGTTTTATAGATCTCATTCGTTAGCTACGGTCTCGAGAATCTTCAAGATCAAAGTCATCGACACTATCAAAGCCCTTTGGGTACTTAGTAGCTAAACTTTGAAAATGGCATGTATAGGCTTGACTTTTGGTTTATAAATCAGTATTATTTTGACGATGTATATATGTATAGCCATGCGCAAATGGCTTGCTAAGTTATCTTTTTATTTAAGCATGAATTCTGTGCTTGATTGTGTTGGTTGTAAATGAATGAGCCGTAGGTTGCATATATGAGATGATTCATGAGAACTTTTGGTACTCGATTTTTTTATACGGCATTACCTATTTCAATATAGGACAAGAGTGGTTGAGATGTTAACTTTTGAATTTGGGCTAGGCATTTTCGAATAAGGTATAGAGAGGTTAGCGCAAGATGTATTTGAAGTATGATTGAAAAGTGCTTGAAACGTTTTGTGACTTGGGTACCTATTGGATAACATGTGTATATATGCATATTCAGTTCTAGTACATAGGTTGCACATTTGGTTTGAGCTGTATAATGTTACCATATGAGCTTATACTTTTCAAATTGAACTTTGTTTTATAAATATGCTTAGACTATTGTCCGCAACGGTACAAAAAAAATGATATTTTGCAAGTTGAGTATATCTAAAATTTAGTACTTGTCGGGTAATGCCTCATAATCCCTCCGGCGACGGATACTGGATTAGGGGTGTTACATTAATGATCAAGGAAGAGCTGTTAAGGCTTGTCCTCCAAGGTAAGGCAAAGGTGGGATTTCGGTTTTTTGGTGATAGTATTTGATAAGTGTGTGATTAATCGATGAGTGACATCGTTTGTAGGTTCGTGGCTAAGGAGATCACAACATGTTTTACTACCAGGTGTGTACATACACTACACGTACATAATAGATTAGCAAATCTCGAAACGCCAAAAAGCCAAAATGCTGAAAAGCGGAAAGTTTGGCTACGGTAGTTGTGCGAGTGCGTGAACACTTGTATAAGGGTAATCGATACGTTATCAGAGGCCCTATGAGTGATCTCATGGACTTGGGTCACGTTTTGGCCAACTGGGCCAGAATGGGCCAAATAGGCCCGACGGGCTCGTGGGCCTAAATCAGCAAAAATTGATAAGTTGATAATAAGTGACGAGCTGATAAAGTTTGTTGAATGGTTTGGAATGGATTGGGCCTGATGGGCCGTATAACTGTGATTGGGCCTAATGGGCCATATAAATGTGATTGGGCCTGATGGGCTATATGGATGTATGAAAGCATGTGGACTTGCTAGAGTTTTATGATGGACTTCTAGGCCTAGTTTCTAATGAATCCTTAGGCGGGCATAAAACATAATTAATTTATCAAGTGCATCTGTGGACAAGTTATGAGGTTAGAGTGTGGCAATTGGCATATGCATGTCTAGGATTGGATCTAGGGAGAGCTTGGTACTTAAGCGGTGTTAATGACCCGCCTCCTATTCTCTAGAATCCTACCTGGTGCGTAGTGTCTATTGATCGTGATTTTGATGAAGTAATAATAATGATCGTACCTAGGAACTAACTATTATCACGATAAAAGGCAAGCGCACCTATCAAATAGTAGTATAGTTAGTGGCAAGACCATAATATTGAATCCAAGGAACTAAAAGTACTAGTAATAACTTTCTTCCTATTATCTAGCCTAGAAATAAAGGGAGGTTGTTTATAAACTAAAATTCTAACTAAGACAGGACAAAGAATAAGTTGGGGAAATACTTTAGGAAAATTTGATCAATAAAAGCAATACCCAAGGAAGACTCCACCTAGACTTCACTTGCTACTTAACCCTGAACTAGACAATTTATTCATTCGACATGATCTGTAGAGATCCCTAAATTATGTTAATATCTCCATCGAGACTAAGAACAACTAACCTTAGGTTGATTAATTGAAATCTCTTTCTAATTAAAACCTCTAGTGTTGTATTAACTCGATCTACAGATCACCCTATTGGATTTGACTCTAATCCGACAAATTTTTGTCGTCTTATGTCTAGGATCCCAATCAACTCTGCTTAATTGTGTTGGATTTACTCCTACAGAGGGACTTTTGCTCCTCTGAATAAGTACATTCGACTTGAATTAATATCCTAAAATATCCATTCAAGAATTAAAAACACAATTAAGAACAAATCAAATATTTATCATATAGTTCAGATAACAATAACAAGATTTGTCTTAGGTTTCATCCCCTCAGGTATTTAGGGGTTTAGTTCATAATAATAAAAGAAACCGTCTCAAAATAAGGGAAATAACAAAACATAAAGAAAACCCAAACTCCCGAGAGAAATTTAGGAAGATCTTCAGTCTTGATGTAAATCCTTGCTTCTGAGATGGATCGATTGGCTTTCCTTGAGTAATTCCTTACCTTCTACTCTGTGTGTCCCCTTAGTCCTCTCCTAGGGTGTTTATATAGATTTTGGAATACCGTCTTAGCCCCTAAGTAGCTTTTTTCGCGTGCAATTGAAACTCGTCACGACAGGGACACGTCCGTGTGAATCGAGCCCAGGTCGTGTTCAAGTCTGCTAATGTGGCACGGGCATGTGGTGCACCCGTGTGAGGAACTCCAGGCCGTGTTGATTTCTTACTTTGGCCCATTTTCTCTGTTTTTGGCCCGTTTCTCGTTCTTTTCACTCTCCTATGCTAACCTACGTATAAAACATGAAATTAAAGGATTAGGAGCATCAAATTCCACAATTCTAATGATAAATCCTCCATAAATGAGCTAAGCATGGGGTAAAATTATGTATAAATTATGGTTTCTCAAATACCCCCACACTTAAGCATTTACTCGTCCTCAAGCAAAATCCTCAACTCACAATTAAAACTCATTTTTCTCAACTTATAATCTTTATCAATAATGTTTCGAATCAATCCATGATTAATCATTCCTTGAGAGTTGAACTAAAAGAACATCAAAGTTTCAAACAATCCAAGTTGAGCATTTTCTCACGAAAACATAGGTATCTCCCCTTATCTAAGCAATCGCCTTTAATTCCAAATATCACAGAGTTAACATCCTCATTAAAGATTCACTCAAATCTCTCGAGGTGTTTTAAGGACAACAAATTAAGCACTCAATAGTCAACATGAAAAGTTATTACCATAAGCTTGCATGAAAATCAAATCTCCACCACTATATATTGAAATGATACATCAATCAAAAGGTCTTTAGAGGGTTGTAACGTGGTTTTGGTTAGGGGGTGTGGTCACAAGCTGAAAAAATGGTTAGAATCAAGATTGAATTGAAAAAATCATTTAACTAGAAAAATCTCTATCACTAAAATATATTTCTAAATTTGAGCTTTTTCCTCATGAATAACATTGTTTAAGATCCATTGTACATAATTATAAAATAATATGCTAAACATTTAAATTACAACTGGTTTTTTTTTAAGAACAAATCAAATATTTTAAACTTTACTAATTAAAGGGGAGAACATAGCTAGATAATCATTCAACTCAAATCTTGACAAAAATGGGGATCAAATTAGAGTGAGGGAAATTCTCAAAGAATCAAAAATAGGTTTATGGATTAATATTAAAGGTAAATATATAAATGGTTTGTTAGGCTCAAGGGGGTTCACTAATGGTTAATTATGATGGTAGGCTTTTATGGAGTAACTGGGTTAAACCTAAGTGCCTTTATCATCTTGAAATATCAAATCAATGGTGTGGTCTTGACATGCATAATCGAAGCAAGTTCTAGAACAACAAATCAATATTGACTCACTCAAAGCAACAATAAAAGTGAACATGAAAGGATGTATGCTCAAAAGGCTCAAAAAATCTCACTAGAATTATGGCTTTTAATGTCAATCCTGTAAATTTCAAATTTCAAGATAATACCAAAATTTGGGGAAATAACCTATAAAAAATTAAGAATTTCAACTTATCATGCTTGATTCTCTAATATCTTAAAGTTCGAATAATCAAAGCATAAATACCTATGTCTGAATTCTAAGCATATCAATAAAAATCATAAATCAATCTGAATTCTAAGCATATCAATAAAAATCATAAATCAATCAAAATTCATTCTAATAGTGATATGAGAAAGTGACTTGAAAGACAAGACAAAATTCAGGGATTTGAGAATAATGCAAAAAGTGAAAGTGAGTCCCCCCTACACTTAAGATGTACATTGCCCTTAATGTACAATGGTAGATATATTTAAAATATAAGCATAAAATCATAAGATAGGGAGAAAAGTGAAACTCCTTGAAAATTGGATAGTATCCTTGAGTTGGAAGTGTGGAAACTTGATTCTGATGCTAGTGAATAGAATAAACACAACTGTGGGGAGAATTGGAGTATTACTCGATAAGAAATGAAGTGCAAAATAAAAGTATTTACAAGGAAAATGAAAAATATAAAGAAAAGAGAATTAAGAAGGCAGATAATTTAAAAGTAAAAAAAATATTAGACTCAAATATCCTTATCAGTAGATAATCATGCGGTGGTGGTGGCGGTAGTGAATAGTGAGCGGTTTAAGATAGGGGATTGGGGACACGGGCATGGCACATGCCCCTGTGCCCTGGGTCTAGCCTGTATGTTTTGTGGAATTATGGTTTGGCCATGGGTGATAGGCAAGGGCATGTCACATGCCCGTGCTAATTTCTTAGTTTCAACCACGGCTTATTGGCACGTGCGTGTTACACGCCCATGTTGATTTGGCAGGTTTGCCCACGGCCATATTGCATGGCTGTGGCGATTTGTCAAAACCCGTGTCTTGGGAAAAATTTTGCCCTCTTTTCACATGGCTGTGTCGCACGACTGTGTTTCCATCCATGGTGTGGCCACGGCCTTAGGCACGCCCGTGTGCCTGGCCGTGTGGCTCTGAAAAATCTGTGTTTTAAAGACTTAGTTATTTAGATGTTATGAATTGAGTTTAAAGAAATCAACAATGTTAGTGCTCGGGTTACCTCCCAATAAGCGCTTATTTAGAGTCTAAGCTCGACTTACCTTGGTTGAACCATTACTAGGGTTCGTGGAGCCTAAGTTCCTCCATATCATTCTTAAAATTGTCACCATTATATAGTTTGAGTCGATGACCTTTACCTTGAAAGTGCCGTGAGTTGGATGTGTTACCTCAACTGTGCCATAAGGAAAACTACTTTTGAACTATGAATGGGCCTAACCATCTCGATTTTAGCTTCCCAAGAAATAAACTAAGCCTCGAGTTGTAAAGCAAGACAAGATCACCAGCTTTAAACTGTTTGGGTGGCTTTAGACGAGCGTCATGGCATCTCTTTGTGGCTTATTTGTATAAGCGTGAGTTTTCATATGCATTATAGCGCCATTCATCCAACTCGTTTAACTGCATGAGTCTCTTTTCACCTGCAATGTTAGGATTGAGATTTGGAAATTTGATAGCCCAAAATGCCTTATGCTCTAGTTCAGATGGTAAATGGTAACTTTTCCCGTAAACGAGTCTATAGAGAGATGTTCCTGTGGGAGTTTTGAATGCAGTTCTATAAGCCCATAAAGGATCATCTACTTTCATCGCCCAATCCTTCCTATTTGACTTTTCTCTAAGATGCATTTTAGTTCTTTATTAGCCACTTCAACTTGTCCACTGGTTTGGGGGTGGTAAGGGGTAGTCATTCTGTGGTGTACTACATATTTCTTTAGGACTTTTTCAAACTGAGCATTATAGAAATGAGTTCCTCTATCACTAATAATTGCTCTAGGTGTTCAAATTTGAGAAAAGAGTTTTTTAAGGAATCTCACTACCATTCTAGCATCATTAGTAGGTAAGGCTTGGGCTTCTACCCATTTAGACATGTAATCAACTGCTACTAATATGTATTTTTTTCCAAACGAACTAGGTAATGGACCCATGAAATTGATGCCCCATAGATCGAATATTTCACATGAAAGCATATATGTTTGAGGCATTTCGTCACGTTTAGAGATATTACCTATTTATTGACATCTGTCACAATAAGTAACATACCTGTTGGCATCCTTAAATAGTGTGGGCCAATAAAAACCTGATTCGAGTATTTTATGGGTGGTCTTAGTTCCACTATAATGTCTTCTTGTTGGTCCTGAATGGTAGTGTTCCAAGATTTTGTTTGCTTCGGTCTTTGTGATGCATCATTGAATGACTTGATCTATACATATACGAAAAGGAAAAGGGTCCTCCTAAAAGTAAATTTTTACATTAGTAAAGAATCACTTCTTCTGCTGATGTGTCAACCCTTTTAGGATTATATTAGCAGCTAAGTAATTTACAATGTCAGCAAACCAAGGTATCTCAGAATCAGATACGACTAAAAGTTGTTTTTTAAGAAACGAGTCATTTATCTCGGCCTCATCAAGTTCTTTGAGATGTGGATTCTCAAGCATGGAAAGGTGACCGGCTGCCAAGTTTTCAGCTCCTTTTTTATCTTGTATTTCGAAATCGAATTCCTGCAACAATAAAATCCATCTTATTAATCGAGGTTTCACATTGAACTTAGTTAAAAGATAACGCAAAACAGAATGATCAATATAAACAATGACTTTCGACAATATTAGATATGGTCTAAATTTGTCGAACGCAAAAACCACAGCTAGCAATTCTTTTTCTGTGGTAGTGTAGTTCTCTTGTGCTGTTGCTAGAGTTTTGCTAGCATTGTAGATTAGCTGAAAATGCTTATCCCTTCGCTGTCCAAGAACTGCGCCTACTGCAAAATCACTTGCATCGCACATTAGCTCAAAGGGTAAACTCCAACCAGGTGCAATTATAAACGGAGCATTAGTAAGTTTCTCTTTGAGAGTGTTAGATGCCTCTAAACATTCATGATCAAAATTGAAGGGTACATCTTTTTGTAGCAATTTTGTTAAAGGCTTAGCTAATTTAGAAAAATCTTTAATGAATCTTCTATAGAAACTAGCATGTCCTAAAAAGTTTCTAATTGCCTGTACTCAAATAAGGGGAGGTAGTTTTTCAATGGTTCCAACTTTTGCTTTATCAACTTCTATCCCTTACTAGAAATCTTGTGTCCTAAAACAATACCTTCTCGAACCATAAAATGGCATTTTTCTTAATTGGAAACAGGATTTGTTTCCTCACACCTCATTAAAACTCGTTCTAAATTCTTCAGGCAAAGATGAAAAGAGTTACTGAATATCAAGAAGTCATCCATAAATACCTCCATGATGTCTTCCACGAGTTCGTCAAAATGGCTAGCATGCAACGCTGAAAAGTAGTAGGAGCATTACATAATCTAAAGGGCATTCTACGATGAGCAAACGTACTATAAGGACAAGTGCATGACGTTTTCTCTTGATCTTCAAGAGCTATCGGGATTTGGAAATAACTGGAAAGTCCATCCAAGAAGCAATAGTACATATGTCCTGATAGTCTCTCCAACATCTGATCAATGAAAGGCAATAGAAAGTGATCTTTTCTAGTGGCATCGTTCAATTTCCTGTAGTCAATGCAAACTTTCCAACCTATTACCGTTCTTGTAGGGATTAATTCATTCTTTTCATTGACAACAATAGTTATGCCACCTTTCTTAGGAACAACCTACACATGACTTACCCAAGCACTGTCAGAAATAGGATAAATAATTCCAGTATCTAGAAGTTTAATTACCTCAGCCTTGACCGCTTCTTTCATGTTAGGGTTCAATATCCTTTGAGCTTGTACACATGGTTTATATTCATCCTCCATCAAAATTTTGTGTGTGCAAAAATAAAGGTTGATTCATTTAATGTCAGAGGTTTTCCAAGCTATGGCTCTTTTATGTTCTCTTAACACTTGGATTAATTCATCCTTTTCCTTGGGTTGTAAGTTTGAAGCAATAATTACTAGTAGTGTAAAATAGTCTCCCAAAAATGCATATTCTAAATGTTTGGGTAATTGCTTCAGTTCCAGTTGGGGAGGTTCATCAACAGAGGGCTTTTTTCTTAGTTCATCATTAATCTCAATACCCTCATAATTAGTTTATCTATGGGATGGGTTGTTGGAGTTTAAATCGATTATTACCTTTTTCATCTCAGTGGTGACTTCGTCCTCTCTTCCACTTTGAACGAGACACAGTTCCAGCGTGCCTTAAGAGCGATTTACTGAAAAGAGTCTTGAACAGAATAATCAATAGAATCAATAAAATAACATGAATCATCTTGTTTCCTAGTGAATCGCATGGCATCATAAATTTTAAACACAATTTCTTCCTCGCCTACCCTAAGCACTAGTTTACCATCCCTTACATCAATAATAGCTCTAACAGTAGCTAAAAATGGACATCCTAGGATTAAGGGTAACTCAACATCCTCATCCATGTCAAGCACAACAAAGTCAACAGGGAATATAAATTTATCAACCTTAACTAATACATCTTCAATGATACCCCTAGGATATTTAACAAATCTATCAACTAATTGGATACTCATCCTAGTAGGTTTTGGTTACCCTAGACCTAGCTACTTGAACATTTTATAAGGCATTAAGTTAATAATGGCGCCTAAATCTACTAATGCCTTTTCAATATTTAGACTACCAATTAAACAGAAAATAGTAAAACTTCCTGGATCTTTCAATTTAGTTGGCAGTTTGTTCTAAAGGATCGCTGACCATATCTCGTTAAGTTCCACTATGGATAGTTCTTCAAACTTCCTTTTGTTTATTAGAAGCTCCTTAGCTTCAACAAAAGGTAAGTTAATATGTAACTGTTTAAAAAGTTTAAGAAATTTACTGAATTGAGCATCCATGCGGTCTTTCTTTAACTTTGCTGGGTATGGGATGGGTGGCTTGTATTCCTTAAGGACTGATGGGGCTTTTTCTTTAGGCTCGGTCTCCTCAATATTCTCCTTGTCAAGCTCTTATGGCACCTTTTTTTCAGGTTCAGTTAGCGTCTTCCCATTCCTTAATGTGACCGCTTTAACATGCTCCCTAGGATTGGGTTCAGTATTACTCGGCAAACCACCTTGTGGTCATTTAGAGATTAGCTTAGCAAGCTGACCTATTTGGGTTTTGAGGCCTTGAATTGATACTTGCTGATTTTTAAGTGCCGTCTCGGTATTCTGAAAATGGGTTTCTGATACTGAGATAAATTTCGTGAGCATCTCTTCATGGTTCGGCTTTTTCTCTTACTCGTAAGGTGGTTGTTGGAAGCCTGGAGGGGGTGGTGGTCTCTGATTTCCCTGAACCACCCATGAGAAATTGGGGTGGCTCCTCCAACCTGCATTATAAGTGTTACTATAAGGGTTGTTTTGAGATCTAGAATTGCTATCGATATAGTTGGCTTGTTCGTTCTCTGTGCTAGGGTCGTGGGATGAAAAATTTGTGTTGTACATTCCTCCTCCATTTGAATCACACCTCATCACTGGATGTACCTACGTAGAGCCAACTAAACCATCAATCTTTTTATTTAAGAGCTCTACCTGATTTAACAGCATTATGACTACGTCAGCATTATAAACATCAGTATTTTTTGTGGCTTTGTCCTCATGACTTGCCACTGATAATTATTCAGTGACATCTCTTCTATAAACTCATAAGCCTTCTCAGATGTTTTGTTATTTATGTTTCCACTAGCAGCTACATCAATCATATCTTGTTGAGGGATTCAAACCATTGCAGAAGGTTGGAACCTGTAGCCACAAAGGTAACCCATGGCGAGGGCACCTTCTTAATAAATACTTGTATCTATCCTAAGCATCGTTGAGTGTCTCTAAATCCATCTGTACAAAAGAAGAGATATCATTCCTCAACTTTTTCATTTTAATCGGTGGAAAATATTTCAGTAAAAACTTTTCAGTCATTTGTTCCCAAGTATTGATAGACCCTCATAGTAGAGAGTTCAACCACTATTTAGCTTTATTTCTCAAAGAGAAGGGAAATAACTGAAGGCGAATGGCATCATCAGAAACGCCATTGATTTTAAATGTGTCGTAGAATTCCAAAAAGTTAGCTAAACGTACATTAGGATCTTCATCCTGCAATCCATGAAACTGAACAAACTGTTGAATCATTTAAATAGTGTTAGGTTTCAATTCAAAATTATTTGCAACAATTGCAGGCCTAACAATACTAGATTCAGTACCAGCTAAATTAGGCTTAGCATAATCATACATAGTACAAGGAATAGGATTTTGATTCATAGGATCTGCGGCTACCACAGGAGGTAGCTGATTATTTTGATTTGCTTCCATCTCTTCAAGAGATTCAGGTTCGTTCTTTTGTCCTTGTTCTATATACTGTAGGCTTCGCCTTATGTCTTTCCAGTTTCTGCAAACTATGGCTTCTAAATCGCTATCAAACAATAGTGGTCCTGACAGGTTTCTTCTAGTCATAAACTAGAGATACCTATTAGAGAAGAAAAAAAGAAAATTTTAGTAAAACCTAAAAATAAAAATAGAAAATAAATTGCAATAAAAGTAAAAATGGCTAAAGTAATAGAAATAGAGTGTTCCCAATATCTTAGCTCCCCGGTAATGGTACCAAAAACTTGATCGTGATTGTGACGAAGTAATAATAATGATTGTACCTAGGAACAAACTATTATCATGATAAAAGACAAGCGAACCTATCAAATAGTAGTATAGTTAGTGACAAGACCGGAATCTCGAATCCAAGGAACTAAAATTACTAGTAATAACTTTCTTCCTATTATCTAGCCTAGAAATAAAGGGAGGTTGTTTATAAACTAAAATTCTAACTTATACGCATTAATGAATAAGTTAGAGAAATACTTTGGGAAAACTTGATCAATAAAAGTAATACCCAAGAAAGAACCCACCTAGACTTCACTTGTTATTTAACTCTGAACTAGACGATTTATTCATTTGACTTGATCCGTAGAGATCCTTAAATTGTGTTAATATCTCCATTGAGACTAAGAACAACTAACCCTAGGTTGATTAATTGAATTCTATTTCTAATTAAAACCCCTAGTATTGCATTAAATCGATCTATGGATCCCCCTATTAGATTTGACTCTAATTTGGCAGATTTTTGTCATCCTTTGTTTAGGACTGCGATCAACTCCGCTTAATTGTGTTGGATTTACTGTTAAATAGGAACTTTTGTTCCTCTGAAAAAATACATTCGACTTGAATTAATATCCTGAAATATCCACTGAAGAATTAAAAACACAATTAAGAACAAATTGAATATTTATGATATAGTTCAGATAACAATAACAAGATTTTTCTTAAGTTTCATCCCCCTCAGGTATTTAGGGGTTTAGCTCATAATAATAAAAGAAAACATCTCAAAATAAGGGAAACAACAAAACATAAAGAAAACCCAAAACTTTAGAGAGAAATTTAGAAAGATCTTCAGTCTTGATGTAAATCCCTGCTTCTAAGATGGATCGATTGGCTTTCCTTGAGTAATTCCTTACTTTCTACTCTGTGTGTCCCCTTAGTCCTCCCCTAGGGTGTTTATATAGACTTTGGAATACCCTTCTTAGCCCCTAAGTAGCTTTTTCCACGTGCAATTCAAACTCATCACAACAAGGACATGCCCATGTGAATCGAGCCCAGGCCATGTTCAAGTCTGCTAATATGGCACAGGCGTGTGGTACACCCGTGTGAGGAACTCCAGGCCGTGTTGATTTCTTACTTTGGGCTATTTTCTCTATTTTTGGCCCGTTTCTCGTTCTTTTCACTCTCCTATGCTCACCTACGCATAAAATATGAAATTAAAGGATTAGAAGTATCAAATTCCACAATTCTAATGATAAATCATCCATAAATGAGCAAAGCATGGGGTAAAATTATGTATAGATTATGGTTTATCATCTATTCACTTTAGCTAACAAGGACTTGTTGACGGGCCAAAGTTCGTAATTAAGATCCATACTATTAAGAAATTACCAAAATACCCCTATAGGGCAGGAATTACCCAAAACACCCTTATAGGATAAAATGTCTAAACTACCACTATATGAAACATGAAAGATTTGCGCATGACACATGGATATCTACTACATTGATATAATTTTATGTTGCATGTGGGTTGGAATTATGAAACGAAGGAAGAATTGAGGATCGCATGGTTGCTTTACTACCATGGATCCACCGATAGCGTTTTAAGCCCAATATATGATTAGCAACTTTGCTGCAATGCTAGGTAGTACCACAACTGGTGCTACCCTTGGAGTGTATCGGATGGGTGGGTCGATATAGTTATCCTCACATGGTGTGTTTTGGTTGGACGGAGATGTTGTGTAGAGGATGGATGGGTAGGATTTTTGCATATCTGATTGCTCTAATTTTGTGCTATTATTGTATTGGGCTCAGGCCCAAGATGACCTGTGTTGCATGATATATATTGTTACCGAGGGTTGTTGATAAACGATAAATTATACATATTTTTACCTCATGCTTAGCTTAATTTCTGGATGAATTATCACTGAATTTATGGAAATTAGTGCTCTTCATACTTTTATTTCATGTATTGTACTCAAGAGAGCATAAGGAAGAGAAAAGAACAAGAAACGGGCCAAAAATAGAGAAAATGGGCCAAAGTGAGAAAACGCCACGGCCCAGGGATTCACCACACAGTCGTGGCACACGGTCGTGCCACATAGAGTCCAACAGGCCCAACTCGACAAGCACGGCCAGACCACACAGTCGTGTCACCATCAACAGGCCCTCATACGGCCTCTTGTCAATCCACACGGGCGTGGCACACGGGCATGTCCCTGTCGTGAGGAAGTTCAATTTCACTCGAAAAAGGATACTTAGGGGCTAAGAAAGCCATTCTAAACTCTATATAAAGACCCTAGGAGGCAACTTCAAGGGTGTGCTTATTTCCCGCTAAGGGAGTACTTTTTTCTCCCAAAAAGGAGCAACTTCTTTCTGCCAACACAAAAAGTGGAAGCAAGGGATTACTCCAATGGAAGCCTATTGATTCATCCTAGAAGCCGAAATTCTACATCAAGACAGAGAATTTCCCTTCGATCCTTCAGGGGTTTTTGGGTTCTTTTATGTTTTGCTATTTTTTTCTATTGAGATGTTTTCTTTCTTAATTATGAACTAAATCCCCCAAATACTTGAGGGGGATGAAACCTAAAACAGATCTTGTTATTGTTCATTCTTGAATTATATAATAAATACTTGAATTGTTCTTAATTATGCGTTCTTAATGCTTGTTTTAATAATCATAGGTATTAATTCAAGTTTTGATGTGCTTAGGCAGAGGAGCAAAAGTCCCTGTTTAAAAGTAGATCTAGCATAATTAAGCGGAGTTGCATGCAACCCTAGACATAGGGCGACATAAATCTGCTGGATTAGGGTCAAACCTAATAGGGGGATCCATAGATCGAGTTAATGCAAGACTAAGGGTTTTAACTAGAAAGAGATTTCAGTTAATCAACTTAGGATTAGTTGTTCTTATCCTCGACGGAGGTATTAACATAAATTAGGGATCTCTACGGATCAAGTCAAGTGAAGAAATCGTCTAGTTCAAGAAGTTAATAACAAGTGAAGTCTAGGTGAATTCTCCCTTGAGTATTGCCTAAATCAATCAGCTTTTCCCTAGAGTTTTCCCCCCAAATTTACTTTCTTGTGCACTTTTAGTTTAGTTTTAGAATTAGTTTCATACAAACCCCTTTTATTTTTAGGTTAGATAATAGAAAAGAGGTAAGCACTAGTACTTTTGGTTCCCTTGGGTACGGTAACTCGGTCTTGCCGCTAAACTATACTACTGTTCGATAGGTGCACTTGCCTCAAAGTCGTGATAATAGTTAGTTTTTGATACGATCATTATTATAAATTTTATTATTTCATATCACGCATATCAGTTGTACATACTAAGTTTTCGAAAACTCACTCGCTCTTTTATTTTAATTTTCTCTAGTGAACCTCAATAGGCGGTTCGATGAATGGAGGGACTCAGAGGTGGCCAACTAGCAAGATGATTTAGACTTTTTTTTTTTTTAAATCTCTAGTATTTTGATTATCTTAGTCCGAATTGTAATAAGGCCTTCTTTCTAGTTGTTTTTCATTATTGGTTACTAAGTTTGATATATATTTGACACAGAACATGGATATAGTTATTTCAAACACCTTTCAAGTTTTTCTGAAATCAATTATTATTTTTTTAAAATTAAGCTTCTGCAGTTAAAGAGAATTTTTCCAAAGTAACTATTAACACGTAACCAAGAAATAGCTTTTCAATACACCTCGTTCTAGAAACAAACACAAACTGGGATTTTACTTGAAATTTCTTTTGGAAGGGCTTTCAATGAAAACAAGGTTTTCGATAAAACACTTCAACGTGACACGCTAGATTCGACCCTAACATCCTAGCCGGGTTTGGGGTGTTACAACCACTCATGATGTTGTAGTGAACTATGGTAAAAAATACATTGAATTGAAATGTGATGGTGGTAATACTTTTCGAGTTGAATCAGATGAATCAAAAAGTTTGCCTATAGTGATTTCCTTCTTGGTTGCTCAAAAGTGCAAAAGAAAAGGTATGAAGCTTATCTTGCTTTTGTGATGAATACTAAATAGGTAAAGTCGAAAATAGAGTCAGTACCAATTTGCAAGTATCAAGATGTATTTTTGGAAGAGTTGCCCAAATTACCTTTAGTTAGAGAGGTTGAATTTGGTATAGAGTTAGCTCCAGGTACTACACCTATTGCTATTACTCCTTATAGGATGGCTCCAACCTAGCTAAATGAGTTGAAGGCTTAGTTACAAGAATTAACAGATAAGGGTTTTGCAAGGACGAGTCATTCTCCATGGGGTGCTTCCGTATTATTCGTGAAAAAGAAAGATGGTTCGATGAGACTATGCATTGATTATCGGCAGCTTAATAACGTAACCATGAAGAACAAGTATCCTTTGCTAAGGATCGATGATTTATTTGACTAGTTGCGAGGAGCCACAGTGTTCTCCAAGATAGACTTGAGGTCTGGGTATTATCCGCTAAGAGTTAAAGGGTCTAACGTGCCAAATACCATATTCAGACAAGGTATGGCCATTAAGAGTTTCTTGTCATGCCATTCAGCTTGACCAATGCCCAGTAGTATTCATGGACTTAATGAATCATATCTTTCGGCCATACTTGGATAGATTCGTTGTAGTCTTTATCGACGATATCTTAATTTATTCTCTTGATGAAGACAAACATGCTAAGCATTTGAGGACAGTTTTGCAGACCTTACGAGATAAACAACTTTTCGCCAAGTTCAATAAAAGTGAATTTTGGCTTAAAGAAGTTAAATTTTTAGGCTACATCATTTCGAGTGATGGCATCAGAGTTGATCCGAGTAAGATCTCAGTAATTGTTGAGTGGAAGCCGCCAAGAAATGTATCTGAGGTTAGAAGCTTCTTAGGTTTTGCCAGTTATTACCGGAGATTTGTTAAGGGATTTTCTATGATCGCCACTCCTATGACAAGATTGCTGCAAAAAGATATTAAGTTTGAGTGGAACGAAAAGTGTCAACAAAGTTTTGAGAGGTTAAAGACATTGTTAACTGAAGCTCCTATTTTAGTGCAGCCCAAACCAAGAAAAGAGTTTGTGGTCTGTAGCGACGCTTCACTAAATGGATTGGGCTGTGTACCTATGCAAGAAGGCAAGGTGATTGCCTATGCCTATGCAAGAAGCCCCACGATAAGAATTACCCAACTTATGATTTGGAGTTGGCTGCAATAGTGTTTACACTAAAGATATGGAGGCACCATTTATATGGTGAGCAATGCTGAGTGTTCACGGAGCACAAGAGTCTTAAGTACTTGATAACACAAAAAGACTTGAATCTACGGCAACGACGATGGCTCAAGTCATTAAAGGATTATGAGTTGGTTATCGACTACCACCCAGGGAAAGCAAACGTTGTTGCTGATGCCCTTAGTCAGAAATCACTAATTGCCTTGAGGGCTATGAATACACAACTGTCTCTAACCAATGATGGTTCAGTCTTAGCAGAGCTGAGAGCTAGACCAATGTATATCCAAGAGATTTGTGAAGCACAGTTAAAAGACAGAATTGCAAGCTAAGATCGTTCAGTGTGAGATGAGTACCAACTCAGACTTTCAGATTGATTTTGATGTTGTATAAGGTTCTGAGATCGACTTTGTGTACCAAAAGATGATGAGCTTATTTTGAGAATTTTACATGAGGCACATAGTAGTCATATGTCTATCCACCCCGGTAGTACCAAGATGTACAATGATTCGAAGAAATGGTATTGGTGGCCAAACATGAAAAGAGATATCTTCGAGTATGTAGTGAAATACTTGATTTGTCAACAAGTGAAGGCAAATCACAAAGTACCCTCCGGTTTACTACAACCTATCATGGTTCCCGAGTGGAAATGGGATCATGTCACCATGGACTTCGTAACTAGTTTACCGACGACTCCAAAAAAGAAGCACTCTGTTTGGGTTGTGATTGATAAGCTTACAAAGTCTTCCCATTTTATACTTGTGAGTGTGGATTATTCACTCGATAAGTTGGCCGACTTGTACATTTCAAGGATTGTAGATTACAAGGAGGACCATTGTCTATCATTTCAGAAAGAGATCCAAGATTCACGTCACGATTTTGGAGGAAGCTATAAGAAGCTTTAGGCACAAAGCTAAATTTCTGTATCGCTTTTCATCCACAGACTGATGGTCAGTCACAAAGAGTAATACAAGTGCTTGAGGACATGCATAGATGTTGCGTGTTGGAATTCCATTGTAGTTGGGAAAAGTATCTACCTTTGGTAAAATTTGCATACAATAATAGTTTCCAGTCAAGTTTGAAAATGGTGCCTTACGAGGCTTTATACGAGTGTAAGTGTAGAATGCCTTTGTATTGGAACTCAAGGAAAATTAGATTCACGAGGTTGATCTAGTTAAGGAAACAGAAGAGAAAGTACAAGTAATTCGAGACTACTTGAAAGCTGTTTCTGATAGACAGAAATCTTATGCCGATTTGAGACGAAAGGAGATAGAGTTCCAAGTCGGTGACAGAGTATTCTTAAAAGCTTCACCATGGAGGAAAGTTCTTAGATTTGGCTAAAAAGGCAAGTTAAGTCCACGTTTTATTAGACCTTATGAGATCACTGAGAAGATAGGGCCAGTAGCCTATCGGCTAGCTTTACCACTTAAATTGCAAAAGATTCATGATGTATTCCATGTGTCTATGCTATGACACTACCGATCGGACCCTTCACATGTAATTACTTCGACGGAGATTAAGATACAACTGGACATGACCTATGGTGAAGAACTAGTTAAGATTTTAGATCGAGAGGTCAAGCAGTTAAGAAATAAAAGTATAGCCCTTATGAAATTGCTATGGCAAAGACATGGGATAGAAGAGGCAACATGGGAGCTTGAAGAAACCATGAGGAACCAATGTCCCAACTTGTTCACCAGTAAGATTTTCGGGGACGAAAATCCCTAAGGGGGAGAATTGTAATAGCCCCAATTAGGGCCTAGTTAGAGTAGTGGTTTTGAGACCACAAATCTGGAGTAGAAAAGTATGATTTCTGATTACTTTTAGGTTTATGACATGATTTCATAATAGTCATAAAAACTTATGAAGGAAATTTTAAGAATTAGTGATTAATTTATCGTTTAGGACTAAATTGCAAAAGTTGCAAAATTGAGTTTCTAGGAGCTTTAAGTATGATATAGCACTAGAAAACTTACTAGGAGTTCTTATTTGGCAATTAGACCAATTTTTGGCACTATGGACAAAAATGCCCATGGAAGGGTAAAATTTTAAAGAAAAGCCATAAGGGCATTTTGGTCATTTGGTAAAGTTAAGTAATAAAAAGGAAAAATAAGCCAAAAATAGGCTCATCTTCTCCATGTAAGTGCCGAGAATCACAATCCCTCCATAGTTAGGGTTTTCTTCATTTTCAAGCTCCAAGTAAGTAACTCCAAGTCCTGTCTTTCATGCTCTTCGTATTTTTGAAATCCTCGTAACCTAATCTAGCTATTTCTACCACTAATTTGAGCTAGGGTTTATGCTAAAAAAATATACTCATGCATGATATGCAAGTATTTTGATGCCTAGTGGTAGAATATGAAAGTTTAAACTGTAGTAAACACCATTTCCTAGGTGATTTTTCATGAAAGTCCCTAATAGGGACTAAACTCCAAAAGTGATAAAGTGTTTAGTAAAAGTGTGAATTTATGAGCAATGTGGGGTTTTATGGACAGTAGTAAGTGTCGGCTAGGCTTGGGTAGCTAAGAGAATAAATACATTTCACTACACGAGTCTAGGGACTATTTTGTAAATATGATAAAGTTTAGGGAGCAAATTATAAATTTTGCCAAAGTATGAATTTTGGGCTAGTTAGTCAGTCTGGGTACTAAATAAGTTAAATTTGTTGTTTTAGATCAAGAAATACGAAGCTCAGACCAAAACCGGGGAAAAGTGTAAAGTTGTGGACTAAATTGAGCATTCGCCCACATTTTGGACTCGAGGTAAGTTGTGTGTAATAATTTAGCTCACATGTTAGGTAATTTCATTATGATGACCTGCTTTGAAATGAATATATTCCATGAAGACATGGATATGACCTTATATGAATTATGCATAAATTCCATGATATTGATTTGTAGAAGCAACGTATAGAATTCATGAAATTTATTGATGTGAAAATTTTACCAAGAAATGATGAAAACATGAAAAGAAAAATTACATGAAAGTTTAAATGATACGAAGGATACCATAATCATGTCATAAGTATTGTAGGTCCCGTATAAGACCATGTCTGGGACATGGCATCAACACCGAACTAAGATTCCATGTAAGACCATGTTTGGGACATGGCATTGGCATCAAGATATGATCCCCTGTGAGACCATGTCTTGGACATGGCATAGGCATCCGAGATGAGGTCCTATGTAAGACCATGTATGGGACATGGCTTTGACACTGAGATGATATAAGGACCCCCTGTAAGACCATGTCTAAGACATGGCGTGGGCATCCGATATGAGATCCCGTGTAAGACCATGTCTGGGATGTGCCATCGGCATTAGAGTACGACCTCATATAAGACCATGTCTAGGACATGGCAGCAACATCGATGTGTGATCCCATGTAAGACCATGTTTGGGACATGGCATTGGCATCAGTTCACAAGATTGAATGACGGGTATCCTTCAGTATTTTAAAAGAATCTTAAAGGAGAAAAGTATTCAAGTTGATAAGTTTCAAGAGAAAGGCTAAAGTTTCATGTTGAGTGTTGTAGGTATATATGAGTCAGTATGAAAAATACAGCATGAAAAGTATGAGTAAGTATATAAAACAGCCTGATTTTGACCCTATTCAGAACAGTGGTTTTGGGACCACGAATCTGAGTCAGAAATATATTTTAATATTATTTTATGTGTTTAATTTATGTGAATTTGCATGTGTGAAATTTTCGTGTTTAAATTTCGCTATTTGAATAGCCGATTTGATAAATGGATTTTATTGTAAAAAAATAGAAATTTGATGGTTTAATTTCTTATGGCCAAATTGATTATGTTTTAATAATATGGAGTATTTCTGTGTATATTATACCATATTGAAATGAGTGGACATTTATAACCATTATTTATAAAGTTTATAGATTAGTTATAAAGGTTATAATAGTCATTTATAATTTCATATATGGTTTAATAAAATAAAACAAAAGAAACATGCGTTAGTTCATCTTGTGAAAATCGAATACACAAATAAAAGGAAAAAGAAAAAGGTTTAGGCATTCAGTTATCTTTTAAGCTCAATTTAGATCAAGAAAAGAGGAAATCGAATTTGGACCGAGTGAAGACCAAAATAGTCGAATAGTGGATTAATACCGTTCGTCGATATCCGAGGTAAGTCTTTAAGCAATTAAACATGGATAATTTTTAATGTAATTTAGTTTAATATGCTAAATTGAAATTCATGGAATTATAATAGAGTTAGCCGAATATGATTAAGCATGGAAATAATGTATTTAAGTTTAATTTGACTGAGTTACAACATTTGAAATTCTGTACGAACTATACGAAATAGTTAGAATTTTTGATATATGAATTGTTTGTGAGATAACTTTATAACAGTGATATTTGGGCTTTGAGCATAGCAAGCCTTGTGCTGGTGGATTAAATCGGGCTTTATGCCTAGCAGGCTTATTACCAGTGTATAAAATCAGGCTTTGAGTCTAGCAGTCCTTGTGCCGGTGTGTGATATAGGCTTATGCCTAGCAGGCTTTATGCCGGTGAATTATTATAAGTTTATGCCTAAAAGACTTTATGCTGATGTGGTAATTGAATTCGTTAAATGGGCTAAAATGATCAGGTACGTGATAGTTGGTTAACTATTTGAATATAAGTTGAATTAATTTCTTGTTATGTGATGAAAAGGATACATGAAGTTGTTGTTGTGTATGTGTTAATGTGAGAAATATATATTTGGCCTTATAGTTGTATATGGATGTAATGTTAAAGTTTGAGTAATGAATATATGTCTATAAATGTATATGTATATCTAGTTATATAAGATAATATGGCTTTGAAATTTAAGATTATATTGATGATGTATACATGTATATTCGGGCAAGGAGAAATTGTTCTATGAACGTATATGTTATATATGTATGGAATTAAAAGCTTGAAATTACATGTGTGATTACAAATGCATAAGTTTATTTAGTTAATTGAAATGGTTAAGTAATTGAGATGTTATTATGCATTAATTGTTTAATTTGCTTAAGGCTTACTAAGCTAAGTTAGCTTACTTGGTACATGTTTTCGTAATTATTTTATAGATTTTGGGGGTCGTTACGTGCTCGGGGATAGTTGGTGAAGTCATCTACAATATCGTCTACCTTCTGTACTATTAAAAAGTTTTAAGTCGAACCTATGGCATGTTTAGGCTTGTATGTATTTTGTTGAATGTTGGATTATGTATATATGTTATGCCATGTGCAAATGGCTAATTTGAATTATTAATATGTGTTATTTCAAGTATTACTTTTTTGTGTGCTATGTGTGATTAAGTATTGAAGTTGTGAAAGGATGTATTAGTTGGATATTTGGTTATGATATGTATGATTGTGAGTGAACCTTTGTTGGTATATTTGGCTAAGGCTTGGTTATAAGTTTCGGTCATGATATCTTATCATGTGAATGCTCAAATATTTTATCACTTGTGATTGAGTTATTCGTTGTTGGTTTGAAATGAATTAATTCATGAAATAATATGACATTTTAGACTTGATTGAATAAGTATTTATATGCGACTTATGTTTTTTGGAATTGAACTTATATGTCTCTACTCATGTGGATGTGGTATGCATGATCATTGCGTTATATAAGATGTTGAGTTATAGTATTTTTACATATGGTTTCATAAGAGCAAGCTTGTTTATGTTTTGACGTGGTAAAAGACATATCATGATTCATAGTTGGATTGATTTTATTCCTTGAGTTGATGCTTGTAAATAAGACTGATTGTGGCTAAACTGATCATTGTAATAGCTTGAGTATATAACACTGGTATATTTGGGTTGCAACACCCAAAACCGGGCCCAGATGTTATGGCCAAATCTGGTGTACTACATCACCAAAACTAACTTGCGTAGCCTAGTTACTAAGTCAGGTGATGAATTTTGTAAAAACAACACTTTAGGGTTTGATAAAAACTCCCAGTTCATTTGGCAATCAACCTAATTTCTACTCAGTTTGTTAAACGATTTACTTCCTTATTAACATGATCTTAGTTATCCGGTTGTATGGTAGGATTAGTTTAAAAACATCAATTAAAGTTCAGAAAAACGTGAGTCAATGTTGTCGAAGTATAATAAGCATAAGTAAAAGAAATAAAACACCCATATAAAAATAGTTATAGTGGCCTTATTACAAACCCAAAACGAACCAAAACGAGTAAGTAATAGTAGTGACATAATGAAGATAAACTTTAAACCAAAAATTCAGACTTTGTGGCCACTCTGAATCCCTCCCAGCTCCAAGTCCACGAACTAAGGCTCACCTGCAAGGATGGAAAGGAAAAGGGTGAGTTTGGAAAACTTAGTGTGTGCAGAAGGCCATCCAAAGCCCAAATTGGCTCGAGCCCACTGGGCCTAAGCCCTATCCAGATAACAGTAAACTGGGCCTAAGCCCTATTCAGATAATAGTATGCTGGGCTGAAGCCCTATTCAGATAACAGTATGGCCCATAGGCCCAAAACAAAACAGTACAGAATATCAGCATGCATGCAAGCCTATATCACGTGGGGAGACTACTTGACCCACCTAACTACTGCACACCACCCGTACCAGCCAACACACCATGTGGGGAATAACTCAACCCATCCAGCCCACATACCACAGTCGCAGCATGGCTGCTCAGATAAATAGTATAACGAGGCAAAGCCCCTTTCAGAAATAGTACGAGGCATAGCCCCTTTCAGAAAAACGTGGCAGTGCCACTCACACTTCCTCCAATATCAACCCAACCCATGCAGCAAATGTATATAACATGGCATGCAATAATAGTAACAGTCATATTAAGCAATACAGTTAATTCTAGCCCTAGGGTATAATGGTAATGTTACACCTAAGGGTAAAACAGTAATTTCTCACCCTAAGGGTATTTCAGTCATTTCCACTATTATTACCAGTTTTAAACGTGTTACAGTCGTTAACAGTCATTATTTCCGTATTAGCAGTCATCTCAACAGCCTTTAGCAGTTTCAGTTACTGGGCCCTAAAATCCCTAATGGGCCCTAAAGTGTCATCTAGCAGTTTAAGCCCATTTAGGCTATGTTCCATAACCAGTTACCCATTTTAGCAGTTTTAACCTATGGTCCATCCCGAAATACCTTTAAACCTATTTTTATCCCCAAATGGGCCCAAAAGCCCATTGGACCCATATTCGGCCTACCGAGGCCCAATATACCGAAGTGCCCGAAATTTTACACTCGTCCTACCTACCAGTGGCGATTTCAGATCTAACATGTTCCTATCGACTTGAGAGTGTTCGCATGCTCACAAGCCCACGAAATACTAGGACTTCGGCATTTCGATTTTTCGGCTTTTGCTTGATTGAACCATGGAGGGGGTGTTCGATACACACACCTGCTCGCGATTCCACCGACGAAATCCTCTATGTGATAACCCCTACAATCCAACACTTAAACGATTAAACAGAGAATCCATGAAACTAACACTAGAATCCCTTACCACAATTGGCCAACACCCTTAATGGCCATATAGATCTCACCTTGTCGACTTAGATCCCCTTAGATCTAGATCTGGTTGAATCGATGCCTTCAGTTCCTCGTTTGTTCTCCTTTTCCGCTAACTAATGCACATAAGAACCAACATTCATTATTAACACACCAATAGGCTATGTCTACAGCCTCCCTAAATATATACAGGGATTTCAGTTTTTCCATAACTTCTAAGAACACACATGAACTCAAAGTTTCAATCACTTACCGATGATTCTATTCAAACATGCCCTTTCTATCCTAGATCTATGGTAGATCTATACCCATACGATGGCAAAGAATAGTCCTAGAAGATTCGACTTTTGAAGGGTTTAAAAGAGGTTGTTTTCGGCTTTTAGATCTATGGTAATATGCTCTTGTCGACTTTAGCAAGGGATTGGATGGAGTGAATCGACAGAAGAGTAGCATGGAGGAGTAGAGATGCGGTTTGGTGAAAGTTTGAAGAGAAAGAAGAGTTACCTTTCGGTCTACAAGATATTCGGCAATGGTATGGGTTAACCTTCAATGGTTGTCGACAAAGGCTTGAAGAAGAAGAGAAGAAGAAGAATTCAGCTTGGAAGGAGAGTGATGGTTAGGAATCAGTTTGAGGTGCAGGAGACACAAAAAGGAAAGGAAAAATGGGAGAAGAAGAAGAAAAGAAGAGTGGGTTCAGCTTAGATGGAGTAATCGGCTATGAGGGTTTTTGGGATAGTGGGTTTCGTCTATTAGGTCAGAAGAAGAGAATAAAGAATAGCAAAATAATGGTAAAAAGGAAACCTAAAATGCTATACTCAACCGGCACAAAAAGAGAATTCACTTACCTAGAGAAATTGGCACAAAAAGACCCAAATGCCGATTGTGCTATGCCTAGGGTTGTTTACTGAATTTGCCTTCCCAACAATCCTTGGCCGGCCACTTCCTTTCCAATTTCAAATGCCCTCAATTCACTCCTTGGTTTACTCTCTTGAACTATTCAAACTCTCCCAGACAGAATTCTAATTGGGCACCAACACTGACCACATATGTACATAAAAATAAAAGGACTTTATGCTTACCTTGCAACTCGTACCCTGGACCTCATACACCTCTTAGGCGCCACTTTTTTAGGAGCTTAGTGGTGCCACCTTGCCACTTTGCGAAGGCTCCTTTTGTGACACATTTTACCTAGTTTTTCTTAAGAGCCCCCTTGGCCAAGTTCCTCCTTCCACTTAAAACATAATTATGCTATTTTTATCAAATTTTAATCGGAGTTTGGGCCTCCTAAAGGCCCACTAACATACATAAACACAAATTCAACAATAAAAAACACAAAATTTCCAAAACTACACCAAAATCACACTAAACCTGAGAAGTCCTGAAAATCAAGGCGTTACATGGTTATGCATTAAAGAAAATGACCAGATGAATAATAGTTTTATTTGTAATTGATATGGACAATTGGATATTACTTGTAATTGAGATTATACATGCCGAATGAGATTTGCTAAAGATTGTATGTGTTCGAATATGATTGAAATAAAAAAAATTCATGTATGTGATATTATGGCTTTGCATTATTTATATTATAATTGCTTTTGGGTTGTTAATGAAATGACTTTGAAATGAAAAGCATGTGTGTTTATTCGGTTAATACTTTTGTCAATGACCAAATGATTAGTAATTTTGATTTTTAAAATGTTATAATGATTTACATGCTAGTTTGAATTTTATACACTTTATAATTTATATTTGTGATGTTTGAAATTATGAAATGATTAGTAAATTATAAAATTGGTTATATATGCGTAAATTTCTTGGTATTTGAATTATATGCCTTTGTATGTTTGTGATAATTTGCCTGAGTATGTTTGTGATAATTTGAAAGTAGTGACTTGTCTGGTAATATCTCGTAACCCATTCCGGTGATGGATACGGGCTAGGGGATTTACATTTTATTGGTATCAGTGCTACGATTTAGTCGATTCTAGGACAAATGTAGCGCGTGTGTGTCTAGCTATACATGGCATATTTTATATTATGATAGTGTGGTGACTCCTGACAGTTGAAAATGTGTTTTCATATTGTAATGGATCTCGATCGAGCCATAGCTGATGATGTTAAAAGTATAGTGCCTGCTCCCTCGCAAGGGACAGCGCCAGTTGATTCTCGACCGACCTCGAGTAGCCATGACAGGGAGGCTAAACAAGCCTTCTATCAAATGATGAATGATTGTTTTACTCAGTATATCCGAACTAATCTGGTTGTTCAACAACCCCCACCCCCGAATAATCCATCTCTGATACCTATAGTACCTCCGATGATTGATCCATGAGATTTAATAAGCCCTCTTTTGATAAAATTAGAAAATACGAGGCCCAAGAATTCAGGGCCACAGTTGATGATGCTAAATTTTGGCTCGATAACACTATTCACATATTCGAAGAACTATCATGTACACCTAACGAGTGTTTAAGATGTGCCATATCTTTGTTACGCAATTTTTCCTATCATTGGTGGAACACTTTAGCTTCGATTGTCCCGAAAGAGCGAGTCAATTAGGAATTCTTTCAGACTGAGTTCCGCAAGAAATATATCAGTCAGAGATTCATTGATTAGAAACGTAAGGAATTTCTTGAGCTTAAACAGGGTCGTATGACTGTTACTGAATATGAGCGGGAATTTGTGAGACTCAACAGATATGCCCGAGAGTGTGTTTCGACTGAAGCTATAATGTGTAAAAGATTCGAAGACGGGTTGAATGAAGATATTAAATTGATGGTTGGCATACTTGAAATCAAAGATTTTGTGGTACTTGTTTAGCGAGCTTGCAAAGCTGAAGAGCTTGGAAAATAGAAAAGAAAAGCTAATTTTGAACTAGAGATTTCCGTAAAAGGTCTTCGGGTAAAACTTTTCAGTAAGAACCAAAAACGTCCAGAGATGATTCTAGTCGATCTAAAGCTACTTCGAGCTTTTCTAGAGAGATTGAGACCGACCTCCTGTAAGTTCACGAGCTACTTCGATTGCTAGTGTTGGCAACGCTTAGCGGAATAGGGTTGAGTGCAAGCATTGTGGTAAATGGCATTCTAGAGATTGTAAATTGCATGATCTATCTTGTTTTAAATGCGGATTGATGGATCATTTTGTAGGATCGCCCGGTGCCTCCAAGGCGCAGCGGAAAATTAGAATAATAAATTTTACCGGCGATCCATACCATGGATCCATGTGTAAGGAACGAATCGGGGTGATAAAGGTTTCGAAATTACCGAAACTTCAATCTGAGTAGACAGCGACGCCAAGGCAACGGGAATCCTAAAGCACTATCGAACCAAGCCGCAACCTTTAACGATGTCGGCCTCTACGTAGTCCACCCAATTGACAATGAACGGAAATCTCTCAGAAACTATTTTCAGAGAGTATCACTTTTGACGGCTGCTAGGCCTCTCTTTTATGGTTTCGGGATTGCCTATGTATATTCCCTTTAGGGTTTTTACCCTTGCCATATTTAAAACTTTGTGTTAATTGGTATATATTCATAATGAATATTTATTACCATAAATAATCCGAATCATAATAATCGTTATTAAATAAATATAATAACGTTTAACCGAAAATTATAATTACGTTAATTATAATAAAGATTTCGGTAAACTATATTTATTTAAATTTATATATATATGAACCAAAATCATATATTAGAAAATTATGTTCTTGATTATGTGTACAACATCCTTGTACATATAGTATGTTCAATAATTTGATTGCCGAATTTAATTAATTCTATAATTAATTTAATTCATGCGACAACCAGACACAATACCAACTATGTTTTACTCCGTTCATTTCAATTAAAAGGTGTGACCCTATAGGTTCTTGTAACATTAGCAGTAATATTAGAACTATTCTAATATTACAAACAATGAGTGGCATCTAGCAATGCATCATTGCTACCTAAGTTACAAGAAGTCATGATTCGACATAACCTTTTGTGATTAACTTTTCATGCATTAATCCTTAAGTCCAATATCTTTAGAATAGACACAAGTCATGGAATAGTCACACTTGCATAGTCCATCCTATGTTTCTTGATACCTTGAGTAGACTATGATATACAAATAAGTATGACATCTCATATCAACTTATTTGAGCATGGCCATGCATTTCTAGTCTCACTCAATCAAGTGGCCTGAGATATTACTCCTATTATGTAGGAGGGACTTATCCTATATTGATCAACCATATCCCTCTACATAGATTGTGGTATATCCAACATTAGTCTTAATAGAACAACCAATTACAGTGTTCGTTTGACTATATCAAAATATACAACTCACGATGTTGGAATGATGATGATCTCAAGTATGAGGATCATATACATATTAATCACTATGAGTAATATTGTGACAATTACATAATAATCCAAGAAACATACTCATAGCGGGTCGGTCCAATATGTTGTTCTCTAACACACACATTCATGCATTGATTCTGATACTCGATATCAATGACAACTCTTTATCATCAATCAACTACATGTTAGTCTCAATGCATTATTATTGTCCTAGCCAACAATAATACTTGACTAAGGATCTTTTAAGAATAATCATATTATTCTTAGGACATTATTATAAAACAGTTTATTTATGCACACAGAAATGAAACTGAAATAATAATGGCAAAGCCTTATATTAATAAACATGATAAATCAAGTATGTTGTTACAACCATCTCGTGATTGATCTTTGGGCATACTCTTACACATTTTATCTAAGATTGCCCAATGTTAGCTGAACAAAATACTATTCAGGGCGCGAGACAAATAATATGTTAGTGCAAGGCAGACCACCTAGGCATACAAGTAATGTGAGTGGCAATCAGATAGGGATGAAAGATACAGTAGTTTGATCCGAGGCTCGTGCACCTACCAGAGCATATGCTATACGTGCTCGTGACGAGGCTTCTTCCCTAGATGTTATTACTGGTACTTTCACTCTTTATGATACTAGTGTTATTGCATTGATCGATCTCGATTCGACTCATTCATATGTGTGTAAGGCATTAGTATACAGTAAGACTTTGCTTATTGAGTCTACTGAGTTTGTGATTCGAGTATCAAACCCCTTGGGCCAGTGTGTTCTGGTTGACAAAGTGTGTAAAAATTGCCCGTTGATGATTCGAGATTCATACTTTTCGGTCGATTTGATGTTGTTACCTTTTGACGAGTTCAATAATTTTGGGTATGGATTGGATGACTTTGCACGATGTCGTTGTTAATTGCAATAGAAAGACCATTGATTTGATATGCTAGAACAACGAGATTATTCAGATTGAATTTAATGATCTGAATGGTTTACCAGTAGTAATGTCCTCGAAGTTAGCTCGGAAGTATGTGAGAAAGGGTTGCCAAGCTTATTTTGCATATGTACTTATAGTAAAGTGACTGAAAAGAAGATTGAATCGTACTAGTTGTGTACGAGTATCCGGACGTGTTTCCTGAAGAATTGTCGGGTTTGGCACCTATCGAGAGGTAGAGTTTGGTATTGAGTTAGTACCGCAGATGACTCTAATTTCGATAGCTCCGTATTAGATGGCACCTACTGAATTAAAAGAGTTGAAAGCACAGTTGCAAGAGTTGACTGATACAGGTTTTGCGCGACCGAGTTTCTCTCCCTAGGGTGCGCCAGTTCTGTTTGTGAAAAAAAAAAAGATGGAACTATGAGAATGTGCATTGATTACTGGCAACTCAATAAGGTAACTATAAAGAATAAATATCCATTTCCACGGATTGATGACTTGTTCGATCAGCTAAAAGGAGCTTCAGTGTTTTCAAAGATAGATTTGAGATCGGGTTACTATCAATTGCGAGTTAGAGACTCCGATGTGCCTAAAACCGCTTTTCAAACGAGGTACGAACATTATGAGTTTTTGGTTATGCCATTCGGACTCACTAATACACCTACTATTTTTATGGATTTGATGAATCGAATCTTCAGGAAATATTTGGATCGGCTTGTAGTTGTGTTTATAGATGACATTTTGATCTATTCAAGTGATTAAACCGAGCATGCCAAACATTTGAGACTTGTATTGAAGATTTTGCAAGATAAGTAGTTTTATCTGAAATTTAGCAAATGCAAGTTTTGGTTACACGAAGTCAATTTTCTGGGACATGTTGTATCAGCAGCAGGTATTCGGGTTAATCTGAGTAAGATTTTGTCTATACTTGATTGGAAACCTCCGAAAAATGTTTCTGAAGTTTAGAGCTTTTTTGGGGCTTGCTGGTTATCATAGACGGTTCGTGATAGGTTTTTCAATGATTACAACACCGATGACGAAGCTGTTACAGAAAGACATTAAGTTCGAGTGGTCAGAAAAGTGCCAGAAAAGTTTTGATCAGTTGAAATTCCTTTTAAACAAAGCCCAGTGTTAGTTCAGCTAGAGTCGGTTAAAGAATTTGTCATTTATAGCGATGCATCTTTGAATGGTTTAGGCAGTGTTTTGATGTAGGAAGGAAAAGTTGTAGCTTTTGCCTCGAGACAGTTAAAGCCGCATTAATAGAATTATCTAACGCACGATCTCAAATTGGCTACTATTGTGTTTGCTTTAAAAATATGGCATCACTATCTGTTTGGTGAGAAATGTCACATCTATTCCAACCACAAAAGCCAGAAATATTTGATGACTTAGAAAGATTTGAATTTGAGATAACGATGGTGGTTAAAGTTGCTATCAGATTATGAGCTTGTGATTGATTATCATCTGAGGAAGGGTAATGTTGTTGCAAATGCTCTGAGTCAAAAGTCACTATTTACTTTGCGTACAATGAATGCGTATATGGCTATGTCTGAAGATGGTGTGATAATAGCTGAATTGAAAGCAAAATCATTATTTATTCAACAAATTTGTGAGTCTTAGAAAGCCGATGATGAATTAGTTGCAAAACAGGCTCAATGTGACTTAAATGTTGATTCTGAGTTTATAGTTGATGCTAAGGATTGTTTGAGATACAGAAATCGATTATGTGTTCCGAAAAATCAGAGTGATACAGACGATTGATATTTGCGATATGAAGTAATAAAATTTATAACAAATGATCACACCAGAAACTAACTATTATCACGATTTAAAGCAAGCGCACCTATCGAATAGTAGTATAGCTTAGTGGCAAGACCATGATGTCGAACCCAAAGGAACTAAAAGTACTAGTACTAACTTTCTTTCTATTATTTAACCTGAAATAAAAGGGGATTTTTATTAACTAAACTAATTATTAGACTAAGCTACGAATGCACAAAAGAGTGAATTCGGGAAAAAAATTTTACGAAAACTGATAGATTTGGACAATACTCAAGGGAGAATCCACCTAAACTTCACTTGTTATCAACTCTTGAACTAGACGATTTATTCACTTGACTTGATCCGTAGAAATCCCTAACTTATGTTAATATCTCTCTCGAGACTAAAAACAACTAACCTTAGGTTGATTAATTGAAATCTCTTTCTAATTAAAACCCCTAATGTTACATTAACTCAATCTATGGATTCCTTTATTATGTTTGACCCTAATACGAAAGATTTTCATCATCCAATGTCTAGGATTGCGAGCAACTCTGCTTAATTATGCTAGATCTACTCTTAGACAGGGACTTTTGCTCCTCTAAATAAGCACATCAATACTTGAATCAATATCCTAGAATATTAAAGCAAGAATTAATAACACATAATAAAGAACAACTCAAGTATTTATCATATAATTCAAGAGAAAATAAGAACAAGATCTGTCTTAGGTTTCATCCCCCTCAAGTATTTGGGGGATTTAGTTCATAATTATAAAAGAAAACATCTCAGAAGAATAATGATAACAAAACCTAAAGAACCCTAAAACCCCTGGAGGTAATTGAAGGGAGATCTTCAATCTTGAGGAAGAATCTGGCTTCTGAGATGGACCAATCGTCTTCCCTTCTAGTAATTCCCTCCTTTAACTCCCCATCTTAGTGGGAATAAAGTGTGTCTTTGAACTTGTCTCCTAGGGTCTTTATATAGAGTTTAGAATGGCTTTCTTAGCCCCTAAGCAGCCTTTTCCGAGTGAAATTGAACTTCCTTATGACAGGGACACGCCCGTGTGGATCAAGGCCCAAGCCATGCTCAGGCCTGTTAAAGTGGCATGGCAGTGTGGCACGACCCTGTGGCGAACCTCCAGGCCGTGTTGACTATTGAAATGGGCCTAATTTACCTGTTTTTTGGCCCATTCCTTGCTCTTTTCTCTTCCTTATGCTCACTTGAGTAGAAAATATGAAATTAAAGGTTTAAGAGCATCAATTTACATAAATCAAGGGGTAATTCATCCAAAAATTGGGCTAAGCATGGGGTAAAAATATGTATAATTTATCGCTTATCAAATACCCCCACACTTAAACCTTTGCTTGTCCTCAAGCAAAATCTCAACTCACCATTAAAAATCATTCTTCTCAACTTATAATCCTTATCAATATTGTTTCAAACTAATCCCTAAGTAATTATAGAATGAAAATTCAACCAGAAGAACATTAAAGTTTCAAACACTCTAAGTTGAGAATTTTATCACAAAAACACAGGTTTTCTTCCTTCTCCTAAGTAATTACCTTTCAATCAAAATCAACAAGATTTGAAATCCTCACTAAAGATTCACTCTATCCACTCAAAGTGTTTAGGGTTCAAAAATTAAGCACTCTTTAGTCAACCTGAAAAGTTATTAGCATAGGCTTGCAAGAAAATCAAATCTTTGCCACTATAGATTGATATAACACATCGATCAAAAGGTCTTTCAATGGTTGTAATGGGGCTTTGGTTAGAGGTGTTGTCACAAGATGAAAAAGAGTGTTAGAATTGAGATTGAATTGAAGAATCATCTAGCTAAAAAAAATCTCTATCACTATAACATATTCCTAGAGCTAAGCCTTATGATGACATTGTTCTGGATTTGGTAGCTTATAATAGAAATATGCAAAAATATTAACTACAACTAAAACATGAATTACAACTGAATTAATTGTATATACAACTCTTTTTTTTTTAAAACAAATCAAATACAATATACTAAACATTTACAACTTTACAAACTGAGAAAGAGAACAAAGCTATATAATAATTCAACTCAAATCTCGGCAAAAATAGGGATCAAAGTAATTGAATGGAATTAAAAAAAATGGGTTATAGGTTAATATTAGAGGTAAATCAAAGAATGGGTTGTTAGGCTCAATGGGGTTCACTAGGGGTTAATTTATAGAGGTAGGCTTTTATGTAGGTAGGCTCAATGGGGTTCACTAGGGCACGCCAGCAGTTGACTGGAGAGACGTGTATGTCACGGTGGAGCTCAGAAAGGTCCTCTTCCTCCATGAACTGCTTAGTGTAGAGGCCTAATGCTGTACCAAACTCTGGTACACTAAGTTGACGAACGAGGCCTCCCAAACGGAATTGGATCGTCCCTGGATCATCGTGTTGGCTCATCACTGTCTTGAGGTGGAATGTAGAGCAGAACTCAAGGGTGAGTTCGAGGTAGGTAGGCTCTACAATCTCGAAAAATTGGCCCCAGGGGTCCGTTGTCAATCGGGCCCGGACCTCATCAGCTAGCTTGACCTGCTCTAGTGTTGCCCAGTCGATGCACCTTCCGACTCTGAGGGGTCTTGCCCATAATATCTGAAATAACTCCTATTGAGAGTTCTGCGGGAATTAGAGAAATGGGTGTCTGACTTTAGCAGTGGGTCTAGAAGATGAACCACCGGGTCCCTTGCGTTTTTTGGAGGTAGGGACGATAGCTTTCTTTCCTCTTGAAGACGACATTGTACCTAAAATGCAAAAAGATAATAAGATGGATATCTATCATTCCTGAAAAGATTATGGTAATAATAAGTTCTTAAGCTAAACAACAATTTAAACAAAGCAAAACATTATTTAGTATTGTATGGAGACGTTGATTTCACTAACCTAAATAATATATGTTATTCATCCTAAGTATGGTATCAAATGATGGAGGCATGGGTATCAATTTATACTTAAGCAAAAAAAATTAATCAAGATAGGTAAAGGTGGCAACCAAAGGATAGGTCTAAATGGCATAATGAAATTTTTTCTAGAGTAATCATACTAAATGAATGAATTTCCTATCAATAATAAAGCAAATAACTAAATGAATGAGATAATTAATAGATAAATAGATAAAAGACATTAAAAATAAAGAGATAATGTGAGAAAAGGCAAACCGAATGGGTGGTTATGGGGTGGTGCACGGTAGTGGCGAGGTTGCACGGGCGTGGTGGTGCCGTTGAAGCTGGCGGCGACGCTATGGATGGTGGTATGGGAGTTGGGTTGAGAGGTTTTTTTAGGGTTTAGGTGAGGAAGAAGGTGAATAGTGGGCTATTTTTATAGGATTTTGGGTCACACGGGAGTGGCACACGCCTGTGTGACTCCGGGTCAGCCTATGTGGTTTGAAATTTGGAGGTTTTGGTGTGCCGGATTCATGATACATGCCCGTGTTCATAAGGTGCGTTGGGGCACACGGTCGTGTCGCACGACCGTGTCCTTTGATGTTCGCTTCTCCCACAGTTGTCTGGATGGTCATACGCCCGTGTCTTAATTGGTAGGTTCAACCATGGTCTTGAGGCACAGGCATGTCTAACGTTCGTGTTGTTTTCTCAGGATTGGCCACAGCATTGGGACATGGGCATGTCATACGCCCATGTCGATTTCTTAGGTTTGGCCATAGCCACGGCCACATCGCACGACCGTGGCTTGGTGTTGCAGCCTGTGTCTCTACTTATGATGTCACACGGTCTATGGGATGCCCCATAGGGGTGCCCGTGTGGTGGAGAAATCTGCATTTAAATGGTTAGTTGCTGAATTAAGAAATTTGAAATGAAAGAATAGTACTAAGTTTGTACTCGGGTTGCCTCTCGAGAAGTGCTTATTTATAGTCTAAGCTCGACTCTCCTTAAGCTTGTTCGTTTACGATGGTTTGAAGAATTTGAACTCTTCTGTCCTGTTTTCAGTTTCATTATCAAAATAAGGTTTGAGTCGGGTGTGATTTACCTTGAAAGTGCCGAGTGACTCATGTTTTATCTCGACTGTACCATAGGGAAAGATTTTCATTACCGTAAAGTAAGGTGTATCACTTGTATGTTCTTTTGAATTCAAGATTCGAGGATCATCTTCCCCTAATATTACCTTATTCCCTACCTTGATTTGATTCGTTGTTACCTGAGGGTCGTCTTTGTGATGCTCTACGTTGATGTGGCATATTTTGGGTTTTTTGTGATAGTTCAGCCACTCATCTAGTTCCTCACTCTGAAGCATTTGCTTTTTGGGTGCGTCTCTCTTGGATGGACTTGTCTGCGGTTGGGTCGCCTCTATGTGGAGTGTATCCTGGACAGAAGGTTGGGTGGTGAGATTAGTGTTTTTACAACGACTCGTCTCTATATTTTTGTCAGCAACAGTCTTAATCGAGTTTCGAGCTTGTAAAGTAACTTTGTCATCACCTACACGTAGTGTAAGCTCACCTGTTCCTACATCAATTATTGTTCTAGCAGTTGCTAAAAAGGGTCGCCCTAGAATTAAGGGTACATTGCTATCCTCATCAATGTCTAAAACAACAAAATCAATTGGGAATATAAATTTATCAATTTTGACAAGCACATCTTCAATTATTCCCTTTGGAAATCTAATGGCCTTATCAGCTAATTGGATGGTCATCTTAGTTTGTTTAGGTTTTCCAAGACCTAGTTGTTTAAACAATTTAAATGACATGACATTTATACTAGCCCTTAAATCAGCTAAAGCATTTTTGGCGTCTAAGCTACCAAGTAAGCAAGGAATAGTAAAACTCCCTGGATCTTTTAGTTTGTTGGGTATCTTATTCTGTAGAATGGTTGAGCATACTGCATTTAGCTCCACATGAGATTTCTCGTCTAGCTTCCGCTTGTTTGTCAAGAGCTCTCTTAAAAACTTAACAGCATTTGGCATCAGAGTCTCCTTGCATGGCTCTGGGTCGGTTTTGGCTAAACCTTCCTCATCTATTGTATCTACGGTATTAAGTTGCTCCTTAGGATTAGTCTCTATATTGCTTGCTAATCCACATTGCGGTCTTTCAGAAATTAGCTTAGTGAACTGGCCTATCTGAGTTTCGAGTCATTGAATGGATGTTTGCTGATTCTTCAGTGTCGTTTCAGTGTTTTGGAAATGGGTTTCTGATACGGCGACAAATTTTGTGAGCATCTCTTCAAGGTTCAGCTTTTCCTCTTATTGGAACGGAGGTTGTTGAAATCCCAAATGAGGTGGTTTTCTTTGATTTTCTTATCCTCCCCATGAAAAATTGGGGTGGTTCCGCCAACCTGCATTGTAAGTGTTACTATAAGGGTTATTTTGAGGTCTAGAATTGTTACCCACATAGTTGGCTTGCTCAGTTTTCATGCCATGTCCATAGGAGGAGTAATCGAGATTGTACACGTTTCCTTTAATTGAGTCACACTGCATCACTGGGTGTGCCTACGTAGAACCAACAAAATTATCAATCTTTTTATTTAAAAGTTCTACCTGATTAGAAAGCATGGTTACAGCATCAATATTAAAAACTCCTACAGCTTTCTATGGCTTTGTTCCCATGACTTGCCACTGATAATTATTCAATGACATCTCTTCTATAAACTCGTAAGCTGCTTTAGGTGTTTTGTTGTTGATTGTTCCACCGGCGGCTGCATCAATCATCTGCCTTGTTGAGGGATTCAAACCATTGTGAAAGGTTTGAACTTGTAGCCGCAGAGGTAACCTATGGTGAGGGCACCTTCTCAAGAGATCTTTGTATCTCTCCCAAGCATCCCAAAGTGTTTCTAAATCCATCTGCACAAAAGAAGAAATATCATTCCTCAATTTAGCTCTTTTAGCCGGAAGAAAATACTTAAGTAAAAATTTCTCGGTCATTTGTTCCCATGTAGTGATGGACCCTCGTGGTAGAGAATTTAACCTCAGTTTAGCTTTGTTTCTCAAGGAGAACGGGAATAGCCTAAGACAAGTGGCATCATCAGAAACGTCATTTATTTTGAATGTATCGCATAATTCCAAAAAGTTGGCTAGATGCGAGTTAGGATCCTCATCCTACAAACCATCAAACTGAACAAATTACTGTATCATTTGAAAAGTGTTAGGTTTCAGTTCAAAATTATGTGCACAATAGTAGGCCTAACAATGCTAGATTCAGTGCCGACTAAATTAGGCCTAGCATAATCATACATAGTACGTGGAGCAGGATTTTGCTCAATAGGATTTGTGGCTACTATAGGAGGTAATTGATTATCCTGATTTGCTTCGATCTCTTCAGTAGGTTTTGGTTCTTTTTCTTGTCCTTGTTCTGGATATTGCAAGCTTCTTCTTATCTCTCGACGAGTTCGATGAACTGTCGCTTCTAAATCATCGTCAAAAAGCAGTGGTCCTCCTAGATTTCTTCTAGTCATAAACTAGAGATGCTTGGAAGGGAAAAGGCCAAGAAAATTAAAATAAATAAATAAAACAAATAAAAATAAAGGTTGAAAATAAATAAAAAATAGTAATGGCTAAAGTAATAGAAGTCGAGTGTTCCTACTATCTTAGTTCCCCGACAACGGCGCCAAAAACTTGATATTCGCAATATGAAGTAATAAAATTTGTAACAAATGATCACACCAGAAACTAACTATTATCACTATTTAAGGCAAGCATGTAACACCCTTAAACCCGTATCCATCGCCAGAGGATTATGAGGCATTACATGACAAACATCAAATTTGATACAACTTCATTTGCATATAACATGTTTACAAAACTTATGGATAACAACTTACAAGTATATCAAATTTCCAAGTCTAAGATATACACACATATATGTAAACATACATACACCGCCAACTCAATCAGATTTTGACACTCATAAAATCAAATCATATAATCATACAAAACCATTTCACTTTCAATCCATTTTGCATATAAAATGACAATTACTATTCATATGGTAATAATATCAAGGCTTATCCAATTTCCCCAACAATCCACAAAGCCAATTGTGCATGTACATAAATATATGTGTCATTCAATAAGTGTCAATTTACAAGATACATCAAGTACTTGCTAAATTTACTCTCACGCATCATATACAATCCAATAGCATTTACCGAATGCACACATTCATTCCAAAATTCAACATTTGATCATTTTGTTCTCATTCAATCCTATTTGCTCTTCAAGAAATCTCATAATGCACACTATTGCAAATATTAGTAACCAAATGCACATGCCTTCTCATTCATTCACAACCAACATGTTCAAGCTTAATATTCATACTCAAATAAAAAGGTAACATAGCAAGCCATCTTCGCATGGCTATACATATGTACATCATCAAAACGATGCTTAATTATCGTCAAAGGTCAACCTTATACATGCCATTTTTTTAAAGTTTAGTTACTAAGTACCAAAAGAGCTTTGATAGTGTGGACGACTTCGATCTTGTGATTCCCGAGGCCGTAGCTAACGAACGAGATCTATAAAACAGAGAGTTAAGGGCAACGGAGTAAGCATTCATATGCTTAGTAAGTTTTAAGCAATAAAATTCATTTCAAAGATTAAAGCATAGTAATCTTAATACTTGTCTATTTCTCTCTTTGGCCGAATACATCAATTCTATTACAAGGCTAAATTATTACATAACGCATATTCACATATACTCGTTACTTCATGCTTCAAGCGAATCTACTCACATGCTCAGAGTAAATTTTAACATATTTCCACTTGAACCAAATTTCATGTATCATAAATAAGCCAAATACTTTCATACAACCCTAAGCAATGGCCGAGAACAATACTATCCAAATGAAATAGCATAATTTAAACAGAATCTAATTCACAACTTGTACACGGTACATACCTGACTAACTTAGGGTAGTGAGCACATTAGTTAAGACTATTACAGCAGAAATCACGTATTTCTAGCATGAATGCCTTCGTGGCTTAGCTCGATTATAACACTAGCACTAAGGCCCTTCAGGCTTAGCCCGAATATAACACTGGCACGAATGCCCTTCGGGACTTTGCCCGGATATAACTCTGGCACGAATGCCCTTCGGGACTTAGCCCGGATATAGCTCACTGAACCTTTATGCATATGTATCCATCAAATATACAATTCACAAAATCTATCACAATTGAAATTTATTTGCCTCATTCACATATTAGCACATAACGTGACATTTTCAATTAATATTCGGTATATAGACACATACATTGATCACACATCCAATCAATTATCATAACTTTTATTTCTAAGGAACTTTTGACTATTTTCCGTATTCACAACTTACTTTGCATCAACCATAATCAAACAACGTCAATAGGTCTCAATTTATCAATCATATGTATATATAAATATGTATATCATGTTCAATCAATTCATATGCTAGGTTTCACTACTTAAAACTTACCTCGTATCTTTCTGGACAATTATGGGTTGGCTAGTCCATGACTTTTGCTTTCCCCTTATCCGAAGTTGTCCCTCTATGCTCTTGAGCTAATATAAACAAAACTTGAACTAGTTCATTTTCTTGTACACCTTACTCGGTCATAACATATTTCACTTATGACAGAAATACAATCATTTAGTTAATAGTATATTCGGCCATTACATACACTTTCAGAACCGAATCATTTACACCACTTAGCCACTATCTACTCAATTTATGCATTTAGAAATTAACTTAATTCACTAATCTTTCATAGGTCTATTCATTACCCAATAAGATGCTACATCTTACTTTGGAACCAAATCGGCATTTTCATTTCATTATTATCAATTTCATAACAACTCAAACCTTCCCCAAATTTTAGCTTTCTCATACATACGTACAATCAACCAAGCATAACAATCTCATTTACTACAACCACACATACGGCAACCTCATTAGCCATAATTGTTCATTTCGTGAACTATGTTCACATTCGGCCATCATGATATAAATATAAAAAATGCAACTTAATTACCTCATCCAATTATCAATTGAGTCACACATACTAAATTAAGAAACCTCATTCGAACACATATAAACACATACTAACCTTTCTAATCAAATTTCCCATCATTAAACACCAGCTTATAATTTAATCTTATAAACTCTTAATTTAATCAAAAAGACCGAATGTCATTTTCTTAACATCCTAATTTCAATTCAGCTAACATATATGCTTATACCAAAAATGTTAACTCACAATTCCAACATCAATTAGCTCTTCTCATTAATCAAACAAAGAACCTTACACCCAAAACATCAAAACACCCACAAAGCATCTCAACATCCATGGCCGAATACCTCCATAAATCTCAAGGGATATACACCAAGTACAATTTAACATATAATCAAATTTCATAGGAATTTGACCTCAAAACACTGCATATTGACATTCTATCATCAAAACCCACCAAAGCTTCAAATTTCAATTTATTCACTAATGGCCGAATGAAATATAATTCACCAAATCAAAATTTAACTCATGGGTTTTGTCCCTAGCTTAACTATCAACCAAAAATCAAAAACATGAAACTAAAATAACATAATTCAATTACCTTAGTGTGTGAACTAAGATGGCCGAATGTCACTCTTCTTCTTTTATTTTTCTTCTTTAGAATCGGCAATGAAGAACACAATAAAAACCACTTGTTTTCTTTTCACCAATTCTTTTATTAATTAATTAACTAATATGATAACATTCCACTCAACATTTTTAACATATAAAATATAAAAACAACCAATAAAACTATAGCATGGCTGGCCACTAACAATAAAAATGGTTATTTGACATGCAAATCTATTTATTTCACTTCATTCCATAATTAGTCTCTTGAATTTAGCCACATATATTTTCAATTCTTCTCACATAAGTCCTTTTTCTTAAATTCACAGTCATTTAGACAAAAATTCAAAGCATCGAAACTTAACATATAATAAGTACAAAATTTATCATTCAAAAATTTTTGTGGCTCAGTTTAGTGGTCCCGAAACCACTTCTCAAATAGGGTCAGATTAAGGCTGTCACAAAGCGCACCTATCGAATAGTAGTAAAGCTTAGTGGCATGATCGGGATGTTGAACCCAAAGGAACAAAAAGTACTAGTACTAACTTTCTTTCTATTATTTAACCTGAAATAAAAGGGGATTTTTATTAACTAAACTAATTATTAGACTAAGATAAGAATGCACAAAAGAGTGAATTGGGGAAATTTTTTTAGGAAAACTGATTGATTTAGACAATACTCAAGGGAGAATCCACCTAGACTTCACTTGCTTCAACTCTTGAACAAGATGACTTATTCGCTTGACTTGATCCGTAGAAATCCCTAACTTATGTTAATATCTCTCTCGAGACTAAAAACAACTAACCCTAGGTTGATTAATTGAAATCTCTTTCTAATTAAAACCCCTAGTGTTGCATTAACTTGGTCTATGGATTCCCTTATTAGGTTTGACCCTAATCCGGCAGATTTTCACCATCCTATGTCTAGGACTGCGAGCAACCCTGCTTAATTATGCTAGATCTACTCTTAGACAAGGACTTTTGCTCCTCTGAATAGGCACATCAATACTTGAATCAATATCCTGGAATATTAAAGCAAGAATTAATAACACATAATTAAGAACAACCCAAGTATTTATCATATAATTCAAGAGAAAATAATAACATGATCTGTCTTAGGTTTCATCCTCCGCAAGTATTTGGGGGATTTAGTTCATAATTATAAAAGAAAACATCTCAAAAGAATAATGATAACAAAACATAAAGAACCCTAAAACCCCTGGAGGTAATTGAAGGGAGATCTTCAGTCTTGAGGAAGAATCCAGCTTCTGAGATGGACCAATCGGCTTCCCTTCGAGTAATTCCCTCCTTTAACTCCCCGTCTTAGTGGGAATAAAGTGTGTCTTTGAAGTTGCCTCCTAGGGTCTTTATATAGAGTTTAGAATGGCTTTCTTAGCCCCTGAATAGCCTTTTCCGAGTGAAATTGAACTTCCTCACGACAGGGATACGCCCGTATGCTACGCCCGTATGGATTGAGGCCTTAGCCATGCTCAGGCCTGTTAAAGCAGCACGACCGTATGGCACGGCCGTGTGGCTAACTCTAGGCCGTGTTGACTATTGAACTGGGCCTAATTTTCCCCTTTTTGGCCCGTTCCTTGCTCTTTTCTCTTCCTTATGCTCACTTGAGTATAAAATATGAAATTAAAGGTTAGAGAGCATCAATTTACACAAATCAAGGGGTAATTCATCAAGAAATTGGGCTAAGCATGGGGTAAAAATATGTATAATTATCGATTATCACTGATACTGAATAGAGCTCATAATAGTCGAATATCTGTTCACCCGGGTAGCACAAAAATATATAATGATTTGAAACAACATTATTAGTGGCACAGCTTGAAACGAGACATTTCTAACGTTGTTTCGAAATGTTTAATATGCCAGCAAGTAAAAGTCGAGCATCAGGTACCTTCTAGATTGCTTCAGCTGATTGTGATACCTGAATGGCCATGGGACCGAGTCACGATGGATTTTGTATCCGGTTTATCGTTGACATCAAATAAGAAAGATGTAATCTGGGTTATTGTTGATAGATTGACAAAATTGGCTCACTTTATTTCGGTCCGTACTGACTATTCACTTGATAATCTTGCTGAGTTATAGGTTTCTCAGATCGTGAGATTACACGGGGTACCTATTTCTATTATTTCAGATAGAGATCTGAGGTTTACATCGCGGTTTTGGGAGAAACTGCAAGATGCACTAGGTACCCCAGACAGATGGTCAATTTGAAAGAATCATTCAAACACTTGAGGATATGTTAAGATGTTGCATTCTCGAGTTCAAAGGTACGTGGGATTGATACTTGCCTCTAATTGAATTTGCGTACAATAATAGCTTTCAATGAAGTATCAAAATGGCACCTTACGAGGCTTTGTACGAGCGTAAATGTCGTACACCTTTGTATTAGACTGAGCTTAGTGAAAATAAGATACACGAGGTTGATTTCATTAAAAAGACAGAACAAAAAGTAAAAGTGATCTGCGAAAGTTTGAAAGCAGTGTCAGGTCGTCAGAAATCATATGCAAATTTAAAGCACAAAGATATAGACCAGAGACAGAGTGTTTTTGAAAGTCTCACCGAGGAAAAAATACTCAGATTTGATCGTAAAGGCAAGTTGAGTCCGAGATTTATTAGGCCGTATGAGATTATAGAGCAGATTGGGCTGGTTGCATATAGATTGTTATTACCACTAGAATTAGAAAAGATTCATAACGTATTTCATGTTTCAATTCTTCGACGGTACAGATCCGATCCTACTTATGTCATTAGTCCGTCAGAGATTGAGATTCTGTCCGATTTGAGTTATGAAGAAGAACTGATTTGTATTCTAGCTCACGAAGTTAAAGAATTGTGAAATAAGAAAATTTTATTAGTAAAAGTGCTATGGCATAAGCACGGGATCGAGGAAGCAACTTGGGAGCTAGAGGATTCAATGAAAGAATGTTATCCCAACCTATTCACCGATAAGATTTTCGGGGACAAAAATCCTTAAGGGAGAGTGTTGTAATAGCTCGATTTGACCCTATTTGAAACGGTGATTTTAGGACCACGAATCCGAGTCAGAAATATATTTTAATATTATTTTATGTGTTTAATTTATGTGAATTTGCATGTGTGAAAATTTCATGTTTAAATTCTGTTGTTTGAATAATCGATTTGATAAAAGGATTTAATTGTAAAAAAAATGGAAATTTGATGGTTTAATTTATTATGGCCGAATTGATTATGTTTTAATAATATGGAGTATTTATGTGGATATTATACCATATTGAAATGAGTGGACGTTTATAACCATTATTTATAAAGTTTATAAATTTTTTTTATAAAGGTTATAATTGTCATTTATGATTTCATATATGGTTTAATAAAATAAAATAAAAGAAACTTGCATTAGTTCAACTTATGAAAATTGAATACACAAATAAAATGAAAAAGAAAAAGGTTTAGGCATTCGACTATCTTCTAAGCTCAATTTAGATTAAGAAAAGAGAAAATCAGATTTAGACCGGGGGAAGACCAAAATAGTTGAATAGTTGATTAATATCATTTGTCGATATCGGAGGTAAGTCTTTAAGCAATTAAACATGGTTAATTTTGAATGTAAATTAGTTTAATATGCTAAATTAAAATTCATGGAATTATAGTAGAGTTAGCCGAATATGATTAAGCATGGAAATAATGTATTTGAGTTTAATTTGACTGAGTTACGACATTTAAAAGTCCGTACGAACTATATGGAATAGCTAGAATTTTTGATATATGAATTGTTTATGAGACAGCTTTATAACAGTGATATTCGGGCTTTGAGCCTAGCTAGCCTTGTGTTGGTGGATTAAATCGGCTTTATGCCTAGCAGGCTTATTACCGGTGTATAAAATCAGGCTTTGAGCCTAGCAGGCCTTGTGTCGGTGTGTGATACAGGCTTATACTTAGTAGGCTTTATGTCGGTGAATCATTATAAGTTTATGCCTAAAAGACTTTATGCTGATGTGATAATTGAATTCATTAAATGAGCTAAAATGATCAGGTACGTGATAGTTGGTTACCTATTTGAAAATAAGGCAAATCGATTTCTTGTTATGTGATGAAAAGGATACATGAAGTTGTTGTAGTATATGTTAATGTGAGAAATATATATTTGGCCTTATAGTTGTATATGCATGTAATGTTAAAGTTTGAGTGATGAATATATGTCTATAAATGTATATGTATATCCGGTTATATAAGACAATATGGCTTTGAAATCGGAGATTATATTGATGATGTATACATGTATATTCGACCAAGGGGAAATTGTTCTATGAAAGTATATGTTATATATGTATGGAATTAAAAGCTTGAAATTACATGTGTGATTACAAATGCATAAGTTGATTTAGTTAATAGAAATGGTTAAGTAATTGAGATGTTATTATGCATTAATTGTTTAATTTGCTTAAGGCTTACTAAGCTAAGTCAGCTTGCTTGGTAAATGTGTTCGTAATTGTTTTATAGATTTTGGAGGTCGTTACATGCTCGGGGATCATTGGTGAAGTCATCCACAATATCGTCTACCTTCAGTACTGTTAAAAAGTTTTAAGTCGTACATATAGCATGTATAGCCTTGTATGTATTTTATTCAATGTTGGATTATGTATATATGTTATGCTATGTGAAAATGGCTAATTTGAATTACTAATATGTGTTATTTCAAGTATTACTTTTCTGTGTGCTATGTGTGATTAAGTATTGAAGTTGTGAATGGATGTATTAGGTTGGATATTCGGTTATGATATGTATGACTATAAGTGAACCTTCGTTGGTATATTTGGCTAAGGCTTGGTTATAAGTTTCAGTTATGATATGTTATCATGTGAATGCTTGAATGTCTTATCACTTGTGATTGAGTTATTCGTTGTTGGTTTGAAATGATCAATTCATGAAATAATATGACTTTTTATACTTGATTGAATAAGTATCTATATGCGAATTATGTTTTTTTAAACTGAACTTATATGTCTCTACTCATGTGGATGTGGTATGCATGATCATTGCGTTATATGGGATGTTGAGCTATAGTATGTTTAGATATGGTTTCATAAGAGCTAGCTTGTGTATGTTTTGACGTGGTAAAAGACATATCATGATTCATTGTTGGATTGATTTTATTACTTGAGTTGATGCTTGTAAATAAGGTTGATTGTGGCTAAAGTGATCATTATAATAGCTTGAGTATATAGCACTAGTATATTTGGCTTATGCATTCAAAAAAAGGACCATATGAATAGTAGTTTTATTTCTAATTGATATGGACAATTGGATATTAATTGTAATTGAAATTATACTTGCCAAATGAGATTTGGTAAAGATGGTATGTGTTCGAATATGATTGAAATAAAAAAAATCATGTATATAATATTATGGCTTTGCATTATTTATATTATAATTGCTTTTGGGTTGTTAATGAAATGACTCTGAAATGAAAAGTATGTGTGTTTATTCGGATAATACTTTTATCAATGACCAAATGATTAGTAATTTTGATTTTTAAAATGTTATAATGATTTACATGCCAGTTTGAGTTTTGTACTCTTTATAATTTATATTTGTGATGTTTGAAATTATGAAATGATTAGTAAATTATAAAACTGGTTATTTATGCGTAAATTTCTTGGTATTTCAATTATATGCCTGAGTATGTTTGTGATTGTTTGAAAGTAGTGACTTGTCTGATAATATCTCGTAACTCATTCCGGCGACGAATACGGGTTAGGGGTGTTACAGCATATGATTAAGTAAGTCATGAGGATGAGTAGGAAACTACATGAAATTCATGATAACTTATTTGAGTGATGTTTCATGATTTTGTTGCTATTTTATTCATGCAACTTACTAAGCATTTTATGTGCTTACTCCTTTCCTCTCTCTCTTGCATGTAGATTTGCCGAACCAGCTCGGGGATCGTTAAAGTTGGAGCTCGAAGTCACACTATCAAGCCATTCTTTTTGGTATAGTAAAGTCAGTCATTTTGATGTATGGCATGTATAGGAAGTTTGATCATTTGTTAAGTGTCATTTTGTGTAGCCAAGGGTGTTGGCTTTGATATTACTCAAGCAGTATTGTAATGGCCTTTGGAAATGGCCAAATATTGCCTAATTTATATTTTATACAATGACAATGGAGTTCATGAATGTGCAACATTGCATGTTTAAGTAGAGCAATGATGGATTAGAATGATAATGGCAATTGAATGCCTTAGTTGTGAGTAATTAAAGAGTATATTATGCTTGATGAGTGCTATAGAATTGGCTTTGTGTTTGGTCATGTTTCAGGGTGGCAAGAAGGCTTGGAAAATAGCCTATTGTTGTCCACAGGTTGAGCAGAAGGGCATGCGCTCAGGCCGTGTGTGACACACGGTCAGCCACATGGGTGTGTTAATAGGCCGTGTGTCCCCTGCATCCAATTTATTTAAGTCAGTGTAGAACACTGGCCGAGCACACGGGTGTGTTGTAACACCCCAAACTCGGCCCAGAAGTTAGGCCCGAATCTGGCGTGTCACATTGAAGTGTTTTTCGAAAACCAAGTTTTCATTGAACCCTTTTTTATTTAAAACATGTTGCTAACCAAAACTTGTGTTCGTTTATTTTCAAATTTTGGTTTATTAAAAAGTTAATCTCTTTTAACAGTTGCGGAAGCTTAATTTAAACAGTTGCAGAAACGTTGTGATGTTTTAAAAACAGTTAACCTTTTTGAAAAACTGTGATTTACTTCTAACAGATATAAATCAAAGTAAATAAAAACCCGAATAAAAGCAAATTAAAATCCCAATGGCCTTATTACAAAATTTTAAAACTAAAACGGAATCGAAACCATAAATAAAGTCCAAAACGTAATAAGAACGCAGTCGTGTGGCCATCTCCGAGTCCCTCGCAGCACCAGTCCTCCTAAAAACTAGGGATTACCTGCACAGTTAATAAACGGGGTGAGTTTATGAAAACTCAGTGTGTAATCCCCATTCCAAAGCACAGTCAGTAAATAGAAACAGATACAGAAACAATCTGGCCAGAGCCCTTTAATAGTAACAGTATAGTCCAATACAGAGCATACAATATCATTTGGGGCACAGCCCATCACAGAATCAATTTGGCCAAGCCCAAAACCAATAACAGAACAAGTGGCCTAAGCCCAAAATAGAACAGAACAGTATGTGAATGTGACCCCAACCCAGTCCAACCATCACACCACCCGTACCAGCCAATACCCCATGTGGGGAATAACTCAACCCACCCAGCTCACACACCAATACGTAACCATGCTGCTTATAACAGATAACGTGGTAGTGCCACCAGATCAGAATATGTAACACTCCAAACTTGGCCTATAAGTTAGGCCCGAATCTGGCATGTCATGTTAAAGTGTTTTTCGAAAACCAAGTTTTCATTGAAAACCCTTATTGAAAAAATTTTTTTTGTGTAAAACCTTAGTTTGTGTTTGATCAATTCCTACTGTGGTTTATTAAAAAGATTATTCTCTATTAAAGACATTATTAATTATAAAATCTTAATCGTTGCGAAAGCTTAATTTAAAATAGAGGTTGTTTTGGTAAAACTCGTTTTTACCATTAGCAATTATAAAACAATAAATAAAATTCCAAATTTTAAAAATAATCCAGAAGTTATAAAAGCCTTATTACAACCCAATAAATAAATAAATAATAAAATAAAATAACTAAAGATAAAATAAATGAAACTACTAATTTACTAATCAACTTGTAGTTTGGCCGCCTCCGAGTCCTCCCGCACGTCAAACCGCCTACTGAGGCCACCTGAAAAATTAAAAGAGGGAGTGAGTTTTGAAACTACAAACAAATAATCATGCAATAATCAGACTGGGCCTACGCCCTATTTAATATCGGTGGCCTTTGGGCCTTAGCCCATAGTGGCCTTTGGGCCTTAGCCCATAGTGGCCTTATATCACAAAATCAATATGATTATGCAATGTGCAATTACCCATAACCAACCCTGTACACCTCCTTTCCAGCCCTACACACCTTGGGGAGATACTCGACCCACCCATCCTTATACACCCATTGTGACACCGGCTGTGGCACCACGCATCGTTGCAACAAAGTTGCTTGTGGCTTAAAAGCATTCGTTGTAGCACCGATTGCGGCACTACTCATCGTTGAAGCAGAGCTACTTGTGGCTTAAAAGCTTTCGTTGGATCCACAGTCGTCAAGCGACCGTGCAACCCTCATATACACTTCCTCCAATCATAACCCAACCCACATGCAACACATTATCAAATGAATGCAACAGATACAAATTCATACATATAGCATACAACATCATATAAGTTACACATAGGAACATTTCAGTCATTTTGCCCTTAGGGGCATATTCGTCATTTTTCACTTAAAAGCATATTGATCTTATCTTATTGTGGGCTTAGGTACACGTTCTGGCCATTAACACATTTACAGTTACTCACTGAGTATTACGCCAATTTTGTAAGTGTTACAAATCCATTAGGGCCCAAAAGCCCAATACGTAGCCCAAATGGGGCCCATACACTTATATGGCCCGTTAGGCCTAATTCTACCAAAAACCATGTAATTAGCCTAATCAGCTCGTCAAAACTTACTAAACCATACCTTTTACTATCGAAGGGCCTACGAGCCCATCGGGCCTATTCGGCCCATTTCAACCCAGTTGGACAAAGGGTGGCACGAGTCCATAGAATCAACCACGGAGCCTCTATCGTCATATCGATACCTCCACACGAGTGTTCGTACGCTCGTGTGGTTGCCGGTGCCAACCTTTTGACTTTTTGGCTTTTCAGCTTTTTAGGATTTCAGCTTTTGCCGATTCGTCGTCTGTGCGGTGTATGTACACACCTTCGGCTTTATAACAAATAATCAAACAAAGGTTAGAAGTACACACCTCATCACTTAGAGCACTAAATACTCATAATCGCCAGAACCTATATTCAAATATTATTCTTCATTAGTCACTAGCCATTAATACAAAATAAATCCACTATACTCACTTACTGATGGCCAACTCTACTTACCTTGATCGACTATGATTTACCTATGTAATCCGAGGCCCGTTGCAGCCCCTCTTCCGCATCCAGGCAAAAAGTCCCAAACCACCGACACCTTACGTCACCTAAACTTGGGAATAGTGGTTGCATGCCCAAATCCCATTGTCACCTTCGCCATCTCTTTACCATTAGCGCTCCCTTTTTCCATCTCAACAATAATATGACTATCTTCTAAAATGAGGAAAACAAAAGCAACAAAAAAGAGGGAGATGTAGGGTTGGTTCAACAATTGCCAAAACAAATAAGAGAAAAAAAAAATAGAGAATGAGAGTTTAGCTTTAGAGGGTTTGGGAAAGAAACAAAAAGAAACAAAAAGAAAAGAAAATATACCAAGTACGAATGAAGGCTAGAAGGCTAAATCTCGAATGGTCAAAATTTGGTTCTCAATATAAAAAAAATACAAAGCTTGGCAAAATAAAAAATTTTAGGGAGAAAGTTTACCAAAAACCAAAATATCACCTTATACTTCCCACACTAATTTTGGCACTTAAGAAAATATAAAAAAAAGGTTGAATATGTATTTCTTTAACCCCATTTGGTTCTAATTCTTTATCAATTTAAATTCCCTTCAATTTATCCAATTTTATCTCCTTCCTATACATACTAATCCTTATCAACAATTCCACCCGAATCCTAATTCTCAGCCCCAAAGAGTTCCCATTCATGCCAAATACTTGCCTAAATGAATTGCAAAAATAATAACCCTCACCTGCAGCCTTGCTACTCGAACCCCAACTCCCTCAGCTTCCAACTATGTTGTCTGCCACTGCACCGCTTGCTTCCTTGTGCTATAACTTGGTCACAATTAATTTTAAGGCTTATACGCCTAAGCCTCAGTTTACTTAAAGTTTAAAAATTTAAAACTCTGCCAGACCTGGGATTCGAACCTATGACCTCTCGGATCCATCGCACGCTTCTCGCCACTGCACCCTAGACGCTCCTTGTGTCATATTTAGGTCACAACTACTGATAACACTTACCTGCTGAAGCCACGATTCCTTAAAATCAAAATCAATATGTTGCCCAACCTGCGATTCGAACCTGTACCCCTTCAGCACCCACAGTATGCACCTGCCACTGCAACCCAGGCGCTCTTTGTGTCACACTCCCTCTTCAACTTCTTTTAAGGCCTACTACCCCGTACCCAAGTTATTCCAAAAATATTTGCTACCAACCAAATTCGAACCCCCATTCCTAAGGCTACTCTAAGCGTCCCTTGCCACCATGCCACCTACCATATGTGTGTCACTTTTTCCTCCCTAACTAATTTTAAAGCCTTCCTACAACAACCCAGGTTGCTTTTAAAAAAAATCCAACACTTATGCGCATGCTGCGACTTGAACCCTAGCTTCCTTTCCTACTTCCTAACGCCTCTTGCCACTGGGCCAGGAACGCTTCTTGTGTTGTAAATTAGCCCCATCTAATTACAAGGCTTAAACACTGGCCGTCATACTAACATATGCGCAACAATTTTTTTTTGCCAAGGCTAGGACGTGAACCCCTAACCACCAGCTTGATACCAACGCCCCTGGCCACTAGAACACTTACTTCCTTATGCTATGTTTTAACCAAAAATGTTCCTTGAGCACAACCTTACATTAACCAGCATAATTGATTAGGTCTTCACAGTTGATAAGCCCCAAAGAACTAAGACCACAATTTAATAACAATCGCTTACCACACTTATGTGCTCAGGAACTATCCTCTCCAAAATCGTTGGCCAAAAACAAACCCTTGATTAACTGCACCATAACGGCCGTTGTTAGGAAACTCCTAATACCGCATAAAGACAACATTTTATGAACAAAAGGGTAATCGGTATAAAGAGAATAATAGCAAGCAGGGTTGACAGATCATCAAGTAGTACACTTACCAATTCATCAGATTGCTTGAAAGTCGAATCGTTTGGTTGATCACGACGGGGAAGAATTGGCTGAATGAAAAGAAAGAAAGGATGGATTTGACTATAGAGGAATCAAAAGAAATTGACAAGTTAATAGTGGATAGGGGCTGAAATTCAGTCAAGAGAAAATAGTGTAAAGAAATGTTGAGTTCGGCCAAAGGAGATATTCGGCCAAGGTATATGGTAATCAGTTTTGGGTATAAGAAAAATAATGAAGAACTTTAAATGAGTACGAGAGAGTGTGCGATTTAAAGGTGAAAGAATTTAGGAATGAAGGAAGAGATTTAGAAGAGAAGAAGTGAAAGAGAATCGGCCAACAACAACAAAATATATTCGGCATAAAGTAAGAGAATAGTCTAAATGGGGTGTAACTAAGAGCTAGAGGAAGGAATTGGCTTGGAATGCTGCAGTAGAAATAAACCAAAAAAGAAACTAGCAATAAAAGTCACTTGGCAGAAACTCCGCTCTAAGATATACCAAAATCTAAAATACCAAAAGAGAATCGGCACCTAAAAAACTCACATAAAGTTGAAAAAAGGCACACTCAAACTCCCAAACCCGAAATTCCCCATAGTCCCCACTCAAAATCGGTACTAATGACCGAATATGCACTCCTAAGGAGTTCCAAATTCGGCCCAACCTACCCCTTAACAACTCACAATTTTCTCCATCCAAATCTCTCATTGATTCATTCCGACTCCCCCCAATTCAAATTCAAATAACAACCACGACCAGTTCAAATTTACTTCTTTTACCAAGTCCACAACAACCCTCTAGTATTTGAATCCAATTGAACCTCTTGCCACCCCTATGTAGCAAAATAATTACCTTTTGCATGCAAGGGGTTTCGAACTCAAGCTCCCTTGTGTCACAGAATAAGCACAACTAAATATAAGCCTATGGGCCAAAGTCTAAGTTCATTTAAAAGAAAACTAAAATGAATTGCAAGCACCAAGACTTGAACCTAGGCTCAACCACTAGACAACATGCTTCATTATGTCATTTTTCCAACATAATAATTTATAAGGCCATCAAACTAACGCCAATATTCACCAAAGGGAAAAAACTAAAAATTTTGCTAGAGCCCTGGCTCAAACCCAAGACTTCTCCAACACTCCCAAATCTTCCTAAATCACTTAGCCACTAAACTAAACATGCAATTTATGTAATTTTTCTCGCACAACTAAAATCCAATTTCTTCGACACGCGAAGCCCATTCTATAACATCCCATTTTAGACCCTAGTCAGAACGAGTGGTCTCGGGACCACTTAACCGAGTCAAAATATTATTTTTATTATTTTATTATATTTTAAAGAATGATAGTATTACAGTATGAAAGTTTTGTAAAGAAATTTTATCGTTTATATAGCTAATTCGGTAAAAAGGACTAAATCGTGTGAAGTGATAAACTTGAATTCTATTGCATAAAGGGCTTAAATGACTTTGGATTTATATTTATAAGTCCTTAAAGTGAAATTTTACCCTTATTAGAATGCATGGAAGGTAGTGGCCTTTAAATGCATGATTTTTAAATGGTTTTATAAAGGTTATATAAGGTATTTTATAATTATATGTTATAATTGTTTAATAAAACATAAAATGCTTCATTTTATTGTTCTTCTTTCACCAATTGTAAACAAAAAAAAAGGGTTTGGAAAGCTTTTATATTCGGCAAGCTTAAATTCATCAATTGAGGTATGTTTTGACTTCGATTTTTAATGATTTCTATGTTTTTGAGATCGTTGCTTTGTATACTAGCTGACCCGTACCTCAATTTCTGAAATTGGTTGTGTTTTTGAAATATGCCATTGATGAATACATGTTTATTTTGATGAATGATGGTGAATTATTGACGGTTGTTTGAAAATATACAAGTTTTACAAAGTAATTTTTGATGAAAATGAGTTTTAATGATTAAATTGAAAAAGGTAGAATTTTTGTGGTTGGAATTGTGAATAAATGAATTATATGTGCTAGTATGAGATACTTGGATATTCGGCTATGATGAATTGAGGGTCCTATGGTGTAATTTGCTATTTTGTGAATTTAGGACTAAAGTGTTGAAGTATGAAAAGTTAAGGGCTAATTTGTAAATAGGCCAAAATACATGTTCTTGGATTAAATTGAACATGTTAGTGATTAAATAGCTAGATTTGTATTAATATAGATAAAGACAATCGAAACCTAGAACTTGCTCGGGGAAAACGAAAGGTAGACGAGTAGATATTGGGAAATCAAGGTAAGTTCGTATAATTAGAATTCAATTCGTATTATGTTTATAATAGTTGTATTAATACCATATGAATGCGTAAATCATTATAGAATGGGAATTGCCTATTAGATATATGTGAATTGATATGGAATTGTATAAAGGTTATAAAAACGATTTGATTACCGAGTCTCATTCGAATCGTAGAAGTCGTAGGATACAAGTGACATGTCGCTAGGGCTACAGGGTGGTTACCGTTCATCCTTCGAGATTACATGTTTAGCCTTCGGGCTTACCGTTTCAGGCTCGAAAGAGCATATATGATGCATTGACAGAATTACAGGTTATACGTATATACACTATGTGCGTATCACCCGAGTATCCCTCAATGTTCTTAAAGGTTCAACGGGCAATTATCGATACATTTTACATGATGATCAAAGAGTATATGAATTACAGGTTACATGAGCTACATGATTTATATGAACTAGACACAGCCTAGACACGACCTACACATATAACGGGTGTGTGCCTATGCCGTGCTCAAGTCTATAGGTTTGAAATAAGAAATAAATTTAACATGGGCTAGGGACACGGGCGTGTCCCATCCCACACGGACGTGTGGCCCTGTTTTAGGAAAAATTTTTCATAGGGCTCGAAAGTTCCTGGATTGGTTCCAAATCACTCCCAGTGTATGTTTTGGGCCTCGTAAGCCCATGGTAAGAATATTAAGTGCACGTTTGAACAAGTTTTAAATTGGGGCAAGAGTTAAGGCTCGTTTTAGTAAGTTTAAGCAAGATTAAGTACGGTAATGTCTCGTACCTCATCTCGGTGTCAGACATGGGTAAGGGGTGTTACACATATGATCCTTTCTTTCAGAGGTTGCTGGATACTTAATTCTTTCTACTTGCCCCATACGTTATCTCTCACACTTACCATACCTCTAAAGTCCTATTATAACAGCCCCATTTAGACCCTAGTAGGAATAATGGTTTTGGGACCACAAATTGGAGTCCAAAAAATATTTAAATATTAATTTTCATGCCTAAAGTATGTGAATTGATATGTGCGAAATTTTCGTGATTTAATTTTTCCATTTGAGTGCTGAATTTACAAAGAGGACTAAATCGTAGAAAATGTAAAAGTGTCCTTCTATTTATTAAGTGCTGATTTGATGTGTCTCTTTAAATGTGAGGTCCTTATGTTGTAATTAAACTATTAAATTCATGAATGGACATTAATGAACTTTGGTTAGTGGATTTTAAATGAAACCATTAAGGTTAAAAATGGTATTTAATAATTAAATGATGAAATAATAAAATAAAACATGAGTTAGTGCTTCATTCATCTTTGTTTGTCGAATTTAAAAGAAAAAGAAAGGGTTTAAAGCTTTGTTTCATTCGGCCATTGCTAAGCATAATCAAGGTATGTAATTTGATTTGTTTTTTTATGATTTTTATGTATTTGTGATTATTGTTTAATGTTCTGTCTAGCCCATGTCTCAATTTAAGAAATTGATAAGGATTTTGAAATCTGCCATTGATAAATTGGAAGCTTTGTGATGATAGTTGATGAAAAATGAAAGATATGTGTTAAATTAATATGTTTTGTATTTGAATTTTTGATGAAATTGAGCATTTTGGGCTAAATTGTGAAAATGATATTTTGAGGGACTAAAATGTGAAATAAATGAAATATATGGGCTTATATGTGCTGTATGAATATTCTACTTAGTTATGGTAAAGTGAAATTTTGCATATTTTGTGATTTTACGAAATAGGGACTAAAATGTTAAAATGTGAAAATATGAGGGCTAATTAGTAAAATGCCCTAGATATGTGTATTTGGATTTATTTGAATGAATATGAGATTGAATAAGTCAAATTTGAATTTATATAGATCAAGAACCAAATGAAACAGGATTAGATCGAGGAAAGTCGAAAGTCGTTGATTAGTCGATTTCATCCGTTCATCGCCGTACGAGGTAAGTCCATATGTAAATATATGTTGTCAAATTTTAATTTATATCTAATATATGTATCGAATTAAATGATAACAAATATACGTGTATATGCTGAATTGAAGGATTTATGGGAGAATTAGTTATGAGCTTGAATTGATTGAGTTACAATGTCCGAAAGCCTCGTACGAACCATAGGAATAGTATAGGATACATATGTCATGACATAGGATTTCAATATGTGTTATCGTGTAAGACCACGTCTGAGACGTTGGCATTGATTTGAGATTTACGTATAAGGCCATGTTTGGGACATTGGCATCGTATATGACTTCATGTATGACCCTATCTTGGATAGTGCCATTGAAATTTGATTACATGTAAGATCATGTCTGGGACGTTGGCATTGTACGAGTTTCTGAGCTATCTGAGTATCCTTATTGATTCCGAACAATTCAACGAGCATTCTGAGAAATGAATAACTATGTGAAAGTGTATTTGATTCAAGTACGTGTGATTTGTTTATGAAATTCAGAAATGATGGGTTAGTAAGATTCAAATGACGATACGAGAAATATATGATAATGAATTATGTGTTATATATGCTCGTTATATGGAATTGAGGTCCTATGTTTTAAACATGGGATTTATGATACAGGAAAACATGGTTATGAGGTATGTTAGTTCGGTTTGAAAGATGATAAGATAAATGTTATTGATAAGGTTAAATTATTAAATATGTTATGTATATGTGAAAGAGTTAAATAACTATGATTTGATTTTGTTGGTTATGTGTTTCGTACGACCGGATATGATTTATATGAATGAGATGTACATATGGTTTGAACAACTAATTTATGAAGCATGTGTAATATGACTTTGATGTGTGACGGTTAATTTGAATTTTGAATTGATAAATGAAATTGAATTGGTCGAGTTTAAAAAAACATGATTTATATGTTCATTGATAAATAAAGTAAGTGAGATTACTTAATGAGGTAACATGGATTATATGAGAGAAGTGGTTGTATATGTGTATGAGATTAATTAAATTTGGCCTATTCGAATTGAATTATATATGTTCATGTGTTAAAATATTTACTTATGGCTTACTAAGCTTTTAAAGGTTACTCTATGTGTTTTTCCTATATTTATAGAGTTTCAAAGATTTGCTCGAGTTGAAAGTCGTGGGAGACCTTATCACACTATCTAGTATTCATTTTGGTAAATAAATGCTTTGAGGTTTGGTTATGTGGAATGTATAGGCTAGTTTCAATATGTTTGATTTTGAAATTTGTATATATATAGCCATGTGAAAATAGCTTGATTACGATACTAAAGTTGGTATATATATTAGGTCATGTTATAAGCTTAATTTGGAGGTATGTTTCTTGTTAAATATGTTTGTAAGGTCGGTTATATGATTCGACAATGAGAAATATTTGTAACGCCTCTCACCCGTAACCATTACCGAACACATGTACGAGGCATATCGAAGATACATTTGCACTATCATTTGATTTTGACACATAAATTTCACGTAAATTTATAAATTTTTCATTCATACGCATAACATCCACATTATGGGCCTACAAGGCCCAAACAACACATTGGATATGATCTGGGACCAAACCGAAACTTTTCGAACACTTATGAAAATTTAACTCAAAACAGGGCACACGCCCGTGTGGGTAGGCCGTGTGGTCGCACACACCCATGTCCCTAGCCCGTGTGGAATAGCAAATAGACAATAAATTAATGAGCATTTAAAACTAAATGGACATAGCAAATGGAAAATAAATTTTCCTATCACATAATTAAATTCAATACATTCATTAAGCACTTAGCACACATGATAGTTTTCATATAACCTGTACATATACTTTCTTAAACATACGATCACATCTTTTTACAGGCAATCACATTTTATCAAATCAATTTGAATAACCTAATGAACCACATGGAATACTAAAGGATACACGGAATAAGGCACAACTGCCACACATGATGTAGTCGAAGCTACCACTAATACGTAGCCAATGCTACCACTTGTCACATAAGGGCTCAATAATGAGCTATTCTCGAGTCTGCTCACACAAGCTGACAATGTAGTCGATACCATTTAGTGCTACTCACACAAGTTGACAGGTATCCGCAACAAATGCAGGATAACCTAGCCACTGGTAATCAAACTAGACCAGCACCCAGAATCACATAAACAATTGATAACAGTCAATGGTTTCCTAGTGACATGTCACTCGTATCCTAATGATTCCTAAGGTTCAACCGGGATTTTTCTTTACTCATCTGTTTCATCACATCACTTACTTAATATTTCGATATAAAATTTTAGGATTTCAAATTAATTAAAATAATTAAACATAATAACTAAAATAACTCATTATTCACATATAAGACTTACCTCGGTGCCAAATGCAAATCTTTTCGATTTAGTCCGGTACCTTGCCTTTTCCACAGTCAAGGTCGATTTCACATTGTTCTTGATCTATAACATCAAATTTAACTTATTCAATACATACATTACTCAATTGGACACAAAATCATACTATGATAATTTTTACCATTTTACCCCTAACTTTGTCAATTTTTTCACTTTAGTCCCTAGGCTCGTAAAATGAAATGTATCTACTTTTCAACATTCCCAAGCTGAGCCGACCATATTTCTCTCTTATAACAGCCCACAATTTTCAACATTTCACAACTTATACACATATTTTACAACTTTTGCATTTTAGTCCCTAAATACATTTCCATGAAAAATCACTTAGAAAAAGTTGTTTACTACACATTTAAACTTCCATTTTCTACCAATAAACATCAAAATGTTTTTATATCGTACATAGGTAAATTTTTAAACATGAACCCTAGCTTAAGATAGTGGTATAGAAAGCTAGGTTAAGGTACGAGGATCTCAAAAATATGAAGAACATGGAAAACGAGGCTAGGAGTCACTTTGAGCTTGAAAAGTTGAAAAACCCTAACTATGGAGTCCCCTTGATGTTCGGCCAAGGTAGGACAAAGATGGACACTTTTTTAGCCTTATTTTCCCTTTTTATTTCTTTTAATATCCAAATGACCAAAATGCCCTTAATGACCTTCCTTGATAAATTTTCCTTCCAAGGGTATATTTGTCCATATTGCCATAAAATGGTCTAATTACTAAATAAGGACCTCTAGTTTATGATTTCATTTCAATTTCACGCTAAAAGCTTCTAGAACACATATTTTGAAAATTTTGCAATTTAGTTCTATTACTCAATCGGGCACTTTATCGGTAAAATTTATTTACTAATTTTTCACTCATGCATTCAATCACACAATAGACCTTAAAACTCTATCGAAATAAATTTTTCTATGCCAAATTCATGGTCCCAAAACCACCGTTCTATTTAGGCCCTAATTCGGGCTGTTACAATATTAATGATGAAGTATAATCAGCCATGAAAGTAGCTCATTTTGGAAGTATGATTTGCGACATATCTAGTGTGGTGGTTGATTATAAATTTAGCTTAAATGAGGTAAATATGGTTGATGATATGTTTCAGTTGTGGCTTATTATTGACTTATTTTTGACGTATAAATTGTCTTGTGTAGAGGTGTAACGCCTCGAATTTTGGGCCTAGAAGAAATGGGCCTTGGGCTTAGGGAGCATGTGGAAGTCGGCACATGAATATTTGATGTACAAGAAGGGACATGAATGAAGATTTGCTTTAATGGTTAAGGGCCCTAACAAGTGTTGTAGAACTCCTAGGTTCAAACCTGGGCTTTAGTAAAACTTTTGGTTTTAAGTGAATAAAACCCTAAGTGCTAGGTAGTAAGCCTTTTAAATAATTTAGGTTAAAATGTGGCACAAGAGGACTTGTGCTCTAATGGCAAGGTGGCGTGTTGAGTAACTATGAGGTGTAAAGTTCAAGGCTGGGCGTGCGCAATGGTGTGTTTATTTTGCTGCTTGTGTAGGTAAGGTGGTAGAGTTCAAGTGAAAGACTGCTGATGAGAGTTTGAACTGGTCATAGAGTAAATCAAGTAGGAAAAAGGGGGATTTGGATAGGATGGGATGTTGGGTTGTTGAGGAAAAAAAGGAGATTGGTGAGGGAGGTAGTCTTTGTGCCGAACATGGACTTTTGTGGTAGAGAATTCGGCTAGGAGGGGGAATTTATGAGCATTAACGGTTTTGGTGGTGTCCTTGTTCGCATTTTTTGTCAGCATTCTTTTGTTTTCGAGTTTGTAGTCTTTTGCAGTTTTGGTACGCTTTTGGTCGGCCTTGCTTTTCTTATTTTTCTTGGCCGAGTAGACACTTGTCTTTTGGACTTTATTGTTTTTCTCAACTCTCATTTTTGGTGTCAAGCCGAACATTTCTTTTCTCTGTCGGCTGATTTTTCTGTCAATCAACTTTTCTTTTGATCAGCTATCTGCATTCTCTTTTCCTCCCATTTCAATAGTTCTTTACATTTCTCTAGCCTTTGTCGGCTACTTTCTATTCCCTTGGACTCTGTTCTTTCATTCTTCTCTTTTGAGATACTTGGTCGAATAACTCTCTTGCTCTCTTAATGGGATTATCGTATCGATTTGTAAAGGTCATCTGTCAAAGGGGTAAGTGCTTGTGGTTTTCTTTTGGTTCCTCCTTAACGTTAGGGCCCTTTCTTCTCCTAACATTATATTTTTCTACCATTCTCAAATAGGTGTAACATTGCCCTATTTTACCTCCATCATTCTTAGTACTTTTGGTTTCAGCTCTTGAAGGGGTATAGGTTGATTTTTCCTCTCTTCAACTTTTAACTTTGCGCTGTCGGTAGGTGAGGACTCATTTACCTTAGACTATTCATTTGAATGGGTGTTTGATAAGATTCAACTTGAATTGTAACGCCCTCTTACCCGAGACCATCGCCGGAGTCGAGCTTGAGGTGTTACTAAAATTATTTCATCACTTTTTTAAATTTTAAATCAACCAATTTAATTTTCATAGCAAGCTGTCTTTCTGCGTCATAGTCGCTTAAAAAAATCATATCTCGAGTTACGAAATTCAAAATCAAGATCCATAAATTTTCCCTGAAACTAGACTCATATATCTATCTACTAATTTTTTTCTAGAATTTTTGGTTGGGCCAATTAGTACAGTTTATTAGTTAAAGTTACCCCTGTTTCAGGATTTGACTGCACTGACCTCTGCTTACTGCAAACCAATTTTCTCTCTGTAAAAAATTCATATGACTATTTTGTCTATTTTTTTCTAAAACTAGACTCATTAAGGATTCTGTACATATAAAATATACCTCATAATTATTTTTGTACAATTTATGGTGAATTTACAAAGTTGAAACAGAGGATCCAGAAATCACTCTGGCCCTGTTTCACTAAAACTCAAATATCTCACAACATATAACTCCTTTACCTGTTTCGCTTCTTCCATATGCAAATAGACACAATAAGCTTCAATTTCATATTTAATTCATCACCTAATTCGGTTTCTAATATTTTTAGTGATTTTTCAAATTTACATCATTTCTACCGCAATGTTCTGTTTTATAACAAGATTCAACTTTCTATGGTTTTTCATAGACTAGATAGCACATTAAACATACTCAACATCAAATATGATTACAATAGGCTATTTTAAGGTCTAACCATTACCAAACATTTCCTCATCAAGTAAAAGCCATGCCATAAGATTAATTACAGAAAATGAGTATATTGCTATACATGCCATATTTAAGTTATACAAGCCATGTTACCAAAAAGTTCTTTGGATAGTGTGAACGAGCCTTCGACCTATCCCGATTCTTGAGCCAACTTGTCCAAAACTACAATGAATTAAAAGGAGGGAGTAAGCATAAATGCTTAGTAAGTTCACATGTAAATAACAAGTAATATAATCATGGAATTCAACATGGGAATCAAATTCAATAACAACACTCAAACATACATAGCATAATAACATTTGTTATCTTACCACACCATCATCTTACCATGTTCTCACATATAGTTTAGGATCATACCTATTCAATTCCTCTTTCACAATACGTCACAACATACCTCGGTCGCTTAGACGCTCTCATTGCTTATTTATCAATTTACCTGTTGAACACATAGTAATATAACTCGGATACTCGAATCGTATACACATAAATGTCATATCCGTAGCCAAGCTACCATGTAACCCGCCCATAATCGAACTCAAACTCAACTCAACGAGTTCGGGCGTTCGCATCCATAAGTGAACTTAGACTCAACTCAACGAGCTCGGATGCCTAGTTACATTTCACGAACTCGGACTCAACTCAAAGAGTTCAGACATTTGCATCCATAAGTGAACTCGGACTCAACTCAACGAGTTCGGATGCCCAACCATTCTAGTGACATGTCAATTGTATCCTAATCTATTCCCAAGGTTCAAACGGGATTTTCCTCAATCACACATTCCCCAGTTGTTCTCCTCGGAATATCGGAACCAATACGTTGCTTGCATCTCATACTTATCAATTTAATCACATACTTTTCATACCAATACATAATATTTCACAAAGCATAATATTCATAATAACAAGTGTCATATCATATAAATAGCATTAAATCACTCAAAATAGCAATTATGTTACATTATTGACACATGAACTTACCTCGATACCAAAATATCTACAATCGGCCTATTCCTCGTAAACTTTGTTTTTCCCTCGATCACGACTTGAATCTCATTTCTCTTGATCTAAAATAGCACATTTAGCTTATTTAATACTCACATTCATCAAAACGGTCCTTGACCCTAACTTTGTCAAAATTACAAATTTGCCCCTAAATTTTTGCATATTTACACTTTTGCCCCAAGGCTCGGAAATTAAATTTTATTTCAAATTCTTATGTTTTAGGACATGCTGATCATTTATTTGCTAACAGCAACCTCAAATTCCCACTATAACATGTACTTATGAACAATAGGTATTTTTACTGATTAAGCCGTTTTGTTTGTTTTTACTTATAATCGAGTAGCACAAGTTGTCTAACATAATTTAAAACCTCAGATTCTATCATAAAACATCAAAATACACAAATTTCACCTATGGATATTTTTCCAAATATGAACCCTAACTTAAATTATTGCTAACAAAAGCTTTATCGAGTTACCGGGACTATGAAAACGTAAAGAACATTAAAAACAGGGCTTGGAATCACTTACTATGGAGCTTGGAAGCTTCAAACAAACCCTAGCTATGGAGAACCCTTGAAATTTCGTGGTAATGAAGAAGATGATCAATTTTGTGTTATTTTTCCCTTTTTATTTCATGTTAATATCCAAATGACCAAAATGCCCCTCCTTACTAAACTTTCAAAAATTCCATCCATGTCCAAATTTTGTCCATGAACTTAAAATTGGCCAAATTACTATTTAAGACCTCCTAGTTAATATTTCAAAGCAATTTCATGCTAGAAACTTCTAGAATGCAAGTTTTGCAGCTTATTCGATTTAGTCCCTAATTTTAAATTAAGCACTTTACGCATAGAATTTCTTCACGAAATTTTCACACAATCATGCAATCATATCATAAACCTCAAAATAATTATAAAATAATTATTTCTACCTCAGATTTGTGGTCACGAAACCACTATTCCGATTAGGCCCTAATTTGGGATATTACATGTATATAGGGAATCCTTAAGGCCTAGTTGTTAATATCTGGCAACGGAATGGGTGTGTGACCTTGTGTTGATCTATCAAGGTAGGGGTTTAGGGTCTCTTTGTTAATTATGATAAGGGGAAGATCTATAGATTGATGGTCTTATTCTAAAATGGGGACTGATGGCGAATATGTTGAATGTAGGATTTGGATGCACGTGGATCTTAGCACCTTTCATAAATAGGTGTGTCGTTTACACTGTCTTGACTGTAGTGCGGCAAAAAGTCGAAATGCCGAAAAGTTGAAAATACGTCAATTGAGGCCACATGGGCGTGCAAGTGCTCGTGTGGTAAACTAAGCCTACAAACATGGGTGCTAGACTGTAGAGGCCACGATGAGTGTTCTCATGGGCTTAGCCCGTTTTGGGCCCCATTGGGTCGAAATGGGCCTTGTGGGCCCTATGTGCTTGTGGACCCCACACGGATAAAATTCATGGTAAGTGATAAATAACGGATTGGGCTATGAAGTTCCATAGCCGTGACTGTATTTGGGCTAAATTGGGTACACGAGTGTGTGGGCCTACTTGGGCCGAGCAATGGGCTTTGGGCCCATTTACACCGTTATGACCACTTAGGTTATCTGAGTCATTTGAGACAATTGTAGACCTTCTAAAGGGTTGTTATCTGTACCGGGACCCCACAATTAGTAAAATAACCAAAATACCCCTAAGGGGTAAAATTACCGTTTTACCCCTAATTAACGAAAAGATCGTTAGACACTTAGTGGTAGGTTAATTGATATGTGTATGATATTTATATAACTAATACTGAGTGTGACATACTGTATACATGCAATATTTATGACACGCCATCCTGCATGGGGTGGGGCTTTTATTGATGGAGGAAGTATTATGGCTTATAGGCATCCTATTTAAGGCTTATAGCCTTATTGCTTATGGCTTTGAGCCATCCTATGTACTGGAAGCTTTACTGTGATATCTATGGCTTTTAGCCATCCTGTTTATGGCTTTGAGCCATCCTGTTGACTTAGTGCCGCAATTGGTGCTAAGCTTGGTGTATTGGCTGGGTGGGTCGATTTTATCCCTACATGGTGTGACTGGCAGTTGGAGTGGTGTGTTGGTTGGATTGGAGTGGGATTTTTGTTTACATTTCTGCTCTGTTATTGATACTACATTAGACTTAGGCCCACATATGATTCTGTACCTGATTCTGCTACTGTTCTAGGCTAAGGCCCACCTAATTCTTTTTCTGTAATGGGCTTAGGCCAAATCTGTTTCTGTATACTGTATATTTGACTATTTGTATAATAAGGGATTACACATTAAGCTTACGTAAACTCACCCTTCTGACTAACTGTGCAAGTAATCCTCAGCATTAGGCGGTTCGGTACTGCAAGAAGCTCGATGGTGGCCACACATCAGTACTAGTTTAATATTAGTTTGGTTTATAAATATTTCATTTGGGTTTCTGTTATGTAATAAGGCCTCTCTAATTTTCTAGTTTTCAATTTGGGATTTTATTTGTTATGTTTTATATCTGTTAGAAGTAGAGCGTGGTTTTCCAAAATATTAACTGTTTTCAAAACAACACATTTCCACAACATGATTTTTAAGCTTCTGCACAAATAATGTTTTAGAAGTAATGATGTTTTAAAATGGTTAACTAACAACTAAGAGGATTTGAGAATTAACAAGAGGCCTTAACCTTCGAACGAGTTTTTATTATAGAAATATGGTTTTCAAAATACACTCGATTGTGACACCGCCAGATTCGACCATCACGTCTAGGCCGGGTTTGGGGGTGTTACATTTAGTGGTATCAGAGCCAGGTTGCAAAATTTGGCTGTGGAGTGGGTTTTCAAAATTTGAATTTCAGAAAGGCTGTTTTTAAATCTATGAAATGTTTTGAGATATTTCTTTTGTAAGTTGTGGCACACTGAGTCTCTGGTGCTAAAGCCATAAGTTTTCTATATATTGTTGTCTATTTAAATTGAAATATAGTAGATAAAAATACTAAGACTACTGTAGGTAGTACACTACATTGAGACAATCAATATAGAGTAAACTAAAAACCGTAGGAAACTGGAAAATTGTAGCGAGCCTTCGCGTTGTGAAAACAAACTCTAAACTACTCTTTCTCCTAAGGCATATGCTTAATTACTAAAACTATAATCTGATTTGCATAAAATTCTTAAAACAGATAATACGTAAAGCGATAATGAACACTAGGGGTACTCACGAAAGGGGTAAAAGAGGCCATGGTAGAGGCTGCAGTAGTGATAAGGCTGGGTCTTCGGCATCGGGCCATATGTCAAAATGTGAGGCTAGGGAGGCACCGACTTCACCTGCTATTGAGACAGGGTCATACAATCGAGCGGTGGGGGTGATCCATTGTCCCAAGCCATGCTCCACATTTTGAAAAGGGTCACTGGGCCCAATAATGGTACTGGGGGCCGTGGGTCAGTTACGGAATGACTCTGGTTGACTGGAGCAGAAATCTTCAAGGGTATCACCAGAGTAGCCCCTAATGTGGCTGAATATTGGATCGAGGCACGAAGAGAATAATGGATGACCTCAACTGCACTCTAGAGCAGAAACTAAAAGGTGCGGTGTCATTACTATGAGATGAAGCCTATTAATGGTGGCTTACCCTAAAAGAGAGTACTCAGCCTGGTTGGTTAACCTGAGATTTTTTAAGTCTGCATTTCAAGGAAAGTACGTGGCCGTTAGCTATGTGGATGCCCGGAGCAGGAAATTTCTAAATCTGAAATAAGGGGATAAATCGATGGCTTAATATGAGGCAGAGTTCCTACGATTTAGCCATTATGCTCGAGGGATGGTAGCAACCGAATACGAGCATTGTGTCTGTTTTGAGGATGGCCTTAAAGATAATCTACAGATATTGATAGCTCCATAGAGGGAGAAGGATTTTACTACTCTTGTGGAAAATGTTAAGATTGCCGAGGACGTGAAGCGCGCTGAACGCCAGAACTGGGAAAAGGAAACGAGAATAGATAAGAAGGATTTAGAGCTCCCTATTTCTAATTTGAGGCTTAAGAAAAAGGCTAGAATGGAAGGGCCAGTTCGAGTTAGGGCCCCTTGTAGCACCCCCACGCCCGAGACCATCGCCGGAGTCGAGCCTGAGGTGTTACCGAACATAATTTATCATTTAAACAACTTTACAAAATCTATTTTCATTTTCGGAATAAACTGTTTTCTGCATCATGGTCGCTCAAAAATTCATATCTCGAGTTAAGAAACTCGAAATCAAGATCCGTAAATTTTTCCTGAAACTAGACTCATATGTGTATTTACTAATTTTTTTATAGAATTTTTGGCTTGGCCAATTAGTACAGTTTATTTGTTAAATTCTCCCCTGTTACACCACTCAACTGCTCTGACCTCTGTTCACTACGAACTAATTTTCTCCCTGTACAAAATTCAAACAGGCATGCCATCTATTTCATTAGAAACTAGACTCAATAAGGAATCTATGCATGTAAACTATAATACCTAATTATTTATATGCAATTTATAGTGAATTTTTGAATTCAGAACAGGGGATCACAGAGTCAGTCTCACTCAACTGAAAATTTCTCATAATATACAACTCTTTTTCCTACTCTGTTTCTTCCAAACGAAAATAGACCCATTAAGTTTTAATTTCATACCTTATTCACCTTTTAATTCCATTCCTACTATTTTTAGTGATTTTTCAAATTCACGTCACTGCTGCTGTTTGCATCTGTTTTCAAGCTACTTTTATACTTTTCATAGTTTTCATGTGATAGTTACCATTTAAGCACACATACCATTAAACACATGCATGGTTAGCCATTTCATTAGCTACTCACTTCCAAGCATTTATACACCATATATTGAACATATCATTCCATAAAAGACTAAGTCCCTATACATGCCATACACAAAATGAAACGTCTAGTTATACCAAAATGATTCCTTTGATAGTGTGATCTGAACTCCGACGTTTCCTTTGATCCCCGAGTAGGCTTGGCAAGAACTATAATAAGAAAGAAAATAAAGGGGTAAGCACTAGGCTTAGTAAGCTTACAAGCAAATAAATTGCAACATTTAACATATTGAGCAATTATACATAATATCGTCTAGCATCATAAACTTTCTTTACTTCTCACTTACTACCTTCTTTCTCACCTGACCTTTCGTTATTCATAAACATAATCTAACTTCCCTTTGCTGATAGTTCACTGAATTTAGCTTGTACAATGACCCGTTGAACCACTCGAAATACTAAGGATACTCAGGTTATTCCTGTCTGATAAAATACTGCCAATGCCATGTCCTTGACATGGTCTTACATGAAATATTCCTGTCTCCAAAGCCATATATACGATATGGACTTACATGGCTCAATACTGTCCTGTCTCCAAGGCCATATACACGATATGGGCTTACATGGCGCAATACTATCCTGTCTCCAAAGCCATATGTTTAATATGGACTTACATGGCTCATTACTGTCTGTCTGTTAACCCAAATATCCTAGCATTCCTAAGGCTCAAACGGGGCTTTCTAATGCTTCTTCTCTGTCACTTCTCTTTAAATTCGACTTTGAATATTTTCATAAAATAAATATATGAATGCTGGAAATTGACAATATCAATGTAAAACAATGAAATATTGCATTTATTTACCGTAAACTTACCTCGATACAAATTGTGACTAAACTTTACAATTTAGTCCTTTACTTTTTCTTTTCCCCGATCTACTCTTGAATTCCGTTCTTCTTGATCTATAATAGCAAATTTAGCTTATTTAATACTCACATTTATCAAAACAGCCCTTTTTCAAATTTTGGCAAAATTACATTTTTGCCCCTAAACTTTTGCATATTTACACTTTTGCCCCAAGGCTCGGAAATCAAAACTTATCACAAATTCTTGTATTTTAAGACATGCTGATCATTTATTTACCAATATCATCTTCAAATTCCTACTATAACATACACTTATGTACAATAGGTATTTTTACCAATTAAGCCCTTTTACTCGTTTTTACCTAAAACCGAGTAGCTCAAGTTGTCTAACATAATTTAAAACCTCATATTCTATCATAAAACATCAAAATACACAAATTTCACCTATAGGTATTTTTCCAAATATGAACCCTAACTTAAAATATTGCTAACATAAGCTTTATCGAGCTACCGGGATCTCAAAAACGTAAAAATCATTAAAAACGGGGCTTGGAATCACTTACTATGGAGCTTGGAAGCTTGAAACAAACCCTAGCTATGGAGAACCCTTGAAATTTCGTGGTAATGAAGAAGATGATGATTTTTTTGTCATCTTTTCCCTTTTTATTCATGTTAATAACCAAATGACCAAAATGCCCCTCCTTACTAAACTTTCAAAAATTCCACCCATGTCCTATTTTGTCCATGAGCTAAGAAATTGGTCAAATTACTATTTAAACCCTCCTAATTAATATTCCAAAGCAATTTCATAATAAAAACTTCTAGAATGCAAGTTTTGCAATTTATTCGATTTAGTCCCTAACTCCAAGTTTAGCACTTTACGCGTAGAATTTCTTCACGAAATTTTCACACTATCATGCAATCATAATATAAACTTCAAAATATTTATAAAATAATTATTTCTATCTCGGATTTGTGGTTACGAAACCACTATTCCGATTAGGCCCTATTTCGGGATGTTACACCCCTGTTGCTGTTACTGGATCAAAGCCTTGTGCGAGTTGTGAGAGCTATCATCAGGGTGAGTATCGGAAAAGAACTGGAGCATGCTTCAGGTATGGATCAGTGGAGCACTTTGTGAGAGACTATCCACAGAGGCCTTTGCAGATGCAAGCTGCAGGGTAGGTTTTGGCTCAATGAGCAAGAGGTGGTCAGCAGCAGCCAAGAGGCCATGATCAGGCTAGAGGTGGAACGATTTGGGCTGTGGAGCACCAGGCAGAGGTGCTGGTCATGCTGAGGTGAGGTAGCCAACTTTGATCTATGTAGCACGTTGTCCAGAGGACAGAGACACCCCAAATGTGGCTACTAGTATGTATGTAACACCCTAAATTTGGGCCTAGTAGGAATAGGCCTTGTGTATGGGAGCCGTTAGGATGCTGCACATAAAAGTTTATGTGTGGAAGAAATATTACAATTGATTGTCTGCTTTGTGGCTAGGTGTTTGGGCATATTTGGGAGTGTTTCAGAAGCCTAGGTTCAAGTTTTTTATTTTGTAAAAATTTTAATTTTTGCTCAAATGAATCTGGATACAGGCGATTAGGCTTAATAATTAAGTATAGTTGAATCTTGACACAAAAGAGCCTGTGGTCTAGTGGCAAGGTGGCGAGTTGTATAACTGGAAGGTCTTAGGTTAAAGTCTTAACGTGTGCAGAATTTTTGGTTTTTATAAAATAAACCTGGACATTGGCATGTAGGCTTTATTAAATATTGTGGATAAGTTATGACACAAGGAGCCTGTTGGCTTGATGGTATGTGGCATGATAGAGCTTCAAGGGAGGCTCGTGTTTGAGTCACGCATTGGGCAAAGTGATATTTATTTTGCTGCTATGGCTAGAGGAGAAGTAGAGTGGACTGGAACTCTGCTGAAGAGGTTGGAGTTTGAACTGGTCATGGAAGGATTTTAGGGCCAAATCAGGGAGAAGATTATGGAGTAGAAGGTGGAGAAAATCATGGTTTTCAGTTACTTTGTTTGGTTCAAAATTGGTATCAGGCACGTTAGTGCCGATTTGGTATAGTTATTGTGTTTGGTAGCTTTTCTCTTCAGTCTTTTGTTCCCCTCAATTTGGTATTTTGTGTTTTGGGTAGCCGAATCATAATTTGACCATTCAGATTCATTTGTTTACCTTTAGTACCGACTAAGTGTTGTTCATTTCTCTCTTCTATTTTTCAATTCTTGTTCTCTGAAGCCAAGAGAGGCACTTGAAGCTAATTGGTTCTCCTCTCCCCTTTCTAATATATTGGCTGAATATTGCCTCTCTTTTTCCCACTTTCTTTTTCTTTCTGGTTTCTTTCGTAGCCATTTCTCCTCACCCTCTCCTTCCCGTGTTTCTTCAACTTCTAGTCTTGACATTGTCACTGACTTCATTCTTCTTCTTCTTCAACCGAGTTCAGTTTGGAAGTGGGTTTTACGATTGGTAAATGACGGTTACTTCGGTTCTCTTTATTTTGTCTATACGTTAAGTGGGTATTGAATCAACTATTTTTCTTTATGATGATTTATGGTTGATTCTTTTTCACATCTCTATTCTTAAAAGTGCTATCACTGGGACTTTGGATTTTGCAAAAAGTTCAAACTGTTCTCCCATCTCTGTGGTTTCAAGTGTGTTCGAACATCTTATCTGTCGAAGAAGAGTTGGCTTTGAGGGTAAGTGGTATTTGGCCGAATACTTAATAACCCTTGTGTGGGGACTTTGGGCCATACTTTCTTAAACCGCTTTATCTAATAGGATTCATTGGTAATGCAGTTGATCGTTAAGAACGTGGAAGCAACTTTGGTCAATGATCTTAGAAGATTAAGGTCTTACTTACTCAGTCAATGTAAGGTGTGATTGTTAAGTTGGGAGTTGTGGGTTGTAAATCCTAAGCGTTTGGATATTTAACGATATGTCTTGGTTGAATATAGGTTCTTGCATTTTAGTACTTTTCATAATTATGTGTCTAACCGTTTATCATGTTTGTCAATGGGGTGAAAAGCTGAAAGTGTGTGTACTTCACTCTAATTTGGCTATAGATCAGCAAAAGCCAAAAAGTCAAAACTCTGACATTTGATGCCACACGAGTGTGTGATCGTACGTGTGGTGAGTTGAGCCCATGATTATGGGCGTTAGGCTGAAGGGGCTGCCATGAGCATTCTCATGGGTTTTGACCATTATGGGCCACGTTGGGCCAGACTAGGCCGTGTCAGCCCAATGGGCTTATAGGCCCACACAGATAAAATGTATGTTATGTGGTAAGTTTTGGATTGGGCTGTACTGTGTGCATAGCCGTGGCTAAATCGGAGCTAATTAGGCCACACAAGTGTGTGGGCCCACTTGGGCCGAGTAGTGGCTTTAGGCCCATTTGCATCGTTATGTCACTTTAGGTTGTTTAAGTTGCTTAAGGCGACTGTAGACCTTCCTAGAGGTCAATCATTTGTTCCGATGACTAAGTGCCGATCATCCTATCGATGGCTTTATGCCACGCACATTATCAATTGCTTAGTACTGTCCATTCTATCGATGGCTTTGTGCCACGTACATTATCGATGGCTTAGTGCTGTCCATTCTATCGCTGGCTTTGTGCTACACATATTATTAGGGCTTTGTGCTATCCTGTTTATGGTTTATAACCATTCTGTTTATGGCTTTTGGCCATTCTGATTTTAGGCAACGTTGCTACGATTTATGTTAGTGTCGCAACTGCTGCTAACATTTGGAGTGCAGGGATGGGTGGGTTGATTTTATCCTCATAGACTGTGCCGGGCTGGATAGAGGCAAGTGCAGGGTTGGATGGGGTTCACACATAACATGCATCATACATCATTCATTGTGATTTTGTTTTGATATGGGCTAGGCCCAATTGATTTTGCTTTGGGCTGTGACCCAAATGATAAGTTATTGGGCTTTGGTCCATGAACTGGACTGCTCTGTTTCTGAATAGGGCTCAAACCCAGATTGTGTCTTACTTCTATTGCTCCGATTGACTATTTTTATATAGTAGGGATTACACACTGAGTTTTCATAAACTCATCCCATTTATTAACCTTTCAGATAATCCCAAGCGTTAGGAGGATCGATGCTACGAGGGAGTCGGAGATAGCCGCACAACCGCTTATGTTTTCCTATTTTGTTTAGTTTACTTTTGAGTGCTTAAAATTTTGTTTGGTTTGTAATAAGGCCTCTCTGAAACTTTTGGACTTTAATTTGGTGTTTTACAATATTAAGTTTTATATCTATTAGTTTTAGGATACGATTTTTCCAAAATGATCACTATTTTCAAAACAATACGTTTTTGCAACATTTTCGAAATGGTTTCGCAACTCAATTTTTAAACATCGCGTTTTGACAAATCAACCATTTTGAACTAAGCTTTCTCAACAAACAACGTTTTAGAAATAAAAATAACAATGTTTAATAAGAGAATAACTTTTTAATGAATACGTATTGAGAATAAACTATCATAGATTTTACATTCGTTTCAAATGGCTAGAAGTTTTAAATTGTAAGAAGAGTTTTCGATGAAAACATGGTTTTCGAAAAACACTTCAATGTGACACGCCAAATTTGGCTATAACATCCAGGCCGGGTTTGGGGTGTTACATTTAGTGGTATCAGAGCCAAGTTGTGAAACTTGACTGTAGATTGGGTTTTTGAAATTGAATTTCTGAAAGAACTGTTTCAAAATATTTGAAAGAATTTGGAGTATTCAAAATGTTTTTCAGAATGTTTTTCTAAAAGTGTGGTTGACCGAGTCTCCGGCGCCGAATCCATAAGCTTCTTTAGATATTAGACTGTACTTAAGGATTGATTTTGTATTTATTCAGTGTATGTTCTGGAAATCAGATTCTTAAGCTAGCAACAATACCGTGATGGATTCCGAAGGTAAGCAAGGTCGCAAGGAGTTGTCCGTTTCCCCAGAACATGAGATTGTTCAGGAGATAGAGGTTAAGGTAAGTCCGTCGACTTCGGGTAATGATAACTCGGAGCTTGGTACAGAGGCACTGACCCGACTAGTAAGGGAAGTGCTAGAAGAAGTGTTTGAGGCAAGAGTTAAGGCGAATGGTGAAACGCTTCAGGCTAGGTGCTTAGAGTGTAGCAAGAAAAGGGATCGTAGTCCGTTGAGGTAGGAGCCTCGTTTTGTTAAGCGTGTCAAGATGCATCCAAACTTTTCAGTTTGCGAGTATTCTAAAAGGTATCATCCAGGCTAACGCTGGAGGAAGATATGAGCATGTCTCAGATGCGGGTCGAAGGAGCATTGGGTTCGGGATTGCACAATCCCTTTCAACTCAGGTGTGTTTTATTTGGATGTGATGTTTCGTATAGGAATTGTATGCATGTGTGAAAAATATCTGTTTTCTTAAATGTATTAGTGTTATTGGGATTAGAGTGCGCAGCAGTAGCGTAGTGGTGTAGTTGTTACACAACTACCCTGTTAGTTGGAAATTTCGGGGACGAAATTTCTTTGAGGGGTGAATTATAACATATAGAATTTGGGCATAGTAGGAATGGGCCTTGTGCATAGGAGCCGTTAGGAGGTTGCACATAAAAGTTTATATGTGCAAGAAATAGTACAATTGATTGTCTGCTTCATTAGCTAGGTGTTTGGGCATATTTGGGAGTGTTTGAGAAGCTTGGGTTCAAATTCTGGCTTTTGCAGAAATTTTAATTTTTACTCATAAATGAATCTGGATGCAGGCGGTTAGGCTTTATAATTAAGTATGGTTGAATCTTGCCACAAAAGAGCTTATGGTGTAGTGGCAAGGTGGCGTGTTGTTTAACTAGAAGGCCTGAGGTTCAAGTCTTAGCATGTACAAAATTTTGGGTTTTTATTAAATAAACCTAGACATTGGCATGTAGGCTTTATTAAATATTGAGGTTAAGTTATGACACAAAGAGCCTGTTGGCTTGATGGTATCCGACGTGATAAAGCTTCAAGGGAGGCTGGTGTTCAAGTCACACATTGAGCAAATAGATATTTATTTTGCTGCTATGGCCAAGGGAGAAGTAGAGGTGGATTGGAACTCTACTGAAGAAGTTGGAGTTTGAACTGGTCATGGAGGGATTTTAAGAGCAAATCAGGGAGAAGATTATGGAGTAGAAGGTGGAGAAAATCGTGGTTTTCAGTTTGGGGGAGGAGTTGTAGCCGATTGGGGTACTTTGTTTGGTGAAAATTCAGTCTTAGGCACTTTAGTGTCGATTTGGTATAGTTATTGTGTTTGGTAGCTTTTCTCTTCAGTCTTTTGTTCCCCTTATTTTGGTGTTTTGCGTTGACCATTTGGATTCATTTGTTTACCTTTAGTGTCGACTAGGTGTTGTTCATTTCTCTTTTCTATTTTTCAATTCTTATTCTCTGAAGCTGAGAGAGGCACTTGAAGCTAATCGGTTCTCCTCTCCCCTTTTTAATACATTGGCCGAATATTGCCTATCTTTTTCCCACTTTCCTTTTCTTTCTGGTTTCTTTTGTAGCCATTTCTCCTCACCCTCTCCTTCCCGTGTTTCTTCAACTTCTAGTCTTGACTTTGTCATAGACTTCATTCTTCTTCTTGTTCGATCAGGTTCAGTTTAGAAGTGCTTCTAACAATCGATAAGTGACGATTACCTTCAGTTTTATTTATTTTGTCTATATGTTAAGTGGGTACTGAATCAACTATTTTTCTTTATGATGATTTACGGTTGATTTTTTTCCCATCTCTATTATTAGAAGTGCTATCGCTGGAACTTTGGATTTTGCAAAAAGTTCATACTATTCTCTCATCTCTATGGTTTCAAGTGTGTTTGGACATCTTGTCTGTCGAAGAAGAATTGGCTTTGGGGGTAAGTGGTGTTTGGCCGAATACTTAATGACCCTTGTGTGGGGACTTTGAGCCATACTTTCTTAAGCCGCTTTGTCTAATAGGATTCGTTGGTAATGCAGTTGATCGTCAGGAATGTGGAAGCAACTTTAGTCAATGATCTTAGAAGATTAAGGTCTCACTCACTCAGTCAAGGTAAGGTGTCATTGTTAAGTTGGGAGTTGTGGGTTGTAAGAATAATTCAATGCATTATTTAGGAATTTAGTAGTAGCCTAACCCCTACTCTAAATTCTGAGTGTAAGCTTTATCATACCTATGTTATTTTGTGAACAAAGTGCTTAGGTGTTTAGGAATATGTGAATTAAGAAGAGATGATATAACATGTGATATGTGGTTGTGATAATGATTGTGAAAGTACAAATATGTACATTTTATGTATATGTTAAATGTTAGTGACAATGTTTTGTTAAATATGTAAATATGCAGTGATTGTGCACGGATAACCAGTAAATGATATGTGTTTGACTTTAGATATTTCAGCCTCGTGGTCTTGAAATCGTTGGATATAGTTGGTACTCTATAGGATTGTGAGTACAAACCTATATGTATAGTGATTTTGGGTGTTGAGGCATTGGGACATGTTGGAAGGATAAGGGAATGTGAGCTAAGCTTTATTCAACAGGACATGTGAGGGGAAACAAGGAGCGTGTTAGTTTTATGCTTCACTTTTGGGACATGTTTGACTCTATGAGTCTATGTTTGGTTTGTTAGAGATTTGCCTATATGATGAGTGATGATAGAGCTTGCTTTTATGTTTCATAGTTCAAGTGCCAAATTATCTCAAATTATGCATATGTGTTTATTGCGATATGTGTTTATATGACGTGTGACCATTATGTAATATATCTATAAACCTATTTTTGAATATTGTGATATATTCCTGAATGTTATGTCATATGTGTAATGGGATAAATGCTTAAAAATGAATATGTTTACCATGTAAAGGAACTAATAATAATGCACGAGTAAGTATATTATGACACTAAAGTTGGAACTATTAAGGTTATGTTATATGGTTGTTTCATTAATGCTTGATGAACTGTTTGCGTGCTAGTTGTTCTAAGCATTCACTGAGCTTGTTAAGCTTACCCACTCCTTTCTTTAACCATTGTAGATTAGTAATGTGCCAGTGTGAGTGGTGTGGTTCCGACAGGTGATCCAAGTAAGACTTTTGCATTATTTCGTAGGTGTTCTATATTTATTTAAATTTTGGGAAAAAAGGCAATGTGGTAGACTTGTTTATAACCATGTTAACTTCTAGGCAATTTGCTGGTTTTTGGTTCGGTTCATCAAGATTACATGTTATTACTATGCTTGAGTTCATGAACACGAGGATGGATAGACGTTACTTGCTCGAACACAATTTTGCAATATTAAACTGCTAATTAGGCCATTGAATGATTATTTGTTGAAGCAATTGATGTAAGATGTTTAGGAACTAAATTAGAATAGATTAATTGCTCATATATGCTACGTTTTTAGGTTTGGGGTAGAGTTATCTATAATCAAGTTTTAAATCAATACCTCTGTGCTTTGAAATGTTCAGGAAGTCAAAATAGAGATTTGGTATCGATACCTTTGCTTGAGTATCGATACTCGGGGTTAAAGTGTCGATATTTCATGACAGGTACTAATAATTCTCGAGACTTTGATTTTTAATCGAGAAACAGAATGCAAGTTTGGTATCATTTTTCTAGGTGGTATCTATACCACTTAAAGAAAATATCGATACCTTAATGTCAGTATCAATACCTAGGGTCATGGTTTGAGAATTTTGCTGAAAGGAACTTATGCATGTATTAATATGTTTATAAGACTTTTTAATGTAAGTTTAGTACGTATTAATGATAACTAGCTAGTATGCTTGACTTAAGACCGATGCAAATAGGAAGCTAAATGATGTTTTGTTGGAATGAGCTTTTACTTGTCGATTAGGACATGAGATGGTGGTGTGGCATCCTAATATTCAGGCTTGGTGACCAGGCCAGGTATGGGGTGTTACATTAGCTACTTCTTCACTAGTTGCTACTGCATTCCCATTACCCTTATTGAAGTTACAATTTTGATCACCAGTGTTGCTCTTCCTAGTTACCTTTTTACATGCTCAGTTAAAGTTTTTGGTGTGGATGACTAATTTCTCCTATATCTTCAATAGTAGTTTTAACTTTACTTACAATTAGATATGCAACCTACTATGCAATGTTTTTATTTATTTTTTCCTTGCTCTTCTTCATTTATTAAAGACCCAATAAGTTCACCAATCTTTATTATATCAATGTCGGTGGCCTCTTTTATAGTAGTCAACTTGATCACAGATCATTCAACTAGAAATCTTAAGACATTTTTAACCAGTTTATAATTCGAGTACCCTTTACTAATAGTAAATGCCTAATTTATGATGTCATACAATTTTGCATAAAATTCTGATAGGGATTTGTTATCTAGCATGCTGAGTGTTTCAAACCTATTTTTTGTCAAAACAATGCCAACAAATATGGAAAGTTGCACAACAACCCAGTTGGAAGGTAAGTTGCAACTACTACATGCAATTGGTGTTAGATCTAGTGCCCTAGGTGTAGTATTTTTGTAAAGTATACTTGTAATTTTTTTCAAATAGATTGGTTAATAAAATTATTCATAAATCAAATTAATAATTTATATATTTTCCTCACATGGTTTTTGCTTACGAAGCAAAATGGAAGCAAATGTTGCTCATTGGTTGTCCAAATATTTAACAAATATTATGAGGTATTACGTGGTCAGATCATCATACGAAGTAGACAAACCTAAACATGTCCTTAGTCTAATCAGAAATGAGAAAATCAATTAAAAGACTAATATGTTGTCTATCAAGTCCAATTGGGGAGATACTTTGTCTTGGGTATCGGAGCAGATGACTCCCAAAAGATAGAGACATAGATGTGACTAATTGGACTGACAGTACATCAGGCAAGACGCAAGCAGAATAGATGCTGAATTCGTTTATGGATTTTTTTACTTTTGACGTTCATAGTGTGGCGTACCTAAATCCTGAGTGGATGGTGGATTATGTATGCATGACTCGAACACTTTGATGTAAGTAAAAGCCTGAGTTCAAATAGATAAAGAGTCAAAAGCTTGTGCACTAGGTGTACGACTTCTATAGTATGTAGCGCCATTCACAGAAGTGGAATTCATAGCCTAAAACATGGGTAAATAGTATCCTCTTATTGGCATTACATGGTTGATAAAAAGTAAAAATGGTCATTAGTTGTTCGTCTTTCTGATGGATGACTTGATCAACATTTGAAAGTGATTGACATTTCATGAAGGAAGATATTATGGTTACCATGAGATCAAATAGGATCATATTGGGAGAATGAATATTATCCCAAAAAGATCAAGGATATCCTATGCGGGTAACAGACTTATAACAAGGTTATTGGACCAGCAGTGGGTAGTTGCTTTCATAATGGTATGTCATTGGGGAGAGCTTAGTCACGATACTATAGTGGAATGACTTCATGACTCCATGAGTTTATAATTACTAGGAAAAGGCCGAAACTTAATTATAAATCATTTGAGTCTTAACTACATATGTCATACCAGTCCCATCGCTAGCTCGTTGAAATCAGAAATGAAGTATGTGTTTGAAAGGAAATGAACAGAATGAATAGGAAAAGAGAAATGAGAAACATTCATGAATGATTATGGTTTTCTCCAAAATGGAGAAATGAAATCATTTGGAAATGAATGTAGGTTTCTAAAAATGGAAATTGAAAATTTCCATTTGCAATCCTATAAGGATTACTTAAAAATGATTGGAAGAATGAGTTTATGTTTTTGGACTATTTTGAAGTCTAAAAATGAAAATAAACCATCCAGTTATAGTGAACATATTTTCTCAAAATTTTACCAAGGGTAAAATCGTCAATTTCTTGTTGGAGGAAAATAGGGATGAGAAAAATATTTTATATATAAATATTAAATTTTATTTTAGGAAATAGAAAATTTGAATCGGGTTGGATCACATTATAGAGCATTGGGTCAAAAATGCCCAAGAAGTACTTATAATTGGACTTGATGTGAGAAAGGCCCAAAAACCCCTCATGGACATGAAGGGGGCGGCAACCCTAATAGGAATACTAGAGGTGTGCCATTCGCTATAGTACAATTCTAAGTAGGATGCTATTTTTCTATTTGGAATAAACCACTACAACTAAACAATGGGTCTGCCTTCTCTTCCTATAAATATATGGCACTGGTAGAGCTATGAACACAACTTTGACAGATTGTTATTCTATCAAAAAATAGAGAGAATTTATTCTTAAATATTACAAATATTTTTCCAAAATAATAATTCTACCAGTTTTTATTCAGAAGGAAGAATTTTTCTTTTCACCCCAAAAGGAGAGAAAACTTTTTTCTAGTTTTCTGTTTCGATTTAATTGGTTTAAACCCACACTCGAATCAGTTCATGGTATGAGAATAACGAAGAAGATCGTTTGGTTGAAATCTGAGAAAAATAAATGTCTGCTAAGATGAAATCAGAGGTACAAATTCAGTTAAGGTTTATTGTTATAAATATACCAAATCAGGTCAATTTTCAAAATTTTAATTTTTTGCTGTGCAAGAAAATCGTTTTGAAATTGAGATTTTTCCAACAATTGGCACAAACACCTTCTCTCTTAAGGAATAAGTAAGTTCACCCTCTTTAGCGTGAACTTGTGAGGCCTAACAAGTTTTGCAATTCCCTTTACAAATAAAGCAAGTTATGCAGTAGTCACCTACAAAAACATTCCATTTATACAACATTTTTTAGAAACAACTCCATATGGAGCAAACCATCCTAAGATACATAGCCCTCAGCTTGGGTGACTTAGAGTCGACACCATTGTAACATTAAAACTCTTTTTCTTGCCATCTATTTTGCAGACAGAGTTAAGTGTTGAATAAAAAATTTTCTAAAATATTATTAATAAGACCATCACAAATAATAAGAAAAAAAAAACATTACAACCACTAGTTCCAACTTTTTGAGGCCTTTTGTCATCTTTTTACCCAAAGAGTCTAAAAAACACATTAAATAAACAATCAATTAGTTCAAACACTACAATAACACAATCAACACTTTTTTCAAACCATAAAACACTCACCGTCTCTTACATTTATTGTATACCCCTCAAACACACCCTTACTTCTACTCCTTTCATGCTTCCTCACAATAATAACCTTTTACATAACTTTTCTTAAAAAAGGCATTATATCTTATTCTTCAAAATCCTTTTATAACCCTGTTTTGATCTCTATAATTGTTAAAAGAGTGGACGTTTCTTCACTAACACTTGCAATAAGTAAGAGTGCAACAACTATGACTATACCCTCAGCAATAATAAAGTTAGCAAAATACCCATAGGTGAATAATATTCTCTACAAATAAGTTTCCTTTTACCTTTCATTGACACCCCTTTTTGAGGATGACAATAGTTTATGTTCACCTTAAATCATCTTTAACTCCATTAGGCTAAGCTTTCTCCTTACCTATAGGCTAAACATCAACATCAACAAACATTGCCAAATATGTGAACTTGGTGGCTACTACATTGGGATTTTGATTCTTTAAGCATCACGTACGCAATTCAAATTTTGTCAATAGAATGTCAATATTCACCCACCTATTTTTATAGTATTTAAGTTTTTTTTTTTTCCTTTATCACCTCACACTTCATAAAAGCATATTGGGGCTCTACTTGCTTAGGAGTAACTTAAAAAAAAAAAGGAATCCTTTGGTTTACACTTAACATATACATATGAGTTTTGGTCAACATGAAGATTCTCATATTATTGTCCATTAACATATTAACATTGGAACAATAATTGGGGTATGCATATAGGTGGACTTTACCACAAACCAACCTATAATTTTTTAACACACTTACTTTGGTGGAACATTCCTCTTACTACAATCTAAAATAACGTTATCAAATTTAACCCATCATGTGCCCTATAATTGATCTAAGGCTAGGTAAATCCCTTTCTCATGACCACCTATTCATTCTATAAGTCGATGTACTCTACAATGAACTTCAAAATAACGGTAATTTGGTAGAGAAATTCCTCTTTGATGTAGCAATTTCTCCATCTTTCATTCATCTATTGTACTTACCAATGGTTCAACTTATATAAGCTCATCTAGATTTGGGATTTGACAGCTCTATCATCCTTAAAATTTAAAAGTCATTGAAAGCATCTACATCATCAGCAAAACCATCACTTAGCTATGCCATATCATATAAAGTAGTGATATCTTTAAAAAGTCACAAAATCATCTGCACCTCTATTAATACATCACTGTCATCACCAAAATCCAAATATTTATTTTTTTCATTCATTATTGTTTATTTTTCCACTCAAACAAATAACAAAAACCACGTAGAGAACCAAGCTAAAAACATCAGGCAAAATAAACAAAATAAACAAAAATATCTTACCTCACACAAAGGCTATAGTGGTTTAGAATTAAAAAAATCAACAATTTTCACTAAGGCGACAATCAAAAGCAAAATTTTTCCAATAAAAAGAAAAAGAGCCAAAACCAAAGGCCTTAAAATGACTATTTATATGTAAACCTAAAAAAATATTTAAATTACACTTCAAATTTTAAAAGGCATAATCCACGATTCTTTTGTCAACATTCGTTTATCACTATGTTGTTTTGTATACCAACACAAGGCTTACACATATCTTCAAATCTCTACCTCATAAATGTACAAAAGCAAGTTTTAAAATTAACAATTGTATCACACTAAATGTGTAACATGCCTCGGCCCTTCGATAACTCATAACTAGTCATTAAAAACATAAAAAATAGTTTGTTTTTAATATCAACGAATAGCACTTTAAGATCTTGCATTTGCTTGAAAGAAAAATAATAGACCTAATAGGGGTAAAGCACGAAAAACTCCAAAGCTTGTCCAAACAACAAATATACATGTAATAGCATTTCCTAAGAGACAATCCTAAACCCTCACTCAAAAAGGCCTTTTCATCAAACAATTGTCGCTAAATACATTGGGTACATTGACCTATTAAATAAAGGCTTAATCATAGGACCATATTGGTTAATTCTCCTTGAGACTACAAGGCTTTACGTGTATTGTTGGGAATCGACCTGTATGAGCAATGAACAAGTAAAATAGAGAAGATCAAACACAAGAATATTTACACAAATATTTTTGTGGAAAAATCCTCCAAAAAGGATGAAAACCATACACAAATGAGGCTTCGGCTTTTTACTAAATGAGTAAACAAACAAGAGTAAAATATGGAGAAAATAAACCTAAATGTATCAAACATACATTACCCAAAACCTTGAAAATAAAAACCTAACTCTCATAGAGTTCTCTTAAAAGGCGTACAAAATTTTATCCAAAGTTACCACGAAAACTCTCTCCAAAACTCCATATGCGACTATATCTTATCACCCTCAAAGAAAAGCCCTTGTTGATTGGCATGTCTAAATTAGTATTACAAAGGCCCTTTAAATAGGCTCAATATTAAGGGCTAAAACAACTAAAATATCCCTGAAATAATCATAGTTCAACTTGTAGAATAAGTCTTACTTGGAGTCTAAAATGTGGTTACATTAGGTGAGATATCATCGTGACATCATAAAGTCATAACTCTCCTCATTGTGACATCACCTCTTCTCCTACCTTAAGTGATAACCTCCTCATCCCAACATCGCGATGACCCTCATCATGAAGTCGCCTCTTACTTGTAGCATCGTCACAAAGTCACATATCTCATCATCATAATGTCGCCTGTCTGTCTTCGATAATTACCTGCAAAACATTTCATAAATATGAGACACACTCCACAAATCTCTACCTTGGTTCATATTTATCACAAATAAACAATAAAATAGAGAAGGTAGAGGAGATATAACACAAATTTTACGTAGAAAACTCCTCTAAAGAAGATAAAAACCACAGGCAAATGAAGCTTTGGCTTTTCACTAAATGAGTAAACAAACGAGAGTATAATATCGAGAAAATAAACCTAAATTTACTAAGCGTACAAATCCAACCCAAAAAAACAAAGCCCTAACTCAGGAACAAAATTCTCTCCATAGTTACTACCAAAAACTCTCTCAAACTCATATACGACTACATCTTGTCACTCTTAAAGAGAAGATCTTGCTGATTGGCATGTCTAAATCAGGTTACAGAATCTCTTTAAATAGGCTCAATACTAAGGACTAAAATGACTAAAATAACCCTGAAGTAATCAGAGTCCAACTGGAAGAGGAAATCTTGTTGAGCTATGCAAAACATGGCTGCATAGCATCAAGAAATTATTGTGACGTTGTAACATAACGGCTCTACCTATCACGATGTTGTCGCCACGTCCATTGCCAAAAACTGTAGCATTGTTCCAACATCGGTGACCTCTTCCTCTTGATGTTGGACCTATTTTGGCCATTCTTTGATTACTCATTGATTCTCATCTAAAGTGGTTCCAATGTGTTTGACAAATAAGAGGTGCACCCCACATGTATAAGCACATAGACCCTTATCAATCACATCAAAATTCATGTGGGGACTCTTTAATAAAACAACTTATCTCTAATCACATTCTAGAGAACATGTTTTGGTGATCCATGACTCATCTAACATCTCGTTACACTTATATTGTAAGGCGCCACAAAGGGTATAAATAGCACATCTCTATTGTATTCTTAAAACACCAAAAATATTATCACTCTACCAATTAACTCATTAAACTACAAACAAACACCCAAATGTCCTTGAATCATATTAGAATGATTCTTAACGGCATCATATGAACATCTCTCCTCTTCCTTAATCCGAACTTTGTATCAATAATATTTCTAAATTATGCTATACGTAATATCTAACTACTAATATTTTTAGACTTTTTTCTGAGAAGAAAAAATCCTAAAATTCTTTTACAAAAATTAACATTCTTTTATTCTAAAGTTTAAACAATTCCTTGGCAAATAATCTAAAGTCCCACTCCTAGATGATTCACTACTACTAAATTCGTTATACTACTTTGCACAACTTGTTGAGGGTTTAATAACTTCCATAAAACTCCATGAGAGTCTTTGGAAGACAAAGAGGTTTCTATTTTTCCATAATTGCCATATTAGGACTCCGAAGAGCGTGGGCCAAAGGACATCATGCCTTGTTAGTTGACCATGATGTTCTAAATTTGTCCTAGTCCACTCAAGCAATCTGCCGGAGAAGAATTAGAACCATCTTGTTTCTGGCACGACTAATTTCCAAACGTCCTTGGAAACTCGGCAATCCCTAAGGACATGTAAAATGTCTTCTGACTTGTAATAGCATACTGAGCATGTTTCAGTTTAGCTGATTCCTTTTTTAACTCGTTCAAGGTTAGTAAGTAGCTGTTGTTCATAAACCAGCCATAAGAAAAATCGAACCCATTGTGGTCCTTAAAATTGCCAAACATCTTTCCATTTACTCTCTTGCTCGTTCCATGTGTTTCCTTTTAGCATTTGATACGCACTTTTTACTGAAATTTTCCCATTAGATGTATGGGTCAAAAAAATTTGTCAAGACCAACTAGGGGATGTGGGGGAGGGATGTTTGTAATCTTCTGAATTATATCTTTCGTCAGCTAGTTCCTAAATGCATAAATGTCCCAAGAGCCCTGTTGTAACAGCCCAATTTAGACCCTAGTCAGAACAGTGGTTTTAGAACCACAAATCCGAGGTCAAAAATATTTTAATATTATTTTCTGTGATTACAATATGACATTTGATAGGTGTGAAAGTTTCGTGTGAAAAATTTTATCATTTATGTACTTGATTTAATAAAATGACCTAATCCGTAAAATGCAAAATTAGCATGCTATATATTAAAAGTGCTTAAATGTATGTCTTATTAATTGTGAGGTCCTTATGTTGATATTTGACCATGGATAGTGGAGTTTGACATAAATGACCATTAAATGAAAGTCTTTAAATGGTTTTAATTAAGGATAAATTAGTAAATTAGTGATTAAGTTGTTGATAAATAAAAGAAAAGATGAAAACATGTTCATCTTTATTTTATCCCAACCAAACATTGAAAGAAAATTAAAGAAAAAGAGACATTTAGGGGGGTTCGGCAAGCTCAAGCATCAATTAGGTATGTGTTTTTTATCCGTTTTCGATGATTTTTATGTTTTTGTGATTGTTGCATCTTACTCTAGCTAGCCCATGCCATGATTTATGAAATTGTTGATGATTTTATGATACGTCATTGGCGAGTACATGAATTTTGTGTTGTTAAATGGTGAAAAAATGAAAGCTTAGTGTTAGATGTTCATATTTTATCAAGTGATTTTTGATGAAATTGCTTATTAAAGATTAAATTGTAAAAATGAGAAATTGAGGGGTTAGAATGTGAAATAAATGAATGATAAGGGCTACTAGAGACTCATATGATATTCAGCCAAGCTTGTGTCTAATGTGATAATATGAATTTGTGTATTTGTGAAATAGGGACTAAAATGTCAAAAATGTGAAATTATAGGGGTCAATGTGTAAAAAGGCCAAATTATGTGTTTATGGATTGAATTGAATGAATATGTAATTGAAATTACTCAAATTTGAATTTTTATAGATCAAGAATGAAAAAAATCAGAATTAGATCGGGGAAAGTTGAAAGTGGTCAAATAGTCGTTTCAATCCATTCGTTTCCAGACAAGGTAAGTTCATATGCAAATAAATGTATTTGAATTGATTTATTCATGCTTATATCATATTGAAATGTATTGAATGGTTATGGAAGATGAATATGTGAAATTGAGAAAGCATCGACAGTGTTATGACATCCAAAAGTCCCGTATGAGCCATAGGAATAGAATAGGATACAAATGTCATGATATAGGATTACGAGGTGTAATATCGTGCAAGACCATGTCTGGGACATTGGCATCGATTAGAGATTATGTGTAAGACCATGTCTGGGATATTGGCATCATATATTATTTCATGCAAGACCCTGTCTGGGACAATAGCATCGATATTTGATAACATGTAAGACCATATCTAGGATATGGCATTGTACGAGCTTTACGAGCTATCCAAGTATCCTTATCAATTCTGAACGGTTCAACAAGCAATATCGAGAAATGAATGACTATGAGAATGAGTATCTGATCCAGGTACATATGAATTGTATATGAAATTCAAGAATGAAAGGTGAGTATGAATATCGATATTGATGTGTGAATTACATGAGAATGAAATGTGGTTATATACAAGTGAACTTTTAACAAGAGAGCTAAATGGGAATTATGAAGTTGTATATGTAATTTGTTATGATACTTTCATTGATGGATTAGCTCAAGTTTGTTTAATATATTACGTTTATTTGTATATGGCTTACTAAGCTTTTGAAATCTTACTTTGTGTGCCTTTTCCCTCGTTTATAGATTATTGAAGCTACCGTGAGCTCGGGGATCATTGTGGATCAACATCACATTATCAAACAATATTTTGGTACCTTTTGAAGTTGTATATGTTAATGTATGGCATGTATAGGCTAGGGATGTTATAATATGTTTTGAGATGTGAAAATATTACCATGTGATATGGCTTGATTTTAGTTTAGACTATGGATTGATTTTGGCATAAGTTTTGTGATGAATTATGGTGTTTATAATGTGCTCATATGTGGCCTAATGAATATGGTCATTTTGGTAAGCTTGATATGAGATTGACTTATGAATTTGTTATGATTTTGGCATAAGAATTGATGTGGAATTAGTAATGTTGATCATAGATGAATGAATGATTTTAGAATGTGAATTTGATATGTTTTGGTATGGAAAATTAATATGAGATTGATTGGTCAAATTATGGCATGAATTGTGCATGTCTTGGGGTTGAATTTGGCTGAAAATGTTGTGAGATTGACGCTTGAATTTAGACTTGTAGGGATGACCTTTAAGGGTGGCAATTTGGCCTTGCAAATGGCCTATTCTTGCCCATACAGGCAGGGACACGGGCATGTGTCCCTATCGTGTTACGCGAAGGTAAATACAGTCCCACACATGGGCGTGTGGCAGGCCGTGTGGCCATGTAACACCCTTTACCCGGGTTCGATGCCGAAACCGAGTACGAGGCATTATCTGACAATTACAGAACCAATCATATAAAATCAAGCCATAAAATTTCATTCCAATTTAAAACCTTTGTATAATATCTCATACGATCCATAAAATGGGCCTATGGAGCCCAAAACATAGTTTTGGAGTGGTCCAGGACCAAATCGATAACTTAGAAATTTTTTTTAAAAATTTGACTAAAAACAAGCACACGCCTATGTGGGACAGGGACACGCGTGTGTGGGCAGGCCGTGTGGTCACAGATGCCCGTGTCCCCTACCTGTGTTGAATTATTTGAAAATTATTTTTCATTTCAAACCTACAGGGGGTTTCACACGGTCGAGCACACACCCGTGTCCTTGGCCCGTGTCCTTCACATGGCCTCGACACGCCCGCGTTCTCTCCTCGTGTGAAAAGCTGAGATTTTTTGTTTATGATGTCAGCATGCAAATTTTATCACACGGCCACGAGACATGCTGTGTGACCAGGCCGTGTGATGTCCTTATTCTTCGAAAATTTCACACAAGGTTCACACCCCTACACACATGGCCGTGGTGGCTGGCCGTGTGGCCCAAAGTTAGGCTATTTTCCAAGCCATGTTTTGCCCCAAAGCACATACGAACTTTATCATTTTTAATACCACACATCAAACACACTTTTAGGCATCTAAATGACCAAATTCAACCATCAATCATTCATTTCAATTCATCCACACACAAGCACACCCAGCATTCCGTGAATTACCTCATAAGTATATACGTAAAAACTAATATCATCATTGGCCATATCACATGGTCTTAATTACAAAATAACTTTTCAAATGACAATTGCCACAATATAGCCAAACCAACATGACACTTACAACACCATTAAGTCCCTATACATGCCATAGTTTTAAAAGAATTCATATTACAATACCAAAAGAACGCTATGGATAGTATGGGCAATTCTCTTATGCTTCCTGATCTCAACTTGGCTCGACTACTCTATAAAACAAGAAAAAAGAGAATGGAGTAAGCATTAAGAACCTTAGTAAGTCTATATGCAAATAATTAACATCATACCAACTCTCTTAATAACCAAATATCATATCATCACAAATCAACTTACCACCTAACCTCACAAATATCATATACATACCAAGCACATCATTTACATAATCCTAAGTTCACATGCACACATATACACTTGCCCACATTATCACTGGCTCATAAATACACCTGCACTTACACACCACATAACCACACAAGTCTCTTTTAGTAAGCTTTCCCGTTGAACCCTTTGGAATAACACCCGATACTTGGTGGTTTCAGCACATAGCTCTGCTAACACATAATCTGGCTCTCGTGTACATATGCTGAGCTCTCAATATCACCCATGTGACCTAGCAATTAAATCTCATAGCTCTCGTGTCTACATGGTGTCCAATAGTTAGAATTACACATGTGACCAAGCTACATGCAACATAGCTCTTGTGTCTACATGTTGTACCCTTGGTAACATACATGCTAGCTATTTTAAACCCGTAGCTCTCGTGTACACATAGTATACACTCAGTATTGCACATGGGACCTAGCTACTTATAAAATTATCATCTCGTAGCTCTCTTGTACACATGGTATACACACCGTATTACACATGTGACTTTGCTACAACATAATGTCTCGTAGCCCTCTTGTACACATGGTGTCCTACCCTCAGAACCACACATGTGACCTAGCTACACATTATCCGTATCATTTGTTTTTTGAAGGTTCAATCGGGAACTCCAAATTTCCATAATTATCAAAATTATAAAAATCATCCAACATTACCCATAACATACATTAGATAATTTGTCTGAAATTAAAAATTGATGTATTACTTACATATAAACTTACCTTGATAATAAAAGCGATAATTTGCAATTTTGTCCGAAACCTTGCCCTTACCTCGGTCAAGGTCGATTCCTTGATCTTCTCCATCTGTAATGACACATTTAGCTCTTTTAATAACTACATTATTCAAAGCAGCCCAAGATCTTCCTATAGCAAATTTTACAATTTAACCCTAACTTTCTCAATTTTACACTTTAGTCCCTAGGCTCAGTTTATGATTTTCATTAAATTCTCATACATTTCAAGCCTAGTCGAATCACTTTTCCTCTTATAGCAGCCCTCAATTTCCCTCATTTCTTAATTTATGCACATAATATTTCACCCTTTACAATTAGGCCCTTTTTACAATTTTCACCAAAAATCACCTAGTAAAAGTTGTTTACCATACTTTAGACTTTCATATACATGCATGTCATTCATGGGTAAAATTTTAAACATCAACCCTAGCTTGAAATAGTGGTAGAAATAGCTAAAGCAAGTTACTGGGATTTAAAAAAAATGAAGAACATTAAAAATGGGGCTAGGAGATGCTTACAATCAAGCTTGAACGATGAAAGAAGCCCTAGTTATGGCTTCTTGATAATTTTGACCATGGAGGAAGAAAGATGGACAAAATCTTGGCTTATTTTCCCTTTTTATTTCTTTTATTAACTAATGACTAAAATGCCCTTCATTAAAAACCTTTGATATTCTATCCTTCCTTGGGCATTTTTGTCCAAACTAAGTTAAAATGGTTTAACTACCATATAAGGACCTCTAATTTAAAATTCTGATTGAATCAAGTACCTCTATGGATTAAAACCCATATTTTCACCTTTTGCAATTTAGTCCATGTGACAGCCTTAAAACGTCCCTAGTCGGAATGTGGTTTCGGGACCACAAAACCGAGGCATAAAATATATTTAATATTTTTTGATGCCTAAAATATGTGTTAATTCATGTGTGACATGTTTGGTGTGTCAATTTAGAGTTATAAATTTGAATTTTTCAAAAAGGGACTTAGTAGTGAACTTTGATAATATGCTAGACAAATGTGTGAAGACTAGTTAATGCATGCATGCAAAATAAGGGATTTGCATGTCAAATTACCCTTTTTTATGTGAGTGGATGGTGATGATGATTTTGTTTGGCTTTTTGTGCTTTGTATGTTAGTAATTAATGATAATAATAATTTTATTTATATTAAATAAAAATTGGTTTCATAAAATGGAAATAATAAAATAAAACATGTGGAGGTGAAAATAACAAGGCCATCCTTTTATTTTTTTTTTCACCCTTGGCCGAAACTTGAGAAAGGAGGAGCTAAGGCATTCGGCTACCTAGGTTTTTCAAAGTCAAGGTGATTCTTCATGCTTTTCCTATTGATTTTGGTGTAATTAGGAACTATATGCAATTCTTAGTTAAGTCCTTGTTGAAATTATTTTTGTTTTTGGTCAAGGGATGGTTTTTGGCCATGAGAGTGTGAGAAAGAGATTCATGTTTTCTTTGATGCTTTAGCAAGATCAAGGAATGTGAAGGTTGTTTGAGTTAGATAGATGCTTGTTCATGAATGGGTAGGGCCGGTTTGTATGTCTAGCCTTCTTACTTCTAATTTTTGATTCATGAAGGACACCTTAGATCAATGAATTGAAATTTTATTTATTCTATTTATGTGCTTGCCGAATGGAATTGAGGGGTTGGAGCATAGTTTGGGTAACTTGTGAAAGAGAAATTTGAAAGTAAGCATTAGGAGCATGGGTTTAATTAGTAACTTTGTATAAATTGTCAAAATGTGCTTAATATTAGTATAACCTACTTAATTGACAAATTAAGCTTGGAAAGGGTGAAAATGTGAGCTTGGGACTAAGTGTCCATAGTCGGCCATTAGAGGAAATTTTTGTTAATTTGGGTAATGGAGACTTCCTTTTGATTAATGTGGGGTGTATGGGTTATAAATTTAGATGTTGAAGGTTTGGTTTAAAATGTTAAGTAACATTCGGCAAAGATAGGTTTTTGTGTCAAATTGAATGAGTTGTTTAGTTGGTTACTTAGCCATGTTAAGACTTTGGTTCGTGATTGAGAATTGGGCATTCGGTTATGTGTTTTAAACTTGCACTTTGTAAATTTGATTATCAAATTAAAGGCTGAATGTGTACAAGGGTTATCTCATGATCATTTGATTAAGTGTGTTAGAAAACTTAATTAAATAACGTTTCAATGAGGCATTTGTATATTTGGCTAATAGGTTAAGTTTGAATGGGGAATTATACATGAACCTAGTATGTGTTATTTTGATTGATTTGTGCTTGTGGGAGCTTCATGGTTAAGGGAATGATATAATCAGCCATGTGCATAAAATTATTTGATCAAAATGAATATGAATTATGTGTATTTATATGATAAGATTAATGACTGCTCTAAATGGTGCCTTAGGAAATGCTATGTTCTAAGTATGTGCATAAGAACCTTAAAGAGTGGATTTTGTATAAAAATCTGCTTGGTACAGCAGCAGTAACGTGTTTTGGAAAAATCACCATAAATTGTGCGAGTTGAATTAGAGACCGAATAAATTGTGTAATTGAAGCTTAATGAGTCTAGTTTCTTATAAAAGAAACCTTGCAAGCAAAGGAATTTCCGATAAATAGATTTTTAGAGTAGAGTGAGACAGTGTCAGATTGACTTTGAAGTCCCCTGCTCTGTTTTTGGAAAATCACTATAAATTGTATAAAAATTTTTATGAGACAAAATTTATATGCTTAGACTCCTTAATGAGTCTAGTTTCGAATAAAATAGGTGAGGACATATTAGGAATTCTGTACAAGGAGAAATTTGGTTCGTGGTATAGGGTGGTCAGTCCAATCAAGCAGTGAAATAGGGAAACTTTAAGAAAATTCTGGTATTGATTTACCAAACCAAAAATTATGAAAATTTATGAATTAAAGATAAATGAGTCTATTTTCATGCAAAATTGACAGCACTACATTTGGAGTTTCGTAGCTCCAGTTATGAGTAAATTATTGAATGCTGCTCAGAAAATCAGCTTGTTGTGACTTATGATATGTATGTGAAATGCTCCAATGTGCATGTGTGTTTGCAACGAGAAGAATAATGCATGTATGATTTGACTATGAGTGAAAATGATTCATTGAGATGCTTGAATAAGGATTAATAAAAAAATTTAATGTTTTATTTAGCTCAAGAGCATAGAGGGACGAGTTCGGATAAAGGGAAGGCCAAAGTGGTCGAATAGCCAACTCGTAAATTATCGAGAAGGTTCAAGGTAAGTTTTGAGTAATCGAATTTGGTAATTAAGTTAAAATGCCATGACATACATGCTGATATTTGATGATGTACCATTGAAAAAGAAACCTTATTCATGTTGCTATATAGCCGAATGGCTCGTAGAGAAAAAGGACCAAAAATTTAAATTTGAAATGCGTTGCTTATGTATGTTGATCATTGGGCCTAAAGTCTAGAAAAGAAGAGCATATGTGTATAAGTTTTGAATTATATGTACATTGGTGATATAAAGTTGAGAAGCATGTTATATGTTTGTATGCACATGCATGGATTGAATTGCAAGTGAAATCTTGCTATGTGAAATTTGGTTACATGTGAATATATATATATATGTGTGTATGAGAATTTGTGATGTGAATCCAGGATTAAAGTCCCGATGACTAAATGTGGAGACTATATCCGGGTTAAGACCCGAAGGCTATATGCAGAGATGATGCCCGGGTTCAGACCCGAAGGCTATATGCGGAGATTATATCCGGGGTAGAGACCCGATGGCTATGTTTAGAAATTATCCGAGTTAAAGATCTCAATGATGATGAGAATAAAGCCTAAGACTAATGGTCTTTAAGGTAACGATCGCTAATGAATTTCGCTGAAAGTGTTAAACTATACAGGTATGTACCCTTGGCTTATATACAAGATGGATTTTGGACCGAATACTAAAGTCATTATGTGATTTCATATGAGTACTTGAAATGAGATTATTAATACGATCAAAGCACAATTGGCCTATGTGAAATGTTATGTGACTTTTGTGACATGTACATGTTATGTGAACTTACTATGAATGGATGCTATCCATTTTCGTATGTGATGTGAATGTCTTTGTTTGGAAAAAGGGTGACATACCCGAAAAGGAGAGGGAAACAAAGATATGATCAAATATGCTATAATTTGATGATCTATTTAATGTCATTGCTTAAAACTTATTAAGCATTGTAATGCTTATTCCGTTTCCCTTGGTTCCTCTGTTTTATAGATCTCTTTTGGAAGCTACGGACTCGGGGATTGAAGCCTTAATCACCTGCACTATTGCTGTCATTTTGGTACTGTTGATGGTTATTTTGGGTCAATGGCATGTATAGGCTATTTTCCTTCGATTAAACCAAACTTCATTTTGAATTGAAATTATTCTAGCCATGCGAAAATGGCTTGCTTAGTCTCCAAGTTGAATATTTATGTGAATGATACTTGTATGGTTTAACGTTGTGGCATGTTGTTCAGTTAGTAACCAATATGCGATGAATTTCTAACATGATGATCGGTCATTGGGTGTTCGGTTTAGCCCAATTATTAGTAGCCTCAAGGTATAATTTTGCTAGTATGCTTGTAGAACTCAATGAATTCACGTCTAACTTGTAACTAAGAACCTCGATAGGCTGTATCTAGATATGTAATGCCTTAATACCCTATTCCGGAGACGGGCGGGGGTGTAGGGTGTTACAGTCCAACCTATTAAATTGGACATGCAAACAACAAAATTCATGCACCAAAATTTCACATAATTATTCAAGCACCCAATAGACATTAAGACTCAATCAGAGCAAATATTTTAGACTTTTCATTCATGGTTTCAAAAGCACCATTCTGTTTAGCCCCTAATCGGGCTATTACAAGCCAAGTCAGAGAGTTACATTGGCTGGACACACGGGCGTGTGATTGGTTGTGTGACCAAGTCAGTAAGCTAGCTAAATTTCACATGGCCTGGCACACGGGCATGTCCAGTGACCGTGGGGACAAGTTAGTATGCATGCTCTATTTTGCCACTGCCTAGACACATAAGCATGTCTAATGTCGTGTGAGGCATATGGCCTATTCAAATGGGCATGTGGTCTTTATAACTTTGAAAAATATTAAGTTTCAAAAAAAATTATAAGTGATCGGTTTAGTCCCGAACCCGTCCTAAAGCATGTTTAAGGTCTCGTAGACCTTCTAAAGGGACTATATATGTATGAATTATTTTGAAATGATGATGTATATTTTATGTTTCTGAAATGATTATAAAATGTTTTGAAATGTCTAGTAATGCTCCTTAACCCTAGTCGACGACGTATACGGGTTAGGGTGTTACATTTGGTTGGTATCAAAAGTACGTTTAGTCGATTTTAGGACTAACGTAGCTTGTGAGAGTCTAGCTATACATGCCATATATATATTAGCTGTGATATTATGACGAATCCTGATAGATAAAAAGTGTTTTTCATATAGTAAATGGACCCCGAACGAGTCGTAGCTGATGATGTTGAAAGCAATGTGCTCGCTCCCACTCAAAGGTCAGCACTGGCTGATTCTTGGTCAATTTCTAGTGACCATGAGGGACAGGCGAAACAAGCCTTTTTCCAAATGATGAACGAGTGGCTCAAGAAATTTGTTCGAACGAATCTGGCCACTCAACAACTTCTGCCCCCACCTAATCCTCCCTAAATCCCTGTGATGCCTCAAGTGGTAAATCCGATTGCATTGAGTAAGCCTCTAGTTGATTAAATCAGAATGTATGGGGGCTAATGAATTTAGAGGTACAGCTGATGATGATGCTAAGAGAGCTAAATATTGGCTCGAGAATACGATCAGAGTATTTGAAGAATTATCTTGTACTCTGAAAGAATGTGTAAAATGTGCTATTTCACTATTTAGAGATGCAGCGTACCAATGGTGGAAAACTTTGACATTTGTGGTTCTGAGAGAACGAGTTACCTGGGATTTTTTCCAAATCGAGTTTCAAAAAAAATATATCCATCAAAGATTCATAGATCAAAAACAAAAAAAAAGTTTCTTGAGCTGAAATAGGGTCGTATGTCTGTTATAGAATACGAGCGAGAATTTGCATGATTGAGCCGTTATACACCAGAATGTGTCTCGACTGAAGCAATTATGTGTAAAAGATTTGAATATGGCTTGAACGAAGATATTTGCTTGTTAGTCGAGATTCTAGAAATAAAAGAGTTTGTTGTGCTTGTTGACCAAGCGTGCAAAGTTGAAGAACTCGGGAAAAAGAAAAGAAAAGTTGATTCAAAATTAGAGACGTAAGAAATAGATCATCGAGTAAGTCATTTCAATCGGCATCAAAGAAATTTAGAGAAGAATATAGCCGTTCAAATGCTAATGTGGGACATTCAAGTAGAGATCGTGTAAGGTCACATTCGAGCTTTAAAGCCCAGCTACTTCAATTGCTGGTGTTGGAAATGTTAGATCTGATGGACCCAAGTGCAAACATTGTGATAAAAGACATATTGGTAATTGTAGACTGAATGATCGAGCTTGTTTCAAATGTGGATCTTTATATCACTTTATCTGTGACTGTCCTGAATCAGTTGTGTAACAACCTGAATTAGGGCCTAGTCAGAATAATGGTTTCGAGACCACAAATTCGAAGTAGAAAAGTATAATTCATGATTATTTTTGAGTTTATGATATGATTTTATAATAGTGAGAAAATTTTATGAAGGAAATTTTGAGAAAATGTGATTAATTTGTCCTTAAGGACTAAATTGCAAAAGTTGCAAAATTAAGTTTCTAGAAGCTTTAAGGATGAATTAGCATTTGATAGTTTATTAGGAGTCCTTATTTAGCAACTAGACCAATTTTTGGCACCATGGACAAAAATGCCCATGGAAGGGTGAAATTTTAAAGAAAGGGCATTTTGGTCATTTGATAAATTAATGAAATAAAAAGGGAAAAAGAAAGAAAAAGTGTCCATATTCTCCATGCTTGTGCCAAATTTGATGACTCCTCCATAGCTAGCGTTTCCTTCATTTTCAAGCTCCAAGTAAGTGACTCCAAGCCCCATTTTTCATGCTCTTTGTATTTTTGAAATCCTCGTAGCTTAATCTAGCTATTTCTACAACTAATTTGAGCTAGGTTTTATGCTAAAAAATATACCCATGCATGACATGCAAATATTTTGATGTCTAGTGGTAGAATATGAAAGTTTAAAGTGTAGTAAACACCTTTCTCTAGGTGATTTTTCATGAAAGTCTTTAATAGGGACTAAATTGCAAGGTAAAATGTGTAGTAAATGTACAATTTGATGAGAAATGTTGGCTGTTATGAGCACATGAAAGTTTCAATTTGGCTTGGGTAGTCAAGAAAAGATGTGCATTTCATTTTACGAGCCTATGGACCATTTTGCTAATATGCAAAAGTTTATTGGCAAAATTATATATTTTGCCAAAGTATGAATTTTGGGCTAATTAGCCAATGTCAGTACTAAATAAGTTGAATTAGCCATTCTAGATCATGAAACACGAAGCCTGGATAGAAACTGGAGAAAAAGCAAAATAGTGGACTAAATCAAAATTCACCCTCGTTTTGGACCCGAGGTAAGTTGTATGTGATAATTTAGCCTTGTATGATTTATGAAAATTTATTGGGATGATTTTCTAAGAATTCATGAAATTCCATGAAGTCATTAATATGATATTGTATGAAATTTGTATACTTCATGAAATTGATTATTATGATTTTACCACGACAAGATGAAGTTATAGTTGAGTAATTTCGATTATGTGTTAAAGAATTTGATGGATACCACGGTCATGAGTTATGTAGGTCCCGTGTAATACCATATTTGGGATATGGCATCAGCACCAAACTGAGTTCCCATGTAAGACCATGCCTGGGACATGGCATTGGCATCGACATGTGGTCCCGTATAAGACAATGTTTGGGACATGGCTTCGACACCAAGATGACATATAGATCTCCTGTAAGACCATATCTAGGATATGGCGTGGGCATCTAAGAGAGATCTCGTATAAGATCATATTGGGCATATGGCATCAGCATCATCTTACGATCTCATATAAGACCATGTCTGGGACATGGCATCAACATCGGTATGAGATCCCGTGTAAGGCCATATATGAGATATGGCTTCAGCATCAACATGAGATCCCATGTAAGACCATATCTGGGATATGGCTTTGGCATCTTACCATGAGATTGACATTACAGGTATCCATCGATGTTCTAAGTATACTAATAAAGAAAGTGATCAAGTTGATCTGTTAACAAGAAGACTAAAGTTTTATGATGAGTGTTACAGGTGCACATGAGTAAGATACGAGAAAATGCAAATGTAAGTTATGAGAACGAGTAAGCCATGAAACGAGTAAGTTATGAGAGTGAGTAAGTCATGAGAGTGAGTAAGCTTTGAAAAGGAGTAAGAAAGTATATAACATTTTACGATATTCAATTTGAATGATGTTTCATGATTTATGTTGCTATATTATTCCATGCAACTTACTAATCATTTTATGCTTACCCCTTCATTTTCCCTTCTTCCTTGTAGATTTGCCGAATTAGCTCTGGGTTCGACCAAAGTTGAAGCTCGTAAACACACTATCAAGTCGTTCATTTTGGATATAGTAAAGCTAGTTATTTTGAGTATGGCATGTATAGGAAAACTTTGTCATTTTGAGATATGTCATTTTGAGTAGCCATATGTGTGTTGGCTAAAGCTGATATACACTTCTTTTGCAAATAGCAAAATGAATTTGGCCAATACTAATTAAGCACGATTAATTGGTGTTAATGAAGTTTTATGAATGAAATCCATGCATGATAAGTGTGACATGAGATCATTGTATGAATGTCATGTTGAGAATGTTTGGATGTTTATTTATGCCATGGTTTGTGGTATTAATTGGCCTTGTGTTTAGTTAAGTTTTAGGATGGCAAAAGGCTTGGAAAGTAGCCTATAATTGGCCACACGGTTGGGCACACGGGTGTGTGCCTAGGCCGTGTGTGACACATGGTCAGCCCCCATGGGCATGTTGATAGACCATGTGTCCCCTGCATCCAAATTAGCTAAGTCAGTGTTGCACACTGGATGAGCACAATGGCGTGTGCTCTGGCCATGTGAAAATTCAAGTTATTCTTTGAGTTAAGTCAGATTGTAGCACGAGTTATGGACACGGACGTGTCTATACCGTGTGAGGGGCACGGGCCATAGACACTGGCTTGTGCTCAAGTCATGTCAAAACCCCTGTAGGTTCGAAATAAAAATAAATTTAGCACGGGCGTGTCCCATGTAACACCTCTTACCCGTGTTCAATGCTGGAACAGGGTACGAGGAATCACTGGATTTTTACACTTACAAATACACAAACCGACTATAAAATTTCTTTCAATTTAGAATCTAATCACATTCTTATCATATATATTTTAATTCATTTACTAACATGCAAGCATACTCGTTCATGCATTGTATCATTATGACTCATAACATAGCTACTATTAGTCATATTACATGGTATTATACAACAATAAAATTTCCATTAATTTAGGCCAACATTCTAGGCCAACTCAGTAACATATATATATATATATTCAAGTCCTTATACATGCCATAAACTTATAAATATTTTAGAATCTTTTAATACTAACCTCAGCCTGATAGTGTGATAGTATCTCCGGCAACCTCCAACTCGAGCTGGCATCTAAAACTCTATAAGAAAAAGGAAGGGAAGGGAGTAAGCATTATAGCTTAGTAAGTGAATATGTAAGCAATAATAATAATACATTATTAATGGCATTTATAAATCCCAAAATATGTCTCCACCATTATACAATCTTAATCTCACATGAAATTATCATTTACTTAAAATCAGTACAAGCTATCCATTCGAGTCCCAGTCACTAAATTATTTTTATCTTGAGCTACAGAGCTCCAAATTAAGATCTGTAAATTTTCCCAGAAACTAGATTCATATTTCTTCTTACGATAAAAAGTTTAGAATATTTAGTTGGGCCAATTAATACAGTTTATTCATTAAATACTCCCCTGTTTTGCTACCCGATAGTCCTGACTACTCTTCACTAAAACTTCAAATTCTCTTTATAAATAACTCGAAAGATGTTCATGTTTGTTTCTACTAGAATTATACTCAATAAGGAATCCACCCATATAAATTATGTTCCATAAATTGTTTTTTACAATTTTTAATGATTTTTCCAAATCAAAATAGGGGATCACGAAGTCATTCTAAACCAGTCTCAAAAAAATATAAATATCTCAAAATATAGAATTCTTTTGCTTTCTCTATTTCTTTTATATGAAAATATACTCAATAATATTTAATTCAATATCTCATTCTGCTTCTAATTCAATTTCTACCATTTTTGGTGATTTTTCAAAATCACTCATCTGCTATTGTTTGAAACTGTTTATTCCAAATTTCAACTCTTTCACTAAAATTTCTTATTGTTAACTTTCAAGTTAATACTTATCCATATTCATCTTATCAAAATTCAATCACCTATCTAAATCATAATTCAAAACTCATATATTCATATTCTGGTATTTATCCCCACATTTTTCATGTTAAATTCCATTTCGCAAACTTATTTATCCCTTTGAACACTTAAGAAAGTAACAATATCTGGTGGTTTTAACACATAGCTCCACCTTGTGTAATTAATGCCCAACTTAGTGGTGTACGCACTTAGTGCCACTTTTCAAATTAACATGTATAACCGTGGCATATCCACTTATCACCACATTACATGTTTAACCATGGTATATCCACTTAGCACCACGTTAATGAGTCAATATATGTAACTGTGGCGTATCCACTTAGCACCACGTTACATGTATCAATATGTATAATTGTGGCATATCCACTTAGCACCACAGCACACGTATAACTGTGGTATGTCCACTTAGCACCACGTTTTTCCATTCCGAAGGTTCAACCGAGATTTCCTCATTTAATCTCAATTCATCAACTACAATCACCGTTTATGTCCATTTATTGTACAACACTAAAACTTATTTCACATGTCACAAAATAAAATATCATAACATAATAAAAATAAGACATTATTTCCATATAAACTTACCTCGGTGTAAAATATAGAAATTTTACAATTTAATCCACAATCTTTTCCTCTCCTTGATCCAGGTCGATTTCACGTCTTTCTTGATCTAAAATAACACATTTAGCTTATTTAATACTCATATTTCTCAAAACAGTCCTTAACTCTAACTTTAGAAAAATTACAATTTTGCCCCTAAACTTTACATATTTACACTTTTGCCCCAAAGCTCGAAAATTAAACTTTTTCCCTAATTCTTATGTTTTAGAACATGTTGATCATTTATTTACTAATGGCAACATCAAATTCTCACTCTAATATATACTTCTGAACATTAGGTATTTTTACCGATTATGTCGTTTTACTCGTTGTACAACATAATTTAAAACCTCATAATCTATCATAAAACATCAAAATACATAATTATTCAACATGGATCAATTTTTGAAATCAAACCCTAGCTCAAATAAATGGTAGAAATAGAGAAATCATGTTATCAGGATTTCAAAAATGTAAAAATCATTAAAAACGGGGCTAGACCGGACTTGCAATCGAGCTTGGAAGCTTGAAAAACCCAAGCCATGGTTTCTCCACGCTATTTTTGGCCTTGAGGAAGAAGATGAGCAAAAATTGGCTTTTAATTTGATTTTTTAATTCAATTAATCATTAAATGACCAAAATGCCCGTAACAAAAAAAAATTCTTTTTCACCCTTTTCATGTCCATTTTTATCCAATAAATTAACCAATGGTCTAATTACCATTTAACGACCTTAAATTTAAAATTTCATAACAATTGGACACCTCTAACATGTAGAACTCAACTTTTGCAGTTTTTACAATTTAGTCCATTTGACTAAATTGAGTGCCCAAACATCGAAATTTTCGTACGAAATTTTTACAAAATAATTTTATAAAAACTTAAACAATAAAAAATATAAATAAAACACATTTCAATTAAACACCTTTACTTTCTAGAATGCACATTTTACTACTTTTGCAATTTAGTCCAATTTATCAAATTGGACACACAAACAATAAAATTTTGTAACGAAATTTTCAAAAAATATTGCAAACACAAAATAAATTTTAAAACTCAATCAGAATAAATTTTTGACCTCGGATTTATGGTTTCGTAACCACTATTCTGTTTAGCCCTTATATCGGGCTATTACATCCCATCGCGCACGGTCATGTGGCCCTGTTTTAAGTAAAAATTTTCTAAGTGCCCGAAAATTATCAGATTGATTTTGGACTGCACCCAATGCATGTTTCGGGCCTTGTAGGCCCGTAATAAGGATAATAAGAGATTGCATGAAAATTTTTGGAATGGAATGAAATTTTATAACTCGAGTTTATGTATTCAAGCATGATTAAGTACGGTAATGCCTCGTACCACGTCCCGATGCCATACTCAGGTAAGGGGTGTTACATTTACTGGTATTAGAGCTAGTGTTTAGTCGATTTTAGGACTAACCTAGGACATGCATGAGTCTTGCTATACATGCCATGCTTACGTACATGTGTGATATGATAGTGTGACGACTCCTGACAATTTGAATGTCTTTTATTATAGCAAATGGATCCCAAACGAGCTATGGCAGATGATGTAAAAAGCAATACACTGACTTCTGTGGAAGGGACAGTGCCAGCTAGATTAAAAAATAGACCGGCTACTATTAGTTAGGGAGGAGAGGCTCGGGAAGCCTTCTTTCAAATGATGAACGAGTGGTTCACAGAGTTCATTCGAATGAACCCGGCCACTCAACACTAGGCTCCACCCCTCAATTTCTTCAACCTACCTCAGTAGCTCCTCAGATAGTAAAGGTAGTAAGACGAGAAAAGCCCCCGGTTGATAGGATCCTAAAATAAGGGGCAGATGAGTTCCAGGCTACTAAAGATGATGACCAGGAGAGAGTTGAATTTTGGCTAGAGAATACCATCAAGGTATTCGATGAATTGTCTTGCACCCCTGAAGAGTGCATAAAGTGTGTGGTATCTCTCCTGTGAGATATCGCCTATCAGTGGTGGAACACCCTTGTGTCGGTGGTACCAAGGGAGAAAGTTAATTGGGAGTTTTTCTAAGAATAATTTAGTAAGAAGTATATTAGTCCTCGATTCATTGATCAGAAGCATAAGGAATTTCTTGAGTTGAAGCAAGGTTAGATGACTGTAGCCAAGTATGTGCTTGAGTTTGTGAGACTTGGTAAATACGCTCAATAATGTGTATCCACCGAAGCCATCATGTGCAAGAGATTTGCGGATGAGTTAAACGAGGACATTAAAATGTTTGTTGGCATTTTGGAACTATAGGAGTTCGTAGTGCTAGTGGATAGAGCTTGTAAGGCCGATGAATTGGCCAAGGAAAAGAGGAAAGCTGAGATGGAGTCTCATGACTCAAGGAAGAGACCGTTCAGTAAGTCCTTCCAATCCTCCTCCAAGAGATCAAAGGAGTTTACTACACGATCCACTACTTCAGTAGGGGTTTCCAGTAAGGGTAAAGGTAAATAGTATTCAGCCTCCAAAGCTCAGACTACCTCCGTTGCGAGCATGAGTAATACTCAACCTAGTAGGCCTGAGTACCCCGAGTGCGGTAAACACCACCTTGGTGAATGCTGTGCTCATGAGATGGCCCGTTTCAAGTGTGGTTCACAAGACCACTTAATTAGAGAGTGCCTTGAGATGATTAAAAAAGATAAAGATTAGAGTGCAAGGTCGGGTAATGCTCCCTCTAGAGGAAGACCACAGAAGAATCCTAGAATAGGAGCGAGTAGTAAAGGCGCACTAAAAGAACAATTTGTGAGACCCAAGGGTAGAGCGCCAGCAAGGACGTACGCCATTCATGCTTGTGAAGAAGCATCTTCACCTGATATGATAACGGGTACATTTTCTCTTCATGAAATTTTTGTTATTGCTTTGATAGACCAGGGATCTACCCACTCGTATATTTGCATGAAACTTGTCTCTAGCATGAGTATACCCGTAGAGTCTATGGAATTTATGATAAAATTATCCAATCCCCTAAGCAAATGTGTGTTAGTAGACAAAGTATGTGGAGATTGCCCTTTGATGATTAGGGGCCATTATTTCCCAACTAACTTCATGCTTTTGCCATTTGATGAATTTGATGTAATCCTTGGTATGGACTGGTTAACCACTTATGATGTAGTAGTGAATTGTGGTGGAAAATTTATTGAACTAAAATGTGAGAACGGTGAAACTCTTTAAGTGGAGTCAGATGATTTCGAAGCCTTGCCTACAGTGATCTCTTCCATGGTTGCTCGGAAATGTATAAGAAAAGGGTACGAAGCTTACCTTGCTTTTATGATGAATATGAAAGAGTCGGAGTTGAAAATTGTGGCAGTACCAATAGTTTACGAGTATCAAGATGTATTCCTGGAGGAGTTGCCCGGATTACCTTCGGTTAGAGAGGTAGAGTTTGGTATTGAGTTGGCTTCAAGTACAACGCCTATTTTTATTGCTCCTAATAGAATGCCTCTGACCGAGTTAAAAGAGTTGAAGGCTCAGTTACAAGAATTGATAGACAAAGGTTTTGCAAGACCAAGTCATTCCCTGTGGGGCGCTCTGGTATTATTCGTGTAACAGAAAGATGGTTCGATAAGGTTATGCATTGATTATCGGCAACTTAATAGGGTAACAATAGAGAACAAATACCCTTTACCAAGGATTGGCGATTTATTTGATCAGTTACAAGGAGCTATAGTGTTTTCCAAGATAGACGTGAGGTCTGGATACTATCAGCTAAGAGTTAAGGATTCTGACATACCGAAGACTACATTTCAGACGAAGTATGGTGTAACAGCTCGGTTTAGACCCTAGTCAGAATATGGTTTTAGGACCACATATCCAAGTTTGTAAAGTATTTAAATATTATTTTCTGTGCTTATGATATGTGAATCTATATCTGTGAAATTTCGTGATTTAATTTTTCCGTTTGTGTGCTTAATTTGCAAAAATGACTAAATTGCATAAAAAGTAAAAGTGGCATTCTCAATCTGATGTGCTAATTTGTTATGATTTGATTTATTATAAGTCCTTAAAAGGTGAATATGCCATTATGTGGTTATTGGACAATTATGTCCATGATTTAAATGATTTTCATTAATGTTTCATTAAGGTTAAAAGTGGAAATTGATAATTAAATGAATATTAATAAAACAAAAATAATTTTTGGTGGCTATTATCATTCTTTTTTGTCGAAATTGAAGAAAGAAAAGCTAGGGTCCATGTGTTTAGATATTCAGCTACTTCGAAGTTTGATTAAAGGTTTGTTTTTATTCGGTTTCTGATGATTTCTATGTTTTGTGATCATTACTTAGCATTCTGTAAAGCCCATGTCTCAATTTCTATTTTTGATAAAGATTATGAAATGTGCCATTGATGAAATTAGAAGCTTTGTGATGATTTTGAATGATTTATGAAAGATAGGTGTTTGATAAACATGTTATCTTTGAATTGTTGGTGAAATTGAGCTATTTGGGCTAAATTATGAAAACGATATTTTGGAGGACTAATTTATGAAATAAATGTGATTTATGGGCTTAGATGAAAGCCATGAAAATTCAGCTAGGCTATTTTGTGATGAGATTAAGCATATTTGTGATTTTGTGAAAAATGGACTAAATTGTCAAAGTGTGAAAATGTGAGGGCTAATTTGGAAATTTCTCTAAATATGTATTCATGGATTGATTTGAATGAGATGAATGATTAAATGGTTGAATTTGAATTGATTTAGATCAAGATCAAAGGAAAATGGGGAAAATCTAAAGTGGTCGAGTAATCGTTTCCGTTCGTCCGAATCCGTACGAGGTAAGTCAATATACAAATAAATGTATTGAATTATACCTAAGTTTCATGTAATTGCTATTGAAAGATTATGAGAATCAAATGAATGTGATCTGAATGAGATATTTTGATAACATGATTATATTTGTAAAGTTCTGTACAAACTAAAGAACTCTGATATGTGATTTCGTGTAAGACCACATCTGGGACTTTCGCATCGATCTGAGATATCATGTAAGACCATGTCTAGGACACAGGCATCGATTAGAGATTACGTGTAAGACTCTGTTTGAGACATTGGCATTGTATATGATTTCATGTAAGACCTTGTTTGGGACAGTGGCATCGGTAATCATTTACATGTAAGACCACGTATGAGACACTGGCATTGTATAAGCATTTCGAGCTATCTATATACTTTAATGAATTTTGAGTGGTTAAATGGGCAATTCTGAAAAACAATTGTATATACAAAATGTGCATCTGATTCAGGTATATTTGATTCGTACATGATTTCTGAGAATGAATGATAAGTATATGTAAGAAAGAAAGGTATACAAAAGATATACTTTATGTGGGTTTGAGTTGGATATATGAGATATATGGGAACAAATGAACAAGATAGGATTAATAGATTGTTTACGTAAAATGGATTGAATTATTTGCGGATGATTGGAATTAAAATTGATTCATAAGTTGAGTTTAATTGTATATGACTTACTAAGCTCTTTGTAGCTTACTCTATGTGTTTTTCAATTGTTTTATAGATATTGTTGCTACCTGGAGCTCGGGGATCATCAAGGATCATCACCACACTATCAAACCTTGTTTTGGTACATTTTGAAAGTGTAAATGTTAAACTATGGCATGTATAGGCTAGAAGTCTATGAGATATGTTTTGAGTGGTAAATGAGTTATGCCATGTGATATGGCTAACAAATGGATGAAGTGTGCTTAATTTGATATATTCTTTGCTATGCAAATTAGTGTGTGTTAAGTTCCTTATATGGCCAATTATGAAATGAGCATTTTGATTTATGCTTGGTTGTGGAATTGGTAAGATTTAATATGTTTCAAAGGGGATGTGAATATGTTATGAATCATATTGTTTAGTAAATGTTTTAGCTTGGGATGTGGATAGGTTTGGTATGAATATATGCATGAAATGTTTGGTTATATTGATGAATGTTTTGAGTGTTTTGAGCATGTTTTGGCTGGAAAATTTGGTATGAATTGCCTTCGTCTTATGTTTGTAGGTACATGGTAAATTGAGGTGTGAAAGTGGCTTAAACCAAGCCTATTTCGTGCCACACGGCCTAAGCACACGGGTGTGTGTCGCAACCGTGTGACCCCTGTTTTATGGGCATTTTGGTTAGTTTGACACAAGGGTTAGATGCACGGTCGTGTCTAGTGACCGTATGATCCCTATTTTGTAGTCATTGAGGTCAGTTTGGCACCGAACTGGACACACGACCGTGTCTAGTAACTGTGTGGCCAGCTCAGGTTTACACACGGGCTGGACACACGGGCATGTCTAGTGACCGCATAGCCCTAATCAGTATTGTACACGGGCTAGAGTAATATGAGAGGCATGGTCATGTGAGATGTGAGACATGGTCATGGGAGGTACACGGCCTAGTCACATGGGCGTGTGCCCTGTTTAAAATGGACAAATTTCATGGGCCACATACAAGTTTCAAATGTTATCGGTTTAGTCTCGACCTTCTTTTAATGCATGTTTAAGGTCTCGTAGACCTTCATAAGGGACTTGTGGATGATGTATGAATCTGATATGATGTTGATGATTCTAAAATGTCTGTAAAAGTTCTGGATTATCCGGTAATGCTCCTAACCCAAATCCGGTGATGGATATGGTTGAAGGGTGTTACATATGGCCATTACGAATTCCTTGTCGTGCCATTTGGCTTGACTAATGCCCCTGCAGTGTTTATGGATCTAACGAATTGTATCTTTCAGCCATACCTAGATAAGCTCGTTGTCGTTTTTATTGACGACATTCTAACTTACTCACGTGACAAAAACGAGCATGCCGAGCATTTGAGAACGGTTTTACAAAACCTACGAAATAAGTAGCTTTATGCTAAGTTTAACAAAAGTGAATTCTGGCTTAAGGAAGTTGGATTTTTGGGCCACATTGTTTCGAGTGATGGCATCAAAGTTGATCCAAATAAGATCTCGGTAATTGTTGAATGGAAACCTCTAAGGAATGTAACCGAGGTCAAAAGCATCATGGGTTTTGCCGCCTACTACTGAAGGTTCGTCAAGGGATTTTCCTTGATCACCACGCCAATGATGAGATTGGTACAAAAAGATGTTAAGTTCGAGTGAAGAAAGAAGTGCCAGCGAAGTTTCGAGAAGTTAAAGACATTATTGACTGAGGCTCATGTTTTAGTGAAACCCGAACCAGGAAAAGAGTTTTTGATTTACAGTGATGCGTCCTTAAGTGGTTTGGGTTGCGTACTTATGCAAAAAGGCAAAGTGTTTGCATATGCCTGGAGACAATTGAAACCCCATGAAAAGAATTATCCCACCCATGACTTGAAATTCACCACAATAGTGTTTGTGTTAAAGATTTGGAGGCACCATTTATATGGCGAGCAATGATGAGTGTTCACTGATCATAAGAGTCTTAAGTACTTGATGACACAAAAAGACTTAAACCTATGACAACGAAGATGGATCGAGTTACTAAAGGATTATGAATTGGTTAGTGACTACCACCCGAGGAAAGCGAATGTTGTCGCTGACACTCTTAGTAGGAAATCACTATTTTCCTTGAGAGCCATTAACACACAGTTGTCCCTAACCGATGATGGTTTGGTTTTAGCAGAGATGAGAGCTAGACCAGTGTTTATTTAAGACATTTGTGAAGCACAGTTAAAAGACAGAGAATTGTAAGCCAAGAAAGCTCAGTGTGAGTTAAGTATCGACTCAGACTTCCAGATTTATTCAGATGGTTGTATAAGGTTCTAAGATCGACTTTGTGTACCAAAGGATGATGAGTTTATTAGGAGAATTTTATGTGAGGCACATAGTAGTTGTATGTCTATCCACCCTGGTAGTACCAAGATGTACAATGATTTAAAGATATGGTATTGGTGGTCGAATATGAAAAGGGATATTCTCTGAGTATGGTTCGAGGTGCTTGATCTGTCAGCAAGTAAAGGTAGAGCACCAAGTACCCTCCAGTTTACTATAGCCTATCATGGTTCCTGAGTGGAAATGGGACTGTGTTACCATGGATTTCGTAATGGGTTTACCAACGACACCGAAAAAGAAAGATGCAGTTTGGGTTGTGATTAATAAGCTTCCAAAGTCAGCCCATTTTATACCTGTACATATGGATTATTCAGTTGATAAGTTGGCTGATTTGTATATTTTAGAAATTGTAAGGCTACAAGGAGTACCACTTTCAATCATTTCGGATAGAGATCCAAGGTTCACATCACGATTTTGGAAGAAATTGCAAGATTCTTTGGGTACAAAGCTAAATTTTAGCACCACTTTCCATCTATAGACTAACGGTCAGTCAGAGAGAGCAATACAAGTGCTTGAAGATATGCTCAGATGTTGCATATTGGAATTCCAAGGTAGTTGGGAAAAGTACCTAACTTTGGTCGAATTTGCATATAACAATAGTTTTCAGTTGAGCTTAAAAATGGCGGCTTAAGAGGCATTGTATGGGCATAAGTGTGGAATGCCTTTATATTGGATTGAGCTCAAGGAGAATTAGATTCACGGGGTTGATCTAGTTAAGGAAACAGAAGAGAAAGTAAAAGTGATTTGAGATTGCTTGAGAGTTACTTCCGATAGACAAAAGTCATATGTCGGTTTAAAAATGAAGGAAATAGACAAAAGTCGTATGTCGGTTTAAAAATGAAGGAAATAGAGTTCCAAGTTGTGGATAAAGTAGTCTTGAAAATATCTCCATGGAGAAAAGTTCTTAGATTTGGCCAAAAAGGCAAGTTAAGTTCACGATTTATAGTGCCATATGAGATCATCGACAGGATAGGGCCGGTAGCTTATCGGCTAGCTTTACCACCTAAATTGCAAAATATTCATGATGTATTCCATGTGTCCATGCTACGACGCTACCGATCGGACCCTTCACATGTGATTACCCCGATAGAGACTGAGATTCAACCGGACATGACTTATGGTGAAGAACCGATTAAGATTTTGGCTCGGGAAGTCAAACAGTTGATAAATAAAAGTATTGCCCTTATGAAAGTTCTATGGCAAAGACATGGGGTAGAAGAGGCAACATGGTAGCTTAAGGACAACATGAGGAACCAATATCCCAACTTATTCGCTGGTAAGATTTTCGGGGACAAAAATCCCTAAGGGGGAGAATTGTAATAGCCAAAATTAGGGCCTAATTGGAATAGTAGTTTTGACACCACAAATTTGAAGTAGAAAAATGTAATTCATGATTATTTTTGAGTTTATGATATGATTTCATAACAGTGAGAAAATTTCATGAAGGAAATTTTAAGAAAATGTAATTAATTTGTCCTTAAGGACTAAATTGCAAAAGTTGCAAAATTAAGTTTCTAGAAGCTTTAAGGATGAATTAGCATTTGAAAATTTATTAGGATTCTTTATTTAGCAATTACACCAACTTTTGGCACTATGGAAAAAAATGCCCATGGAAGGGTAAAATTTTAAAGAAAGGCCATAAAGGCATTTTGGTTATTTAGTAAATTAATGAAATAAAAATGGAAAAAGAAAGTAAAAAGTGTCCATCTTCTCCATGCTTGTGCCAAATTTGAAGTGTCCTCCATAGCTAGGGTTTCTTTCATTTTCAAGCTCCAAGTAAGTGGCTTGGTAATGTTAACCACCCTAGTAAAAAGTGTCCATCTTCTCCATGCTTGTGCCAAATTTGAAGTGTCCTCCATAGCTAGGGTTTCTTTCATTTTCAAGCTCCAAGTAAGTGGCTTGGTAATGTTAACCACCCTAGCCTCCATGAGATCCACCTTACGAAAGGCCATAAAACTCCATTAGTTAACAAAAGAGTCCAACATCTATTCACAAAGAAAGGGTCTAAACTGATTAGTACAAAGGGTTAGGGGGTTTCGGCTTTTCCCCTTAACCCAAAAGCAAAAGAAGATTGAAGTTTTTACCCAAGATTTTGCTTGACCCGCAATGATGAGCGAGATCTGCCTCCCACTAGTCTAAGCCCAGATCTATAGTAGGTCTAACCGAAACACACAGAAGGATAATAGATCTAAGGTATTCAGCTAGAGAAGGGTACTTAAGAAATAAAGAAAACAAGGTTCGTCTATGGAGACCACACGAGAGGAGTAACTGATAGAAGAAAGAAAAGGGCTCAAGAGAAGAAAATGTGGAAAACTCCCAGAGGTTCGACTCATTGAGTAAATCTAAAACATGGAAGGCTAACTATTTTGGGATTTCAACTTTTAAAGAAATTAGCCAAGAAGAAATCAGCCAGAAGATTAAGTCTTTCAGGTTTCGACTTTTGACACAATCAGTTAGAAAGGCTTTAGAGAGAATAATCCAATCGATGGAGAAAAGGAGAAGAATAAGAGAAAAAGAAAAGAAAGAAGAGAGGGAAGAAGAGAGTAGGTTCAGCTCTTTATAGAAAAGGTAAGGGTTTGGCCAAGAGAAAGAAATCGGCAAGAGAACTTTGGGGTTCAGGGGCTTTCAGCTTTTGATGAAAGACTGGAGGAGAGAAAAGAAAAGAAAAAAAAAGCAATCGAATGCAGACTATTACTTATTTGGCAATAAAGAATGACAAATCCCGAAGGATGCCCAGAGAGAAAACGACACAACAAAATCCCTTAAGTTCTAAGTGGCGCCACCTTGCCATTTTACCACAGGTTTTCTTATGTCTTAATACCCCAACATTAGTTTAAGAGCCCACTTGCCAAAGTCCACTCTCACCTAAGCCCAAAAAGTAAAATTTTACCAAGCCTTAGACTTAAACCTAAACCTTCTCAAGGTCCAATAAACACACCCAAAACATAACTCAGCACTTCAAGCATGCAAAAATAAATTTAAACAGAAATTCAAAAACCCTTAAAATTAGGGTGTTACACTACTATTATAAAGCAAGTAATAAAGAAAACCCAAAACAAAATACCTGAGCGGCCTTATTACAAAGTAAATCTGAAATTTAAAAAAAAAGATATAAATAAAGTGAATTTAAGAAAACAATAAACTGGAAGTTTGAATCACGTGGCCACCCCGAATCCCTCGCAGCTCCAAGTCCTCTATGGTTGGGGGTCACCTGAATGGATCGAAATGAGAGGGTGAGTTTGTGAAAACTCAGTGCTTAAACTAACCCAACCAGTGTCAAAGACCAGTCACACTCAGTCTAGGTCGAAGCCCTATTCAGATATAGATTAAACTAGGCCTTGGCCCTTTTAAGTAATAAAGTGGCCTTGGGCCCATTACAGTAACAGATCAGAGTATATATATATGTATGTATGTATGCAAAGCCTAAGCCTAGTCTAGGCCTACACACCATCCGTACCGGCCCTACACACCATGTGGGGAATAACTCAACCCACCTAGCCCTACACACCACAAATGCAGCAGGGCTGCAAATACAGAAATTATGGCAGAGCCACTAGAATATAAATACTAGGCAGAGCCTCTAAGCAGATTACATGGCAATGCCACTTTTAGCACTTCCTCCATATCCATAACCCAACCCCATACAAATTAGAGTACTACATGACATGGCATACAGAATATCAAATATAGTAACATGCAAATCAGTTAGCTATTTCTAGGGGTAAAACAGTAATTTCCACTCTTCACAGGTATTTCAGTCATTTAGCTATGTTTTCAGGTTTTATGTTTAATACGACCTTCTAGCAGGCCTAACGTTGCTTCGAGCGACTCAAATAATGCATACATTCATTTAGTGCCATCGGGCCCTAAAACCCCTAATGGGCCTGAGGCTGCCCACACGTTATTGTGGCCCGTTCAGTCTAATTTTTACACATATTATCGCAGATTTAATACCCAGTTTACCAGGATTCACTTACCGCATACTTTTTCCCATATGGGCTTGTAAGCCCGTTGGGCCCAATTTTAGCCCATCTTGGCCCAAAGTAGCCTAAGTGCATGAAAACACACACAGCAGCCCTTACCATCCATTATTCTAGATTCACAATTTCGGGTTGACCCACGAGCGTTCGCACGCTCACAAGTCCATGAAATACCGGCATTTCGGCATTTCAAATTTTCGACTTTTGTCGATTAAGCTACTAGAGGGTGTCGTTACACACCTATTTATGAATAGCATCGAATTCCCCCGTGAACCGTCAACCTACATTAGCCCCAAATAAAACATTAATCCATAATCTGATTTGCAAACTATCACCACCTACCCCTGAAGCATTCGGCCATAACCAAGATAATCCAATAACCACTTACCTTAGCTGAGATCTAACAGATAGATCTAGATTGCTACGATGCCCCTATCCTCCAACCGCTCCTCGCGAGATCGTCCTTTACCACACTAATACACAGAAGAACTAAAAGGAAAGGGACTAAAATGGATGTTCAACAAAGGGGTCAAAACTGATAGCAACAATGGAGAGATAGAGGTTTTCAGCTTTTCTTAATTCACAAGAATGTGAAAGAAAAGATTAGGGTACTTACCACAAGGGTTTGCTAGATTGATTTGATATCGCTAGGAGTTATTTCCACCACTCTAAGCCCAAATCTACACTCGCTCTAATCGAAACACAAGGGAAGAAGAAGAATAGATCAAATGGGTTGGAAGATCAACAGAGAAAGGAGAAGGTTTCAGTTTTGAGAACAGAACACTAGAGAGGGTTCGACCAAGAAGTGTTCAAGAGAAAAGAGTGGTAGGGTTCAGCTTCTTGAACAAATCGGCAAGAGAGACTAACTGTTTTGGGATTTCAGCTTTTAGAGAAATTGATCAAGAGGAAATTGGCTAGAAGATTAAATGTTTTGGGTTTTGAAACAATTGGCCAAGGTGGGTTCTAGGTGAGTCGATTTCAACTAATAAAGAAAAGAGGAGGAAGATGAAGAAGATAGGTTCGGCCCTAGTGTAGTCAGCCAAAAGGGGTTTACGGACTTTCGGCTTTTGAAGAAAAAATAGAGGAGAGAAAAGAAAGAAAAGAAATCAAAAGCACACTTTAACCTTACCTATTTGGCACTAAAGAATGACCAAAAAAAAATCTCGAAGCAGGCCTAAAGGATTTCGGCACACTCCTTTCCTACAATGCTGAAAATGCTAACACCTAAGGCCCCTAGCCAAAATTACACCTCCTACAGTCCCTTATTCGACCAACTCTCCCTTCATAACTCAATCCCTAAATTTTCTCCCCTTATCACTCCTTAATCCAATCCCATGATCAAGTCAAACACCTTACTTCAGAGTTCAACTTGGATTCCACCTACTACTATGCACATGCAGTAAAATAAAACAAGCACCTTGTTCACTAAGGGATTCGAACCTTAGTTCCCTCACCTACTACCACACGCCACCTCCTTGAGCTTTAAGTGGCGCTACCTTACCACTTTACCACAGGCTCACTTGTGCCATAAAGCCCCAGCATTTATTTAAAAACCTACTTTGCCAAAGTCCATTCTCACCTAAGGCTAAAATTTAAAATTCTGCCAAGCCTCAAACTTAAACCTAGGCCTCCTAAAGGTCTAGTAATCGCACTCAACACATTAATACAACTCATCAAGCCATACCAAAATAAATACAAGCAGAAATTCAAAAGCCCTAAAAATAGGGGGTGTTACAACTCTACCCCTTTTAAAGAAATTTGGGTCTCAAAATTTTACTTGATCCAAACAAGTGAGGGTATTGTTGACGTATCGCCTCCTTCGGCTCCTACGTAGCTTCTTCTCTGCCGTGATTACGCCAAAGCACTTTTACCAAAGGAATGGATTTCTTTCTTAACATTTTGACATCACGATGCAAAATCTGCACAGGTTCTTCATCAAATGTCAGATCAGATCTAACTTCAATTTCCTCAACTGGTACAATGTGGGAAGGATCAAACTGATACCGTCTCAACATGGAGACATGAAAGTGTCGTGAATCTAGTCCAACTCTGGTGGTAGTTCCAACTGATATACTACCAGACCCACCCATTTAAGAACTCGATAGGGCCCGATAAACCACAGACTCAACTTGCCCTTCTTCCCGAACCTTAAATTATTCTTCCAAGGTAAAACCTTCAAGAAAACCAAATCTCCTTCCGAGTACTCAATTTCCTTATGCTTCAAGTCGACACAAGATTTTTGCCTATCAAATGCCTCCTTTAACCTATCCTTAATCAGCTTAACCTTATCTTTTGTATCCACTACCAACTCTGGCCCAAGAACCTAACGTTCTCTCAAATTTGTCCAACAAGGAGGCGTACGACACCTTCGACTATACAGCGCCTCATATGGTGCCATGCGAATACTCGCTTGGTAACTATTATTGTATGCAAACTCTACTAACGGCAAGTAATCTTCCCACCTACCTCAGAAATCGATAATACACCCTCTCAACATATCTTTCAAAACTTAAATCACTCGTTCTGACTGTCCATCCATTTGAGGCTGAAAAGAAGTGCTGAAGTCTAGCCGTGTACCCAACGCCTCATGCAATTTCTTCCAGAATCGAGATGTAAACCTAGGGTCCCGATCAGAAATAACCGAAATTGGCACTCCATGAAGTCGCACTATCTCTGCTACATACAAGTTTGCCAATTTTTGAAGTGAATAGTCGGTTCGGACGAGTATAAAATGAGCAGATTTGGTCAACCTATCCACAATCACCCAAACCGAGTCTTTCTTGGTAGGCGTCAAGGGTATCCCACTCACAAAGTCCATGGTTACCTTTTCCCATTTCCAAAGTGGAATTGTCACCGGTTGCAGAAGTCTAGAGGGCAGTTGGTGCTCAGCTTTCACCTGCTGGCATGTCAGACACTTACCCACAAACTCTGTTACTTCCCGTTTAAGTCCAGGCCACCAATACAACTTCCGTAAATCCCGATACAACTTATTCTCCCCAGGATGCATGGCACAAAGACCGCCATGAGCCTCTTGCAATATAGACTGCCTAAAACCAGAGTCCATTGGGACATAAACTCTTCCATGACAACACAAGATCCCTTCATTATTCAGACCAAAATCAGAAGTTCCACCCTCTTCAACCAGTCGAAACCGAGGAGCCAATGACTCATCCAATAATTGCTTCTCCTTAATTTTCTCCATCCAAGTTGGTCTTACTTGCAACTCAGCTAACAAGCTACTATCATCATACAGACTAAGACGAGCAAACATCGCTCTCAACTCAGTTATAGCTCTTCGACTCAGTGCATCAGGTACAACATTAGCTTTACCTGGGTGATACTCAATAGAACAGTCGTAATGCTTAAGCAACTCTATCTATATTTGTAGCCTAAGGTTCAACTCCTTCTAAGTCAACAGATACTTGAGGCTCTTATGATCTGTATATATGATACACTTTTCTCCATACAAGTAGTGCATCTAGATCTTTAGCGCAAAAATTACCGCTGCCAATTCTAGATCATACGTAGGGTAATTCATCTCATGAGGCTTAAGCTGTCGCGATGCATATGCCACCACTTTTCCCTCTTGCATCAACACATAGCCCAATCCAACGTGCGATGCATCACTATACATTGTAAAATCCTTTCCAGACTCCCGCTGAATTAACACAGGTGCCTCAGTCAAAACTTTCTTCAACTTCTCGAAACTCTCTTGTTGTTTTTCAGTCCAAATAAACAGTACTCCTTTTCTCAAAAGTTTCATCAATGGTGCCGCAATCAAGGAAAATCCTTCCACAAATCTCCTATAGTACCCTACCAAACCCAGAAAACTCTGAATTTTTGAAACAAATCTCCGTAGCTTCAAATCCAAAACCACCTCGATCTTCTGAGGATCTACCCTAATCCCCTCAGTAGAAACAATGTGACCCAAGAATGTCACCTCTTGCAACCAAAATTCACACTTGCTAAATTTTGCGTACAGCTACTTCTCCCTCGACACTTGCAGAACAATTCAGAGATGTTCAACATGATTCTCCTCAGTCTTCGAATACACCAAAATATCATCTATAAAGACGACCACAAATTGATCTAAGTAGGGTTAGAATACCTGATTCATTAGATCCATGAAGGCCGTTGGTGCATTTGTCAACACGAATGACATTACCAGGAACTTGTAATGTCCATACTGACTCCTGAATGCTGTCTTATGAATATCCACCTCTTTGACCCTTAGCTGATGATAACCAAATCAAAGATCGATCTTGGAAAATACTGAAGCTCCTCTTAGTTGGTCAAATAGGTCGTCGATCCTTGGCAGAGGGTACTTGTTCTTAATAGTCAGTTTGTTCAACTAATGATAATCAATACACATGCGCATCATCCCATCTTTTATCTTAACGAACAAGACCGATGCTCTCTACGGGGACACACTTGGTTAATAAAACCTCGATCCAGAAGCTCTTGGATTTGCACTTTCAACTCCACCAACTCCTTCAGTGCCATCCTATAAGGAGTGATGGAGGCCGGAGTCGTTCCAAGCAATAAGTCGAATCCAAATTCGACTTCGTGGTTCGGAGGCAACCTAGGAAGCTCATTCGGGAAGACATCCCGAAACTCCTTGACGGTTCGAACTTCTCCTACAATCAAACCCTCAGAATCTGACTAACTCACATACGCTAAAAATGCCTTGCAATGTTTGCAAATTAGCTTTTCAGCTCTTAAAGCCAAGATAACACTGGACAAGTAATCTCTTCGCTCCCCTTTTACAGCTACCTCCTCATCCTCCATGGTCTTTAACACCATCCGCTTGGCAGCACAATCCAACGTCACTCGATACTTTGCAAGCCAATCCATACCCAAGATGAGATCAAACTCTCCAAATGGCAACTCCATCAAGTCCGCGGAGAAAATTCTACCTTGTGTCTCTAAGGGTACATCCCTAAAAAGTTTGTCTACCCCAACCGAGTGACCCAATGGACTTATCACAGATACCCCACTCACAATTTTCTCAGAATGCACACCTAACATCCCAGACACATCACAAGCAACATACGAATAGGTAGATCCAAAATCAATTAGAGCAGTGTATGGCGTGCTATAAATTAAAAATGTACCGGTTATGACGTCAGGTGCGTCACCTTCCTCTCGGTGACAAGCTGCATAAACCAATGCCGGCTCTCTTGCCTCAGCATTTCCAGCACCCCTGCCCAGTGCTCCACGTCCATGTCAATTTCCATTACTGCCCCTAGCCTGACCACGGTCTCTCGGTGGTTGTTGTCCACCTCTCACTGGCTGGCAACCCTCGGTTTAGCAGCTTGCATCTACGCCGACCTCTGAGGATAATTTTTGACTCGATGATCTTTAGACCCACATCAGAAACATGCTCTAGAATGCTTCCAACATTCGCCCAAATGTACTTTACCACAATCCATGCAAGGTTGCTGTCTAACCACATTCATCGAAACTGCTCGAACCGGCTCGCCCTGTAATGCCACAATTTTTAGGGTTTTTAAATTTTTTTTTGAATTTATTTTTACATGGCTTGATGTGCTATAGCAATGATTTGAGTGTGATTAGTGGACCTTTAGAACCTAGGTTTAAGCTTGAAGCCTGGCAGAATTTTAAATTTTGGCCTTAGGTGAGAATGGATTTTGGCTAAGTGGGCTTTTAAATAAATGTTGGGGTTTTAGGGCACAAGTGAGTCGGTGATAAAGTGGCAAGGTGGTGCCACTTAAACACATAGAGATGGCGTGTGGTAGCTTGTAAAAGGAGATAAGGTTCGAATCCCTTTGTGAGCAAGGGATGTTTATTTTATTTTGCTACATGTGTATGGTAAGAGGTGGACTCCAAGTTAAACCCCAAGGGAAGGTGGTTGAATGGCTTATAGGATTGGATTAAGGAGTGATAAGGGGAGTTTATTGAGGAGAGAATTTAGGATTTTGAGTGAGGAGGAAGTCTTGGCCGATTGGGGGGTTGCTTGAAGGGCAATTCGGCTAAGGGGTGTATGGTTTAACATTTTCGGCAATTGTGGCAGGGTGTGTGCTGATTTCTTTTTGGCATTCTTTTGGGATTTGCCTTTTTTGATTATTCTTTAGTGCCAATTAGGTAGGTTTGAAGGGTGCTTCCATTCTTTTCTTTCTTTTTTCTCCTTCTCCCTTTCGTTCTAAAAGCCGAAAACTGAAATTCATAAACTCTCTTTGTGCCGATTTGTTCAAAGAACTGGACCCTTCCATCTCCTTTCTTCTCAAGCCGGATTTATTTTCTTCTTCTCTTTTTTCTTCTTTTCTCCATTGCTTGAATGGACTCACCTAGAATCACTCTTGGCCGATTGCCTCAAAAAGCTAAAACCCGAACCATTTGGTCTTCTTCTAACTGATTTCTTCTTTGATCGAACCCTTTCTCATCTCTACTCTGAAAAAGACAAAACCTCTTCACAACTTCTTCTCTTATTCTTTCACCTTTTCTTCCAAAACTAAAACCTCAACTCTCTCTAGTGATCTCTTCCCAAAACCGAAACCTTCTCCTTTCTCTGTTGTTCTTCTAGCCCCTTGGATCCATTCTTCTTCTTCCCTTGTGGTTCAATTAGATCGAGTGTAGATCTGAGCTTAGAGTGGTGGAAATAACCCCTAGCGATATCAAAATAAATCTAACAAATCCCTGTGGTAAGTACTCAAATCTCTTCTTTCATATTCTTATGAATTAAGAAAAGCTGAAAACCCCTATCTCCCCATGGTTGCTATCAATTTTGACCCCTTCTGTTGAACATCCATTTTAGTCCCTTTTCTTTTGGTTCTTGTGTGTATTAGTGTGGTGAAGGGGCAATCTAACAAGGAGCGATTGGAGGCTAAGGGCACCGTAGCAATCTAGATCTATTTGTTAGATCTCGACAAAAGTGGGTGATGGTGATATTCTAGTGGTTGCCAAATAAGTAAGTTAAGGTGATGTGGATTGATTCGATTGGATTATGGTTTGACGTGTGGTTAAACGGTTGTAGGTTAATGGTTCGCGAGATCTCGACGTAGTTCGCAAACAGGTGTGTAACGCACCCTCTAGTAGCTTAGATTGGCAAAAGCTAAAATGCCAACATTTGATGGACTTGCGAGCATGTGAACGCTCGTGGGTTAATCCGAAATCATAAATCTAGAATAATGGAGGTAAGGGCTGCTGTGCACGTTTTCGTGCACTTAGGCTGTTTTGGGCCTCAATGGGCCGAAATTGGGCCTAATGGACTTACGGGCTCGTTAGAGTAAAAGTATGCGGTAAGTGAATTCTGGTAAATTGGACATTAAATCTGCGATAATATGTTTTAAAATTAGACTGAGTGGGGCACAATAGCATGTGGGCTCCTAAGGGTGCATTAGGTGTTTTTGGGCCCGATGGACTATATAAATGAATGGGCTATCTGAGTCGCTTGGAGCGATGTTAGACCTTCTAGAAGGTTGTTTTAAGCATGAAACTTGGAAATATAGTAAAATTACTAAAATACCCCTGAAGGGTGAAAATTACCATTTTACCCCTAGATGCTAAATGATTGTTTTACCCCTGGAAATAGCTGACTGGTTTGCATGTTACTGTATTTAATATTCTATATGCCATGCCACGTAGTACATTAATTTACATGGGGTTGGGTTATGGATATGGAGGAAGTGTTAAAAGTGGTTGTGCCACGTAATCTGCTTAGAGGCTTTGCCTCGTATTTCTATTTTCATGGCTCTGCCACGATATCTGTATTAGCAGCTCTGCTGCGACTGTCGTGTCTTAAGGCTGGGTGGGTTGAGTTATTCCCCACATGGTGTGTAGGGGTAGTATGGGTGGTGTGTAAGGCTGGATTGGGCTTGGGCTTTGCATACATGCATATATATATATATACTCTGATCTGTTTCTGTAATGGGCCCAAGGCCCACTCTATTTCTGAAAAGGGCTCAGGACCAGTTTAAACTATATTTGAATAGGGCTTCAGCCCAGACTGAATTTTTCTAATCTCTGACATTGGTTGGGTTTCTTTACACACTGAGTTTTCACAAACTCACCCTTTTAATTCTATCTACGCAGGTAACCCCCAACCATAGAGGACTTGGAGCTGCGAGGGATTCGGTGTGGCCACGAGGTTCATGTTTCTGGTTTCTAATGTTTTCTTAAATTTAGTTTATTTATATTTCATTTTTAAATTTTAGATTTAAGTTGTAACAAGGTCGCTCGGGTATTTTGTTTTGGGTTTTCCTTATTGTTTGTTTTACAAAAGTAGACTAGTCTATGCGGGTTTTCCAAACTTAATCAAACATTTTCAAAACATACATTACGTAACGAATGGATAACGTTACATCGATAACACAACAATAAGATCTACTAAAAATGAAATTTCACTTGGTAATAGCTACAGCTTTTTAAAACTAAAAATGATCTTATTTACAAGCTTTTAAACACTTTTTAACTACAAACAACATAACATTTTAGTAAAAGAAGATCAAAGCTTAATCGATTGTCCATGTGACACATCAGATCTGGCCATAACGTCTGGGCTGAGTTTGGGGTGTTACATTTAGTAGTATTAGAGCCCGGTTGCAACAACTCGGCTGTGTAATGGGTTCAAATGCTTTCTTAAAATTTAAGGCCTAACCTGTTTTGAATTTGATTTTGAAAAACTTCCTTAAGAATTCTTTTTAAAATTTTCTTTCCAAAATGTTTTTAGGTAATTTTTCCCAAAAAATCTAGGGTTTTTGGAAGGTTCCAACAAAGTTTATTATCATCGATAAACTTGGGTTTTTTGAATTTGGTTTTTTTAAAGAAGTGGTACGCCGAGTCTCCGGCACCAAGTCCGTAAGTATCTTCTGCTTTGCTATATTTTACTGTAATACTGTGATACTACTGTAGATAGTACTAAGACCCTACTGGAACATCATAGTTACAGAAACACTAAAATACTATCTTTGCATAAAACAACTGTAATAAATACTAAAAAATTAAACTAATTCATAAACTTCGTAATCAGATAATACGATATTAGTACGAGGGCAGCACGTGGAAGAGGTTGTGGACGTGGCCGAGGAAGTACTCAGGCTGGATCTTCATCTTTGGGACATATGCCAGCTGGGAAGGCACGAGCGCCATCGACAACTGAGATGGGGTCTTATGATCGGGCTGGAGGGGATTATGCTTTATCCCAAGCGATGCTTCGTGTTATGGAACGAGTTGCTGGAGAGAGCACAGGAACGGTGAATTGAGGATCAATTTTTGAACAGCTTCAAGCTAATGGAGCGGAGATTTTCAGGGGCGTATCTGGTGTATCCCCGAATGTGGCTGAATATTGGTTGGAGGCCACAAAACGGATAATGGATGATTTGGATTGCTTAGTGAAGTAGAAGCTGAAAGAAGCAGTATCTTTGTTGTGTGACGAGGCCTACTAGTGGTGGATCACTGTGAGGGATGTTACCCCAGCTGAACAGGTGATGTAGGAGCTATTTAAGATGGCTTTCAAAGGCAAGTACGTCGAGGCGAGTTATGTGGATGCCTGAAAGAAGGAATTCCTGAATCTGATTCAGGGTAGTAAGACTATCGAAGCTGAATTTCTAAGGTTAAGCTGGTATGCTAGTGGTATAGTTGCTACGGAGTATGAACGCAGCGTGTGATTTGAGGATGGCCTCAAAGATGAGCTGAGAGTGTTGATTGCTCTGTAGAGGGAGTCTAATTTTGCTGCTCTGGTGGAAAGCGCATAGAGCGTCAGAACTATGAAAAAGATAGAAACCAATTCAAGAGGGATTCCGGGCCCTCGGGTGTTGCGGGTAGGATTGTTAAAAGGGCTAGAGTGGAAGAGCCGGTTCGAGTAGTTCCAATGAATGTGGTTAGACTTCAAGCTTGTACGGATTGAGGTAAAGTACATTTGTGCGAATGTTGGAAGCATTCTGGAGCATGTTTCCAGTGTGGGTCCAAAGATCATCGAGTTAAAGGTTGTCCTCAGAGGCTGGCGCAGATGCAAGCTGCTGAATTGAGGGTTGTTTAGTCATTGAGAGGTGAACAACAACCACCGAGACGCCGTTGTTAGGCTAGGGGTGGCAATGGGAATGGACTTGGACGTACAACACCAGGCAGGGGTGCTGAAAATGTTGAGGCATAGTAACCGATGTTGGTTTATGTTGCTCATTGTCGAGAGGAGGGTGACGCACCTGACGTCATAACCGGTACATTTTTAATTTATAGCACGCCATACACTGCTCTGATTGATATTGGATCTACCCATTCGTATGTTGCTTGTGATGTGTCTGAGACGTTAGGTGTGCAAACTGAGAAAACTGTGAGTGGGATATCTGTGATAAGTCCACTGGGTCACTCGGTTAGGGTAGACAAACTTTTTAGAGATGTACCCTTAGAGACACAACGTAGGATTTTCTCTGCGGACTTGATAGAGTTGCCATTTGGAGAGTTTGATCTCATTTTGGGCATGGATTGGCTTGCTAAGCATCGGGCGACTTTGGATTACGCTGTTAAGCGGATGGTGTTAAAGACCATAGAGGATGAGGAGGTAACTGTAATAGGGGACCGAAGGGATTACTTGTCCACTGTTATTTCGGCTTTAAGAGCAAGAAGTTGATTCGTAAAGGTTGCGAGGCATTTTTGGCATATGTGAGTAAATCAAATTCTAAGGGTTTGTCTGTAAGGGAAGTTAGAACCATTAAGGAGTTTCAGGATGTATTTCTAGATGAGCTTCCTAGATTGCCTTCGAACCGTGAAGTTGAATTTGGAATTGACTTGTTGCCTGGAACGGCTTCGGTGTCCATCACTCCTTATAGGATGGCACCGAAGGAGTTGGTAGAGTTGAAAGCGCAAATCCAAGAACTTCTGGATCGAGGTTTTATTAGACCAAGTGTGTTTCCGTGGGGAGCACAAGTCTTGTTCGTTAAGAAAAAGGATGGGACGATGCGCGTGTGCATTGATTATCATCAGTTGAACAAACTGACTATTAAGAACAAGTACCCTCTGCCAAGGGTCAATGACCTATTTGACCAACTAAGAGGAGCTTCGGTATTTTCCAAGATTGACCTTCATTCTGGATATCATCAACTGAGGGTCAAAGAGGCGGATATTCATAAAACAGCGTTCAGGACTTGGTATGGTCATTACGAGTTCCTGGTAATGCCATTTGGATTGACGAATACACCAGAGCCCTTCATAGATCTGATGAATTGGGTATTCCAACCCTACTTAGATGAATTTGTGGTCGTCTTTATAGACGATATTCTAGTGTATTCGAAGACTAAGGAGAATCATGATGAGTATCTCTGAATTGTTCTGCAAGTGTTGAGAGAGAAGCAGCTGTATGCAAAATTCAGCAAGTGTGAATTTTGGTTGCGAGAAGTGACATTCTTGGGTCATGTTGTTTCTGCTGAGGGGATTAGGGTGGATCTTCGAAAGATCGAGCCAGTTTTGGAGTGGAAGCCACTGAAATCCGTGTAAAAAATACGGAGTTTCTTAGGTTTGGCACGGTGCTACAGAAGATTTGTGGAAGGGTTTACCATGATTGCGGCACCATTGACAAAGTTTTTGAGAAAAGGAGTATCGTTTGTTTGGATTGAGAAACAACAAGAGAGTTTTGAGAAGTTGAAGAGAGTTTTAATTGAGGCACATGTATTGATTCAGTCGGAGTCTAGAAAGGATTTTACTATGTATAGTGATGCATCGCACGTTGGATTGGGCTGCGTGTTAATGCAAGAGGGTAAAGTGGTTGCTTAATCATCGCGACAGCTTAAGCCTGAGGAGATGAATTACCCTACGCATGACCTGGAGTTGGAGCGGTAATTTTTGCGCTTTAGATCTGGAGGCACTACCTGTATGGAGAAAAGTGTATCATATACATGGATCATAAGAGCCTTAAGTGTCTTTTGACTTAGAAGGAGTTAGACCTTAGGTAACGAAGATGGATAGAGTTGCTTAAGGATTACGACTATTCTATTGAGTACCACCCAAGCAAAGCTAATGTTGTAGCTGATGTACTGAGTCAAAGAGCTGTAACTGAGCTGGGAGCGATGTTTGCTCGTCTCATTCTATATGACGATGGTAGCTTGTTAGCAGAATTGCAAGTAAGACCGACCTGGATAGAGCAAAGTAAGTAGAAGCAATTAGTGGATGAGTTACTAGTTTCTCGATTTCAACAGATTAAAAGTGGTGAGACTTCTGATTTTGGATTGAATAGTGAAGGAGTTTTGTGTTTCCAAGGAAGGGTTCGTATTCCGAGGGACTCCGACTTGAGACAATCAATTCTGAGAGAGGCTCATGGCAGTCTTTGTGCCATGCATCCCATAGGGAATAAGCTGTATCGGGATTTACGGGAATTGTATTGGTGGCCTGGACTTAAGCGGGAAGTAACGGAGTTTGTAGGTAAGTGTCTGACATGCCAGCAGGTGAAAGCTGAGCATCAACTACCATCTGGACTTCTGCAACCAGTGAAGATTGCACTTTGAAAGTGGGAAAGGGTAACCATGGACTTTGTGAGTGGGCTACCCTTGACGCCTACCAAGAAAGACTCAGTTTGGGTTATTGTGGATAGGTTAACCAAATCTGCTTATTTGCTACCCGTTTGAATCGACTATTCACTTCAAAAACTGGAAAAGTTGTATGTATCGGAGATAGTGCGACTTTGTAGAGTACCAGTTTTGATTATTTCTGATCGGGACCCTAGGTTTACATCTCGATTCTGGCAGAACTTGCATGAGGCGTTGGGGACTCGGCTAGACTTCAGCACTGCTTTTCACCCTCAGACGGATGGACAGTCGGAAAGGGTGATTTAGGTTTTAGAAGATATGTTAAGAGAGTGCATTACGGATTTCCGGGGTAGCTGGGAAGACTACATGCCATTAGCGGAGTTTGCATATAATAATAGTTATCAATAGAGTATTCGAATGGCACCATATGAAGCACTGATAAGCAATAAATTATACATATTTTTACCCCATGCTTTGCCCAATTTCTGGATGAATTATCATTGAATTTGTGGAAATTGGTGCTCCTAATCCTTTTATTTCATGTCTTATACTCAGGTGAGCATAGAGAAGTGAAAAGAATGAGAAATAGGCTGAAAACAGAGAAAATGGGCCAAAGTATTAAAACAACAGGGCCTGGAGGTTTGCCACACGGCCGTGCCACACGGCTGTGCCACACGACCATGCCACCTTAACAGGCCCGAGCCTTGATCCACACAAGCGTGGCACACGGGCGTGTCCCTGTCCTGAGGAAGTTCAATTTCAATTGGAAAAGGCTACTTAAGGGCTAAGAAAGGCATTCCAAAACTCTATATAAAGACCCTAGAAGGTAACTCCAAGGGTGTACTTTTCTCCCGCCAAGTGGGTACTTTTCTCCCCCCAAAGAGACATTATTTTCCCACCAAGACGGGAAGTTAAAGACACGAAATTACTCGAAGGGAAGCTGATTGATCCATCTCAGAAGCTAGGATCTACATCAAGATAGAAGATCTCCCTTTAGTCCTTTCGGGAGTTTTGGGTTTTCTTATGTTTTGTTATTTTATTTCTTCTGAGATGTTTTCTTTTATAAATATGAACTAAAACCCTAAATACCTAAGGGGATGAAACCTAAGATAGATCTTGTTATTGTTATCTGAGCTGTGTGATAAATATTTGATTTGTTTTTAATTGTGTTTTTAACTCTTAAATTGATATTTTCGGGATATTGATTTAAGTCGAATGTGCTTATGTAGAGGAGCAAAAGTCCCTGCATAGGAGTAGATCCAACACAATTAAGCGGAGTTGATCGCAATCCTAGAGTTAGGACGATGAAAATGTACCGGATTAGAGTCAAATCTAATATAGGGAGCCATAGATCGAGTTAATGCGAGACTAGGGGTTTTAACTAGAAAGAGATTTCAATTAATCAACCTAGGATTAGTTGTTCTTATCCTGGACGGAGGTATTAACATAAATTAAGGATCTCTACGGATCAAATCAAAAGAAGAAATCATCTGGTTCAGAGTTAGATAACAAGTGAAGTCTAGGTGGATTCTTCCTTAGGTATTGCCTTAATCAATCAGTCTTTCCCAAAAGCCATCTCCCATTTTACTATTTGTCGTTTCTTTAGTTAGTTTAGTTTAGTTTACAACCAAACCTTCTTTATTTTTAGGCTAGATAATAGAAAGAAAGTCATTACTAGTACTCATAGTTCCTTGGATTCGATATTCCGGTCTTGCCACTAACTATACTACTATTCGATAGGTGCACTTGCCTTTTATCGTGATATTAGTTAGTTTCCAGGTACGATCAGATTTTATTACTTCATCACAATTACGTGATCAAGTTTTTGGTGCCGTTGCCGGGGAACTAAAATATTAGGAACACTCGATTTTTATTACTTTAGCCATTATTACTTTCTTTCTTTATTTTCAGCTTATTTTTACTTTTATTTTTATTTTTATTCACTAAAATTTTCTTTCCTTCCAGGTATCTCTAGTTTATGACTAGAAGAAACCCAAGAGGACTATTGCTTTTCGACGAAGATTTAGAAGCTACTGTTCGCAGAACTCGCTGAGAGAGAAGAAGCTTGCAATATCCAGAACAAAGGCAACAAGAAGAGCCAGAACCTACCGAAGAGATGGAAGCAAATCAGGATAATTAGTTACCTCCTGTGGTAGTGGCAAAATCCTGTTGAGCAAAATCCTGCTCCGGGTACTATGTATGATTATGCTAGACCTAATTTAGCAGGCACTGAATCTAGCATTGTTAGGCCTACTATTGCTGCAAATAATTTTGAACTGAAACCTAACACTATTCAAGTGATACAACAATTTGTTCCTTTTGATGGTTTACAAGATCTAACTCGCATCTAGCTAACTTTTTGGAATTATGTGATACATTCAAAATAAATAGCGTTTTTGATAATGCCATTCGTCTTAGGCTATTCACGTTCTCATTGAGAAACAAAGCTAAACAGTGGTTAAATTCTTTACCACGAGGGTCTATCACTACATGGGAACAAATGACCGAAAATTTTTTACTTAAGTATTTTCCTCCGGCTAAAACAGTTAATTGAGGAATGATATTTCTTCTTTTGTGCAGATGGACTTAGAAACACTTTACGATGCTTGGGAGAGATACAAAGATCTCTTGAGAAGGTGCCCTCACCATGGGTTACCTCTGTGGTTACAAGTTCAAACCTTTCACAACGATTTGAATACCTCAACAAGGAAGATGATCGATGTAGCCGCCGGAGGAACAAGTAACAACAAAACACCCAAAGCAGCTTATGAGTTTATAGAGGAGATGTCACTGAATAACTATCAGTGGCAAGTTATGAGAACAAAGCCACAAAAAGCTGCCGGAGTTTTAATATTGATGCAGTCACTATTCTTTCTAATCAAGTAGAACTTCTTAATAAAAAGATTGATAATTTTGTTGGTTCTATGCAGGCACACCCAGTGATGCAGTGCGACGCAATTCAAAGAAACATGCACAATCTAGATTACTCCTTCTACAGACATGGCATGGAAACCGAGAAAGCCAACTATATGGGTAAAAATTCTAGATCTCAAAATAACCCTTATAGTAACACTTACAATGCAAGTTGGCAGAACCACCCCAATTTTTCATGGGGAGGACAAAGAAATCAAAGACAACCACCTCATTCGGGATTTCAACAGCTACCATTCCAATAAGAGAAAAAGCTGAACCTTGAAGAGTTGCTCACAAATTTTATTGTCGTGTCAGAAACTCGTTTCCAAAATACTGAAACGGCACTTAAGAACTAGCAAGCATCCATTCAAGGACTCGAAACTCAAATAGGCTAGCTCGCCAAGCTAATTTCTGAAAGACCACAAGATGGGTTACCAAGCAACACTAAGACCAACCCTAAGGAGCAACTCAATGCTGTGGATACAATAGATGAGGAAGGGTTAATCAAAACCAACCCAGAGCCATGCAAGGAGACTATGGTACGTAAAGGTAAGGATGAGGTAAGTTCCAAAAAAGTAACTATCAAAGAGTATAAACCTCATATCCCATACCCAAATCCATTAAAGAAAGACCGCACAGATGAGCAATTTGGTAAGTTTCTTAAACTCTTAAAGAAATTACATATCAACTTACCGTTTATTGAAGCTCTTTCGCAGATGCCAAATGTTGTTAAGTTTTTAAAAGAGCTCTTGACAAACAAGCAGAAGATAGATGAGAAATCTAATGTGGAGTTGAATGCAGTATGCTCAGCCATCTTACAGAATACGGTACCCAACAAAGTAAAAGATCCAGGGAGTTTTACTATTCTTTGTTTACCTGGTAGCTTAGACGCCAAAAATTCTTTAGCTGATTTAGGTGCTAGTATTAATGTCATGTCTTATAAACTATTTAAACAACTAGGTCTTGGAAAACCTAAACAAACTAAGATGAGCATCCAATTAGCTAATAAGACCATTAGATTTCCAAACCGAATAATTGAAGATGTGCTTGTCAAAATTGATTAATTTGTATTCCCAGTTGATTTTGTTATTTTAGACATTGATGAGGATAGCAATGTACCCTCAATTCTAGGGTGACCCTTTTTGGCAACTGCTAGAACAATAATTAATGTAGGAACAAGTGAACTTACACTACGTGTAGGTGATGACAAAGTTACTTTACAAGCTCGAAACTCGATTAAGACTGATAATAATAATATAGTTATGAGTTCTTGTAAAAACAATGAACTCACCACCCAACCTTCTGTGCAGGATACACTCCACATAAAGGCAACCCAACCACAGACAAGTCCATCCAAGGGAGACGCACCTGAAAAGTGAAAGCTTCAGATCAAGGAACTAGATGAGTGGTTGAACTATCAAGAAAAGCCCAAAATATGTCACACCAACCCAGAGCATCACCAAGACGACCCTCAGGTAAAAATGAATCAAATCAAGGTAAGGGATAAGGTAATCTTAGGGGAAGACGATCCTCGAATCTTGAATTCAAAAGAACATACAAGTGATACACCTTACTTCATGGTAACGAAAATCTTTCCCTATGGTACAGTCGAGATAAAACATGAGTCACTCGGTACTTTCAAGGTAAAACCTTATTTTGATAATGAAACTGGAAACAGGACAGAAGAGTTCAAACTCTTCAAACCACCGTAAACGAACAAGCTTGAGGAAAGTTGAGCTTAGACTATAAATAAGCGCTTCTTGGGAGGCAACCCGAGCACTAACTTAGTAAATTCTTTTATTTAGGCTATCTAATACATCAACTAACCTTTAGAATGCAGTTTTTTTGAGCCACATGGCCATGCCCATGGGCGTACCTAAGGCCGTGTGGCCACTACGAGCAACGACACGTCCATGCGTAATGGCCGTGTATGAGCAGGGTAAGATCTTCCTGCACACGGGCTACGATAAACTTGCCACGGCGGTGCAATGTGACTGTGGCCAAACCTGTTAATCCAACACGGGTGTGCAACACGCCCGTGCCATAAGACCGTGGTCAAATTTGCCAATTCAAGCACGGGCGTGTAACCCCTTACACGGCCGTGGGAGAAGTGAATATCGAAGGACACGGCTGTGTATCCCAACATGCCCTAGGAACACGGGCGTGTGTCTCGAACAAGGCCCACTAAAACCCCTAAATTTTAAACCACACGGGCTAACCTCGAGTCACACGGGCGTGTGCCATGCCCGTGTGACCTAAAATCCTATATAAATAGCCCACTATTCACCTTCTTCCTCACATAAACCCTAAAAACCTCTCCACCACCATTCATACCATCCCTACCTAGCAACGCCGCCACCCTCAACCACGCATCCACTCCCGTGCAGCCCGTGCCATGACCGTGTCTCACCTCATAAACCACCCATTCAGTTCCCCTTTCTCACTTTATCTCTCAATTTAAATGTCATTTATTTATTTATTTATTTAGTTGTTTATAATTTTCATTCATTTATTTAGTTATTTGTTTTATTGTTGATAGAAGATGCATGATCATTCCAGAAAATTTCAATATGCCATTTAGACCTCTCCTTTGGCTGCCACTTTTTCCTATCTAGAGTAATTGTTACTTAGTATAAACTGATGCCCATGCCTCGATTAATGGATACCATGTTTAGGATGAATAGATCATATTAGTTAGGTTAGTGAAATCAACAGTTCAATACAATACGTCTTGTTCTGCTTAAATTGTCGTTTAATCTTAAGAACTTATTAATATGCATATTTTAGTTTCAAATTTTTAGGACTAATTCATATCTTTTTTTTTAGGAATCGTGTCGTCTTCTCGCAGAAAGAAGGCTGCAATCCCTACTTCAAAGAAGCGAAAGGGACTCGGTGGTTCCTCTTCTAAACCCACTGCTAAAGTCTGACACCCATTCCTCCAATTCCCGTAGAACTCCCAAAAGAAGCTATTTCAGATATTACGGGCACAACCTTTCAGAGTCGAAAGGTGCATCGACTGGGCCGCACTAGCGCAGGTCCAGCTAGCTGACGAGGTCCGGGCTTTATTAACAACGGACCCGTGGGAGTAGTTCTTTTAGATCATGGAGCCTACCTATCTCGAACTCACTCTAGAGTTCTACTCCATATTTCATCTTCAGACCGTCATGAGCTAATACGATGATCCAGGGACGTTTCAGTTCTGTTTAGAAGGCCTCGTTCATCAACTTAGTGTACCAGAATTTGGCACAGCACTAGGCCTGTACACTGAGCAGTTCATAGAAGAGGAGGACCTCTCCGAACTCCACCGCCACATCTATCTATCACCATCTAAGTGTTTAGAGGCCCTAGTCCCTGCATCGACCACATACGACCCTAATCGCTCTAAGGCGACAGCCCTCGCCCCATCTTTGAGGTACTTGCATGCCCTCCTTGCACACACATTGACGGGTAGACGCAAGAGCACAGGTGTCGTCAACACCCACGATGCCTACTTTCTATGGAGCATGGCGAACGCACATGTCATCGACCTTGCTTACTTCATCGCTCATGCCATCCAGCACCAGACCGAGAGGCATCGTAGGGGCGTAATCTCTATGGGGCCGTACATCACTCGACTGGGCTGCCACTTCGGCTTACTTAACACCGCTGCCCAGACATCAACCTATACACTAATCGGCCAAATGTCCCCACAAGGCATCCAAACTATGCTACATATGAGGATGATCCAGTGCCGACGTGGGACCGATCCTTCACAATACCGTCTACTTCGAGACGCCGAGCAGGAGGACCCTAAGGACAATACTGATGATGTCCCACCATCAGAGGAGGCACCATCTGAGCCACCACCCCCTTGCCGACTAGTTCATGTGGCAGCTTCTCATCCTGACTTAGCTGAGTGCTTCACATGATTCGAGCAACAATGTTTTCACAGATTTGATCACATTGATGCAACCTTAGCTCAGATTTGTCAGCATCTACATATCGCACCACCATCCCCACTTCGCGGACCATCTGAGGATTAGAACTTCCTAATCCTCTTATCTTCTTTCTTATTTGTTTTTATTATTTTTCCGCCTTATTTTACTTTATCTTTTCATTATTTGAATTTTCGTATCTTCAGAACTTAGTTTATTTTATTTCAATTATTTCATGTTGGCATTTTCCTAACGAGTACACTTGGCTAATCCAAACTCCCTAAAACTGATAAATGCTATTGCAGTTTCAAAGGAGCTCTACAGCTCAAATCCAAAATCTAATGGGAACCTTAGCCACCTACTACCAACAAACATACCCTCTCAGAATAGCAGCTATGGACAAACAACCGCTACCACCACCGGAGTATTCACCTCCACCCTTCCTTTATCCCAGACACTCTACAGCCACCTCTACCTCATAAAATTCATCCAATTCAGGGAGTTTTATTTCTTTCCCTATCTTATGATATTATGCTTCTATTGCTACTAATGTATCTTTGTACATTGAAGGCAATGTACATCTTAAGTGTGGGGGGGAACTTACTTTCAGTTATTGCATACTCTTTGAAACCCTTGAAAATTTTTAAAACTAACTTTTTGCATTGTTCTCAAAATTTTGAATTCTCACTTTCACTTTCTACATTATCTTCAATCTCCTAGTAGGAATTAATTCTGATTGATTTATTATTTTTATTGATGTGTTGAGAATTAAGACATAGGTGCTTATGCTTTGATTATTCAAACTTTAAAACATTAGGGAATCAAGCATGACAAGTTGAAATTTTTTAGAATTTAAATTTTTTCTAGGTTATTTTCCCTAATTTTAAGTGTTATATTGAGATTTGAAATTCGTAGGATTGACATCGAAAGCCATAATTCTGGTGAGATTTTTTAGCCTTTTGAGCATACATTCTTTCGTGCTCACTTTTATTATTGCTTTGAGTGAGTCATTCTAGAACTTGCTGCAATTTTACATGTCAAGACCACATCATTGATTTGATATACCAAAATGATAAAGGCACCTAGGTTTAACCCACTTATTCCATGAAAGCCTACCTCCATAAATTAACCCCTAGTAAACCCCATAGAGCCTAACAACCCATTCTTTGACTTACCTCTAATATTAACCTATAACTTGTTTTTTTTTTTTTGAGTTCCATTCAATTATTTTGATCTCTATTTTTGTCGAGATTTGAGTTGAATTATTATCTAGCTTCGTTTTCTTTTTCAGTGTAAAGTTTGTAAACATCCAATATATTGTATCTGATTTGTTATTAAAAAAAGTGTATATACAGTTAATTCATTTATATTTCATGTTTTTGCATATTTCTACTATAAGCTATCAAATCCAGAACGATGTCATCATAAGGCTTAGCTCGAGGAATATGTTCCAGTGATAGAGATTTTTCTAGCTAGATGATTTTTCAATTCAATCTTGATTCTAACCCTCTTTTTCAGCTTGTGACAACACCCCTAACCAAAGCCCTATTACAACCATTGAAAAACCTTTTGATCGATGTATCATATCAATCTATAGTGGTGGAGATTTGATTTTCCTGCAAGCCTATGGTAATAACTTTTCAGGTTGACTAAAGAGTGCTTAATTCTTGAACCCTAAACACTTTGAGTGGATAGAGTGAATCTTTAGTGAAGATTTCAAATCTTGTTGATTTTGATTGAAAGGTGATTACTTAAGAGAAGGGAGGAAACCTATGTTTCTGTGATAAAGTTCTCAACTTAGAGTTTTTGAAACTTTAATGTTCTTCTGGTTGAATTTTCATTGTATGATTACTTGTGGTTTCCTTTGAAACATTATTGATAAGGGTTATAAGTTGAGGAGAATGATTCTTAATTGTGAGTTGAGATTTTGCTTGAGGACAAGCATAAGCTTAAGTATGGGGGTATTTGATAAGCGATAAATTATACATATTTTTACCCATTGCTTAGCGCATTTTTTGGATGAATTATCATTGAATTTCTGGAAATTGGTGCTCCTAATCCTTTTATTTCATGTCTTATACTCAAGTGAGCATATGAAAGTGAAAAGAATGAGAAACAGGTTGAAAACAGAGAAAACGGGTCAAAGTCTTAAAACAACATGGCCTGGAGGTTCGCCACACGACCGTGCCACCTTAACAGGCCCAAGCACGGCCTGGGCCTTGATCCACACAGGCGTGGCACATGGGCGTGTCCCTATCATGAGGAAGTTCAATTTCACTCAGAAAAGGCTATTTAAGGGCTAAGAAAGGCTTTCCAAAACTCTATATAAAGACCCTAGGAGGTAACTCCAAAGGTATACTTTTCTCCCGCCAAGTGGGTACTTTTCTCTCCCACAAAAGGGAGCTTGATTCCCGCCAACACACAGAGAGCATAAGCAAGGAATTACTCCAAAGGAAGCTGATTGATCCATCTCAGAAGCCGATTTCCCCTTCAAGACTGAAGATCTCCCTTTAATTTCCCACAGGGGTTTTAGGGTTCTTTATGTTTTGTTATCATTATTCTTCTAAGATGTTTTCTTTTATAATTATGAACGAAATCCCTCAAATACTCGAGAGGGATGAAACCTAAGATAGATCTTGTTATTATTTTCTCTTGAATTTTATGATAAATACTTGAATTGTTCTTAATTATGTGTTATTAATTCTTGCTTTAATATTCCAGGATATTGATTCAAGTATTGATGTGCTTATTCAGAGGAGCAAAAGTCCCTATCTAAGAGTAGATCTAGCATAATTAAGCAGAGTTGCTCGTAATTCTAGACATAGGACAACAAAAATCTACCAAATTAGGGTCAAACCTAATAAGGGAATCCATAGATCGAGTTAATGCAATACTAGGGGTTTTAATTAAAAAGAGATTTCAATTAATCAACCTAGGCTTAGTTGTTTTTAGTCTCGAGAGAGATATTAACTTAAGTTAGGGATTTCTACAGATCAAGTCAAGTGAATAAATCTAGTTCAAGAGTTGATAACAAGTGAAGTCTAGGTGGATTCTCCCTTGAGTATTGTCCAAATCAATTAGTTTTCCTAAAGAGTTTTTCCCCAATTCACTTTTTGTGCATTATTAGCTTAGTCTAATAATTAGTTTAGTTTAATAAAAGTCCCCTTTTATTTCTAGGTTAAATAATAGAAAGAAAGTTAGTACCAGTACTCTTGGTTCCTTTGGGTTCGATATCTCAGTCTTGCCACTAAGCTATACTACTGTTCGATAGGTGCGCTTGCCTTAAAATCGTGATATTAGTTAGTTTTAGGTACGATCATATTTTATAAATTTTATTACTTCATATCGCGAATATCAAGCGCTGTATTGTCGAAGGTGTCGTAGACCTACTTGTTAGACAGAATTAGGAGAACGTCAGGTTCTTGGGCCAGAGTTGGTAGCGGATACAGAAGACAAGGTTAAGCTGATCAGGGATCAGTTAAAGGAGGCATCTAATAGGCAGAAATCTTATGCCGACTTGGAGCGTAAGGAAATTGAGTACTCAGTGGGAGATTTGGTTTTCTTGAAGGTCTCACCTTGAAAGAAAATTTTAAGGTTTGGAAAGAAAGGAAAATTGAGTCTGCGGTTTATCGGGCCTTATCGAGCTCTTAAACGGGTGGGTCTGGTAGCATATTAGCTGGAACTACCTTTGGAGTTGGACTGGATTCATGACGTTTTTCATGTCTCTATGTTGAGACGATATCGGTCTGATTCTCCCTACATTGTACCTGTTGAGGAAATTGAAGTTAAATCCGATCTGACTTTCGAAGAAAAGCCCGTGCAAATTCTAGACCATGATCTCAAGATGTTAAGGAACAAATCAGTCCCTTTGGTAAAAGTTCTTTGGTGTAACCACGGCAGAGAATAAGCTACGTGGGAGCCAGAGGAGGCAATACGTCAGCAATACCCTCGCATGTTTGGACCAGTTAAAATTTCGAGGCCGAAAATTCTTTAAGGGGGTAGAGTTATAATGCCCCAATTTTAGGGTTTTTAAATTTTTGCTTAAATTTATTTTTGCATGGCCCGACGTGTTGTAGTAATGATTTGAGTGCTATTAGTAAACCTTTAGAAGGCCTAGGTTTAAGCTTGAAGCCTGGCAAAATTTTAAATTTTGGCCCTAGGTGAGAATGGACTTTGGCTAAGTGGGCTTTTAAATAAATGTTGGGGTTTTAGGGCACAAGTGAGTCGGTGATAAAGTGGCAAGGTGGCACCACTTAAAATACAGGGAGATAGCGTATGGTAGCTTGTGAAGGGAGCTAAGGTTCGAATCCCTTTGTGAGCAAAGGATGTTTATTTTATTTTGCTAAATGTGCATGGTAAGAGGTGGACTCCAAGTTAAACTTTAAGGGAAGGTGGTTGAATGGCTTATGGGATTGGATTAAGGAGTGATAATGGGAGTTTATCGAGGAGAGAATTTAGGAGTTTGAGTGAGGAGAAAGTCTTGGCCGATTGGGGGGTTGCTTGAAGGGCAATTGGCTAGAGGGTGTATGGTTTAACATTTTTGGCAATTGTGGTAGAGTGTGTACCGATTTCTTTTTGAGATTCTTTTGGGATTTGGCTTTTTCAGTTATTCTTTAGTGCTAATTAGGTAGGTTTGAAGGGTGCTTCCATTCTTTTCTTTCTTTTCTCTCCTTCACCCTTTTATTCTAAAAGCAGAAAACTGAAATTCATAAACTCTCTTTATGCCGATTTGTTCAAAGAACCAAACCCTTCCATCCCTTTTTCTTCTCAAGCCGAATCTATTTTCTTCTTCTCCTCTTTCTTCTTTTCTCCATTGCTTGAACAACTCACCTAGAATCCCTCTTGGCTGATTGTCTCAAAAAGCCGAAACCCGAACCATTTGGTCTTCTTCTAACCGATTTCTTCTTTGATCAAACCCTTTCTCATCTATACTCTGAAAAAGCCAAAACCTCTTCACAACCTCTTCTCTTCTTCTTTCACCTTTTCTTCCAAAATCGAGACCTCAACTCTCTCTAGTGATCTCTTCTCAAAACCAAAACCTTCTCCTTTCTCTATTGTTCTTCCAACCCCTTGGATCCATTCTTCTTCTTCCCATGTGGTTCGATTAGATCAAGTGTAGATCTGGGCTTAGAGTGGTGGAAATAACTCCTAGTGATATCAAAATCAATCTAGCAAATCCCTGTGGTGAGTACTCAAATCTCCTCTTTCATATTCTTGTGAATTAAGAAAAGCCGAAAACCCCCATCTCCCCATGGTTGCTATCAGTTTTGACCCCTTTTGTTGAACATCCATTTTAGTCCCTTTTCTTTTGGTTCTTGTGTGTATTAGTGTGGTAAAGGGGCGATCTAGCGAGGAGCTGTTGGAGGCTAGGGGCATCGTAGCAATCTAGATCTATTTGTTAGATCTCGGCAAAGGTGGTTGATGGTGATATTCTAGTGGTTGCCGAATAAGTAAGTTAGTGTGATGTTGATTGATTCGATTGGATTGGATTATGGTTTGACATGTGGTTAAACAGTTGTAGGTTAATCATTCGTGGGATCTCGACATAGTTCGCAAACAGTGTGTAACGCACCTTCTAGTAGTTTAGATCGGCAAAAGGTGAAAAGCCAAAATGTCGAAATGTCGGCATTTCAAGGACTATCGAGCGTGCGAACTCTCGTGGGTCGATCCAAAATCATAAATCTGGAATAATAGAGGTAAGGGTTGATGTGCCTATTTTCGTGCACTTAGGCTATTTTTGGCCTCGATGGGCCGAAATTGGGCCCAATGGGCTTACGGGCCCATTAGGGTAAAAGTATACGGTAAGTGAATTTTGGTAAACCGGATATTAAATCTGCGATAATGTGTTTTAAAATTAGACTGAGCGGGCCACATTAGCATGTGGGCTCTCTCGGGCGCATTAGGTGTAACACCTCTAGACCCGTGCCTGTCGCAGGAGAGTCAAGAGGCATCACCCAACCATCATTTAACTAAGCAACAACTCACACGCGCAATTTGTCATCAATACAATCATATTCTGACACTCACATATCGGATCAATGATCACACCTAACCATTTCTTTTAAGACCATTACTATTCATAGGATAAAAAGAATGTCAAAGTTTAGCCAAGCTCAAAACCAAAGTTAACTAGGCTGATTTACCAAGTTCAAAACAATGTACAACATAACATATCAACGGATTTCATATAAACTCCATTTAGCCCTTATGTATATATATCGAAAGGTTGCATTCAATATCATTATTAATCACATTTAAACCACACATGCTTCATAAAACATATATATATATATATATCAACATATGACATACTTCGAGCCTAGTTTACAAAATACATAACTTAAACTTCCATTTATACATAACGTGTCCAAGTTTAAAACTATGGATATAGATGTAAGACATTCGGGTAAGCCATTTTCGCATGGCTGACTTAATTACAACTTCAAGATTATGTTTGTTTAGCAACAAAATGTCAAATCTATACATGCCATTTTCAAAGCTTAGTTACAAAATACTGAAGGATGTTTTGATAGGGTGGATGACTTCAACCCTGGAATTCCCAAAACCGTAGCTACCGAGTAAGATCTATAAAATAGAAAGTAAGGACAACGGAGTAAGCAATCATTTGCTTAGCAAGTTCTAAAGTAACTAAATCATTTAAAAATAAATGAAAGGCATAGTAATATTGAAACTTGTTTAATTCATTCTTTGGCCGAATATGAACATAACCAAGTTACTACTTATCACATGCATATAACAAAGGAAAGATCAATGTATTCAAATAACTTCAACCTATAGCCGAATATGCCCATTTCACTTTCGATGTCAATTATGTATATACAGATACATCTCACACTCGTGAAGTTGAACTCTTTAAAATAGAATCCCATACATCAAAATCATATTATAAATGTACGAGTGATTCTAAACAATGGTTTAAATATCCCTACCAGATTTCAAAATCAAAATTTGAAGGTAATCAAAGTCTCTACGAGAGTAGAATGCATACCTGGCTATCTTATGGTAGGTAGCACATTTTTTTAAAACTGTGTCAACATTTATTATATGATTTCTCGTACGAAAGCCTACGAAATTTTAACCCAGATATGACGCCCCCACGGATGGCCTTCGGGACCAAGCCTGGTTCTTAACACTGGCTCAAAAGCCCTTCGAGTCTAAGCTCAAATTTTAACACTGGCAAGAAAGCCCTTCGAGTCTAAGCTCAGATTTTAATGATGGCTCGAAAGCCCTTCGAGTCTAAGCTCAGATTTTAACAATAGCTCGAAAGCCCTTCGAGTCTAAGCTCAGATTTTAACACTGGCTCGAAAGCCCTTCGAGTCTAAGCTCGGCTTTAAACCCCAAATAGCATTCACCCGTATAAATACATATATCATATCACAATTAGGTATCTATCCCATTACTCGAATAAAATCAAGGCATGATTACCTACCATATGCATTCGGTTCACTAGTCATAAACAAAAAGGGCACCATGTCATTTCAAGATCTAATAAAATTCAATTTTACCATGCGTTTTCCAACGATTACAAAGATTATCTTTTCCCAAACGACATTCAAGTATAACCTTTAAGTCTGAATATATATATTATACATATGTACTATGATTTCATCATGTCAGGAGCTAACATTTGTTACTCAGGAACTTACCTCGTATCTTTCTGATCGATTTCGATTTGGCTATTCCGTGACTTTGGCTTTCCCTTTAACCAAAGTTGTCGCTCTAAGCTCTCGAGCTTAATTTAAACAATTTAAATGTATCAACTTCCATGTACTTCACTAAATCAAGGTAAGTAGTATGAATATTCTCTTATGATACATACATTCATTCATTTTCAATAAAGCACACACACCTATTTCTTTCACACTAACATTCGGCTTTATACCAAATGTTATAAGTTACGACCAGCCTATGGATTTAAATTAAACATACATAATTCTTTGAGCTAATCTTATCATTCATAATAAAATAGTCATCAAAGGCCGATTATGCTTTTACATAGGGAGCTTCAAATTTGGCTCTCATTCGGCATACACACACATACGAAAATTCATTAACCTCAATTGTTCATTAAACAAACTATGTTCACATTCAACCTTCATGAAGTAAATGTCCAATTGCAATTTAATCACTCCATCAAATTATAATTTGTGTCATACATACTAAATTTTGAATATAAACTCCCATGATCGAATACTCACTTTAGCAATTTGGTTCACTAAAACTTAAATTTTTACAATTTCTATCTCATAACTCATATTTAATTCAAAATGGCCGAATGTCATTTTCTTAGCATGCTTCCTTTACTACGGCTAGCCTATACACTCATCAAGGATGTTAAACTCTCAATTCTAGCAATCAATCTAGCTCATTTCATTAAACAAACAAGAGATGTACATCCCAAAACATCAAAACATCCACAAAGCATCCTAATGCCCAATGCTGGTTATACCAAAAATTTTCATGGAGCATTCATCAAGTATAATTCCATATATAAACTAATTCAACCTCAAAGCACTTCAATAGCATGCTACATTTATAAACTATCATCAAAACCTACCAAAGTTTTAAACTTTCAACTCACTCATCAATGGCTGAATGCCCCAATCACCATAGAACTCAAAATTTCAAAATGGGCTATGTCAAACACTTGATTATCAACCACATTTTAGAAATTCAAAGGAAATGATAAGAATTTTTTACCTTAATCAAGCAAAACAAGGGTGGCCGAATGCTTAGTTTTCCCCCCTCTCACTTTTGGCAAAAAAAAAAAATGAAGAACAAACAATGCATTAACCTTGTTTTTTTCACCTTTTTTTTTTTTTAATTTATCCATTTCATGACATATAATATACATGTAATATACTTTTATTTCCTTCACATATTAAGGCATTAGAATTATAAAATACACCTAATATACAAGCCCAATTATTTTGAAGCTTTCCTAATTTTAGTCACTTTGATTTGCCCATCAAAGTTTCTAGGTTTCTCAACTAAGCCTTTATTATTAAACTCGCATTTAATAAGTCAAATTTCAAGCATTAAAAATTCACACATAAATTTATCAAATAAATTAGACATAGAATATTAAAATTAATTATTTTAATGACTCGGTTTAGTGGTCCCGAAACCACTTCCCGACTAGGGTCAAAATAGGGCTGTCACAACTCTCCCCCCTTTAGGGATTTTCGTCCCCGAAAATCTTACCAGAAAATAGATTTCGATATCTTTCTTTCATAGCATTCTCGGGCTCCCAAGTCGCTTCCTCGATCCTGTGCTTGAGCCACAATACTTTTACTAACGGAACCTTTTTATTTCGCAATTCTTTCACGTCGCGAGCTAAAATACGTATCGGTTCCTCTTCGTAGCTCAAATCGGACTAAATTTCGATTTCTGACGGACTAATCACATGCGAGGGATCGGATCTATAACGACGAAGCATTGAAACGTGAAAAACGTTGTGGATCTTTTCAAGTTCAGGGGGCAAAGTTAGTCGATAAGCAACCGACCCAATACGTTCTAAGCTTTCATACGGTCCAATGAATCTCGGACTTAACTTGCCTTTACGGCCAAAACGGAGTATCTTTTTCCACGGTGAGACCTTCAGAAACACTTTATCGCCAACTTGATACTCGATATTTTTACATTTCAGATCCGCGTACGATTTCTGACGGTCTGATGCTTTTTTCAAACTGTCACGAATCGTTTTCACTTTCTGCTCGGCCTCTTTGATTAAGTCAACTCCAAAAATCTTATTCTCACTAAGTTCGGTCCAAAACAAAGGTGTACGGCACACTCGACCGTAAAGAGCTTCGTAGGGTGCCATTTGAATGCTCGATTGAAAACTGTTATTATACGTGAATTCAATCAGGGGCAAATATTTTTCCCACGAACCGCTAAACTCGAGAATACAACATCTCAACATATCCTCAAGTATCTGAATAACCCGTTCGGATTGGCCGTCAGTCTGTGGATGAAAAGTGGTGCTAAAATGGAGCTTAGTACCCAATGCCTCGTGTAATTTCTTCCAGAATCACGAAGTAAAGCGAGGGTCTCGGTCTGAAACGATAAAAGTCGGCGCTCCGTGCAATCGTACAATCTGGGAAACGTATAATTCCGCTAACTTATCAAGTGAAAAGTCTATACGAACCGGGATAAAATGAGCTGATTTGGTTAGTCTGTCCATAATAACCCAAATAGAATCCTTTTTACTCGGTGTTGGCGGTAATCCGGATACAAAGTCCATCGTAACTTGATCCCACTTCCACTCGGGTATCAAAATAGGCTGAAGCAATCCCGAAGGCACCTGATCTTCCACTTTTACTTGTTGACATATCAAACACTTACATACGAAATCAGAGATGTCCCGTTTCATACCGTGCCACCAATATTGATGTTTCAAGTCGTTATACATTTTAGTGCTACTCGGATGAATAGACATTCGGCTATTTTGGGCCTCATTCAGAATTGTCGAAATAAGGTCTGATTTCCTCAGAATGCACATACGATCCCTAAACCTCAAACAATCATTACCGTCAACCTGAAACTCTGAATTCACACCTGAATCACACTAAACTCGTTTAGCAACTAAATCGTCATCGACTTTCTGAGCTTCACAAATCTGTTGAAGTAACACGGGTTTTGCTTTTAATTCGGCAATTAACACATCAGCTGCTGACAACGTTAATTTCACGTTCATAGCCAGCAAAGAAAATAGGGATTTTCGGCTAAAAGCATCTGCAACTACATTAGCTTTCCCTAGTGATAATCAATATCAAGCTCATAGTCCTTTTGCAATTCTAGCCATCGCCTTTGTCTCAAATTCAAATCTCTTTGAGTCATCAGATACTTGAGACTTTTGTGATTGGAGAAGATGTGACATTTCTCACCGAACAGATAGTGTCGCCAGATCTTCAGGGCGAAAACGATAGTGGCTAATTCAAGATCATGGGTCGGATAATTTCACTCGTGAGGTTTCAACTGTCTCGAAGCATAAGCGACAACTCGACCTTCTTGCATCAAAACGCAGCCTAAACCGTTCAGACTTGCATCACTATAGACTACAAACTCTTTGCCAGACTCTGGCTGAACTAACACTGGAGCTTCCGTCAAAAGGGTTTTCAGCTGGTCGAAACTTTGCTGACACTTATCAGACCACTCGAACTTGACCTCTTTTCGCAATAGTTTTGTCAACGGTGTCGTAATCATCAAGAAACCTTTGACGAATCGTCAGTAATAACTAGCAAGTCCTAAGAAACTTCGAACCTCAGAAACATTTTTAGGGGGTTTCCAGTCGAGAATAGCTGAAATTTTGTTCGGATCAACTCGAATACCTGAAGCAGATACTATATGTCCCAAAAAGCTGACCTCGCGCAACTAGAACTCGCACTTACTGAATTTCGCATACAATTGATTATCACGTAAAGTCTAAAGTACAAGTCTCAAATGCTCGGCATGCTCGATCTCATCGCGAGAGTAAATCAAAATATCATCGATGAACACTACTACAAAACGGTCCAAATACGGCCTAAACACCTGGTTCATCAAATCCATGAAAACTACAGGGGTATTAGTAAGCCCGAATGGCATCACTAAGAATTCGTAGTGTTCGTACCTTGTTCTGAATGCGGTCTTTGGCACGTCAGAATCTCTAACTCTCAACTGGTAATAATCGAATCGTAAATTAATCTTAGAAAACACTGAAGCTCCTTTCAACTGATCGAATAGGTCGTCAATTCGAGGCAACGGATACTTATTCTTTACGGTGGCTTTATTCAGTTGTCTGTAGTCGATACACATTCTCATAGTCTAGTCTTTCTTTTTCACAAACAAAATTGGCGTGCCCCTAGGTGAAAACTCGGTCGAGCGAAACCTCTGTCTGTTAACACTTGCAGCTGAGATTTCAATTCTTTTAGTTCGGTAGGTGCCATACGGTATAGGGCAATCAAAATCAGAGTCGTACCCGGAACCAACTCTATACCAAACTCGACCTCTCTTACTGGCGGCAATCCTGACAATTCTTCAGGAAACACATCTGAAAACTCACATACTACCGGCATAGTCTCAAGTTCTCGCTCGGATACTTTGTCCTCTAATATATAGGCTAGATACGCTTCATAGCCCTTTCTCATATATTTCTGAGCTGACATGGATGTGATTACGGCCGGTAGCCCCTTTAAATCAGTGGACTCAATTCAGATTATTTCGTTATTCGAACATCGCAAATTAATAGCCTTTCGCTTGCAATTCAATATCGCGTTGTGCACAGTCAACCAATCCATTCCGAGAATAATGTCAAATTCATCGAAGGGTAAAAGCATCAAATCGACCGGAAAGCAGTAATCTCGTACCATTAGAGGACATTTCTTGCACACTTTGTCTATCAGAACACAACGACCCAAGGGATTTGACACCCGAATCACAAACTCAGTGGACACAATAGGAAGAGTCTTACTGGATGCTAAAGTTCCACACACATACGAATGGGTTGAACTAGGATCTATCAGGGCGATAACATCAGTATTAAAGAGAGTGAAAGTACCAGTAATAACATTCGGAGAAGATGCCTCCTCCCCGGCTCGAATAGCGTACGCTCTGGCAGGCGGGCAAGCCTCGGATCTGACTGCAGTGTCTCTAGTCCCTCTCTGACTACCATTCGTATTTCCTCCACGTCTCGGTGGTCTACCCCGCGCAGCCGTACCACTAGGTCTCTGACTCGGATCGGATGTGCGTTCATCAACTTTCGGACAGTCTTTGATAAAGTGATCAGCAAATCCACATCTGAAACAGGAGCGGTCATGATGTCTACAGCTCTCCGGGTGCCATTTACCACAATATTTACAGTCAGATCTGTCCCGACGTTCATTTCCAACACTGGCGACAGAAATAGCTCGCAAACTCACAAGAGGTCGATGATGATCACGTCTAGAAAAACCCGAAATATACTTGGATCGACTCGAATCATCTCTAATCTTTTTGGACGATTGCTGAGCAGATTTTCCCGCAGATCTCTTACAGAACTCTTTAGCTCCATCTTCAGCTTTTCTTTTCTCATTTCCGATCTCTTTGGCCTTGCAAGCTCGCTCGACTAGCATGACAAACTCTTTGATTTCTAGAATCCTCACTAGCAATCTGATATCTACGTTTAATCCGTCCTCGAAACGTTTACACATAATAGCCTCAGAGGATACACATTCGCGAGCATATCGGCTGAGCCGCACGAACTCTCTCTCGTATTCAGTTACTGACATCTAGCCTTGTTTAAGCTCAAGAAATTCCTTCCGTTTCTGGTCGATGAATCTCTGACTAATATATTTCTTACGGAACTCAATTTGGAAAAACTCCCAGGTGACTCGCTCTTTCGGAACAACAGAAACCAGAGTATTCCACCAGTAATATGCAGAGTCGCGTAACAGAGATACCGCACATCTTAGACACTCCTCAGGAGTGTAGGATAACTCGTTGAATACTCGGATGGTGTTATCGAGCCAAAACTCGACCCGCTTAGCATCATCACTGGGGTAGCCTGAAACTCTTCAGCCCCATATTTTCTAATTTTATCGACTGGGGGCCTACTCGATCTCATCAGATCGATCATAGAAGGGGCCACATAGTTTGGGAGCGGAGTATTCGGAGGCGGGGGTTGTGAAACAGCTGGATTTGATCTAAGGAATTGAGCGAACCAATCACTCATCATTGTATAAAAGGCTTGTCTCATGTCGTCATCTTGATGACTGATATTCAGTTGAGAGTCATTCGGCACTGTCCCTTGCGCAGGAGCAGGCGTTACGCTCTCGACATCGTCCGCTACGGCTCGATCAGGTTCGGGATCCATTCTATACCAAAAATCACATTTCAGATGTCAGAAGTCATCACACTATCGCATTAACATTAAATGGCATGTATAGCTAGACTCGTACTTGCTACGGTAGTCCGAGAATCGATTAAACCGTAGCTCTGATACCAATAAAATGTAACACCTCTAGACCCGTGCCCGTCGCAGGAGAGTCAAGAGGCATCACCCGACAATCATTTAACTAAGCAACAACTCACACGCGCAATTCATTATCAATACAATCATATTCTGACACTCACATATCGGATCAATGATCACACCTAACCATTTCTTTTAAGACCATTACTATTCATAGGATAAAAAGAATGTCAAAGTTTAGCAAAGCTCAAAACCAAAGTCAACTAGGCCGATTTACCAAGTTTAAAACAACGTACAACATAACATATCAACGGATTTCATATAAACTCCATTTAGCCCTTATATATATATATATATCGAAAGGCTGAATTCAATATCATTATTAATCACATTTAAACCACACATGCTTCATAAAACATATATATATATATATCAATATATGACATACTTCAAGCCTAGTTTACAAAATACATAACTTAAACTTCCATTTACACATAACGTGTCCAAGTTTAAAACTATGGATATAGATGTAAGACATTCGGGTAAGCCATTTTCGTATGGCTGACTTAATTACAACTTCAAAATTATGTTTGTTTAGCAACAAAATGTCAAGTCTATAATGCCGTTTTCAAAGTTTAGTTACAAAATACCAAAGGATGTTTTGATAGTGTGGATGACTTCAACCCTGGAATTCCCGAAACTGTAGCTACCGAGTAATATCTATAAAACAAAAAGTAAGGACAACGGAGTAAGCAATCATTTGCTTAGGAAGTTCTTAAGTAACTAAATCATTTAAAAATAAATGAAAGGCATAGTAATATTGAAACTTCTTTAATTCATTCTTTGGCCGAATATGAACATAACCAAGTTACTACTTATCACATGCATATCACAAAGGAAAGATCAATGTATTCAAATAACTTCAACCTATAGCCGAATACGCCCATTTCACTTTCCATGTCAATCATGTATATACAGATACATCTCACACTCGTGAAGTTGAACTCTTTAAAATAGAATCCCATACATCAAAATCATATTATAAACCTACGAGTGATTCTAAACATGGTTTAAATATCCCTACCGGATTTCAAAATCAAAATTCGAAGGTAATCAAAGTCTCTACGAGAGTAGAATGCATACCTGGCTATCTTATGGTAGGTAGCACATTTTTTTAAAACTATGTCAACATTTATTATATGATTTCTCGTACGAAAGCCTACAAAATTTTAACCCAGATATGACGCCCCCACGGATGGCCTTCGGGACCAAGCCCGGTTCTTAACACTGGCTCAAAAGCCCTTCGAGTCTAACCTCATATTTTAACACTGGCTCGAAAGCCCTTCGAGTCTAAGCTCAAATTTTAACGTTGGCTCAAAAGCCCTTTGAGTCTAAGCTCGAATTTTAACGTTGGCTTGAAAGCGCTTCGAGTCTAAGCTCAGATTTTAACACTGGCTCGAAAGCCCTTCGAGTCTAAGCTCGGCTTCAAATCCCAAATAGCATTCACCCGTATAAACGCATATATCATATCACAATTGGGTATCTATCCCATTACTTGAATAAAATCAAGGCATGATTACCTACCATATACATTCGGTTCACTAGTCATAAACAAAAAGGGCACCATTTCGTTTCAAGATATAATAAAATTCAATTTTACCATGCGTTTTCCAACGATTACAAAGATTATCTTTTCCCAAACGACATTCAAGTATAACCTTTAAGTCTGAATATATATATTATACATATGTACTATGATTTCATCATGTCAGGAGCTAAAATTTGTTACTCAGGAACTTACCTCGTATCTTTCTGATCGATTTCGATTTGGCTATTTCGTGACTTTGGCTTTCCCTTTATCCGAAGTTGTCCCTCTAAGCTATTAAGCTTAATTTAAACAATTTAAATGTATCAACTTCCATGTACTTCACTAAATCAAGGTAAGTAGTACAAATATTCTCTTATGATACATACATTCATTCGTTTTCAATAAAGCACACACACCTATTTCTTTCACACTAACATTCGGCTTTATACCAAATGTTATAAGTTACGACCAGCCTATGGATTTAAATTAAACGTACATAATTCTTTGAGCTAATCTTATCATTCATAACAAAATAGTCATCAAAGGCTGATTATACTTTTACATAGGGAGCTCCAAATTTGGCTCTCATTCAGCATACACACACATACGGAAATTCATTAACCTTAATTGTTCATTGAACAAACTATGTTCACATTCACCCTTCATGAAGTAAATGTCCAATTGCAATTTAATCACTCCATCAAATTATAATTTGTGTCATACATACTAAATTTTGAATATAAACTCCCATGACCGAATACTCACTTTAGCAATTTGGTTCACTAAAACTTAAATTTTTACAATTTCTATCTCATAACTCATATTTAATTCAAAATGGCCGAATGTCATTTTCTTAGCATGCTTCCTTTACTATGGCTAGCCTATACACTCATCAAGGATGTTAAACTCTCAATTCTAGCGATCAATCTAGCTCCTTTCATTAAACAAGAGATGTACATCCCAAAACATCCAAACATCCACAAAGCATCCTAATGCCCAATGCCGATTATACCAAAAATTTTCATGGAGCATTCATCAAGTATAATTCCATATATAAACTAATTCAACCTCAAAGCACTTCAATAGCATGTTACACTTATAAACTATCATCAAGCCCTACCAAAGTTTTAAACTTTCAACTCACTCATCAATGGCCGAATGCCCCAATCACCATAGAACTCAAAATTTCAAAATGGGCTATGTCAAACACTTGATTATCAACCACATTTTAGAAATTCAAAGGAAATGATAAGAAGTTTTTACCTTAATCAAGCAAAACACGGGTGGCCGAATGCTCAGTTTTCCCCGTCTCACTTTCGGCAAAAAAAATGAAGAACAAACAATGCATTAACCTTGTTCATTTCACCTTTTTTTTTTTTAATTTATCCATTTCATGACATATAATATACATGTAATATACTTTTATTTTCTTCACATATTAAGGCATTATAATTATAAAATACACCTAATATACACATATTTTAAATTATCAAACTACATGGCTGGCTACTAACAACAAAATGGCTAATTTGACATGCAAGCCCAATTATTTTGAAGCCTTCCTAATTTTAGTCACTTTAATTTGCCCATCAAAGTTTCTAGGTTTCTCAACTAAGCCCTTATTATTAAACTCGCATTTAATAAGTCAAATTTCAAGCATTAAAAATTCACACATAAATTTATCACATAAATTAGACATAGAATATTAAAATCAATTATTTCAATGACTCAGTTTAGTGGTCCCGAAACCACTTCCCGACTAGGGTCAAAATAGGGCTGTCACATTAGGGGTTTTTCGGCCCGATGGCACTATATAAATGAATGGGCTATCTGAGTCGCAGAGTGATGTTAGACCTGCTAGAAGGTCATTTTAAGCATGAAACTTGGAAACATAGCAAAATTACTAAAATACCCCTGAAATGTGAAAATTACCATTTTAACCCTAGATGCTAAATAACTGTTTTACCCCTGAAAATAGCTGACTGGTTTGCATGTTACTGTATCTGATATTCTGTATGCCATGCCACGTAGTACATTAATTTGCATGGGGTTGGGTTATGGATATGGAGGAAGTGCTAAAAGTGGTTGTGCTTAAATTTTAGATTTAAGTTGTAATAAGGTCGCTCGGGTATTTTGTTTTGGGTTTTCCTTATTGTTTGTTTTACAATAGTAGACTAGTCTATTCGGGTTTTCCAAAGTTAATCAAACATTTTCAAAACATACATTACGTAACGAATGGATAACTTAACATCAATAACACAACAATGAGATCTACTAAAAATGAAATTTTACTTGATAATAACTACGGTTTTTAAAATTTTATAAGCTTTTAAACACAGTTTAACTACAAACAACATAACATTTTAGTAAAAGAAGATCAAAGCTTAGTCGATTGTCTATGTGACACACTAGATCTGGCCATAACGTATGGGCCGAGTTTAGGGTGTTGCACATCCACTCTAGCCCTTTTAACAGTCCTACCCGTAGCACTCGAGGGCCTTGAATCCCTCCTGAATCGGTTTCTATCTTTTTCACAGTTCTGACCCTCCGTACGCTTCACCTCCTCAACAATCTTGGCTTTTTCCACTAGAGGAGTAAAATCACGCTCCCTCTGTGGAGCAATCTGCACTCTTAGCTCATCATTGAGGCTATCCTCAAATTACACGCTATGTTCATACTCCGTAGCGACTATGCCACTAGCAAATCGGCTTAATCTTAAAAATTTAGCTTCATATTCCATGACAATCTTACTACCCTGAGTCAAATTCAGGAATTCCTTCCTTCGAGCGTCCACATAGCTCGCCCCAATGTACTTCCCTTTGAAAGCTGTCTTAAACAACTCCCAAGTCACTCGCTCAGCTGGTGTATCATCTCTCACAGTGATCCACCACTAGTAGGCCTCATCACGCAACAAGGATACTACTCATTTCAGCTTCTGTTTCACTGAGCAGTCCAAGTCGTCCATTATCCGTTTCGTGGCCTCCAACCAATATTCGGCCACATTCGGGGCTAGCCCATTACGCCCCTAAAAATCTCCGCTCCATTAGCTCAAAACCATTCCGAAATCGATCCTCAATTCACCATTCCAATACTTGCTCCAGCAACCCTTCCAAGAATACAGAGCATCGTCTAGGATAAAGCATCATCCCCTGCAGCCTGATTATAAGACCCATCTTAGTTGCTGGTGGCGCTCGTGCCTCCCCGGATGGCATATGTCCCGAAGATAAAGATCCAGCCTTAGTACTTCCTCGGTCATGTCCACGGCCTCTTCCACGTGCTGTCCTCGTATTCATTTCGTATTATCTGATTTACGAATTTTATGCATTAGTTCAATATTCCAGTATTTAGTACAGATGTTTTATGCAAAGATAGTATTTCAGAGTTTTTTTTTTACAGAATCGTAGCCTAGCTATAGTCTTAGTCTTCTAGAGTTTTCAGTTTTCCTACTATCTCAGTCTTCTACAGTCTCAGTGTTACCCTAGCTATGAAATTTTAGTAGGGTCTTAATACTATCTACAGTAATGTTTCATTTTACAGTATCACAGTTAAGTACAGTAAGGCAGAAGATACTTACAGACTTGGTGCTGGAGACTCGGTGTGCCACTATTTAGAAACCAAATTTAGAAAACCCAAATTTTGTTAGTTGTAATTATTTTAAATGTACACTGTTAAAAATTCCTCAAAACTCTAGTCATTTAGAAATTGAAGAAAACATTTTCGGAAAAGAAATCGATTTTTAAAAGATTTTTCTTTAGTAAGTTTTCAAAGTTGAATTCAAAACAAGTTAGGACTTAAATTTTAAGAAAACATTTAAACACATTCTACAGCCGAGTTGTTGCAACCAGGCTCTGATACCACTAAATGTAATACCCCAAACCTGGCCCAGACGTTATGGCCAGATCTGGTGTGTCACATGGACAATTGACTAAGCTTTGATCCTCTTTTAATAAAATGTTATGTTATTTGTAGTAAAACCATGTTTAATGGCTTGTAAATAAGAGCCATCTTTAGTTTTAAAAATTGTAGCGATTACCAAGTAAAATTCACTTTTTAAAACCATCTTATTGTTGTGTTATCGTTGTTAAGTTATCCAATCGTTACGTAATGCATGTTTAAAAACATTTGATTATGTTTGAAAAGCCCGCATAAACTAGTCTACCGTTATAAAGCATGTAATAAATAAAACCCAAAATAAAATACCCGAGTGGCCTTATTACAACGTAAATCTAAAATTTAAAAATAAAATATAAATAAAGTAAATTTAAGAAAACTACAAACCAGAAGTTTAAATCACGTAGCGACCCCGAATCCCTCGCAGCTTCAAGTCCTCTATGGTTGGGGGTCACCTGCATGGATGGAAATGAGGGGGTGAGTTTGTGAAAACTCAATGTGTAAACTAACCCAACCAGTGTCAAAGACCAATCACACTCAGTCTGGGCCGAAGCCTATTCAGATATAGATCAAACTAGGCCTTGGCCCTTTTCAGTAATAAAGTGGCCTTGGGCCCATTTAGTAACATATCAGAGTATATATATATATAAGTATGTATGCATGCAAAGCCCAAGCCCAGTCCAGCCCTACACACCATGTGGGGAATAACTCAACCCACCCAGCCTGACACACCACAAACGCAGTAGAGCTGCTAATACAGAAATCGTGGCAGAGCAACTAGAACAGAAATATGAGGCAGGGCCTCTAAGCAGATTACGTGGCAATGCCATTTTTAGCACTTCCTCTATATCCATAACCCAACCCCATGTAAATTAGAGTACTACATGACATGGCATACAGAATATCAGATACAGTAACATGCAAATCTGTCAGCTATTTCTAGGGGTAAAGCAGTCATTTAGCTTCTAGTAAAATAGTAATTTTCACTTTTCACGGGTATTTCGGTCATTTAGCTATGTTTTTAGGTTTTATGTTTAATACAACCTTCTAGCAGGCCTAACGTCGCTCCGAGCGACTCAAATAGTCCATACATTCATTTAGTGCCATCGGGCCTTAAAACCCTTAATGGCTCGAGGGAGCCCACACGCTATTATGGCTCGTTCAGTCTAATTTTTACACACATTACCGTACATTTAATATCTAGTTTACCAGATTTTACTTACCGAATACTTTTTCCCATATGGGCCCGTAAGCCCGTTGGGCCCAATTTCAGCCCATCGTGGCTCAAAATAGCCTAAATGCACGAAAATGCGCACAGTAGCCGTTACCATCCATTATTCCAGATTCATGGTTTCAGGTTGGCCCACGAGTGTTCACATGCTCATAAGTCCATGAAATGTCGGCATTTTGGCATTTCGGCTTTTCAACTTTTGCCGATCTAAGCTACTAGAGGGTGTCGTTACACACCTGTTTACGAATATCGTCGAATTCCCCCGTGAACTGTCAACCTACATTAGCCCTATATAAAGCATTAATCCATTATCCGATTTGCAAACTATCACCACCTACCCTTGAAGCATTTGGCAATAACCAAGATAATCCAATAACCACTTACCATAGCCGAGATCTAACAAATAGATCTAGATTGCTACGATGCCCCTAGCCTCCAACCGCTCATCGCGAGATCGCCCTTTACCACACTAATACACACAATAACTAAAAGGAAAGGGACAAAAATGGATGTTTAACAAAGGGGTCAAAACTGATAGCAACCACGGAGAGATAAGGTTTTTGGCTTTTCCTAATTCATAAGAATATAAAAGAAAAGATTAGGGTACTTACCACAGGGGTTTGCTAGATTGATTTGATATCGCTAGGAGTATTTATAAATCGAAAGATTTTTTATTCTTTCAATCTCTCATTTAGTTTATGCTTATTTTGATCAAAGGACAAACCTTTCTTTTCTTTGTATTTTTATTTATTATATCTATTCTATTGATTGAATAAGTGATGATCCAATGGTTTTTACTCAAAGAATTTTTAGACTTATTTTGAAGGTTTTATTGAATCATCGCGGTTCTGGTATGAATCTGAAGTTTCAATTAATTCATAGGGTCTTAACAAGAGAATTCCTCTTATTTCCACCACTCTAAGCTCAATCTACACTCGCTCTAATCGAAACACAAGGGAAGAAGAAGAATAGATCAAAGGGGTTGGATGATCAACAGAGAAATGAGAAAGTTTCAGTTTTCAAAAGAGAACACTAGAGAGGGTTCGGCCAAGAAGTGTTTAAGAGAAAAGAGTGGTAGGGTTTGGCTTCTTGAATAAATCAGCAAGAGAGACTAACTGTTTCAGGATGTTAGCTTTTAGAGAAATTGATCAAGAAGGAATCAGCTAGAAGATTAAATGTTTTAGGTTTTGAAACAATCAGCCAATGTGGGTTCTAGGTGAGTCAATTTCAACTAATGAAGAAAAGAGGAAGAAGATGAACAAGATGGGTTCGGCTCTAGTGTAGTCGACCAAAAGAAGCTTTAGGGTTTAGGGACTTTCGGCTTTTGAAGAAATAATAGAGGAGAGAAAAGAAAGGAAATAAATCAAAAGTATACTTTAACCTTACCTATTTGGCATTAAATAATGACCAAAAACAAATCCCGAAGTAGGCCTAAAGGATTTCGGCACACTCCTTTCCCACAATACTGAAAATGCTAACACCTAAGGTCCCTAGCCGAAATTGCACCTCCTACAACCCTTCATTCGGCCAGCTCTCCCTTCATAACTCAATCCCTAAATTTTCTCCCCTTATTACTCCTTAATCCAATCCCATGAGCAAGTCAAACACCTTACCTCAGAGTTCAACTTGGATTCAACCTCCTACTATACACATGTAGTAAAATAAAACAAGCACCTTGCTCACCAAGGGATTTGAACCTTAGTTCCCTCACCGGCTACCACACGCCACCTCCTTGAGCTTTAAGTGGCACTACCTTACCACTTTACCATAGGCTCACTTGTGCCATAAAGCCCCAGCATTTATTTAAAAGCCCACTTTGCCAAAGTCCATTCTCACCTAAGGCTAAAATTTAAAATTTTGCCAGGCCTCAAACTTAAACCTAGGCCTCTTAAAGGTCCACTAATCACACTCAACACATTAATACAACTCATCAAACCATACCAAAACAAATACAATCAAAAATTTAAAAACCCTAAAAATTAGGGCCTTATATCATTAATGACATATTGATTTATTCATGTGATGAAATCGAGCATGCTGAACACTTGAGAATTGTGTTATAAACTACGTGATAAGTAGTTATTTGCTAAATTTAGTAAATATGAATTCTGATTATGTGAAGTTAGTTTTCTAGGGCATCTTGTGTCAGCATTTGGTATACGAGTTGATTCGAGAAAGATTTCAACGATTTTAGATTGGAAGCCTCTGAGAAATATGTCTGAAGTCTGCAGTTTTCTAGGACTTGCTAGTTATTACAGACTATTTGTAAAAGGCTTTTTGATGATTGCAACTCCATTGACAAGATTGCTTTAGAAAGATGTAAAGTTCGAATGATCTGAAAAGTGTCAGAAAAGCTTTGATCAGTTGAAAGCTCTATTGACTGAAGCTCCAGTGTTAGTATAGCCAGAATTGATGAAAGAATTTGTGATTTATAGTGACACTTTGAACGGTTTGGGTTGTGTTTTGATGCAGGAAGGCAAAGTCATAGCTTATACTTCGAGACAATTAAAGCCACATGAAAAGATTTATCCAACGCACGATCTTGAGTTAGTTACGATTGTGTTCGCATTGAAAATTTGGTGCCATTATCTATTTGGTGAAAAATATCATGTGTATTTAGATTACAAGAGTTTGAAATATCTGATGACTGAGAAAGATTTGAATTTAATACAAAGGAGATGGTTAGAGTTGTTAAAATATTATGAGTTAGTGATTGATTACCATCCAGGAAAAGCAAATGTTGTTGCTGATGCTTTGAGCTGGAAATCATTATTTGCTTTACGTGCAATGAATGCTCAGTTGAATCTATCTGATGATGGTTCAGGTTTAATAGAGTTGAAAGCAAGACCATTGTTTTTATAGTAGATTTATAATGCCCAGAAAATTGATATTGAGATGATAGCAAAACAATCTCAATGTGATTCAAACCTTGATTTAGAATTTCAGGTTGATATTGATGATTGTCTGAATGTAACACCCCTTACCCGAGTCCATCGCCGGAGTCGAGCGCGAGGCGCTACCGACTTAACTTACTCAAACGGGCATAAAAATTTACTTTTTAAAATTAATTTATTTTTATTCGTTCAATATGTCCCTAAAAAAGGGTCATCAAAACCCTAAATCATGGTATTAAAATAGTTCGGGACCAAACCAACATCAATCAAATATTTCCGGTTACTTAAACGTGCCAAAATGAATTACTTCTCTATTCTTTATAAAACTGTCCAACTGTATCACAGTTACAAAAAAAATCATATCTCGAGTTACAAAACTTGAAATCAAGATCTGTAAATTTTTCCTGAATCTAGACTCATGTATCTATTTACTAATTTTTTTCTAGAATTTTTGGTTGAGCCAATTAGTACAGTTTATTAGTTAAAATCTCCCCTGTTGCACAGTTTGACTACTCTAACCTCTGTTCACTACAAATAAATTTTCTCACTGTACAAAACTTAAATAGGCATGCCGTTTGTTTCATTAAAAACTAGACTCAATAAGAAATCTAGGCATATAAATTGTAACACCTAATTTTTATGTACAATTTATGGTAAATTTTTAAAGTCAAAATAGGGGATCATAGAGTCAGTCTAGAGCAGTCTCACTCAAGTGCAAATAACTCATAATATACTACTCTTTTGCTTACTTTGTTTCTTCTACATGAAAATACACTCATTAAGTTTTAATGTCATCTCTCATTCACCTTTTAATTCCATTTATACTATTTTTAGTGATTTTTAAAACTCACGTCATTGCTACTATTTGAATCTGTTTTTAAATTACTTTCACCTTTTTCATAGTTTCCTTGTAATAGTTACCATTCAAGCATACATACTATTAAACATGTGTATCATTAGCCATTCCATTAGCTATTCACTAACAAGTATTTACACACCATTCATTGAACTTATCATATCAAAAGAAGCCAAGTCCCTATACATGCCATACACGAAATGAAACATCTAACTCTACCAAAATGATTCCTTCAATAGTGTGACCGGATCTCTAACGTTCCTTTCGATTCCTGAGTGAGCTTGGCAATAACTATAAAAAGACAGAAAATAAAGAAAGTAAGCACTAGGCTTAGTAAGTTTACAAGCAAATAAATTACAACATTCATCATAAACGATAATTATTCAATATATCACCTAGCATCATAAGCTTTCTTTACACCTCATTTCCTACTTTCTTCCTTATTCACTTGTCTTCTTTCTCACCTGATCTTTTCAGTACTCATGAATATAACTTACCTTTCCCTTGCTGATAAATTTTCCATAATTTAACTTGTACAATAGCCAGTTGAACCGCTCGAAATACTAGAGATATTCGGGTTTTCCTGTTTGATAATAATCTGCCAATGCCATGTCCTTGACATGGACTTACATGAAATGTTCCTGTCTTTCCAAAGCCATATATTTGACATGGACTTACATGGATTATTCCTGTCTCCAAAGCCATATATCTGATATGGGCTTACATGGCTCATTCCTGCCCTGTCTTATCAACCCCAAATGTCATGACATTTGTATCCCTATATTTCTAAAGTTCAACAGGGCCTTTCGATACTCTTTCTTTGTCATCTCGTCTATGATTCAACTTTGAATATTTTCGTAAAATAAATGTATAAATGCTGGAAATCAACAACATTAATGTAAAATAATGAAATATTGCATTTATTTACCGTAAACTTACTTCAATACAAAATATGACTAAACTTAACAATTTAGTCCTTTGCTTTCTCTTTTCCCCGATCTACTCCCGAATTTCGTTCTTCTTGATCTATAATAGCAAATTTAGCTTATTTAATACTCACATTTATCAAAACAGTCCCTGACTCCAACTTTGGAAAAATTACATTTTTGCCCTTAAACTTTTCAATATTTACACTTTTGGCCCAAGGCTCGGAAATCAAAATTTATCACAAATTCTTATGTTTTAAGACATGCTGATCATTTATTTACCAACAACAACCTCAAATTCCTACTATAACTTGTACATATGAACAATAGGTATTTTTACCGATTAAGCCCTTTTACTCGTTTTTACCTAAAACAGAGTAGCACAAGTTGGCTAGCATAATTTAAAACCTCATATTTTATCATAAAACATCAAAATAAACACTTTTCACCTATGGGTATTTTTCCAAATATGAACCCTAGCTTAAATTATAGCTAGCATAAGCTTTATCGAGCTACCGGGATTCCAAAAACGTAAAGAACATTAAAAACGGGGCTTGGAATCACTTACTATGGAGCTTGGAAGCTTGAAACAAACCCTAGCTATGGAGAACCCTTGAAATTTCGTGCTAATGAAGAAGATGGACATATTTTGCCATCTTTTTCCCTTTTTTAATCTTTTAATTACCAAATGACTAAAATACCCTTCATGCCTTTCTTTGAAAATTTTTCATGTACAAGCCCTTTTTTTCCAAAATTTTAGAAATTGGTCAAATTGCTATTTAAGACCTCCTAATTAATATTCCAAAGCAATTTCATACTAAAAGCTTCTAGAATGCAAGTTTTGCAACTTATTCAATTCAGTCCCTAATTTCAAATTAAGCATTTAATGCATAGAATTTCTTCACGAAATCTTCACACCATCATGAAATCATATCATAAACATCAAAATAATTATAAAATAATTATTTCTATCTTGGATTTGTGGTCACGAAACCACTGTTCCGTTTAGGCCCTATTTCAGGATATTACACTGAGATTCTGAGATCGAATTTGTGTTCCGATAAATTTAGAATTGATTCAGATGATTTTGAATGTGGCTCATAGCAATCGTTTATCTATTCATCTGGGAAGCATGAAAATGTATAGCGATCTAAAACAGCTATACTGGTGGCTTGGCATGAAAAGAGATATCTCCGGTTTTGTTTCGAAATGTTTGATCTGTCAGTAAGTTAAAGCTGAGCATCAGGTGTCATCTAGTTTGTTACAATCTATTATGATTCCCAAGTGGAAATGGGATAAAGTGACGATGGATTTTGTTCCGGGTTTGCCCCTATCTCCACGAAACAAAGATGCGATCTGGGTTATAGTTGACAGATTGACGAAATCAGTCATTTTATTCCGTTACGAACAGATTATTCGCTTGATAAATTGGTTGAATTATATGTTTCAGAGATTGTGAGATCGCACGGGGTGCTACTGTAATATCCCGAATTAGGGCCTAGTCAAAATAGTGGTTTCGTGACAACAAATCCGAGGTAGAAATAATTATTTTATAATTATTTTGAGGTTTATGATATGATTGCATGATTGTGTGAAAATTTCGTGAAGAAATTCTATGCGTAAAGTGCTTAATTTAAAATTAGGGACTAAATCGAATAAGTTGCAAAAATTGCATTCTAGAAGTTTCTAGTATGAAATTTCTTTGAAATATTAATTAGGAGGTCTTAAATAGTAATTTGGCCAATTTTAAGTTCATGGAAAAAATTTGGACATGGATGGAATTTTTGAAAGTTTAGTAAGGAGGGGCATTTTGGTCATTTGGATATTAACATGAAATAAAAAGGGAAAAATAACACAAAATTGATCATCTTCTTCATTACCACGAAATTTCAAGGGTTCTCCATAGCTAGGGTTTGTTTCAAGCTTCCAAGCTCCATAGTAAGTGATTCCAAGCCCCGTTTTTAATGATTTTTACGTTTTTGAGATCCCGGTAGCTCGGTATAGCTTATGATAGCAATATTTTGAGTTAGGGTTCATATTTGGAAAAATACCCATAGGTGAAATTTGTGTATTTTGATTTTTTGTGATAGAATATGAGGTTTTAAATTATGTTAGACAACTTGTGCTACTCGATTTTAAGTAAAAACGAACAAAACGGCTTAATTGGTAAAAAAGTACATATTGTTCATAAGTATGTGTTATAGTGGGAATTTTAGCTTTCTAATAGCAAATAAATGATCATCATGTCCTAAAACATAAGAATTTGAAATAAAATTTAATTTCCGATCTCTGGGGTAAAAGTGTAAATATGTAAAAGTTTAGGGGCAAAATTGTAATTTTTCAAATTTTGAATTTAGGACTGTTTTGATAAATGTGAGTATTAAATAAGTTAAATGTGTTATTTTAGATCAAGAAAGACGTGGAATCAACCTTGATCGAGGAAAAGAAAAGATTGTGGACTAAATTGCAAAATTGCTATATTTTGTACCGAGGTAAGTTCATGTGTAAATAATGTAACATAATTGCTATTTTAAGTGGTTTAATGCTATTTATATGATATGATACTTGTTATTATGAATATTATGCTTTGTGAAATATTATGTATTGGTATGAAAAGTATGTGATTAAATTCATAAGTATGAGATGCAAGCAATATATTGGTTCTGATATTCCGAGGAGAACGACTGGGAAATATGTGATTGAGGAAAATCCCGTTTGAACCTTAGGAATAGATTAGGATACAAGTGACATGTCACTAGGATGGTTGGGCGTCCGAGCTCGTTGAGTTGAGTCTGAGTTCACTTATGGATACAAATGTCTGAACTCGTTGAGTTGAGTCCAAGTTCGTGAAATGTAACTAGGCATCCAAACTCGTTGAGTTGAGTCCGAGTTCACTTATGGATGCGAATGCTCAAGCTCGTTGAGTTGAGTCCGAGTTCGCTTATGGGCGGGTTACATGGTCGCTTGATTACATATGTGGCACTTATGTGCAAATTATCCATGTATCCGAGTTATATTTTGATGTTTCAACGGGTAAAATTTTAGCAAAATGGAAGAATGCTTGAGATGCAAATGATATTTTGGTAAGTACCGCGAAAGGCACACTTTGGACAGGTATGTACTTAACCCTCGGGTTGAAACTTGATACACGATGGCTAGAAATGTGGAATATGTCTTGGTGATAACATGCTATTGTTGTTTGGTATAATTGCTTTGTTATGTTACTCGTTATTTGCATATGGACTTACTAAGCATTTATGCTTACTCCCTCTTTTCCATTCATTGTAGTGTTGGACAAGCCGGCTCAAGAATCGGGATAGGTCGAAGGCTCGATCACACTATCTGAAGGACTTTTTGGTAAAATGGCTTGTATAACTTAACTATGGCATGTATAGCAATGTTCTTATTTTGTGTAAATAATCTTATGATATGGTTGTGGTTTGGTTAAGAAAATGCTTGGCAATGATTAGTCATTGGAATGGCTAGCCTAGATAATGTTGGATGCTATGTGAGACTAATATGTTATGTAGTTCATGAAAATTCATAAAAAGATGAAATGTGCCATAAAATAGAACATTACTGTAACAATGACATGAGTTTGAAAAATCACTAAAAATAGTAGAAACCGAATTAGGTGATGAATTAAACATGGAATTAAAGCATATTGTGTCTACCTTCTTATGGAAGAAGTAAAACAGGTAAAGGAGTTATATGTGATGAGATATTTGAGTTTTAGTGAGACTGGGCCAGAGCGATTTTTGGATCCCCTGTTCCAACTTTGGGAATTCACCATAAATTGTACAAAAATAATTAAGAGGTATTATTTATATTTTCAAAATCCTTATTGAGTCTAGTTTTAAGAGAAACAAACAACATAGTCATATTAATTTTGTAGAGATAGAAAAGTGGTTTGTAGTAAGCAGAGGTCAGTGCAGTCGAGTCCTAAAATAAGGGTAACTTTAACTAATAAACTGTACTAATTGGCCTAACCAAAAATTCTAGAAACAAATTAGTATATAGATATATGAGTCTAGTTTCAGGGAAAATTTACGGATCTTGATTTTGAGTTTCGTTACTCGAGATATGATTTTTTTTGTAACTGTAATGCAGGTAGATAGTATGCTGTGAATGTAGAATTAAATGTTTCAAAGTTCTTAAAATGGAAAATTATGTTCAGTAACACCTCAAGCTCGACTCCAGCGATAGTCTCGGGCGTGGGGGCGTTACATTTGGTGGTATCAGAGCAGGTTTAGTCGGTTCTCAGACTAACGTGTTTTATGTACGGATTTTGCTATACATGCCATATGTGTATATGGTGATAGTGTGACGACCTCTGACATTTTAAATGATTTTTTTTATAGTAAATGGATCCCGATCCAACTGTGGCCGATGATGTAGAAAGTAATGCACCAGCTTCGGCTAAAGGGGCGGTGCCGACTGAAAATCCACCTCCCACTATTGGTCAAGGAGGAGGAGAAAGGGGTCGAGAAGCCTTTCTCCAGATGATGAGTGCTTGGTATACTGAGTTCGTTCATACAAACCCGAATGTACAACCTCCCCCACCTCCCCCAATTCCTCAACCTGTACCCCCGATGCCTCAGGGTGTGGATATGATGAAATTCCAAAGAACTCCAGTTGATAAAATCCGTAAGCTAGGGGCTGAAGAATTCAGAGCTAATGTAGATGATGATGTCGAGAAAGCAGAGTTTTAGCTTGAGAATTCTATCCGGGTATTTGATGAACTGTCTTGTACACCTGAAGAATGCTTCAAATGTGCTATATCTTTGTTGAGGGATTCAGCCTACAATTGGTGGAAGACATTGATTTTGGTAGTAACGAAAGAGAGAATAACCTAGGAATTCTTTCAAGAAGAGTTTCGGAAGAAATACATCAGTGAAAGATTTATTGACCAGAAGCGTAAAGAGTTTTTTGAGCTAAAGCAAGGTAATATGACAGTCACTGAATACGAAAGAGAGTTCGTCAAATTGAGCAAATATGCCAGAGAATATGTTCCTACAGAGGCCAAAATGTGCAGGCAATTTGAAGATGGGCTTAATGAAGAAATTAAGGTATTTGTTGGGATTCTTGAATTAAAAGAAATGGTGGTATTTGTCGATCGAGCTTGCAAGGTTGAAGAACTACTTAAAGAGAAGAAAAAGGTAGAATCTGAGACACGAAATTGGAAGAAAAGACCGATGGGCGGTGCACCCTTACAGCAACCCGGAAATCAAGAAATATGAATCCTTGTTCCCAAGTTTCAGCTAGACAGTCATATGGGAATTTTAAGAAGCAAAATGTGGGTCCTAAGTCCCAGACTACTTTGGCAGCTAGTGTAGGGAACTCGACATTTGTTAAGCCTGAGCGCCAGCAGTGTGGCAGAAATCATTTTGGTCCGTGCAGAGCAAATGAATGTTTTCGATGTGGTTCTCCAGATCATTTTATTAGAGACTGCCCAGAGAGGATTGAAAAAGAAAAATTTCAGAGTACAAAAACAGGTGGTGCGGAATCGAGGGGAAGGTATCCAAGAAAAGCTGGGAGTGAAGCAAGCAGCAAGAATGTAGCCAGATATGCAGCAGTTAGATCTGAAGGAAGGGCTCCGGCTAGAACTTATGCTATTAAAGCGTGTAAAGATGCTTCCTCACCCAATGTGATCACCGGTATATTTTCTCTCTATGATGTTAATGTTACTGCTTTAATTGATCCCGGTTCTACTCATTCATATGTGTGCATAAAATTGGTGTCTAGCATGAATACACCTGTTGAGAATACAGAATTTATGATTAAAGTGTCAAACCCTTTAGGCAAATGTGTTATAGTTGATAAAGTATGCAAGAAATGTCCTTTAATGATTCGGGGTTATTACTTTTCGGTCGACTTGATGTTGTTGCCGTTTGATGAATTTGATGTTATTTTGGGCATGGATTGGTTGACATTGCATGATGCTATAGTAAGTTGTAAATAGAAAGTTATTGAATTAAAGTGTGAAAATGGCGAAACTCTGCGCATTGAATCAGATAAATCAGAAGCATTGTCTAGTGTGATTTCTTCAATGCCGGCTCAAAGATATTTGAGAAAAGGTTATGAAGCTTATTTAGCATATGTGTTGAATACAAAAGAAATTGAAAAGAAAGTAGAATCAATGCCGATTGTATGTGAATTCGCGGATGTGTTTCCAGAAGAATTGCCGGGTTTGCCTCCAGTCAGGGAAGTAGAATTTGGTATAGAGTTGATGCCGGGAACAGCTCCGATCTCGATTGCTCCGTATAGAATGGCACCAACGGAATTGAAAGAATTAAAGTCGCAGTTGCAAGAGTTGACAGACAAAGGCTTTGTGAGACTGAGTTTTTTGCCTTGGGGTGCTCCTGTATTGTTTGTGAAAAAGAATGATGGTTCAATGAGACTATGTGTCGACTATCAGCAGCTGAACAAAGTGACAATCAAGAACAAGTATCCGTTGCCGAGAATTGATGATTTGTTTGATCAGCTGAAAGGAGCGACGTGGTTTTCAAAGATTGACTTGAGATCTGGGTACTATCAACTGCGGGTGAAAGAGTCAGATGTGCCTAAAACTGCTTTTAGAACAAGGTATGGTCATTATGAATTTTTAGTTATGCCGTTTGGGTTGACAAATGCTCCTGCTGTGTTTATGGATTTGATGAATCGCATATTTCGACCATACTTGGATAAGTTTATTGTGGTATTTATAGATGATATTTTAATCTATTCAAAAGATGAGACCGAGCATACTGAGCATTTGAAAATAGTTTTGCAGACTTTAAGAGATAAGCAGTTATATGCCAAGTTTAGTGAAAGTGAATTTTGGCTTCGGGAACTTGGATTTTTGGGTCATATTGTTTTAGGTGATGGTATACGGGTTGATCCTAGTAAAATTTCAGCTATTGTTGATTGGAAACCACCAAAGAATGTAACTGAAGTTAGAAGTTTCTTGGGGCTAGCTGGATATTATCGACGGTTTGTGAATGGATTTTCTATAATTGCTGCTCCTATGACTAGATTACACCGCAAGGATGTTAAATTTGAGTGGACGGAAGAATGTCAACAGAGTTTCGAAGAATTGAAAAAGTTATTAACAGAGGCACCAGTGTTAGTACAACCTGAGTCAGGTAAAAAATTTGTGGTGTATAGTGATGCTTCTCGAAATGGTTTGGGATGTGTGCTTATGCAAGAAGGAAAGGTTGTGGCTTATGCTTCAAGGCAGTTAAAACCTCACGAGAGGAATTATCTGACTCATGATTTGGAATTGGCTGCGGTGGTGTTTGCTTTGAAGATTTGGCGACATTATCTATATGGAGAAAAGTGTCGAGTATATACCAACCACAAAAGTCTTAAATATTTGATGTCACAAAAAGTCTTGAACTTGAGACAGCGAAGATGGTTGGAGTTATTGAAAGATTACGAGCTTGTGATTGACTACCATCCAGGAAAAGCAAATGTAGTTGCTGATGCTTTGAGCAGAAAGTTGTTGTTTGCTTTGAGAATTCTGAACACTCAGTTGGAAATGTCAAATGATGGTTCAATTCTAGCCGAATTGAAAGCAAGACCGATGTTTTTACAAGAGATTTGTGATGCTCAGAAAAGTGATGAAGACTTGCAAGCCAAAAGAAAGTGATGTGAGGTTGATACAGAGTCAGATTTCAGAATCGGTTCTGATGGGTGTTTGATGTTTAAAGATCAGATTTGTGTACCGAAGAATGAGGAATTAATTCAAAAGATCCTGCAAGAAGCACATAGTGGTTGTCTCTCGATTCATCCGGGCAATACGAAAATGTATAATGACTTGAAGAAAATGTCTTGGTGGAATGGAATGAAAAGGGATATATCAGAGTTTGTGTCCAAATGCTTAATTTGTCAACAGGTGAAAGCTGAACACCAGGTGCCTTCGGGATTACTTCAGCCTATTATAGTTCTTGAATGGAAATGGGATCGGATTACTATGGATTTTGTCTCAGGGTTGCCATTGACTCCAGGAAAGAAAGATGCCATCTGGGTAATAGTTGACAAATTAACTAAGTCGGCTCATTTTATTCTGGTACGTACAGATTATTCTCTTAACAAGTTAGCTGAACTGTATGTCAGAGAAATTGTTAGACTACATGGAATACCATTGTCGATCATTTCGGATAGAGATCCGAGGTTTACCTCGCGGTTTTGGCAAAAGTTACAAGACGCGTTAGGTACAAAGTTAAATTTCAGTATTGCTTTTCATCCACAAACTGATGGGCAATCAGAGAAAGTAATTCAGATTCTTGAAGACATGCTCAGATGTTGTGTATTAGAATTTCAAGGAAGTTGGGAAAGATATCTACCGTTGGTGGAATTTGCTTACAATAACAGTTATCAGACGAGCTTGAAGATGGCACCTTATGAAGCATTGTATGGTCGTAAGTGTCGAACACCTTTGTATTGGACTGAACTCAAGGAAAATCGGATCTATGGAGTTGATCTAATAAAAGAAACTGAAGAAAAAGTGAAGGTAATTCGAGATTGTTTGAAAGCTGCTTCTGATAGATAGAAATCTTATGCAGATTTGAAACGAAAAGAAATTGAGTTTCAAGTTGGTGATAAAGTATTTTTAAAGGTGTCTCTGTGGAAGAAAGTTCTCAGATTTGGAGGAAAAGGCAAATTAAGTCCTCGTATTATCGGGCCGTATGAAAAAATTGAAAGAGTTGGGCTAGTGGCGTACAGATTGGCATTACCATCTGTGTTAGAGAAAATCCATGATGTGTTCCATGTATCTATGCTACGTCGGTATCGTTCGGACCCTTCACATGTCATTTCACCGACAGAAATTGAATTACAACCAGATATGACGTATGAAGAAGAACCGATCAAAATTCTAGCTCGAGAGATCAAACAATTAAGAAACAAAAGTATTGCACTTGTGAAAGTGTTGTGGCAAAAGCATGGAGTAGAAGAGGCTACATGGGAACCCGAGGAAACTATGAGGAATCAATACCCACATGTGTTTACCGGTAAGATTTTCGAGGACGAAAATCCTTAAAGGGGGAGAGTTGTAATATCCCGAATTAGGGCCTAATCGGAATAGTAGTTTTCTAACCATAAATCCGAGGTAGAAATAATTATTTTATAATTATTTTGAGGTTTATGATATGATTGCATGATTGTGTGAAAATTTCGTGAAGAAATTCTATGCGTAAAGTGCTTAATTTAAAGTTAGGGACTAAATCGAATAAGTTGCAAAACTTGCATTCTAGAAGTTTCTAGTATGTAATTGCTTTGAAATATTAATTAGGACGTCTTAAATAGTAATTTGGCCAATTTTAAGTTCATGGACAAAATTTGGACATGGATGGAATTTTTGAAAGTTTAGTAAGGAGGGGCATTTTGGTCATTTGGATATTAATATGAAATAAAAAGGGGAAAATAACACAAAATTGATCATCTTCTTCATTACCACGAAATTTCAAGGGTTCTCCATAGCTAAGGTTTGTTTCAAGCTTCCAAGCTCCATAGTAAGTGATTCCAAGCCCCGTTTTTAATGATTTTTACGTTTTTGAGATCTCGCAGCTCGGTATAGCTTATGATAGCAATATTTTGAGTTAGAGTTCATATTTGGAAAAATACCCATAGGTGAAATTTGTGTATTTTGATGTTTTATGATAGAATATGAGGTTTTAAATTATGTTAGACAACTTGTGCTACTCGATTTTAAGTAAAAACAAACAAAACAGCTTAATCGGTAAAAGTACATATTGTTCATAAGTATGTGTTATAGTGGGAATTTGAGCTTGCTAATAGCAAATAAATGATCAGCATGTCCTAAAACATAAGAATTTGAAATAAAATTTAATTTCCGATCTTTGGGGCAAAAGTGTAAATATGTAAAAGTTTAGGGGCAAAATTGTAATTTTTCCAAATATTGAATTTAGGACTATTTTGATAAATGTGAGTATTAAATAAGTTAAATGTGTTATTTTAGATCAAGAAAGACGTGGAATCAACCTTGATCGAGGAAAAGAAAAGATTGTGGACTAAATTGCAAAATTGCTATATTTTGTACCGAGGTAAGTTCATGTGTAAATAATGTAACATAATTGCTATTTTAAGTGATTTAATGCTATTTATATGATATGATACTTGTTATTTTGAATATTATGCTTTATGAAATATTATGTATTGGTATGAAAAGTATGTGATTAAATTCATAAATATGAGATGCAAGCAACGTATTGGTTCTGATATTCAAAGGAGAACGACTGGGAAATATGTGATTGAGGAAAATCCCGTTTAAACCTTAGGAATAGATTAGGATGCAAGTGACATGTCACTAGGATGGTTGGGCATCCGAGCCCGTTGAGTTGAGTCCGAGTTCACTTATGGATGCAAATGTCCCAACTCGTTGAGTTGAGTCCGAGTTCACTTATGGATGCGAACGCCCGAGCTCGTTGAGTTGAGTCCGAGTTCGCTTATGGGCGGGTTACATGGTCGCTTGATTACATATGTGGCACTTATGTGCAAATTATCCATGTATCCGAGTTATATTCCGATGTGTTCAACGAGTAAAATTTTAGAGAAATGGAAGAATGCTTGAGATGCAAATGATATTTTGGTAAGTGTCGCGAAAGGCACACTTTGGACAAGTATGTACTTAACCCTCAGGTTGAAACTTGATACACGATGGCTAGAAATGTGGAATATGTCTTGGTGATAACATGCTATTGCTGTTTGGTATAATTGCTTTGTTATGTTACTCGTTATTTGCATATGGACTTACTAAGAATTTATGCTTACTCCCTCTTTTCCATTCATTGTAGTGTTGGACAAGCCGGCTCAGGAATTGGGATAGGTCGAAGGCTCGATCACACTATCCGAAGGACTTTTTGGTAAAATGGCTTGTATAACTTAAGTATGGCATGTATAGCAATGTTCTTATTTTGTGTAAATAATCTTATGATATGGTTGTGGTTTGGTTAAGAAAATGCTTGGTAATGATTAGTCATTGGAATGGCTAGCCTAGATAATGTTGGATGCTATGTGAGACTAATATGTTATGTAGTTCATGAAAATTCATAAAAAGATGAAATGTGCCAGAAAACAGAACATTACTGTAACAATGATGTGAGTTTGAAAAATCACTAAAAATAGTAGAAACCGAATGAATTAAATATGGAATTAAAGCTTATTATGTCTACTTTCATATGGAAAAAGCGAAACAGGTAAAGGAGTTATATGTGATGAGATATTTGAGTTTTAGTGAGATAGGGCCAGAGCGATTTCTGGATCCCCTGTTCCAAATTTGGGAATTCCCCATAAATTTTTCAAAAATAATTAGGAGGTATTCTTTATATTTTCAAAATCCTTATTGAGTCTAGTTTTAGGAGAAACAAACGGCATAGTCATATGAATTTTGTAGAGATAGAAAAGTCATTCGTAGTAAGCAGAGGTCAGTGCAGTCGAGTCTTGAAACAGGGGTAAATTTAACTAATAAACTGTACTAATTGGCCTGACCAAAAATTCTAGAAAAAAATTAGTATATAGATATATGAGTCTAGTTTTAGGGAAAATTTACGGATCTTGATTTCAAGTTTTGTAACTCGAGATATGATTTTTTTCGTAACCGTAACGCAGGTAGACAGTATACTGTGAATGTAGAATTAAATGTTTCAAAGTTCTTAAAATGGAAAATTATGTTCAGTAACACCTCAAGCTCGACTCCGGCGACGGTCTCGGGCGTGGGGGCATTACAGCTACTATCTATTGTTTCTGACAGAGATTCGAGGTTTACTTCGCAGTTTTGGAAAAACTGCAAGAGGCTTTAGGTACAAAATTGCACGTCAGTACTGCTTTTCACCTATAGACGGATGGTCAATCAGAGCGGATTATTCAGATGCTTGAGGACATGTTGAAATGTTGCATTCTTGAGTTTGAATGTAGTGGGAACAGTATTTGCCATTGATTGAATTTGCGTATAATAATAGTTTTCAATCGAGCATTAAAATGGCATCGTACGAAGCTTTATACAGTCATAAATGCCAAACATCGTTATATTGGACTAAGCTTAGAGAAAATAAAATTCACGGGGTTGACTTGATTAAAGAGATTGGGTAGAAAGTGAAACTGATTTGTAAAAGTCTGAAAGCAGCGTCAGATCGTCAGAAATCATATGCGGACTTGAAACAAAAAGATATTGAGTTTTATATCAGGGATAAAGTGTTTTTGAAAGTGTCTTCATGGAAGAAAATACTCCAGTTTAGTAGAAAAGGCAAATTGAGTCCGAGGTTTATCAGGCTGTATGAGATTATTAAGCGTATAGGGCCAGTTGCTTATAGATTATTGTTGCCACCTGAGTTAGAGAAGATTCACAATGTGTTTCACATAGCAATGCTTCGATGATACAGATCCGACCCATCGCATGTGATATCTCCTTCTGAGATAGAGATTAAGTCCGATATGACCTATGAAGAAGAACCAATTTATATCTTAGCTCGCGAGGTTAAAGAATTGCGAAATAAGAAAATCGTTTTAGTAAAAGTGTTATGGCATCGACACAGGGTCGAAGAAGCTACGTGGGAACCCGAGGATGTTATAAGAGAGAAATATCCGAACTTATTAACTGGTAAGATTTTTGGGGACGAAAATCTCTAAGGGGGAGAGTTGTAACAACCGGGTTTAGACCCTAATAAGAATAATGGTTTTAGAACCACAAATTCAAGGTTTGAAAAATATTTTATTATTATTTTCTGTGATTACAGTATGATATTTGATAGGTGTGAAAGTTTCGTGTGAAAAACTTTATCATTTGTGTGCTAGATTTAATAAAAGGACCTAATTGCGTAAAATGCAAAATTAGCATGCTATGTATTAAAAGTGCTTAAATGCTATGTCTTAGTAATTGTAAGGTCCTTATGTTGATATCTGACCATGGATAGTGGAGTTGACATAATGGCCATTAAATGAATGTGTTTAAATGGTTTTAATTAAGGATAAATTAGTAAATTAGTAATTAAGTTATTGATAAATAAAAGAAAATATGAAAACATGTTCATCTTTGTTTTATCCCAACCAAACATTGAAAGAAAAATAAAGAAAAAGAGACATTTAGTGTTCAGCAAGCTCAAGCATCAATTATATAACGCCCTAATTTTTGGGATTTTTGAGATTTTTGTGATTTTGGTGTGAACTTAAAATTTTGTTGTCTAGTTATGTTAATTCATGCTTTGAGTATGTTAGTGGGCCTTTAGAAGGCCCAAGCCTAAGTTAAAAGAATTTTTTAAATTTTGGACTTAAAGAGAAGGGGTCTTGAGTATGTAGGCTTTTAAAAAAAAGTGGGTAATTTAAGACTCAAATGAGACAGTGGTAAGGTGGCAATGTAATGCTACTTAGAGGACAAGGGTGGCGTGTGGAAGCTGTGCTAGGGCTTGGGTTCAAGTCCTATGGTAAGCAAGGTGCTATTTTATTTTTAATGCATGTGCAAGGCATGTGATGGGCTCCAAGTGAAACGCTGTTGGGAAGAGTTTGAGATGCTCATGAGATTGAGTCAAGGAGAGATAAGGGGAGAAATTTTAGGAATTTTGAATAGGGGAGTATATTGGCTGATTAGAGGGTTGAGGGTGCACTTTCGGCTAGGGCTTTGGGAGGTTGTAGTTTCAACATTAGGAGCTAGTTGAGTGCAGATTTCTTGAGGTTAGCTTTTGGGATTTTTGTCAATTACCTTGATTGCCAAATAGGTTTAGTAGTACGGGCTCTTTCGTTCACACTTTTCCTCTGTTTTCTGTTTTAAAAGCCGAAACCCTACACCTCAAGCTTTTTCTTGTCGATTTCTTCCCTCTAGCCGAATCTACTCTCCTCATTCTTCCCTTCTTTTCTTTTCTTCTTCTTATTTTTCTTCATTGATCTCCTTAAACCCCATTTAGCCGATTGCTTCAAGACTAAAACATGAGCCTCTTCTAGCCAAACTCTTCTTGACCGATTTCCATAGAAGCCGAAATACTAAGACCTTGGACTTTCTCTTGTCGTTTTCTCCCTTGACTGAAACTCCATTCTTTTCATCAACCCAACCTCTTCAAAAGTCGAACCTTACAACCACTCTAACCACTATCGACATCACCTTTCCAACCCACACTTTCGAATCAACTTCTTCTTCTCATATCAAAGCCGAAACCTCCATGTCACAGTGATTCAGGAACTGAGCCTTTAGATTTATTCTCTACTCGTGCCTTGGGTTAGATCTACAACAGATCTGGAGTAGGAAGGTACTTGGGAATGTTTTTGGGCAAGTAAGTCTTTGGTAAGTGGTTGAAACTCATCTCATTCTTTACTTTGGGATTCAAGAAAAGCCAAAAACCCCTAACCACTTAGGGAGGCTGTCATTTTGGACTAAGGGCTTTACTAGCCTCTTTCTTTTGATTCTTTGTGTTTAGTGTGGATAAAAGACGATCTAACAAGGAGCGTTGGAGGCTAGGACTGTTGGAGCTACTAGATTTAGATCTAGTCATTGTTTTCGGCAAAGGTAAGTACTCAAGAGACTAAGGGGATGTTGGCCGAATATGGTAGGTGCGAGTTAGATTGGTTTCATTGATTCGTGATTGATAAGTGTTGTCTAAATGACTGTAGGTTGATTGTTCGAGAGGTTCTACAAATCTCGCAAATCAGGTGTGTAAATGACACCCACTAGTAGGCTAGATAGGCAAAAGCCGAAAAGCCGAAATGCTGAAATTCTGGCATTTTGTGGGCTTACGAGCGTGCGAGCACTCGTGGGCCAGTTAAAATAGTAAAAGTGGTTTTCACAAATGTTAAGGAGGATGTGTGCGTGATTTCATGCATGTTGGTGAATTTGGGCCTCGAGGGGCTAAATTTGGGCCCAATAGGCTTATGAGCCCATATGGGTGAAAACGAGCGGTAAGTGGGTTCTAGTAATCTGAATGTTAAGACTACTAAAACGAATGTGGAATTTGGGCTTAGTGGACCGTAATTGTTAGCGAACACCGTAGGGCACATTAGGGGTTTTAGGGCCCGATCATTTTGAACTAATAAAATGGGTTAAATAAAGTTACTTAAATAACATCAAACTGTTAACAATTGTAATAAGCATGCAACCCTAAAAACTGGTAAATTTACTGAAATACCCCTTAAGGGTGGAAAATTACTATTTTACCCCTAGGTGCAAAATGACCATTATACCCCTATGGTTAAATCTGACTGAAATGCATGCTAAATTAAATCTGTTCACTGTATGCCATGACATGTTATACTATTGCATGGGATTGGGTTTTGATGGAAGAAGTGCTAAGTGGCAATGCCATGTTTACTGACAAGGGCTTTGCCTCGTTTTACTGCTAGTGGCTTGGCCATGTTATCTGATTAAGCAGCTATGCTGTGACTGTGGTGTGTAAGGCTGGGTGGGTCAAGTTATTCCCCACATGGTGCGTAGGACTGGATTTGGGCTGGACTTTTCATTTATGCATAATTTTTGTTCTATTACTGTAATGGGCCTAAGGGTCATACTGGATTCTGAATAAGGCTAAGGCTCAGTTAATACTGTTTACTGAATAAGGCTAAGGCCCAGTTAATACTGAATCTGGATAGGGCTTAGGCCCAGTAAAGCTTGAACTGATTTGGGCTCTAGTTGGGTTTACTTTACACACTGAGTTTTCCAAACTCACCCCTTCCCTTTCATCTATGCAGGTGAGCCCTAAACTAGTGGACTTGGAGCTAGAGGGATTCGAAGTGGCCATGTGGACTGCATTTGGTTAATTTTTCTTAAGTTATTTTATTTTCGGCATTTTATTTAAATTATTTCCTTTTTGATTTTGTTTGTAATAAGGCCACTCTTAAATATTTTAATTTGTCTTCCAATTCTTTTATTATAACTTGTTTTAAACAGATAGACTTAGGCTGTGCAGGTTTTGTTTAATAAAATTAAACAACATTTTCAAAGTATAACACATGTATCAAATGGATGACGTAAAGTCAAACAAGCCCTTGAGATAAAATAAACTATAAACTGGTAGTGGATAGGTAAAAATCTGGTTTTCTTTCCAACCTTCCAACAATGGTTTTGTAAACTTGCCCTAACCATATTAATTAAAGAATGTGTTTCAATCCATCGTTGATGTGACACACCAGATTTGGCCATGACGTCTGGGTCGGGTCTAAGGTGTTACAAATTAGGTATGTGTTTTTAATTCGTTTTTGATGATTTCTATGTTTTTGTCATTGTTGCATCTTACTCTAGCTAGCCCATGCCATGATTTATGAAATTGTTGATGATTTTGTGATATCCCATTGATGAATATCTAAATTTTGTGTTGTTAAATGGTGAAAAAATGAAAGCTTGGTGTTAGATGTTCAGGTTTTATTAAGTGATTTTTGATGAAATTGCTTATTAAGGATTAAATTGTGAAAATGAGAAATTGAGGGGTTAGAATGTGAAATAAATGAAAGATATGGGCTGTTAGGGACTCATATGATATCCGGCCAAGCTTACATCTAATGTGATAATGTGAATTTTGTGTATTTGTGAAATAGGAACTAAAATGTCAAAAATGTGATATTATAGTGGTCAATGTGTAAAAAGGCCAAATTATGTGTTTATGGATTGAATTGAATGAATGTGTAATTGAAATTAGTCAAATTTAAATTTATATATATCAAGAACGAAAGAAATCAGAATTAGATCGGGGAAAGTCGAAAGTGATCGAATAGTCATTTCAATCAGTTCGACTCCGTACGAGGTAAGTTCATATGCAAATAAATGTATTTGAATTGATTTATTCATGCTTATATGACATTGAAATGTATTGAATGGCTATGGAAGATGAATATGTGAAATTGAGAAAGCATTGACAATGTTACGACGTCTGAAAGTCCCGTGTTAACCATAGGAATAGAATAGGATACAAATGTCATGACATATGATTCCGAGGTGTGATATGGTGTAAGACTAGCCAAAAACATATCAATATGCACATTCCATAACTCATTAGTATCATGTATAATCACTTATCAAAACTTACCAAAACTTACCAAATTCATAACAAAATATAGCTTAATAACCAAATTTCAAATGACCATATAGGCATCATAAAGCATACCAAAATGCATCACATGTTATAAGCCAAATTCAAGTAAAAGCACAACCATTAGTTAGCCATATCACATGGCATAACATATATACATCACAAAATATATTCAAATTTATCTAGCTTATACATGCCATAACTTAACATTTACACTTTCAAAATCTACCAAAATAAGATTTGATAGTGTGGTGATGATCCTCGATGATCCCCAAGCTTTCGGTAGCTTCGATAACTACAACACAAAACAAACACACACAAAGTAAGCTACAAAGAGCTTAGTAAGTCAAATACAATTAAAATCAACTTTTGAATTACATAATTCAATTCGTTAACATAAACATATAACCATTTCACATAGATAATTCATTAGCCAAATCATACTCACTTGCTCACATATATCATAATTTCTCAATTCCATTAAACGTATATCATATTCCTTCTCCATGAACTCATACGTATCACATACTTATAATTTCATATAAATAAAACTTTCATGCTCGGAACTTTAATACGATTCAAATGTACCTGAATTAGATTTACATTCATTCACTCATTTAATTCTCGGAATTGTCCGTTAAACCGTTCAAAGACAATTAAATATGATGAAAACTCAGAAAGCTCAAACAAAGCCAACGTCCCAGACATGGTCTTACATGTACTCAATATCGATGTCACTGTCCCAGACAGGGCCATACACGAAATCAAATATGATGCCGATGTCCCAGACATGGTCTCAGACGTAATCTCTAATCGATGCCTGTGTCCCAAACACAGTCTTACACGATATCTCAGATTGATGCCAGCATCCCAGACGTGGTCTTATACGAAATCACATCTCAGATTAATTCATTTGGCTCTCATGGCCTTTCAATAGTAATTATATAACCACATAAGTATAATTCAATCAATAATACACCTATTTGTATATTGACTTACCTTGTTCGGATTCGTATAGACGAAAACGGCTATTAAATGATTTTTTACTTTCCCCGATCTAATTTCGTTTTCTTTGGTTCTTAATCTAAACACATTAAAATTTAACCCTTTTATTCAAAAAGTCATTCAATTCAATACAAAAAATTATAATTAGGGCATTTTACAAATTTGCCCTCACATTTGCACATTTTGACAATTTAGTCCCTATTTCACAAAATCACAAAATACACAAAATTCACCTAGACCATAGCTTAGCCGAATGCTCAAATTGTTCATACAATTCCACACATTTCATTTATTTCACATTTTAGTCCCTCAAAATATTATTTTCACAATTTAGCTCAAATTACTCAAATTCATCAAAAATTTAAAGACAAAATATGTTAATCCAACACATATCTTTCATATTTCATCAATTAACACTTTAAAGCTCATCAATGGCACATTTCAAAATCATACTCAAATTTAGAAATTTAGCATGGGCATGATAGAGCACAAAGCAACGATCTCAAAAATATAAAATCATCAAAAACTAATCAAAATCCATACCTTAATTTATCTTCAAAGTGGCCAAATGCTTAAACAATAGAACCTTATTTATTTTCTTCAATTTTTGATAAAAAACCATGAATGAAGCACTAATTCATGTTTTAATTAATTAATATCACTTATTTATCTAATTACTTTTTAACCTTTTTAATTCCATATATAAAGCACTAACTTTTGTCCATTTATGTCTATTCAATCTATTAATGGTCCATTTACAACATAAGGACCTCACATTTAAAAAGACACATCAATTTAGCCATTAATCAAATAGAAGGACAATTTTGCATTTTCTACAATTTAGTCCTTTTTGCAAATTAAAGACACAAACGATCAAATTTTCATACGAAACTTTCACACATGCTAATTCACATATTTTTGGCACGAAAAATAATATTAAAAATATTTTTCAAACTCAGATATGTAGTCCCGAAACCACTATTCTACTAGGGTCTAAACCGGGTTGTTACAACTCTCCCCCTTAGGGATTTTCGTCCCCGAAAATATTACCGTAAAACAGATTCGGATGTTGTTGTCTCATAGCATCTTTAGGCTCCCATGTAGCCTCTTTAACACCGTGACGATGCCATAATACTTTTACTAACAGAATTTTCTTATTTAGCAATTCTTTCATCTCACAAGCTAAAATATGGATTGGTTCTTCATTATATGACATATCAGGCTATAACTCTATCTCAGACGGAGTATCTACATGCGAAGGGTCGGATCGGTATCATTGAAGCATCGAAACATGGAATACATTTTGAATATTTTTTAGCTCAGCTGGTAATAAAAGTTTATACGCAACTGGACTAACTCGCTCGATGATTTCATACAGTTCGATGAACATCGAACTCAATTTACCCTTTTTACCGAATCTGAATAGTTTCTTCCACGGAGAAACTTTTATGAACACTTTGTCTCCAATCTCAAATTCAATGTCTTTTTGTTTTAAATCTATGTATGATTTCTAACGATCAGAAGCTGCTTTCAGACTATCTCAGATTATTTTCTCTCTCTGTTCAGTCTCTTTTACCAAATCAAACTCGTGTATCTTGTTTTCACTGAGCTCGGACCAATATAACGGAGTACAGTATTTTCTACCATATAAGGCTTCGTACGGTGCCATTTTAATGCCCGATTGAAAACTATTATTATAAGCAAATTCAATCAATGGCAAATATTGTTCTCAAGTACCTTCAAACTCAAGAATGCAACATCTCAACATATCCTTGAGTATTTGAAATATCTGCTCGGATTGACCATCCGTTTGTAGGTGAAAAGCAGTACTGAAATGTAATTTCGTAGCTAAAGCCTCTTGCAATTTCTTCCAAAATCGCGAAGTGAATCTCAGATCTCTATCTGACACAATAGACAATGGCACCCCATGCAATCTCACAATATCAAAAATATAAAGCTTAGCTAGCTTTCCAAGTGAATAACCCGATTGTACCAAAATAAAATGAGCTGATTTCGTCAGTCGATCAACTATAACCTAGATTGTATCTTTCTTTCTCGGAGATAGGGGCAAACCTGAAACAAAATCCATCGTCACTCTATCCCATTTACACTCAGGAATCATAATCGATAGTAATAAACCAGAGGGCACCTGATGTTCAGCTTTGACTTGCTGACATATCAAACATTTTAAAATGAAGTCAAAGATGTCTCTTTTCATACCCGGCCACCAGTATAATTGTTTCAAGTCATTATACATTTTTGTGTTTCAAGTCATTATACATTTTTGTACTTCCAGGATGTACGGATAATCTACTACTGTGAGCTTTACCCAAAATCATCTGAATCAACTCTGGATTTCTTGGAACACAAATCTGATCTTGGAATCTCAAACAATCATTGACATCAACTTGGAATTCAGAATCTATCAATTCATTATCCACTTTTTGAGCATCAATAATCTGTTGTAAAAATAAAGGTCTCACTTTCAATTCAGCTAAAACCGAACCCTTACCAGACATAAACTACTGAGCATTCAGTGCTCACAATGCAAATAGTGATTTCTAAATTAGAGCATCTGCTACAACATTCGTTTTACCCGGATGATAATCAATCACAAGCTCATAATCTTTTAGTAATTCTAACCATCTTCTCTGTTGCAAATTTATTTCTGAGTCATCAAATATTTCAAACTTTTATGATCAGAAAATACATGACATTTCTCACTGAACAAATAGTGGTGCCATATTTTCAAAGCAAACACTATCGCAACTAACTTAAGGTCGTGTGTCAGATAATTCTTTTTGTGCGGCTTTAACTGTCTCGAGGCATAAGCTATGACTTTGCCTTCTTGCATCAAAATGCAACCAAAGCCATTCGATGAAGCATCACTATAAATCACATATCCTTTACCCGATTTTGGCTGCATGAGTACCGGAGCTTTAGTTAACATAGCTTTCAACTTATCAAAACTATTCTGACATATATTGGACCATTCAAACTTCACATATTTTTTTAATAATCTCATCAACGGAGTTGCGATCATATAAAGCCTTTTACAAATCATCGATAGTACCTGACAGGTCCCATAAAACTACGAACTTTAGAAACATATCTTGAAGGCTGCCAATCCAAAATAGCTGAGATTTTGCTCGGATCAACTCGAATACCAGATGCTGATACAATATGGCCCAAAAAACTAACTTCGAGCAACCAGAATTCATATTTACTGAATTTTGCAAATAGTTGCTTATCACGTAAAGTCTAAAGCACAATTCTCAAATGCTCGGCATGTTCACTTTTGTTCTATGAATAAATCAAAATGTCTTCAATGAACATAACAACAAATTGATCGAAATACAATCTAAAAATTCTATTCATATAATCCATAAAGACAGCAGAAGCATTCATTAGTCCGAAAGGCATAACTAAAAATTCATAGTGTTCGTACCTCATTCGAAAAGTTATTTTCAGAATATCTGTATCTTTCACTCTCAATTGATAATAACCCGATCTCAGATCTATTTTCGAAAACACTGTGGCACCTTTCAATTAATCGAATAAATTATCAATTCTGGGTAAAGGATATTTATTCTTTATAGTCACCTTGTTCAACTGACAGTAATCAATACACATTCTCATCGTGCCGTCTTTCTTTTCACAAATAAAACTAGAGCACCCCAAGGTGAGAAACTCGGTATTGCAAACCCTCTATTTGTCAACTCTTGCAATTGGGACTTTAATTCTTTGAACTCGATCAGAGCCATTCTATACGGAGCTATCAAAATCGGAGTAGTTCTCAGCACTAATTCAACGCCAAACTTGACTTCTCAAATCAGAGCTAATCCCGGAAGTTCTTTAGGAAATACATTAAGGAGTTCACAAACAACAGGCACTGATTCATTTTTCTTTTCAGTCACTTTTTAATCAATCACATATGCAAGATAGGCTTCACACCCCTTTTTCACATATTTCAAAGTTTTCATTACAGATATCACAACAGGCAACCTATTTAAGTCACTAGATTCAATTCGGACTGTCTCACTATTCTTGATCTCAAATCAATAGTTTTTTGTTTGCAATTCACAATAGCATCATGCAAAGTTAGCCAGTCCATATCCAGAATTATATCAAATTCGTCAAAGGGTAAAAGCATTAGATCAGTCGGAAAACAGATATCTCTAAACATCAACGGATAATTCTTGCAGACTTTGTCAACTAGGACACTTTTCCCTAAAGGGTTTGATACTCTAATTACAAATTTAGTAGACTCTACAGGCAAAGTCTTACTGTATACTAAATTCATGCATATATAAGAGCGTGTAGATCCTAGATCTATCAATGCAATCACAGAAGTATCGTAAAGAGTGAATGTACCCGTAATAACATTTAGAGACGAAGCTTCCTCTCAAGCTCGGATAGCATAGGCTCTGGCAGGTGCTCTGGCCTCAGATCGAACAACAGTATCTTTCGTAGCTCTTTGACTACCACTCATATTTCCCACATTTCTAGAAGGTCTACCTCTAGCTGAAGTATTAGATCTCAGATTTTATGCAATTTCTAGCTCAGTAGACTCGAGACAATCTCGGATGAAGTGATCTATAGATCAACATTTGAAGCAGGCTCGATCATTCAATCTACAACTTCCCAGATTTCTTTCACCACAATGTTTACATTCAGGTCGTTCAGATCGGACATTCCCAGCACTAGCAACAGAAGTAGCAGAAGCTCTGAAGCTCGAGTGCGATCTAGCACGATCTCTGTTCGAATGTCCCACATTAGCCTCTGAACGGCTAAAGTAATCTCTGAATTTCTTTGACGTAGATTGAAATGATTTACTTGTAGATCTCTTTTTTACTTCTCTAGCTTTAGAATCGACTTTTTTTTTATCTTTCTCGAGTTCTTCAGCTTTACATGGTCGATCAACAAACACGACAAATTCTTTGATCTCAATAATACGAAGTAGCAGATGGATATCTTCATTCAACCAATCTTGAAATCTTCTACACATAATCTCTTCAGTTGATACACATTCACGCGCATATCGACTCAAACGAACAAATTCTCGCTCGTATTCCATTATGAACATACGACCCTGTTTCAGCTTTAGAAATTCTTTTCTTTTTTGGTCGATAAATTTTTGACTGATATATTTCTTACGAAATTTGGATTGAAAGAAATCCCAAGTTATTCGTTCTTTAGGAATAACAGAGTTCTTCACCACTGATAAGCCGAGTCTTTCAATAAAGAAACAACACACTTTACATACTCGTCGGAAGTACACAATATTTCATCAAAAACTCGAATAGTATTCTCGAGCCAAAACTCAGCTGTATCAGCATTGTCATCACTTATTGCCCTAAACTCTTCTGCCCCATACTTTCTAATTTTATAGACTGGAAGTTTACTTAACTGAATAGGGTTCACAATCGGAGGAACAATAGAGGTTTGAGGGGATTAGATGGGGGCAGAGGTTGTTGAGCAACCAGATTCGTACGAACGAACTTCGTAAACTACTCACTCATCATCTAGAAGAAAGCTTGTTTTGCTTCTCCCTCGTGACTACTAATCACATTCCTTGAATCAAAAGGCACTGCCCCTTGTGTAGGAGCTGGTGCATTACTTTCAACATCGTCGGCTACCGCTCGTTCGGGATCCATTACTATATGAAAAACACATTCAGATATCAGGATTCATCACACTCTCACATTTCAGATATATGGCATGTATAGCTACACTTACATATGCTATGGTAGTCTTAGAATCGACTAAACCATAGCTCTGATACCAACCAAATGTAACAACCCTAACCCGTATCCGTCGTCAGACTAGAGTTAGAAGAATTACCGGACAAGTCAAAACTTTTTCATACATTTCACAATCATCAACATCATGTCATAATCATACATCATCAATGAGTCCATTATGAAGGTCTACGAGACCTTAAACATGTATTAGAAGAAGGTCGGGACTAAACTGAACACTTAGAAAATTTTTCAAAACTTAAACATTTTTCAAAGTTGTAGAGGTCACACACCCGTGTGGTCGGGCCGTGTGCCTCACATGGCCACTAGACACACCCGTATGTCTAAGCCGTGGCAAAATAAGGCATACATTCTGACTTGCACACACGGCCACATGACACGCCCGTGTGCCAAGTCGTGTGAAAATTAGAGAGGCTACTAACTTGGCCACACGGCCAACCACACACCTATGTGCCAGGCCGTGTCAATCTTGTAGGGTATACTGACTTAATTCAAAAAGGTACCCAAGGGACACACGGCTGTGTACTATAACTATGTGTCACACACAATCGAGACACACGCTCGTGTCTCTGCCCGTGTGGACAAAAATAGGCCATTTGAAAAGCCAATTTTGCCACCCTTATTGAGTCATACCTACAAGCCAAAATCAACACATTTTATAACATCAAATATGCCACAATTTCAGCCAATCTCATGCCCAAAACATACATCAATATGACCAAAAATATCATCAACCAATTCATGCTCATTATCCATACTAAACCATACCAAATTCCCAAGCCAAAGATGTAACGTCCCCACGCCCGAGACTGTTGTCGGAGTCGAGTTTGAGGTGTTACTAAACTTAATTTATCATTAAACCAACTTTACATCATTTATTTTAATTTTCGGAATATGCAAAATCTCTGCGTCATGGTCACTTAAAAAATCATATCTCGAGTTACAAAACTCAAAATCAAGATCCATAAATTTTTTCTGAATCTAGACTCATATATATATTCACTAATTTTTTTCTAGAATTTTTGGTTGGGCCGATTTGTACAGTTTATTAGTTAAAGTTACCCCTATTTCAGGACTTGACTGCACTGACCTCTGTTTACTGCAAACCACTTTTCTCTCTGTAAAAAACTCATATGATTATTCCATTTCCTTATCTTGAAACTAGACTAACTCAGGATTCTGTACATATAAAGTACACCTCTTAACTATTTTTGCACAATTTATAGTGAATTTTCAAAGTTAGAATAGGGGATCCAGAAATCGTTCTGGCCCTGTCTCACTAAAACTCAGATATCTTATAAAATATAATCCCTTCACCTATTTTGCTTCTTCCATGTGAAAGTAGACATAATAAGATTCAATTTCATAACTAATCCATCACCAAATTCGATTTCTATGATTTTTAGTAAATTTTCAAACTCACGTCAGTGTTGCTGCAATGTTCTGATTTATGGCTAATTTCATTTTCATAAAAGCTTTCATGTACTAGATAACCTATTATCCTTCCATGACATCAAACATAATCTCTATTAGCCATTTCAATGACTCATCATTATCAAGCATTTCTTCAACCAAAACGCCACCATATCACAAGATTGTTTACACAAAGTAGGTATATTGCTATACATGCCATACTAAGTTTTACAAGCCATTTACCAAAAAGTCCTTCGGATAGTGTGATCGAGCCTTCGACCTATCCCGATTCTCGAGCCAGCTTGTCCAAAACTACAATGAATGAAAAGGAGGGAGTAAGCATAAATGCTTAGTAAGTTCACATGCAAATAACAAGTAACATAACAAAGTCATTATGCCAAACAACATTAGCATAGCATCACCAAAACATATGTCACAATTCTAATCATCATACTTCATCTTACCACATTTTTGTTGTTGTGTCGAGTTTCAACCCGAGGGTTAAGTACATACCTATCCAATATGGCCATTTCTCAACATTACCAAATTGTCACTTACATCTTGAGTGCTTTTCCATTTCACTTGAATTTTACCCGTTGAACACATTGGAATACAACTCGGATACACGGATCATTTGCACATAAGTGCTATATATGTAATCAATTAATTATGTAACCCGCCCATAAGTGAACTCGGACTCAACTCAATGAGCTCAGGCGTTCGCATCCATAAGTGAACTCGGACTCAACTCAACGAGCTCGGTTGCCTAGTTACATTTCACGAACTCGGACTCAACTCAACGAGTTCGGATATTCCCATCCATAAGTGAACTCGGACTCAGCTCAACAAGCTCGGATGCCCAACCATCCTAGTGACATGTCACTTGTATCCTAATCTATTCCCAAGGTTCAAACGGGATTTTCCTCAATCACACATCCTTGCCGTCTTCCACAGAATACCGAAACCAATACTCGGTAGCCATTTATATTTAACAAGTAGCATATATAATTTGCATATTGTTCAAAAATAACCACAGAGCATATATTTCATGATAAAAATCAGCATATCATATAAATAACATCAATCAACTTAAAAATAACAATTATGTTACATTATTTACACATGAACTTACCTTAGTACCAAAATACAAAGATTTTGCAATTTAGTCCGCAATCTTTTCTTTTACTCGATTGAGGTCGATTCCACGTCTTTCTTGATCTAAAATAACACATTTAGCTTGTTTAATACTCACATTTTCAAATTAGTCCTTAATTCAAATTTTGGCAAAATTACAATTTTGCCCCTAAACTTTTGCATTTTTACACTTTTGTTCCAAAGCTCGGAAATTAAATTTCATTTCAAATTCTTATGTTTTAGGACATGCTGATCATTTATTTGCTATTAGCAAGCTTAAATTCCCACTATAACACATACTTATGCACAATATGTACTTTTACCGATTAAGCCGTTTTGTTCGTTTTTACTTAAAACCGAGGAGCACAAGTTGTCTAACATAATTTAAAACCTCATATTCTATCATAAAACATCAAAATACACAAATTTCACCTATGGGTATTTTTCCAAATGTGAACTTTAGCTCAAAATATTGCTATCATAAGCTATACCGAGCTACCGGGATTTCAAAAACGTAAAAACCATTAAAAAAGGGGCTTGGAATCACTTACTATGAAGCTTGAAAGTTGAAGAAACCCTAGCTATGGAGAGAGCGAGAATTCGGCAGCAACCAAGGAAGATGATAACTAATTTTGTGTTATTTTTCCCTTTTTATTTCATTAAATATCCAAATGACCAAAATGCCCCTCCTTACTAAACTTTCAAAAATTCCTTCCATGTCCTAAGTTTGTCCATGAACTTAAAATTGGTCTAATTACTATTTAAGACCTCCTAATTAATATTTCAAAGCAATTTCATACTAAAAACTTCTAGAATGCAAGTTTTGCAACTTATTCGATTTAATCCCTAACTTCAAATTAAGCACTTTACGCTTGGAATTTCTTCACGAAATTTTCACACCATCATAAAATCATATCATAAACATCAAAATAATTATAAAATAATTATTTCTACCTCGGATTTGCGGTCACAAAACCACTATTCCGATTAGGCCCTAATTCGGGATATTACAACTCTCCCTCCCTTTTAAGGATTTTCGTCCTCGAAAATCTTACCGGTAAACAGATGTGGGTATTGTTTTCTCATAGTTTCCTCGGGTTCCCATGTAGCCTCTTCTATTCCATGCTTTTGCCACAACACTTTCACAAGAGCAATACTTTTGTTTCTTAATTGTTTGACCTCTCGAGCTAAAACTTTTATCAGTTCTTCTTCATAGGTCATATCTGGTCGTAATTCAATTTCGGTCGGTGAAACTACATGCGAAGGATCCGAGCGATACCGACGTAACATAGATACATGGAACACGTCATGAATTTTCTCTAACTCAGATGGTAATGCTAACCGATAACCTACCGATCCAACTCTTTCAGTTATTTCATACGGCCCGATAAAACGCGGACTTAACTTACCCTTCCGTCCAAATCTGAGGACTTTCTTCCACGGAGACACCTTTAAAAATACCTTATCACCAACTTGAAACTCGATTTCTTTTGGTTTCAAATCTGCATAAGATTTTTGTCTATCCGAAGCAGCTTTCAAACAATCTCGAATTACCTTCACTTTTTCTTCGGTTTCTTTGATTAGATCAACCCCATAGATCTGATTTTCCTTGAGTTCGGTCCAATACAAAGGCGTCCGACACTTACGACCATACAATGCTTCATAAGGTGCCATTTTCAAACTTGTCTGGTAACTGTTATTGTAAGCAAATTCCACCAACGGTAAATATCTTTCCCAACTTCCTTGAAATTCTAATACACAACATCGAAGCATGTCTTCAAGAATCTGAATTACTCTTTCTGATTGCCCATCAGTCTGTGGATGAAAAGCAGTACTGAAATTTAACCTTGTACCTAACGCTTCTTGCAACTTTTGCCAAAACCGCGAAGTAAATCTCGGATCTCTGTCTGAAATGATTGATAATGGTATTCCATGTAGTCTAACAATTTCTCTAACATACAATTCAGCTAACTTGTTAAGAGAATAATCCGTACGTACTGGAATGAAATGAGCCGATTTAGTCAATCTGTCAACTATTACCCAGATGGCATCTTTCTTTCCTGGTGTCAACGGCAACCCTGAAACAAAATCCATAGTAATCCGATCCCATTTCCATTCAGGAACCATAATAGGCTGAAGTAATCCTGAAGGCACTTGGTGTTCTGCTTTCACCTGTTGACAAATTAAGCATTTGGACACAAACTCTGATATACCTCTTTTCATTCCATTCCACCAATACATTTTCTTCAAGTCATTATACATTTTCGTGCTACCTAGATGAATCGACAAATAACCACCATGTGCTTCCTGCAAAATCTTTTGAATCAATTCTTCGTTCTTCGGTACACAAATCCGATCTTTAAACATCAAGCAACCATCAGGACCGATTCTAAAATCTGACTCTGTATCAACCTCACATTGCTTTCTTTTGGCTTGTAAGTCTTCATCGCTTCTCTGAGCTTCACAAATCTCTTGTAAAAACATCGGTCTTACTTTTAGCTCGGCCAGAATGGAACCATCATCTGACATTTCCAACTGAGTGTTCATAACTCTCAAAGCAAACAACAGTTTTCTACTCAAAGCGTCAGCAACCACATTTGCTTTTCTTAGATGATAGTCAATCACAAGCTCGTAATCTTTTAATAACTCCAACCATCTTCGCTGTCTCAAATTCAAGTCCTTTTGTGACATCAAGTATTTAAGACTTTTATGGTCGGTGTATACCCGACATTTTTCACCATACAAGTAATGTCGCCAAATCTTCAAAGCAAACACCACCGCAGCCAACTCCAAATCATGAGTAGGATAATTCCTCTCGTGAGGTTTTAACTGCCTTGAAGCATAAGCCACAACCTTTCCTTCTTGCATCAGTACACATCCCAAACCATTTAGAGAAGCATCGCTATATACCACAAATTCTTTACCTGACTCGGGCTGTACTAACACTGGTGCCTCTGTTAATAACTTTTTCAATTCTTCGAAACTTTGTTGACATTCTTCCGTCCACTCAAATTTAACATCCTTTCAAAGTAATCTAGTCATAGGAGCAGCAATTATAGAAAATCCGTTCACAAACCGTCGATAATATCCGGCTAGCCCCAAGCAACTTCTAACTTCGGTTACATTCTTCGGTGGCTTCCAATCAACAATAGCTGAAATTTTACTGGGATCAACCCGTATACCATCACCCGAAACAATATGACCCAAAATCCAACTTCTCGAAGCCAAAATTCACTTTTACTAAACTTGGCATATAACCACTTGTCCAGCAAAGTTTGCAAAACTATCCTCAAGTGCTCAGCATGCTCTGTCTCATCTTTCGAATAAATCAAGATATCATCTATAAATACCACAACAAACTTATCCAAGTATGGCCAAAATATTCAATTCATCAAATCCATAAACACGGCAGGAGCATTTGTTAATCCAAACAGCATAACTAAAAATTGATAATGACCGTACCTTGTTCTAAAAGCAGTTTTATGTACATCTGACTCTTTTACCCGCAGCTGACAGTATCCAGATCTCAAATCAATCTTTGAAAACCATGTTGCTCCTTTCAGCTGATCAAACAAATCATTAATTCCTGGTAACAGCTACTTGTTCTTAATTGTCATTTTGTTTAATTGCTGATAGTCTACACACAATCTCATCGAACCATCCTTCTTTTTCACAAACAATATCGGAGCACCCCAAGGCGAAAAACTCGGTCTCACAAAGCCTTTATCTGTCAACTCTTGCAACTGTGACTTTAATTCTTTTAATTCCGTTGGTGCCATTCTATACGGAGCAATCGAGATTGGAGTTGTTCCCGGCATCAACTCTATACCAAATTCTACTTCCCTAACTGGAGGCAAACCCGGCAATTCTTCGGGAAATACATCCAGAAATTCACATACAATCGGCATTGATTCCACTTTCTTTTCCATTTCTTTTGTATTTAATACATACGCCAAATAAGCTTCATAACCCTTTGTCAAATATCTCTGAGCTGACATTGAAGAAATTACACTAGACAATGCCTCTGATTTATCTGATTCAACCCGCAGAGTTTTGCCATTTTCACACTTTAGTTCAATAACTTTCTGTTTACAATTTACTATGGCATCATGCAATGTCAACCAGTCCATACCCAAAATAACATCAAACTCATCAAACGGCAACAACATCAAGTCAGCCGGAAAGTAATAACCCCGAATCCTTAAAGGACATTTCTTGCATACTTTATCAACTATAACACATTTGCCTAACGGGTTTGACACTTTAATCATAAATTCTGTATTCTCAACAGGTATATTCATGCTAGACACCAATTTCATGCACACATATGAATGAGTAGAACCGGGATCAATTAAAGCAGTAACATTAACATCATAGAGAGAAAATATACCGGTAATCACATCGGGTGAGGAAGCATCTTCACGCGCCTTAATGGCATAAGTTCTAGCTAGAGCCCTTCCTTCAGATTTAACTGCTGAATCTCTGGCTGCATTCTTGCTGCTTGCTGCACTCCCAGCTTTTTCAATTCTCTCTGGGCAGTCTCTAATAAAATGATCCGGAGAACCACATCGGAAACATTCGTTTGCTCTACACGGACCAAAATGATTTCTGCCACACCGTTGACACTCGGGTTTAACAAATCTCGTGTTCCCTACATTGGCTGCCGAAGTAGTTTGGGACTTAGGACCCACATTTTGCTTCTTAAAATTCCCATAGGATTGTCCAGCTGAAACTTGGGAACGAGGATTCATATTTCTTGATTTTCCGGGTTGCTGTGAGGGTGCATTAGTCATTAGTCTTTTCTTCCAATTTCGTGTCTCAGATTCTGCCTTTTTATTCTCTTTAAGTAGTACTTCAGCCTTGCAAGCTCGATCGACAAGTACCACCATTTCTTTTAATTCAAGAATCCCAACAAATACTTTAATTTCTTCATTAAGCCCATCTTCAAATCGCCTACACATTTTGGCCTCGGTGGGAACATATTCTCTAGCATACTTACTTAATCTGACGAACTCTCTTTCATATTCAGTGACTGTCATACTACCTTGCTTTAGCTCAAGAAACTCTTTACGCTTCTGGTCAATAAATCTTTCACTGATGTATTTCTTCTGGAACTCCTCTTGAAAGAATTCCCAGGTTACTCTCTCTTTCGATACCACCGAAATCAATGTCTTCCACCAATTGTAGGCTGAATCCCTCAACAAGGATATAGCACATTTCAAGTATTCCTCAGGTGTGCAGGACAGTTCATCAAATACCCGGATAGAATTCTCAAGCCAGAACTCTGCTTTTTCCGCATCATCATCTACATTAGCTCTGAATTCTTCGGCCCCGAGCTTACGGATTTTATCAACTGGAGTTCTTTGAAATTTTATCATACCCACATCTTGAGGCATCGGGGGTACAGGTTGAGGAATTGGGGGAGGTGGGGGAGGTCGTACATTCGGGTTCGTACGAACGAACTCAGTGTACCATGCACTCATCACTTGGAGAAAGGCTTCCCGATCCCTTTCTACTCCCTGACCAACAGTAGGTGGTGGATTTTCAGTCGGCGCGGCCCCTTCAGCCGGAGCTAGCGCATTACTTTATACTTCCTCAGCCACAGCTAGATCGGGATCCATTTACTATATAAAAAAATCATTTAAAAGGTCAGAAGTCGTCACACTATCACAATATACACATATGGCATGTATAGCAAAATCCGTACATAAAACACGTTAGTCCGAGAACTGACTAAACCTACTCTGATACCACCAAATGTAACATCCCCACACCCGAGACCGTCGCCAGAGTCGAGTTTGAGGTGTTACTAAACTTAATTTATCATTAAACCAACTTTACATCATTTATTTTAATTTTCGGAATATGTAGAATCTCTGCGTCATGGTCGCTTAAAAAATCATATCTCGAGTTACAAAACTCAAAATCAAGATCCATAAATTTTCCCTGAATCTAGACTCATATATCTATCCACTAATTTTTTTCTAGAATTTTTGGTTGGGCCGATTTGTACAGTTTATTAGTTAAAGTTACCCCTATTTCAGGACTTGACTGCACTGACCTCTGTTTACTACGAACCACTTTTCTCTCTGTACAAAACTCATATGATTATTCCATTTCCTTATCTTGAAACTATTCTAACTCAGGATTCTGTACATATAAAGTACACCTCTTAACTATTTTTTCACAATTTATAGTGAATTTTCAAAGTTAGAACAGGGGATCCATAAATCGTTCTGGCCCTACCTCACTAAAACTCAGATATCTTATAAAATATAATCCCTTCACCTATTTTGCTTCTTCCATTTGAAAGTAGACATAATAAGCTTAAATTTCATCACTAATCCATCACCAAATTCGATTTCTATGATTTTTAGTAAATTTTCAAACTCACGTCAGTGTTGCTGCAATGTTCTGTTTTATGGCTAATTGCATTTTCATAAAAGCTTTATGTACTAGATAACCTATTATCCTTCCATGACATCAAACATAATCTATATTAGCCATTTCAATGACTCATCATTATCAAGCATTTCTTCAACCAAAACACCACCATATCACAAGATTGTTTACACAAAGTAGGTATATTGCTATACATGCCATACTAAGTTTTACAAGCCATTTACCAAAAAGTCCTTCGGATAGTGTGATCGAGCCTTCGACCTATCCCGATTCTCGAGCCGGCTTGTCCAAAACTACAATGAATGAAAAGGAGGGAGTAAGCATAAATGCTTAGTAAGTTCACATGCAAATAACAAGTAACATAACAAAGTCATTATGCCAAACAACATTAGCATAGCATCACCAAAACATATGTCACAATTCTAATCATCATACTTCATCTTACCACATTTTTGTTGTTGTGTCGAGTTTCAACCCGAGGGTTAAGTACATACCTGTCCAATATGGCCATTTCTCAACATTACTGAATTGTCACTTACATCTTGAGTGCTTTTCCATTTCACTTGAATTTAACCCGTTGAACACATTGGAATACAACTCGGATACACGGATCATTTGCACATAAGTGCCATATATGTAATCAATCAATTATGTAACCCGCCCATAAGCGAACTCGGACTCAACTCAACGAGCTCAGGCGTTCGCATCCATAAGTGAACTCGGACTCAACTCAACGAGCTCGGATGCCTAGTTACATTTCACGAACTCGGACTCAACTCAACTAGTTCGGATATTCCCATCCATAAGTGAACTCGGACTCAACTCAACGAGCTCGGATGCCCAACCATCCTAGTGACATGTCACTTGTATCCTAATCCATTCCCAAGGTTCAAACGGGATTTTCCTCAATCACACATCCTTGCCGTCTTCCACAGAATACCGAAACCAATACTCGGTAGCCATTTATATTTAACAAGTAGCACATATAATTTGCATATTGTTCAAAAATAACCACAGAGCATATATTTCATGATAAAAATCAGCATATCATATAAATAACATCAATCAACTTAAAAATAACAATTATGTTACATTATTTACACATGAACTTACCTTAGTACCAAAATACAAAGATTTTGCAATTTAGTCCGCAATCTTTTCTTTTCCTCGATTGAGGTCGATTCCACGTCTTTCTTGATCTAAAATAACACATTTAGCTTGTTTAATACTCACATTTTCAAATTAGTCCTTAATTCAAATTTTGGCAAAATTACAATTTTGCCCCTAAACTTTTGCATTTTTACACTTTTGCCCCAAAGCTCGGAAATTAAATTTCATTTCAAATTCTTATGTTTTAGGACATGCTGATCATTTATTTGCTATTAGCAAGCTCAAATTCCCACTATAACACATACTTATGCACAATATGTACTTTTACCGATTAAGCCGTTTTGTTCGTTTTTACTTAAAACCGAGTAGCACAAGTTGTCTAACATAATTTAAAACCTCATATTCTATCATAAAACATCAAAATACACAAATTTCACCTATGGGTATTTTTCCAAATGTGAACTTTAGCTCAAAATATTGCTATCATAAGCTATACCGAGCTACCGGGATTTCAAAAACGTAAAAATCATTAAAAACGGGGCTTGGAATCACTTACTATGAAGCTTGAAAGTTGAAGAAACCCTAGCTATGGAGAGAGGGAGAATTCGGCAGCAACCAAGGAAGATGATAACTAATTTTGTGTTATTTTTCCCTTTTTATTTCATTAAATATCCAAATGACCAAAATGCCCCTCCTTACTAAACTTTCAAAAATTCCTTCCATGTCCTAATTTTGTCCATGAACTTAAAATTGGTCTAATTACCATTTAAGACCTCCTAATTAATATTTCAAAGCAATTTCATACGAAAAACTTCTAGAATGCAAGTTTTGCAACTTATTCGATTTAATCCCTAACTTCAAATTAAGCACTTTACGCTTGGAATTTCTTCACGAAATTTTCACACCATCATAAAATCATATCATAAACATCAAAATAATTATAAAATAATTATTTCTACCTCGGATTTGTGGTCACAAAACCACTATTCCGATTAGGCCCTAATTCGGGATATTACAAAAAACATATCAATATGCACATTCCATAACTCATTAATATCATGTATAATCCCTTATCAAAACCTACCAAATTCATAACAAAATATAGCTTAGTAACCATATTTCAAATGACCATATAGGCATCATAAAGCATACCAAAATGCATCACATGTTATAAGCCAAATTCAAGTAAAAGCACGACCATTAGTTAGACATATCACATGGCATAACATATATACATCACAAAATATTTTCAAATTTATCTAGCTTATACATGCCATAACTTAACATTTACACTTTCAAAATCTACCAAAATAAGATTTGATAGTGTAGTGATGATCCTTGACGATCCCCAAGCTGTCGGTAGCTTTGATAACTATAAGACAAAACAAGCACACACAAAGTAAGCTACAAAGAGCTTAGTAAGTCAAATACAATTAAAATCAACTTATGAATTACATAATTCAATTCATTAACATAAACTTATAACCATTTCACATAGATAATTCATGAGCCAAATCATACTCACTTGCTGACATATATAATAATTTCTCAATTCCATTACACATATATCATATTTCATCTCCATGAACTCATACATATCACACACTTATAATTTCATATAAACATAACTTTTATGCTCAAAACTTTAATACAATTCAAACGTACCTAAATTAGATTTACATTCATTCACTCATTTATTTCTCGGAATTGTTTGTTAAACCGTTCAAAGACAATTAAATATGGTGAAAACTCAGAAAGCTCATACAAAGCCAACGTCCTAGACATGGTCTTACATGTAATCAATATCAATGCCACTGCCCCAGACAGGGTCTTCCACGAAATTAGATACAATGCCGATGTCCTAGACATGGTCTTACACGTAATCTCTAATTGATGCTTGTGTCTCAGACACGGTCTTACACGATATCTCAAATCGATGCCAATGTCCCAAACGTGCTCTTATACAAAATCACATCTTAGATTAATTCATTTGGCTCTCATGGCCTTTCAATAGTAATTATATAACCACATAAGTATAATTCAATCAATAATGCACTTATTTGTATATTGACTTACCTCGTTCGAATTTGTACGGATGAAAACGGCTATTCAACGATTATTGACTTACCCCGATCTAATTCCATTTTCTTTGGTTCTTAATCTAAACACATTAAAATTTAACCCTGCTATTCAACAAGTTATTCAATTCAATCCAAAAACTTATAATTAGGGCATTTTACAAATTAGCCCTCACATTTCCACATTTTGACAATTTAGTTCCTGTTTTACAAAATCTAAAATACACAAAATTCACCTAGACCATAGCTTAGCTGAATGTTCATATTGTTCATACAAGTCCACACATTTCATTTATTTCACATTTCTGTCCCTCAAAATATTATCTTCACAATTTAGCCCAAATTACTCAAATTCATCAAAAATTCAAAGACAAAATATGTTAATCCAACATATATCTTTTATATTTCATCAATTAACACTTCAAAGCTCACTAATTCATCAATGCCACATTTCAAAATCATATTCAAATTCAAAAATTTAGCATGGGCATGATAGAGCACAAAGCAATGATCTAAAAAATATAACAATCATAAAAAACTAATCAAAATCCATACATTAATGTATCTTCGAAGTGGTTGAATGATTTAAACAATAGAACCTTATTTCTTTTCTTCAATTTTTGGCAAACAACCATGAATGAAGCACTAATTCATGTTTTAATTAATTAATATCTCTTATTTATCTAATTACTTATTTAACCTTTTTAATTCCATATATAAAGCACTAACTTTTGTCCATTTATGTCTATTCAATCTATTAATGGTCCATTTACAACATAAGGACCTCACATTTAAAAAGACACATCAATTTAGCCATTAATCAAATAGAAGGACAGTTTTGCATTTTTTGTGATCTAGTCTTTTTTGCAAATTAAACACACAAACGATCAAATTTTCATACGAAACTTTCACACATGATAATTCACATATTTTAGACACGAAAAATAATATTCAAATATCTTTTAGACTCAGATATGTGGTCTCAAAACCACTATTCTGACTAGGGTCTAAACCGGGCTTTACACGTGTGACTGGTCGTGTGACCGAGTCAGTAAGCTAGCTAAATTTCAGACGGCCTGGCACACAGGCGTGTCTAGTGGCCATGTGGACAAGTCAGTATGTATGCTCTGTTTTGCCACGGCCTAGACACGTGGGCGTGTGTAATGCCGTGTGAGGCACACGGCTTGTTCACACAGGCTTGTGATCTCTGTAACTTTGAAAAATGTTAAGTTTCGAAAAAATTTTGTAAGTGATCTATTTAGTCCCAAACCCTTCCTAAAGCATGTTTAAGGTCTCGTAGACCTTCTAAAGGGACTATATATGTAGTAATTATTTTGAAATGATGATGTATATTTTATGTTTATGAAATGATTATAAAATGTTCCAAAATGTCCGGTAGTGCCCCTTAACCCTAGTCTGACGACGGATACGGGTTAGGGGTGTTACACCTCTTCTATAACCATGTCTTTAACTAAACATTTAGAGACTAATCCTTCCATTGGTGATGCATGTGATTTGAGCGGGCCTATTTTTGGAATCCATGGATTTTCCCAACATCTGACACTGTCTCTTGTTCCAATGGACCAACATAGGTTCTCTTTTAGTAATGGCCAAACTTTCGCAATTCCTCTCTAAATAGCTGAGCAGTTTCCATGTATGAGTTTTTGGGACTGCCTCTGTCATTTGATATTTGGATCTTAAGACTTTTACCCACAAAGTGTCCCTTTTAGAAACAAGATTAATCCTAATTTTAAAAGGAAAGAGGCATTTTGATTTTTCAATTGTCAAATGCCCAAGCCTCCACTTTTGCAAGGTTGACAGATAGATTTCCAATCTACTACGGTTATTTTCTTATTTCCTATATTGGATCCCCAAATAAATTGTCTCACCAATTGTTCAATTTCTTCACACACTCCTTTTGGAATTTGCATGGATTGTATGAAGTAATTTGGAATTGAGAGGAGGACAGATTGGGCTGAAGTGAGCCTTTCTGAAATCGAGAGTTGCTTGACATCCTAACTACATAGTTTAGCTGTAACTTTTTCAATAACAAGCTCCAATGTAGCTTTAGTAATTTGTCTATGTAAAAGTGGGATGCCTAAGTAGGATCCTAGCTCTTGGACTTTCTGAAAATCAAGAAGTTGGCTTATTCTATTGCTCATAGTATCCTTCACTACTCTTGAAAAGAAAATATTGGTTTTGCGTGTGTTAATCCATGTCCCGAGTATGTCTATTGTATTTTATGTCAGCTTTTGAGAAGATCACAAGGTCATCAACAAAGAAGTGTGACAAGGCTAGCCTGATCTGAATAGTTGTATTGGGCTCCATGCCCCTGTATTAACAGTTGTTTGGAAACTATGACCTAGCCATTCCATACAAAGTACAAAGAGGTAGGGTGATAAGGGACACCCTTGCCTAATTCCTCTTGTTGGTTGGAATTTTTTAGTAGGGACCCCATTCCATAGAATCTACATGGTAGATGTCGAAATGGCTGACATAATCACTTTCTGTAGAACATCAGGAATGCTTGTAACCTGAATAGAACTGTCAATAAAGTCCCATCAAACCCTGTCATATGTTTCTCCAAATTAATTTTAACTGTTATCCATTTTCTACTCTTTCCTTGCATGGAGTGCACAACTTCCTGAGCGATGATGATGTTATAAAAAATTGTTCGTCCTGCAATGAATCTCACCTGTTCTTGTGAGATGATTTTTGGAAAAACTATTTTGAATATGTTAATAATAACTTTCACAACTAGCTTATAGAGAACTGAGCAAAGACTGATGGGTCTAAACTGGGATATCTCCTCAAGTTGAGCCATTTTTGGGATGAGCACAATAAATGTATTATTTAAATCAGGCTCTATGGGTTTTCCTCTGAATACACCCTTAACTCGTTCACAACTAATATTTTTAGACTTAATAATATTATGATTTAGAAATAAATGATATAATCCAATAGAATATTAATTATATAGTTTGTGTCATCAAAACAATCTTTTCCACATATTTATATCATTTTTAATCAAGATAAATGCTAAAAATTTAATATATACATACAATCAGGTAATCAAAATTGTTTTGCTCAAGACCATTTAACTAAAAGCAAACTGACATGAACAAATTGCCTATATATAATTTTTTTGGAGTGGGGAATGACCAAATTAATTCATTTTCTTATTGTTGTGGTTTTTTTAAGTAGAAACAAATAGCATTAAGTGAAAACAATGAAATCACATAACTCTACTTAGGAAATCATCATCTGATTGTAAAATTTCTTAAGCCAAAATTAGGGGATCTTCAAAAAGCTCCAACCCAAACTAATTATTATAAGTACATTTTGCCATTCGATGAGCAGCTATATTCTGAGATCAAGAAATGTGACAGATTCTTGTCTTCCAATTCCTCTTAAGGTAAACATTGATTAAACATAATTCAACTAGGTTACTACTAGCAACACTACCTGTAAGAATGGACTCTACAAGTAATGCATTGTCGTATTCAATCTCCAATTGTCTATAACCTTTCTCCCATATAATACATAAACCTTCAAGAATAGCTCGAGCTTCTATGCGAAAGACTGTTTCCTTGCTAACTTTCAAGGAGTACTTGCATAGCCAATAACTGCATAATAATAAATTTAGCCCTTAATTTTTAAATTATTTACCAATTTGGCATTTATCCTTTTTTGAGTTAAATTTAGCCTTGAACCTTTTAAAAACAATCGAAATTCATCATCAACATTTCAAAAAGAGTATAATTGTCGCTTTTTAACAGAAATACTAACAAAATGTTAATTTTTTCAACATGGCAGCCACATGACAATCTATATGAACTTCATGTCGTGTTTTAAATTTCTATAATTTTTTTATATTTTATATTTTTAGTTTTTAATTTTTTGAATATTTTTTTATAATATTAAGTTATTTGTTGATGTATCATATAAGACAAATAGTGCATGTTAGCTTAAAGTACACAAGGACTACCACGTGGGTTGCCACACCAATATCCTTAAAAATTAATGTTTTAGTTTGCATTTTAGTTAAAAAAACAATTTTTCTCTTTTTAAGAAGTTAATGGTCAAATTTAGCTTAAATATGAATGAAAACCAATTGAAAAAATATATAAAAATTGAACACTAAATTTTTCCACTATTGTACGTTTAAAATAAGAGGTAAACACGCTTTTATTTCCTTAAATAAAAAAATTGTAAACTACACACTATCATTAAATTATTAATAAGTTTATGTTTTAGTCGTTCAATTTCAAAAAGTTACAAATTGTTACTAAACTATTTGAAAGTTCTCATTTAAGTTACTAAACTATTCAAAAGATTTTATTTAAGTCACTGGACTATTAATTTTTTTTTTAAAAGTCGGACTAGCGAGCTTTAAGAGACAATTTGGTGATCAATAAGATCGATCAGTACCCATTGACAATCTGACGCCTTCCCAGTGCCGGAAGGTCAAAGAAGTTGATTACTTGATGACAGGGGAGTTGACAACTGAAGTGCTGGTGAACAGCGTCCGTAACTATAACTTCCGAGATCGGGTAAAAAAGTTGTGTAGATTTTGGTTCGCAGATTCATGTTGTTCAAAGCTATTTCATGAAAAAAAATGAACTAAAAAGAAAGGGAATGAAAGCTTTCAATTTGTGCAGGATGTGCGAATAAAAAAATATCATATAACAACGATTTTAACATCCTAAAAACTTAAATAAAAACTTTTAAATAATTAAATGATTATTTTTAAAAATTTTTTAAATTAAAAGACCAAAATATAAATTATTAATAATTTAGTTACGTTGATCACTTAGGTAGACAAAGTCATCTTTGCTTTAACATCTCTTGGAATAGATTTGTTTTTCTTTTTTTTTACTAACCGAACGTTACAAAAGTTACAGAAACGAAGAGAGGCTTAGGAAAATAATATTTAAGGACTTATAATATTTTTAAGAATCTATCAAAATTATATTTTACTAAAATATTTAAGGATTTATCAATATTTGTAAAAATTTATCAAAATTTTCAAGAATTTTGCCTATATTTCTAAGATTTTGATATTTTGAAAACTTTAAATATTTTGGTAAAAAGATTTTGTAAAATCTGTACTATAAACAACACAATATAATATTGGACTGCCAATTCAAAAGGAGATTGAATTAATACAAAGCAGGGAAGGATTTGAAAAATAATTCTTCCTGTTTCTTCAAATTACTGCCCCATATTAAAAAATGGGACTTACATTAGCAAAGAAAAAAAAAAAAAAAGCTAGCTAGTCACATGTCAGCAACAAATATTTACACTTGGCCAGGCTTTGGCACCCGATGCAGATCGGGCTTTCCCTTCTCCGGCGAATCGGTGGTGATTCCTTGTATTGTGATGACAACATCGTCGCTATTCCCATCGTCAGAAGTGTCCGGAACTGGTCGGACTATTCCCCGGTGAAGCAGCTGCTGCTGTTGTTGTGGTTTCTCCGGTGAAACAGTTGGTTCCATAGTCTTGCTGAAATGAGCTCGTTGGGAAAGTTCATGGACTGCTTCCGATATTTTCTCAATGCATTTGGTTATCTCAACCAGGACAGAACCCACCGTTGCGACCGGCACTATTGCTAGGAAGTCTGCATTCTCCATGGAGGAAGCTTTGAGAGCAAATTTGAGGTCTTTCATGGCAGCTTTGGAGTTCTCTACATGGGGATTCGCAGAGGAAGGATCTGTCATCGTTTTCATGGATGTGGCTAATGCTTTTAATGCCTTACCGCATTCTGCACTCATTCTAGAACATGGTCCTTCAATCTTACTTTTAAACTCTTCTGATGCCTGCAAACATTAATGAAATTAATTAGATATTACTATACAAATTTATATCATACAACACTCAACTCTGAAATAGTGTGTATATATATAGTACCTGGATATCAGAATTAATGCAGCCATTAATAGCTTCAATCTGATAGGCACATTGTCGAGCCAGAGCTCCAATCTTCAAGTAGTGTTTCCACGGATAACGAAGTGGGAAGCGGCCATGTCCAGGCTCCCATCTTGCGAAATTTGCCTATTAATTTATTGCATATATTTGGCTATTAGATCAACAACAATGATATTAAAAAATTATTTTTTATAAAACTTGTTTATATATATAATGGGTTAATTAACTAGATGAAGTACGTATTTTGATGGCATGCATGCAATCGTAAAGTTTAGTGGAGAGAAGGTAAACTAACCAAAGATTCTTCACTGTTTTTTGAGTTTAGAATACTTTTATATCCCTGGTGAAGAACTGACTTGCCATTGCCTTCCTTTGAACCCACACCACTCCCTTCATCTTTACACGATTGAAAATATACATCTCCAAATCCTGAAATAATTTGTTTTTAATTACTTAAATAGAGAAAATAATTAATAAAAATAATATATTAATTAATGCTAAAGATTGTCTTTTTTAAGACACTCGTTAGCAGAAATTTTTTTAATATTAAAGTAAAATAAATTATTTGTAAAGTATATGATAATATATGTAAAGCTGGCTAAAATAATCATGGTTAAAAGTAAACAATAGGTAAATTCTGGCTAGTGTGAACCTTCTAGGTAAGTAGCAAGCTTTTCCAGGTTGGAAGCGACTGCCTTGTGAAGATCTTCACCAGCCCATACTGGACAAATAAAAATGGATATAAGCATACAAGTTGCCCCCCCCATTATAATTGTCGATAGTCTTTGATGAGCTAGCACTACCAATTCATCCACTCGGTACCCCGAAACAGCTACCAAGCTGAAGGTCAGTATAAATATCAAAACTCCATAATCATATCTTGCCTTGATCCTTGGGAAAAACCTTGAAAATGTTGCTGCTGCAGCTGCCAAAATAAACAAATAACACCAAATCAGTCAACTTGCATCAGCTTGAGTTTGAATCAAGTACAAGAATTTTCTTGTAAATATCAAGTCCTTTTTACCTAGTACAAACACAAGGATTCCCAGGACAATGGGTTCTCCTTGCTTTCCAAATAAGCTTGCAAAGTAATCTGCTCCAATCCCAAGGCCACCAGCTAGAAATGTTGCGAAGCCTCTATTCAAGCACTTGCTTAGAGTTCCACCTGGAGATACATGGATACTATTTGAATATTTACTAGAAAACTTTTGTGAACTTTTGGCATTATTGGCCTAAATTAACTTACCTACTGTAAATTCAAATACAACCACAACTGTTAGCACTGCCCACATTCCAGCCACCCCAAAACCATCATAGAGAGGCCTAGCGTAGTACAACAATGACACCAAGGAGAGAGCAAGTCCCACTTTGAAGGAGTGAATGAGCCTTCTTGGGTCATCTTGGCCAAGCTTTTTGACGCTCTTGGCAATTGATATAATTCTGGCCATCAACTGACCAGGCAAGGCCTTAAACCTGCCCCATGCACCGTCAAAACATCTGGCTTTCTCTTGAGCTGTTGACCCAATATCCATGGTTAAAGGCAGGGGATGCCAAGAAATCCTTCCAAGATATATGCTTCTTCTTTTTCTGTAAATCAACTAAGAAAAAGGAAAGGAAGGGAAAGTATTGTGATCTATGAATTTTGTCCTTCACTGACCTCATATTTATAAGCAAAAAGGCTTAGTATCAAGAATATTTTCTTTGAGGAATTTCAAGTGCTGACAGCTGACTAGGCCTGGTATATTGTTTATTGCTCTTTCCTTACACAAAAAGAAAAAAGAAATAGAGTTTAAACAAAGATATTGTTAGTGGGTTAGCCCACTAAGAATCAGAAGTCAGACTGAACCAAAGGGTTTTGAAATCCATTTGCTTTTAATCTGCTGTAATTTACTTTCCATAAGAATGAGGATTGTGAATTTGGCAATGGCATCAAAACTTTTTCCATTTGGGAGCTCTCTCTAAATGTATCTTTCACTTTCATTTCTGGTTATGTCAGTTCCCTTAACTCAGCTGCGTAAAGACTTGATCAGCTGACTCAATTTTCGGAGGATGTTATTTACTTGAACACAGCTAGCAAAGCAAACCATGCCTAACTGAGTTTTTTACCATTTTTATATATAATAAAATAAAATAAAAAATGTTGTGGGTATTAGGTTAGGTACAAAGTTCAAGCACAACAGCATGTGTCATAGTTAAGTTGGTAAGAATGATAGTGGAATGACTTAGGAATCAATTAAAAATTAAAAATAAAAATAAACATTTAAACCAACATAACATAGTGTATCCCTACGGTTCCTTACAGAAAGTTAAAGAATTAACTCACCACTATTCCCTGCATCAAAATTTTAAATTAAGATTGAAAATGGCACAACATTGGATCATGGTGATGACAACAGGCTGACTTTGAAAATAAATAAATACACACAAAATTTAAGGAAAAGGAAAACATAGCAAATGAAGATTTAACAGACAGAAATGTTATTAAATGGATGTTTAGAACTCTCCATACCATTTCCAGCTTTAGAAATATACTATTCAATGAAAAGCATAACTCCATGCATGCATATTCAACTCACTCACTGATGTAAACACTGACAATCCCATTTTTTAAACATTCCATACATTTTTATTTATTATTAGGATTATTATTAGTATTATTATTAGTATTTTCACAAGCTATGCTCTTGGTTCTTTTGCTTTTATTTTATCATCTACCAAATATTATCTGCCAACAATCACTTGTGAGGAGGATCTGACGCTAGCATATGTATTTTTTCTTAGTTTAAATATCTCCTCACTTTGATGAAAATGATATGTTATTTAAGTTGAGATTATGGACCCTTATATACACACAAAAGAGAGGATTTTTTTTTTTTTTTACTTTACTAGTATAAGAATCAATAACTATAACTAAACTCAAACAGTACAAAATACAATCAAATTTAAAATCGACATTGAAAGTCGATTCTTTTTAAAATTTGATACTCTACTAACATCTATTGGTTATGCTTAGATTAAAAAAGGGGGGCTCCTTGCAATTATTCTGGTTTTTATGTGTGACATGAATTTCATTTTCATATATGGGATTATGCTAAAGTCAGAATTTGCTGCTTCTTATCTTTGATAAGTTATACATGCACTCATCAAAATTCTTTTACTTATTTTTGCATACTATATATCACAGAAACTTTTCTCTAAGGATAAGTGGATGAAAAATGAATGAATGACATGGAAAAAGGAGATTCAAAGAGGGAAACAGCAAGGCAATAAGTGGTTGAATTCTATATTTGTGTTCCCACATACTCTTCTCTCGATATTATCTAATTTCCAATTCTTTCTCTACTTAGTTTAGAAATCATTCAATGGCCCGAAATCCATATAGAAAAAAAAAAAAAAGAAAGACGTTAATAAAATTAAAAGCTAGCTTATCTTATGTTGTTGAGAAACTTTGATTTGATTTGTGAAGTGACGAGAACTCTTCAATCTGCAAGACAAATATCAGAGAATGTGCAATTTGCTTTTGAATTGTAATCATTCTCTTCCTTGCTGTACCTATAAAGTTGCATGGGTTTGCTTTTCACTCCTCTATATGTAAGTAACTTTTATCTTTTATTAAAGAGCTCGTACAGCCTACAATATACATAGGTAAAAGATTTGTGGTGGGAATTTAAATACTAAATTTATTTTGTGGAGTGTTTCTCGTATTTTTTTGGTCAAATCAAAATTAAAGTAAATGTGACGTTGCGAGGAGGAATCACGTGATAATGTAACGACACGACAACGTTTGAAAATCAGGCAAAGCAAATGTGACATCATGACGAGGAGCCTGGGACATCACGGCGCTGCTACGAATTCCAAACTTAAAACAGCTATGTAATTAGACTCTCAGTAGGGTTAATTTTTCTAGTTAAACTCTGATTTTATAGATATATTTACTTCATATTAGAACTCTAATATCAGCCTATTTAAAGGGTCATAATAACCTTAAAATAGGTGATAATAATACAACATTACAGAGAAAATCAAATGTAACTTCTCAAACTCAGCCTAGACATTATAGTCGAATACTAAAGATTACATTGGCCATTAGAATGGCATGGAAAACATTCTTATTTTAATTCTCTCTTAAAAATTATTTGCCTTTTAAATTTTAGAACATTGATCTCGACTTATTTATTTTGTTTTAAGAAAACTATATTAATTTTAGAGAAAAATTCGTCAAGCTTCTTTAGAGTTATTTTTGTAAAGATTGAATGTTTTAGAAATTCTATGTTGTATTTTTTTAAAAAACAACATATTTTAAATTATTACAGCGGAAATTATGCTAAAACCATATTTTTGTAAAAATATTATTGTAGTGGAAAATTGTATTGAAATCTTATTTTTGTTAAAAATCGGAGTTTTCATGCATATTCGGTAAAACATCAATGGTCAATTTAAAACCTTAAATCATGTAAGAATATATTAAAAATCTCCAAATATAATGTCTTATGCCACAATCGATAAGAAAATTAATACAATCGCAAAAATATTCATATAATAAAGTTTTGAAGTATTTAAAATAAAATTATCCAAGAGCTTTCTGACAGTCACGTCCAAGTCCTAACCTCGAGGATTATTTGAAATGTCAAATAATTAAAGAGTGAGCTAAATAAGCTCAGTGTGAGTCTTAACTTAGGTAACAAACAATAATTAAAACATAGGTAACAAACAATAATTAAAACATACATTTCAGAATATAGCAAAAAATATATAAGCACTCCAATTTCACAAATGTCGATATGCATGATTATGTCAATGCAAAGTTTGTCAAAAATCATTACAAAATTTTCTGAAAATTCCTACCCAACTCCACTATACACCATAAAAGAGTTCCCTGAAACTTATCCATCTAAAAACACACCAAAATTGTGGAAAAGCCACCAAAAATCGTAGACAAGCTGCCAAAATAGACAAATATGTGGACAAGCCACCAGAATCGCAGATACGCTGCCAGAATATGTGGATATACCACCAGAATGTGCATATCATTAAATTTCTAGAAATATCCTTCTTTCAATATTGTCCCAACCCATGCAACTTGATATGGCATACAAAAACAAAAATATCTTAGTAGGCATGCTTAACATGCAATCAGATTTTATTAGTAGAATAGTACGAATGAATTTTCTTTTCATACTTATCAGAACATAATTAACAATATTCATGATTTATCATGATATCAGATTTACTAGATCAATAACTTTCCATTTAATCACATAGCATGAGTGTCAGAACAAACATATAATTTCATTCATCATAGAAAACTCAACAGAAAGCTTGTAGTCAAAGTACACACCTTAGCCCATTTTTGAATTTTACATTGGCATAAACGACCAACATAGGTTTAAACTAATAATTAATGTTAATAATAATCACATTATCAGACTTTACTTTTATACGTAAGTACGTAAGGTAAGACACACACCTCTTTTTGATCATCCAAAATCTCTTATCTAAATCATGGTATTATAAAAAACCAAATATGAATATTTAACATATGATATTAATTTTTTTAGTTATGATTGTACTAAGCCTAATCATATAAGATTCGAATAGAAATCTAATTGTTTTGATAATACTTACGCTTTTACAATTAAATAAAATCTCCACTCCTTAAATCACAAAAGATTGCACACTTCGACAACGATCCTCCAACCTAAAAACACAAAGTTAGAAAATAATATTCGATCATCCGGATCAATAATAGAAGGAAGATTTTGTTCAAGAACTATGCTGAAGTGTTGTTACTGTTGTGAGTTGACGGTTTTGTGTCTATATCGTGCATGTCTTATAGGGGTGGAGCATAACTGTATTTTGAAACGGAATTGTATGAAGAACTTTTTATTAAGACTCTATTTTGATGAGATTTTTATGAAGTAATAATATTTGGTTTTAAATAATACAATTTGTTTATGAAGTTACCATATTTTAACTTATATGCCAATGACTTGTCTATTATTTTTAATTGATGATATTTCTTTCACCTTAATAATGTAACAGCCCGATTTAGGGCCTAGTCAGAATAGTGGTTGCAAGACCACAATTCCAAAATAGAAATATATGTTTTATGGTTTTTATAAAGTTTATGACATGTTTGCTTGGTTGTGTGAAAATTTCATGCAGAAATTTTATGATTTAGTGATCAATTTGTATTTTAGGACTAAATTGTAAAAGAAGTAAAATATGAGTTTCTAGAAGTTTCAAGGATCAAATAGCATTAGAAAGGTTATTAAAGGTCCTTATTTAGCAATTAGACCATTTTATGGCATGATGGACAAAACTACCCAAGAAAGGAAAATTTTCTAAAGAAAGGTCATAAGGGCATTTTGGTCATTTGGTTAATTAATGGAATAAAAAGGGAAAAAGAACAAAAAATGTGTCCATCTTCTTCTCCAAGCTCCATATCTAGGGTTTTGAAATTTCCAAGCTCAAAAGTAAGTGCAATCTAGCCCCGTTTTTAATGTTCTTCGTATTTTTAAAGTTATTATCAACCGATTAAGCTATTTCTACCATTATTTTGAGCTAGGGTTTTTGTTAAAAAATTTACCCATGTGTAACGTGGTTGTATTTTGATGTTTAATTTTAGAATATGAAAGTTGGATGTGTGATGGACATCTTTTTTTAAGTGATTTTTCATGAAAACCCCTAATAGGGACCAAATTATAAAAGTGGTAAAAGTAGTAGTAAAAATCTGATTTGATGAGAAATGTGGGCTGTTATGAGTACATAAAGGGTTCGACTAGGCTTGGGTAATCAAGAAATTGAGTACATTTCATTAGACGAGCCTAGGGACCATTTTGTAAATCTGTAAAAGTTTAGGGGCAAAATTATAATTTTGCCAAAGTATGATTTATGGGCTGTTTAGCCAATATGATAATTAAATAAGTGTAATTTGTCATTATAGATCAAGAAACACAAAGTTCAGATCTAAACCGGGAAAAGAACAAAGTGGTAGATTAAATCGAACATCTACCCGTATTTTGGATCCGAGGTAAGTTTGTGTGCAATAAATCAACATTATGATTTTATGTATTTAATGTTTTGATTTTGTATGAAATGTATGTTGTTTCAATAAATTTTTTAACGAGATTTTGATAAAGAAATAATGAAGTTATTATACAGAAATCCTGGTTAAGCTTTGAGAATCTGAAGGATACTATTATCATGACATAAGACTAAAGAGGTCCCATATAAGACCATATATGGGATATGGTATCGGCACCAAGTTAAGATCTCATGTAAGACCATATTTAGAATATGGCATCGGCATCGAAATATGATCCCGTATAAGACCATATCTGTGACATGACATCGGCATCAACGTACGATCTCATGTAAGACCATGTTTGGGAAATGGTGTCGACATCGACATACGATCTCGTATAAGACCATATTTAGAATATGACATCGAAATCGATATGAGACCCCATATAAGACCATATCTGGGATATGGCTTTGGCATCGACATATGATTCCATGTAAGACCATATTCGAGATATAGCATTGGCATCCTATAAAGTGAATGACATTTCTGAGTATCCTTCAGTATTCCAAGTGGTTCAACGGGAAAAGAATTAAAGTTTATGTTAAAGATGAGAAAGACTAAAGTTATGGGATGAGTGATACAGGTGCAAATGAGAAATTCACGAGAAATGAGTCCGATATAATATGTTTTGTCGGTAAGAAAGAACATGAGTCAGCTATGGAAATGATCAATAGAAATTATATGATAATCCATGATGTGCTTGTGAATAATAAATTCAAGTTTATCTTGTTATTTATCGCATGCAACTTACTAAGTTTTAAGCTTACTCCGTCTCTTTTCCCTTTTCCTTGTAATTCTGCCAAGTTAGCTCGGGGATCAAAGAAGTTGGAGCTCACTTCACACTATCGCGTTGATCTTTTGGTATAGTGAATTCTATCATTTTGAGTATGGCATGTATAGGAACTTGATCATTTTGCTATATGTCATTTTGGTTAGCCAATGTGTTGGCTAGTAATGTTACTTATTCATTTTGTAAATGACCATGGGAATTGGTCAATATTAGCTACGTTATGCTTATTCTAAGATGATGAAATTTATGAAAGTGCAAGCTTGCATAATGGAATGGGATTGTGTAACGTATATGCTTGATGAAAGTAGCATGAAAGTGAAGTTTGGATGCTATGATTGTGGATGTTTGAATATGTAATGTTTCCATGTTATGTGTTGTTAAAAATGGTATAAACGTGGTTGTTTCTAGGGTGGCAAATGGCTTGGTGAATAGCCTAATATTTGTCCATACAGGTAGACACACGGGCGTGTATCTAGGTCTTGTGTGACACACGTTCAGCCCTATGGGCGTATTGATAGGCCATGTGTCCCCTGCGTCCACATTTAGCAAAATAGAATACCTAGTAGTAATCACACGGGCAGAGACACGGCCGTGTGTCTCAGCTGTGTGAAGGACACGGCCTCAGGACATGGGCGTATGCCCAGGCCGTGTGAAGTCTGCACATTAATTATGAAAATTAAATTCGCCACACGGCCTAGCACACGGGCGTGTGACTTGGCCGTGTGCCCCTAAATGATTGTTGACATCATTAATGGAATGTCGGGTTTTCACACATGGGCTAAGACACGGGTGTGTCATGGCCGTGTGAGGGACACGGGCCATGGACACGGGCGTGTGCCAGGCCGTGTGAAAATCCCTGTAGGTTCAAAATGAAAAATAAATTTGATACAAAATAGGGACACGGGCATGTGTGACCACATGGCCTGCCGACACGGGCATGTCCCATCCCACACGGGCGTGTGGCCATGTTTTGAGCAAAGATTTTCTAAGTGTTTGAAGGTTTTCGGTTTACTCCCGAATCATTCTTAAAGTATGTTTTAGGCCTCGTAGGCCTGTAATAGGGACAAAATACGTTTAAATGAAAAGTTTTAAATTTGGACTGAAATGCATGGTTCGGTTTTGTATGAAAGTTATCATTTAAGTCCGATAATGCCTCGAACCCTATCCTGACGTCGGATACGGGTAAGGGGTGTTACAAGTAAAATAACAACTAAAATATGTTTTATATCTATAACTCTATAAGATTTATTTAAAGTTTCCGTCAAAATGTTTTAAAGTTAGTTTGTTTTCATGAAGTGACCACTATACTCAGACCCTACTATAAGATCGGGTTTGGCATTTTACAAGTTTGGTATTAGAGCCAATATTGAGTTGATTCTTAGAAAATAAAAGGCTATGTCATGCCCTATCATGCATGGTATGCCATTGGAAAATCGAAGGCTATGTCATGCTCCATCATGCATTGCTTAGTCCTTATTGTTTGAACTAATTTGAATTTTCATGTAGTGATACAAGAAAGATGTAAGAAGGATCAAAGGAAGCCATTGGAGAGGAAATAGAAAGTCATATGCCTCTTATTGCTTAAAAGCAAACCTCAACAAATAGTATAGGCGCTGCTAGAAGCACTTTTAGAAATGTTTTCTTCATAATAATGGCACAGATATTTGATTAATTTATAGGGAATACTCAAATGCCTCAGCCACAGCAGCCTTAACAACCATAACTTGAAGTGGTTTGCCAGCACAATTTACCCCACAAATACCTATTGTGACTCCATCAAGAGTTGACCTTATGAAAGAAATTCGTAAAAGAGGTGCTAAGGAGTTTCTTAGGATAAAAGTGATGATCCTTGTAACAACCCTAACCCAAATCTGGCGTCAGAACAGGGTTACAAAGCATTACTAGAAATTTCAGAATAGATAACAGACATTTCACATCAAAATGGAGTGTTCATACAATATTCATATTAAAATCAATTCAATAGTCCCTTATGAGAGCCCTCAAGGCTCAAAGTATGCATTAGAATTGAGTTGGAACTAAACCAAAATCTCAAGAAATTTTTCACGAAATTCCAAAACTTTTCCTAGGTATAGGGCACACATGCCGGTAGTCAGGCCATGTGGCTTACACGGCCAAATGACACGCCTGTGTCTTAGGCTGTATGATACCTGAGTAGGGTACACGCCCGTGTGCTAGGCCATATGGTCAATTCTAAATACTCTATTTTGAAATTTTAGGATGCAGGGGACACACAGCCAGAACACCCACCCATATGCTAGGCCGTGTGTCACACATCGCTGAGACACAAGCTTGTGTCTCTGCCTGTGTAGACAGAATAAGGCTATTTCCAAGTCTTATTGCTCACCCAAATTTGTCTTCCACCAACATTAACACTTAAACACATTTCCAAACCATATTAAGGTACTCAAACATACCAAAATTTAAGTCTTATATACATAAACACCAAAACATGTTCATAACTAGCCATTCCAATAGCTAGTTATTAACAAATATTTACATGCCATTCCTTCACCAATTTAACCTATGCATGCCATTATAACCACAATTGTTTTACCTTATATATATAATTGAGTAGATGGATAGTGTGAGTGGTCTTCGTCAAGCTTCCCATCCAGTAAGCTTCCGATTTACTATAAAATAAGGAAAAATAAAACAAAGTAAGCATATAATGCTTAGTAAGTTCGTATAACTTAGTAATTAACTTACCAACTATCCATATTTTAGATAAACATGTAAATCACAATCAATCATTCTATTCCAAGCCCTATCACATATTCTCATCATCCTTGTTGGTAACATATATCATATAAACATCAAGAAACACATATATGAGCTCAACAATGTTTGGATTTTCATACACATATATTTTCCACATCATGTATTCATATAACATATATGCAAATTATTTTCATATTTTTTGGTACATTCTATAATAATTCACCTCGAGTGTTAGTCAAATAATCTCATATAATAGTTCTTAATCATGGATGCACAAAGTCATCAAGCATGATCCACATTCATGTAACAACCAATTTATGCATCATCATCTAAAATAATGTCATTTCCATGTATTCCATGTTATTATGGGCAATAGTTTGTTTTTAAGTCATACTATCTCATATAAATATTAAGAAACATGTATGGGCTCAATAATAATCAAATTTCCATAAACATATACTTTCCACCTAATGAATTAAGTAACATATGCAAATCATAACCACGTATCCCAAATACATTTCCATTATGCTTCATCTCAAGTCCAAATTATTTCATGTCAGGAATTTGCTCATTATTCAACTAAAATTTTGATAATCACACAGATAATACACTTGAGATGTACAAATCTATTCTCTAAGATGAATATATTCATCAAACAAATTTCCATGTTCATATATCATAATTTCACATGTCCATATTTCATAAAACATCATTTTCATGTACTTCGAGAAGATACATGTAAAAACCCATTTCTTTTTATGTCAGGATTTTATCCGTTGAATTATTGAAAATATCGATGGATACTCAGGTAGTACACACAAAGTGTAAAAATCAATAAATTCGTCAATACATATTTAGGAATACCCATTTGGGCATTAAATTAGGAAACACACTCTTGAGCCACATATCATATAACAGGATTACCAGTCCATGCTAAATCCTGTCTCTATCATATGTTCACAAGAGCTTAATTAGTATTACCAGTCTAGACTAATTGTAACATATGCTCAAGAGGGTTTATATTAGGATTACCTGTCTGAGCTAAATCCTATCTGTAATAAGGTCAATAGGATTACTCGTCCAAGCTAAATCCTATCAGCAACAAATGCAGGACCTCATTCATTCCGGGAAATCACATATCCACCTTTTTTCATTTATTCAAACAAAATTTGACATTTATCAGACAATTTTCAAGTATGTGATCAATCTCATATATTTACGCATTTATGCAATTCAAATGTTCATATTCAACTCAAACCTAAAAATAATATTTTTATCATTTATCACTTACCGGGTATAATCATTTATTTCAGGCACTTTCATTTATTGGGCTTTAACGAATATGTGATCATTTCACATATTTATGGCATTTATACAATTTACATACACAACATTCAATTCAAGCATATAAACATATACAATTTAGTTATTCGAACTTACCTTAATAAGTGTTTGTGTACATAAAGTCTACTAATTCAACATTTTCTCCTTTCTTCGTTCTAACTCCATATTTTGTTTATCTGGATCTATATGAGTAAATTTAACATCAATTTAGTGTAATTCATTCTCAATTTAGTCCAATTTACACTTTAGGCAAAACTACCATTTTGCCTCTAAACTTTTAATAAATGACGATTTCGTCTCTAGACTCGAAAAATAAAATTCATGTAATTTAATCCTTGTTTCGAGCCTAACCAAAATTTTCATGCAATATTTACAGCCCATACATTTCATAAAGCTCAAAATTTTTCCATGGATTTCTCTCTTTTACAATTTAGTCCCTAAATCAAGTTTTCATCAAAATTCACTTTGTAAAAGTTGTTTATCTACCTACAACCTTTCATTTTCTACGATAAATTTCATAATTTCAGCATATTCATCCATGGTAAAAATTCTATACTTTGATATATTTTTAAATTGATCCCCAAAATAAATAGATTAAGTTACCCCGATCTCAAAAATATAGAAATTACTAAAAACGGGGCTTGAATTGTAACACCCCAAGCTCGGTTTATTAGGTGAACGTTCTATCCACTACCAGTTATTAGGAGATTTACTATAAAAAGTTACCTTGTTACTCAATTGAATCGTGTGACTAGTTTTGAAAATGTTTGATTAATTTTAAGAAAAACTCTCGTAGCTATATTCAAATTAATTAAAGTAATGTAAGAATAAATAATTAAAAACCCAAAATAAAAATAATTAGAGCGGCCTTATTACAAACCCAAATTAAAAATAAAACGATTAAATAAAATAGTGAATTAATTAACTTAAAACCAGAAATGCAGCCTTTGTGGCCACACTAAATCCCTCCCAGCTCCAAGTCCACAGTCTAGGGCTCACCTGCATGGATTGAAGAAAAACGGGCGAGTTTGGAAAACTCAGTGTGTAAAGAAAGCCCATCCAGAGCCCAAATCAGCTCAAGCCCACTGGGCCTAAGCCCTAACCAGTCTCAGTAATATCTGGGCTGAAGCCCCATTCAGATACAGTAAACTGGGCCTTAGCCCTTCTCAGTCAACAGTATGGCCCATAGGCCCATTTTAGTAACAGATCAATAAATATGCATGTATGAATGCAAACCCAAAACCTAGCCTATATCCATCCGCTACACTCTACCTGTACCAGCCCTACACTCCATGTGGGGAAACAACTCAACCCACCCAGCCGTTACACTCCACAGTTGCAGCATCGCTGCTCAGATAATGTGGCCACTAACAGTATTACGAGGCAAAGCTTCTTTCAGAAAATAGAATGGGCAAAAGCCATTTTCAGATATCAGTACGAGGCAAAGCCTCTTTCAGAAAACAGAAATCGTGGCGATGCCACTTGCACTTCCTCCATCAACAATCCCAAAACACATGCAACAGATAATCATGATATGACATACAATAGACAGAGACAGTAAAACATGCATTTCAGTCAAATTTAGCCCTAGGGGTATAACGGTCATTTTGCACCTAGGGGTAAAATAGTAATTTCTACCCATAAGGGGTCTTTCAGTACTTATGGCAGTTTCTAGGGTTTCTTGCACATTTTAATCAGTAATGGTCTATCTTTGATCCCGGTAGCTTATTTAGCCCATTTTAGCAGATTACAGTCATTGGGCCCTAAAACCCCTAATGGGCCCTACAATGTCATTTAGCAAATTTAGCCTGTTTAGTCCAAATTCTATGTCCAACTTAACAGTCTTAATCTACAGAATATCGGAACGCACTTACCGCTTACTTTTTCTCCATATGGGCCCGTAAGCCTACTAGGCTCAATTTCAGCCCATCGAGGCCCAAATTTACCTAAGTGCACGAAATCGCACACTCAACTATCTTACCACTTACGATTACAGATCCAATGATTTCCAACTGACTTATGAGCATTCGCATGCTCATAAGCCCACGAAATGCCAGAATTTTAGCATTTCAGCTTTTCAGCTTTTACCGAATTGAACTACAGAATGGTGTTCGATACACACCTGATTTGCGACAAACAACGACAAGATCTGCTCCAAAACAATCCTACATTTATTTAGATCATGTTAACATCTAAAAATCAAATCGAATAATCACCATTACCCCCACATACATATTCGGCCACCATCACCTTAGTCTCTTATACACTTACCTCTGCCGAAGCTAATGACTAGATCTAAATCAGATCATTCCAAAGATCCAAGCCTCCCATGCTCCTTGCTAGATCGCCCCTTCCTTAACAAGTACACATAGAACCAATTAAAAGAACTGTCCTTACCTATCATCACATTCGACAGCCTCCCTAAAGAGTTTAAGGATTTCAGCTTTTCTTAAATCCAAAGATAACGAGTAGATCTGAGATGTCGAGTACTTACCATAGGTTTTCCTTAATCAAGGCAATTCTTCTACTCAGATCTGATGCAGATTTAGCCCCTAACCACTTAGCAGATTTTGAATCTTAGAGATCTAAAGATTCACTATGACCCTAAAAACTATGCTGTTTTCGGCTTTTAGAACTGTGAATAGGAAGATGATTTGGTGTGGTGGTTTTGAAGTGATGTTGTTGACAGAGGCTAGAGGTTTAGAGGATGTGAAAATCAACCAAAAGAGATGAAGAAGATAGGAGGATTTTGGCTAGAAGAAATCGGCACAAGAAACAACTTTCAGGATTTCAGCTTTTTGGCAATCGGCTATAGAGGTTTAGAAAAGAATGGGAATAAAAGAGGAGATGAGTAGAGAGGTAGGAATGTTTCAACTAGAGAATAAAAGAAGGAGAAAAGAAAATAGACGAAGGGAGGAGAAGAGAAGGAAGAATTCGACACTCAGGAGATCTACTTGCGTTTTCGGCTTTTTGCGACACTGAGAAGAGAATAGAATGAAAGTGAAGGCTCTAGGTGGCTAATCCTAATTCAGCAAGATAGAAAAGAATATAGACTTGCCCTAATGTCCATTCAAACCAACGGCCCAATCTCCCTAAGGCCGAATGCTACTTAAGTTCTATCACATGCCCGGCACATGTACAAAAATAAAAGCATCATCTGCTTACCTTGTGACTTGAACTCTGGCCCTTAAACTCAGTCCACAGGACACTTTTTTAGGAGCTTAGTGGTGCCACCTTGCCACTTTACCAAGGCACTTTTTTTGTCTCAATTTACTAACTTTTTCTTAAAGGCCCACTTAACCAAGTCCCTTTCACTTAAAGTCCAAAGTTGATATTTCTATCGGGTTCTAACTTAGGCTTGGGCCTTCTAAAGGCCTACTAACACACTTAAACATAATTTCAATAATCAGAACACTAAAATTCCAAAATTTCACCAAAAATCACAAAACCCGAAAAATCCCAAAAATCAGGGTGTTACACGCAACTAGTGCTAAGCTTTGTTTTTTTTATAACAATAATATTAAAACTTCTCAATTATTCAGGTTTTCTTTTATTCGAACCCAGACTCAAGGCCCAATACTTCTAGGCCTAAATTCAGGGTGTTACATGAATACTTACCTAATTTCACCAAGAAAGCTTGCTTTCTCTTTCCTAGGGTTTCCGTGTAAAATATTTGGGGAAGATGATGATAAATGATGATATTTTCATCTTTTATTATTTATCACCTTTATTTTTTTTATTCTTCCAATTTCGTCTTTTTCTTTAATTTTATTTTCGATGGATGAGTCATCATCCTTAATGACTAAGTATTTTTAATGGTCTAATTACCATATAAGGACCTCCAATTTAAAGTTCTATAGCTGTTTAATCCCTTTAGCTATTAGAACTCAACTTTTGCACCTTGTGCAATTTGGTCATTTATCAATTTAAGCATGTGATTAATAAAATTTCTTTACGAGGTTTTCACAGAACATTATTATCATATTATTGACCATAAAATAATATTAAAATAAATGCTCTTTCTGAAATCGGATTTGTGGTCCCGAAACCACAGTTTCAATTTCTCTAAAAAATGGGCTGTTACAATCCTATTGTGGTTGAGCAATGGTTATCTCATTTATCCAGAGTGATAACAGAATTGGAATGTACACTAGAAGACAGTCTCTTATGTGTTATATCTTTGCTAGAAAGAGACGCATACCAACGGTGGGAAACATTGATTAGTGTGACTCCTAAAGAGATAATTGAATGAAACTTCGTTTTGGAAAAGTTCAGAGAAAGGTAAGTAAACCAGATGTATGTTGAGCATATGAAGAAAGAATTCTTATATCTAAGACAAGGAAGAATGTTTGTGATGGAATATGAGCAAGAATTTGTCAGACTTAGTTGTCATGCTAAAAGCATGTTCCAAATAGAAGATTAAATGTGTGGTAAGTTTGGGTGAGGGCGAAGAGATGAAATTCCTGCATTAGTAACAACTTTTGAATGTAAAAGTTTAGCAGCCATGACAGCCAAGGCTTAAAATATGGAAGCTATTATTAAAGATAGAAGAAGAATTTAGAAAGAGAAAAGATAAAGTGGGGAATGATTAGTTCTCTACCTCCAGCAAGTTTTAAAAAGCCTAGAGATCAATCTTTTTCAACTTCTAGAAGAGATTCATAATCTATAAGTTTCAAGCGTGAAGGATTTAATAGAGTAACCATATCAGTGTCAAGTTTTGATGGGTCTTGAGTGATAAGAAATCTTAAATGTGAACACTTTGATAGAAACTATGTCAGAGAATGCTGGAGGTATTTAAGGGCATGTTTTGGATATAGATCCAGAGATCATATGGTCAAACATTGTCCCTTCAAGATAGAAGCAAGCACAAAGCAGTCTGTTCGAGGACCTCAGAAGTTTCAGTAAGAGACCAAATCTGGAATGGCATCAAAGTCTGGTTTAGTACAGAGAACACCAAAGAAAAATTTTAGTAAGCCAAGTTCTGGAGTATCAGCCCGAGCATATGTAATGAAAGAAAATGAGAATGTTGATCAGCCAAAAGTTATAATGGGTAAATTTTAATAGATCTAAGATCCACTCGTTCATATATTTGTACTAATGTTGTGGAGGGTCTAATTCTTGAAGTTTATATTCTAAAATGACTGTGTTAGTAACTAATCTAGTGGGTTAGAGTACTACAGTGAATAAGATTATAAAGAATTGCCCATTGGTGTTTGGTGAACATACATTTTTGATAGACTTGTTGTTACTGAGTTTTCATGAATTTAATGTTGTTTTGGGGTTGGAATGGCTGACTAGACTTAATGCTATGGTAGATTATCATGCTAGAGGTGTACGTCTAATAACTGCTAAAGGTATAGAAGTATTGATGCCCAACATACAGACTAGTTTGGTGAACAATATAATTTTTATTGTATTTGCTAGAAAGTTGATTATTAAGGGCATAAACACTTATTTGACATACATAATGGATTTGTTTGAATTAAGGAAGTTAGTCAGGTTCCAGTGGTAAGAGAATTTCCAGATGTGTTTCTAGGAGAGCTTCTAACGATACCAGTTAAAAGAGACGTAGAGTTTTCAATTGAGTTGGAACTTGGTACAACACCTATCCCCTGTACTCACTACAGCAAAATACACTTTTAGCGGTGTTTTTCATGGTGTTTGGATAAAAAAAGCCACAGATATTATACATTAGCGGCGTTTAAAAGAAAACGCCGTAAAAAACTGAGAAATAGCAGCGTTTTTGGAACAAACGCCATAAAAAACTGAGCAATAGCGTTTTTGGTACAAACACCACTAAAAACTAAGCAATAGAGGCATTTTTGCTACAAACACCACAAAAAGTTGAGCAGCCATTTTTGTGCAGGGTAACCAACACTCGTTTTGATTTGATCCGATTTAATTTTCATATTTTTTTCTTATTTTTGTTTTGAATTATATTTTACTTTGATAGTTGAAACTGACTTTATAAAAAATATAAACTACACCATTCACTTAGTTATGAGAAAGTTTCATTTTACTTAATTAATTATGAAAAGTTACAAATTGATAACTAAATTATTTAGAAGTTTTCATTTAAGTTACCAAGCTGTTAAAATCGACCTCTATGGCTTTTTTCAAACTTTAAATGCTAAACCCTAAATCTTAAATTCTAAAAACATAAACCTTAAACCATAAACCCGAAAACCTAAACCCTAAGAAATCATTAAAGTATTAAAATTTATTACAATCAAAGGCATTAGCGGCATTTTACGCCGCAAAAGCATTTTACTTTAGCTTAAACAGCGTCGTTTTAGGTTGTGTCTCTAGCGGCATTAGTGGTATTAGTGTTTAAGGGTTAGTGGTTTAAATATTAAACCTGGCCTAAAGCTTAAACTCTAAAAACATAAGCCCTAAACACTAATCCCTAAATCTTAAAACCTTAAACCCTAATAAATTCATATGGATGTTAATGTGTACATAGATATGAATGTAAAAGCTTATGTTTATAATCAAATGTGGAAGCAGTACTTAATATTGATTAAATCTATCTTTGGGTTCTGGGTTTAATAATTAAGGTTTAAGGTCTATGATTTAGGGTTTAATGGTTAGTATGGTAAGTTTATGGTTTAGGTTTGTTACTTTTTTAGGGTTTAGGGTTTAGTGTTTTAAAGTTTATTATTTGGGATTTAGGGTTTAAGGTTTACGGTTTTAGTATTTATGATTTTACGGGTTAGGGTATTAAGGTTTAATGGTTAGGGATTTTGATAAAAATGACAAAAAATAAATTTATTTTAGGGTAAGCAGGCAATAATATTCTTCTTTAATAACTTTTACGTTGTAATATATATCTTTAGGGTTTAATTAGTGTTTAATTAGGGTTTAAGGTTAATGGTTTTAGGGTTTAGGGTTTGGTTTCATTTTTTAAAATTAATTTCATACTCAATTATTATTTTTTTACAAATTAGATATATTGTTTGAAACAAAGCAAACTTAGTTTAAAAGGGATTTAAGAAATAATTAAGCTATTAAAATTTATTACTATGAAAGACATTAATGGCATTTTTGACAAAAAAACGCTGCAAAAATGTATTACTTTAGCTAAAACGGAGTCATTTTAGTTGGGTTTGTAGTGGCATTACTGGCGTTTTTATGGAAAACACCACTAAAGATCAGGAATTAGTGGCATTTTTAAAAAAAATGCCGCAAAATATAAAGTTTAAACGATTTCATTTTTGTTTCATCCATTCCCGAAAACCCTTGTTAGCTGGATGACGTCGTTTTGTCAAAATGCGCAAAAAATTTTAGTGGCGCTAGTGTATAAACGCCGCTAAAAGTCCATCATTATTTTAATCAATTTCATTTTTTATGCAGAGAAAAAAATAAGTTTAAATAAAAATTGTCATGTTAACATAATATCATTTGTCTTATATGTCAAGTCAACAAATTATTCAAAAATTACAAAAAGAAAAAACAAATTAATCAAAATTAAAATAAAAAAAATATATAAAGTTCATAATTAAAAAAAATTAACATGGAGTATGTGTAGGCTGCCATGCAAGTTGTCATGTTTAAAATTTTAACATTTTAGTTAGTATTACCATTTTGACTCTTTTTTAAAAGGTTAATGGTCAAATTTGACTCTTTTTAAAAGGTTGATGAGTAAATTTAGTTAAAAGAAGGAATAAATTGACAAAAAAATATATAAACATAAAAAAAGAAGATGTTTGTTAAAACGGCGGGGTTTTTCAAAAAATCGCCGGAACCCTTATTAGCTGGACAACGTCGTTTTCACAAAATGCACAAAAATCTTTAGTGGCACTAGTGAATACACGCTGCTAAAAGTCCAGCATTAGTGGTGCTAGTGTACAAATGCCACAAAATGTATTTTGATTTTGAGCAAAATGGCGCCGTTTTTGTATGCTTGGTTTTATCCCCACTCCAACCCCGAAATCCATTATTGTTTTCCCCTAATTGTATACCCTAAATCCCTAACTCCCTAACCTTATTGTTTTCACCTAAAAATTTACCCTAAATCCCTAACTCCTTAAATCTTCGTCTGACCATCTGCTTTGTCACTGACGGCTGTCCCCTCTGTCGCATCACCATCGACCTTCCTCTGCCTCATCGCCTTCGACACTCTGCTGCATCAGCGTGTAAGTCTTCCTATGTATGTTCGATTATTGCACAAAGAATAGTCGGGTTTTTTAACTTTCGATGATGACTTTTGATGTTAAATGGTTAACTTGCTGGTCCTTTGAGTAGGACCGAATTAGATGATTATATGTCAAATATTTTCTGAAAATTGTTGTGAACCATGGCATTATTGCTTTTCAGTTTAGATGCTGTTGATTTCTGATCTTCCATTTCATGCTTATCCGTTGTTGCAAGTATTTTAAAGAAATGCTATTTTATCCAGGTTATCAGCATTGCCAGGACATGTCTTATTGAGAAAGAGCTTGAAGGCTTCGGTATAAGGTAACATTCATACCTTTCTTTTGCCGTGTGTTTATTATGTTATTGATATCCTTTTTAAAGTTAAATAATTTATTTTAATATAAAAATCAAATTACTATTCCTTTTTTATATTAATAATGTTTGATTTTAATAAATAATATGTTTACATGTTTTTAAAACTTATAAATAAATTTTAGAGGGTAATAGAAGTACATTTTTTTTCTTTCTTTAATATATACATAAATTTTATGACATTTTCTTTCATATGTTGAGAGAACAATGACAGTATATATAAATATACAAGTTTAACAATTTTTTTCCTTTTATATATCCTTTGATAGAATGTTTTAAGTTATGACAAATAACATTGTATATATTTATATATTTGTTTTGTATCATACGAGTTGTGTAATAGGGTCTATGAGCCATTCAATTTATGTAACAATCATTTTCAATTTATGTTTGACAAGTAACCTTGTATAAATTCATATGTATTTGTTACAGATTTGTATTGAGAAAGTTATCCGTACTTTGAAAGTGACTAGAATTGAAGAGGACTTAGATCGAGTAATGAATTGACTATTTTTCTTTCAGCCAAAGAATGTGAGTATTAGTTTTTAATAAATAGATTAGTTTTTCTGTACATTTTGAAGTTATGCATTTTATTTTATTTTTTGCAATCATTTAGCTGCAATAATTGAACTTGTTAATTTGCTATTTAAATATGGGTTTGTTATCTTTGTGGGTTTATTATCTTTACCTGTTTGTTACAAAGTCTTGGTATTTTTTGGTCAACACTTTCTGAAGAATGATCGGGTGATCTGTAAAAAGAACAAATACATTGGCTTTGAAGTGTTTTACTACTGCTAATATTCCTATGATTTCAAAATATATTTTCTTATAATTATTTTAATGTTTTCATCTTTTTTGATATATGAAACATCAAAAATTCTTGAGCTTTAACTAACGGGGTTTTTTCACATATGCACTTGATGCACTGTTAGAAGTTTGCCATTTAATCAGTTAATGCTTCCTGGTCCTCCTGCAACTATTGGTTCAACTAAAGCTTAGCTTCAATCCATATTGTCTCAAGTAAGAAAGTTATACTTCCTTTCTTTATTTGACAAGGTTAGATTAGGCCATTGTTTTGACATAGAAAATCAAATGAGGAATGTGTGATTGTTGCGATGGTAGGGGCATTATTTCATGGCTGCTATCCCAATTTTTGTTGCTTGTTTTCTTGTGCAGTTAGCAACTCAGCATCATTGGCTTTCTTTTTTATTAAATTTTATTACCATGTTCTTATTTAAAAAATTATTTGTGAACAACAGCATTTTGTAATTATTCAATAGCATTTGCATTTCCTTTCAGCTGAAAGTGGTGGGATGCGCAGAGGTCGAGGACGTATGTTACTTAAAGATTTATACAACTTAAACCTAGTCGAGTGTGTCAAAGTACGTCAAAATAGTCATGGCCAGCCTGTTGGATCTGAAGCTCGAGTTTTAGCAGGCTATTTGGCATTATAGCACGAAATGCCAATATGTTGCCCATCAACTACGAATCATGGCGTGAAATGCCTGACAGCAACAAAAATCAAGCTCTCGATAATATTAAGGTAACAAAACGTGAATGTAATTTATGATACTTAGGTTTAAGTTTCATTTATATTTACTTTTTAAACTTGTGTTGTTTTTAGGAGAGATTTGCTTTAGAGGTCTCGGATGACTATATTAAGAAGACATTGGGTAAAAAATGGAGAGTCTATAAAGGCACTATGAAAAAATAATATTTTAAGAAAGACATAAGCCTCGAAGAAAAATTGCGAAATGTCCCGTCGGGAATGCTAAGGTACCAATGGGAAGATGCGGTTAGATTCTGGAATTCAAAAAAAGGAGAGGTATTATGTACTTCCAAACTATTATAAATTTTTTTATTTATAGTATTTACTATATACGTAATAATAATTTCATTATGTAAGATCGTGAGCAAGTTGTAACAAGCACCAGATAGAAACAAAAATTTATGCACATGGAAGGGTCGAGAAGTTTTGCTTGTGTAGCTGAGGCTGAGGTAGAGGTATTATGAATTTATTAATTCTGTCAAATATTAATGACTTTCTACTGTTAAATAATATTTTTACTACTATATTGTAGGAATCTCGTCTAGTCAAAAAGTTGGACGCCTTCAGCTTTTTGACATTACACATAGGAAAAAAGATAACTCTCCGATGACATCCGAAGCTGGAGAAATTATGGTATATTTACTTAATAAAATTTGATTTATTATAAATATTTATAATGTTTAATTATAATGGTTTAAATCGTCGTTAGTAGTTTTAAATAATGTTAAGTTATGTTGCATTCCATTTTATTATATATTTCGTTTCTAACTCTTAGATTGGTTTATTAGGAGAAACTAAAAGATAAGAAGGTGGAGTATGAAGCGATTGCTTCGACTAATAGCTCTGTTAATTTGGAGGACATTGATAACAGAATTATTAATGAAGTTTTGGGTCCTGAAACGTATCGTTGGTTCGATTTCAAGGATCTGGTGTTTACCCGACCCAATATTTTGGATCCATCTCACAGCAATACATGCCTTCCGGGAGCCAAGCTCAAGCTGAAGTTCAGAGGTTAAGAGACCAGATAGCTCAGATGCAAGCTAGCACAGTTGAGCAAAATTTTCAACTTAGAGTGGAGGCAGCAGCGAGGGAGGCAGAGTAGAATAGAAAGTACGATGAACTCCAGCTACAGCTTCAGACTATGATGAATATGTTCCAGTAGTCGCAAAAACCGCCATGTTAGACATTATATCTTTCATATAATTTTGTATCATTTAGATTTGCTGGTTTTGGTTGGATTTCATGCTATATTTGCTATTTTTGGTTGGATTTCATGCCGGAAGGGTTGGATATTGGTGAAAAATGTAGATTGCAAATCTGCCCAAATTAGAGGCATTTAAAAAAAAAAAGTGCCACTAATGACTACCAATTTTAGCTGCGTTTTTAAAAAAAAGCACTGATAAAGACCATGACCTTTAGCAGCGTTTTTAAGAAAAGCGTCGCTAAAAACCATGATTTTTAGCGGCATTTTTCAAAAAAGTGCCACTAAAGACCATAAATTTTTAGTGGCGTTTTTCAAAAAAGCGCCGCTGAAGACCACGACTTGTAGTGGTGTTTTTCAAAAAGGTGCCGCTAAAGACCATGACTTTTAGTGGCATTTTTCAAAAAAGCACTGCTAAAAGTCATGATCTTTAGCGGCTTTTTTTCAAATAAACGCTGTAAATTTTAGCGGTGTTGTGTATAGCGGCGTTTTTTGTGGATCTTGAGAAAACGCAGCTAAAAGTCTGTTTTCTTTTAGTGACTCCTTATAGAATGGCACCGTTAGAACTAAAAGAGCTGAAAATATAGTTGCAAGATCTGTTGGATAAGGGTTTTATAAGACCAAGTGTGTCACCATAGGGTGTGACAATTCTGTTTATGAAGAAGAAAGATGAGACAATGTGCCTATGTATAGATTATCGTCAGTTGAAATAAGTAACGATAAAGAATAAGTATCCTCTACCTAAATTGAAAATTTGTTTAATCAATTATGTGGGGCTACAATTTTCTTTAAAATTGATATAAGGTCTGGATATTACTAAGTGAAAATTAAAGGTGATGATGTGTCTAAAACTGTCTTTCGATCGAGATATGGTCACTATGAATTTTTAGTGATGCCCTTTGGTTTAACTAATGCACCTACAGTATTTATGGGCTTGATGAACAGAGTATTTTAGCCATATTTGGATCAATTTGTAGTAGTTTTTATTGATGATATTTTGGTTTATTGTAAGAATGAAGCTGATAATAAGAAATATTTGAGAATTTTACTGAGAACCTTACGTGATAATCAGTTGTATGCTAAGTTCAATAAATATGAATTTTGGCTGAGAGAAGTACATTTTCTGGGTTGTGTGATCTCTGCTGAAGGTACTAAAGTAAATCCTAATAAGGTAAAAGCATTAATTGAGTGGAATTCGCCCAAAAATGCATCTGAAGTCCGCAGCTTTTTGGGGTTAGCAGGCTATTACAGAATATTTATAAGAGGCTTTTTAATGATAGCTACACCTCTTACTTGACTGCTAAAATAGAAAGAAAGGTTCGAATGGACTATTGAGTGTTAACAAAGCTCTGATAAGGTAAAAATAGTTTTGACTAAAGCTCCAATTTTAGCACAGCCAAAGTCTAGTGTAGAGTATATAGTTTATAGTAATCACTTTTTAATGGGCTTGAATCTATGCTTATGTAGAAGGGTAAGGTTATAGTTTATGCATCATGCCAGCTTAAACCTCATGAGAAGATCTATCCAACTTATGATTTGGAATCGGCAAATATGGTGTTGGCGTTGAAGTTATGGAGATATTATTTGTATAGAGAAAAGTGTCATATGTTCTTTGATTACAAGAGCTTAAAATATTTGATGACATGAAAGGATTTGAATCTACGTCAAAGGTGTTGGATGAAATTGTTTAAGGACTATAATTTGGCCATTGAGTATCATCCCAATAAAGCAAATGTTGTGGCTGATGTTTTAAGTAGAAAAACAATGGCATCATTAACATTGCTACGAGCAAGAGTGAGTATGGTTAATGATGGATCACTATTAGTAGAATTAATTGTTAAGCCAACTTTTCTTTCTCAAATTCTGGTTGAACAAATGAAGGATTCACTGTGTGATTTGTAAAAATAATGAATGATGTCTAGCAAAGCAGTAAACTTTAGTTTGGGTAAAAATGGTGAAATGAGATTCATGGGAAGAATGTTTGTACCGGCTAGAAATAAGTTGAGGAAAAAATTGTTAAGAGAAGCTCATCAGAGACACTTCTCACTTATCCAAGAAGTATCAAGATGTATAAAGATATAAAAAGCTTATACTGGTGGCCTAGGTTGAAAAGAGAAATCACAAAGTATGTTTTGACTTTCTGACCTGTAAAAGAGTCAAAGGAGAACATCAAGTTCCTTGGGGTAAGTTGTATCCTTTAGAGATACTAGAGTGGAAGTGAAATAGAATCACCATGGATTTTGTGTCAGGACTACTCGTCATTCCTTCAAAGAAAAATTTAGTTGGGTGATAGTAGATCGACTTACTAAGTTAGTTTATTTTCTGTCACTGAGCACTATGTATTCTCTTGAAAAGTTAGCTGAGTTTTATATTTCTAAGATAGTACAACTGCATAGAATCCAATCTTCCATAGTTTCAAATAGAGATTCAAGGTTTCCTTCAAGATTCTGGAAGTAACTATAGGGATCATTGAGAACTAAGCTGCAATTCAGTACTGCATTTCATCCTCTGACCGATGGTCAATCTGAAAGAGTTATTGACTGCCTTTGGACATACTAACATCCACAATGTGAATACAGCAACTAGAGATATGTAATTGAAGTGGTGTCCAAAAGTATACGGGTCAGGTGGTAATATACTGTTTACAATGAAGTAGGTGAGTACTCTAAAGATCGTACCAAAGGAGGTGACAACTAAAATAGCTCTAACCTATACGTAAATAGATCTAATTAGTATTTTAAATAAGTCATATTACAATTAAACATAAATAATGTTCTTTAAGTTTTATAATAAAGAAATAAAACTTACAAAAATAAGTGAACTTCGAATGATTGAAATCTAAACTTAACCGAATTAAATATAGGTGATTAGATCACTTCGGTGGTCATAACTAATTCCTACATTGGGTTTCTATTCAATCAACTAGTCATTATCCTAGCAGGATCTCTCGATCTTCCACTAAACTAATGAGTAAAAAAGAACTACTTATCTCTCGACCTCGTAGTCTAGATCAGTTCGAGGCTAAGATGTTCACTGATAGGTCATACCAATTTTGGGTTAATTCCCACCTAAATGACTTCCCAGGGTCATCAAGCCTAGAGTTTAAGTTTTTCTTCTTCTAAACAACTAATCTGCTAAAGAAATGCTACATAGTAATTAATTAATTAAACCTCCACTCACTAACCCCCCATAAGGGGATTAGTTCCTCATGGAATCCATAAACATAATAAACTTGATAAATAAGATAGGCATAATGAAAAAAAATCACGAATAAGGTTTAAGAGAATTTTGATTATATTTGATAGATGAAAGTGTAGAAATCCACAAGAGTTTGATCACATTTACAAATCAAGTTCTTTGAAGAACACGAACTGAAATAATTGAGAATAAATATAAAGCCTAAAGAAAAGAAAACTGGAACTAAAATTACAAAGAAAATTCCAAACTATGAAAGTTGTCCTTCAACAAGTGTTTAAAGAGATTATTATAAAGTTAGAGTTGGTCATCGTATTTAGCCCTAGGTTGGCTGATGTTTTTGTGTTAATTTTCATTGTACAGACCAAAATGCCCCTCGCTTGTAATTGTTCTCGTACAGGGCCAATATCGCAACACCCAATGCCTGTGTCGCGAGGCAGTTTGACTTAGCTTAGATTCAGCTTCAGATGTGTGTTGTGACATCCTTTGGTTATGTCGCAACACCAAAGACAATATTGGTATTCTTGTATTCTACTCCCTATGTTGCGACATTGGGCCTTCGTGTTGCAACACGGCAACCAACCTTGAGCTCTTTTGCCTTTGAATAGTGTCTTGTGCACTCACTAAATATGTTAGCTCACCTTTAGGCCTCATTCGACCGCTAAGGTCATAAAATGAATTGATTTACACTTTTTTATTCAATTAAAGCTAAAATAGAAAAATAACTAAAATTTAATAGAATTGGTTGTATTCAAGCCCTTTATGAAAACTAGTTTAATCTGCTATATCGAACTACGAAAGATCAAACTCCCCCATAATTAAGTCATTGCTTGTCCTCAAGCAAGGAAAACTAGAATTGAAATAAAAGACGACCCTTTAGCAAGTATCATACAAAGATTGGTTTTGGAACATATAACTAGGCATATTCATACTTATACATAATCCTGACATGATATGTAAAGGACTTACCAGTTTTAGTATCACACACCTAAGTTTAGTATATTATAAAGTATACAGATAATAAGGTCCTCAAATATAGGGATCCATCAATAAATCATATGGGCAATTTGATTATCGTAGTAGACTACAAATAGTTGTTATTATAATTATCTAATATGACATCAATTCATGAGTAGATTTACCTAGGTCACATAGGGCTTTTCTGTAACAGCCCATTTTCGGTCAAATAGGAATAGTGGTTTTGGAACCACAAATCCAAAGTTAAAAATATTATTTTATTATTTTATTAAGGTTTACAGCATGATGGATTAATTATGTGAAAGTTTCGTTAAGAAATTTTTACCGTTTGAATAATTAATTTGACAAAAGGACTAAATCACGTAAAGTGTAAAAGTTGAGATCTATTAGTAAAATGCACTAAATCACTATGAAATTAAAAAGTAGAGTTCTCAAGACTATAATTATACCCTTGTTTATGATAGTGGACATTTATGTCCATAGTTAAAATAATTTAAATGGTTTAATTAAAAGGGTAACAAGATAAATTAGTTATTAAAATTAGAATTAAAAAAACCAAAATGATATTTTGGTATCATCTTCAACCTTTTGCCAAAATTTAAAGAAAGAAGAACACATTTTTAGGGCTCACATTTGGCCAAGCTTAAATTCTTGATTAAGGTACGATTTTTGCTCGGTTTTTAATGATTTCTATGTTTTTGAGCTCATTGCAGCTTAATCTAGGTAGCCCGTACCTTCATTTTTGAAACTGTTAAAGATATTGAATGATGCCATTCTTGAATACTTGAGTATTTTAAAAGTTTTTGATAGATTATGATTGTTGATTGAAAGATATACAAGTTTTATAAAGTGATTTTTTATAAAAATGCGAATTAGGGATTAAATTGAGAAATGTTGAAATTTGTGGTTAGAATGTGAAATAAAATGAAAATATAGGCTGGTTATAGCATGGGAAGAATTTGGCTAGGCTTGGGTTTGGTTAAAATTGAATGAATTTCATTTTACGATCATAGGGAATAAATTGCAAAACTTGTGAAATATTAGGGGCGAATGTGAAATTTGTCAAAATTATGAATAATGGGCATAATTGAATTGAATGGAAGTTTGATTTGACATTATATAGATCAAGATAAGCAAATACTCGAATTGGATCGGGGAAAACAGAATGTGGACGAGTAGACGATAAATTCTATCCGAATGACTCGAGGTAAGTTCGTATAATTAGAATCAAACTTTTAATTGCTTGTGATTATTTGAAATGAATGTATGTAATTGAGTGAATGATCTAGTTGAGATTTAAATGCTTTATTGATATAGTCTGATGGTCCCCGAGCCCTATTTGAACCGTATGAATTCATAGGATACGAGTGACATGTCATTAGGGTTATCGTTTTGGTTGAGATCCTGCATTGGCTACAGACTCACCACAGCTCATATGAGTTTATTGTTTTAGCTCGTCAGAGCTTACCATTTTCGCTCGTTAGAGCTTACCGTTTCAGGTCGATAGAGCTTACCATTTATTAGCTCAGAAGGACCTTACCGATCATGGCTCGAAAGAGTAGAAATGATAATGAATTGACGGATTACCGATTATTACACTTAGTGTGTATCACCCGAGTATCCATCGATATTTCATTAGGTTTAATGGGCATTATACTATTATCGATTACATGATAAAGTACGAAAATGATATATGATTTATATGAATTGTACATGTATTTGAGATTGATTTCTAAATGAATTCCTATTGATTGATTTAGTGGCTATGTTTAATTACGAGTTACTAACCTGTGTTTAAATAAACTATTTGAGTTGGATTAAATTGAGTTTAATTGCTTGTATTATCATTTACGGTAAGTTTTATTCTATATTATATGGGCATACTAAGATATAAAGCTTACTTTGTTTATAGTTCCTATTTTATAGATTTAAGAAAGCTCGCTCGATTCGGATGACGTCAGAGATAAGCATCACACTATCGAGTCGAATTTTTGGTACTTTTGGAACTCAAGGAAAATGTGTAAATATGGCATGTATAGGCTAGTTAATAGGATGGTGTTTTGGTTACTTTTGGTTATAAAGCTCATATGTGTTTTGAGTATATATCAAGCTATGAGATGTGGCTAATCTGATATTATGTTTTGATTGCATAAAAATGTTTAGGTATGATATGTTTTGGAAAGCTTGTTGATGAAAGATTTGATGCATATGTTTATATTGATATGAGATGAGTAAATGAATTGAAAATGCTTGAATAATATTAGGCATTGAGATGTTTATAAGGTTGAATTATTGAATAGGTTATATGTGTATATTGGCTTGTGAATCATATTGGTTTTGTATGTGTTAGAATGCACAAATGGCATTGATTTGGGTATCTAAATGTTTGGTTTTGAATTGGAAAATAATGTTTATTGAAATGGTTGTTTTGTAACACTCCTTACCCGGGTTTGTCAACGGAACCGAGTACGAGGCATTACCGGATGATAACACAACCAATCATACACAATCAAGCCCTAAAATTTCGTTTCAATTTAAAACTATTCATAAAATATCATGCAATCCTTAAAATGGGCCTACGGGACCCAAAACATAGTTTGAAAGTGGTCTGGGACCCGAGAACTAAGAAAAATTTTGGAAAATTTGGCCAAATACAGGGCACACGCCCATGTAAGAGAGGGACAAGTCTGTGGCGGCAGGCCGTGTGTTCACACACGCCCGTATCTCCAACCCATGCGGATTTATTTTATTTATTTTACATTTTGAATCTACAAGGGTTTTCACACGGCCAAGCACACGCTCGTGTTCCATGCCCGTGTCCTTTACACGGCTGGGCACATGCCTGTGTCCTAGAAAACATGGGGGTATTTTGTTTATGACGTCATCCCAAAAACTTCGTTACACGGCCAAGACACACGCCCATGGGCTAAGCCGTGTCTATCACACAGTCGAGACACACGGCCATGTCTCCACCCGTGTGTTTACTACTAGACATTTAATTTTTCATACATTCAGGTGCAGGGGACACACAGCCTATCCACATGCCCATGGGATTGGCCACGTGTCTCACACGGCCAAGCACACGCCCGTGTTCCATGCCCGTGTCCTTTACACGGCCGGGTACACGCCCGTGTCCTAGCCCGTGTGAAAACTTGAGGGTATTTTATTTATGACATCATCCCAAAAACTTCGTCACACGGGTAAGCCAGACGCCCGTGGGCTAGGCCGTGTCTATCACATAGTCAAGACACACGGCCGTGTCTTCACCCATGTGTTTACTACTAGACATTTAATTTTTCATGCATTCAGGTACAGGGGACACACGGCCTATCCACATGCCCATGGGGCTGGCCGTGTGTCTCACACGGCTTAGACACACGCCCGTGTGTCTACCCGTGTGGACAATTATAGGATATTTTCCAAGCCAATTGCCACCCTGAAAACATATACCAACTCATTCCACTTTTGCCAATCCACAATAAGACATGAAGACACATCTAAACAACCACATTTTAGTCATCCATACATTACATTCTTCCCAACCATTTACAAGCACAACAATTGTTCCATGAATTTCCTCATAAAGATATATGTATAGAGACCAATAACATCATTAGCCATCTCACATGGCCTTAACTACAAAATACATATCAAAAAGCTTAAACCCATATAGTAGCCAACCCAAAATGACACTTACAACACGAATGCATCCCTATACAAGCCATAGTTCAAAAGAAATTCATTTCACTATACCAAAAGAAAGATGTTGATAGTGTGGGTGATCCTCCAACGAGTCCCAATCCCCGAGCTGGCTTGACTACACTATAAGATAAGGAAAAAGGAAAGGAGTAAGCTTTTGAAAAGCTTTAGTAAGTCTATATGCACATAAACAACATTACAATATAATTTCAATTCAAGTTATGATTAATATAATAAAATTTGAGTCCTTACCAACCTCACTTACTCTTTTAACCTTACCAATTCTCCATATATACCTCATGAAATTTTGCTTATCCATGCATATACTCACAACATCCTTGCTCTTTTATACCATAGCTCACACTTACACGTATTTGCATGCATCCCTGCATCTATATATCACATTTCACACAAGACATCTTTTAGAAATATTCCACATTAAACCTTCGGTTTATCAATTGATATTCGGTGGTTTCAGCATAAAGCTTCACCTTAATAAATCGATTCTCTTTAGTCGTGGAAACAACACTTAGCTCCACACTTCTAAAACAATGCCAGGTATTTTATCGTAGTAACAGCACATAGCTCTACGATATCAACAAGAAACCTTATATTTGTGGTTACAGCACATAGCTCCACGATATTTTGGCACTTGCGTCTATGAGTGGTTTCGACACATAGCTCCACCCTTTCATGCAATTATTCATATCCGAATAGTTTTACTCGTAAATTTTCGTATTTAATCTCACCATATTTCCACAATTCACAATCTATATCATACGACCATCACATGATAAAATAAAATGTTCTAGTATAATTAATCGAAGTTTATTTACATATAAACTTACCTCGATTACAAAATAAGTTTGATTTGCGATTTAGTCCAAAACCTTGCCTTTGCCCTGGTCAAGGTCGATTCCTCGTTCTTCTTGATCCATAATAACATATTCAACTCGTTTAATACACACATTACTCAATTTACTCCAAAATCATCTTATGACAATTTTTACAATTTAGCCCCTAACTTTCTCAATTTTATACTTTAGTCCCTAGGTTCGTAAATTGAAATGTATCTATTTTCTTGGCTACCCAAGCCTAGTTGAACCTTAGTAGTGCTCAGAACAACCCACATTTCTCATCAATTTATACTTTCACTACCCATTTTACTATCTTTACAATATGGTCCCTATTAGGGACTTTCATGAAAAATCACCTTAAAAAGGTGTTCACTACACTTTAAACTTTCATATTCTACCGCTAGGCATCAAAATACTTGCATATCATGCATGGGTATATTTTTGAACATAAAACCTAGCTTAAATTAGTGGTAGAAATAGCTAGATTAAGCTGCGAGGATTTCAAAAATACGAAGAGAATTAAAAACGGAGCTCGATTATACTTACTTGTGAGCTTGGAAAAAAAAAACCCTAGCTACGGAGAGATGCTATGTTCGGCCAAACGAAGAAGAAAATGAACACATTTTTGGCTTATTTTTCCCTTTTTTATTTCTTGTATTAACTAATAACCAAATACCCTTCATTAAAAACCTTTGATATTCCATCCTTCCTTGGGCATTTTTGTCCAAACTAAGTTAAAATGGTTTAATTACCATAATAGGATTTTTAATTTAAAAACCTATTTCAATCAAGTACCTTTATGGAATAAAACCCATATTTTTCACCTATTGCAATTTAGTCCAACATATCAAATTGGACAAGCAACCAATAAAATTCGTACACCAAAACTTCACATAATTATTCAAACACCCAATAAACATCAAAACTTAATAGGAAAAAATATTTTAGACTTCAAATTCATGGTTTTGAAACCACTATTCTGTTTTGCATCTAATTCGCGCTGTTACATGTTTTGGTTGCCAAATTATATGTGAGTTTAGTGTTACATATATGGTTATAGGTACTTGAACTTGGATGAAGAAAAGTGGCTTAAACCAAGCCTAACTTCACCTCATACGGTTGAGCACACGGGTGTGTGACTTGAACTTGTGCCTACTGTAAGTTAGTTAAAATAGGTCAGTGAGTTACACGGCATAGACACAGTGTGTGGCACACAGGCTGACCACGGGCGTGTGGTTGGCCGTGTGACCCAAGTCAATATACCCTTCAGTTTTTTACACGGCCTGGCACACGGGCATGTCCTCAACCGTGTAATGCAAGTCAGTAGGTATGCCCTGTTTCTACACGGCCTATGAGATGGGCATGTCTGGTGGCCGTGTGAGGCACACGGCCTGGGCACACGGGTGTGTGACCTTGTTCAAAAATTTTTCTAAGTTTTCCCAAATCTTTTATATGTTACAAATTTAGTTTCGAATGCATGATTTAAGCTTTGTATGCTCGATTTAAGTATGTAATGAATATGAATGATTGATAATTACTGAAATGAAATGATATTTGATAAATGTTTGATGAATGAATGTTCTAAACTGAGTTAAAAGTCTAGTAATGCCTCTTAACCTATTCCGGCAATGGTTACGGGTTAGGGTGTTATATTTTCGGCTTGTAACGTTCTGAGGCTTGGGATAGCTATAGAAATCAAAATCAAGAAGCATCAAAAAAAGTTTCAAGCATGAAAGTAGTTTGGCACATCGTAGTGTTCCTTATTCTCCCCCTTAATAACCCTTGCCCACTCACCGCCTTATTACTTATTCTCTCACCTTCCTTATTTCTCCACGTAGGAAGTTATAGTGTAATAAAGCAATTACGGCTAGCTCATAAGTTTTTGTGCACTAATGACTGAATCTTTTTCTAATTTTTGGACTTTGTCACCTTTGATCTTTTTCAATATATCTCACTCACAATGCTTTTATTTTTCACGTACTTTTTCTACTCATTTGACTTTTTTTTTGAATTTTTCTTTTGTTTCACACATATTGTCTAACCTATTTACAATGTAATATATAGAACTTAGTAGTTTAATAATTCAAAATTTAAAATCATCCACTATTATGCAAAATTTATAGTAAATACAACCAACTTATATACATGCTCCTAACGAATCACTTGTATTTCTACAAGCTCAAGCACACTTTGACAATAAAAATTAAAAGAAAGCATAAAAATAAAAAAAATACCTATGTTACCCCCACACTTTAAATAGCACATTGTCCCTAATGTGCAACCCCTGAATGGATAAGGTAAGAAGTTACCTAATTTACCGTGACATTATCATAATCTAATAGTGGGTGCTCCCTTCCTTTTTTGTTGAAAGCTCGAAATTGTCATGCTTCTTTCATGTGGGGTTCCTACACAGAAAACTTGAAATAGAAAAGAAAACAACTATCTAAAAGCTACTATTAATCCTACTCCTAAAACCATAAACTAAAAAGTATCCAAATTAATTGTTTACAATCCCAAAATTAAAAATTAAAAGTCATCCATCATCAGAATCATCAAAACGGGGTGATTGCCCTCTCCATTGGTGCCTTCCCTTTTATTGAGATGTGACCTCAAGAGGAGCCTCCACCCGACAAGTGTGCTTATCGGGTTGAGCTATGGATTATAGGTCCCTTTGGCGTAGAATATTGCAATTGGAATGCCTCCTCATAATCATCATCCTACTCTTGAATATCATGCTCGGTGGCCTCTTCCTCCTCCTCTTCTTCATTTTCACTCCTTTGTTCATCGGATCTAATATGTATTGATCCAGATGTATAGATGTTTGACAAGTAATTTGGTTCTCTGATATTGTTTTGCAGCACAAACTCCTTAATGTCAGGTATTGATTCCTGCATCCATTTGATCATTTAATCTATTTTTGAGGCATCGTTCTGCATTCCTTTTCGTGCTTTTGATGTTGGTTTCTTCTTCAAAGATGTGGGGACGTCCATCTTTTGTTTTCTTTGTTGGTTCCACTCTATGATTTGCTTTCTATGAAGCTCGATATAATAGGTGTATATGGAATCTCAAATTAAGCTCCTTGACAGTTTTATAAATTGCTCATTTTCTTCCATTGGAACTCTAGCTCTTTTTCATGGTACCATTACAAGGTGGGGGAAGAAAACTCTGACCTTTTGGCCACTAATACATTGCTTCATGTTTCTATAGATCCATCTCTTGACACATATCTGTTTTCTCTGCAAGACACCATACAATAGAATAGCTCGAAAAGCATTAATGTTAGATACGTTTAAAGCAGGTGAAATATGAGTGCATAAGAACTGCATCCACATTTTTGCGATTGGAAACATAATTGCTTGATTAAAATTTGAAGGTAATTTGGTATGTGGTCTATGGTTCCATGCCCTTCCCTTCAATCAGGGGCAGATTTAGGGGGGCTGGCAGGGGCCCCAGCCCCCCTAAAATGTAAAATTTTTATTTAGCCCCTTAATTTTTAAAAATTTTTTAAATTAGTAAAGGTAAAATTGTACTTTGGCCCCCCTAAAATTATAAAAAATTCAATTTAATCCTTTAAAAATTTTAAAGATATAGACTATAAAAAATTAAAATTTAATTCGGCCCCCTAAAAATTTGTTCTGGTTTCGCTCGTACCTTGAATTAAATATTTTACAATGTGATACATTTTTTTGTTTCTAAATGTATCCAAGTCAGTATTATCAAGAAAATTTATCTTACCCATTAATTTACTAGACTAAGCCTAGCATTAAAGCAAAGAACGTTGTTTTAGTCATTGTTTTGTCAACTTTTAGCATCCAAAGGACATGGTTTTGTACTTACAAATTTAAAGTTGAAAGTAGCTATCAATATTAATTTAATATTCTTTTTAAAAAACTACCACTCTCTTTTTTTATGTTTTATTTAGAAACAGCTGTGCTCATTCTTGTTCTAAAAAACTTAGGTCCATAATGCAAAAGAAATTAAACCGAAAAAAAAAGTGATAGCAATAATTGGAAATTTGAACAACGAAATCCAATATGAAGTAATATTATATTTGAGAAGGATTCGGTTGAAGGAATATAAGATTATATTTGATAATAAAATTATAAAAATATAAAATTTTAAGTGATATATTATATTACCTTACTTGATTCATGGTTAAAGTATAAGATTAAGATGATTGGTTATATGAAAAGTAAGAATATGTAGAAGCAAATTTTCTTATCTATATAAAATTTATATTTTTTAACAAGTTTAATTTATTTAATAGTTTTAGTCTCGATTTCCACAAAAATTATGATAAGTTATTATAAATGTTACTTTTTATTACGGTATATAGATTAATATGATATATATAATGTTGGAATAAATTTATCTATCATAATTATAATAATTCATAAAAAGTAATTGCATCGCTAGTTATAATTATAATTAATATAATGTAAATAAATAAATTATTAGATTAAATATAATAATTATAATATTAAAATATTATGTCTAGCGTTTTGCTGTTATTAAAAAAATACTTTTATTTTAATTTAGTCCTGAATTTTATTTGAGAAAGAAAACTTAAATTGATTAAAATAATAAAAACAATAAATAAAATGATTTAAAATTTAATATTACACATATAATCTAAGATAATTTAAAGAATGGGACATATTACATCTTATATTATGACATCTTGATACTATTGATACTATTTGAAAATATAAGATTACAGAATGATTATAATATTAGAATTCCAAATAACGTAATCTTATTTCATAATGTAATATTCTGTAGTATAATGTAATATTTGGTCAACTAAAAATATCTTTAAAATATTAAAAAATGGAAAAGTAGAAAAAATAATATTATTTCAAAATTCAAAGTGATTATCAAATTAAGATGGGTGAATTCCACTAAAGTTCTATCGCCAAATAAAAGTCCATAGGGCCATAATGAGGTTACAGCTTCTAACTTTGTTGTTCTAGATTTCCAATTACTTGTTTTAATCAGTTTGAGAAAAAAAATTTATTTAATTTAAAATTTAATATTTGAGGCGTTACTTACGAGCTTAATGAAATTCTATATTTAAAATCTTTAAGCTGGAATTTAATATAAAATTCGAATTTATTTAAGTTAATTTATTTAATTTTTTTTAAAAATAAATGTTTTTTGATAATTTGAAAAAATAATTATAGAAATTTTAATACAAAAAATTATAAGTACTGAATTTACATTATAAAACTGTTTATGAAAAATACTTATTTCATAAGTTTAATTTTATTAATATAATATTTTATATTATTTAATAATAATTTTGATTAAAAATTAAGTATAATAATTTGAATATTTAATTTTTTGATAAAAATAAAGTGATAACTTATTTTGAATGTAAATTTTTAAAAATAACATTACTATCTGCGTATTTATTTTATTTAAAATATTAAATTAACTGAAATTTTATTATAATTATGAAACCCGTAAAAAATTAAATGAATTCTTTTTTTTCTTTTTCAATGAAGTGAATATTCTTAATGGTATATAAAAATACCTTCTTCAAATTAGAATATTTATCCTCAAATTTGAATTATATTTTAATTAATTAAAATAATATTATTAAAATATTAAAAACTCGATTAGACTCATGAACTTTTAAGGTAGTCAAATTCAATTCTTGATAGTTCTAATCATTCGAATTCAGTGAATACTATCTAGTAGTAGTGAATTTATTGCGAGTCCTCCTTCTGTGAAAGGTTTTAATCACCCTAATTTTGTAACATCTCAAATATTTTTTAAAGAATGTAAAATTGTATAAAAAATGGATCATTAATTTAGTGATAAAAAAGAAAATAAGGAGACAATGCAAATAGCGCAAGGACTCGAATTTGATTCTATTTCCTTACAAAATAGCTTAATTTTGTTAAATTTTCTCCTTCCCCCTATTTTTATGTCGCACATGCCTATTAACCTAGGTATAGATATCACTTTTCACTTAATTTTTAGCCATTAGTCTTTTATTTTCAGCCCTAGTCATCCCTTCCTCTTCTCTTTTCTCCTTTCAATTTTCTTCTCCTCTCCCTCATTGTGCCACTGACCAAAATCCCCTTCTTCACCTCTCATCCTTCCTTCATTAACAGTGGATTTTTGCACCATTCTGCTCCTTTTTGTTGTTGTCGTTTTGCCTTAATTTTCTAGCCTCAAATCTATCAATTTTACCACTCGAAAGTAAGCCTCCATAGTTGCCACTAAGATCACCATTGTTGCCCCTTTTCTTATCTCTCAAGTAAGTGTCTTTTTCTCTCGTTTTCTTATCTTTTTTTTTTTTTTTTTGTAAATGACCCATTGTTCTAGATCTGGAATTTTAATTATTTTTTAATGATTTAAATGATAAATTTTCAGCCTTCAAAATAATTTTTATTGAGCTCCTAAAGCAGCCCCAAAAATAGCCACATTGGTGGTGCTTGTCGCCCCTACAGCCTTTCTTTTTGTGGTTGTCCTTTTAAGCCCTAATGTTGATTTAAAATAATGATTATATCCTTAATTTAATTTTATTTTCAAGTTTAAAAGAGGTTCTTATTAGCCCTAAAATAAATTTCTTTGGTGCTTCTCAAAACAATCCCCTTTGTGGCCAATTTTGGTGGTGTGTCGCACCTAGAACCACCATAAAGGGATACTTATATTTATCACGTTATCAACAATTTCTATCAAGGTTTATGTAATGCCCTCGGTCCAACCCGATCTACCGAATCAGAATTTTGAGTGTTACATCCTTATAACGTATGTAACTAAAAATTTCTTCTTTTCTTTTTATTAATTAATGTAAACTTCTCTTTATGGGAGTAACAGAATCTCTTGTGGCGTACATTGTATGGTTACATCTACAACTCAATAAAATATTAGACTTTCCTACTTTCTATCTTAGTCTACAGTGTACAACTTGGAGTGCTACCTATTTATCTAGTCACAATACTTTAGCTATAAACATGTTGAATGTCTATTCAAATGACTGATGCGCAGACTTTGACACTGTAGCAGCCTGGTTTTAGCAAAATCGGAACAATGGTTTCAGAACCATAAATTTGAGATCAGAAAACTATTTTAATATTAATTTTAATGTTTACAGCATGTTCTTATATATGTGTGAAACTTTCGTGATTTAATTTTATCAATTGAATAGGTAATTTTGAAAAAAAGACTAAATCGTATATAATGCAAAAGTTGCATTCTACTTGTTAAAGGTGTTTAATTTTTATAATTTATTAAATTGGAGGTCCTTATGATGGAATTAGACTAATGGAATTATGAATGGACGTGTATGGACATGTATCAGTGATTTTGATGTTTATTAATTAAGGTTATTAATGTAATTATGAAAATAAGGTTAATTATAATAAAACAAAACCATTTTCTTTCATAATCTTCATCTTCTTCACCGAAAAACATAAGAAAAAGAAACATTTGAAGACATTTAGGGTTCAACACATTGCAAGCTAAATAGGTGTGTGATTTTAACTCTATTTTTGATGATTTCTATGTTTTTGTAATAGTTGTAACTCAATCTAGCTAGCCCGTATCTTAATTTTCGAATTTGTTAAAGATTTTTTAAGTTGCCATTGTTGAATACTTGAGTTATTTGAAGTTTGAAGATGAAATATGAATGTTTGGTGATAGATATACACATTTTGTAAAGTGATTTTTTATGAAAATGCATATTAAGGATAAAATTGATAAATGTGTAAAGTTAGTGGTTAAAATGTGAAATAAATGAAAATTATGGATTGCTAGGGGCATAAGGAAATTCGACCAAGAATGGGTTTTATTGAATTGTGTGTAATTTGTGTTTTTATGAAATAAGAACTAAAGTGTAAATATGTGAAACTTTAGGGGCTAATGTGTAAAAATGCTCAAATGTGTGTTCTTGGATTAAATTGAATGATTTGATAAATAAACAAGTTAATTTTGAATTCGTATAGATTAAGAAAGAAAGATTTTAGATTTGAATCAGGGAAAAAGTAAGGTTATCGTGTAGCCGACCCGATTAGTTAATTTCACACTCGAGGTAAGTTCGTATATTAATAAACATTATTGAATTGTGTAATTATGCATTACTATTATTGTATTGAATTGAAATGATCGTATATGATCGAGACATGAACGATAGAGAATTACCGAATAAAAGTCTCGTACGAACCTTAGGAATGTTATAGGATACAAATGCCATGACATTAGGTTACTGAGATGAGATTACGTGTAAGACCATATCTGGGACATGGCATCGGTATGAAAGTACGTGTAAGACCATGTCTGGGACATGGCATCGATACGAGATTTCGTGTAAGACCATTGCTGGGCTATTGACATTGATATGAGTTTTCATGTAAGACCATATTTGGGATATGGCATTGTATGATCTATGTGTGACTCCTGAGCATCTTTAGTGATTTCGAATGGTTCAACGGGTTTAGTTCAGATGATAATGTAAGTACAAACGAGTTAAGTGATACAGGTACGTACAAAATTTATGTGAATATTGAATGGAAGAATATTGATGAGATAATATAGGATCATGTGTATACATGGAAAGGTTTGTATAAGTATAAATGTTTACTGTGTATATTTGATGATTATTGATTGGATTTCATTTATTTGTTGAATTAAGTTTATTACATACGAGCTTATTAAGCTTTGAAGCTTACTGTGTTTTTCCTTTCCATATTTTATAGAGAATCGAAGCTAGCTCAAATCCAGGGATCATCAGGAAACATCATCACGCTATGTGTATATGGTATATGGCCTGTACAAGCTAGTGTCATTTTAGTATGTTTTTGAGCTATGAATATAGTCATGAGATTTGGCTTGTAAATGATGTTAATAGTTATGTGTGTTTGGCCATATGAAATGGCTTGATAATGGTTATGTATTGTTGTATATAATGTGTTGGCAATGGCATGTTTTAGTGTGGTTGTGGTTGAATTATTATAGATGATTAAACGGCTAGTTGAATGATGGGTATGAATGTTTGAGATAGGTCATATTGTGGAATAAAGTTATATGTTCAATTGATAGCTAAAGGATATATGTTTGATTTGATAAATTGATTGAGTTGAGTATTGAATTTTGGTGATGAGTTGGTGGGTTATAAGTTAGCATATACTTATATGAATTAAGGTTATGTACATGTTGGTTTGGTACATGTTTGAGTAAGTGAAATGGTTGAAATGGTATAGCATGATTTAGGCATGAATTGAGGTTGTTTTGGCTCCCAATTGGGTATAGAAATTGCACTATTTTCCTTGTGTAGGTACCATTAAGTTAAGGGTGGAAAATTGGCCTTACAAATGGCGTATTTTTGTCCACACGGGCAAAGATATGGGTGTGTGTCTTTGCAACACCCCAAAAATATAGGGTCTTTAATTTTGCATTGTCTGACGTAAATTTCATATTTACTTTAGTGGCTAGAGTGATTTGGGTGTGTTTGGAGGTGTTAGAAAAGCCTGGGTTCAAGTCTGGGCTTTTCCAGAATTTTTAGTTTTTCTTTTAAATGAATCTAACCACTGGCATGTAGGCCTTATAAATAATTGTGCTTAATTATGTCATAAAGAGAGCATGCAATCTGGTGGCAAGGTGGCATGCTGTAGTTACTAAGAGGGCCTGACTTCGAGTCACTCATTGCTCAAGGGGAATTTATTTTATCCCTTTGCTGCATGAGAGGCGGAGTTTGATTGAAACTCTGCTAAGTGAGAGTTGAATTGGTCTTAGGGAGAGATTCAAGGGATATGGATGAAGGTTGGTATGGATTTGGAGGAGGAAAAGGTGGAGCAAATCAAGGAATTTGAAAATGGGTTTTGGGTACCTTCGGTATTATTTTTCTTCTCAATTTCTCCTGTTGCCGAATTCATATTCATTTAGCCTTGCCGAGTACTGCTCCCAAGCTCTGTCCAATAGCTCTCCTTCTTTTACCTTATCTATTTTCTAGTTTTTATTTTCTTGACCGATTACAAACTTTTCTCTCCATCATTTCTTCATTTTACAATTTCCTCATAGCCGAAACCTACCTTCTTTCTCTCTCCCTTGGTTTTTTTTTATCCCTATCCTAACCAATTACTCTTTCTCCATTTTTCTTTTATCTAGTTTTGCATTTTCTTGTCTAGCCGTTTGGTGCTTTCCCTCTCTTGTTTTCATGCGGTTTCTTTTTGTTAATTGGTTATTGACCTATTATTGTTGTGCTTTGCCGTGGTAGTGGAAGTAGGTCTTGCGAGAGTTCTGCTAAGGGGTAGGTACTCGTAAGTCTCTTTTCTCGGGTTCCATGTTATTTCTATCACTGTTCAAAACCATCTCCTTCTATCTTTTTCTAGAACTGAATGATCTTTCTTTCTATTCATTGATTCCCAATTGTGATCTCCTCTTTTGTGGTGTTGATCGTTGAATGTTAGGTGTTTCACAATAGAGGGTGGAGTGCAAATAGTTGAGAAGCAATCAACCTTGACTCTCATTATTCAATAAAGGTAAACGTTACCTTACTCGTGGGTAAGCCGAATATTCCACTAATTCTGTTAAGAAAATGTTGGTGGATTTTAAACCATCTATAACCAATCCTCTAACTAGTTTGTATACGCAGTTAATTGACAAGCAACATCTAGTTGTTTTTAGCCAAGCGATCTTAGGGTGGCAGGCTATATTGCGGTTAATCAAGGTTAGTAATGGAAGGTTGGAGATTCAATAGTAATGAATCTTACTAAATGGAAGGCTAATGACATGCCTTATTGGAGCGTAGGTTTTGAGCTCGTGAGCAGTTCCTTCGACTTTGTTATCAGGTGTGTACACACCCTAATCTACTATAGAACAACAAAAGCTGAAAAGCCGAAAGATTGGGCTTTAAGGCCACATAAGTGTGTGAACACTCATGGGGTGCTTTAGGCTATGAAACGAGGGTGCATGTGCAGAGGCCCTGTGAGCGATCTCACGAGTTGCGGGCCGTCATGGGCCACGTTGGGCCAAAATGTGCCGTGTGGGCCCAATGGGCTTGTGGGCCCCACACGGATAAAATCCTCGATAAGTGACAAACACTGGATTGGGCTTTGATGTTCGCATAACTGTGACTGAATCTGGGCAGATTGGCCACACAAGCGTATGGGCCCACTTGGGCTAAGTAATGGGCTTTGGGCCCATTTACACTATTTTGCCCATCTAGGTTACCTGAGTCGCTCGAGGCGATGGTGGACCGTCAGAGAAGTCGTTATCTATACCGAGTGTTATAGGCCAATTTTGACCCACCTAAACCCGGGGCCCATTTACAAACAAACCCAAACACCCACCTAAACTCGGGGCCCGTTTACAAACAAACCCAAACACCTAACCAAGCCCCAAATCCCAAATAGCCCAATTACATAAAACCCAAACAGCCCACTTGCATCTGCCCTAACCCGAACCTCTACTTGCCTCTAATGCTTCTGCCAGCAGTCCCATCCACCGTCCAGCACCGCCCTTGGCTCCTCTCAGCACCGCTCAACACTTGCAAGGAATTAAAATGGAAAAGACAGCAAATAATAAAAAAAGACTTGTACAATGGCTATAAAAGCCGAATCAAAATTTGTGTGAAGGGATTCGGCAGTTTTTGCAAGCAATACAAACTAGATTTCAAAATACTAATAAAATAGTGATCCCAATAATACAATAGCAGCAAAGGGAATACCCCCGAATCAGAGAATCAAAATATCGAGAGTCAAAATCAAGTTTAAGGTGATTTCATTTTATTTTTTTATTTTATGAATCTATTTTTTTAATACATGCATAATTTGCTAATAAATAAAAGGAAATAAAAAAATAAAAAATGGAAAATTTTACCTTTTTCGGTCACCGTGTATGGTGGCAGGCGGCGGCGGCCTGGTGACCGGGCGGTGACCGGCCCGATGGCCGGAAATCTCCTTTGCTCTCCACTCTCCCTCTATTTTTTGCCCACACCTGGACAAATGAATTTTTTTTGAAGGTTTTGGCCCTTTTATAGCCTCCCAAAACGACGTCGTTTTGGGGCCTGCATTTTAATCCCAAAACGACATCGTTTTGCTGACCCGACTCGAAATCCGACCCGCTTCAACTAAGATCCGCATGTTTTTTAAACGGAAGGGCTAATTGCACTTTTGGCCCTTCCGCTTTTTTATTATTTTACAATTAAGTTTTATTTATTCTAATTTGGCCCGTTAATTTCTTTTTGTTTGCAATTCGACCCTCCCTATTGCTGTGTGTTTTTGAAAGAAGGGTTATTATCCGCTTTAGTCCTTCTCTTGCTTACGCGTGTTCAAATTAATCCTTATTTATTTTAAATCTGGCCCAGAACCTCTGTTTTGTTTCTAAATTAATCATTTTTCCATTATTTTGATGTTTTATTAATTAATTACATTATTATTATTATATTATTATTATTATTATGCTCATTATTATTCTTATTATTGTTATTATTATTATCATTATTACTATTAAATTATATTTTGTATTATTTTAATATTATGTTTACTATTATCTATATTGTTACTATTATTATTACTATTAACATTAGTATATGTTTTATTATCATGTATACATTTTTAACCAATATATATATTTATATATTATTATATTTAATTATTTTTTTGCCTTATTATTATTTCTAACACATATACATTATGTATATATTTTTAATATTATTATGTATTTATATTTTCATATATTACATGTGTGTATTTTAGTATTATATTTTTATATATTATATATATATATATATTCTAATACTATTAGGTATATGCTATTATGTGTATTACGTATAGATTCCTTTTATTCGTTATTTTCAACTTTATATTATGTTAGTAATATTTAACTATCATACTTCATTATTGCTATTTTAATATTATTATATTAGTATATTAATATTATTTTTTCTCATTATCAATATTTTTCATACGTATATCATTTTCTACTATATATATATATAAACTGTACATACTTTTATACGTATTATTTTTGTATATATTGTATTTATATATTTATATATATATTTATATATATATATTTTAACATTATAGTATTATATTTTTTACTATTTTATGTATATATTTCTAATACTACATATTGAATATTTTTAATATCGTTTTATGTGCGTATTTATGTATTGTGTTAATAGTTGTTTTTATCGTTTCTAATATATTATGTATTTTTATAATATTATATCTTTGTGCGTTTTTCAAAGCAATATTGTTACATGTGTTTATTTCATGATTTTAACCCAAAGTTTACTCTGCTTCAAATTAAATGCATTAAACCATTTCCAAATTTGTCGGTTTAAACAATTTTAAAACAAGGCAATGTTTTTGTGTTTAGGGATTCGGGAAATAGTGCCCTAACGTGCTGGGTTTCGATTTTCCGTCTATCTAAATACCTAAGACATCCTTCTAAATAAATTTTGCAAATCACGAGATGATTTCAGTTTCGAAGAGTTTAAGAACCTCATATCCAATAGTGTTAGATGTGATGGTTGAATTCTTTCGGAACAAAAGAATCTCGATTTTTCAACTCAAATTATCCCAATTTTAAAAAAGGAGATTCTATTTTTAAATCTTTCCAAATTTTGACCTAAGACAGAAAACTACTCAATTTGGTACCAATTTTGGGCGTTGGGGGGTGCTAATCCTTCCCCGTGCGTAACCGACTCCCGAACCTGTTTTCTCGATTCTTCGTAGACCAAAATGTTTTATAAGGTGATCCAATCACATCTAAAAGGGTTGGTGGCGACTCACATTTTCATTTTTTTAAAATAAGTCGACTCCGTTTTTTAAAGCCCCTATTAAAAAAATGGTTTCGACAGCTTGGCGACTCCACTGGGACCGATAAGAGAGTCAATCTGAAAATTGACTATTTTCTGTCTTAAATGTCAGAAATTTGGAAAATTTTAAAATATGATCTTTTTACATGTGATTGTTGCATATGTTTGTTATTTTTTTCCTCGCACACATTGCATTTGCATGACTGTTGTGGTTGCACCCTTAAGTGGGAGTGAGAAGCTACGCTTTCGTGAGGTTTTCACCTCCGCATGGGCTAGTGGATTCCTTCCGGGATACATCCGTACCTATGTCTTCGTGAGATTTTCATCTCCGTATGGCCATAGGGAAATGTGTCCCTCTGAACTGAACTTGGTCCATATGAGCCTATAATGGGTGAGGATCGAGGAATCTGCTGGTTCAGGTACCCTTTCCTTTAGAACTAAAACACATATAGTAAACCTTAAGTGCCCGCCCTAGGTAGTACAGTGATAACCTTTAATGGCTACCTATATAGGTGCTTGTTTATTTTCTTTGAATTATATCTGTTATGTATGTGACACTGACCCATTTTATTTTGTTATCATTGCATGTCATTCAACATTTAAAGGTATCGATTCACGGTTTGATTTCTAAATTAGAAAGTTTTGTAATAAGGAATGAATATCTTGATAAAGTGGAGGACAACGCTACCGTCCGTGCATGGTCAGAGAAAACCCAGTTAGAGAAGGGAGATAGTGTCACCGAGGGGTATACGTCGGAGTTGTGGGACTTCACTCGTATCAGTTCGACACAGAATGAGTTTTAGGAGTTGAAAGACATTTGGGCCAAGTGGGATAACGGGACTAAGCAGTTGTTCTACCAGAATTATGGAGATCTTCCCTATTTGCTAGATGTTAAGGTGGATAAGCATCTGTTTCGAGCTATGGTACAGTTTTAGAACCCCGCTTATAGTTGTTTTGCATTCGGAGAGGTAGACTTTGTACCTACTTTGGAAGAATATACTACCTTGCTCCGCTGTCTAAGAATTCAAGATAACAAAGCTTATGTTAAGGCTGCTAATCTCCCGACTTTTGTGAAAAAATTAATGATTATCACAGGGATGAGTGAACAGTGGGCCGCAGCTCAAATCCAACAAAAGGTTGATGGTAAATGCATTCCATGGGCAAGTCTAAGGGATCTGATATTGGCGCGCCCAGATGCGAAGAGGAAGGTTGATGTCTTGGCTTTAAGTATTTATGGGTTGGTGATCTTCTCCAAAGCTATGGGGCACATAAACGAGGTAGTCACGGATTTATTCGATCGACTTGGTAAACAAGTCACACCTGTGCCTGCAATCCTAGCTGAGACATTTAGATCCTTGAGTGCATGTCGGAGGGCTGGTGAAGGTAGATTCATTGGATGCACACAGTTGTTGTTAGTATGGTTCCACAGTCACTTTTGGAAGGTTGATAAAGGTCCTTGCCGAGTATTCTTAGAGGACTATTCTCCCTTAAAGGAAGCAGCAAATACGTCAAGAAGGGACAATATTACAGAGGAAAGGTGGATGGAAATACTTCGGAACCTCCGAGAGGAAGACGTTGTGTGGAAAGCCCCTTAGATGACTCCTAGTGAAATCCTTTATCATTGTGGAAGTTTTGATTGGGTACCTCTTCCTAGAATTTGGGGAGTTATTGGTTATGCATCGTTACTCGTCCTAAGGCAGTACAAAGCGGGGCAGTTTATACCGGTAACACAAGGTTTAGCTCAAAGTGATTTCTCATATAAAGGCGATCATTATAAGAAGAAGATGCGAGAGATTTCCGAAGCTTGGAAGAAGATTTGCTGTGTGAAGATTCTGACTGACAGTCCGACGACGACCCTTGAATACAAAGAGTGGTTTAGCAAGAGGACCAATGATAACATCCCTAGGCCGAGTTTGGAGGCTGCTCGATCAATAGAGGAAAGTTTACGAGTGGTTCCGTCAGAGTTAGAACTCATAAAGTAAGATTTTGAAAGAAAGAGTTTAGAGCTCGGGAAAAAGATAGAGAAGTTGGAGGAAGAGAAGATGTACCTAAGCTTAGACGTTGACGTTCAGAAAATTGAGGTCGAGAAAGTAAGGAAAGAAAAAAAGAAAATGGAGGAAGATCGAGATGACTTGAAGACACAATATAAGAAGATGCAATTATTGATGAAGAGAGTTGGATTGGGGAAGACTTCAGAACAGTGGCAACAAGAGGTTTGAGAAGAAAGAGCCAAAGCCAATCATTGGGAGAAGAAATTTCAAGAAATGTAGGCATAGAATCAGGCCCTAGAAAGGAGCTTGGCAAAGAATCAGAAGGAGAATCGAGGATTGAAAGCTAAAGTGACTGAACTCAGATGGTCCCTTCATCTTCACCGAAGTCGTAGCTCTGCGGTCAAGTTAAAGGCAAGTCAGAATAAGATCGAGGAAATGAAGCATAAGATTGAGGGGTTAGAAGCAATATTGCAGAACTGTAGACTCCGAATTGAGTAGCTCGAGGCAAGAGAAGGACATTGGAAGAGAGAGCTTTACCATTCTCAAAATCAAGTCAGACATAGGGATTACCTCATGGGAGAAGCCATAGTCCAGATTCGAGAAGTTGCTGATTACCTACAAGACTTGGCGGCGTAGGCTGATATGTTAAGTATAAAGTATAAGCTAGAATCGGACAGAGGTCGAGAATTAGCTACATTGTTTAGGAAGGTTAAAACTTTAGGCCTAGGGGTGAAAGCGTATCTGTAATCTGTTTTGTGTAAAGATTTTTGTTCCTTAAATAACGTTTTTTAAAAGAAATTGAATCAAAATCGATATCTTTTGCATTCATGCATTTTCATTACATCGTATCACATGCATTGGAACCCGTAAAAAGACCCTAATTAGTTGAAGTTATTACAGTAGAAAAGAATCTAGAAACTACACACCCCTACGGTACCTGCGCCAAGAACGAAGAATATGGATCAGAGGTTTGAACAACTCGAAAAGGACGTGCAAGACTAGTTGCAAGAGTAGTTGGCAAAAATGCAACAAGATATGAGTGAGCAAATGATGGAAGCCCAAAGAAATATGATGGCTGAAATGGCTCAACTACTAAAGGGGGCAATGGATAAAGGAAAGACCCCTATGGCTATCACTGGAGAGGATAGTGAGGATTATCCTCTAGGTTTTACCCCACCCCATACACAAACATAAACTGAGGCACCTCTGCGAAGGCCGTCTGTTACAATTAGGCCTCAGTAAGGGCAAGTTGATACTGGAGTAGCCGTGAACTTTTAAGATGGCTTGAGATCCAACCCGATAGATAACCTTACCAATCCACTCATCCCTGATTTAGACCTGGCCGAAAGAGAGAGGCCGAGAATTGAATCCTCGAGGCAATTAGAGGAGTGTTGCAGATGGTTGGAGGAGAAGTTCAAAGCTTTAGAAGGTGCTAATAATCGTCATGGAATGGATGCCAAAGAATTTAGCTTGGTCCCAGATTTAGTCCTTCCTCATAAGTTTAAAATGCTAGAGTTTGAGAAATACAATGGGACTAGTTGCCCTGAGGCCCACATCACCATGTTTTGTAGGCGGATGACCGGTTATGTAAACAATGATCAACTTTTGATTCATTGTTTCCAGGATAGTTTGGTTGGGGCTGCAGCTAGGTGGTATAATCAATTAAGCCGCGCTAGGATCGGTTCTTGAAGAGATTTAGAGCAGGCCTTCATGTAGCAATATAGTCATGTGACTAACTTGACACCTGATCGGATCAATCTACAGAACATGGAAAAGAAGCCTAATGAAAGCTTCAGACAATACGCACAGAGATGGAGGGAGGTTGCCATCCAAGTTCAGCCACCACTTTTAGAAAAGGAAACTACCATGCTATTCATCAATACCTTGAAAGCCCCATTCCTTACTCACATGATTGGAAGTACCACTAAGAGCTTTGCTTACATAGTTATGGCAGGGGAAATGATTGAAAATGCCATAAGAGGTGGTAAGATAGAAGGGGAAACTAATAAAAGATCAGCCCCAAGAAGGAAAGATAATGAGGTGAACAATACAAGTAGTTATAACTCGAAGGCGATTACGGTTAGCCAGCCAAAAGCAGCTACGATTGGGTAATAGGGTTCCCAAAGGCATGAATTTGGTACGAGACAGAACTATGAAAAGATCCAGTTCACACCCATTCCAATAACGTATAGGGAACTCTATAAGAGTTTATTTAATCCCAAGTGGCACGATGCAAACGCCAAATGTGAATACCATTCGAAAATATAGGGGCATTCAATCGAAAATTGCATAAGCTTTAAGAAAGCAGTGGAAAGACTAATCAAGATGGGGGTCGTAAAATTTGACGATACCCCTAATACAGAGAATCTGCTGCCAAACCATGGTGATCAAGGGGTGAATGCAATCAGGGAAACTAGTATGAGAAGGGTTAAAGAAGACATTGCTGAGGTAAGGATGCCATTAAAGGTAATTTGGAAAGAGATGACAAAGAGAGAAATGTTGATTTCTGAAGAAGGAAGTAAAAAAGTAAGGAACTACTGTGAGTTCCATCAAGAAGAGGGGTACGAGATTCAGGAATGTGTCGAGTTTAGGGCTTTGCTACAAAGCCTCATGGATAATAAGGAGCTGGAATTTTATAAAGGTGGCTCAGATGAGGGACACATATGCGTGTTGGAAGGAGAATTGACGAATCAAGGAACCAATCGACCAAGGATCATTATTTCTCTACCAAAGAATAATGAAGTTGGGACACAAATAACGTCAAAAGTCATTATTCGCAAACCCGTTTCTTTTCCCTATAAGGATAACAAAAGGGTACCCTGGAATTATGATTGCAATGTAACGATGCCGGAAGGAGAAGAAATAGCTAATGCTTCCAAAGATACCCAAGCTGAGGGTTCCTACACGCGTAGTGGGAAGCGTTATGACGCAGGAGGCGTCAGGGTTGAGCCCATAAAAGCAAAAGCCCTAGACTTCGAGAAAGAGAAAGGGGCTAAAGCACTTATTAATGAACTAGTGAAGAAAGAAGAGGCTAAGGAGTTTCTGAGATTCCTGAAACACAGTGAGTATAGCGTGGTTGAGCAGTTACGCAAACAACTAGCTCGCATATCAGTGTTAGCATTGCTTCTAAGTTCGGAAGTACATCGCGTCGCGAGGCATTAATGAAAGTGCTTAATGAAACCTATGTTACCAAGGACATATCTGTCAATAAGTTGGATTGTCTTGTTAGTAACATAAGTGCTGACAATTTCATCTATTTCAACGATGATGAAATCCCACCTGGTGGCATGGGATCAACTAAGGCTTTGCACATCACCACTCGTTGAAAGGATATACACTGCTAAGTGTGCTTATCGGTAATGGGTCAGCCTTGAATGTCCTGCCATTATCCACATTAAACAGATTGCCAATAGATAGTTCTCACTTGAAAACATGTCACAATATAGTGAGAGCATTTGATGGTACGGAGAGAAAGGTGATGGGAAGAACTGATATTCCTTTAATGATTGGGCCAAACACATATGAGGTGGATTTTCTAGTGATAGACATCAAGCCCTCTTATAATTGCTTGTTGGGGAGGCCTTGGATACATTCGGCAGGAGCGGTGCCCTCATCTTTGCATCAAAAATTAAAGTTAGTAACGTCGGACGGCTAGTAACCATAAATGCGGAAGAAGACATCATAGCAGCAGTTACCAGTGACGCACCCTATGTGGAGGCAAATGAAGAGTCCATTAAATGTTCTTTTCGCTCCTTGGAATTTGTCAACGCAACCTTCGTTTCAGAGGGAAATGAGGTGCCATTGCCCAAGATATCCAAAACCACAAGAATGGGCTTGCGGATGATAGTGGGAAAATGAGCTTTGCCTAGAAAAGGGTTAGGCAGATACCTCTAAGGTGGAATCTGAGTCCCTAAATTAAGTGAGGAAAGAGATCGTTTTGGCCTAGGTTTTAGGCCAGATCACAGACAGAGAAGGAAGGAGATAGAGAGGCGTCAAGAAAGAAGGAGGGCGCATTTGAGCGGAAGAGAAGTTGAGTGGGAATCGATGACATTCCTTCACATATCCTAGACTTTTGTATCAGGAGGGATAATTCACCCTAAGGCGGGGTTGCTCGAAAAGGGAAGCTATCACATCAACACCATACATGATGGAGAGACTGAATAAAGGGGTTTGGAGGACATCCGTCCTTACAAATTGGGAAGCTCTTTAAACAATTGGACTGCTGAAGAACTTCCTATAACCTTTAGGAATTTTACAGAGTAATTTTCCAGAATACTCTTGTTACTCTAAAGCCTAGGAGTAATAAGATTTCGTTTGTGAAATAGGCTTATGTTTGGATATTTGGTTTCAATAAAGTACACTTTTGTCAAATCGAGTAAATGTTCCTTCATCGATAAATATTCTTTTGACCTTCTAGTTCCATTCAAAGTTTTTAATTCATTCATAACATGTAAACAATCATTCTTAAATTCATTCATTCTTTGTACATTCTTTCGTACCCCGCAAGTCCCTAGATATCAACGACATGAGCAATGATACTACAAATCCTAAATTCTCTTTTGAGCAAGACATGTGTTTAGAGGAACCTCAGGATTTTGAAGATTACAGGGATTGTGATGTGTTTCTAGATCTGTTGAGAATGGTGAAACAAGAGGAGAAACAAATTCTGCCCTATAAGAAAGAGGCAATAGAAAACATAACCTTGGAAGAAGGGAAAAAAGTGAAAATAGAGACACACATTACTAAGGAAACAATGCAAGATCTTGTCGAGCTACTGAGTGAATTTAAAGATGTCTTTGCATGGTCATATAAGGACATGTCGGGGTTGAATACTGATATCGTAGTACATAGCCTTCCCATAAAACAAGATTGCAAGTCGATCCAACAAAAATTACGAATGATGAGGCCTGATATCGTGCTAAAAATAAAAGAGGAAGTTGAGAAGCAGTTTGATGCCAGAATGCCTTTGATAAAGTCAAGCAATACTTGTCAAACGCTCCAGTACTATCTCCGCCCAGTCCAGATAGACTGTTGATATTGTACTTGTCGGTGTTCAGTAACTCTATGGGATGTGTGCTTGGTCAACACGATGAGTCAGGAAGGAAAGAGAGAGCGATATATTACCTCAGTAAGAAATTCACTGAGTGTGAAATGAGATATTCGCCAATTGAGAAGTTGTGTTGTGCCTTGATTTGGACTACCCGAAGGTTGAGGCAATTTATACTGTATCATACAACTTGGCTAATATCGAAAATGGATCTATTAAAGTGTATGATGGAGTCAGCAACCCTAAATGGAAGAATGGCAAGGTGGCAGATATTGCTTTTTGAGTTTGATATAGTATATGTGAGTCAAAAAGCCATAAAAGGAAGTGCAATAGCAGAATTTCTGGCTAGCAAGGCTCTGGAAGAGTACGAACCATTGAGCTTTGATTTTCCCAATGAGGAGTTGATGTATGTGGCAACTACTGAAAAATATCCATGGAAGTTGAACTTTGATGGAGCATCCAATGTAGTAGGAAATAGAATCGGGGCAGTCTTAATATCCCCAGATGGAGATCATTATCCATTCGCATGCAAATTAGATTTTGACTGTACAAACAATATGGCAGAGTATGAAGCATGCATCATGGGGATTCCAGCTGCCATAGAGCGGAAAATTAGAACATTGGAAGTGTACGGAGACTCCACGTTGGTGATTTACCAACTTAAAGGAGAATGGGAGACAAGGGACCCCAAATTGATTAACTATCGAAGGGTAGTTTTGGGGCTACTTGAGGAGTTTGACAACATCACTTTCAATTATCTCCCACGGGATAAAAACCAGATGGCAGATGCTTTGGCAACCCTAGCGTCCATGATTAAAGTAAATAGAGAGGAGGATATGAAGCCTATTCAAATGAGTATTTTTGAGGTTCCGGCTCATTGTTGTAACATCGAAGGAGAAGAAAGGGATGACCACCCTTGGTATCAGGATATATTACGATATGTGAGAAATCGTGAATACCCTAAACAGGCAACGGAGAACGACAAAAGAACCTTGAGAAGGTTAGCTTGCGACTATGTATTGGATAGGGATATCTTGTATAAAAGAAGGAAAGATCAAGTGCTTTTGAGATGTGTCGACGCTGTGGAAGCTAGGAAAATCTTGGAAGAAGTGCACGAAGGTATTTGTGGGACACATGCTAATGGCTTCACGATGGCAAGACAAATCATGAGATTTGGATACTATTGGTCTACTATGGAAGGAGATTGTATCAGCTATGCCAAAAGGTGCCATAAGTGCCAGATCTATGGGGATAAGGTTCATGTACCGCCTTCACCTCTACATATTATGACTTATCCATGGCCCTTTTCCATGTGGGGCATGGATGTCATTGGTCTAATGTCACCAAAAGCTTCGAACGGGCATCGTTTCATCTTCGTGGTCATTGATTACTTCACAAAATGGGTAGAGGCTGCTTCTTATGCTAATGTTACCAAGTCAGCAGTGAGTCGATTTTTGAATAACAAAATCATCTGTCAGTATGGAATGCCTGAGAGAATCATATTGGACAATGCATTGAACTTGAAAAACAGCACGATAGTAGAAGTCTGCAGTCAGTTCAAGATTAAACATCATAATTCATCTCCCTATCGCCCAAAAATGAATGGGGCAGTGGAAGCGACCAACAAAAACATTAAGAAGATAGTGGGGAAAATGACTGAGACCTATAGAGATTGGCACGAGAAACTATCATTTGCACTATTCGCCTATCAAACGTCTGTTAGAACCTCTACTGGGATAACTCCATTCTCGTTGGTTTATGGGATGGAGGCAGTGTTACCCATTGAAGTGGAAATACCTTCCCTTCAAATTTTGTTAGAGATAAAGTTGGATGAAGCAGAATGGATTCAATCGTGATATGATCAACTAAACTTGATTGGAGAACAGAGGCTAAGGGCAATTCGTCATGGTCAGATGTATCAGAAGCGAATGATGCGAGCTTATGATAAAAAGTCCGTCCAAGAGAATTTTACGAGGAGGACCTTGTACTGAAAAAGATCCTTCCCATACAGAAGGACTTTAGAGGAAAGTGGATACCAAATTGGGAAGGGACGTATGTTGTGAAGAAGGCTTTTTCTAGTGGTGCACTGATTTTGACAGAAATGGACGGGAAGAGTTTACCCAATCCAGTGAATTCGGACTCAGTCAAGAAGTACTTTGTCTAAAAATAGAAGGGAAGCCAAGGTGAAAACCCACAAAGGGCGCTTTGAGACTTCTATTTCAAAAAAAAAAAATATAAAAATGGAGAAGCCGAGGTGAAAACCCACAAAGGGTGCCTTGAGACTAAAGGGGTTTTGATTTAAAAACCCGAATGGGCAGCTCAAATTTCGAAAGGCACACATCTCACTATACCTGATTCGACAAGAAGTGGAGTATGTTACATACCGGGACATCAACAAAGTATTTTGGATCTTCTAAACACATGTTAAACCCAAAGTAGTATTTACAGAGTTTGTATATAGAAGCTCAAGCTGCGATATCTAGGATATCTGATTTTTGTCCTATCTACTATCTTTGGATTCTTCCCAAAAATATGTTGCCAGATTAATTTCCTTTGTATTTTTGATGATTTATTCAAGTCTAACTATCCTCAAGATTTTTTGTCCTCTATTATTCATAAAATGTGTTACATTGAGATCATGATTGATGAACTAAAATGTCTTTACAAACGAAGTTTTGCATATTACTCTGAAAATCTCTTGATAATACAAGAAACTAAAACAGAACAATTGTTTAAAGAACCCCCATGTGTAAGGGTTGGAGATACTCAAGGAAAATTTCCTCTTCAGTCCAAATGATGATTAGGCAATTCAAACGATTCGATCCTAAGAGGAGATCATTTTCTAGCAAGTCGTAACAGAACCAAATTGATTCAAGGTATACGAGTAGAGTATGAATGATACTTTGAGGAAACTTTGATAAATGAGTAATGACAGCCGAAATAGGGACCATTCTCATAACATTTTGCATCATAATATGTTTAATTAGGAAGCATTTGACTCATTTTGATCATGGCATCTTAATTATTTGGCATAAGCATAAATCTCAGGAAATCAATTCTAAGATGGATTCCCCAGTGGACAATGTAGCAAGATTGATTGAAACCACAAATTCCAGCATATCTTAAGCCCCTAGGCAGTAGGGTAACAGATCAAATTTTGGCAAATCTTATCTCCATATATCAGCAATGGAGTAGATTTCGGCCACTCACCTTAATCCCCTAAGTAGTAGGGTAATAGGAAAAATACAGCAGATCTTATCTTCGCTGAGCAGGAATGGAGCAGATCAAATTCCAGCAGATCTTAACTCCCTAAGCAGTAGGGTAATAGATAAAATTTTGGCAAATCTTATCTCCATATATTAGCAATGGAGCAGATTTCGGCCACTCGCCTTAATCCCCTAAGTAGTAGGGTAATAGGCAAAATACAGCAGATCTTATCTTCGCTGAGCAGGAGCAAAGCAGATCAAATTCCAGTAGATCTTAACTCCCTAAGCAGTAGGGTAACAAATCAAATTTTGGTAAATCTTATCTCCATATATCAGCAATGGAGCAGATTTCAGCCACTCGCCTTAATCCCCTAAGCAGTAGGGTAATAAGCAAAATACAGCAGATCTTATCTTCGCTGAGCAAGAGCAGAGCAGATCAAATTCCAGTAGATCTTAACTCCCTAAGCAGTAGAGTAATAGATCAAATTTTGGAAAATCTTATCTCCATATATCAGCAATGGAGTAGATTTTGGCCACTTACCTTAATCCCCTAAGCAGTAGGGTAATAGGCAAAATACAGCAGATCTTATCTTCACTGAGCAGGAGCGAAGCAGATCAAATTCCAGCAGATCTTAACTCCCTAAGCAGTAGGGTAACAGATCAAATTTTGGCAAATCTTATCTCCATATATCAGCAATGGAGCAGATTTCGACCACACGCCTTAACCCTCTAAGCAGTAGGGTAGCAGGCTAAAGATTACAGATCTTATCTCTCTGTATTGGCAGAGACCAGATCGAAGAATAGCAGATTTGACAATCCTTGTATTGATTCAGTAGGGAAGATCGAAGTTACAAATCTCTTCTCTATGAATTATTATATCTCTGAAGTTGCGATGGAATAGATTGAAGCTACAAGTCCTATCTCTTTGAAGCGACGGTGGAGTGGATCAAAGCCAAAAGATACATTGGATGGGAATAAGGCTACCGGAAGAAGAGAAGCACCGATACAAGCCAAGACTCAGTAGGCTCAGGCAAAATTGGCCCTTTTGAAGTCTTTGCTCCATTCCCGTTACATGACAATGAGCAAAGAGGGACAGCTGTTATAGGCCAATTTTGACCCACCTAAACCCGGGGCCCGTTTACAAGCAAACCCAAACACCTAACTAAACCCCAAATCCCAAATAGCCCAATTACATAAAACCTAAATAGTTCACTTGCATCTGCCCTAACCCGAACCGCCACTTGCCTCTGACGCTTCTGCCAGCAGTCCCATCCACCATCCAGCACCGCCCTTGGCTCCTCTCAGCACCGCTCTACACTTGCAAGGAATTAAAATGGAAAAGACAGCAAATAATAAAAAAGGACTTGTACAATGGCTATAAAAGCCGAATCAAAATTTGTGTAAGGGGATTCGACAGTTTTTGCAAGCAATACAAACTAGATTTCAAAATACTAATAAAATAGTGATCCCAATAATACAATAGCAGCAAAGGGAATACCCCTGAATCAGAGAATCAAAATATCGAGGATCAAAATCAAGTTTAAGGTGATTTCATTTCATTTTTTTATTTTGCGAATCTATTTTTTTAATACATGCATATTTTGCTAATAAATAAAAGGAAATAAAAAATAAAAAAATGGAAAATTTTACCTTTACAAGGTGGCCGGTGGCGGTCTGGCGACCGGGCGGTGACCGGCCCGATGGCCGGAAATCTCTTTGCTCTCCCCTCTCTCTCTTTTTTTTCCCTACACCCGGACAAATGAATTTTTTTTGAAGGTTTTGGCCCTTTTATAGCCTCCCAAAACGACGTCATTTTGGGGGCTACATTTTAATCCCAAAACGATGTCGTTTTGCTGACCTGACCCGAAATCTGACCCGCTTCAACTAAGATCCTCGTGTTTTTTAAACGGAAGGGCTAATTACAGTTTTAGCCCTTCTGCTTTTTTATTATTTTACAATTAAGTTTTATTTATTCTAATTTGGCCCGTTAATTTCTTTTTGTTTGCAATTCGACCCTCCTTGTTGCTATGCGTTTTTGAAAGAAGGGTTATTATCCACTTTAGTCCCTCTCTTGTTTACGCGTGTTCAAATTAATCCTTATTTGTTTTAAATCTGGCCCAAAACCTCTGTTTTGTTTCTAAATTAATCATTTTTCCATTATTTTGATGTTTTATTAATTAATTACATTATTATTATTATTATTATTATTATTATTATTATTATTCTTATTATTGTTATTATTATTATCATTATTACTATTACATTATATTTTGTATTATTTTAATATTATGTTTACTATTATCTATATTGTTACTATTATTATTACTATTAACATTAGTATATGTTTTATTATCATGTATACATTTTTAACCTATATATATATATATATTTATATAGTATTATATTTAATTATTTTTTTGCCTTATTATTATTTCTAACACATATACATTATGTATATATTTTTAATATTATTATGTATTTATATTTTCATATATTACATACGTGTATTTTAGTATTATATTTTTATATATTATATATATATATTCTAATACTATTAGGTATATGCTATTATGTGTATTACGTATAGATTCCTTTTATTCGTTATTTTCAACTTTATATTATGTTTAGTATTATTTAACTATCATACTTCATTATTACTATTTTAATATTATTATATTAGTATATTAATATTATTTTTTCTCATTACCAATATTTTTCATATATATATCATTTTCTACTATATATATAAACTGTACATACTTTTATACGTATTATTTTTTAACTCTATTATGTATATATTGTATTTATATACTTATATATATTTTTTTAACATTACAGTATTATATTTTTTACTATTTTATGTATATATTTCTAATACTACATATTGAATATTTTTAATATCGTTATATGTGCGTATTTATGTGCGTATTTATGTATTGTGTTAATAGTTGTTTTTATCGTTTCTAATATATTATGTATTTTTGTAATATTATATCTTTGTGCGTTGTTCAAAGCAATATTGTTACATGTGTTTATTTCATAATTTTTGTTATATTGTAATTTCATGATTTTAACCCAAAGTTTACTATGCTTCAAATTAAATGCAGTAAACCATTTCCAAATTTGTCAGTTTAAATAATTTTAAAACAAGGCAAAGTTTTTGTGTTTAGGGATTCGAGAAATAGTGCCCTAACGTGGTGGGTTGCGATTTCCTGTCTATCTAAATACCTAAGACATCCTTCTAAATAAATTTTGCAAATCACGAGATGATTTTAGTTTCGAAGAGTTTAAGAATCTTGTGTCCAATCGTGCTGGATGTGATGTTTGAATTCTTTCGGAACAAAAGAATCTCGATTTTTCAACTCAAATTATCCCAATTTTAAAAAAGGAGATCCTATTTTTAAATCTTTCCAAATTTTTGACCTAAGACAGAAAACTATTCAATTTGGTACCAATTTTGGGCGTTGTGGGGGTGCTAATCCTTCCCCGTGCGTAACCGACTCTCGAGCCTGTTTTCTCGATTCTTCGTAGACCAAAATGTTTTATAAGGTGATCCAATCACACCTAAAAAGGTTGGTGGCGACTCACATTTTCGTTTTTTAAAATAAGTCGACTCTATTTTTTAAAACCCCTCCTAAAAAAATGGTTTCGACACCGAGACCCCAAGGTTAGTTAAATGACCAAAATACCCCTGAGGGGTAAAATTACTGTTTTATCCCTAACTGATGAAATAACTGTTACACCTCTGGTGGTAGGTTGATTGATGTGTGTATGATATTTATATGACTGTACTGAGTATGACACTTTGCATACACGTAATATCTATGACATGACATACTACATGGGATTGGGATTCTGATATGGAGGAAGTATTGTATTGGTGGCTCTGCCACATTCACTGTTACTGGTGGCTTTGCCACATATATGTTATTACTAGCAGCTTTGCCACGTTATTATTACTGGCAGCTATGCTGCGATATTGGTGTGTTGGCTGGGTGGGTTGGTGTTATCCCCACATGGAGCATTGGTTGGTACGGGTGGTGTGTTGGCTGGATTGAGGTGGGTTTGCATTATTGCACTGTACCGATATTGCATTGGGCTTAAGCCCACACTGTTACTGTATAGGGCTAAAGCCCAGACTATTCTGTTACTGAATAGGGCTTAGGCTCAGACTCTTCCTGCATGCACTATTTACTGTTTGAATGATAAGGGATTACACACTGATTTTTCATAAACTCACCATTTCTTTTAACTGTATAGGTAATCCCCAGGCTTAGGTGATTTGGAGCCGCGAGAGACTTGGAGTGGCCACATGATCACTGATGATCTGGTTTAGACTTATTTATTTAAATTTCATATTGGGTTGGTGTTTTGTAATAAGGCTATTTGTGGTTTTAATTTTAATTGAGCTTTTACTTTTGTATTTTAAATTTGCTAGCTAGGAAAAAAAAATGAGATTTTCAAAATAATAACTGTTTTTCAAAAATACTCAAAAACAAACATTTTATATTTTAAACTTTAGTAGCTTCTGTGAATTAGAATAACCTAAAATAATAATGTCAGATATTAAGGCAAACGTTTGACGAGATGATTTGCTAAATACAAATAAAAAGGATTTAAACATAGAAGTGAACTTTTATCGACAAATCCAATTTTTGAAAGACACTTTGATTTGACACGCCAGACTCGGCCATAACGTCTGGGTTGGGTTTGAGGTGTTACATTTAGTGGTATCAGAGCCAGGTTACAAAACTCGGCTGTGGAATGGGTTTTGAAAAAAAATATTTTTTGAAAGTTGATTTTAGTCGTTGAAAATATTTTGAATGATTCATAAGTGTGGCACACCGATTCTTCGGCGCCAAATTGGTAAGTTCTCTAATACTATTTATTGTTATAGACTAAAATGTATGACTGAGGGACTACTATAGATAGTAGAACTATACTGAAACTTTTAGCTAGAATAAACTAAGACTATAGAAAACTAAAAACTATCGTTAGATCTCGTTCTGCGAAAACAAACCCTAATTACTATCTTTCATAACACATTTGTTAATAATTACTAGAATTACCAATTGATACATAAGACTCTTAAAATAGATAATACACTATACGATATGAGCACTAGAGGTACTCGCGGAAAGGGTACACAAGGCCGCGGTAGAGGCCAAGGAAGTGCTAGAGCTGGGTTTTTAGCATCGGGTCACATGCCTACTAGGGAGGCAGTAGCTTCACCAGTGACTGAGGTAGGGTCTTATGACCTAGCGGCTAGGGATGATGCTCTATCCCAACCTATGCTCCGCATTTTAGAGATGGTTGTTGGAGCTAGCACTGGTACAGTGGACCGAGGGTCAATTTCAGAGTGACTCCGGTCTAATAGAGCAAAACTTTTTAGGGTTATTTCTTGAGTAGCCCCAAATGTGGCAAAATACTGGTTAGAGGCCACCGAATGAATAATGGACGGCCTCGACTATGTTGTGGAACAAAAATTAAAAGGAGTAGTATCCTTACTATGAAATGAGGCCTACTAGTGGTGGTTTACCGTGAGAAAAGGTACATAGGCTAACTGATTAACATGAGATTTCTTTAAGGCAGCCTTTCAGGGGAAGTATGTAGGCGCATGTTACATGGACACCCGGAGAAAGAAATTTCTGAGCTTGACCCAGGGGGATAGTATTATGGCAGAGTATGAGGCAGAGTTTTTACGACTGAGCTGCTATGCTCGTGGGATAGTTGCGATAGAATATAAATGCTGCGTTTACTTTGAGGACGACCTTCGAGATGAGTTGCGAGTATTGATAGCTCCGCAGAGGGAGTGAGACTTTGCTGCCCTTGTGGAGAAGGTAAAAATTATCGAGGACATAAAGAGCTTTAAGCGCGAGAACCGAGAAAAGGATAAGGGCAGAAGTAAGAGGGATTCAGGGCCCTCAGGTTCTCTTGTTAGGCCTAAGAAAAAGATTAGATTTGATGGACCAGTCCGAGCTAGAGTTTCTATTACTGTTGCTAGACCGCAGCCTTGCATTGATTGTGGGATATCTCACCATAGTGAGTGCTGGAAAAGAACTGGGGCATGCTTTAGATGTGGGTCCATGGATCATCAGGTTAGGAATTGTCCTCAAAGGCCTGTTCAGATGCAAGCAGTAAGACAGGGACATCTTCAGCCAGTAAGAGGTGGTCAGCAACGATCGAGAGGCCGCGGGCAAGCCATGGGTGGAAACGGTATGGAACGAGGTCATGGAGCACCAGGCAGAGCTGCTGGTAACACTGAGGCGTGGAAGCCAGCTCTGGTTTATGCCGCTCGACGCCGAGAGGATGATGACGCTCCAGATGTCGTAACCGGTACATACCTAATTTACAGTGTACCTTACACTACTTTAATTGATATTGGGTCTACACATTCATACGTTGCATGTACTGTGTCTGGAACTTTGGGTATTCAGTTTAAAAATACTGTTAAGGAGATGACTGTGATAAGTCCACGGAGACAGTCGTTTAAGGTAAATAAGTTGTTCAGAGATGTGCCCCTAGAGGTTCAAGGAGTAATCTTTCCAACGGATTTGATGGAACTACCATTTGGTGAATTTGACCTTATTTTAGGCATGGATTGGCTAGTGAAACACAATGCAAGTTTGGATTGTACTGCTAAGTATATGGTGTTAAAGACTATTGAGAATGAGGAGGTGGCTGTGATAGGGGAGAGAAGAGATTATCTGTCTAACGTGATCTCAGCATTAAGGGTTAAAAAACTGGTCCGCAAGGGTTGTGAGGCATTTTTAGCCTATGTTAGTATTTCTGATTCTGAAGGTCCTTTTGTGGGAGATGTTAGAACTGTTAAGGAGTTTCTAGATATATTCCCTAATGAGCTCCCTAGGTTGCCTCTGAACTATAAGGTTGAATTCAATATTGAGCTGATGTCGGGAATAGCCCTGGTGTCCATCGCCTCTTATAGGATGGTATTGAATGAGCTAGTAGAATTAAAAGCCCAAATTTAAAAACTGTTGGACCAAGGATTTATTCGACCTAGTGTATCTCCATGCGGAGCACCAGTCCTATTTGTAAAGAAGAAGGATGGGTCTATGCGCATGTGCATCGACTATCGACAATTAAACAAACTAACCATCAAGAACAAGTATCCTTTACCGAGGATAGACGATCTATTTAACCAGCTGCGAGGAGCTTCAGTTTTCTCCAAGATAGATCTCTGTCCTAGATACCATCAGCTAAGGGTTAAGGGGGTTGATGTGTATAAGACTGTGTTTAGGACTCGCTATGGTCATCACGAGTTCCTAGTGATGTCGTTAGGGCTGACGAATGCACCAGCTACTTTCATGGATCTGATGAACCGAGTGTTCTAGCCCTACTTGGATCAGCTCATAGTGGTTTTTATAGACAATTTTCTGGTGTATTTGAGAACCGAGGAGGACCATGATGCACATCTTCGAACTGTTCTGCAAATTCTAAAGGAAAAGCAGCTATACGCGAAATTCAGCAAGTGTGAATTCTAGCTGCGAGAAGTGATGTTTCTGGGTCACATAGTGTTTGCCGAGGGGATTAGACTTGATCCTCGAAAAATTGAAGCTGTATTAGATTGGAAACCACCGAAGACTGTATTTGAGATTCGAAGCTTTCTGGGTCTGGGTGGGTATTATAGACATTTTGTTGAGGGGTTTTCTGTGATCGCTGCACCTCTGACCAAGTTACTACGTAAAGGGGTATCGTTTAATTAGACTGATAAGGAGCAAGAGAGTTTTGAGAAACTAAAGAAGGTTCTGACTGAGGCCCATGTCTTCATACAATCAGAGTTTGGGAAGGAATTCACTATTTATAGTGATTCGTCGCACATTAGATTGGGTTGTATGCTGATGCAGAAGGGTAAGGTGGTTGCATATGCATCTCGTCAGCTTAAGCCTCACAAGGCAAATTACCCTACTCTTGATTTGGAGTTAGCTGCAATGGTATTTGCACTAAAGATCTTGAAGCATTACTTATACGGTGAGAAGTGTATTAGTTACACAGATCACAAAAGCCTCAAGTAACCCCTTACTCAGAATGAGTTGAATCTTAGGCAACGAAGATAGATAAAGTTGCTTAACGATTATGATTGCTCGATTGAGTACCACCCTGGTAAGGCTAACATGGTAGCTATGCACTGAGCCGTAGGGATGTATCCGATTTGAGAGCAATATTTGCTCGTCTTAGCCTGTTTGATGATGGTAGCTTGTTGGCTGAGCTTCGAGTGAGATCAGCGCTGACTGAACAAGTTAAGGGTAAATAGTTGTTGGATGAATCGCTGGTTCCTCATTTCTAGCAATAGGAGAACAGAGAGACTTCAGACTTTGGACTAAATACTGAAGGAGTACTATGTTTTCATGGGAGGGTCTATGTATCGATGGAATCTTATTTGAGGTAGTCTGTACTGCGAGAGGCGCATAGTAGTCCATATGCCCTGCATCCTGGCAAAAACAAGTTATACCGAGATCTTCGTGAGCTATACTGGTGGCTAAGACTGAAATGTGAAGTTACCGATTATGTAAGTAAGTGTCTGACATGCCAGCAAGTTAAGGCTGAGCATCAGCTACCTTCTGGGTTACTACAGCCAGTTAAAATTCCTCTTTGGAAATGGGAAAGAATAACTATAGACTTTGTTAGTAGGCTACCCCTAACGCCTACTAAGAAAGACTCGTTATGGGTTATAGTAGATCGGTTGACTAAATATGCCCACTTTATACCGGTCCGTACTAATTACTCACCGCAGAAGTTGGCTAAGCTATATGTCTGCAATTGTGAGGCTACATGAGATACCAATTTCTATCATATCTGACCGAGATCCTAGAGGAAGTTACATAAGGCTTTAGGTATAAGGTTGGACTTCAGTACTGCATTTCACCCTCGGATTAATGGTTAGTCAGAAAGGGTGATTAAGATACTAGATGATATGCTAAGAAGTTGGGTAATTGATTTCTGAGGTAGCTGGGAAGACTATTTGCCATTAGCAGAGTTTGCATACAATAATACTTACCAGTCCAACATTCAAATGGCACCATACGACACATTATATAGTCGTAGGTGTCGTACTCCTACCTGTTGGACTGAGCTGGGGGAGCGACGAGTTCTGGGGCCAGAGTTAGGTTCTGATACCAAAGAAAAAGTAAGGTTGATCTAGGATCTGTTAAAGCAAGCATTTGATAAGCAGAAGTCATGTGCAGACTTGAAACGTAAGGAGATTGAGTACTCTGTGAGGGATTTTGTCTTTCTAAAGGTCGCACCGTGGAAGAAAATTTTGAGATTTGGACAAAAAGGCAAGCTAAGGCCTAGATTTGTTGGGCCTTACTGAGTACTGAAGCGTGTGCGGCCAGTTGCCTATCAGCTTGAGTTGCCTCCAAAATTTGGCAGGATTAATGATGTGTTCCACGTCTTCATGCTGAGGTTTTATCGCTCTAATCCCACGTATGTTATACCAGTAGAGGAAATCGAGGTTAGGCTTGATCTGACCTTCGAGGAAGAACCGATGCAAATACTAGATCGTGACGTTAAACTACAGAGAAAAAAATATGTCCCACTGGTCAAAAGGCTTTGGCGTAATCGCGGTTCAAGAGAAGCCACATGGGAACCAGAGGAGGTGATGCGACAACAATACCCTCATCTATTCTGACCAAGTAAATTTTGAGGCTGAAATATCTTTAAGGGGGTAGAGTTGTCACGTCCCAAAAATATAGGGTCTTTAATTTTGCATTGTCTAACACAGATTTCCTGTTTCCTTTAATGGCTAGAGTGATTTGGGTGTGTTTGGGGGTGTTAGAGAAGCCTGGGTTCAAGTCTGGGCTTTTGCAGAATTTTTAGTTTTTCTCTTAAATGAATCTAAACACTGGTACATAGGCCTTATAAATAATTGTGCTTAATTATGTCATAAAGAGAGCATGCAGTCTAGTGGGAAGGTGGCGTGTTGTAGTTACTAAGAGAGCCTAAGTTCAAGTCACTCATTGCTCAAGGGGAATTTATTTTATCTCTTTGCTACTTGAGGGGCGGAGTTTGACTGAAACTCTATTGAGTTAGAGTTCAATTGGTATTGGGGAGAGATTTAGGGGATATAGATGAAGGTTGGTATGGATTTGGAGGAGGAAAAGGTGAAGTGGATCAAGGAATTTGAAAATGGGGAGTGTTGTTGCCAAAAGTAGGATGCTCATGAGCCAAATTTGCTTAGGAAATTAGAGCATTCGGGGTTTTGCTCATTTTTTAGTGCTAAAGCTGAAATATCATTGACCATTTCGGTTTTGTTTTCTTTCATGAGTGTTGCATGTTTGGTTGTCTCGCGGTTTTAGGTACCTTCGGTACTGTTTTTCTTCTCAATTTCTTTGGTTGCCGAATTCATATTCATTTAGCCTTGCCAAGTACTGCTCCCAAGCTCTATCGAATAGCTCTCGTTTTTTACCTTTTCTATTTTCAAGTTTTTATTTTGTTGGTCGATTATAGACTTTTCTCCCTACCATTTCTTTATCGTACGATTTCCTCATAGCGGAAGCCTTCCTTCTTTCTCTCTCCCTTGGTTCTTTTCGATCCTTATCCTAACCGATTACTCTTTCTCCATTTTTCTTTTATCTGGTTTTGTATTTTCTTGTCTAGCAGTTTGGTGCTTTCCCTCTATTGTTTTCCTGCTATTTCTCTTTGTTAATTAGTTCTTGACCGATTATTTTCGTGCTTTGTCATGGTAGTGGAAGTAGGTCTTGCAAGAGTTCTTATAAGGGGTTGGTACTTGTAAGTCCCTTTTCTCAGGTTCCATGTTATTTCTATCAGTGTTCAAAACCATCTCCTTCTATCTTTTTCTAGAATCGAATGATCTTTCTTTCTATTCATTGATTGCCGATTGTAATCTCTTCTTTTTTGGCATTGATCGTTGAATGTTAGGTGTTTCACAAGGAGGGGTGGAGTGCAAATAGTTGAGAAGCGATCAACCTTAACTCTCATTATTCAATTAAGGTAAACGTTATCTTACACGTAGGTAACCCGAATATTCCACTGATTCTGTTAAGAAAATGTTGGTGGATTTTAAACCATCTATAACCAATCCTCTAACTAGTTTGTATACGCAGTTAATTGACAAGCAACATCTAGTTATTTTTAACCAAACAATCTTAGGGTGGCAGGCTATATTGCGGTTAATCAAGGTTAGTGATGGAAGGTTAGAGATTCAATGGTTACGAATCTTACTAAACGGAAGGCTAATGATATGCCTTATTGGAGTGTAGGCTTTGAGCTCGTGAGCAATTCCTTCGACTTCGTTATCATGTGTGTACACACTCTAATCTACTATAGAACTGCAAAAGCTGAAAAGTCGGAACACTGGGCTTTAAGGCCATTGGGTGTGTGAATGCTCATGGGGTGCTCTAGGCCATAAAACGTGGGCGCATGTCTGCAGAGGCACTCTAAGCGATCTCGCGAGCTTGGCGCCTCATGGGCTACGTTGGGCTAAAATAGGCCGTTTGGGCCCGATGGGCTTGTGGGCTCCACGCGGAGAAAATCCTCGATAAGTGACAAACACTGGATTAGGCTTTGATGTTCGCATAACTATAGCTGAATATGGGCAGATTGGACCATACGAGCATGTGGCCCACTAGGGCTGAGTAATGGACTTTGGGCCCATTGACACTGTTTTGCCCATAGTGGTTACCTGAGTCGCTCGAGGCGGCGGTGGACCATCGAAGAGGTCGTTATCTGTACCAAGACCCCAAGATTAGTTAAATGACCAAAATACCCATGAGGGGTAAAATTACTGTTTTACCCCTAACTGACGAAATAACCGTTACAACCCTAGTGGTTGGTTGATTGATGTGTGTATGATATTTATATGACTATACTGAGTATGACACTACAGCATGGGGCTAGGATTCTGATATGGAGGAAGTACTGTACTCGTGGCTTGCCACATTCACTGTTACTAGTGGCTTTGCCACATATACTATTACTGGTGGCTTTGCCACATATATGTTATTACTGATAGCTTTGCTGCGTTATTATTACTGGCAGCTATGCTAGGATATTGGTGTGCTAGTTGGGTGGGTCGATGTTATTCCCACATGGTGTGTTGGTTTGTACGGGTGGTGTGTTGGCTGAATTGGGGTGGGTTTGCATTATTGCACTATACTAATACTACATTGGGGTTAGGCCCATACTGTTACTGTATAGGGCTAAAGCCTAAACTGTTCTGTTACTGAATAGAGCTCACGCCTAGACTGTTCCTGCATTAACTGTTTACAGTTTGACGGATAGGGGACTACACATTGTGTTTTCGTAAACTCACTATTTCTTTTACCTATACAGGTAATCCCAGACTTAGGCGATTTGGAGTCGCGAGGGACTCAGAGGTGGCCACATGTTCGCTGATGATCTGTTTTAAACTTATTTATTTAAATTTCATATTGGGTTGGTGTTTTTGTAATAAGGTCATTTGTGGTTTTAATTTTAATTAGGCTTTTACTTTTGTATTTTAAATTTGCTAGCTAGGAAAGATAATGAGATTTTCAAAATAATAATTATTTTTCAAAAACACTAAAAAACAAACATTTTATATTTCAAACTTTAGTAGCTTCCGCGAATTACAATAACCTAAAACAACAATGTCAGATATTAAGGCAAACATTTGACGAAATGATTTGCTAAATACAAATAAAAAGGATTTAAACACAGAAGTATACTTTTATCGACACATCCAATTTTTGAATGACACTTTGATGTGACACGCCAGACTCGGCAATAACGTCTAGGTCAAGTTTGAGTTGTTACAGTCTCAGCCGTGTGCGACACACGGTCATGGTACACGGTCATATGTCCCCTGGTGTTGCTATTCAAATTAAGTAAAAATGCCCACACGGCCTCACACATAGGCATCTGACTGGCCGTGTGGCATAAGTCTGTATACCATACAAGTTTGGCACGGCGGAGCGCACGACCTAGACACGGGTGTGTGAGGCCATTTTGAATAGGCGCACGGGCTAGACACACGGACGTGTGATTGGCCGTGTAATGTAAGCCAGTATACCCTTGTGTTTTCACACAGCCAGGCACACGGGTGTGTGGTCAACCCTGTGGTGTAAGTCAGTATGTATGCCCTGTTTTCACGCGGCCTGTGACATGGGCGTGTATATAGCCATGTCAGGCACACAGCCTATTCACACGGGCGTGTGACCTTTGTATGTTAGAAAATTTTCTATGTATCCAAAATTTTTATATGTGATCGATTTAGTCCAGAACCTTCTCTAAAGCATGTTTAAGGTCTCGTAGACCTTTATAAGGGACAATATGAATATGAATGTATGATATTTGATAATGTTTGATTATGGAATGTGAAATGTTTACTTACTGATGTAATTTAATCGGTAATACCTTGTAACCCTATTTTGGAGACATATAGGAATTAGGGGCATTACATTTTATTGGTATCAGAGCTATAGTTTAGTTTATTTTAGGACTAACGTAGTGTGTGAGAGTCTATCTATACATGCCATATATATAAGTTACGATAGTGTGATGAGTCCTAACATTTTAAAATGTGTTTTCATTTAGTAATGGATCCCAAACGAGCTGTAGCCGATGATGCTAAAAGTAACATGCCCCTCCCGCTCAATGGGCAACGCTGGCTGACTCTAGAACTATAACCAAGTAACCACGAGGGAAAGGCTAAGCAAGCCTTCTTCCAAAAGAGAAGCGAGTGGTTCACGGAGTTCGTTTGAAAGAATCCGACTGCTCAACAACTTCCACCCATGTCTATTCCTCAACAAATCCATGTTGTGCCATAAGTAATAGATTCGATCCGATTGAGTATGTAACGGCCCGATTTAGACCTTAATTGGAATGGTGGTTTCGGGACCACGAATTCAAGTCAGAAAAATATTTTAAAATTATTTTATGTGATTATTTTGTGTGAATTTATATCAATGAAATTTTCGTGCTTTAACTTTATCGTTTGAGTGTCCGATTAAATAAAAGGGCTTAATCGCGTAAAATGAAAATTTGGTGGTTAAATGTGAAAGTACTTATTTTTTGATGTCTATGTAAGAGGAGGCATTTATGATGCAATTAGACCAAAAGTATATATGGTGGATGGTCATGACCTTAGCTTACAATGATTTATTATTTACTGTTAAAGGTTAAATAAGTAAAATTAAAAAAAAATGTTAATATATGTTATATTAAAACATAAAATAAGCCATGTTCATTATTTTCTTGTTACACCGATTATAAACAAAAGAAACAAAGAAAGAACAAGGGCTAGGTTCGGCCATCTTTCTCATCTTGATTCAAGGTTCGTTCTTAGTCGGTTTTTGATAATTTTTACGTTTTTTAGATCGTTGCTTCGAGTAATACAAAACCCAAGCTTTAATTTTTTATTTTGTTGAATATTTTGAGTTGTGCTATTGTTGATAGTTGGTGATTTTTGTTGTTTGATGATGAAAAATGAAAGATATGTTTTACATTAACATGTTTTGTATAGGAGTTTTTGATGATTTTGAGTAATTAGGACTAAATTGAAAAAATAATAATTTGAGGGACTAAAATGTGAAAGTAATGAAATATGGATTTGTTTGGTAATGGGTAAGATTTGGCCAACCATAATTATTGGACATTTTGTGTATTTTGTGTTTTGTGCAGTAGGGACTAAATTGTAAAAATTACAAATGTTAGGGGTAAAATGGTTATTTTGCCCATTTATGTGTTTTTCGACTAAATTGAATAAAAATATGTTTGAATGAGGTTAATTTGAATATGTTTAGAACAAGAACAAAGAAATCAGATTTGGACCGGGGAAAAACGAAAGTTGTCAACTAGCCACCCGTCCTGTTTTACGACGTCTGAGGTAAGTTTATAAGCAAATAGACATGTTTATTAATATTATAATGTTATAATTATATGCTGTTATGAAATGTTATAATCAAATTATGCTAAGACTGAATATGTTAAATTTGGCTATGACATTTTCGAGTTCGATTCGACTAAGATACAACGTCCGAAAGCCCCGTATGAACCTTAGGAATAGCTAGGATACATATGTAATGACATAGGATTATGATATATGTGTGCGAGCAAGTCCATGGCATCAATTTGTGATTCTGATATGTGTTTACGAGTAAGACCCTATCTGGGATAGTGGCATCGATATGTGGCTACAAGTAAGACCATGTCTGTGACGTTGGCTATTAACAAAGGTAAATGGCTAGGTAATTATGTACGGATTGTGTAACATGAGTTAAATGGCCAGGTATGAGTTAGTTTGATTATTAACAAAAATAAAGTAAGTGTATTTAGTTTATTGTACATTATTGAACGAGTGTTAATTTTGTGTATGTGCATTTATGTGTATTCGGTCAAATGAGCAACATATGTACATGGTATTATATTATGAATGTGTGAACTAGGTACCTATTGATCATTCAGCCTTGAAGTTAAATAATGTCTTATTAACTTGATTATATAAGCATTCGGTTTAAGTAAAATACCATTGTATACAAATGCACATAATATTGTCGTTGAATTCTTGTGCTTATGCGAATAAGTATGTATATGTAGTGATGTTATAACCTAGGAAGCTAGTTTCACATTCGGTTAAAGTGGTTGTGATAGCATTCAGCTATGTAGAAATATGAATGGAAATGTTACTATTTGTAACGCCCTAAATTTTCGGGTTTTTCTTAGATTTATCATTATCGGTTAAAATGTTTAAATGCTAGTATTTGGGTGTGAAATGCATGTCTGAGGTGTGTTAATGGGCCTATGGAGGGCCCATGGGTTAGTTAGAAGCCCGGCAAAATTTTGTATTTTTGACTTAGGAGTTAGGGGACCTTTGGAAGTAAGGGTCTTAAGAAATTGTGTGAGAAATATAACACAAGTGGATCCGTGGTAAAGTGGCAGGGGAGACGCCACTAGGCTCCTTAAAAGGTGGCGCCTAAATGAGCTTAGAGGTCAGGGGTTCAAGCGCCAGAAGTTGCAGGGGTAGCGTTTTATTTTTCAGCTTGTGCAGGTAGGAGTTTGAAGCAGAACTGAACTCTGCTTGAGAGAATTTGAACTGGTCAAGGGAGCAACTTGAGGAGCAAATCAAGGTGTGATTTGTGGAGCCTTTGAATTTTGAAAATGATGATCGGTTGAAGGACTCTTGGTGTGGTAATTTCGGCTATAGGTTTGGTAGTGTCGAATTCCTTAGATTCTTTAGAGTGTGCTGGTGCCGATATTCCTATGAGAGTAAGCTTCCAACCTTGTGTTGATTTTGCATAGCTTAATAGGTACTTTTCGCCACTTTGCTCTTTCCATCCAAACCGAGTAGCCGAATCCTAGTGAACCCCATTGTCGATTTCCCTTTCTTTTCATTGCCGAATTTGGAACTTCCAAAGAAGCCTATTGTGTACCGTTCTTCTTTTGGTTAAACTGATTACTCATTCTCTACTCTCTCTCGAACCTTCTTTCTTATCTTCTTTTCTCCATTTTCTTCTTCTATCATTCACACATCTTCTTTTGGCATTACTCTCTGGTTGATAGTCACAAAAAGCCGAAAGTAAATACCCACTTTGTCGAAACACCTCCTTTACACTCTCATTCCTTTCTTTTTTTTTTCAAACCCCTAAACCGAATGTCTATTTGATCACAACCCTCCTGGCCGAATACCTTGTATGACCGAAACCATACCTCATTTGTTTGCCTATTGATCGAAATCTATCACTTCTCCTTCCTAACCCTCTTGGTTAGCCGAACCCTCTAGTGCTCAAAACTCTATTTCTTTCTCTTCTAAAATTGTAATCCTTCAACACTCTTTACTTTCTCGTGGTTACAAAGGGAACGGCTGTGGTTTGGTATTTGGGTCGGTAAGTATTTTGTAGCATTATCTCGTTTATTCTTTCAAGTATAAGGCTAGATGCCGAAACCCCTTAGGGGGGGAGGTTAACGTTTCTGGACTAAGGCCTTATGGCTTTTCTCTTTAGTTCATATGCATTAGAGTGGACAAGGGGCGTGCAGCAAGGGAGGCGATTGTAGGTTACCGCAGTTGGACACTGTGATCTAGTCCAAAACCGAAAGGGGTAAGATCTAATACCTTAGGCTATGTTGGCCGATTGTGCTTAGTGGGTGAAGGTCTTATATATGTGGCCGAATCTTAGACTAACATTTAGTGATCAATTGTAGGATTTCATTCGTGGGTTCTTCAGCGATTCCGACAGTTAACAGGTGTGTAACGTATCTCCATCATAGACTAGGATGGCTAAAAGCCGAAATAATCGAAACTGTGCTAAATGACCGATCAAAAGTGACCGAAAAATCAGCCTTGGAATGAAATAAGAGTGACCGAATACTCTGTTGTGGTCACATTGGGAATTGGCGATGGCGAAATTGCAGAAGGTGCAATTTCGAGCGTTTTGGTAAGCTGGGCCTCAATGGGCCGAGGTGGGCCCAATGGGCTTCCGAGCCCAAATTTGAATATGTTCATAAAAGACTTTCTGGTAACTTGAATAATAAAAACTTGGTAAAGTCGGTAAACTAAAACCTAAAATTAGGCTTAACGGACTTATCGACGATATTGGACATAGTAAGGCCCATTAGGGGATCTAGGCTAAAAAGGGCAAAATTGGAAATTTGGCTTAAGTGGACTTCCGTGGTTATTTAGGGACTGTTAATTTATCAGACTTGCATAAAATCTCTGAAAATATGAAAAAGGACTAAAATACCCTTAAATATGGGAAATTACCAAAATACCCCTATATGTAAAAAGACTGATATACCCCTAGGGTCAATTCTGTATGAAATGTATGATGTTATGTATCTGCATGAGTTAATTATTAATATGAATATATCTGATGCATGAGATGCTATATATTGCATGCTAGTATGATTATCTGTTGCATGGGGTATGGGTTTATGATGGAGGAAGCGTTCTGGCAGCCTCGCTGCAATCTGGTGGCCCCGCCACAATATCTGTATCTGGTGACCTCGTCACAATATCTGGCAGCCTCGCTGCAAATATATCTGGCAGCCTCGCTGCAAATGTTATCTGGCAGTCTCACTGCAAATTATATCTGGCAGCCTCGCTGTAAATATCTGTGGTGTGTAGCGGTTGGGTGGGTCGAGTAGTCTCCCCACGTGGTGTAAGGCTGGTACGGGGGTGTTAAGGATGGATCTGGGTTGGGTTTCTGTTTGCATAATGCTTATATCTGATCTGTTTCTGTTATGAGCCTTTTGGGCTTAACCTGATTCCTGTAATGGGCCAAGGCCCAATTAAATCTGTTTCTGAGGCTTGATCTATTTTGGCCTAAGGTTGAGATAATGTTGCACACTGAGTTGTCAAACTCACCCCTTTTTAATTAATCTCTGCAGGTAACCCTCAACCATAGTGGGCTTGGAGCTGCGAGAGATTCGGAGTGGCCACAGCGACTGCAATAAAACTGGTTTTCATTTATGTTTTAGTATTTTAAATTTTATGTTAATTTTTGGGTTTTAATGTGTAATAAGGCCGCTATTAAATTTTCTTTTTGGGTTTTAACTTTCTAAAGGGTTTGGTTCGTACTTTATCGAAACTGCTAGATGCAGGCTGCGCGGGTTTTCAAAACCTTAATAACGTTTTCAAAATAACGTTTATAAAATTTAAACAATCTTGAATAATGACAACTTAAAGTAGTTTTAACAAGAACTTTTCTCACCTTACTAGTTTTATAAAATATCACCTAAGTCTCAACGCGTATTAAAAGGTTACATTCGTAGTTTAGGATCATGTGACACACCAGATCTGGTCATAGCGTCCAGACCGGGTTTGGGGTGTTACATTTAGTGGTATCAGAGCCTGGTTGCAACAACTCGGCTGTGGAACGGGTCTAGAAATGAAGGTTTTCAAACAATCAAAATGAAGATTTTCAAAAGATCATGATTTTTCAAAAATTATTTGGAACTAGTTTTGATGAACTTCTTTTCAAGCATAAATGATTTATTTTCAAAGAAAACAAAAATTTATTAAGTTTTTCTATGAAATCCTTCGAAAGAGTGGCACACCGAATCTCCGGCCCAAGCCTGTAAGTTCTCTAAACTTTTCTGATTATTTCTGAAAACTCTGATTGCATGCCTGACTAAAGACTTTATTATGATACTTTAGCTAGGGTATTACTGAAACTGTAGAGACTCTGATAGGTAGACTGAGACTGTAGCTAGGCTACCGCGAAAGAAGATAAACTCTGAAACTCTACTTATTCATAAGACATCTGTAATAAACATTGAAATATTAATCTGACTCATAAAACTTCTAAAACAGAAAATACGAAATGAGTACGCGAGCAGCTCGGGGTAGGGGCCGTGGACGTGGCCGAGGTAGTGCACGAGCTGAATCTTCTTCTTTGGGTCATGCACCAGCAGCTGAGAGACCAGTACCACCGGCAACAGAGGTGGAATCTCATGATAGGGGTGTAGGGGATGATGCCCTATCACAAGCGATGCTTCGAGTTTTGGAAAGGGTTGCTGGGGCGAGTACTGGTAATGGATTTCGGGGTGCGAGGAGCAGAATTCTTTAGGGGTGTGTCTGGAGTAGCCCCAAATGTGGCCGAGTATTGGTTGGAGGCCACAGAGCGAATTATGGACGATTTGGACTGTTCTGTGGAGCAGAAGCTGAAGGGAGCTGTATCGTTGCTTAGAGATGAGGCTTATCAGTGGTGGCTCACAGTAAGAGATGGAACTGCAGCTGGTGAGGTAACATGGGAGCTGTTTAAGACAGCCTTTAAAGGAAAATACGTTAGAGCTAGCTATGTGGACGCTCGTCGGAAGGAATTTCTGAATTTGGTTCAGGGAGGTAAGACAGTATCTGAGTACGAGGCTGAGTTCTTGAGGCTGAGTCGATATGCTTCTGGGATAGTTGCCACTGAATACGAGCGTAGCGTGTGCTTCGAAGACGGTTTGAGGGATGAGCTAAGGGTGCTGATTGCTCCGCAGAGGGAGCGTAACTTTGCTGCGTTGGTTGAGAAAGCTAAGATAGCTGAGGAAGTAAAGCGTACTGAGAGGCAGAACCGCGAGAAGGATCGGAACCGCTTCCAGAGGGATTCTGGACCATCAGGTGGGAATAATAGGAATATTAAGAGAGCCAGAATGGCAGAACCAGTGCGAGCGGTGCCAATGAATGCTGTCAGACCGCAGAGTTACAGGAATTGTGGAAAGGTCCATTTGGGCGAGTGTCAGAAACGTACTGGAGCCTGTTTTCGATGTGGGTCGATGGAGCATAGGATTAAGGATTGTCCTCAGGAACCAGATTAGGATCAAGTTAGAGATCAGAGGGTTGCTCAGCCAGTGAGAGGGGGACCACCAGCTCCAAGAGGTCGTGGGCAAGGCAGAGGTGGAAATGGACGAGGATGAGGAGCACCTGGCAAGGGTGCTGGTTTTGCTGAGGCTCGTCAGCCGACATTAGTTTATGCAGCTCGTCGCCGAGAGGAGGGTGATGCTCCTAACGTTATAACCGGTATGTTCTTAATTTCTGGTATGCCATACACCGCGTTGATAGATGTTGGATCTACCCATTCTTATGTTGCATGTGCCATATCTGGGTTGCTGGGAGTGCGTTCTGAGGAGACAGTGAGTGGGGTAACTGTACTAAGTCCTTTGGGTCACTCGGTTAGGGTAGACAAACTGTATAGAAACGTGCCTATAGAAACTCAAGGGAAGATCTTTTCTGGAGATTTGATGGAGCTGCCCTTCGGAGAATTCGATCTCATCTTAGGAATAGATTGGCTTGCAAAGCATAGGGCTACTTTGGATTGTGCTGCAAAGCGGATGAGTTTAAAAACCGCAGAGGATGAGGAAGTTAGGGTGATTGGTGAACGTAGAGGTTATCTGTCTAATGTGGTATCAGCATTAAGAGCTGAGAAATGGATTCGTAAAGGATGTGAGGCTTTTATGGCATACATAAGTCAAGCTGAATCTGAGGAGCTAACTGTGGATCAAGTTAGAACCGTTAAGGACTTTCAGGATGTGTTTCCAGAAGAGCTTCCAGGGCTACCTCCGAATCGAGAGGTTGAGTTTGGGATCAACTTGTTGCCTGGTACGGCACCGGTGTCCATTGCACCGTATAGGATGGCACCAAAGGAGTTGGTGGAGTTAAAAGCGCAGATTCAAGAACTGTTGGATAGAGGTTTCATTAGGCCAAGTGTGTCTCCGTGGGGAGCACCAGTGCTTTTCGTTAAAAAGAAAGATGGGTCAATGCGGATGTGCATTGATTATCGGCAGTTGAACAAGCTGACGATCAAGAATAAGTACCCGTTGCCTAGAATCGATGATCTGTTCGACCAGTTTAGAGGAGCTTCAGTATTTTCCAAGATTGACCTTCGATTTGGGTACCATCAATTAAGGGTGAAGGAGGTGGATATTCACAAGACGGCATTCAGAACTCGTTATGGTCACTATGAGTTCTTAGTTATGCCATTTGGGCTGACCAATGCACCTGCAGCTTTTATGGATCTGATGAATCGAGTGTTCCAGCCATACTTGGATCGATTCGTGGTCGTCTTTATCGACGATATTTTGGTCTATTCAGAATCTGAGGAGAAACATGATGAGCATCTCCGTATTGTGCTGCAAGTGTTAAGGGAAAAGGAGCTTTATGCGAAATTTAGCAAGTGTGAGTTTTGGTTGAGGGAAGTAACTTTCTTGGGGCATGTTGTTTCTGCTGAGGGGATTAAGGTAGACCCTCGAAAGATCGAAGCAATTCTGGAATGGAAACCACCGAGGTCTGTGGCAGAAATTCGGAGTTTTCTGGGTTTAGCTGGATACTACAGGAGGTTTGTAGAAGGATTTTCTGTGATGGCAGCGCCGTTAACAAAGCTTATAAGGAAAGGCGTACCATTTGTCTGGACTCAGTAGCAACAAGAAGCTTTTGAGAAGCTTAAGAAGGTTCTGACCGAGGCACCTGTACTGATTCAACCAGAGTCTGGAAAAGATTTTACCGTGTACAGTGACGCATCGCATGTTGGGTTGGGCTGTGTGTTGATGCAAGAAGGTAAAGTGGTTGCTTACGCATCGCGACAGCTTAAACCTCATGAAGTGAACTATCCTACCCATGATTTGGAGTTGGCAGCAGTGATCTTCGCACTTAAGATTTGGAGACATTATCTGTATGGAGAAAGGTGTATTATATACACAGATCATAAGAGTCTTAATTACTTGTTGACTCAGAAGGAGCTGAATCTTAGGCAACGAAGATGGATAGAGTTGCTCAAGGATTATGATTGTGCGATTGAATATCATCCAGGCAAAGCTAATGTGGTGGCTGATGCCCTAAGTCGTAGAGCTGTGTCTGATCTGAGAGCGATGTTTGCTCGTTTGAGTCTATATGATGATGGTAGTCTATTAGCGGAACTGCAAGTAAGGCCAACCTGGATGGATGAGATTAAGGAAAAGTAGTTGAGGGATGAGTCTCTGGTTTCTCGATTTCAACAGATGGAAGATGGGAGTACTTCTGAGTTTGGACTGAATAGTGAGGGAGTTCTATGTTTCCGCGGTAGAATCTGTATTCCTAAGGATTTCAATTTGAGGCAAACAATTCTGAATAAAGCTCATAAAGGGTTGTGTGCTATGCATCCTGGAGGTAATAAGATGTATCATGACTTAAAGGAGTTGTATTGGTGGCCTGGACTGAAGCGTGAGGTAACAGAATTTGTAGGAAAATGTCTGACTTGTCAGCAAGTGAAAGCTGAACATCAGTTACCTTCTGGACTTCTGCAACCAGTAAAGGTACCACTTTGGAAGTGGGAGAGGGTGACCATGGATTTTCTAAGTGGGTTGCCCTTGACACCGTCAAAGAAGGACTCGATTTGGGTGATCGTGGATAGATTGACTAAGTCTACTCATTTCATCCCTGTACGTACTGATTATTCGCTTCAGAAGTTAGCTAAATTGTATGTGGCAGAAATCGTATGACTGCATGGGGTGCCATTGTCTATCATTTCTGATCGAGATCCTAGATTCACATCTCGGTTCTGGCAAAAGTTGCATGAGGCGTTGGGAACGCGGCTGAACTTTAGCACGGCCTTTCATCCTCAGACTGATGGTCAATCAGAAAGGGTTATTCAGATTCGGGAAGATATGTTGAGGGGTTGTGTTATCGATTTTCGAGGTAGTTGGGAGGATTATCTACCGTTGGCAGAGTTTGCGTATAATAACAGTTATCAGGCTAGTATCCGCATGGCACCTTATGAGGCACTGTATGGGCGTAAGTGTCGTTCACCTAGTTGTTGGACTGAATTGGGCGAGCGGCAAGTTCTTGGACCTGAATTGGTAGCAGAGACTGAAGAGAAGGTCAAGGTGATAAGGGACCGTTTGAAAGAGGCATCTGATCGACAAAAATCTTATGCAGATTTGAAGCGTAAAGAGATTGAGTATTCAGTAGGTGATATGGTTTTTCTGAAAGTTTCGCCTTGGAAGAAGATATTAAGGTTTGGTAAGAAGGGCAAGCTGAGTTCGAGGTTTATTGGGCCGTATCGGGTTCTTAAGCGAGTGGGTTCGGTGGCGTATCAGTTAGAATTACCGCCAGAGTTAAATAGAATTCATGATGTGTTTCACGTATCCATGCTGAGACGATATCGTTCTGACTCTGCCCATATTCTACCAGTTGCAGAAGTGGAAGTTCAGCCTGACCTAACTTACGAGGAAGAACCTGTGCAGATTCTGGATCGAGACGTAAAGGTTTTAAGAAGAAAATCAGTCCCATTGGTGAAGGTACTATGGCGTAATCATGGCAGAGAAGAAGCTACTTAGGAACCAGAGGAGGCTATGCGACAGCAACATCCTCATTTGTTTAGATAAGGTAAATTTCGAGGACGAAATTTCTTTAAGGAGGGTAGAGTTGTAACGCCCTAAATTTTTGGGTTTTTCTTAGATTTATCATTATCGGTTAAAATGTTTAAATGCTAGTATTTGGGTGTGAAATGCATGTCTGAGGTGTGTTAATGGGCCTATGGAGGGCCCATGGGTTAGTTAGAAGCCCGGCAAAATTTTGTATTTTTGACTTAGGAGTTAGGGGACCTTTGGAAGTAAGGGTCTTAAGAAATTGTGTGAGAAATATAACACAAGTGGATCAGTGGTAAAGTGGCAGGGGAGACGCCACTAGGCTCCTTAAAAGGTGGCGCCTAAATAAGCTTAGAGGTCAGGGGTTCAAGCGCAAGAAGTTGCAGGGGTAGCGTTTTATTTTTCAGCTTGTGCAGGTAGGAGTTTGAAGCAGAACTGAACTCTGCTTGAGAGAATTTGAACTGGTCAAGGGAGCAATTTGAGGAGCAAATCAAGGAGTGATTTGTGGAGCCTTTGAATTTTGAAAATGATGATCGGTTGAAGGACTCTTGGTGTGGTAATTTCGGCTATAGGTTTGGTAGTGCCGAATTCCTTAGATTCTTTGGAGTGTGCTGGTGCCGATATTCCTATGAGAGTAAGCTTCCAACCTTGTGTTGATTTTGTATAGCTTAATAGGTACTTTTCGCCACTTTGCTCTTTCCATCCAAACCGAGTAGCCGAATCCTAGTGAACCCCATTGTCGATTTCCTTTTCTTTTCATTGCCGAATTTGGAACTTCCAAAGAAGCCTATTGTGTACCGTTCTTCTTTTGGTTAAACTGATTACTCATTCTCTACTCTCTCTCGAACCTTCTTTCTTATCTTCTTTTCTCCATTTTCTTCTTCTATCATTCACACATCTTCTTTTGGCATTACTCTCTGGTTGATAGTCACAAAAAGCCGAAAGTAAATACCCACTTTGCCGAAACACCTCCTTTACACTCTCATTCCTTTCTTCTTTTTTTCAAACCCCTAAACCGAATGTCTATTTGATCACAACCCTCCTGGCCGAATACCTTGTATGACCGAAACCATACCTCATTTGTTTGCCTATTGATCGAAATCTATCACTTCTCCTTCCTAACCCTCTTGGTTAGCCGAACCCTCTAGTGCTCAAAACTCTATTTCTTTCTCTTCTAAAATTGTAATCCTTCAACACTCTTTACTTTCTCGTGGTTACAAAGGGAACGGCTGTGGTTTGGTATTTGGGTCGGTAAGTATTTTGTAGCATTATCTCGTTTATTCTTTCAAGTATAAGGCTAGATGCCGAAACCCCTTAGGGGGGGAGGTTAACGTTTCTGGACTAAGGCCTTATGGCTTTTCTCTTTAGTTCATATGCATTAGAGTGGACAAGGGGCGTGCAGCAAGGGAGGCGATTGTAGGTTACTGTAGTTGGACACTGTGATCTAGTCCAAAACCGAAAGGGGTAAGATCTAATACCTTAGGCCATGTTGGCCGATTGTACTTAGTGGGTGAAGGTCTTATATATGTGGCCGAATCTTAGACTAACATTTAGTGATCAATTGTAGGATTTCATTCATGGGTTCTTCAGCGATTCCGACAGTTAACAGGTGTGTAACGTATCTCCATCATAGACTGGGATGGCTAAAAGCCGAAATAATCGAAACTGTGCTAAGTGACCGATCAAAAGTGACCGAAAAATCAGCCTTGGAATGAAATAAGAGTGACCGAATACTCTGTTGTGGTCACATTGGGAATTGGCGATGGCGAAATTGCAGAAGGTGCAACTTCGAGCGTTTTGGTAAGTTGGGCCTCAATGGGCCAAGGTGGGCCCAATGGGCTTCCGAGCCCAAATTTGAATATGTTCATAAAAGACTTTCTGGTAACTTGAATAATAAAAACTTGGTAAAGTCGGTAAACTAAAACCTAAAATTGGGCTTAACGGACTTATCGACGATATTGGACATAGTAAGGCCCATTAGGGGATCTAGGCTAAAAAAGGCAAAATTGGAAATTTGGCTTAAGTGGACTTCCGTGGTTATTTAGGGACTGTTAATTTATCAGACTTGCATAAAATCTCTGAAAATATGAAAAAGGACTAAAATACCCTTAAATATGGGAAATTACCAAAATACCCCTAGGTGTAAAAAGACTGATATACCCCTAGGGTCAATTCTGTATGAAATGTATGATGTTATGTATCTGCATGAGTTAATTATTAATATGAATATATCTGATGCATGAGATGCTATATATTGCATGCTAGTATGATTATCTGTTGCATGGGGTATGGGTTTATGATGGAGGAAGCGTTCTGGCAGCCTCGCTGCAATCTGGTGGCCTCGCCACAATATCTGTATCTGGTGACCTCGTCACAATATCTGGCAGCCTCGCTGCAAATATATCTGGCAGTCTCACTGCAAATTATATCTGGCAGCCTCGCTGCAAATATCTGTGGTGTGTAGCGGTTGGGTGGGTCGAGTAGTCTCCCCACGTGGTGTAAGGCTGGTACGGGGGTGTTAAGGATGGATCTGGGTTGGGTTTCTGTTTGCATAATGCTTATATCTGATCTGTTTCTGTTATGAGCCTTTTGGGCTTAACCTGATTCCTGTAATGGGCCAAGGCCCAATTAAATCTGTTTCTGAGGCTTGATCTGTTTTGGCCTATGGTTGAGATAATGTTGCACACTGAGTTGTCAAACTCACCCCTTTTTAATTAATCTCTGCAGGTAACCCTCAACCATAGTGGGCTTGGAGCTGCGAGAGATTCGGAGTGGCCACAGCGACTGCAATAAAAATGGTTTTCATTTATGTTTTAGTATTTTAAATTTTATGTTAATTTTTGGGTTTTAATGTGTAATAAGGCCGCTATTAAATTTTCTTTTTGGGTTTTAACTTTCTAAAGGGTTTGGTTCGTACTTTATCGAAACTGCTAGATGCAGGCTGCGCGGGTTTTCAAAACCTTAATAACGTTTTCAAAATAACGTTTATAAAATTTAAACAATCTTGAATAATGACAACTTAAAGTAGTTTTAACAAGAACTTTTCTCACCTTACTAGTTTTATAAAATATCACCTAAGTCTCAACGCGTATTAAAAGGTTACATTCGTAGTTTAGGATCATGTGACACACCAGATCTGGTCATAGCGTCCAGACCGGGTTTGGGGTGTTACACTATTTATTTCATTTGTGAATTCAAAGTTAAAATTGGTTTTGTTTATACCACTCGGCTTAGCTTGAAAGAATTGATTAAATCCTTAAATTTGTCTATTTGTTTTAAACTTACTAAGCTATATTAGCTTACCCATGTATTTGATTCTTTGTTTTATAGATTCTGAAGTCAAGCTGCAAGTTCGGGAGATTGTCAGCCAAGTTCATCACACTATCTACTGTTTTGGTAACTTAATGGCTAAACTTAAATTATGGCATGTATAGGTTGGAACATATTTTTGAAGTGTTGATTTTGGTTGTGTAATTAAAGCCATGCGAAAATGGCTTATTACTTATGTTTAGATTAAATTTTATACGTGCTTAGTTTTGGTGTCCATGATTTTGGTTGATATATGCGAGTATGCTTGATTATGGTTTGGTTTGGGGTAAGTATTTTGTATAATGATAATGGCTTTATATTTTAGGTTTGAATTTGGTTTGGGATGAATTATTTTGGGATGAATTATTGTTTAAGTCTTTTGATAAATATATTATATGTTATGGTCTATTAAAATCCTTATGTTATTTTGAATATGTATTAAAGTGTATATATATATAGCTTGCAAAAGTACTTGTGGTTCGGCCATATGTTTATAAATGATGTTATTTATGCTAGGGTTTGACATGTGTTTGTTAAGTAACAAATATGTCATATGCTTGTAATAAATTAATAACCATCATAATTTATACTAGGACATATGTATATGTAATATTCCGCCACATTGATTTAGTTGAAATTTTATTTATATTTGCTTGTGTATAAGATGATTATATTATAGATGTTATGTATAAATGTAAATATGCGTGTGGTTCATTTTATAAATGTGCAGGTTGCTTACAAGTTATATGTGTTAGGTATTATGTGTTTGAATCTGTTCGGTGGCGATGTTAGACACAATGAATAAAAATGTTGGATAAATGTACACTAGCTTATTAGATTCGTTTGCTAAGTGATAATACTTGCATGTGTTTTGTGAATATTTGGCCAATTGTTCTATCATGTGTTTAATACTAAAATGTGACCGCTACTTTAAGGTTGATTGCATATTACGTATATGTATTTGTCAGTCTATTCGGCTATGGTGTAATGTATTAAACATCTATACGTGAGTACTTATTAAATTTAATAATATGGTTGCATGATTAGACGTGTGTCCTAAAGGTTTGCTCTTAATGTCAATTTGCGAATGACATTAGGAGATTAATAGTTAAGAAGCCCAAATATTGATTCACTTTGTATTAAAGAATAAAGCATGCAAGTTTATTTTGCCTATTTCCTAAGTCGCAAATGTGGTGGTTTAAAATATGTTTTATGGATTATTAAATTTTAAATGTGTATGTGAATTGGTTACCATGTGAATAAGCACATAACTGATATTAAAGGTATATTTGACCATGTTGATATTATTTAATATCATGCATGTAAATACTTCGATGCTAAAAGCAATACGTTGAGTTTGTTTGCGGCATTGTTTATGCAAGATATATGTCATTACTTGTTTGAAACGTGAATTGGTTTTATTTTTTATTACAAATGGATTTGACTTGAGTGAACATATGCATATGTATAAATGTTTGAAACTGAACCGTTGATCAATAATGTCTTGTAATCCTAATCTGGCGACAGATATGGGTTAGGGGTGCTACATTTTATTAGTATCGGAGCTACAGTTTAGTCGGTTCTTGGACTAACATAGCGCATGTGAGTTTAGCTATACATGCCATAATTATATATTATGATAGTGTGATGACTTCTAACATTTGAAATGTGTTTTCATATAGTAAATGGATCCCGTCAGAGCTGTAGCTGATGATGTCGAGAGTGTAGCGCCTGCTCCCGCGCAAGGGACAGCCCCAGCTGATTCTCGACCGACTTCAAGTAATCAAGAGAGTGAGGCTAGACAAGCCTTTTATCAAATGATGAATGACTGGTTTACTCAGTATATCTAGACTAACCCGACTGCACAACAACCTCCACTCCCGATTAATCCATTCCAGATGCCAGCTATACCCAAGTAAGTGATCCGTTAAGATCAAATAGGCCACCTGTTGATAAAATTAGAAAACATGGGGTGGAAGAGTTTAAAGCTACTGATGAGGATGATACTGAGCGGGCTGAGTTCTGGCTTGATAATACCATCCGTGTATTTGATGAGATGTCCTGTACACCAGATGAGTGCTTGAAATGTGCCATATCTTTACTTCGAGGCACAGCATATCACTGGTGGAATACTCTAGTATCAGTGGTTTTGAGAGAGTAAGTGACCTGGGAATTCTTTCAGATTAAGTTTCGTAAGAAATATATCAACCAAAGATTTATTGATCAGAAGTGTAAAGAATTTCTGGAGCTGAAATAGGGTGAGATGACTATGATAGGGTACGAGCGGAAATTCGTGAGACTCAGTCACTATGCCAGAGAGTGTGTCTCCACTGAAGCCATAATGTGTTAAAGATTCGAAGATGGACTAAATGAAGACATTAAACTGTTAGTTGGCATACTTGAGATAAAAGAGTTCGTGGTACTAGTTGAGCGAGCCTGCAAGGCTGAAGAGCTCGGGAAAGAGAAAAGAAAAGATGACTTTGAAGCTAGAGATGCACGCAAAAGAACATCCGATAAGTCATTCTAGTTGGCATCAAAGAAGTTACGAGATGATTTCAGCCGTTCTAAAACCACTTCAAGTTACTCCAGATGGGATCAGAATAGACCACCAGTAAGCTCGAGAACTACCTCAGTAGCGAGTGTGGGTAATGTCAGACCAAATCAACTTGAGTGTAAACATTATGGTAAACGACATCCCGGCAGTTGCAGATTGCATGATTGGGCCTGTTTTAAATGCGGATCGACAGATCATTATATTCGAGATTGCCCAATGTTAGCTGAAGAAAATCCAGTGCAGAATACGAGATCAGGTAATACTGCAGCTCGAGGTAGACCACCCAAAAATGCTGGTAATACGAGAGGTAGTCAAAGAGGGACTAAAGATACGATAGTCAGATCTGAGGCTCGTGCACCTGCTAGAGCCTATGCCATCCGCGCGAGAGAGGAGGCTTCATCCCCAAATGTTATTACTTGTATATTCAGTCTTTATGATACTAATGTAATTGCATTGATTTATCCTGGTTCTACCTATTCTTATGTGTGTGAGACATTAGTATTCAGCAAGACTCTACCTGTTGAGTCTACTGAGTTTGAGATTAGAATGTCAATCCCCTCGGGCTTGTGTGTTATGGTTGACAAAGTGTGTAAGAATTGTCCCTTGATGGTTTGAGATCTGTGCTTTCCTGCTGATTTGATGTTGCTGCCATTTGATGAGTTCAACATAATTCTGGGTATGGATTAGCTGAGTTTACATGATGCTGTTGTAAACTGCAAAAGAAAGACCATTGATCTACGAAGTCAGAATGATGAGATTGTTCGGATTGAATCTAGTGATTTGTATGGTTTACCAGTAGTGATTTCTTCGATGCTAGCTTAGAAATACGTGAGAAAAGGGTGTGAAGCTTATTTTCCCTACGTGCTCGACAGTAAAGCGGCTGAAAGAAACATTGAAACAGTACCTGTTTTATGTGAGTATCCGGATGTGTTTCCAGAGGAATTATCGGGTTTGCCACCTATTCGGGAAGTAGAGTTTGGTATTGAGTTAATGCCTGGGACGACTCCGATATCCATAGCTCCGTACAGAATGGCACCTACAGAATTGAAAGAATTGAAAGCTCAGTTGCAATAATTGACAGATAGAGGTTTTGCGCGACTGAGTTTCTCTCCGTGGGGTGCACCTGTGTTGTTTGTTAAAAAAAGGATGGAACTATGAGAATGTGCATTGATTATAGACAGCTCAATAAGGTGACTAGAAAGAATAAGTATCCATTGCCATAGATTGATGATATGTTTGATCAGCTGAAAGGAGCTACAGTATTTTCAAAGATAGATTTGAGATCAAGCTACTATCAGTTGCGAGTAAAAGACTCTGACGTAGACTACTTTTAAAATGAGGTACGGACACAATGAGTTTTTAGTTATGCCTTTCAGACTCATGAATGCACCTGCTGTTTTCATGGATTTGATGAATCGGATCTTCAAACCGTATCTGGATCGATTTGTGGTTGTGTTTATAAAATGACATTTTGTTCTACTCTCGCGATGAAGCTGAACATGCCGAACATTTGAGACTTCTGTTGCAGACATCGCGAGATAAATAGTTGTATGCAAAATTTAGTAAATATGAGTTATGGTTGAGTGAAGTTAGTTTTCTGGGCCATGTAGTATATCAGTATCAGGTATTCAGGTTGTTTCGAGCAAAATTTTAGCCATACTTGATTGGAAACCTCCAAAGAATGTTTTTAAAGTTCAAAGTTTTCTGGTACTTGCTGGTTATTATAGACGGTTCATGAAAGGTTTCTCTATAATTGCAGCTCCTATGACAAAGTTATTGCAGAAAGATGTTACGTTCGAGTGGTAAGAGAAGTGCCAGAAAAGCTTTGATTAGTTGAAAGCCCTTTTGGCTGAAGCTCTTGTGCTAGTTCAGCCAGAATCGGGTAAGAAATTTGTTATTTATAGTGATGCATCATTAAATGGTTTGGGCTGTGTTCTGATGCAGAAAGGTAGAGTGATAGCTTATGCCTCGAGATAGTTGAAGCCACATGAAAAGAACTATCCTACCCACGACCTAGAATTGCCAGCCATTGTATTTACTTTAAAAATTTGGCGTCACTATCTGGTCGGTGAGAAATGTCATGTTTATTCTAATCATAAAAGTCTAAAATACTTGATGACTTAGAAAGATCTGAATTTGAGACAACATCGATGGTTAGAATTGCTAAAAGACGACGAGCTTGTGATTGACTACCACCTGGGAAAGGTTAATGTTGTTGCTGATGCTTCAAGCCAAAAATCATTGTTTGCTTTGCGTGCAATGAATACGCATATAGCCATCTCTGAAGATGGTTTGATAGTAGCTAAACTAAAAGCTAGACCATTATTTGTTTAACAAATATGTAATACCTAGAAGGTTGATAATGAATTGATTGCAAAACGAACTCAGTGTGAGACGGATGCTGATTCAAAGTTTAGAGTTGATGCTGATGACTGTTTGAGATTCAAAGACCGAATATGCGTTCCGAGGAATTCACAGTTGACTCAGATGATTTTGAATGAAGCTCATAATAGTCGATTATCTGTTAACCCAGGTAGTACAAAGATGTAGAATGATCTGAAACAACTTTACTGGTGACATGGAATGAAACGAGACATTTCCGACTTTGTTGCAAGATGTTTAGTTTGTCAACAAGTAAAAATTGAACATCAGGTGCCTTTAAGATTACTTCAGCCTATCATGATACCTGAGTGGAAGTGGGATAGAGTCACGATGGATTTTGTATCTGGTTTACCATTGACACTGAGCAAGAAAGATGCAGTCTGAGTTGTTGTTGATAGATTGACTAAATCGGCTCATTTTGTTCCAATACGTATAGCCTACTCACTTGATAAGCTGGCTGAATTGTATGTTTCTCAGATTGTGAGATTACATGGTCTGCCTATATTTATTGTTTCGGATTGAGATTCGAGGTTTACATCGCAGTTTTGGAAGAAACTGCAAGATGCACTAGGTACGAAATCACATTTCAGTACTGCTTTCCATCCACAAACAGATGGCCAGTCTAAATGAATCATTCAGATACTTGAGGATATCTTGAGATGTTGCATTCTCAAGTTTGAAGGTATGTGGGAACGATATCTACCTCTGATTGAATTTGCGTATAATAATAGCTATTAATCGAGTATCAAAATGGCACCTTATGAAGCTTTGTATAGTCGTAAATGTCGTACGTCGTTATACTGGATTGAGCTCAGTGAAAATAAGATACACGGGGTTGACTTGATCAGAGAAACTAAACAGAAAATGAAAATAATCAGTGAAAGTTTAAAAGTAGCACCTGATCGTCAAAAATCTTATGCGGACTTGAAACATAAAGATATAGAGTTTTAGGTCAGAGATAAAGTTTTCTAAAAAGTCTCACCTTGGAAGAAAATACTCAGATTTAGTCGAAAAGGAAAATTGAGTTCGAGATTCATTGGGCCGTATGAAATTATAGAGCGTATTGGGCCAATTGCTTACAGATTGTTACTACCGCCTGGGTTAGAAAAGATACACAATGTATTCCACGTTTCAATGCTTCGGAGGTATCGATCTGATCCTTCGCATGTGATTAGTCCGTTTGAGATTGAAATTCAGCCAGATATGACCTACGAAGAGGAACCGATTCGCATTTTGACTCGTGAGGTTAAAGAGTTGCGGAATAAGAAGATTCCGTTAGTTAAAGTATTGTGGCATAAACACAGAGTTGAGGAAGCAACGTGGGAGCTAGAGGATGCAATGAGAGAACGTTATCCGAACCTATTCATCGGTAAGATTTTCGGGGACGAAAATCCCTAAGGGGGAGAGTTGTAACAGCCCGATTTAGACCCTAATCGAAACGGTGGTTTCGGGACCACAAATCTGAGTCAGAAAAATATTTAAAATTATTTTCTGTGATTATTTTGTGTGAATTTATATCTATGAAATTTTCGCGTTTTAACTTTATCATTTGAGTGTCCGATTAAATAAAAGGGCTTAATCGTGTAAAATGAAAACTTGGTGGTTAAATGTGAAAGTACTTATTTGTTGATGTCTTTGTAAGTGGAGGCATTTATGATGCAATTAGACCAAAAGTAGATATGGTGGACAATCATGACCTTAGCTTACAATGGTTTATTATTTATTGTTAAAGGTTAAATAAGTAAAATAAAAAAATGTTAATATAAGTTATATTAAAACATAAAATAAGCCATGTTCATTATTTTCTTCTTACACCGATTATAAACAAAAGAAACAAAGAAAGAACAAGGGCTAGGTTTGGCCATCCTTCTCATCTTGATTCAAGGTTCGTTCTTAGTCAGTTTTTGATAATTTTTACATTTTTGAGATCGTTGCTTCGAGTACTACAAAACCCAAGCTTTAATTTTTGATTTTGTTGAATATTTTGAGTTGTGCCATTGCTGATAGTTGGTTATTTTTGTTGTTTGATGATGAAAAATGAAAGATATGTTTTAGATTAACATGTTTTGTATAAGAGTTTTTGATGAATTTGAGTAATTAGGACTGTAACGCCCTAATTTTTAGGATTTTTGAGATTTTGCTTGAATTTAATTTCTGCTTGTCTGGACGTGCTAATTTATGCTTTAAGTATGTTAGTAGGCATTTAAAAGGCCTGAGCCTAAGTTAAAATCCAGTAGAATTTTAAAATTTTAGACTTAAAGAGAAGGGGCCTTGACTATAATTTAAGACTCAAGATGGCCTGTGGTAAGGTGGCCATGGAACGCCACTTAGGAGACAAGGAAGGAGTGTGGAAGCTATGCAAGAGCCAAGGTTCAAGTCTTATGGTAAGCAAGGTGCTATTTTATTTTTAATGCATGTGCAAGGCATGTGATGGGCTTCAAGTGAAACTCTGCTAGGAAGAGTTTGAGGTGCTCATGGGATTGGATCAAAGAGGATAAGGAGGAGAAAATCTAGGAATTTTTGAATGGGAGCTAGTGGTGGCCGATTGTAAGGGTCTTGGAGAGCAAATTCAGTACTTGGGTGTTGAGGTTACAATTTGGGCAAGTGAAGCTTTAGGGTGTGCCGATTGCCTTGAGTGTGTTCTTTCAGGTTTTGTTTTGACCTTTCTTTTTTCTTGGGTGCTGAAGAGGTATAGGGGTTAGGTTCTTTCATTTTTTTCTTTTCTTCTCCCTCTTTTTAGAAGCTGGAAACGCAAGTTGTAAAACTCTTGTGTCGATTTGATCAAAGACCCAAGCTCTTTTCTCTCTTTTCTTCTCAAACCGAAAGCTATTGTCCTTTCTTTTCTTTCTTCTTCACTTCAAAATCAGTCTAGACTTGTTTGGAACCTTAGCTAGCCATTTTCTCAAAAGCTGAAATCTAAAAAGGTTTAGTTTTTATGTTGCCGATTTCTTCATTGACCGAAACTTCATTCTCCTTGAACCTTAATCTTCCAAAAACCTAAAACCCACAACACTTTAAGTCTCTATCGACATCTTCTCCTCTCCATTACGTAAACCTTTGATCTTGTTCTTCTTCATACAAAAGCCGAAACCTCCACATTCATAGTGATTTGGGAACTGAGCCCTTAGATCTCTTAGATCTATTCTCTACTCGTACTTTGGGTTAGATTTACAATAGATCTAGAATAGGAAGGTACTTGGGAATGTTTTTGGCAAGTAAATCTTTGGTAAGTGCTCGAAATCCCCTCTCCATCCATTAATTGGTGATTCAAGAAAAGTTGAAAACCTCTAACTACATAGGATAGCTGTCGACTGAGGCTAAAGGTTTTATGGGTTTAATCTTTTGGTTTATTATGTGCTAGTGTGAGCTGGAGGCTATCAATCAAGGAGTATTGGAGGCTAGGACCGTTGGAGCAACTAGATCTAGATCTAGTCATTGTTTTCGACAGAGGTAAGCATTCAAGAGCCTAAGGTGATGTTGGCGGGATTATGGTAAATGATAGTTAGATTGGTTTCATTGATTCATCGTTAATAGTGTGGTCTAAAAGATTGTAGGTTGATCGTTCGAGGAGTTCCTGCAAATCTCGCAAATCAGGTGTGTAAACGACACCCGCTAGTAGACTAGATTGGCAAAAGCTAAAAAGCCAAAATGCTAAAATTTAGGCATTTCGAGGGCTTGCGGCGCGCGAACTCTCGTGGGTCGGATTAAAAGGGGAATTCTGTAATCGCAAACAGTAAGAATGATAGATGTGCGATTTCGTACACATTGATGATTTCGAGCCCTAGAGGACTGAATTTGGGCCCAATGGGCTTACGGGCCCATATGGGTGGAAACGAGCGGTAAGCGCATTCTGATGGACTGAGTAACAAATTTGCTAAAACGGACGTAAAATTTGACCTTATGGGTCGTAATAGTTAGTGGACACTGTGGGGCCCATTAGGGGTTTTAGGGCCAGATAACTCTAATTTGACTAAATGGGCTAAACAAGTTATTTGGATGACATTTGGACTGATAACAATTGAAATGTGCATAAAATCCTAAAAACTGGTAAATTTACTGAAATACCCCTTAAAGGTGGAAAATTGTTGTTTTACCCTTAGGTGCAAAATGAACATTATACCACTAGGGTTAAATTGACTGAAATGCATGCTAAATTCTATCTATTTACTGTATGCCATGACATTTTATATTGTTGCATGGGATTGGGTTTTTAATGGAGGAAGGGCTAAGTGGCAATGCCACGTTTACTGTTAGTGGCTTGGCCAAGTTATCTGATTAAGCTGCTATGCTGCAACTATGGTGTGTAGGGCTAGGTGGGTCGAGTTATTCCCCACATGGTGTGTAAGGCTGGTACGGGTGGTGTGTTGGGATAGATTTGGGCTGGGCTTTGCATACATGCATTAATACTGTTCTGTTACTGTAATGGGCCTAAGGGCTACACTGATTTCTGAATAAGGATAAAGCCTAGTTAAACACTGAGTACTAAATAGGGCTAAGGCCTAGTAAATACTGTATCTAGATAGGGCTTAGGCCCAGTTAAGCTTGAACTGATTTGGGCTCTGGTTGGGTTTAGCTTACACACTGAGGTTCCCAAACTCACCCCCTTTCTTTCCATCTATGCAGGTGAGCCTCAACTTTAGAAGACTTGGAGCTGGTGGGACTCGGAGTGGCCATGAGGACTACTTTCTGGTTTTTAAAACTTACAGTCAAGTTACTTATTTTATTATTTCATAGTTTTTGGGTTTTCAAGTTGTAATAAGGCCGCTCATTTATTATTTTATTTTTATTTTTATTTTGGGATTTAATTATAACTTGCTTATAACAAATAGACTAAGGCTGCGTGGGTTTTTATTTAAAAATAATCAACATTTTTAAAACACATCGTACGCTTTAACTGGATCACCTAAAAACTAGATAAGAGTTTCTAACGAAATAAACACCAATTGATAATGGGTGGGATCTTCCATAAATTAGATAACCTGCTTTTTCTAAAACCTCTCAAAAATGATTTTGCTAAGACACCCTAACATACTAATTAAAGAATGAGTTATAATTTATCGGCCATGTGACACACTAGATTTGGCCATAACGTCTGGGCCGGGCTTGGGGTGTTACATTTAGTGGTATTAGAGCTCGGTTGCAACAACTCGGCTGTAGATCGGGTCTAAAAGTTTTTTATAAAATTTAAAATCAATGCCCAAGAAGGGTATTTTGAAAATCGATTTTGGGAAAAGTCTTAAGGATACCCTTTTCAAATTGATTTTCTTCAAGACATACTCATTTAAGGTTTTATTTTAAAAACAAGGTTAGTCTTACTAAAATTTTATCTAAAATTTGGGCTTTCTAAAACCTAGTTTTAGAAGAGTGGCACATCAAATCCCCAGCACCAAGTCTATAAGTATCTTTACTACATTGTACGGAAATATTACTATATTACTGTAGATAGTACTGAAACCTTACTAAGATACTGTAGTTAGGGCAATACTAAAACTATAGAGACTGAGATAGTAGGTGGACTAAACCCTAGAAGACTAAGACTGTAGCTAGGCTACGATTCCGCGAAAACAAACTCTGAAACACTTTATGTGCATAAGACATTCGTAAAAAAAAACTAAAATACGGAACTAATGCATAAAGTTCGTAATCAGATAATTCGATATGAGTACGAGAGCAGCTCGTGGACGAGGCTGTGGATGTGGCTGAGGTAGTGTAGAAGCTGAGTCTTCATCTTCGGGGCATATGCCAACTGAGGAGGCATAAGCACCGCCAGCGACTAAGACTGGGTCGTATGATCAAGCTGTAGGGGACGACGCTTTGTCCCAAGCGATGTTAAGGGTTCTAGAGAGAGTTGCTAGAGCTAATATTGGGACTGTGAATAGGGGATCTATTTTTGAGTGACTCCGGGCTAACGGAGCGAAAATTTTCTAGGGCATACCTAGAGCAGCCCTAAACGTGGCTGAATACTGGTTGGAGGCCACGGAACGGATCATGAACAATCTAGATTTCTCAGTGGAGCAGAAACTAAAAGGATCGGTGTCTCTGCTGCTTGACGAGGCGTACCAGTGGTGGATCACTGTGAGGGATAGTACCCCAGCTGAGCGGGTAACCTGAGAGTTGTTCAAGACGCCCTTCAAAGGGAAGTACGTCAGGGTGAGCAATGTGGATGCCCGAAGGAAAGAATTTCTAAACCTAACCCAGGGTAACAAGTCTATTGCTGAATATGAGGTCGAGTTTTTAAGGTTGAGGCGGTATGCCAGTGAAATAGTTGCTACTAAATATGAACGTAGCGTTCGATTTGAGGATGGCCTCAGAGATGAGCTTAGGGTGCTGATAGCTCCGCAGAGGGAGCGTGACTTTGCTGTCTTGGTGGAAAAGGTTAAGATAGTCGAGTAGGTGAAACGAACTGAACGGCAGAACCGTGAGAAAGATCAAAATCGATTTAGGAGGGATTTTGGACCCTCGGGTGCCACTAACAGGAATGTCAAAAGAGCTAGTGTGGATGAATCGGTCTGAGCAGTTCCAGTGAATTCAATTAGTCCGCAGGCTTGTGGGGATTATGGTAGAGTACATCTAGGAGAGCACTGGAAGCGTACTGGGGCTTGTTTTCAATACGGATCCATGGAGCATAGAGTTAAGGACTGTCCTTAAAGTCCAGCTTAGATGCAAGCTACTGAATAGAGGGTTACTCAACCGGTGCGAGGTGGACGACAACCACCAAGGGGCCGTGGTCAAGGTAGGGGTGGCAACTAGAATGGTCATGGACATGGAGCACCTGGCAGGGGTGCTGGAAATGCTGAGGCTTGATAGCCAGCGTTGGTGTATACTGCTCATCTCCGAGAGGAGGGTGACGCACCTGATGTCATAACTGGTACGTTTCTGATTTCTAGCATGCCCTACACTGCCTTGATAGATGTTGGTTCCACCCATTCATATGTTTCATGTGATATATCTGGGTCATTGGGTGTGCATTCTAAGGAAACTGTGAGCGGGGTAACTGTGATAAGTCCACTGGGTGCCTTTAGAGACTTAAGGTAGGCTTTTCTCTGCGGACTTAATGGAGCCACCATTTGGGGAATTCGATCTCATCTTGGGAATGGACTGGCTTGTTAAGTATAGGGCGACTCTGGATTGTGCGGCTAAACGGATGGTGTTAAAGACTGTGGAAGATGAGGAGGTGATGGTTATAGGGGAGCGAAGGGACTACTTGTCTAATGTGGTTTCAGCCTTGAGGGCTAAGAAGCTGATTCGCAAGGGTTGCGAGGCGTATTTGGCATATGTGAGCCAGACGGAGGCTGAAGGCTTGACTGTGGAGAAGGTTAGAACTGTCAAGGAATTTCAAGATGTCTTTCCCGAGGAACTTCCTAGATTACCTCCGAATCGCGAAGTCAAATTTGGATTCGACTTGTTGCCTGGAATGGCTTCAGTGTCTATCACACCTTACAGAATGACACTAAAAGAGTGAGTAAAGTTGAAAGCACAAATCCAAGAGTTGTTGGATAGAGGTTTTATTAGGTCGAGTGTGTCTCCATGGGGAGCACTAGTACTGTTCGTGAAGAAGAAGGATGGGACAATGCGTATGTGCATCAATTATCACCAGTTGAACAAACTGACGATTAAAAACAAGTACCCTCTGCCAAGGATTGATGACCTGTTTGATAAGCTTAGAGGAGCTTTGGTATTTTCCAAGATCGATCTTCGATTTGGATATCATCAGTTAAGGGTCAAAGAAGTGGATATTCATAAGACAGCATTCAGAATGCGGTATGGTCATTACGAGTTTCTGGTAATGCCGCTTGGATTGACGATCGCACCTGGGGCTTTCATGGATCTGATGAATTGGGTATTCCAACCTTATTTGGATCGATTCGTAGTCGTTTTCATTGACGATATTCTGGTGTATTCAAAAACTGAGGAGAAGCATGATGAACATCTTCGTGCTGTTCTACAAGTGTTGAGGGACTCTATGTAAAATTCAGCAAGTGTGACTTTTGGTTGCGAGAAGTGACATTTCTAGGTCACGTTGTTTCGACTGAGGGAATTAGGGTGGATCATTGGAAAATTGAAGCAGTTTTAGATTGGAAGCCACTGAGATCTGTATAAGAAATTCAGAGTTTTCTGAGTTTGGTAGGGTACTACAGAAGGTTTGTGGAAGGATTCTCTTTGATTGCTGCACTGTTAACAAAACTTCTAAAGAAAGGAGTACCGTTTGTATGGACTGAGAAACAACAAGAGGCTTTCGATAAGTTGAAGAGGGTTTTAACTGAGGCGGCAATATTGATTCAACCAGAGTTTGGGAAGGACTTCACTGTGTATAGTGAAGTTGTGTACTGATGCAAGAGGGTAAGATGGTCGCTTATGCTTCACGACAGCTTAAGCCTCATGAAGCGAACTACCCTACACATGATTTGGAACTGGCAGCGGTTATCTTTGCATTAAAAATTTGGAGGCACTACTTGTATGGAGAGAACTTTATTATATACACGGACCATAAGAGCCTCAAGTATTTATTAACTCAGAAGGAGTTGAACCTTAGGCAATGAAGATGGATAGAGTTGCTTAAGGACTACGACTGTGCTATTGAGTATCACCCAGGCAAAGCGAATGTAGTGGCTGATGCATTAAGTCGGAGAGTTGTAGCTAAGTTGAGAGAAATATTTGCTCGTCTAAGTTTATATGACGATAGTAGCTTGTTAGCAAAGTTACAAGTGAGACCAACTTGGATTAAGCAGGTTAAGGAGAAGCAATTAGAGGATGAGTCACTAGTTCCTCGATTTCAGCAAGCTGAGAATGATGAGATTTCTGATTTTGGGCTAAATAGTGAAGGAGTTCTGTGCTTTTGAGGAAGACTTTATATTTTGAAGGACTCTGACTTGAGGCAGTCATTTCTGAGAGAGGCTCATGGCGGACCTTGTGCCATGCATCCTAAAGGGAATAAGTTGTATCGAGACTTACGAGAGTTGTACTAGTGGCCTGGACTTAAGCAATAAGTGACGAAATTTGTAGGGAAGTGTCTGACATGCCAGGAAGTGAAGGCTGAGCATCAACTACCTACTGGATTACTGCAACCGATGAGGATTCCAGTTTTGAAGTGGGAGAGGGTAACCATGGACTTTGTGAGTGCACTACCCTTGACACCGGCCAAGAAAGACTCAGTTTGGGTAATTGTGGATAGGTTAATGAAATCTGCGCATTTCATACCTGTCTGAACTGACTATTCACTCTAGAAATTAGCTAAGTTGTCTGTGGCTGAGATATTGCAACTTCCTGGAGTGCCAGTTTTGATTATTTCTGATCAGAATCCTAGGTTTACATTTCAATTTTGGCAGAAGTTGTATGAGGCGTTGGGTACGCGGTTGGACTTCAGCACTGCTTTTCACCCCCAAACAGATGGACAGTTAGAAAGGGCTATTCAAGTTCTGGAGGACAAGTTGAGGGGTGGTGTTATCGACTTTCAAGGTAGTTGAGAGGATTATCTGCTGTTAGCAGAGTTTGCTTGTAACAACAACTATCAGGCGAGTATTCGAATGGATCCATATGAGGCGCTTTATGGGCGAAGATGTCATACGCCTACTTGTTGGACAGAGTTGGGAGAACGTCAGGTTCTTGGGCCAGAGTTGGTGGCAGATACTGAGGAAAAGGTTAAGTTGATCAGAGATCAGTTAAAAGAAGCATCTGATAGGCAAAAATCTTATGCTGACTTAAAGCGTGAGAAAATTAAGTACTTAGTAGGGGATATGGTTTTCTTGAAGGTTTCGCCTTGGAAAAAGATATTAAGATTCAGTAAAAAGGGCAAGTTGAGTCTGCAGTTTATCGAGCCTTATCGAGTTCTTAAGCGGGTAGGTCTGGTAGCTTACTAGCTGTTCCATGTCTCCATGCTGAGACGTTATCGATCAGATCCTTCTCATGTCATACCAGTGGAAGAGATTGAGGTGAAAACTGACTTGACTTTTGAAGAACCTGTACAAATACTGGACCGAGATGTCAAAGTGTTAAGAAAGAAGTCAGTTCCTTTGGTAAAGGTACTTTGGCGCAATCATGGCAGAGAAGAAGCTACATGGGAGCTAGAAGAGGCGATGCGTCAACAATACCCTCACTTATTGGGATCAGGTAAATTTTGAGGCCGAAATTTCTTTAAGGGGGTAGAGTTGTAACGCCCTAATTTTCGAGATTTTTGAGATTTTGCCTGAATTTAATTTCTTCTTGTCTAGACGTGCTAATTTATGCTTTGAGTATGTTAGTGGGCCTTTAGAGGGCCCGAGCCTAAGTTAAAACCCGGTAGAATTTTAAAATTTTAGACTTAAAGAAAAGGGGCCTTGACTAGGTGGGCTTTTAAAAAAATATTGGTAATTTAAGACTCAAGATGGCCTGTGGTAAGGTGGCCATGTAACGCCACTTAGGAGACAAGGGAGGCTTGTGGAAGCTATGCAAGAGCCAAGGTCCAAGTCTTATGAGAAGCAAGGTGCTATTTTATTTTTAATGCATGTGCAAGGCATGTGATGGACTCCAAGTGAAACTCTGCTAGGAAGAGTTTGAGGTGCTCATGGGATTGAATCAAAGAGGATAAGGAGGAGAAAATCTAGGAATTTTTGAATGGGAGCTAGTGGTGGCCGATTGTAGGGGTCTTGGAGAGCAAATTCGGCACTTGGGTGTTGAGGTTACAATTTCAGCTAGTGAAGCTTTAAGGTGTGCCGATTGCCTTGGGTGTGTTCTTTCAGGTTTTGTTTTGACCTTTCTTTTTTCTTAGTTGCTGAATAGGTATAGGGGTTAGGTTCTTTCATTCTTTTCTTTCCTCCCCCCTCGTTCTAAAAGCCAAAAACGAAAGTTGTAAAACTCTTGTGTTGATTTGATCAAAGACCCAAGCTCTTTTCTCTCTATTCTTCTCAAACTGAAAGCTATTCTCCTTTCTTTTCTTTCTTCTTCACTTCAAAATCGGTCTAGACTTGTTTGGAACCTTACCTAGCCGTTTTCTCAAAAGCTGAGATCTAAAAAGGTTTAGTTTTTGTGTTGCCGATTTCTTCATTGACCGAAACTTCATTCTCGTTGAACCTTAATCTTCTAAAAACTCGAAACCCACAGCACTCTAAGTCTCTGTTGACATCTTCTCCTATCCATTACGTAAACCTTTGATCTTCTTCTTCTTCATACAAAAGCCGAAACCTCTTATAACGCCCTGATTTTCGAGATTTTTGAATATTGGAATTTTGAAATTTTGAAATATTGGTGTTCTGAATATTGGAATTGTGTTTAAGTGTGTTAGTGGGCCTTTAGAAGGCCCAAGCCTAGGTTAAAACCCGATAAAATATCAAGTTTGGTTTTTAAGTGAATAGGAGACTTGGTTAAGTGGGCTTTTAAAAAAAACTCTGTAAACTATGACACAAGAAGAGCTTTGGCAAAGTGGCAAGGTGGCACCACTAAGTTCCTAAAAAAGTGGCACCTGGGAAGGAATTAAAGGTCTAGGGTTCAAGTTGCAAGGTAAACGTATAGTTATTTTTAATTTTTAGGCATGTGCTGGGCATGTGATCACTTAAATGAATTTTGGCTAGGGCTTTAGGAGGTTGGGCCGATTACTGTACTAGTGACTAGGGTTAGGTTTATTTCTTTTCTGTCTTTGATAATTAGGGTTAGCCACCTAAAACTTTACTCTCTTCTCAAGTCTCACAAAGTGACCGAAAACACAAGTAACCTTCCTCCTGTGTCGATTTCTCTTTTGCCTCCTTCTTCTTCATTCTTTTCTTTTCCTTTTTGCTTTCTCTTCTAGCCGAAACCTTCTTATCACCTTATTCATCTTCTCTTTCACTTTTATCCTTCTAAAAACCCCCACAGCCGATTGCCATGAAAACCGAAATCCCAAAAACTACCTTTTGTTGCCGATTTCTTTAAGTCGAATTTCCAATATTTTCTTCATCTGTGATGGCCGATTCTCTCACCCTTGGAACCCTTAAAACCTGTCAGCAACACTATTTCTAAACCACAACATCAAATCATCATATTCTTCACCACTTAAAAAGTCGAAAACACCATAGATTTAGGAGCTTATAGCCAAAACTTGAGATCTATAGGATTTGATCTCTGCGAGTGTTTAAGGGCTAGATCTACATTAGATCTGAGTAGAAACAGAAGGGAAATCAGTGGTAAGTGCTCATTAACCCAGATCTATAAGTTATTTTACAATTTAGAGAAAGCCAAAGTCCCTAAAATTCAGGGGGGCTGTCGATTGGGGCATATGACCCTAAGGGGTTGTATTAATCGGTTTCTTTTGGTGATTAGTATGTTCTAAAGGCGTTTGATCGAAGGCTTGGACAAGTGGGTCCACTAGATTTAGATGTAGTCACTGACTTCGACAAATGTGAGTTCTCAAGGGACTTTAACGGCTATGGCCGATTGTGGTAAGGGTATATTAGGATTGGTTATTAATTGACTTGTGAACTAAATGTTGTGGAAATCAATTGTAGGATATCGTGGGAGATCTTATTAGCAGTCGTCGCGAAACAGGTGTGTATCGAACACCCTCTCATAGTTCAATTCGGCAAAAGCCGAAATGCTGAAATTCCTGCATTTCGTGGGCTTGTGAGTGTGCGAATGCTCACAAGGCATTTAGAAATCATTAGATCTGAAATCGCAAAGTGGTAAGCTAGTCGCGTGTGGAATTTCGTATACTTCGATAATTGGGCCTCAATGGGCTAGAAATGGGCCCAATGGGCTTACGAGCCCATATGGGTGAAAATGGGTAATTAAGGTGTACTGATAGATTGTACGTTCGAAACTGCCTAAACCGATTAATTGATCTTAAAAATCTGGACTAAATGGGCTTAAATAGCTAATAGAAACTGTAGGGCCCATTAGGGGTTTTAAGACCTGGTGGCTAAAAATTGATAGGACGAGTTAATTAAACTGCTAAGATGAAAACTGGGTTAATAATGACTGAAATCTGTATAAAACCCTGGGAAACTGATAAAATTACTGAAATACCTTTATAGGTAGAAAATTACTGTTTTACCCTTAGAAGTAAAATGACTGTTATCCCCATAAGGCTAAGTGTGACCAAAATACATGTTCTACTATTACTGTTTACTGCATGCCATGTCATTTTTATCTGGGCATGGGACTCGGATATTGATGGAAGAAGTACTGAAAGTGGCTTGACCATGTACTGGAGGCTTTGCCTCAACTTACTGATATCTGAGCAGCTATGCTGCAACTGTGGAGTGTAGGGCTGGGTGGGTTGAGTTATTCCCCACATGGTGTGTAGGGCTGGTACGGGTGGAGTGTAGCGGTTGGATTTAGGCTGGGTTGGGCTTACATACATGTTAATATCTACTCTGTTCTGAAATGGGCCTATGGGCCGTACTGTTATTTGAAAAGGGCTAAGGACCAGTTTACTGTATCTGGATAGGGCTTCGGCCCAGTTAACACTGTGGCTGGATAGGGCTTCAGCCCAGTGGGCTTGAGCTGACTTGGGCTTTGGATGGGCTTTCTATACACACTGAGTTTTCCAAACTCACCCTTTTTCTTTCCATCCATGCAGGTGAGCCCTAGTTGGTGGACTTGGAGCTGAGAGGGATTCAGAGTGGCCACGAAGATTTAAATTTCTGGTTTTCAATTATTTCATTTCATTATTTATTTAGATTATTTTTATTTTGGCATCTGGGCTGTAAGAAGGCCGCTCTATTTATTTTATTTTGGGTTTTTAATTCTTTACATAATTAATTTGTTTTAACTTAAGAATAATATTGTTTAAAATTGTTTTTGAAATCGGATTTACTTGTTTTCAAAATACCACGATAAACGAACGTTTTTCCCAAACTAAATGCACTTTCCAAAGAGTATCAAAAGTCACATCTTTAAATAAGCCTTTCACGACCGGAAGTAATTAAGGCATTTAATAAGTAAATCGGGAATTTCTCTTAAAATAACAAAAATGATTTTTTCAGAGCTCACCCTAATCTTAGTAACTAGGTAACATGGTTAGTTGTCGGTAATGTGACACACCGGATTTGGCCATAACGTTTGGGCCGGGTTTGGGGTGTTACACCTCCATATCATAGTGATTCGGGAACTAAGCCTTTAGATCTCTTAGATCAATTCTCTACTCATACTTTGGGTTAGATCTACAACAGATCTGGAATAGAAAGGTACTTGGGAATGTTTTTGGCAAGTAAATCTTTGGTAAGTGCTCGAAATCCCCTCTCCATCCATTAATTGGTGATTCAAGAAATGCAGAAAACCCCTAACTACATAGAGTGGCTGTCGACTGAGGCTAAAGGATTTATGGGTTTAATCTTTTGGTTTATTATGTGCTAGTGTGGACTGGAGGCTATCAATAGAGGACTATTGGAGGCTAGGATCGTTGGAGCAACTAGATCTAGATCTAGTCATTGTTTTCGACAGAGATAAGTATTTAAAAGCCTAAGGTGATGTTGGCCGAATATGATAAGTGATAGTTAGATTGGTTTCATTGATTCGTAGTTAATAGTGTGATCTAAATGACTATAGGTTGATCGTTTGAGGGGTTCCTGCAAATCTCGCAAATCATGTGTGCAAACGACACCCACTAATAGACTAGATCGGTAAAAGTCAAAAAGTCAAAATACTGAAATTCTAGCATTTCAAGGGCTTGTGAGCGTGCGAACGCTCGTGGGTTAGATTAAAACGGTAAATTCTGTAATCGCAAATGGTAAGAATAATAGATGTGCGATTTCGTGCACATTGATGATTTCGGGTCCCGGAGGGCTGAATTTGGGCCCAATGGGCTTACGAGCCCATATGGATGGAAACGAGCGGTAAGCGCAATCTAATGGACTGAGTAACAAATCTGCTAAAACGGACGTAAATTTTGAGCTTAGTGGGCCATAATAGTTAGTGGACACTGTAGGGCCCATTAGGGGTTTTAGGGCCCGATAACTCTAATTTGACTAAATGGGCTAAACAAGTTATTTGGATGACAGTTGGACTGATAACAACTAAAATGTGCATAAAATCCTACAAACTGGTAAATTTACTGAAATACCCCTTAAGGGTGGAAAATTACTATTTTACCCCTAGGTGCAAAATAACCATTATACCCCTAGGGTTAAATTGACTGAAATGCATTCTAAATTCTATCTATTTACTGTATGCCATGACATTTTATACTGTTGCATGGGATTGGATTTTTGATGGAGGAAGTGCTAAGTGGCAATGCCACGTTTACTGTTAGGGGCTTTGCCTCATTTTACTGTTAGTGGCTTGGCCACGTTATCTGATTAAGCAGCTATGCTGCGACTATGGTGTGTAGGGCTGGGTGGGTCAAGTTATTCCCTACATGGTGTGTAGGGCTAGTACGGGTGGTGTGTAGGGATGGATTTGGGCTGGGCTTTACATACATCTATTAATACTGTTTTGTTACTGTAATGGGCCTAAGGGCTACACTGATCTCTAAATAGGGCTAAAGCCTAGTTAAACACTGATTACTGAATAGGGCTAAGGCCCAGTAAATACTGTATCTAGATAGGATAGGGCTTAGGCCCAGTTAAGCTTAAACTGATTTTGGCTCTGGTTGGGTTTAGCTTACACACTAAGTTTCCCAATCTCACCCCCTTTCTTTCCATCTATGCAGGTGAGCCCCAACCTTAGAAGACTTGGAGCTGGTGAGACCCGGAGTGGCCACGAGGACTGCTTTCTGGTTTTTAAAACTTACATTCAAGTTACTTACTTTATTATTTCATAATTTTTGGGTTTTCAAGTTGTAATAAGGCCGCTCATTTATTATCTTTTTATTTTGGGATTTAATTATAACTTGCTTATAACAAATAGACTAAGGCTGCGCAGTTTTTTATTTAAAATTAATCAACGTTTTCAAAACACATTGTACGCTTTAACTGGATCACCTAAAAACTAGATAAGACTTTGCTAAGACACCCTAACATACTAATTAAAAATAAAGTTGTAATTCATCGTCCATGCGACACATCAGATTTGGCCACAACTTCCGGGCCGGGCTTGGGTGTTATAAGGACTAAATTATAAAAATAATAATCTGAGGGACTAAAATGTGAAATTAATGAATCTATGGATTTGTTTGGTAATGGGTAAGATTCGTGCAATGATAAGTATTTGGAAATTTTGTGTATTTTGTGTTTTGTGCAGTAGGGACTAAATTGTAAAAATTGCAAATGTTAGGGGTAAAATGGTAATTTGCCCATTTATGTGTTTTTGGACTAAATTGAATGAAAATATGTTTGAATGAGCTTAATTTGAATATGTTTAGATTAAGAACCAAAGAAATCAGATTTGGACCGAGGAAAAACGAAGGTTGTCCACTAGCAGCCCCATCTCGTTTTACGACGTCCGAGGTAAGTTTATAAGCAAATAGACATGTTTACAGATTATGTAACACGAGTTAAATGGCCAGGTATGAGTTAGTTTGATTAATAACAAAAATAAGGTAAGTGTATTTAGTCTATTGTACATTATTGAATGAGTGTTAATTTCGTGTATATGCATTTATGTGTATTCGGTAAAATGAGTAACATATGTACTTGGTATTATATTATGAATGTGTGAACTAGGTACCTATTGATCATTCGGCCTTGAAGGTTAAATAATGTCTTGTTAACTTGATTATATAAGCATTCGCTTTATGCAAAATACCATTGTATACAAATGCACATAATATTGTCAGTTGAATTCTTGTGCTTATGCGAATAAGTATGTATATGTATTTAATTGTATAGTGATGTTATAACCTAGGAAGCTGGTTTCACATTCGCTTGAATTAGTTGTGATAACATTCGGCTATGTAGAAATATGAATGGAAATGTTACTATTTATTTCATTTGTAAATTCGAAGTCAAAATTGGTTTTGTTTATAACACTCAGCTTAGCTTGAAAGAATTAATTAAATCCTGAAATTTTTCTATTTGTTTTAAACTTACTAAGCTATATTAGCTTACCCGTGTATTTGATTCTTTTTTTTTTATAGATTCTGAAGTCAAGCTACAAGTTCGGGAGACTGTCAGCCAAGTTCATCACACTCTCTACTGTTTTGGTACCTTAATAGATAAACTTAAATTATGGCATGTATAGGCTGGAACATATTTTTGAAGTGTTGATTTTGGTTGTGTAACTAAAGCCATGCGAAAATGGCTTATTACTTATGTTTAGATTAAATTTTATATGTGCTTGGTTTTGGTGTCCATGATCTTGGTTGATATATGCGAGTATGCTTTATTATGGTTTGATTTGGGGTAAGTATTTTGTATAATGATAATGGCTTTATATTTTAGGTTTGAATTTGGTTTAGGATGAATTATTGTTTAAGTCTTTTGATAAATATATTATATGTTATGGTCTATTAAAATCCTTATGTTATTTCAAATATGTATTAAAGTATATATATAGCTAGCAAAAGTACTTGTGGTTAGGCCATTTGTTTATAAATGATGTTATTTATGCTAGGGTTTGACATGTGTTTGTTAAGTAACAAATATGTCATATGCTTGTAATAAATTAATAACCATCATAATTTATACTAGGACATATGTATATGTAATATTCGGCCACATTAATTTAGTTGAAATTTTATTTATATTTACTTGTGTATAAGATGATTATATTATAGATGTTATGTATATATGTAAATATGCGTGTGGTTAATTTTATAAATATGCAGGTTGCTTACAAGTTATATGTGTTAGGTATTATGTGTTTGAATCAGTTCGGTAGTGATGTTAGACACAATGAATAAAATGTTGGATAAATGTACACTAGCTTATTCGTTTGCTAAGTGATAATACTTGCATGTGTTTTGTGAATATTTGGCCAATTGTTCTATCATGTGTTTAATACTAAAATGTGACAACTACTTTATGGTTGATTGCATATTACGTATATGTATTTGTTAGTCTATTCGGCCATGGTGTAATGTATTAAACATCTTTACGTGAGTACTTATTAAATTTAATAATATGGTTGCATGATTAGACGTGGGTCCTAAAGGTTTGCTTTTAATGTTAATTTGTGAATGACATTAGGAGATTAATAGTTAAGAAGCCCAAATATTGATTCACTTTATATTAAAGAATAAAGCACGCAAGTTTATTTTGCCTATTTCTTAAGTCGCAAATGTGGTGGTTTAAAATATGTTTTATGGATTATTAAATTTTAAATGTCTATGTGAATTGGTTACCATGTGAATAAGCATATAACTGATATTAAAGGTATATTTGACGATGTTGGTATTATTTAATATCGTGCATATAAATACTTCGATGCTAAAAGCAATACGTTGAGTTTATTTGCGACATTGTTTATGCAAGATATATGTCATTACTTGTTTGAAATGTGAATTGGTTTTATTTTCTGTTACAAATGGATTTGACTTGAGTGAACATATGCATATGTATAAATGTTCTAAATTGAACCGTTGATCAATAATGCCTCGTAATCCTAATCCGGCGACGGATACGGGTTAAGGGTGTTCAGAGTATGCCACCTGTTGATAAGATTCATAAGTATGGGGTTGAAAAGTTTAGGGCCACCGTTGATGATGATGCAGAGAGAGCTGAGTTTCAGCTCGAAAATACAACAGAGTATTCCTTGAATTGTCTTGTACTCCTGATGAATGATCAAATGTGTTGTATCTTTGCTAAGAGACACTATGTACCAATGGTGGAATACATTAGTAGCTATGGTTCCAAAAGAATGGATTACTTGGGAGTTATTCCAAAGTGAATTCTGAAAGAAATACATCAGTCAGAGGTTCATTGATCAGAAACACAAAGAATTTCTTGAGTTAAAGTAAGGTCGTATGACTGTGACAGAATATAAGCAGGAATTCGTAAGATTGAACAGATATGCACGGAAATGTGTTTCGACTAAAGCTATAATGTGTAAGAGATTTGAAGATGGTTTGAATGAGGATATTCGATTATTAGTTGGGATTCTAGAGCTAAAAGAGTTTGTTGTGCTTATTGACAGAGCCTGTAAAGCTAGAGATAAGAGGAAAAGATCAACGGGTAAATTATTTCACTCTGCATCAAAGAAATTACGAGATAATTATGGCTACTGAAATGCATCAGTGGGGTATTCAACAGAGATCGTGAAAGGCAACATGAGAGTTCTAAAGCTCAAGCTACCTCGATAGCTAGCACCGAAAGTGCGAGATCTAACCGACCCGAGTGTAGAAAGTGTGGGAAAAGACATACAGGTGAATGCAGAATGAATTATCGGGCTTGTTTTAAATATGGATCATTAGGTCATTTCATCCGAGATTGCCCTGAGCTAGTTAAGAAAGATAAAGATCAAAACACGAGACCGAGTAACACTGTAACTAGAGGTATCCTAGAAACACGAGAAATGTGAGTGGTAGGCAGAGGGTGACTAAAGACTCAGCTATGAGGTCCGAGGCTACAGCACCTGCCAGAGCCTACACTATTCACGCTCGCAAAGAAGCCTCATCTCCAGATGTTATCTCTGGTACATTTTCTCTTTATGACACTTATGTGATTGCATTGATAGATCCAGGATTGACTCATTCATATATATGTATGAATTTAGTGTCTAGTAAGACTTTACCTATTGAGTCTACTGAGTTTGTTATAGATGTCTCGAACCCCTTAGGCAAATGTGTTTTGGTTGATAAAGTATGCAAGAACTATCCGTTGATGATTCGAGATTTCTGTTTTTCGGTCGATCTAGTGTTTTTTTCATTTGAAGAATTTGATATAATTCTGGGTATGGATTGGTTAAAGTTGATGATGCAATAGTGAACTGTAAATGAAAGACAATTGATTTGAGGTGTTAGAATAATAAGATTATCCAGATTGAATCAGATGATTTTAGTAGTTTACCATTTGTGATATCATCTATGTGAGCTCAGAGATATGTGAGAAAGGGCTGTGAAGCCTACTTTGCTTATGTGTTTGATACAAAAGTGACAACAAAGAAAATTAAATCAGTGCCACTGGTGTGCGAGTATCCAGATATTTATCGAAGAGTTACTGAGATTACCACCGATCAGAGAGGTTGAGTTTGGTATTGACTTAGTGCAGGGCACAACTCCTATATCAATATCTCCATATAGAATGGCACCAACTGAATTGAAAGAATTAAAAGCTTAGTTGCAATAATTAACTGATAAAGGGTTTGTTAGACCAAGTTTTTTCTCCTTGAGGTGCTCTAGTGTTATTTGTGAAAAAGAAAGATGACACTATGAGAATGTGTATAGATTATCAATAGCTCAACAAAGTGACAATCAAGAACAAATATCCTTTGCCGATAATATATGATTTATTTGATCAGCTAAAAGGGGCAACAGTGTTTTCAAAGATAAATATGAGATCGGGATACTACTAGTTCCTAGTTAAAGACTCTAATGTGCCAAAAACTACTTTTCGAACGAGGTACAAACATTATGAGTTTTTGGTTATGCCTTTCGGATTAACTAATGCTCTTGCAATCTTTATGGACTTGATGAATCGGATATTCAGACCGAATCTAGACTGTTTTGTTGTTGTATTTATTGATGATATCCTGATTTATTCTCGTGATGAATCCAAGCATGCCGAGCGTCTGAGAATTGTACTACAGACTCTACGAGATAAACAGTTGTTTGCTAAGTTTAGCAAATGCGAGTTCTGGCTACGAGAGGTTGGTTTTCTGGTGCATATAGTGTCAACCGTAGGTATCCAAGTTGACCTGAGCAAGATTCTACAATTATAGATTGGAAGCCTCCGAGAAATGTATCCAAAGTCCGTAGTTTTCTGGGACTAGTTGGCTATTATAGAAGGTTCGTGAAAGGCTTTTCAATGATTGCGACTTCGATGACGAAATTGCTTCAAAAAGATGTAAAGTTTGAGTGGTTCACCAAATGTTAGTAGAGTTTTGAACAGTTAAAAGCACTGGTAACTGAAACATCAGTTATTGTTCAACCTGAATTGGGAAAAGAATTCATGATTTATAGTGACGCGTCATTAAACGGTCTGGGTTGTGTTTTAATGAAAGAAGGAAAAGTTATAGCTTATGCCTCAAGACAGTTGAAACCATATGAAAAGAATTACCCAACACATGATTTAGAGTTAGAAGTGATCGTGTTCGCATTGAAAAGCTGGCATCACTACTTGTTTGGTGAAAAATGTCATATCTGTATTATTTATAAAAGTTTGAGATACATATAGTGACTCAAAAAGATTTGGATTTGTGTCAGCGGAGACGGTTAGAATTGCTAAAAGAATACAAGTTAGTGATTGGCAATCATCCGGGGAAAGCAAACGTAGTTGTTGATGCTTTGAGTCAAAAATCTTTATTTGCCCTAGTGCGATGAATACTCAGTTAACCTTGTCTGACAACGGTTCAATTGTAGTCGAATTGAAAGCAAGATCGTCATTTCTATAGTAGATTTTTGAAGCTCAGAAAGTTGATAAAAAAATGTTAGTAAAACGAACTCAGTGAGAGTCAAGCTCTGATTCGGAGTTTCAAATTGATTCTAACGACTGTTTGAGATTTCGAGATAGAATATATATACCAACAAACTCTGAGCTTATTCAGATGATTCTAAATGAAGCACACAGTTGTAACACCTTATACCTGTGTCCAATACCGGAACAAGATACGAGTATTACCAAAATAACATACATGCAATCATATCAAATCGAGACATAAAATGATTATCTAAATTAAAACTCGTCAATTATTCACTCATCTTTTAAACATTAAATTCACATATATCTTAAATTTGTAATTTAACTACTATTAAATTATATCGATAACATAATACAAGTGATATACGCAGTATTAGAAATCAACTTTTCAAGTAATATTACTAAAATTTATAATGAAATACTCAAGTCTTCTATACATGCCATATTTCCAAAATATGTTTACAAAATACCAAAAGGAAGGATGGATAATGTTGGTGAGCCTCCAACAAATTTTCCCCGAATCACGAACAAACTCGATTACACTATAAAATAAGACAAGAAAGAAAGAGGAAGCAAAGTAAGCTTGTAGGTTAGTAAGTAATATGTAAATAATAAAAATAAAAAACTGCTAATGGCATTTATAGATCCCAAAATATGTATCCACAATTACACAACCTTATTCTCACATGCATTTATCATTTACTTAAGTTTAGTACAAGCTGTCCATTCAAGTCCCAGTCACTAAATTATTTTTATCTGGAGTTACGGAGCTCCAATTTAAGATCAAATAATTTTCTCAGAAGCTAGGCCTATATTTCATCTTACCATAAAAATTTCATAATTTTTTGTTGGGCCAATTAATATAGTTTATTCATTAAAGCTTCCCCTGTTTCGCTACTCTACAATATTGACCACTCTTCACTAAAATTTCAATTGCTCTTTATACAGAATTCGAAAGATGTTGATGTTTGTTTCTACTAAAAATAAACTCAATAATGAATCCGCCCATATAAATTATATTCCATAACTACTTTTGTACAACTTTTAATGATTTTTTCAAATCAAAACAGGGGATCATGAAATCAACCTGAACTAGTCTTACAAAAATATGAATATCTAAAAATACAGAACTCATTTTCTTTCTCTGTTTCTTTTATATGAAATTAGACTATATAATATTTCATTCCATATCTTATTCAACCACTAATTCAATTTCTACCGTTTTTGGTGATTTTTCAAAGTTACCTAACTACTACTGCCAAAAACTGTTATATTTCAAGTTTCACTTTTTCATAAACCTCCTTGTATCAATTTTTCATAGTAACACTTAACTATTTCAAACATACCAAAGTTCGATTACTTATCGAGCATATTGCTCACAACACATATATTCATATCCCTATACTTAACACCATATTTTCATATGAATTTGCAATTAATAGGTTTTCCCATTGAACACATTAGAATAGTAATAGATATTCGGTGGCCTGCACATAGTACCACCCTTGTAGCCGAAGCTAATTGGTGCACATAGTAGCCTGCACTTAGTACTACATATGTGACCAAAACCACTTCTTACACATAGTGGCCTACACTTACTACCACACATGGGATCGAAATAATTGAGTACGCATAGTAGCTTGCACATAGTACTACACATGCGACCAAACCATTTGGTACACGTAGAAGCCTACACTTAGTAATACACACGTGACCTAAACCATCTTGAACACATAGTAGCCTGCACATAGTCTACACATTGTTCTCACAACGGATCATTCATATATTTTCTATTCTGAAGGTTCAACCGGGAAATTCTTCACTTTTTAACATTTTACCAATTCATCCATACTCAATTTCAATTCATAATTTACCTCAAGTGACCATTCAATATGCAACCACGACTCATTTAATAACAAAATATTATAACATAAGTAAAAACGATATATTATTTACATATAGTAAAAATGATATATTATTTACATATAGACTTACCTCGGTGTAAAATATAGAAATTTTGCAATTTAGTCCACAATGTTTTCCTTCCCTCAATCAAGGTCGATTCCATGTTTTTCTTGATCTAGAATAACACATTTAGCTTATTTAATACTCACATTTATCAAAATAGTCCTTAACTCTAACTTTGGCAAAATTAGAATTTTACCCCTAAACTTTTGCATATATACACTTTTGCCCCAAAGCTCAAAAATTAAAATTTTTCCCTAATTCTTATGTTTTAGGACATGCTGATCATTTATTTACCAACGGAAACATCATATTCCCACTCTAACATATACTTATGAACATTAGGTATTTTTTACCGATTATGTCGTTTTACTCGTTTTTACTTAAAACCGAGTAGCACAAGTTGCTTAGCATAATTTAAAACCTCATATTCTATCATAAAACATCAAAATAAACACTTTTCACCTATGGGTATTTTTCCAAATATGAACCCTAGGTTAAATTATTGATAGAATAAGCTAAATCAAGTTACCGGGACTCCGAAAACGTAAAGAACATTAATAACGGGGCTTAGAATCACTTACTATAGAGCTTGGAAGCGTGAAACAAACCCTAGCTATGGAGAACCCTTGAAATTTCGTCCTAATGAAGAATATGGACATATTTTGCCATCTTTTCCATTTTTTTAATCTTTTAATTACCAAATGACTAAAATACCCTTCATTAAAAACTTTGGTTATTTCTACCTATGTATGTCCATTTTTTTCATGAAAACCTAATGGTATCATTACCATTTAAGGACCTCTACTTCAATTATGCTCTTCAATTTAATCCTTTAACATCTAGAACTCATATTTATCAACTTTTGCAATTAAGTCCTAATAGGCAAATTAGACATGCAATTCATGAAATTTTCTATCGATATTCTAACACATGCATCTAATCACTCGATAAATTATAAAATTCAATAGGAATAAATTTTTCTACTTCGAAATTGTGGTTTTGAAACCACTATTCCATTTAGGCCTTAAATCAGGCTGTCACAACTCTCCCCCTTAGAGATTTTCATCCCCGAAAATCTTACCGTTAAAAAGGTTTGGGTACTGTTTTCTCATAGCTTCTTCCAATTCCTATGTTGCCCCTTCTACTCCATGTTTTTGCCACAATACTTTTACTAACTTCATCTTTTTATTTCTGAGTTCCTTGGTCTCCTGTGCCAAAATCTTAACTGGTTTTTCACTGTAACTCATATTTGGCTGAATTTCCACTTCTGTAGGAGAATAAAATGTGAAGGATCTGATCGATTCCGTCGTAGCATAGATACATGAAACACATTATGAATTCTATCGAGTTCTGGCAGTAATGCCAATCATTAAGCAACCGGTCCAATTCTTTCTATGATTTCATATGGTCCGATGAATTTTGGACTCCATTTGCCTTTACGACTAAATCGGAGAACTTTCTTCCATGGTGATACTTTTAAAAATACTTTATCCCCAACCTGATGTTCAATATCTTTCTGTTTAAGATCGGTGTATGGTTTTTGTACAATCAGAAGCAGCTTTCAAACTGTCCCGAATGATCCTTACTTTTTCTTTTATTTCTTGGATCAAATCAACCTCATGTATTTTCTTTTCATTGAGCTCTATCCAATATAACGGTGTTCTGCATTTTCTACCATATAAAGCTTCATACGGAGCCATTTTAATACTGGACTGATAGCTATTATTATAAGCAAATTCGATCAAAGGTAGATACCTCTCCCAATTAACTTCAAACTCTAATATACAACATCGGAGCATATCTTCCAATACCTGAATTACCCGCTCAGTTTGGCCACCAGTTTGTAGATGAAATGCAGTGCTAAATTACAACTGGGTACCCAAGGCTTCTTGCAATTTGTTCCAAAAACGAGATGTAAATCGGGAGTCTCTATCTGATATAATGGAAACAGACACTCCATGTAGCTTGACAATCTCAGATATATACAACTCAGCCAATTTATCTAAAGAATAATCCATATGTACTGGAATAAAGTGCGTTGACTTTGTTAATAGGTCAACAATCACCCAAATGGCATCTTTCTTCCTTGGAAACAACAGTAACCCAGATACAAAATCCATAGTAAGTCTTTCCCATTTCTATTTCAATATAGTTATTGGCTGAAGTAACCCCGAAGGTACCTAATGTTCAGCTTTAACCTGCTGACATATCAAACACTTTGATACAAATTCAGAAATATCACGTTTCATACCTGGCCACCAGTACATCTTTTTTAGATCAGTATACATTTTATTACTCCTCGGATGTACACACATAGTATCGCTGTGGGCCTCATGTAGAATCTTTTGCATGAGCTCTAAATTCTAAGGTACACATATCCTGCTTCTGAATAACAAACAACCATCGGTCCCTACTTGAAATTTAGAATAAGTACCCGACTTACATTGTGCCCGTTTAGTTTGTAACCTTTCATCATTTTTCTGAGCCTCACAAATCTGTTGTATAAACATTGGTCTAGCTCTCATTTCAGTTATAACTAAACCATCATCAGACTAGGATAACTGGGTATTCATAGCTCGTAAAATAAATAAAGATTTCCGGCTCAAAGCATTAGCTACAACATTAGCCTTACCCGGATGGTAATCAATAATCAAATCATAATCCTTTATCAGTTCAAACCATCTGTGCTGTCTTAAATTCAAATCTTTCTGTATCATCAAATATTTCAGGCTTTTATGATCAGTATAAATATGACATTTTTCACCATACAAGTAATGCCGCCATATCTTCAATGCAAATACAATAGCAACTAATTCGAGATCCTGTACTGGGTAATTTTTGTCATGTGGTTTAAGTTGTCTTGAAACATAGGCTATTACTTTACGTTCTTGCATCAAGACACAACCTAAACCATTTAATAATGCATCACTATAAATAATAAATTCTTTACCCAGTTCAGGCTGTACCAGTACAGGTCCTTTTGTTAACAATTCTTTCAATCGATCAAAACTCTTCTGGCATTCCTCAGTCCACTCGAATTTAACATCTTTTTGTAGTAAACGGGTCATCAGAGAAGCTATCATAGAAAACCCTTAAACAAATCTTTGAAAATAACCAGTTAAACCTAAGAAACTTCTAACTTCAGATACATTCTTCGGTGGACTCCAATTTATAATAGCTGAGATTTTACTTGGATCTACTCTGATGCCATCAGCGGATACAATATGTCCAAGAAAACCCACTTTTCAAAGCCAAAATTCACATTTACTGAATTTAGCATATAATTGTTTCTCTTGCAGAATTTGCAACACAACTCTCAAATGTTCTGCATGTTCCTTTTCATCCCGAGAATAAACCAGAATATCATTAATGAATACTACCACAAATCTGTCTAAGTATGGTTTTGAATATTTGGTTCATCAAATCCGTAAATACTGCAAGTGTATTAGTTAACCCAAACGGCATAACCAGAAACTCATAATGCCCTTATCTAGTTCTGAAGGTCGTCTTTTTCACATCTAACTCCTTTAATCGTAACTGATAGTAATCTGATCGGAGATCAATCTTTGAGAAAATTGTGGCACCTTTCAGCTGATCAAATAAGTCATCAATTTGGGGCAATGGGTACTTATTCTTAATAGTTACCTTATTGAGCTACCAATTGTCGATACACAATCTTAAGGACCCATATTTCTTTTTCACGAACAGAACCAGAGCACCCCAAGGTGAATGACTTGGTTGAACAAAACCCCTCTCCACAAGTTCCTGTAATTGTGTCTTTAATTCCTTTAATTCTGTAGGAGCCATTCGGTACGGAGCTACGGAAATCAGAGTAGTTCCTGGAACCAAATCTATAGAAAATTCCACTTCTTGTTCTGGTGGTAACCCTGGTAATTCCTCCGGAAACACATCAAAAAATTCACATACTACCGGCACTGCATGAATCTTCGACTCTGATACTATAGTGTCAAGTGTATAAGCCAAGTAAGCATCATACCCTTTTTTAACATATCTTTGTGCTGCCATCACTGAAATCATACCAGATAACCCTTCTACCTGATCAGATTTAACCCAGAGCAACTCACCATTCTGACATTTTAACAAAATATGTTTCTGTCTACAATTTACTACTGCATCATGCTGAGTTAGCCAATCCATACCTAAAATAACATCAAACTCATCAAATGGCAACAACATCAGATCAGCTGGAAAACAGTAGCCTTGAATCATCAAAGGACAATTCCTGCAAACCTTATCTACGAACACATGTTTGCCTAGAGGATTTGATACTTTAACTGCAAATTTAATTAATTCCACATGCAATTTCTTACTATGTACTAAATTTTCACAAATATAATAATGAGTGGACCCGGGGTCAATCAATACAATAACATCAGTATCATAAAGTAAAAAAGTACCAGTGATCACATCGAGATATGATGCCTCCTCACGAGCTCGTATAGCATAAGTCCTAACAGGTGTTCTTGTTTCTAACCTTGCAGCTGAGTCTTTTACCATGCCTTCACCACCAGTTCCACCTCTGACATTCTACGAGGGTCTACCTCTGCCAATAGTATTACTCTGCCTAGCACTTTGAGCTTTTTCTTCTTCTACTTTCTTAGGACAATCTTTAATAAAATGCTCTTTGGAGCCACATCTGTAACAGGCACGACTATTCATATAACACTCACCAAAAGTGTCGTCTACCACAATGCTGGCATTCAGGTTTATTTGATCTTACATTTCTCACACTTGACATCAAAGTAGTTTGAGCTCTAGAACTTGGATTCGATTTTTCCTTGCCTCGATAAGAATACTCGACTAAAGTTGTCTTTCGAGGATTCGCTTCTTTGAGTCTTTTTTATTGAGCTTGAAATGACTTGTTCATCGGTCTTTTTCTTTGATATCAGGCCTCGATATTTGCTTTTATCTTTTCTTTATATAATTCCTCAGCTTTGCAAGCTCTGTCAACTAGTACCACCATTTCTTTTAATTCTAGAATTCCCACTAACAGCTTGATGTCTTCATTAAGTCCATCTTCAAACCTTCTGCACATCATTGCTTCGGTAGAAACACATTCTTGTGCATATTTATTAAGCCTTACAAACTCGCATTCATATTCAGCCACCGTCATCTTACCTTGTTTCAATTCAAGAAATTCCTTCTGCTTTTGATTGATAAATTGCTGACTAATATACTTCTTTTGAAACTCTTCCAAGAAGAAATCCCAGGTTACCCTTTCTTTTGGAACTACAAATATCAAAGTCTTCCACCAATGATAGGCCGAATCTTTCAGATACTGCACATTTTAAACCCTCCTCAGGTGTGCAAGATAATTCATCAAATATCCACATAGAATTCTCAAGCCAGAACTCTCTTTTGTTTGGATCATCATTAATGTTTGCTCTAAATTCTTCAGCCCCTTGTTTACGGAGCTTATCTACCTAAAGTTTTGTCGATCGTACACAATACTTTGCGGAGCTACGGGGACCGGTTGTGGTATAGGTGGGGGAGGAGAAGGTTGAGCATTAGGATTTGCTCTAATAAAATCAATATACCAGTCATTCATCATTTGAAGAAAAGCATTCCTAGCTTTGTCTTCTTGCCCAGATGTCTCATGTCTACTTGCTACAGGCGCGGTCCCTTGCGCGGGAGCCGGCGCATTACTTGTAGCATCATCAGCTGCTACTTTATCAGGATCCAATTACTATATAAAAACAAAACACAGTTTAGTAATGTCGGAAGTCACCACACTATCACAACATATTTATGGCATGTATAGATAGACTTTCACACTCACTATACTGGTCTGAGACCTGACTAAACCATAGCATTGATACCACTAAAATGTAACACCCTATACCCGTGATCAATACCGGAACAAGATACGAGTATTACCAGAATAACATACATGCAATCATATCAAATTGAGACATAAAATGATTATCTAAATTAAAACTCGTCAATTATTCACTCATCTTTTAAACATTAAATTCACATATATCTTAAATTTGTAATTTAACTAATATTAAATTATATCGATAACAAAATACAAGTGATATATGCAATATTAGAAATCAACTTTTTAAGTAATATTACTAAAATTTACAAAAAAAAACTCAAGTCTTCTATACATGCCATATATCCAAAATATGTTTTTAAAAACACCAAAAGGAAGGATGGATAAAGTTGGTGAGCCTCCGACAATTTTCCCCGAATCACAAACAAACTCGATTACACTATAAAATAAGACAAGAAAGAAAGAGGAAGCAAAGTAAGCTTGTAGGTTAGTAAGTAATATGTAAATAATAATAAAAATAAAAAACTGATAATGCCATTTATAGATCCCAAAATATGTATCCACAATTACAGAATTTTATTCTCACATGCATTTATCATTTACTTAAGTTTAGTACAAGTTGTCCACTCGAGTCCCAGTCACTAAATTATTTTTATCTGGAGCCACGGAGCTCCAAATTAAGATCTGATAATATTCCAAGAAACTAGACTAATATGTCTTCTTACCATAAAAATTTCAGAATTTTTGGTAGGGCCAATTAATACAGTTTATTCATTAAAACTTCCTTCCTCTATTTTGCTACTCCACAATCCTGCCCACTCTTCACTAAAATTTCAATTTCTATTTATACAGAATCTGAAAGATGTTCACATTTATTTCACTAAAAATATAATTGATAAGGAATCCACCCATATAAATTATGTTCCATAACTATTTTTGTAAAATTTTTAATGATTTTTACAAATCAAAACAAGGGATCACGAAATTAGTCTGGACTAGTCTTACAAAAATATGAATATCTCAAAATACAAAATTTCTTTGCTTTCTTTGTTTCTTTTATATGAAAATATACTAAATAAGCTTTAATTCCATATCTTATTCAACCTCTAATTCAATTGCTACCATTTTTGGTGATTTTTCAAAATAACCTAACTGCAGCTGCCAAAAACTGTTATATTTCAAGTTTCACTTTTTCATAAATTTCCTTGTATCGATTTTTCATAGTAACACTTAACTATCTCAAACTTACCAAAGTCTGATTACTTATCGAGCACATTGCTAACAACACATATACTCATATCCCTATACTTAAGATCATATTTTCATATGAATTTGCAATTAATAGGTTTTCCCGTTGAACACATCGAAATAGTAACAAATATTCAGTGGCCTGCACATAGTACCACCCTTGTAGTCGAAGCTAATTGGTGCACCTAGTAGCCTGCACTTAGTACTATACATGTGACCAAAACCATTTCTTACACATAGTGGCCTGCACTTAGTACCACACATGTGATCGAAATAATCGAGTATGCATAGTAGCTTGTATATAGTACTACACATGCGACCCAACCAATTGGTACACGTAGTAGCCTAAACTTAGTAATACACATGTGACCTAAACCATCTTGAACACATAGTAGCCTGCACATAGTACTACACATGTGTTCTCACAATGGATCATTCATATCTTTTCTATTCTGAAGGTTCAACCAGGAAATTCTTCACTTTTCAACATTTTACTAATTCATCCATACTCAATTTCAATTCATAATTTATCTCAAGTGAGCATTCAATATGCAACCACGGCTCATTTAATAACAAAATATTATAACATAAGTAAAAATGATATATTATTTACATACAGACTTACCTCGGTGCAAAATATAGAAATTTTACAATTTAGTCCATAATCTTTTCCTTCCCTCGATCAAGGTCGATTCCACATCTTTCTTGATCTAAAATAACACATTTAGCTTATTTAATACTCACATTTATCAAAACTGTAACACCCCTAACCTGACCCAGACGCTATGGCCGAATCTGGCGATGTCACATCAAGAGATTATTTCCAAAACGATTTTATTCATTGAAGAACATGTTCGATAGAAATTTTACTTGGTTAAAACTTAAGTTTGCGATTTAGAAATTCAAGTTCATGTTAAGCCCAAAATGAAAGCCCATGTTTAAACAAAAACGCCCATATAATAAAGTTATTTAAAAACCACATTTAATTTGAAAAATTTGTCTAAGTAAAAAAAAAAATAAAAACTATGCAGTCAAAACATTAATAAACCCTAAATATAGTCACATCGGAGACACAGGTCCTTATTACATCAAATGAAGTTAAAATAACAAAACTAAAGTAATTGAAGGAAATAATTTATTTAAAATCCCTAAGTAACTTGCAGTGTGGCCATCTCCGAGTCCTCTCCCACGTCGAGCTGCCTACTGAGGGTCACCTGAAACATTAAATTTAAGTGTGTAAGTTTCGCAACTGAGTGTGTAAAACCCTTGGCCATCAAATCAATTCAATATACACATATCACATTGGGCCTAAGCCCTAACAATATCGGTGGTCTTGGCCTTAGCCCACATTGACCTCATATCATATCAGAACCACATGAATGCAAATGCTCCCACCCCAAATCCAACCTTACACTCCAAATCCCTTCCAACCCTACACTCCTGTGGGGATATAAAAATCAACCCACCCATCCCTACACTCCAAAGGTAGCACCAACAGTGGCACTACTCAAACGTTGCAGCAAGGCTGCTATATAATGGGCATAAAGCCACCGGTGGATAGACAGTCGTCAAGCAACTATGCAATCCTCATATCTTCCTCTATTCAATTTATCCCCCCCAAATGCAACATACATTTTATGAATGCACATACAACATTTTATGAATGCACATACCAGTTTTTTCACACATTAAACATTTAGGGGTATTTTAGTCATTTCACTACCCAGGGTATTTCGGTAATTTTCTACCTTAGAAGGGTGTTTTAGTACTCCTACCCTATGAGGGTGTTTTAGTAGTTCTACCCTATAGGGCATTATAGTAATTCTAACTTAGAGGGTATTTTCGTAATTTTACCCTAAAGGGGTATTTTCGTAATTTCCTAAAGGTACAGATTTTAATTATGGATTTTCGCCAATCAACAAGTCCTCGCAACTAAAGTGAACGGACACTATGCACTAGGTAGGATTCAAGAGGAGGCGGGTCACTCAAACCGCTTAAGTACCAAGCTCTTCCTAGATCCAATCCTAGACATGCACACATCTATTGCCACACCTTAGTCTAGCGACATTTCCACGGACATGTTTAATTCCTTAGTTAAGTCTTATGTAAAATTTGATAGATCAGAACTAGGCTTATAGTCCATTAAAAACCTAGCATGCATTTCTACAATCCCATAAGCCGACTAGGCCCAAACATATTCATAAAACCCATTAAGCCCCAAGCATGCTTATGTAGCCCATTAGGCCCGATCATAATCCAATCATACAATCATGCATATCAATCCATCATACAATTTTATATTACAACTTTGCCAGTTTGGGCCCACAAGGTCGATAGGCCTATTTGGGATTTCGGGATTTCAGGATTTTGGCTTTTACCGATTGTTGTGTGTGTGTAGTGCATGTACACACTTGGTTGACGACCCGCACTACTCTATTCTCATCCTCAACCTATAACCAAAACCACTTTCGAATCAATTCTATACCTTAAACTACAACTTTACCAAATCCCGAAGCCTTACTGTAACCTTACCGTGTACCACCAGTTTTAATAGCTTTGCCTTTGCTATTACTTCTGAATATCCTTAGATCTGCACCAATACACACATATTACCAACATCAAGTGACTCGTATTCCACACGAGTCACCTCTATCAACCATATTTACATTTGGCCACCTAAGAAACTGAAATTGAGAGTGAGTGCACTTACCACCCACTAGAGATCTTTTCCTCGCTTGGAATCCTAGAACCCTACCCCTAGTTATAATAGGGTTAATCGACAAGAAAAGAGAAGATTAGATAGCCCCCTTCGGCTTTACCAAACGCCCTAAAACGGTTAACTATGCACTTGCCGAAACTAATCTCCAACTTGCGGCCTAGATCTCCACTAATCTCCACTAGATATCCCACATCATCGAGGGTTGCAAGTAACAAATCTGGTTTGTGATGAATGAGAACAAAAGAAACCGGCAAGAGGAGGTGGGTATTCGGCTTTTAGGAGGTTTAAGGGAAGAAGTTGGCAAGAGAGTATATAAGCATTCGTCTTTTAAGGAAACAAGGTTGATATTCGGCTTTTAGGAATTAAAGATGGTGTTCGTCTTTGAGAGATAAAAACTTTAGTGAAATTTCGGTAAAAAATGAAAGGGAAAAGAAAAGAGAGAAGAGAGGTTGACTAACAAGTGAATTCGGCAAAATCCCAAAAAACCCCAATGCACATTCGACCTCCCTTAGCCTGAATTTGCACTTGCTAATCTTAGAATGCAATTGCTTCTCCCTTAAAATTTGCAACACAACCCTTAAGTGTGCATCATGATCATCTTCCGTTCTTGCGTACACTAAGATGTCATCTATGAACACCACCACGAATTGGTCTAGATAAGGTGAAAAGACCCGGTTCATAAGATCCATAAAAGCAACAGGTGCGTTCATTAGTACAAAAGGCATCACCAAAAACTTGTAATGTCCATAGCGAGTTATGAAAGCTGTCTTATACACATTTGCCTCTCTAGCCCTCAATTAATGGTACCCCAAACGCAAATCAATCTTCAAGAACACTGAGGATCCCCTCAGTTGATCAAACAGGTCATTTATTCTAGATAGGGGTACTTATTCTTAATGGTTAACTTATTTAACTGCCGATAGTCAATGCACATTCGCAAAGACCTATCCTTCCTCTTTACGAACAACACTGGTGCTCCCCATGGAGACACACTTGCCCTAATAAACCCCCTGTCCAATAGTTCTTAATTTTGTGCCTTAAGCTCTACAAACTCCGTTGGTGCCATCCGATAAGGTGCGATGGACTCTGGAGCCGTACCAATTAACAGCTCAATCCCAAACTCTACTTCTCTATTGGGCGGTAGCCTAGGCAGTTCATCTGGAAAAACATCCGAAAACTCACTAACTGTCCCTAAATCTTGATAGTAGGGCTCTTAACCTCCGTATTACTTGTATATGCCACATACGCTTCACAACCCTTACGCACCAACTTTTCAACCCTTAATGTTGAAATCACATTAGATAGATAATTTCGGCGCTCTCCAATTACTATTACTTCCTAATCTTCTGCCATCCTTCATACCATCCGCTTTGCAGTGCAATCCACAGTCACTCGATGTGTCACCAACCAATCCATCCCCAAAATAAGATCAAACTCACTAAAAGGTAACTCAATTAAGTCTGCTAAAAAGGTAACCCCTTGGACTACCAGGGGTACATCCCTAAATAACTTATTCACTTCCATCGACTGGCCTAACAGACTTAACACAGAAATCCTATTTGCAGTAATTTTGAACATACCACCCAACTACTTAGTCCTATTGCATGCCACATACAAGTGCGTTGATCCAATATCAATTAGTGCAACATAAGATAACTCATGAATTAAAAATATACCCGTTATCACATCTGGTGCATCTCCCTCCTCTCTACGACGAGCCGCATAAACTAAGGCTGGCTGCCTCGCTTCTACCGGACCTGTACCTCTGCCTGGTGCTCCACATCCACGTCCAGTGTCATTACCACCCCTGGCTTGACCACGGCCCCTTGGTGGTTGTTGACCCCCTCTCTGCGACTGGGATTGCCTCAACCATCGGCTTGCACTCGATCTAGCCTCCTCAGGCACTCTCTAATTCTATGTTTCATAGACCTACAGCTTAAACAGGCTTCTATTCTCCTCTGATATTCACCCGTATATCCTTTACCACATACAACACAAGGTGGTATCCTAGGGTTAGCAACAGCAACAGGGCCCCCAGCTCTAACCGGCCCATTCACTCTAGCCCTTCTTGTAGACCTTTGTTCTGCTGCCCTAGCCTCCACATTCCGCTTATTTTTGCCCTTCTCCTTCTCTTAATTGAGTCACTCTGCGCGCTTTACTTCATCCGCTATCTTAGCTTTTTCTACCAATACGGAGCTATAAGAACCCTAAGGTTGTCTCTTAAACCATCCTCGAACCGTACGCACTGCTCATACTCCGTTGTAACTATTCCTTTGGCATATCGACTTAGGCGTAAAAACTCAGCCTCATACTCCGCTACTGACTTATCTCTGTAAGTTAGATTCAAAACCTCCTTCCTTCGGGCATCCACATAGCCCGCACCTATGTACTTCCCTTGAAACACCAATTTAAAGAACTCTCATATGACCTGCTCCGGTTGGTTGCCCTCTTTCACGGTCAACCACCACTGATACGCTTCTTCCTTAAGTAGAGATATCACCCCTTTCAATTTTTTCTCCACCATGCAGTCCAGATCATCCATTATCCTTTCTGTGGCCTCCAACCAGTATTCTGCCACATTCGGGGCCACCCTAGCTACTCCTTTGAAAGTCGTTCCACGATCGACCCACGACTTCCTGTTCCATTATTGGGCCTAGCGACCCTTTCTAGATCCTTAACATGGCCTGTGATACGGCATCCTCTGTAGTAACAGCCCGATCGTAAGGTCCCATTTCAGCTACTGGTGAGGTCGGAGCCTCCTCTACTCCAACGTTGGGCATATGGCCCGACGCTGACGATCCAGTCCTAGCACTTCCACGGTCTCTACCGCGGCCTCTTGCACCTCTTCTAGTGCTCATTGTTGCATACGTGTTTCTAAATCAAAAAATTTATGATATTTTAGTTCTTAATTTCACTGTTTAATGCTTATGTCTTATGTACCACCAGTTTTAATAGCCTTTCCTTCGCTATTACTTCCGAATATACTTAGATCTGCACCAATACACACATATTATCAACATCAAGTGACTCGTATTCCACACAAGTCACCTTTATCAACCATATTTACATTCAGCCACCTAAGAAACCGAAATTGAGAATGAGTGCACTTACCACCCGCTAGAGATGTTTTCCTCGCTTAGAATCCTAGAACCCTACCTCTAGTTAATCGACAAGAAAAGAGAAGATTAGATAGCACCCTTCGTCTTTACCAAATGCATTAAAACAGTTAGCTATACACTTACGGAAACTAATCTCCAACTTGCGGCCTAGATCTCCACTAAGTGTGCATTAAGCTTTCAACCACTTGATCGAGGGTTGCAAGTAACAAATCAGGTTTATAATGAAAAAAACAAAAGAAATCGACAAGAGGAGGTGGGTACTCGGCTTTTAGGAGGTTTAAGGGAAGAAGTCAGCAAGAGAGTATATAAGCATTCGTCTTTTAAGGAAACAAGGTTGATATTCGACTTTTAGGAATTAGAGATGGTGTTCGGCTTTGAGAGATAAAAACTTTAGTGAAATTTCGGTAAAAAATGAAAGGGAAAAGAAAAGAGAGAAGAGAGGTTGACTAACAAGTGAATTCGACAAAATCCCAAAGAACCCCCATGCACATTCGACATTCCTTTAAATAGGCACAAGCTGATTCTAGCCTCCCTTATAGTCCCATTTGGCACCAACACTCTCCCTCTCTCAATCCCTTATTTTCTCTCCATTATTTCGACCTTAAAATTCTCTCCTAAACACTCCCATCCAAAATCCCCTTATACGTCACCACCTTTTTTCCATGAGCAAAAATAAAGTCCCAAAACCACCACTCTGAGCCTCGAACCTTGGACCTTATTCCTTATAGGAAACGCCACCTTGTAACTCCCATGTAACGTCACCTTGCCACTGGGCCACAGGCCCTACTGTGTCATATTTCCCCTAAATTCATTTAAGAGGCCTATTACCAAAGTTTAGGGTTCCACTAAGGCAAAAACTAAATTTTTTTTCTATGGTCAACCCTATCACTAAGACTTCAAATAACCTTGTAGCATCTTAAAATTAATATTCTACAGTGCTACCCATAACTACCAAAGTCAAGTACAGAATTTCATAGTTTCAAGATTTTTGGGGCATTACAAAAATAGTCCTTAACTCTAACTTTGGCAAAATTATGATTTTGCCCATAAACTTTTGCATATTTACACTTTTTCCCCAAAGCTCGGAAATTAAAATTTTTTCCTAATTCTTATGTTCTAGGACATGCTGATCATTTATTTACCAATGGTAACATCAAATTCCCACTCTAACCTATACTTATGAACATTAGGTATTTTTTACCGATTATGCCGTTTTACTCGTTTTTACTTAGAACCGAGTAGCCCAAGTTCCTTAGCATAATTTAAAACCTCATATTCTATAATAAAAAATCAAAATAAATGCTTTTCACCTATGGGTATTTTTCCAAATATGAACCCTAGGTTAAATTATTACTAGAATAAGCTACATCAAGTTACCGGACTCCGAAAACGTAAAGAACATTAAAAACGGGGCTTGGAATCACTTACTATAGAGCTTGGAAGCTTGAAACAAACCCTAGCTATAGAGAACCCTTGAAATTTTGTCCTAAAGAGGAAGAAGGACATATTTTGCCATCTTTTCCCTTTTTTAATCTTTTAATTACCAAATGACTAAAATACCCTTCATTAAAAACTTTGGTTATTTCTACCTATGTATGTCCATTGGTATCATTACCATTTAAGGACCACTACTTCAATTGTACTCTTCAATTTAATCCTTTAACATCTAGAACTCATATTTATCAACTTTGGTAATTAAGTCCTAATAGGAAAATTAAACACGCAATTCATGAAATTTTCTATCGATATTCTAACACATGCATCTAATCACTCGATGAATTGTAAAAATTCATCGGAATAACATTTTCTACTTTGGAATTGTGGTTTCAAAACCACTATTCTATTTAGGCCCTAAATCGGGCTGTCACAACAGTAGTTGTCTATCTGTACATTCGAGAAGCATGAAAATGTAGAATGATTTGAAGGAATTGTATTGGTGGCACGGCATGAAAAGAGATCTCTCCGAGTTTGTTTCAAAATGCTTAATTTGTCAACAAGTTTAAGCTAAGCATAAAGTATCGTCAGGTTTGTTGCAGCCAGTGATGATTCCCAAGTGGAAATGGGACAAAGTAATAATAGATTTCGTATCTGGTTTGCCCCTATCTCTAAGAAAGAAAGATGCGATCTGGGTTATTATTGACAAATTAAAAAAATTGGCTCATTTTATACCGATATGTACAGATTATTCGCTTCATAAATTAGTTGAGTTGTATATATCTGAGGTTGTGAGATTGCACGGGGTACCTATTTCTATTATCACGATTTTGGAAGAAACTACAAGACGCGTTAGGTACAAAGTTGTATTTTAGGACTGCGTTTCACCCGCAGACGGATGGCCGATCTGAGTGAGTTATACAAATACTTGAGGATATATTACGTTGCATTCTTGAGCTCGAAGGTACTTGGGAGAAGTATCTACTGTTAATTGAATTTGCTTATTATAATAGCTTTCAATCGAGTATTAAGATGGCACCATATGAAGCTCTATACAGACGTAAATGTCAAACACCATTGTACTGGACTAAGCTTAGTGAGAATAAGATTCACGGGGTTGATCTGATCAGAGAGACAAAAGAGAAAGTAAGAGTAATTCGCGATAGTCTGAAAGCAGCGTCAAATCGTCAAAAATCATACGCAGATTTGAAATGAAAAGATATAAAGAATCAGATTGGGATAAAGTGCTTCTGAAAGTCTCACCGTGTAAGAAAATACTCAGATTCGAAAAAAAAAGAAAGTTGAGTCCGAGATTTATCAAATAGTATGAGACTATTGAGCGAGTTGGGCTAGTGGCATATCAGCTATACTTACCATCTGTGTTAGAGATGATACATAATGTATTTCATGTATCGATGCTTCAACGATACCGATCCGAACCTTCACATGTTATTCCTCCTACTGAAGTTGAGATACAGTTAGATTAATTGTACAGTGAAGAATCGATCTGAATTTTAGCTCATGAGATCAAAGAACTAAGAAATAAGAAAATCACATTAGTGAAAGTATTATGGCATTGACACGGGGTTGAAGAAGTTACATAGGAACTCGAAGATGCTATGAGGAAGCAATATCCTAACCTATTCACTGGTAAGATTTTCGAGGATGAAAATCCCTAAGGGGGAAGAGTTGTAATAGTTTGATTTTAGCTAAATTTGAATATTGGTTTTGAAACCACAAATCAGAGATTGGAAAATTATTTTAATATTAATTTTGGTGTTTACAGCATGTTCTTATATATGTGCGTAAATTTCGTGATTTAATTTTATCGATTGAATGGTTAATTTTGAAAAAAAAAAGACTAAATCGCATAAAATGCAAAAGTTGCATTCTACTTGGTAAATGTGTTTAATTTTTATAATTTATTAAATTGGAGGTCTTATGATGGACTTAGACTAGTGGAATTATGAATGGACGTGTATGGACATATATTAGTGATTTTGATGTTTATTAATTAAGGCTATTAAGGTAATTATGAAAATAAGGTTAATTACAATAAAATAAAACCATTTTCATTCATAATCATCATCTTCTTTGTAATAGCCTAAATTAGGGGCTAAATAGAATAGTGGTTTCAAAACCATGAATCCGAAGTCTAAAATATTTTCTCGATTTAGTTTTGATGTTTATTTGGTGTTTGAATAATTATGTGAAATTTTGGTGCATGAATTTTATTATTTGCATGTCCAATTTGATATGTTGGACTAAATTGCAATAGGTGAAAAATATGGATTTTAATCCATAGAGATACTTGATTGAATTGAAATCTTTAATTAGAGGTCCTTATATGGTAATTAGGTCATTTTAACTTAGTTTGGACAAAAATTCCCAATGAAGGATACAATATCAAAGGTTTTTAATGAAGGGCATTTTGGCCATTACTTAATAAAATAAATAAAAAGGGAAAATAAGGCCAAAAATAGTGTCCATCTTCTCCCCTTAGCCGAATATGAAGAGACACCGTAGCTAGGGTTTCTTCCAACTTTCAAGCTTGATTGTAAGTACCTCTTTGCCCCGTTTTTAATGTTATTCGTATTTTTGAAACCCTCGTAACTTGTTCTAGCTATTTCTACCACTATTTTAAGCTAGGGTTGATGTTTAAAATTTTACCCACGAATGAAATGCATGTATTCTGATGGCTAGTGGTAGAATATGAAAGTTTAAAGTGTGATAAACAACTTTTACTAGGTGATTTTTGGTGAAAATAGTAAAAAGGACTTATTTGTAAAAGATGAAATGTGATGTGCATAAATTGTGAAATGATAGAAATTGGGGGCTTTTATAAGAGGAAAAGTGGTTTGGCTAGGCTTGAAAAGCATGAAAATTGTATGAGAATCATAAACTGAGCCTAGGGACTAAAGTGTAAAATTGAGAAAGTTAAGGGTCAAATTGCAAAATTTGTTATAGGAAGATTTTGGGCTGTTTTAAATAATGTGAGTATTAAATGAGCTAAATGTGTCATTATAGATCGGGAAGATCAGGGAATCAGCCTTGACTGAGGCAAGGGCAAGGTTTTAGACTAAATCACAAATTATCACATTTTGTTATCGAGGTAAGTTTATATGTAAATAATGTGTCATTTTTATTTACGTTGTGATATTTCATTGTAACATGTGAAATGAGATTTAATATCGTATGATTACTTGATAAAAATAGTGAATCGTAGTTGATGAATTGAAATTAAGCGAGGAAATCTCGAATAAATCCTCAGAATGGAAAAACGTGGTGCTAAGTGGATATACCACGATTATACATGTTGATTTATTAACTTGGTGCTAAGTGGATATACCATGGTTATACATGTTGGTTTAAGAACGTGGTGCTAAGTGGATATACCACGAATATAGACGTACATTGATACAAACATGGTGCTAAGTGCATATACCACAAATATGTACATTGTTACAAATGTGCTGCTAAGTGCGTATGCCACAAATATATATACACAGTGACACAAATGTGGTGCTAAGTGTGTATACTATGACAACCTGTGTTGACCCGAAAGTGTGGTGCTATGTGCGTAAACCACGAATTCAGACATTTATTAAGGAGCTATGTGTGGAATCCACCAAGTATTGGTTATTATCTAAAGTATTTATCGGGAAGGCTTACTAAGTGACATTTTTTTTATGTGACTATATGATGTTAAGTACAGGAATTTAAATGTATGTTTATGTGAGTAATGTCTATGCTATGTATGTGGATTATGGTAAGGTCAAATTGAGTAAGTGCAACCACGAGACTCATGTCCAGTAATCTTGAGATGTTATGCTCTTGAGTGCTAAGTTTTTTGTTGTGATATTGTTTACATATAGACTTACTAAGCTTTTCTCCTTTCACTTTTTCCTTGTTTTATAGAGTAATCAAGCTAGCTTGGAGATTGGGAAGCATCGGAGGATCACCCACACTATCCACAATGTTCTTTTGGTATTGTAATATGTTCTCTTTTGGACTATGTCATGTATAGGGACTTAGTGGTGTTGTAAATGTCATGTTGGTTTCGCTATATTGTGGCAAATCTCAATGGATAAGTAATTTTTTAATTAAGGCCATGTGATTTGGCCAATGATGATATTGGTTATTTATATATCACTATGAGGTAATTCATGGAATGTTTGGTGTGTTGTGTGTGGTCAAGTTGAAATAGATGATTGATGGTTAAATAAGGTCATATAGATGCCTAAAAATGTGCATGGAATGTGGTAATAAAATTGGTATAATTTGTATGTGTTTTGGGACAAAGAATGGCTTGGAAAATAGCCTAACTTAGGGCCACACAGCCAACCCCCACGGCCATGTGTCTAGGGCGTGTGAACCTTGCATGAAAATTTAGGAGATTAAGGATGCCACATGGCCTGGTTACACGAGCGTGTCCCTTGGCCGTGTGACCAAAATTTCATGCTAAAGTCATAAACAGAATATCCTAGTTTTTCACGCGAGAAGGCCACACTGGCGTGTCGAGGCCGTGTGAAGGACACGGGCATGTGCTCGACCGTGTGAAAACCCCTGTAGGTTCGAAATGAAAAATATTTTCCAAAACTTCAACACGGGCAAAGGACACGGGCATGTGTGACTACACGGCCTGACCACACGGGCGTGTGCCTTGTTTTTGATGTAATTTTCTAAAATTTTTCTAAGTTCTCGATTTGCTCTCGGACTAGTCCCAAATCATGTTTTGGGCCCCATAGGCCCATTTTAAGGATTGTATGATATATTATGTAAAAGTTTTAAATTGGAACCAAATTTTAGGGCTCGATTTTATCTGATTAGTCTTGATATTATCTAGTAATGCCTTGTACTCAGTTTCGGCAACCAAACCGGGTAAGGGGTGTCACATTCTTCACTAAAAAACACAATAAAAAGAAACATTTGAAGCCATTTAGGGTTTGACACACTGTAAGCTAAATAGGTATGTGATTTTAACTCAATTTTTGATGATTTCTATGTTATTGTAATCGTTGCAACTCAATCTAGCTAGCCCGTATCTTAAATTTCAAATTTGATAAAGATTTTGTGAGTTGCCATTGTTGAATACTTAAGTTATTTAAAGTTTGATGATGAAATATGAAAGTCTGATGATAGATATACACGTTTTGTAAAGTGATTTTTGATGAAAATGCATATTAGGGATTAAATTAAAAATGTGTAAAGTTAGTGGTTAAAATGTGAAATAAATGAAAATTATAGACTATTAGGGGCATAAGGGTAATTCGACCAAGCATGGGTTTTGTTGAATTGTGTGTAATTTGTGTTTTTATGAAATAAGGACTAAAGTGTAAAAAAGTGAAACTTTAGGGGCTAATGTGTAAAAATGCCCAAATGTGTGTTCTTGGATTAAATTGAATGATTTGATAAATAAACAAGTTAATTTTAAATTCATATAGATCAAGAAAGAGAGATTTCAGATTTGGATAGGGAAAAAGCAAGGTTATCTGTAGTCGACTCGATTAGTTAATTCCTTACTCGAGGTAAGTTCGTATGTTAATAAACATTATTGAATTGTGTCATTCTGCATTACTATTATTGTATTGAATTGAAATGATCGTATATGAGCTTTCGAGACATGAACGACAGAGAATCAATGAATAAAAGTCCCGTACGAACCTTAAGAATGTTATAGGATACAAATGCCATGACATTAGGGTACTGAGATGAGATTACATGTAAGACCACATCTGGGATATGGCATCAGTATGATAGTACGCGTAAGACCATGTCTGGGACATGGCATCGATACGAGATTTCGTGTAAGACCATAGCTGGGCTACTGGCATCGATATGAGTTTACGTGTAAGACAATATCTGGGATATGGCATTGTACGATGTATGTGTGATACCCGAGTATCCTTAGTGATTCCGAATGGTTCAACGAGTTTACTTCAGACGAGAATGAAAGTTTATTACATATAAGCTTACTAAGCTTTGAAGCTTACTGTGTTTCTCCTTTCCATGTTTTATAGAGAATTGAAGCTAGCTCGGATCCGGGGATCGTCAAGAAACGTCATCACACTATCAATCATATATTTGGTACTTTTGATGTCATTTGTATATGGTATATGGCATGTATAGGCTAGTGTCATTTTGGTATGTTTTTGAGCTATGAATATAGCCATGAGATTTGGCTTGTAAATGATGTTAATAGTTATGTGTGTTTCACTATATGAAATGGCTTGATAATGGCTATGTATTGTTGTATATAATGTGTTGGCAATGGCATGTTTTAGTGTGGTTGTGGTTGAATTATTATTGATGACTAAATGGCTAATTGAATGATGGGTATGAATGTTTGAGATAGGTCATATTCTGGAATGAAGTTATATGTCCAATAGATAGCTAAATGATATAATTTTATTTGATAAATTGATTGAGTTGAGCATTAAACTTTGGTGATGAGTTGGTGGGTTATAAGTTAGCATATACTTGTATGAATTAAGGTTATGTACATGCTGGTTTGGTACATGTTTGAGTAAGTGAAATGGTCGAAATGGTATAGCATGATTTAGGCATGAATTGAGGTTGTTTTTGCTGCCAATTAAGTATAGATATTGCACCGTTTTCCTTGTGTAGGTACCATTAAGTTAAGGGTGGCAAATTGGCCTTGCAAATGGCGTATTTTTGTCCACACAAGTAGAGACAAGGGCGTGTGTCCCCTGGTGTGGCAATTCAAATTAAGTTAGGATGCCCACATGGCGTCACACAAGAGCGTCTGACTGGCCATATGGCATAAGTCTGTATACCCTACAGGTTTGGCACGGCCGAGCACACGGCCTGGAGACGGGCGTGTGAGGCCGTTTCGAATAGTCACACGAGCTAGACACGCGGGCGAGAAACTGGCCATGTGACCTAAGTCCATATACCCTCTATTTTTCACATGGCTAGGCTCACGGGCGTGCAGCCAGCCATGTGGTGCAAGTCAGTATGTATACCTTGCTTTCACACGGCCTGTGCACAAGCGTGTCTGTAGCCGTGTGAGGGACATGGCCTGTTCCATCGGGCGTGTTACCTCTGTATGTTAGAAAATTTTCTATGTATCCAAAATTTTTATATGTGATCGGTTTAGTCCCGAACCTTCTCTAAAGCATGTTTAAGGTCTCGTTCACCTTTATAAGGGACAATATGAATATGAATGTATGATAGTTTATAATGTTTGATTATGGAATGTGATATGTTTACTTAATGATGTAATTTAATCAGTATTACCTTGTAACCATATTCTGGTGATGGATACAGGTTAGGGGTGTTACAGACACGCCACTTGTTTCCCTCTGTATACAAAATAGCCTAGCACATCATTTCCTTAGCGTAGCCTTGGCATTGTCTCTCAACGCTTATTGCTTTATATACATGAAAATATAAACAACTTTAGTAAGTTTGTAAGAACTTAGTGAGCTAAACCTTAAAATACCTTCTCTGTTGCATATGTTGTTTAGCACATCGTTAGTGTAGTTCTTGACTTTTTTTTTATTTGTTGGCGAATACTATACTAAGGCTGCCATCTTTTTTTCTTCAGAACCATTTTCATTCTCTTCTGTATATTATACTTAACATCTCTTTACCTTCTATATCCTTTCTTAAACCTTACATTTACATCATCCTTAACATCTTTACTTACCCTATTATCAAACTTAATAACTTATTTCACACTCACTATATTTATCATTATCTTCGGGCGGGGTAGACTACACCTAATACTTTCCTAAGAATTTTCCATAACATCCTTACTTTAGTACACTTTCTATTCTTCCTCTTAACACGTATCTTTACTTTGCCACATACTTTGACACATATTGGCCTTTCTATCCATCCCTTATAACTATACGGAGTTCACCATTCATTCAGTGTCCACTCAAAGGCGTTGCCTTCAGATGGTCATCATGCAATTCATTCTTCAAATTTCACCACGAAGGTGTTCCTTTCAAAAAAATAGCAACAAAGGCTTTCATTTCTGAGTCTCATCACAAGGGCATCCTTTTAATAGAGATAGCCACAAAGACATCCATTTCACTAAGATAGCCACAAAAGCATCCTTTTTTACAGAGATGGCCGCAAAGGCTTACTTTTAACAGAGGTCACCACAAAAGCTTCCATTTAATAGAGATTGCCACAAAGTCTTCCTTACAATAGAGACAGCCACAAAGGCATCTATTCAGATATAGACACCAAAACATCCATTCAAAGGTAGCCACTTATACGAAAATTAGTGTTTTTGACATAAGGATTCGCCTATACTCATCGTCGTGTGGTTTTCTCCTCATTGCTGGTACTCACCTAACCATCCTTTACATATTCCATATGATGGCATGACCCAGCCAATGTCTCACATTATATGATCTTCAGAGTGCCACGGTCTGTTCATTTTAAAGATTAATGTTTTTAGTCTCGACGGACCCATTTAGACAACTTTGAAGACAGACACAGACTCTTCATAGAGACTCATACTTAATAGACTTATTATTTTCAGACTTCTTCATGATAGAAGAATTTGTGCTTACAGACATGTAACATATTTCCCTTAAACTTCATGCAATGACTTATTCATAATAGACACTTTCACAAAAGACTTGTTGTACTTTCAGATGTATATGCACACATAAGGTTCCTTTCCATTTCATAGTCTTAGAGTCATGTTTTTCTAGTTCCTGATTCATACTTTAGTCATCTAGCATAGAAATATCTAAACTACAACACACATGTAAGAGTCAATCTAAAGACTCACCTTACAACCTTAAAGACAATTTAAACTTCAGATCTAGCCCCTTTCTTATTAGAATAAACAACTTGGGCTCCAAATCCTTTACCTAACTAGATTTTAAGGCCTCATCACCTTGCCAAACATAGACACTTTTTAGAGTTCATTCGAGTAACCTTTCACCTCTACTTTCAATTAGACATATCATTAAGCCTTACTTCTTCACGTATACTTATAGATCTGCACTTGCTTAGCAGACACAGTCATCAAACATACCTTGTTGAGAGGGAAATCACTAGTAGAAATTGGGGTTTCAAACTCAACTTTTAGAAGGCAACTTACTAGTAGAAAACTCAAGTTTTAGACATGTTTTTTTGGAAGGCAACCTTTATCTGCTCAAGGCCCTCATCCTTAAGAAGGAAAACAACCCCACTAACTTAACTTGAGGTTTCTATTAACTTAACTCATGTTTTCATGGGAACTTGGTAAATATCATGTCCAAACTAAGTGTCTTATTAAAATCTGCCACATATGAGAGGCATACCTAATACTCCTTCAGCCTTTGACTCTTCTACTTCATGTTTGGCTAATTCCTAATCTGCTTTCCTTAAAAATAGACTTGTACTTGACCACTTTAGTCACTAAAGGTATTATACCTTCTAGCATGGCCTCATACCTCATAACCATCCTTTTCATTTCACTTATCATCCTAATCTAACTAGGAATCCTTGTCTACTTATTTTCAAATTAGAGTTTGCCCATTTTATATGCCAAGAATACATTTGGGCGACTATTACCACTTAGTAACATATTCCTCTCTACGGTTCCTTAACCATTCCTATTGTAGGGGGTCGTATAAACAGAACACTCTCAGTTTACCTACTCTCTACATCAAAATGGTCCCTTTTTGGGTAAACGCTACTTAGCTTATCGTACGTCTTTATAACCAGACATCTTATTCATACCCTTAACATTATTCTCGATTCATCATACTTGGTTTTCCCAAAGGTTAGCCATAGGTTTCATTCCTTCAAAATTTGCCAGACCAGGGTGTTATTGGCATACTCAAAAAGTAACTTATTACTTAATTTATTCATAATGTTAGGTACTTAAAACTATCCTTTTAAGCCTTATTCTTATGGACTATATTTCAAACTTTTAGGACTTCACTTAAGGGCGTACTCGTGAACTTTTTTCTTAAATGAATCTATCAATTTACTTAGTCAGAACTCATTTTAAAATTCTTAATTCTTAAATAACACTCGAATACTAGGGTTTCGTCAGAGGGGTTGTTACAACTCTCTCCTAGTTAGGAAATTTCATCCCAAAATATTTTCATCCTTCTCAAAGTTCTATTAATTGAGCAAGATCGTTGTTTACAACCATCACAAATTAGAAACAATTTAAATTTTTTATTAAGTTTTCAAGGACTCTCATTTAGAAACATATCACTTAAAAATTCTCATTGAAAGTCATCACTTATTTGCTTTTGAGGACAAAAAAATTAGTGATCAAACACTAAAGTGTGAATCTCACATGATTTCCTCTGGATAGCTTGTCAAGCTATTACTAGAGAATTGGAACAATTGCCTAAACTTAACTTATCATTCATGACTACTCGCATTTAATCTGGTGTTTTAACATTTATTTCTTATGCCAGTTGTCATTATCATATATGATGAAGTCGAACAGTTTTCATCAATCAAACTTCTCGCACAAAGCACTTGCTATAAATTAGGCATGCCAGACACTTTTGATAATACATTAACTTACTTCGCCTAAATTCTTACTCTCATCCACTAAATCCTCTTTCCCTTTTTTCATCCTTCATTTCAGATTTCCTTTTCTTTTCTCATCTTTCCTTTTCTACTTCACTATCACTTTTGCTAAATGACTTAATCCTTGACATTTTAATCCTACCAAGATCCCTCAGAGTTTGAGAATACCTTCCTCAAGAATAAGGTTTTATCAATCAGGCATAACACTACAGGAAACAAAATGAGCCCACATTTGGGGGTCTGGACATACAAAACTCTTACAATTCTAATGAGGCTAGACAACCATTCAAATGTCATTGGTGTGACAATACTCAAAGCTTTTTTTTCTCATACTCTTTCATGTTGCTGGTCAAATGTTAGTTCTAAGTTCTAGTGTTAACTACATAAACTCCTTTCTATTCACTCTTACAATGATCATTCATGAGAGCCTCGTAGCCAGAAGGGACTTTTCTGAAGAGCATGTGAGATCGTTAGGGACGACTACCTCGTTAGGGTCAACGGCAACATCATACTTGCTAGGCATGTTCTTGTTGGTGGCCCGTAGGGCATAAACATGAAAGCAATCACCATCAAAATTGTTTCTCTTCAAGTAAGTCTCACCCTATTCTAGAATTTTCACAAGATACGATTTGCATTCTTGTATTTCTTCATCTATTTATTGACAGAGTTAGCCATACATACATGAGAGGTAGGCCACACTCAACATGCTATGCATACTAATGGTTAATAAACTAACTATAAATATGAAAAAGGCAAGCGCACCTATCAAACAATAGTATAGTTATGGTGAGTAAAGAATATCGTATCCACGAGGACTAAAAGTATTAGTAATTACCTATTTTTTATTATTTAGCCGACAATTTAAAATGATCTATTTTAATCTAAATTTACTAAACTAATTTAATTAAGAACGCAACAGATAATGAATCAAGGAAATAATCGAATATTAAACAATAAGATAAACAATACCTAGGAAAAAATCCACGTAGACTTCACCTATTATTATGAATCTGAATTAAACGATTTATTCGCTTGTGTAGTTCATAAATTATGTTACAGCTTTTTTTAGAGTAAGAACAACTGACTCTAGGTTGATTAATTGAAATATCATTCTAATTAAAACACCTATCGTCGCATTAATTCAATCTATGGATTCCCTATTACATTTGACTCTAATCTAGTAGATTTATATTTTCTTATTTCTAGAATTGCATGCAATTCCACTCAATTATGCAGATCTACTCCTAAATAGAGACTTTTCCTCTACTAAATTAAGCACATTAAACATGAATTAGTATCTCGAAAATATTAAAACAAGAAATAAGCACACATAATTAAAAACAAGAATCAAGTATTTATCTCATAAAAACATAAATTTAAATAAAAGGATTCATCATAGGCTTCGTCCTTTCTAGGTATCTAGGGTATTTATTTCATAATTCTGAATAGAAGCATCTCAAAGTCAGAATAACCGTAAGACATAAAAAAATGAATAAAACTTTGAAAGAAATTAAAGTGAGATATTCAATCTTGGTGGAGATCCACTTCCAAGTTGGTTCCGATGGTGTTCTTTAAGTGTTTTCTTCAATCTTCTCTAATTGCTCCCTTATGTCCTCTTCTAATAGGTATTTATAAACATTTGAATGCTTAAAAAGCCTAAAAATTAGGATTTTTTTTGCATATTTGGGAAGTAGGATGTGAAATTGACACTAGTTAGCACATGGGCATGTGTCCAGCTCGTATGGCTCACATGAGCATGTGCCCAAGCCGTGTGGAAATGCTCAAGCTATGTGGCTTCTAAAAATAGCTCTATTTGTCTAATTTTGGCTTGTTTTTCACTCCTTTCACCCCTAAATGCTCTCCTAAGTATAGAAACATGAATTTAAAGGATTAAGAGCATCAAATCCACTAATTTGTATAATTAATCATCCAAAATATGTTACTTTTGTAGCTTATCACATACAAGGTTCCTTTATCTTCTTTCATCTGATAACTGTCTAAATCGTGCTTTTGTACCAAACCTTTTAGCACCCTCGACACAATCCTATCTACATGATCTGAATTTTGGGTGTTACATCCTTCATACATTTGTAACTAAAAATTTTCTCTTTTCCTTTTTTTTTCATTAATGTAAACTTCTCTTTATAGGAGTAACAGAACCTCTTATGGCATACATTGTATAGTTACATCTTTAACTCAATAAAAAATTAGACTTTCCTACTTTCCTTCTTAGTCTATAATGTACAACTTGGAGTGCTACCTATTTATCTAGGAGTAGTACTTTAGCTATAAACATATTGAATGTCTACTCAAATGACTGATGCGTAGACTTTGACACACCACTTGCTTCCCTCTGTGTGCATAACAGCCCAGCTCATCGCTTCCTTGTCGTAGACTTGATAGTCTCTTAGCACTTATTCCTTTATATACCTGAAAACATAAACAACTTTAGTAAGTATGTAAGAACTTAATGAGCAAAACCTTATATTACCTTCTATGTTGCATATGTAACACCCCAAACCCGGCCCAAACGTTATGGCCAAGTCTGGTGTGTCACATCAACGAGGATTTATATCATATTCTTTACTTAATTCATTAAAGGTGAGCTTGCCAAAATCGTTGTTAAGAGTTTGAAAAGATAACGAGTTATTTAAGTTGTGAAGGTCCTATCCACTACCGGTTTAGAGTTCATTTTGTTTAAAGATTTTGTTTATCGTTATGTTATCCATTTGACACGTGTGTATTTTTTTTTTGAAATCATTCATTAGTTTTAAATAAAAACCCGCGCAGCCTTAAACTATCCATTTTAAGCAAGTTATAAATAGAGAAGTAAAAACCAAAATAAAGATACTTAGAAGCGGCCTTGTTACAAAAAAAAAAAAACCCGAAAAGAAAATAATTTAAGTAAAAGACTGAAAATAAAATAACTTAAGGAAATAACCAACTGCAGTTCACGTGGCCACTCCGAATCCCTCCAGCTCCAAGTCCACTAGTTAGGGCTCACCTACATAGATGAAAAGGAAGGGGGTGAGTTTGGAAAGCTCAGTGTATAAAGTAAACCAACCCAGAGTCCAAATCAGTTCAAACTTACTTGGCCTAAGCCCTATCCAGTTTCAGTATTAACTGGGCCTTAGCCCTATTTAGTATACAGTATTAACTGGGCCTTAGCCCTATTCAGTAATCAGTGCGGCCCTTAGGCTCATTACAGTAACAGAACAGATAGTATGCATGTATGCAAAAACCCAACCCAAATCCAACCCTACACACCACCCGTACCAGCTCTACACACCATGTGGGGAATAATTCAACCCACCCAGTTCTACACACCACAGTCGCAGCATAGCTGCTTAATCAGATAACGTGGCCAAGCCACTAAAAGTAAAACGAGGCAAAGCCCCTTTCAGTAAACGTGGCATTGCCACTTAGCACTTCCACCATCAAATAAACCCAATCCCATGCAACAGTATAACATGTCATGGCATACAGTGAACAAATAAATTTAGCATGCATTTCAGTCAACTCTAACCCTAGGTGAATACTGGTCATTTTGCACCTAAGGGTAAAATAGTAATTTTCCACCCTCAAGGGGTATTTCAGTAAATATTCCAATTTTTAGGGTTTCATGCTTATTACAGTTATTAACGGTCCAGTTATTATCCAAGTAGCTTATCTGGCCCATTTTAGCAACTTAGGGTTATTGAGCCCTAAAACCCCTAATGGGCCCTATAGTGTCTGTTAACTATTTTGGCCCACAAAACCCAAATTCTACATTTGTTTTAACAGTCTTAGCATACAAATTACTAGAACCCACTTACCGCTTGTTTTCACCCATATGGGCCCGTAAGCTCGTTGGGCCCAAATTCAGCCCCTCGGGGCCCAAACTTATTGAGGCACACGAAATCGCGCACACGTCTTCTTTACTATTTGCGATTACAGATTCTACCGAGTCAACCGACCCATGAGCACTCGCACACTCGTAAGCCCATGAAACACTGGAATTTTGGCATTTCGGCTTTTGTCGATTTAGTCTGCAAGTGGGTGTTCGTTTACACACCTGATTTGCGATAGACGTTGACGAGATCTCCTACACGATTATCCTACAATTGATCACTACAATATTAGACTTATGAATCGATGATAACTACTGTAACAACCACTTACCCTATTCGGCCATATCCCTTTAGGCCTTAGAATCCTTACCTTTGCCAGAACTACTAACTAGATCTAGATCTAGTTGCTCCAATGATCCTAGCCTCCAATGCTCCTTGCTAGATCGCCCCTTTCGCGAACTAATACATATAAAACCGATTAGAAAGAATAGCATTACTCTTCACCATAATCGACAGCCTCCCTAAAGTGTTTAGGGACTTTCGGCTTTCTTAAATCCCAAAATAATGAATGGAAAGGGGTTTTGATAACTTACCGTAGATCTTCTTGCCAGAGAATCAACCCAAATCACCTTTCTAATCTAAATCTGATGTAGATCTAACCCCAAGACACGAGCAGAGAATGAATCTAAATGATTTCAACTTTTGGATCTATCCTAGAATATGTCTATTTCAGTTTTAAAGAAGAATAGATGAAGAGGAGTGCACGAAGTGAAGAAACAATCAGCAGAGACAAAGATGAAAGGTTTGAGATTCGGCCTTGAAGAAAGGTAACAAAAGAAGGAGAAGAAGAAGTAGTTTTGATCAAATAGGTAATCGGTAATGGTGGGTTTGGTTTCAGCTTTTGTGGAAGTCGTCTACTAGGCTTTGAAAAGGGAGAAGAAAGGATAGGAGTAGATTCGGCTTGGGTGAAAATAGAAGAGAAAGGAGATGAGATAAGAGAGGTCAGGAAACGGATAATAGATTCGGTTTGAAGGAAAGAAAGGAGATGACAATTCGGTTCTTTGCACAAGTCGGCACAAAAGATTAACAATGGTTGCATTTTCGGCTTTTGGAACTAAGGGAGAAGAACAAAACAAGAGTAGAGAACCCTAAGTGGTACTACACTAGTTCGGCAAGAAAGAAGAGAGGTCAGAACAATCCCGAAAGGCCACACTCTAAGCAATCGGCACACTAAAGCCTCATTTGCCAAAAATGCTCTCCAAGACCCCTACAATCGGCCACCACTAGCTCCCATTCAAAATTCCTAAAATTTCTCTCCCTTATCCTACTTGATTCAATCCCATGAGCATCTCAAACTCTTTCCAACAGAGTTTCACTTGAACTCCATCACATGACTTGCACATGCAGTAAAAATAAAATACGACACTACTTACCTTGAGACTTGAACCTTGGCCCTTGCCTAGCTTCCACATGCCACTTTCTTAGGCTTTAAGTGGCGCCACATTTCCACTTTACCAAGGGCTCACTTGTGTCTTAAATTACTCACCTTTTTCTTAAAAGCCTACCTACTCAAGTCTCCTTCTCTTTAAGTCTAAAATTTGATAATTCTACCGGGTTTTAATTTAGGCTTGGGCCTTCTAAAGGCCCAATAACACACTCAAAGCATAAATTTCATACCATAACAACAAAATTTCATGTTCACACCAAAATCGCAAAAATCCTGAAAATTAGGCCGTTACAGCATACGTTGTTTTGCACATCCTTAGTGTATTTCTTGATATTTCCTTCTTCTTTGGCGAATACTATACTAAGGCTACCATCATTCTTTCTTTAGAACCATTTTCCTTCTATTGTGCGTATTATAATTAACATCTCTTTACCTTCTATATCATTTCTTAAACCTTATATTTACCTCATCCTTAACATCTTTACTTACCTTATTATCAGACTTAACTTATTTCATACTCACTACCCTTATCATTATCTTTGGGCTGGCTAGACTACGCCCAATACGTATCTAAGAAATTGCTATATTATCCTTACTTTAGTACACTTTCTATTCTTCCTCTTAACTGGTATCTTTACTTTGCCACGTACTCTAGCATGCACTAGCCTTTCTATCCATTGCTTATAAATGGAGTTCACCATTCATTCAGTGTCTGCCCAAAGGCATTGCTTTCAGATGGTCACCATGAATTCCATTCTTCAAATTCTGCCACGAAGGTGTTCCTTTCCAAAAATAGCAACGGAGGCTTTCCTATTAGAGAATTGCCATGAGGGCATCCTTTTAATAGAGATGGCCACAAATACATCCATTTAACTGAGATAGCCATAAAAGCATCCTTTTTTACATAGATGGCCACAAAAGCTTCTTTTTTAACAAAGATAACTACAAAGGCTTCCTTTTAACAATGACCGCCACAAAGGCTTCCTTATAATAGAGATAGCCACAAAGGCTCACTTATACATAAATTGGCATTTTTGAAGCTATGAATTCACCTATACTTACTATTGTGAGGTTTTCCCCACATTGCTAGTACTCACCCAACTCGCTCTTTACGTATTCCATATGATGGCATGGTCTAACCAGAATGCTCAGAAAGCGTAAAAACTAGGTTTTTCAGCATCTATGGGAAGTAGGATACAAATTCAACATAGGCTGTGTGTCCAGCCCATGTGGAAATACCCAGGCCGTGGGGGTCTTGATAACAGCTCTATTTGTCTAATTTTGGCTCATTTTTCACTCCTTTCACTCCCAAATGCTCTCCTAAGTATAGAAACATGAATTTAAAGGATTAGGAGCATCAAATTCATTAATTTTTATAATTAATCATCCAACAATGCATAAAGAATGGGATTAAAACATGTTACTTTGATAGCTGATCAAATATCCCCACACTTAAGCGTTTGCTTGTCTTCAAGCAAAATCTTCAACTCACATTAAAATTAATATTTCTCAACTTGTAATTCTCATTAATAATGTCTCAAAATAATTCACAAATAATCATACATTTGTGATTCAACTAAAAGAGAACTAAAGTATCAAACAATCCAAGCTAACATTTTTAAACATGAAAACATAGGTGTCTCCCCTTATCTAAGTAATTACATTTAATTCAAAATTGACAAGAATCGACATTTTCACTAACGATTCTTTCAAATCACTTAAAGTGTTTAATGTTCATGAATAAGCACTCAATAGTCAAACAAGAAAGGTCATTACCATAGGCTTGCATGAAAATTAAATCTCTACCATTATAAAATGAGATGATACACAAATCAAAAGGTCTTTAAGAGGTTGTACTAGGGCTTAGGTTAAGGGTCTGGATAAAGGCCAAATCAGTTGGTTATAATCGAGATTCAATTGATAAATTACCAAACTAGAAAAAATAAACAAATGCTGAATTAAAAAAGAGCATAAATAAAAAACTATTCAAAAATAAAAATGAGTTTCTTCTCAAAATATGAATTTAAAAATTCAAGCTCAATCAACATGGAACTAGATAATAATGAATATTTTTTTATTTTCTTTTTTTCTCTTTTTATTTATCTAGAACAATTAGAAATAATTCAGCAAATCAAACAGAAGAGCCTAGTTAAGCAACTAACCAAATCAAATCTCAACAAAAAAGGAGTAAGAAAAAGGGGAAAAAGTCTTAATGAAAAAATGAGTTATGGTGAAAATTAATGGGTAAATCAAGAAACGGTGTGTTAGGCTTAATGGGTTCCCTAAGGGTTAATTATGAATGTAGGCTTTTTATTGGATAAGTGGGTTAAAATCTAGGTGTCTTTATCATCTCAGTAAATCAAATCAAAGGTGTGCTCTTGACATGCATAATTGAAGCAAGTTCTAGAATAACAAATTAGGTTGACACACTCATAACCAATAATAAAATGAGCAAAAAAAATGTATGCTCTAAAAGCTCAAAATCTCACAAAAAATCATGGTTTTTCATGTCAAACTTGCAAATCTCAAACTTTAAGATAATACTTCAATTTAGGGAAACAACCTAAAATATTTTAATTTCTGAAAAATAACTTATCATGTCTTAAATTTTAAATCAACCAATACAAAAATATCTACAAATTAATCCAAAACACATCAACAAAAAAAATCACAAATTGACAAAAATTCATTCTAATGGAAGTATGAGAAAATTACTTAAATACAAGACATAATTCAGGGATTTTCTAATAATTATATAAATAACCTCTCCACACTTAAGATGCACATTGTCCTCAATGTACAAACAAATATAATCACAATATAAGCATAATATCATACGAGATGGATAGAACTAAAACTGACCTGAATATTGGATGAAATTGCCAGAATGGTGAAAAGTAAAATTGAAGGTAGTGCATGATTCCAAACAAACTAATAAGAAAATAAACACAGAGAGTGAAGAGGATTAAGAGAGTACAACTTAATTAGAAACAACCATAAAAATAAAAATAAAAACATAGTTCAAAAGATAAAAAATGAAAAAAGTCTAAAAATAAAAATAAAGCAACTAAAAACAAAAATAAAAATAAAGCTAAAAGAAAAAGAAAAATAAAAATAAAACAAAAAAGAAAAGAAATGAACTCAATGATACCAATAAAATTAAAGGTAATACTAAAAATAATACTAAAAAATAATAGAAATAACATAAATAAATTAAAATAAAATTAAAATCTAAGCATAAGAAAATTAAAAGAAATAATAAAAATAAGAAAATAGATAAAAATAATATAAAAATAATAAATAAATAATAAAATAAAATAAAGAAAAGGGTAAAAAGAGAAGATCAACGGAAGATGGTAGCCAGAGTTATGATTAGGGGTCGCGCGTAGGAGCCAGTGGTCGACGCGAGAGAGAAGGGCGCGATCAAAGGGGTGGGAGAGGGGCTGGTTGGCGCGAGGCAGAAGGAAGAGGGGAAAAAGGAAATGGTGCAACGATGTGGGAGTGGCTGGTTCGCATGGCTATTCGACGAGGGAGGGGAGAAGGGCGTGCGTGGGAAGGGAAGGGGAAAAGGGATGAGGGCGTGGGGCGTGACTGGTGCATGGGTGGGTGGTTGATGGGAGAAAAGTCGAGGTGGCTATGGTGCTGTAATGCCCCAAAAATCTCGAAACTTTTAATTTTGTGTGATGAAGCTTTGCTTGCGTGATGGGAATTAATAGGGTGTTGATTTTGGGGTTTTATAGGGTTTCTTTAAAGTTTTGGGTTTAAGGTAGACCATAGGAAAATTTTGATTTTTGGCCTTCGAGGAACCCTAACCTTAGGGGTTATGACTTTTAAACAAATGAAGAGGAAATAAGACACAAATGAGCTTGTGGCCTAGTGGCAAAGTGGCGCCACTTAGGGAGTATAGGAGTGACGCCACAATGGAAGCAGGGAGGTCCAAGGTTCAAGTGGGGCTTAACGCATGGAAGGGTAATTATTTTTACATGGGTGCCGTGTAGATAGTGGAGTTGGACTTAAACTCTATGAAGGATTGGTCTTGAAGTTTGAATGGGTGTTGAAGAGAAAATTAAGGCATGATAAGGGGAGAGATATTAGGCAGAGATCAAGGAGAGAGCTAGGGGAGGAGTTGGAGCCGAATTGGTAATTGGAGGAAAGGTAATCGGTTTTGGTAGTAGGTAGGTGCCGAATTGTAGATTTGGGGAGTGGAAAGACTATAGTCGAATCTTCATTGGTATTTTCGACTCTTGGAGAGAATTCTTTTTTAACCAAAACTGGGGTTTTATTTTGTGTTATCATATTACCGAAACTACTCTAGAAGAGACCTCTTGTAATTAAACGTCAACCCTTTTTCTTCTTCTCATCCCATAGCCGCACATCCCCTTCTTCCTCCCTCAAATTGTTTCTTGCTTATACCGATCTCTTCTCTTCATCTCAATGTTGGTGTTGAATTCTTTAATCTAGACTCTCAAGCCCTCACGTCATCGAGTTGCCAATTATAAGTCATTTTCCATGTTGTCGCATAACCTTTTTTCTCTCCTTCTCTATTATCTTCATCTTTTATAGATTTTGGGCTTTAGCCGAAACCCCTCATTTTATTTTTACTCATTCTCTTGGCTAGGCTGAACCCTTGTGTTTCTCTACTGAATCGTCATTGTTTCCGTGACGAGTTACTGTTCTCGTGCTGTGGGTTAGTGTGGTAAGAGTCCCTAGTCGATCAGTAAGTTTATTCATCTATGCTAATAGTTGGCCGAATATGGTTAGAATTGGATTGGGGTGACTTTTGATGGATGTGAGTCACTTGGTTGCGCAACCTTTGATAGTTAAAGTTCTTTAATGCAAATCTTGGGAGTTAATTGTGAGTAGTGAATAAGTGAAGGGCTGATAAGGCCTAATCATTCAAGGTAAGGATTGGTATGACTTCGGCTTTTGATAAAAGAGATAAATGGTACTAAGAGTATGATTAACTGTTGGTTTTGGTAGATCGTAGGTTCATGGTTAAGGAATTGTAGCAGGCTTCGTAATCAAAGGTGTGTACAGACACCGCATACACACGAATCGGTAAAAGTTGAAATCCCAAAAAGTTGGAATGTCGAATAGCCAAAAAGCCAAAAGGTTGGCGTTGGTAACCACACGGGCGTACAAACACTCGTGTGGAACCACCAATACGACGACAAAGGCTCTATGGGTGATTCCATGGACCCGGGCCACCGTTTGGCCAATAGGGCCAAAATTGGCCTGATGGGCCTATAGGCCCATCAATAGTAAAATTGACAATCTAGTAGGATTTGACGAGCCGGATAGGCTAATTACATGATTTTTGGTAGAATTAGGCCTATTGGGCCAAGTAAGTATATGGTCCCTTCTTGGGCTCTGAAATAGGCTTTGGGGCCCTAATAAACTAACAACCCTAATGGAATTGGTTTTAAATGCATTGAATAATGGGAATGTGTTAACCCTAATGGAATTGGTTTTAAATGCATTGAATAATGGGAATGTGTTAATGGGCCAACTTTTGCACTTAAGCCCACGATATGATATGATTGGTAGGCCTAAGTAAAAATGACTAAAATGTCCTAAATGCGTAAATGACTAAAATACCCCTAAGTGCTAAGTATGTGAAAATGTATGTGTTGCATTCATATGATGTATGTTGCATTTGGGTGGGTTTATGATATGGAGGAAGATATATGAGGATCGTATAGTCGCTAGACGACCGTGGATCCACCGGTGGCTTTTAAGCTCATTATATGATTAGCAACTCTACTGCAACGATTGAGTTAGTGCCGCAACTGGTGCTACCACTAGAGTGTAGGGATGGGTGGGTTGATATTTATATCCCCACGGGAGTGCAGGGTTGGAAGGGAAAATGGAGTGCAGGTTGGATTGGGATGGGATCATTGTATACATACGATATTGATGTGATATGGGCTTAGGCCCAACTGAGGCCACTGTGGGCTAAGGCCCAAAGGCCACCGATACTGATAAGGTTTAGGTCCAATTTGTTATTTGCATGTTAATATGTTTGCCGAGGCTTGTACACACTGAGTTTCGAAAACTCACTCCCTCTAACTCAATAGGCGGTTCGACGTAGGAGAGGACTCGGAGGTGGCCACACTGCAAGTTGATTAGTAAATTAGTAGTTTTATTTATTTTACGTTTAATTTTTTTTTTTGAGTTGTAATAAGGCCTTTAATCTCCAATATGATTTTACATTTGGTTTAATTATTATAACTGCTAGATTTCAAAACAATTAAACTGTAACAGCCTGGTTTGGACCCTAGTCAGAATAGTGGTTTTGGGACAACATATCCGAGTCTGAAAAATATTCTAATATTATTTTTTGTGTCTGTGATATATGATTTAGCATCTGTGAAATTTCTATGAATTGATTTGTCTGTTTCTGTGCTTAATTGTGAAAAAGGATTGAATTGTATATGTGATAAAATTAGTATGCTATATGTTCAAGTGTTGAATTGAAATGGCTTTTAAATAAGGATGGCCTTATGTGGCGATTAAACCATTGAAGGTTTAAATGGACATAAATGACCTTAAAACATGTGTTTCATTATGGTTTAAATGAAGGTTAAATTAGTAAATGTTGTTTAATTATATGTTTTAATAAGATATCATAAAAATGAAAGCCATTTTCACTTTGTTTTTGCCAAAAATTAAAGAAAGAAGAAGGGTTTCAAGCTTTGTGTTTTTCGGCTAGCTTAATCCTTGAATAAGGTATGAGATTTCGTCCGTTTTTGATAATTTTTATGTTTCTGTGATCGTTGTTAAATGTTCTTGAAAGCCTATGTCTAAATTTTTATTTCTGTTAAAGATTTCATGAAATGCCATTAATGATTTTTAAAGCTTTATGGTGAAATTGAATGAGTTATGATGGTTAGGTATTGAATAAATATGTTTTGCCATGAGATTTTGATGAATTTGAGCTATATGGGCTAATTAGTGACAATGAGATTTTGGGAGGACTAAATTAAGAAATAAATGTGATTTATTGTTTCAAATGAAAGCCAAGGAAATTAGGCTAAAATAGTATAAAAGAAATTTGTGAATTTTGATGTTTTTGTGAATTAGGGACCAAAGTGTCTAAATGTGAAATGTAGGGGCAAAAATGCAAAATGCCCTAAATTTGTATTCATGGATTAAATTAAATGAAATAAATGATTTAATGGTTGAATTTGAATTGATTTAGGTCAAGAACAAAGGAAAACGAACTTAGATCAAGGGAAGTCCAAAATTGTTGAATAGTCGACTTGAATCCATTTAAATCCGTACGAGGTAAATCCATATACAAGTATGCATTATATTGATGTACGTATAGATGTTGGAATTATAAACTGTTTTGGACGGCCATGAGAGCTTGATGTACAATTTCGATTATTGAATGGTGAAACGATATCATGTAAGACCTCGTCAGGGACGTAGGCATTGATTTGAGAATTTTCGTGTAAGACCACGTCTGGGATGTTGGCACCGATATCTGTTTTCATGTAAGATCGTGCCTGGGACACTGGCATCGCATGAGTTTTGTATAAGACCCTATCTGGGATAGAGGCATCAGTATTGAACGACATGTAAGACCACATCAGGGATGTCGGCCTTGTTTGAGACTTCCATGTTCTGTAATATCTCCGAATGATTTCAAGTGAAATTCTGAAATATGAATGAATACATATTATTAAAGCCTGATACAGGTACGTCTATTTTGTACTGAATTTTTTAGAATGGAAAATACGATGTTGAGAAATGAGTATGTCTGACACATAACTATATAAATATATGTATGAAATGGTTGTCAATTAGTACTTATGAATTGTATATCCTTGTATTTGGCTTACTAAGCTCATTGTAGCTTACTCTGTTTATTCTTTCAACTGTTTTACAAATATCGTAGCTACTGTAGGCTCGGAGACATTTAAGAATCGTCACCACACTATAGAGCTTAATTTTGGTACCTTTTGAATGTACAAAGTTTAAGTATGGCATGTATAGGCTAGAATGTCTATGTTTTAAGCTTGCATATGTTTATTGTAAATGCCATGAGAAATGGTTAGTAAATGGTATGTTTGTGCTTGGTGTTGGTATATGGTTTTTGATGCCAAATTATGTAAGCTTATAATGGTTGTATGTTCTAGTTGTTTTGGTCATTTTGAATCATGGCAATATGAAGGATGATAAGATCTTGATGTGATATGTACTATGTGTTTTGTCATGAATTTTGTATATGATATGGACATGCTTTGTGTGAGATTTGAATATGAATGGTTTGATCTTGTTAAGGTATGTTTTAAGGCATTGAATGAAGCTGAAATTGTGTATTATCGTGACATGAAGTGGCTTCTAAGAAATGACCCTTAGTGGGCAGAAAGTATGACTTGAACCAAGTCTGCACATTGCCACACGGCTAGGGCACACGGGCATGCCCTATGGCTATGTTGATTTTCCAGTATTGGCACAAAAACCCACACGGCCAAGACCCACGGGCGTGTCATATGGCTGTGGCAAAAAGTTAGTATGCCTACTCTGTTTTGGCACGGCTTGGGTGCATGGGCGTGCCTGAGTCTCGTGTGAGGCACACGGTCTGGTCACACGGGTGTGTGACCTCCTTAATTTGGAAAATTTTACATGTATTCTGAAATTTGTGAATGTATTCAGTTTAGTCTTGACCCTATCTTAATGCATATTTGAGGTCTAGTGGACTTTCCAAAGGGACTTATTGTTTGAATCTTGTTTTATAATGTGAATATTCTGTTTTGATCTGTTCTGAATATTCGGTAATGCCCCTATCTATTCCAGCGACGGCAACGAGATAGGGGTGTTACATAAACCATGTTTTTTCAAAGTAAATAACTTAACATTTTCTAAAACATAAGCTTCTGCCGTATTTAACAAGAAACTTATCGAGATATGCAAACTCGAGTTTTCAACTAACAAAATCAAAGCTTTTATTTAAACTCACCTGAATTTTACTCAAGCAGACATTCAAAGGGGTGTTGTTTTAAACTAAAGTAATTTTTCTAACAAAGCTATTTTGAAAATAAACCCTATTTGAACCACGAGCGAATAACTCTCTCAAAGTCTTCCTACGTATTCGATTTGTATGAGTCACCCCTTAATATGGTACCACCAGATTCGGCCATAACATCTGGGCCAGGTTTGGGGTGTTACAGGTGCGGTATAAAGGCTTAGGCAAGAGAAGGAACGACAGCTAGAATGGTGGAAGAAAGTGAGAACGGTGGCTAGGGTTAGAGGTTTGAGTAAGAAGATGAAAGAAAAAGAAATTAAGGTTGGGGGATTAAAAGGGAGACACAATCATGTAAGGGCCCTTGTTGGGCCACACTGTCATGTCACATGCCCGCGTGATCCTCCCAGCCCATGTGCGGTAAAAATTTTCAACCCAATCTTCACACAGCCTGGACACACGGGCGTGTCTAGGCCGTGTGTGATTTCCTTCACTTCTCCTACACCCGTGTAAGAGCCCACATGCCCGTGTGAGAGCCTACAAGCCTATGCGACTCGGCCATGTCTCGTACATGTCTGTGTCTCTTGCCCATGTAACTCTCTAACTTGGAATAAAATTGAAAAAATTATCTCTAGGGTTTACACGGCCTAGGACACGCCCATGTGTTCAGGCTATGTGGACTATTTTAGGCCATGTAACCTTTGAATTTAAAAAAAATTAAGTTTCAAGATTCACAGGCTAAGGACATGCCTATGTTTCCAAGCTGTGTGGGTCACATGGCCATGTCACCAGGTCGTGTAACTCACTGTCGAATCCCTTATTGTGCACACGGCCCGGGACACCCCTGTGTGTCCAGGCTATGTGGGTCATAAATATAGTTTTTTTTAAGTTTTGAAAATTAATTTGTTTAAAAAATAACATGAATTAAAAGAATTAGCAAAGTGTTAACACTCGAGTTACCTTCTAAGAAGTGCTTATTTAGAGTCTAAGCTCACTTACCTTGTATTCACATGGTTACAGGGGTTTGCAGAGCCGAGGCTCCTCTTTCTCACTATCAATGTTATTACCAAAATAAGGTTTGAGTCAAGTATTATTTACCTTAAAAGTACCAAATTCAGAATAAGTTACCTCAACTATACCATATGGGAAAACATTCAATAATGTAAAAGGGTTTGAACCATTTGCAGCAAGCTCTGAAGGGGCAATTCGTGGATTCGTTTTTCTAGTAGTACCCTATCCCCAATCTTAAATTGGTTCATTCCATTCACGTGCTCCTTATGGCGTCATTTCAGCTCTTCATCGTGCTTTTTTAATTTCTCCTTGACATGTGTTTGTCGCATTGCTTGGAACATAGCTTCATTACATTTTTTTCAATTTCTCCTTTTTCAATCTTAAATTGATTTAAAATCGTTCTATTTCTGTCGCATTGCTTGGAACATGGCTTCATTACATTTTTTCGAGGGGTTTCCTGCAAAGAAAGTTGAGCCACAAGGTCACTAACATTAATAGAAGATTTAAAATCATCTTAATCACTAGATGTTCTAATAGAATCACGAGCTTGAAGAGTAACTGATTTGTCACCTACATGAATATTAATCCCCCCTACCAACATCAATTATAGTTCTAGCAGTTGATAAAAAGGGTCGGCCTAAAATAAAAGGTACCTCACTACTCTCATCCATATCTAACACAACAAAGTCAACGGGGAATATGAATTTATCAATTTTAACAAGCACATCTTCAATAACACCCCTAGGACATCTAATGGTTCTATCCACTAATTGAATACGCATCCTAGTTTGTTTGGGTTTCCCAAGACTTAGTTGTTTAAACATTTTATAGGCCATGATGTTAATACTAGCCCCTAAATCAGCCAAAGCATTATCAATATTCAAACTACCAATTAAACAAGGAATAGTAAGACCCCTTGTATCTTTTAGTTTATTGGGTAGTTTATTTTGTAAGATGGCTGAGCAAACTGCATTGAGCTCCACTGTAGCAACCCATTTTAGGGCCAAATCAGAACAGTGGTTTCGAGATCACGAATCTGAAGTAGAAATATTTATTGTGATAATATTTTAAGATTTATAGTATGATTGAAAGCATGTATGAAAAAAATTAGTTAAGAAATTTTATCGATAAGGGGTCCAATTTGATTAGTAAGACTAAATTGTAATAGGTGTAAAGTGTGTGTTCTAGAAGCTATGGGTGCTTGATTGTAATGAATTTTTAAATTGGAGGTCCTAAAAAGGTAGTTAGACCATTATACTTTAAGATGGACAAAAATGGACATGGTTAGGTGAAATTTCCAAGTTAGGCATTAAGCGCATTTTGGTCATTTAGCTAATAAAGACAAATAAAACAAATAAAAAGTCTTCATCTTCATCTAATTAGTCCCTTATGCCAAAATTGAAAAGGAAACCATAGTGAGGGTTTGGCCTAGCTTTCCAAGCTCAATTGTAAGTCCATCCTAGCCTCGTTTTTAATTATTTTTATGTTTTTGATATCCTCGTTACCTAATCTAGCTTTTCCAAGGATTAATTTGAAGAATTATCGAAGTTTAAAATTTTACCAATGTTAGACATGCATGTATTTTGATATCTAAAGGTAGAAAATGAATGTTAGTTGTGTGATAAACGACTTTTACAAAGTGATTTTCAATAAAAATGTCAAAAGGACCTATTTGTAAAAGTTATAAAATGAGTAGTAGAAAATGTGACTAAATGGAAATGTGGGCTATTATGAGAATGAAATAGGTTCGGCTAGGCTTGGATAATGAAGAAGTTGAAAGAAATTCATTTTACGAGCCTAGGGACTAAAGTGTAAATAATGGTAAAGTTAGGGGTAAAAATGTAATCTTTCCATAATATGATTATTGGGCTGAATTGAATAATGTGTATATTAAATGAGTTAAATTTGTTATTATAGATAAAGAAAAATGAAGTTCGAACCTAGATCGGGGGAAGAATAAAGTATTTGACGATTAGGTCAATTCCAACTATTTCTTATCGAGGTAAGTTCGTGTGTAAATAATGCATTGTTATATTATGTTTAAATGATTTAATATTGCATAAATTGTATGATTGACCCTTTGGACAAATTTGTTAAAGTTTCAGCGAGCGAGAAATCCCGATTGAACCATAGTAATAGAATAGGATACAAGTGACATGTCACTAGGAATCCTTATGTATTTATGTGTATGTGATTCCTGGTGCTGGTCTCGTATGTCCTACTAGTGGCTGAGTAATCCAGCATATGTTATGGATACCTGACAGCTTGTGTGAGCAGCACGGGGTAGCTATGTTATGACCGACAACTTGTGTGAGCAAACCTGTGAATAACTCGAGAGTGAGCCTATGTATGTTATGGGAGATGATATAGCTTTGGCTGCATATGTGGCACTTATGTGTAAATTTCTGAGTGTTCATTAATATTTCAAGTGTTCAACAGGAAATGTTAAAGATGTGAAAGTATGTGGTCAAGTTACGAGTTGGTACAGGTATGCATGTAAAACCCATAAGTAGGAACTTTAAAAGTGAAACTCTTGGTAAGGTGGTGAGTGTGTAAGTTATGACTTTTAGAATTTAATGACCTTTATGTTATCTCCCATTATGTAAATTTGTATGATGAAAGTCTAATTATGATGCTTATATTTTCATATGAACTTACTAAGCTATATAGCTTACTGCCCTTTTCTTTCCTTTGTCTTATAGTGTCACCAAGCTAGCTCAGGGATTGGAGATCTTCGAAGTTTTAGATCACAATATCAACTCTCTCATTTTGGGTATTGATGAACTTTGTATTTTGAAAGTATGACATGTATAGGGACTTGGTCATTTTGTTATTTCATATGAACTTACTAAGCTATATAGCTTACTGCCCTTTTCTTTCCTTTGTCTTATAGTGTCACCAAGCTAGCTCAGGGATTGGAGATCTTCGAAGTTTTAGATCACAATATCAACTCTCTCATTTTGGGTATTGATGAACTTTGTATTTTGAAAGTATGACATGTATAGGGACTTGGTCATTTTGTTATAGATGTAATGGTTGATTTGGCCAAATGTGTTCGCTTATATTGGTTAAATGATCATTTTGTATAAGACCTTTGAAATAGGCCAATATTGGTTATAAGCGTATCTATATCATGATGCCTTTCATGAATGATGTGTTAGTGACCTGTTTGTGGTCATTTGGTTGTATACATATGCTTGGAATAGTGCTTTGTTTTATGTGTAGGTGTGGGCATTAAAGGGTGGCAAAGTGGTTTGATAAATAGCCTTTATTTTATCCAACGGGTAGACACACGAACATGTGCCTAGGTTGTGTGTAACACATGGTCAGCCCCATGGATGTGTGTTTAGACCGAGTGCCCCCTGCACTTTAATTTTAAGAAACAGAATGCTCAGAATTAAGCACATGGGTAGAGACACGGGCGTGTGTCTCAGCCGTGTGGACGGCACGGCCTCAAACACAGACGTGTGCCTTGGTCGTGTGAAGTCTACACCTATTTTTGTGAAAATTAATTTTCCACATGGCCTACCACACGGGCTTGTGACTTGGCTATGTGAGCTCAATTTGGTCATGAGTTACAAGTCAGAGAGTTACACGGGGTCAGGACACAGACGTGTGTGACTACATGGCCTGCCCACACGGGCATGTCCCAAGCCACACGGACGTGTGACCCCTGTTTTGTGGAAAAATTTTCTAAGTGTTGTAAAAATTTCTAAAGTTCTCGGTTTGACCTCGAATCACCCCAATGTCTATTTTAGGCCTCATAGGCTCGTATTAGGGACTTATGATTAATTGCAAAGAGTTTTAATTTGGACGCAAAATTTATGACTTGGAATTGTAAGTTCGTTCATGTGATAAGTCTGGTAATGCCTCGTACCCTATTCCAGCATTGAATACGGGTAAGGGGTGTTACATTCACAGTCGACGAGTCATCTAACTTCTGTTTGTTTACTAAAAGCTTATTTAAAAATTTGACATAATTAGGCATCTGCGAAAGAGCTTCAACAAACGCTAAGTTAATATATAATTTCTTTAAAAGTTTGTGAATTTTACCAAATTGTTCGTTCGTATGGTCTCTCTTCATTGCATTAGGATATGGCACTCGAGGTTTATATTCCTTAACAACTGGTTTTTGCTCTTTCTAGCTTATCTCAACCTTGTCATTATTTACCACAATTTCTTGCCTCAATTCTTGTTCAAATACAACTAGCCCTTCTTCATCTCGTAAAGTAATTGCATAAAGCTGCTCCATTGGGTTAGTTTCGGTATTACTAGGCCAACTACCTGGTGCTCTTTATAAAATTAACTTAGCAAGCTGACCTATTTGGTTCTCGAGCCCTTAAATTAATGCTTGTTGATTCTTCAATGCTGCCTTAGTGTTTTGAAAGCGGGTTTCTGACACCAAGATAAACTTTGTTAACATCTCCTTGAGGTTTGACTTTTCTCTTACTGATAAGGTTGTTGTTGGAAGCCCGGTAGGGGTTGTGAGCACTGATTTCCTTAACCACCCCAAGAAAAATTGGGATGGTTCCTCCAACTTACATTATAGTTATTACTATAAGGGTTATTTTGAGGCTTAGAATTGTTACCCATATAATTGATTTGTTCGTTCTCTGTGCTAAGACCGTAAGGTAAACATTTTGGATTGTTCATTCCACCTCCCTTTGTATCGCATTGCATCACTGGATGTACCGTGTAGAAGCATATAAACAATCAATTTTCTTATTTAAAAGTTCTACCTAATTTGATAACATGGTGACTGCATCTAAGTTGAAAACCCTGGCTGTTTCATTTGTTTCGTACTCATAACTTGCCACTAATAATTATTCAGTACCATCTCTTTTATAAATTCATAAGTCGCTTCGAGTGTCTTATTGTTAACTGTTCCATCGGCTGTTGCATCAATCAACTACCTAGTTGAGGGATTCAAACTATTGTAGAAGGTTTGAACTTGTAACCATAGAGGTAACCCATGGTGAGTGCACCTTCTCAATAAATCCTTATATCTCTCCCGTGCATCATATACTTCAGAAGAAACTTTTTAATCATTTGAACACATGTGGTGATGAAACCTCATTGTAAAAAGTTCAACCACTACTTAGCTTTGTTCCTCAACGAGAAAGGAAATAACCATAAGCAAATGGTATCGTCAATGACGCCATTAATCTTGAAAGTATCGCAGATTTCTAGGAAATTGGCCAAATGAGTATTCGGGTCTTCGTCTTCCAAATCATTAAACTGAACAAACTGTTGTATCATCTAAATAGTGTTTGGCTTCAGTTCAAAATTATTGGCAGCAATGATGGGTCTCACAACACTCGATTTAGCCCTAATTAGAGTGGGCTTGGCATAATCGTATATAGTACGAGGAACAAAAGTTGGATCTGCAACAATTACAGGAGCTAGCTGATTATTCTTGTTCTCACCTATCTCCTCAATACTAATAATTTCCTCTTGATCATCTACTAAATTTTCTTAACTCTGCCTTACTTCTCTATAGTTTCTATGAGCTGTGATAAATGATAAATTATACATATTATTACCTCATGTTTGGCCTATATTTTGGATGAATTATCATTAGATTTGTGAGAATTGGTGCTCTTCATTTTTCTTTTTCATATCTTACACTCAGGAGAGCATAGAGAAGAGAAAAGAATAGAAAATGGGCCAAAATGTGAAAGCGCATAGCCCAATAAGTGCCACGGCCGTGCCACACGAAGACCACATGGTCCAGCCCCTGACAAGCATGGCCAGGCCACACGATCATGCCTCTTAAACAGTCCAGAACACGGCCTCTTGTTGCAACCACACGGGCGTGGCACACGGGCGTGTTCTAGTCATGAGGAAGAGAAATTTCACTCGGATTTGGATGCTTAGGGGATAAGAAAGCCATTCTAAACTCTATATAAAGACCCCAGGAGGCAACTTGAAGGGGGTGCTTATTTCTCGCTAAGGGAATACTCTTTTCTCTCAAGAGAGAGCGCCATATTTCTGCCAACACAAAGAGTGAAAGTAAGGGATTACTCCAAGGGAAGCCGATTGATTCATCCCAGAAGCCAGGATTCTACATCAAGACAGAGGATCTCTCTAAATTCCTTCAGGGGTTTTCGGGTTCTTTATGTTTTGTTATCTTAATTCTTCTGAGATGTTTTCTTTCTTTATTATGAACTAAACCCCTCAAATACTTGAGGGGGATGAAACTTAAGACGAATCTTGTTATTATTTATTCTTGAGTTATATGATAAATACTTGAGTTGTTCTTAATTATGTGTGCTTAATTCTTGTGTTAATAAGCCTAGGTATTAATTCAAGAAACGATGTGCTTAAAGTAGAGGAGCAAAAGTCCCTGTGATAAGAGTAGATCTACCATAATTAAGCGGAGTTGCATGCAACCCTAGACATAGGGCGACATAAATCTGACGGATTAGGGTCAAACCTAATATGGGGAACCATAGATCGAATTAATGCAACCTAGGCTGTTAATTAATAAAGGAACTTTAGTTAACAACCTAGGCCTAGTTGCTCTTCGCCTTGACGGAGGGTTTAGCATAAATTAGGGATCTCTACGGATCAAGTCAAGTGAATAAATCGTCTAGCTCAAGAACCTATAACAAGTGAAGTCTAGGTGGATTCTCCCTTAAGTATTGCTTATATCAATCAGCTTTTTCTTAAAGTTTTCCCCAATTTACTTTTTCTGCACTTTTAGTTAGTTTTAGAAGTAGTTTCAACCAAACCTCTTTTATTTTTAGGCTAGATAATAGAAAGGAAGTAAGTATTAGTACTTTTAGTTCCCTTGGGTACGATAACTTGGTCTTGCCACTAAACTATTGTAACACCCCAAATCCGGCCTAGGCATTACGACCAGATCTGGTGTGTCACACGATCCTAAAACTAAGTTTACGACCCTTTTAGTCTTGTTGTGTCTTAAGTGAGGTTTGAATCAAAAGAGTAAGTTTCTTAAAACCAGTTTATTAATCCTTTAAGTTATCCATATTATTCACTCGTTGAGTTTTGAAAACGTTCTTTAGATTTTGAAACCAGCGCAGCCTAAACTAGCGATTCTATAAAATGTACTTTAATCATCAAAGAAAAATTAAACCAAATAAAAACTTAGATAGCGGCCTTATTACAAAATAAAACCCAAAAATAACTTAATAATAGAGTACTTTAAACAAAATGAAAACCAGTTCTGCAGATGATGTGGCCACTCCGAATCTCTCGCAGCTCCAAGCCCACTATGGTCGAGTGTTACCTGCAGAGATTAAATAAAAGGGGGTGAGTTTGACAACTCAGTGTGCAACAATATCTCAACCATAAGCCAAAACAGATCAAGCCTCAGAATCAGATTAGTTGGGCCTTGGCCCATTACAGAAATCAGGTTAAGCCTATAGGCCCATAACAGATACAGATCAGATATAATATGCATACAGAAACCCAACCCAGATCCATCCATAACACCCCCGTACCAGCCATACACCATGTGGGGAGACTACTCGACCTACCCAACCGCTACACACCACAGATAATTGCAGCGAGGCTGCCAGATATAATTTGCAGCGAGGCTGCCAGATATTGTGACGAGGTCACCAGATACAGATATTGTGGCGAGGCCACCAGATTGCAGCGAGGCTGCCAGATAATAATGTGACAAAGTCACCAGATTGCAGCGAGGCTGCCAGAACACTCCCTCCATCATAAACCCATACCCCATGCAACAGATATATATATACTAGCATGCAACATATAGCATCTCATGCATCAGATATGCTCACATTAAATGGTAACTCATGCAGATACATAAAATCATACATTTCATACAGAAAGTATAATAGTCTTTTTACACCTAGGGGTATTTTGGTAATTTTTCCAGGTTCAGGGATATATTAGTCCTTTATCACATTTTCAGAGATTTTATGCATGCTCAATTGGTTATCAGTCCATAGATATCCACAGAAGTCCATTTTAAGCTTAATTTCCACTTTTGCCCTTTTTAGCCTAAAACCCCTAATGGGCCTTACTAAGTCCAATATCGTCTCAAGCCCGTTAAGCCCAATTTTAGGTTTAATTTACCGATCTAACCATGTTATCATTAACCACGTCGCCAGAAAGCCTACAATAGTCACTTTATCGATTTTGGGCTCGGAAGCCCATTGGGCTCGTCTTTGGCCCATTGAAGCCCATCTTACCAAAACGTTTAGAATCGCACCCTTTGCAATTCCTTCACCACCGAACTCATGGTTAACCCCAACGGAGTAAACGATTACTCTTGATTATTAAACGAGTGCGTTTTCAGTCACTTTCCACCAGTCGTCGGTCATTTTATGGCCATTTCAGCTTTTACCATTTCAAACTAAAAGTTGGGATTTGTTACAGACCTGTTACTGTCGAAACCGTTGAAGAAATCCACGTACGAAAAACCTACAATCGAACGCTAACTTTTAGTCTAATAAACGATAACCAAAGAACTATGACCCCTCACCATAATCGACCTACATGGCCTAAGTCCTTAAAAACCCTTACCTTCTTGTCGAAAGTGGACCAGATCCTACTGTCCCGTAGCGTTTAGCCTTCCAAGTCCTTAGTTGCACAGTCTCTTGATCGCACTAACAAAATCAACCCAAAAGAGAGCGGCCAACAAGCCCTTAGACACTAATGTTAGCCTCCCCATAAAGGGGTTTTGGCTTACAGCTTTAAAACCTGAAGAACTAATGAAATAAGTCTTAAGGTACTTACCAATCTAACCACGATCTACAACAGCTCCACTTGACACCGCCAGAAGGGATAAAAGATGACTTAGAATTCGGCTTTAAAGCACCACAAGGTATGGAGGCTTTCGGTTCCCAAAAGAAGAGATAAGGTTTTGGTCTTCAAGGTATTTGGTTCGACAAGAGACAGGAGGTTTTTATGAAATGGATGAAGAAGAAAGAGTGAGAGAGTTGATGAGATGATTCGGCCAAGGGGTTATGGAAGATGATATCGACAGAGAAGAGGGAGAAGAGAAGTATATGGCTATTGAGAAATCGGTACAGTGCAGAGGGGTTTCGGTCAATACAAGAATCGGCAATGGGGTTGCTAGCTTTTGTGACTTCCGAAGTAAAATGAGAAACAAAGGGGTACGAATAATAGAAGAGGAGAAATGGAAGAGACTGAAAGAAGAAAAGACCAAAGATTTGCGATTGAGTAGGGAAGGAGGTGAGCAATCGGTTTTACAGAAGAAAATACGGCACAAGGGTGGAATAAGGTTCGGCTACTTGGTGTGATAGGAGAAACAAAGTGGCTAAAAGAAATACCTAATAGACTATGAAGAAATCGACAAAAGAATGGGAGTTTTACTAACCTAAAGGAATCGGCTAAAACACCTAAAGAGGACCTTTAGAAAATCGGCATACTAAGCCCCTAATTGTCGAAATCACCAACACCAAACTCCCTAGCCGAATGGCACATACAGAGTCCCAAAACCGGCCACCTCTTTTGAAATTCAAAAGCTCCTTGATTTGTTCCTCAACCTCCTCCACGATTTGCTCCTTGACCGATTCAAATTCTCCCAAGCAGAGTTCAATTCTGCCTCAAACTCTTACCTGCTCAAGCTGAAAAATAAAACGCCTTCTTTGCCACCTCTGGAGCTTGAACCTTGGACCTCCAAGCACACTTAGGTGCCACTTTTTAAGGAGCCTAGTGGCGTCCCCCTTGCCACTTTACCACTGATCCATTTCTGTTATATTTCGTACACAATTCTTAAGACCCTTACTTTCAATGGTCCCCTATCTCCTAAGTCAAAAATACAAAATTTTGCCGAGCTTTTAGCCAACACATGGGCCTTCCTTAGGCCCATTATCATACTCCAAACATGCATTACACACCCAAATACCATCATTTAACCATTTTATCAGATAAGGATCAATCTAAGAAAAACCCAAAAATTAGGGCGTTACAACTCTACCCTCCTTAAAGAAATTTCGTCCTTAAAATTTACCTGTACCAAACAAATGGGGATATTACTGACGAATTGCCTCCTCTGGTTCCCAAGTAGCTTCCTCTCTGCCATGGTTACGCCAAAGTACCTTTACCAATGGAACCGACTTCCACCTTAGAACTTTTACGTCTCGATCAAGAATCTGCACTGGCTCTTCCTCGAAAGTCAAATCAGGCTGTACTTCCACTTCTGCAACTGGTAGAATATGGGTAGGGTCAGAACGATATCGTCTTAGCATGGATATGTGGAACACATCATGGATTCTATTTAACTCTGGAGGTAATTCTAACTGATAAGCCATCGGACCTATTCGCTTAATAACCCGATAAGGCCCAATAAACAGCGGACTTAGCTTGCCTTTCTTACCAAATCTTAGTATCTTCTTCCAAGGCGAAACCTTCAGAAAGACCATGTCACCCACTGAATACTCAATCTCCTTACGCTTCAAATCCGCGTAAGACTTCTGTCGATCAGATGCCTCTTTTAACCGATCCCTTATTATCTTGACCTTCTCTTCAGTCTCTGCTACCAACTCAGGTCCAAGAACTTGCCGCTCGCCCAATTCAGTCCAACAACTAGGTGAACGACACTTACGCCCATACAGTGCCTCATAAGGTGCCATACGGATACTAGCCTGATAACTGTTATTATACGCAAACTCTGCCAACGGCAAATAATCCTCCCAATTGCCTCGAAAATCGATAACACATCCCCTCAACATATCTTCCAGAATCTGAATAACCCTTTCTGACTGACCATTAGTCTGAGGATGGAAGGCTGTGCTAAAATTCAGTCGCGTTCCCAATGCCTCATGCAACTTCTACCAGAACCGAGATGTGAATCTAGGATCTCGATTAGAAATGATAGACACTGGCACCCCATGCAGTCGCACAATCTCTGCCACATACAACTTGGCTAACTTCTGAAGCAAATAATCAGTACGTACTGGGATGAAATGAGCAGATTTAGTCAACCTATCTACAATCACCCAAATCGAGTCCTTCTTTGACGGCGTTAAGGGCAATCCACTTACAAAATCCATGGTCACCCTTTCCCACTTCCAGAGTGGTACCTTCACTGGTTGCAGAAGTCCAGAAGGTAACTGATGTTCAGCTTTCACTTGCTGACAAGTTAAACATTTCCCCACAAATTCTGTTACCTCCCGCTTCAGTCCAGGCCACCAATACAACTCCTTTAAGTCATGATACATCTTATTACCTCCAGGATGCATAGCGCACAGTCCTTTATGAGCTTCATTCAGAATAGCTTGCCTCAAATTGGAATCCTTAGGCATACAGATTCTACCATGGAAACATAGAACTCCCTCACTGTTAAGTCCAAACTCAGAAGTACTCCCATCCTTAACCTGCTGAAATCGAGAGACCAAAGACTCATCCTTTGACTGCTTTTCCTTAATCTCATCCACCCAAGTCAGTCTTACCTGCAACTCTGCTAATAGACTACCATCATCATACAGACTCAGACGAGCAAACATAGCTCTCAGGTCAGATACAGTTCTACAACTTAGGGCATCAGCCACCACATTAGCTTTGCCTAGATGATACTCAATCGCACAATCATAATCCTTAAGCAACTCAATCCATCTCTGTTGCCTAAGATTCAACTCCTTCTGAGTTAACAAGTACTTAAGACTCTTATGGTCTGTGTATATAATACAACTTTCCCCATACAGATAATGTCGCCAGATCTTAAGTGCGAAGATTACTACTGCCAACTCCAGATCATGGGTAGGGTAGTTCACTTCATGAGGTTTAAGCTGTCGTGATGCATAAGCAACCACTTTACCCTCTTGCATCAACACACACCCCAACCCAACATGTGATGCATCACTGTACACGGTAAAATCTTTCCCAGACTCTGGTTGAATCAGTACGGGTCTTCGGTCAGCACCTTCTTTAGTTTCTCAAAAGCTTCTTGCTATTGCTCAGTCCAACTAAATGGCACTCCTTTCCTTACGAGTTTTGTCAATGGCGCTGCCATCACAGAAAATCCTTCTACAAACCTTCTATAGTATCCAGCTAAACCCAGAAAACTTCAAATTTCTGCCACTGACCTCGGTGGTTTCCACTCCAGAATTGCTTCAATCTTTCGAGGGTCTACCTTAATCCCCTCAGCAGATACAACATGACCCAAGAAGGTTACCTCCCTCAACCAAAACTCACACTTACTGAATTTCGCATAAAGCTCCTTTTCCCTTAACACTTGCAGCATAATACAGAGATGCTCATCATGTTTCCCCTCAGATTCAGAATAGACCAAAATATCATCGATAAAGACGGCCACGAATCGATCCAAGTATGGCTAGAACACTCGATTCATCAGATCCATAAAAGCTGCAGGTGCATTGGTCAACCCAAATGGCATAACCAAGAATTCATAGTGACCATAGCGAGTTCTGAATGCTGTCTTGTGTATATCCACCTCTTTCACCCTTAATTGATGATACCCAGATCGAAGGTCAATCTTGGAGAATACTGAAGCTCCTCTAAGCTGGTCGAATAGATCATCAATTCTTGGCAACGGGTACTTATTCTTAATCGTCAGTTTGTTCAACTGCCGATAATCGATGCACATTCGCATTGACCCATCTTTCTTCTTTACAAACAGCACTGGTGCTCCCCATGGAGACACACTTGGCCTAATGAAGCCTCTATCCAACAGTTCTTGAATCTGTGCTTTTAACTCCACCAACTCCTTTGGTGCCATCCTATACGGTGCAATAGACACTGGTGCCGTACCAGGCAACAAATCGATCCCAAACTCAACCTCTCGATTAGGAGGCAAACCTGGAAGCTCTTCTGGAAACACATCTTGAAAATCCTTAACGGTTCTAACTTGATCCACAGTCAACTCCTCAGATTCTGATTGACTTAGGAATGCCAAATAAGCCTCGCATCCTTTTTCGGATCCACTTCTCAGCTCTCAATGCTGACACCACATTGGATAAATAATCTCTACGTTCACCTATCACCATAACTTCCTCATCCTCTGCAGTCTTTAGCCTCATTCGCTTTGCAGCACAATCCAAAGTAGCCCTATGCTTTACAAGCCAATCCATCCCCAAGATGAGATCAAATTCTCCGAAAGGTAGCTCCATCAAGTCTCCAGAAAAGATTTTCCCTTGGGTTTCTATAGGCACGTCTCTATACAGTTTGTCTATCCTAACCGAGTGACCCAAAGGACTTAGTACAGTTACCCTACTCACTGTCTCCTCAGAATGCACTCCCAGCGACCCAGACATGGCATATGCAACATAAGAATGGGTAGATCCAACATCTATCAACGCAGTGTATGGCATACTAGAAATCAAAAACGTACCGGTTATGACGTCAGGAGCATCACCCTCCTCTCGGCGACGAGCTGCATAAACTAGCACTGGCTGACGAGCCTCAGCGAAACCAGCACCTCTGCCAGGTGCTCCTCATCCACGACCATTACCATTTCCGCCTCTACCTTGTCCACGACCCCTCGGAGCTAGTGGTCCACCCCTCACTGGTTGGACAACCCTTTGAGCCATAACTTGTCCTTGATCCGGTTCTTCGGGACAGTCCTTAATCCTATGCTCCATCGACCCACATCGAAAACAGGCTCCAGAACGTTTCCGACACTCGCCCATATGTATGTTACCACAACTCCTACAACCCTGCAGTCTGACAGCATTCATTGGCACCGCTCGCACTGGTTCTGCTACTCTTGCTCTCTTAACATTCCTATTAGCCCCACCTGATGGTCCAGAATCCCTCCGGAAGCAGTTTCTATCCTTTTCGCGATTCTGCCTCTCGGTACGCTTTACTTCCTCAGCTATCTTAGCTTTCTCAACCAAGGCAGCAAAGTTACGCTCCCTCTGCAGAGCAATCAGTACCCTTAGTTCATCTCTCAGACCATCCTTGAAACATACGCTACGCTCATATTCAGTAGCAACTATCCCAGAAGCATATCGGCTCAGCCTCAGAAATTCAGCCTCGTACTCAGATACTGTCCTACTTCCCTGAACCAAATTTAAGAACTCTTTCCTACGGGCGTCCACATAGCTAGCCCCAACATATTTTCCTTTAAAGGCTTTCTTAAACAGCTCCCATGTTACCTCACCATCGGAAGTTCCATATCTTACCGTGAGCCACCACTGATAAGCTTCATCTCTCAGCAACGATACAGCTCCCTTCAGCTTCTGCTCCATAGAGCAGTCCAGATCATCCATAATTCGCTCTGTGGCCTCCAACCAATACTCGGCCACATTTGGGGCTACACCAGACACGCCCCTAAAGAATTTCGCCCCATTAGCTCGGAGTCGCTCAGAAATGGATCCCCGAAATCCATTACCGGTACTTGCCTCAGCAACCCTTTCCAGAACTCGAAGCATCACTTGCGATAGGGCGTCGTCCCCAACACCTCGATCATGGGACTCCACCTCTGTTGCCGGTGGTATTGGTATATCAGCTGCTGGCGCATGTCTCGAAGATGAAGTTTCAGCTCGTGCACTACCTCGGCCACGTCCACGGCCCCTACCACGAGCTGCTCGTGTACTCATTTTGTATTTTCTGTTTTAGAAATTTTATGAGTCAGATTAATATTTCAATGGTTATTACAGATGTCTTATGAATAAGTAGCATTTCAGAGGTTATCTTCTTCCGCGGTAGCCTAGCTACAGTCTCAGTCCACCTATCAGAGTCTCTATAGTTTCAGAATACCCTAGCTAAAGGATCATAATAGAGTCTTTAGTCAGGCATATAATCAGAATTTTCAGAAACATCAGAAAAGTTTAGAAAACTTACAGGCTTGGGCCGGAGATTCGGTGTGCCACTCTTTTAGAAAGATTACTTAGGCAAACCTGATTTATTCTTTGAAGATAAATCATTTATATACAAAAGAAGTTCATCAAAACAGGTTCCAATTAATTTTGAAAATAATTGTTGAAAACATGACCTTTCGAAAATCTTTGTTTTGATTGTTTGAAAACTTCCATTTTTAGACCCAATCCACAGCCGAGTTGTTGCAACTTGGCTCTGATACCACTAAATGTAACACCCCAAACCCGGCCTAGGCGTTACGACCAGATCTGGTGTGTCACACGATCCTAAAACTAAGTTTACGACCATTTTAGTCTTGTTGTGCCTTAAGTGAGGTTTGAATCAAAAGAGTAAGTTTGTTAAAACCAGTTTATTAATCCTTTAAGTTATCCATATTATTCACTCGTTGAGTTTTGAAAACGTTCTTTAGATTTTGAAACCAGCGCAGCCTAAACTAGCGATTCTATAAAATGTACTTTAATCATCAAAGAAAAATTAAACCAAATAAAAACTTAGATAGCGGCCTTATTACAAAATAAAACCCAAAAATAACTTAATAATAGAGTACTTTAAACAAAATGAAAACCAGTTCTGCAGATACTGTGGCCACTCCGAATCTCTCGCAGCTCCAAGCCCACTATGGTCGAGTGTTACCTGCAGAGATTAAATGAAAGGGGGTGAGTTTGACAACTCAGTGTGCAACAATATCTCAACCATAGGCCAAAACAGATCAAGCCTCAGAATCAGATTAGTTGGGCCTTGGCCCATTACAGAAATCAGGTTATGCCCATAGGCCCATAACAGATACAGATCAGATATAATATGCATACAGAAACCCAACCCAGATCCATCCATAACACCCCCGTACCAGCCTTACACCATGTAGGGAGACTACTCGACCCACCCAACCGCTACACACCACAGATAATTGCAGCGAGGCTGCCAGATATTGTGACGAGGTCACCAGATACAGATATTGTGGCGAGGCCACCAGATTGCAGCGATGCTACCAGATAATAATGCGACAAAGTCACCAGATTGCAACGGGGCTGCCAGATAATAATGTGACAAAGTCACCAGATTGCAGCGAGGCTGCTAGAACGCTTCCTCCATCATAAACCCATACCCCATGCAACAGATATATATATACTAGCATGCAACATATAGCATCTCATGCATCAGATATGCTCACATTAAATGGTAACTCATGCAGATACATAAAATCATACATTTCACACAAAATTGACCCTAGGGGTATAATAGTCTTTTTACACCTAGGGGTATTTTGGTAATTTTTCCAGGTTCAGGGATATATTAGTCCTTTATCACATTTTCAGAGATTTTATGCATGCTCAATTGGTTATCAGTCCATAGATATCCACAGAAGTCCATTTTAAGCTTAATTTCCACTTTTGCCCTTTTTAGCCTAAAACCCCTAATGGGCCTTACTAAGTCCAATATCGTCTCAAGCCCGTTAAGCCCAATTTTAGGTTTAATTTACCAATCTAACCATGTTATCATTAACCACGTCGCCAGAAAGCCTATAATAGTCACTTTATCGATTTTGGGCTCGGAAGCCCATTGGGCTCGTCTTTGGCCCATTGAAGCCCATCTTACCAAAACGTTCAGAATCGCACCCTCTGCAATTCCTTCACCACCGAACTCATGGTTAACCCCAACGGAGTAAACGATTACTCTTGATTATTAAACGAGTGCGTTTTCGATCACTTTCCACCAGTCGTCGGTCACTTTATGGCCATTTCGGCTTTTACCATTTCAAACTAAAAGTTAGGATTTGTTACACACCTGTTACTGTCGAAACCGTTGAAGAAATCCACGTACGAAAAACCTACAATCGAACGCTAACTTTTAGTCTAATAAACGATAACCAAAGAACTATGACCCCTAACCATAATCGACCTACATGGCCTAAGTCCTTAAAAACCCTTACCTTCTTGTCGAAAGTGGACCAGATCCTACTGTCCCGTAGTGTTTAGCCTTCCAAGTCCTTAGTTGCACAGTCTCTTGATCGCACTAACAAAATCAACCCAAAAGAGAGCGGCCAACAAGCCCTTAGACACTAACGTTAGCCTCCCCATAAAGGGGTTTCGGCTTACAGCTTTAAAACCTGAAGAACTAACGAAATAAGTCTTAAGGTACTTACCAATCTAACCACGATCTACAACAGCTCCACTTGACACCGCCAGAAGGGATAAAAGATGACTTAGAATTTGGCTTTAAAGCACCACAAGGTATGGAGGCTTTCGGTTCCCAAAAGAAGAGATAAGGTTTTGGTCCTCAAGGTATTCGGTTCGACAAGAGACAGGAGGTTTTTATGAAATGGATGAAGAAGAAAGAGTGAGAGAGTTGATGAGATGATTCGGCCAAGGGGTTATGGAAGATGATATTGACAGAGAAGAGGGAGAAGAGAAGTATATGGCTATTGAGAAATCGGTACAGTGCAGAGGGGTTTCGGTCAATACAAGAATCGACAATGGGGTTGCTAGCTTTTGTGACTTCCGAAGCAAAATGAGAAACAAAGAGGTACGAATAATAGAAGAGGAGAAATGGAAGAGAATGAAAGAAGAAAAGACCAAAGATTTGCGATTGAGCAGGGAAGGAGGTGAGCAATCGGTTTTACAGCAAAAAATACGGTACAAGGGTGGAATAAGGTTCGGCTACTTGGTGTGATAGGAGAAACAAAGTGGTTAAAAGAAATACCTAATAGACTATGAAGAAATCGACAAAAGAATGGGAGTTTTACTAACCTAAAGGAATCGGCTAAAACACCTAAAGAGGACCTTTAGAAAATCGGCATACTAAGCCCCCAATTGCCGAAATCACCAACACCAAACTCCCTAGCCGAATGGCACATACAGAGTCCCAAAACCGGCCACCTCTTTTGAAATTCAAAAGCTCCTTGATTTGTTCCTCAACCTCCTCCCCGATTTGCTCCTTGACTGATTCAAATTCTCCCAAGCAGAGTTCAATTCTGCCTCAAACTCTTACCTGCTCAAGCTGAAAAATAAAACGCCTTCTTTGCCACCTCTGGAGCTTGAACCTTGGACCTCCAAGCACACTTAGGCGCCACTTTTTAAGGAGCCTAGTGGCGTCCCCCTTGCCACTTTACCACTGATCCATTTGTGTTATATTTCGTACACAATTCTTAAGACCCTTACTTTCAATGGTCCCCTATCTCCTAAGTCAAAAATACAAAATTTTGCCGAGCTTTTAGCCAACACATGGGCCTTCCTTAGGCCCATTATCATACTCCAAACATGCATTACACACCTAAATACCATCATTTAACCATTTTATCATATAAGGATCAATCTAAGAAAAACCCGAAAATTAGGGCGTTACAACTATACTACTGTTCGATAGGTGCGCTTGCCTTTAACATCGTGATATTAGTTAGTTTTGGTGTGATTAGTTTTATAAATTTTATTACTTAATATCGCGAGTCGCTATCAACTGTACTTTCAATTCCACTATCAAACAATAATGGTCTCGACGAGTTTCTCTTAGTCATAAATAAAAGGAACTTGCTAGAAGAAAATAAAAGAAAAATTAGAATGTAAAAATTAAACAAAGAATTTTATAATAAAAATAAAAATGGCTAAATTAAAAAAAATAAAATGTTCCTAATATTGTAGTCCCTAGCAACGGTGCCAAAAACTTGATGGTTACTATACTAACTATAAATACAACAAAGGCAAGTGCACCTATCGAATAATAGTTTAGCTATCGTGAGTAGATAATATCATATCCACGAGAACTAAAAGTATTAGTAATTACTGTTTTTTTGTTATTTAGCCGACAATTTAGAATGATGTGTTTTAATCTAAATTTACTAAACTAATTTAATTAAGAACACAACAGATAATGAATCAAGGAAATAATCAAATATTAACCAATAACATAAACAATACCCAGAAAAAAATCCACCTAGACTTCACCTATTATTATGGATCTGAATTAAACAATTTATTCACTTGTGTCTTGATGCATAAAAATCCCTAAATTATGTTAATATCTCTTTCGAGATTAAGAAGAACTGACTTTAGGTTGATTAATTGAAATCTCTTTCTAATTAAAACACATATCATCGCATTAACTCGATCTATATATTCCCCTATTAGATTTAACTCTAATCCAGTAGATTTATGTCGTCCTATTTCTAGGATTGCATGCAACTCCACTTAATTATGCTAGTTCTACTCTTAAACAGGACTTTTCTTCCACTAAATTAAGCACATTAAACATGAATTAATATCCCAAAAATATTAAAACAAGAATTAAGCACACATAATTGAGAACAAGAATCAAGTGTTTATCTCGTAAAAATAGAAATTTAAATAAAAGGATTCATCATAGGTTTCATCCTCCTTATGTATCTAGGGAATTTAGTTCATAATCTAAAATAGAAACATCTCAAAGTCAGAATAACCACAAGACAAAAAGAAACTCAATAAAACTTCGAAAGAAATTAAAGGGAGATCTTTAGACTTGGTGGAGATCAACTTCTGAGTTGGTTCCAATGGTGTTCTTCAAGTGTTTTCTTAGATCTTCTTTGACTACTCCCTTATGTCTTCTTCTAATAGGTATTTATAGACTTTAGAATGATCAAAAAGCCTAAAAATTGGGATTTTCAGCGTATTTCAAAAGTAGGATGCAAAATGGACATGGGCTGGGACATGGGCGTGTGTCTAACCCGTGTGGCTCACAAGTGTAACACCCCAAACCGACCCAGACATTATGACCAGATCTGGTGTGTCACATAGACAGTTAATTACGCCTTGTTCCTCTATTAATAAGTTTAGGGTGACTTACCAAAACCATTTTAAGAAAAAGAAGGTTATTTAATTTACAAAATCCTATCCACTGTCAGTTTGAAGTTCACTTTATTTAAGAGATCTTTTAGAGTGTAGATATTATTAAATTATCTAAGTGTCATGAATGAATGTTTTGAAAACGTTTGTTAACTTTGAAATGAAAATTCGTGCAGCCTTAGTCTATCAATTTTTAGACGAGTATATATAAATAATTACTTAAAACCAAATGAAAATAGAAATTAAATACTGAGCGGTCTTATTACATCATAAAACCAAAAAATTAAGGAATACTAAAATAAAATAAAATAAATTTAAGGAAAATGTAAATCAGAAATAGTTCACGTGGCCATTCTGAATCCCTCGCGGCTCCAAGTCCTCTAGGGTTGGGGTTTACCTGCATGGATGAAAAGAGAGGCGTGAGTTTGTGAAAACTCAGTATGTAAGCTAACCCAACCAGAGTCAAGACCAGTTCAAGCTCAAACTGGGCTAAGGCCCTATTCAGATAACAGTGTCAATTGTGCCTTAGCCCTATTCAGAAATCGGGTAAACTGCGCCATTGCCCTATTCAGTAAACAGTGTGGCCTTAGGCCCATTAAAGTAATAGATCAGAATAGTATGCATGTATGCAAGGCCCAAGCCCAATCTAGCCCTACACACCACCCATACCAGCCCTACACACCATGTGAGGAATAACTCAACCCACCCAGCCCTACACACCACAGTCGCAGCATAGCGGCTTAATCAGATATTGTGGCTATTCCACCAAAACAATAATACGAGGTAGAGCCTCTTTAACAGTATACGTGGCATTGCCACTTAGCACTTCCTCCATCAAAACCCAATCCCATACAGAGATTAGATATAATTTAGCATGCAAATCAGTCAACTTAACCCTAAGGGTAAAATGGTCTTTTAGCACCTAAGGGCAAAACAATAACTTTCCACCCTTATGGGTATTTCAGTAAATTAACCAGATCTGAGGGTTTCATGCTTATTACAGTATACTAGCAGACCTATTTTCGTCCAAATAACATGTTTAGTACGTTTCGTTATTACAAACTCATCGGGCCCTAAAAACCCCTAATGGGCCCAATGGAGTCTACTAGCTACTACGACCCACTAGTTACACCCGTTTTAGCAGATTTAACAGTCAAACCACCAGAATAAACTTACCGCTGGTTTTCACCCATATGGGCCCATAAGCCCGTTGGGCCCCAATCTGGCCCTTCGAGGCCCAAAACCACCAACGTGCACGAAAATGCGCACACAACAGTCTTACCATTAACGATTACTATCCTTATCGTTTTAACTGACCCACGAGCGCTCGCATGCTCGCAAGCCCTCAAAATGCTAGAATTTCAGCATTTCAACTTTTTGGCTTTTGTTGATCTAGTCTACTAGAGGGTGTCGATTACACACCTGCTTTGCGATATACTCGAAAGACCCTTGCAAAAATATCCTACAATTGTTTCAATCGCACGGTTAACTAAAATCCAATGAAATCAATGAATATTGACAACCTACCATATTCGGCCAACCCTATCTAAAGTCTTTAATCACTTACCTTTTCTGAAATCTACGACTAGATCTAGATCTAGATCGCCTAATGGTCCTAGACTCCAATGCTCCTCGATAGGCAACCTCTTTTCCACACTAGATCACTAGAAAACTGAATGAAAAGACAAATATCAATCTTAACCAAAATTGACAGCCACCATGCAGATTTAGGGATTTTTGACTTTTGTTGAATCACCAAATTACGAAAGAAAGGAGTTTCGAACACTTACCACTATTTGGTTTTGCCAAAGAAGAGTCCCCAGATTCCAACCTAGACCAGATCTATTATAGATCCAACCAAAACACGAGTAGAAAATAGATCTAAGTGATGTAAAGATTTGGTTGCCGAAATCACTATGAGGTATGAAGATTTCGGCTTTTGTAGAAACAAGAAGGAGAATAGAAGCCTATGAAACAGAGAGGAGGTGTCGACAGAGGGATGAGAGTGTTGCATGTTTTGGCTTTTGAAAGAATAAGGTTGAAGAGAATGGAGATTCGGCCAAGGAGAAGAATCGGCTAGCAAGATGATTTGGGTTTTGGCTTTTTGACAATCGGCTAACAATGTTTCAAGAAAAATGGTTACTTCAATCGATGGAGAGAAAAGGTGAAGAAGAAGAGAAGAGAGTGAGGAGAGGAGATAGATGCTTGGTTCGGCTAAAGAAGAGAGGTGATAGGATTCAGCTTTGGGTAAATCGGTAAGAGAAACAAGCCCACTCCAGGATTTCAGCTTTTAGAACAAAAGGGAAAGAAGAGAGAAACGAAAGAAAATAAACATAATGGAAAACACCACTTGATTTTTACCTAAACAGCACTAAGGCTTGACCAAAACAAACCCCAAAAGGAATAACAAAAGAATTTGGCACACCCTAAACCCCAATTGCCGAAAGTGCTACCTTCCAAGGACCTAGCCAAAATTGTTCAAGCTAGAGACCCATATTCGGCCATCACTTGCTTCCCATTCAAATTTCCTACCTTTTCTCCCCTTATCCCTCCTTGCCTCAATCCCATAAGCACTTCAAACTCCTTCCAACAGAGTTTCACTTGAGTTTCATCACTTACCTTGCATAGGCATAAATAAATAAATAACACCTTGCTACTCCATGGATTCGAACCTTAGCTCTTGCACAGTCTCCACACGCCACCTCATCAAGCTCTAAGTGGCGCTACATTGCCACCTTACCACAGGTCAGCTTGTCTCTTAGATTACCATCATTTTTTTAAAAGCCCACTTAGTCAAAGCCCCTACTCCCTTAGGTCTAAAATTTTAAAATTCTACTGGGTTTTAACTTAAGCTTAGGCCTTCTAAAGGCCCGCTAACACACTCAAAGCATAATTAAGCACATCCAGACAAGCAAAAGTTAAATTTAAGCGAAATCGCTGAAACTTGAAAATTAGGGCGTTACAACAAGAGCAGGCACCCAGGACGTGTGGCTCTTGAAAATAGCTCTATTTGTCTGATTTTGGCTCATTTTTCACTCCATTTGCTCCCAAATGCTCTCCTAAGTATAGAAATATGAATTTAAAGGATTAAGAGCATCAAATTCACTAATTTGCATAATTAATCATCCAAAACATATTAATAATGGGATTAAAATATGTTACTTTTTAACTTATCACATACAGGGTTCTTTCATCTTCCTTCATCTGAGAACTGCCTAAATCATACTCTTGTACCAAACCTTTTAGCATCCTTGACATGATCCAATCTTTATGATTCGAATTTCGGGTGTTACATTCTTGTTACATATGTCATTGAAAATTTCCTATTTTCGCTTTATTCATAAATGTAAACTTCTCTTTACGGGAGTAATAGAATCTACTACGACGTACATTGTATGGTTACATCTTCAACTCAATAAAAAATTAAACTTTCCTACTTTCTTTCTTAGTCTGCTATCTATAACTTGGAATGCTACTTATTTATCTAAGTGTAGTACTTTAGCTATAAACATATTGAATGTCTACTCAAATGACTGATGCGCAGACTTTGACACGCCACTTGTTTCCCTCTGTGTGCATAACAGCCCAGCGCACCGCTTCTTTGGCGTAGCCTTCATAGGCTCTCAGAGCTTATTCCTTTATATACCTGAAAACATAAACAACTTGAGTAAGTTCATAAGAATTTAGTAAGCTAAACCTTAGAATACCTTCTATGCTGCATATGTTGTTTTGCACATCCTCAGTGTATTTCTTGATATTTCCTTCTACTTTGGCGAATACTATACTGAGGCTACCATCTTTCTTTCTGCAGAACCATTTTCCTTCTATTGTGCGTATTATACTTAACATCTCTTTACCTTCTACGTCATTTCTTAAACCTTACATTTACATCATCCTTAACATCTTCACTTACCTTATTATTGGACATAACTTATTTCATACTCCATAGCCTCATCATTGTCTTCGGGCGGGCTAGATTGTGCCCAATACTTATCTAAGAAATTGTTATATCATCCTTACTTTAGTATATCATCTTTACTTTAGTACACCTTCTATTATTCCTCTTAACTTGTATCTTTACTTGCCACTTACTCTGGATCGCACTAGCCTTTCTATCAATCGCTTATAACTATACGGAGTTCACCATTCATTCAGTGTCTGCCCAAAGGCATCCTTTTAACTGAGATAGCCACAAAAGCATCCTTTTTTTACAGAGATGGCCACAAAGGCTTCCATTTAATAGAGATCGCCACAAAGGTTTCCTTATAATAGAGATAACCACAAATGCTTACTTATACAGAAATTGGTGTTTCTGATGATAGGGATTTGCCTATACTTACTATTGTGAGGTTTTCCCCACATTTTTGGTACTCACGCAACCATCGTTTACATATTTCGTACGATGGCATGGTACAACGAGATACTTACACTATATGGTCTTCAAAATGTCTTGGTATTTTCCTTTCAAAGATTCATGTTTTTAGTCATGATGGACCCCTTTAGGCGACTTCAGAGATAGATATAAACTCTTCATGTAGACTCATACTTGAAAAACTTATTCTTATCATACTTCTTCATGGTAGATGAATTCGTGCTTATAAACATGTAACACATTCCCTTTAAACTTCATGCAATAACTTAATCATGATAGACATTTTCACAGTAGACTTGTTCATGCTTTCAGAAGTATAGGCACACATACTGTTCCTTTCTATTTTAGAGTCTTAGAGTCATTTTTTCTAGTTGCAGTTTCATATTTCAGTCAATTAGCACAAAAATATCTATACTATAAAATACATGTAAGATTCAGCTTAGAGACTCACCATATAACCTTAAAGACAACTTAAACTTTAGATCTAGCCCCTTTCTTCCTAGAATCAACCACTTGAACTCTAGATCCTTCATTCAATCAGATGTGTAACTGCCTGAATTAGGGACTAAACAGAATTTTAGTTTAGAAACCATGAATCTAAGGTCTAAAAATATTTACTGATGGAGTTTTGATATTTATAGGGTGATTGAATGTTTATGTGAAATTTTGGTAGATGAATTTTATAGTTGCATGTCCAATTTGATAGGTTGGACTATATTGCAATAAGTGAAAAGTAGGTGTTTTAAATTAAAAAGGGACTTGATTAAAATAGGGTTTTAAATGGAAGGTCCTTATATGATAATTAGACCATTTTAACTTAGTTTGGAAAAAAATGCCCAAGGAAGGATAGAATATCAAAGGTTTTAAAGAAGGGTATTTTAGTCTTTTGGTAAATAAAGCCTAAGTAAAAAAAAAAAAAAAAGCTTTCATCTTCTCCCAATTTCACCCCCTTGGCCGAAATTTTCAAAGACTCCATAGCTAGGGTTTTGACAATTTTCAAGCTCAATAGTAAGTGATTCTTAGTCTCGTTTTTAATGTTCTTCATATTTTTGAAATCCTCGTAACTTGCTCTGGCTATTTCTACCACTAATTTGAGCTAGGGTTCATTTTTAAAATTTTGCCCATGGATCACCTATATGTATTTTGATGTCTAGTGGTAAAATATGAAAGTTTGGAGTGTGGTGAACAACTTTTACTAGGTGATTTTTGGTTAAAAATTGTAAAAAGGACTTGCTTGAAAAAGGTGAAATTTATGTGTATAAATTGTGAAATAGTAGAAATTGTGGGCTGCTATAAGAGGAAAGATGGTTTGACTAGGCTTAAAATGCAAAAAAATTTAATGCAAATCATTTATAGAGCCTAGGGACTAAATTGTAAAATTTAGAAAGTTAAGGGTCAAATTGTAAAATTTGCTATAGGAAGATTTTGGATTGATTTGAATAATGTGAATATTTAATGGGTTAAATGTGTCATTATAGATTTAAAATAACGTGGAATGGACCTTGACCGAGGCAAAGGCAAGGTTTCAGACTAAATCGCAAATTTGACATATTTTGTATTGAGGTAAGTTTATATGTAAGTAACATATCGATTTTATTTTTACAATACATTTGATGTATATTATGAAATGTGATTGGGTAATATTCATGATTGGAGAACTATGGGAAAGTGGAATACTTATTAAACCTTCAAAAATCGAAAGATTCGGATGGTATGTAGGTAGGTTGCATGTGTGGTTCTGAGAATAGGACACCATGTAGACAAGAGAGCTATGAGATGTTATGTGGTAGCTAGGTCACATGTGTATATACCATGTGGACATGAGAGCTATGGGTTAAAGATAGCTAGGTCACATGAATGTTACCGACAGTACATCTTGTATACACGAATGCTATATGATAAGTAGCTAGGTCGCATGAGTGGTTCTGAGTGTAGGACACCATGTTGACACGAGAGCTACGAGACTATGTGGTTAGGTCACATGCATGGTATTGAAAGTACATCATGTGCACATGAGAGCTAGATTACATGTGAGGTGGAGCTATGTGCTGAAACCACCCAGTATCAATCATTATCCCGAAGGGTTCTGTGATAGCCCTAATTTGACCCTAGTCGGAAAGTGGTTTTGGAACCACAAAACCGAGTCAGAAAATTTTTTTAATTATTATTTCATGGTGTTTTGAATGTGCATGCTTAGATATGTAAAAGTTTGAATTTGAAATTTATGAGTTTAGATGTTTTATTGTTAAGAAAGTGCTTACAACAATTAAATCATACGTGTGCTAAAATGAAAAATGCTAAAGTGACATGCTTCTATAATTGTAAGGATTTGAATGGCAAATAAGCCATTTAAATTGTGATTCACGGTAGTGGGAGTAGGTTTGAAACATTAAATGCATTGTGTAATACTAAATTATTCACTTGGACTATGTTATAATATATTATATGATTTTAATATATGAAAAAGGGGGATAGAACAAGATTTTTCTTTGTTTTTCTCATCTATACCGAAACTATAGAAAGAAGAAAGCCTTGTTGTTCGGCTATTCGAGGGTCAAAAATTCAGGGTGAGTTAATGTTAGTTTAGTTAAAAATTCATGTTTTTGAGTTCCTCTCTTGATTCCACTTTAAGCCCATGAGTTAATTTGTGGAGTGTTGGCTAGTGGGCATACGGTCATGATAAGAAATGGTAAAGATGTGTATTTGATGATAGAATTTTAATGTATAAAACTTGATGGATCCTATGATATTAAAATCCACGTGAATGGAAAATTTTAAGCTTAAATTGTGGAATTTGAGCTAGGTGTGGTTAATGAATAATTGATAGTACTTATATGCATGTTAACCGAAACTGAATTTAAGTAGTCAATTGAGCAGAGGTTGAGTATTAAAATGCTAGAAAATTGAATTGTTGCCGTGTGAGTAATTGAGAAATGGGTACTAAATTGTTAAATTACACAGTTAAGGCTTGTATACGTAAAGAAGGGTTGCTGGATGTCTTTAGTAGAAAAATGGTTTGAAGTAGATCTGGAACTTGATAATTGACTAATATGTTCAGGTGAATATAGCTGCTGATTGTGAATTTATATAGCAGTTGTGAAATGTGTTAGTGTTCAGATGGAAATAAAATTCTTTTGTGCCGAATGTGGTTTTGGTATTGGAATTTGATTAAATTGTTAATTTGATTGAGTAGTAAACATATTATGATAGTACTTATGTATATATGCGTTAAGTGATGAGATACATTTTGGGTTAAAGGCCAAGTTAAATGAATTTTTGGTGTTGCTAATATTCGGCTTTGAATGAGCTGTTATGTGACTTTTTATTTTGGCATATTGAGTATAAACAACATTGAAGTAAGTTTTAAGTGATTAAACATGTGATATACTCGGTTATTAATGTGGTATAATATGATAAAAAAATAATCCTTATTTTTCTACATGTGTACAATGCCGAATGTGATAGTGAATGGAATAAATGATAATATTTTAATTAGTCGGTAGAATCATTACAAAATGAAGTGAAATGTTATTATGTGTAAGGCCGAATGGTATTACTTGAGATGTATAAGAAATGTATATGTACTATGATAAAATGATGTTAAGCTTTTATATATATATATATTCGAATGGTATGAAAGTTCAAAAGTAAGTATCCAAATGATAGAGAAAAATTGAACTTCAAGCTATAAGTGTATTCGGGCAAGTGTTGCCTAGCAAGCTAAAAGCTGGTTATCATTCTCGGGCTATAAGCCTAGCAGGCGTAATGCCGGTGAATTGAAATCAAACTTGAAGTCTAGCAGGCCATGAACTGGTGACAAATTTCGGGCTTGAAGCCTAGCAGGCATTGTGCCGTTGAAAGTCAAATAAATGTGATACTTAGTGATTATTAATATGCCGAGTGACTAACTTGAGACTTTGTATTTATGTACTCTTACCTAAGTTTATACAAGCAGAAAAGCTAAGTATGAGCTGTAATTTTGTTAGCTCATAACAAGGTACGTATATGATTCTTTTACCATGAGACTTTGAAGAAAGATAAAATGTGATTGAATTATAGTTGCATATTCGGTTGTGATTAAGCAAAGTGTATAGCATGAAATTTGATTATCAATTGATGTATATACCAAGATGAGGCAACTTTCGGTTAAACATGGCATGAGAGAATATTCATGTTAAATGGTATTAAGGTTTTTGGTCGAATGTAAGTTTATTTTTTTGAAATTATATACATGTGAGCAAATGTGGCATGATATGAGAGGTTGTTTTGAAAATGTATATCCGGGCATGGTGAGAAGTTATATGAAATTGATTGGTGATATACATGATTAAATAATATGAATGCAAAGAATGTGTGAACGAGTAAATTTGTAATAAATCTACTTGGGACAGCAGCAATAATGTAATTTTTGGAAAATCACCATAAATTGTGGGAGTTGAGTTAGGGGCTGAATAAATAATGTTATTAAAGCTTATTGAGTCTAGTTTCTTATAAAAGAAACCGTATAAGCAAAAGAATTTCCTATAATGAGATATTTGAAATGGCGTGGGACAAAGTCAAAATGACTTCGAGATCCCCTGTTTTGTCTTTAGAAAATCATTATAAATTGTACAAAAATGGTTATAATATAAAATTTATATGCTTAGACTCCTTAATAAGTCTAGATTCAAATGAAATAAACAAGAACATATTTTGAATTCTGTACAATGAGAAATTTGATTTGAACTAAAGAGTGGTCAGAATAGTAAAATAGTAAAATAGGGGAAACTTCAAGAAAAATCTGATATTGATTGGCCAAACCAAAAATTCTGAAAATTTTATGGATAGAAGATATGTGAGTCTATTTTTAGGGAAAATTAACAGCACTTGCTTTGGAGTTTTTTAGCCCCATTTATAAATAATTTAGTGACTATTGCTTAGGAAGACAGCTTGTAGTAAGTTTGTGATTTTGTTGTGAACATTGATAAAACTTGATCGGATGTTATATGGTCCATATGAAAATGAGACGTGATTAATGACAGGTGACTATAATCAAATAAATTATATGAGAAATGTGATATGGTAATTGTGTTCGTAAATATATGATTCTAATATATGTGAACTGTATATGAACCTTAGAAGTGGATCGTGGTTATGTATCAAATGATGATATATCAAACATGTTACCATGAATGAAAGAAGCATACACATGTGAATAAAATGTTATATGTGCATATATGTGAATGTTCATATTTGATTAAATGGTATTGTATCGTGAATAAATTGAAATGTTATATGTGATTTCAATATTTGGTTTTAATTGAGTTCAATTGTGTAAACTGCTTAAGACTTACTAAGCTTACGAAAGCTTACTCCGGTTGCTATGTTTCTCTATTTTATAGATTGTTGGCTCTTACTACCAGCTCGGGGATCGTCAGCATTTCGTCACTCTATCTACTATTTTGGTAACAATGTGTTACGGACTTAGCTTATGGCATGTATAGGATAGGTCATAAGTAGAATGAAATCCTGACTATTGTATATATGCCATACGAATATGGCACCTTTTGGATGTTTACTTCTATAAGTTTTAAATTTGATCCTTGGTTGTGTCTAGCATTTATACAAATAAATGATTTTTTTTCAAGAGAATGTTAAAAAAAAAAATTTACTGTTCTGATCTATTTTCTGATTTCCGATAACGCCTCGTCCTATTCCAGCGACGGTTAAGGGATAGGGGCGTTACATTTTATTGGTATCAAAGCTACGGTTTAGCCAATTCTAAGACTAACGTAGCACGTGTGAGTCTAGCTATACATGCCATAAGTGATAAAATGATAGTGTGATGATTTCTGACAGTTAAAATATGTTTTTCATATTGTAATGAATTTCGATCCCGATCGAGCTGTAGCAGATGGTATTGAGAGGATTGAAACATGCTTATGATGTGTCAAAATTGAGAAAGGTATGAATAGATGTATGATATACATTTGAAGTGTTGATATGCAAAGTAATTTGCTGAATGTGTCATGACATAAATATGGAGAAGTATATGTGAATGAGAACTTTTAAGAGAAAATAATGTATTTGGAATGAGCCTACATGTAAATGATATTTATGATATAATGTCAAGGTGTATATGATATGTATATATTGAAATGAAGCAAGTGAATTACAAATATGATATGCTATGTGAAATGTATTAAAATGTGAATAAATATGCATGAAACTCGGTGATGTGTATTCGAGCCTTCGTGCCTAGCAGGCTTCGTGCCGGTATGTGTATTCGGGCCTTCGTGCCTAGCAGGCTTCATGCCGGTGATGTGTATTCGGCTCTTTGTGCCTACCAGGCTTAATGCTGGTGATTCGAACAAAGTTTAAGTGTTCATTACTATATGAATTCAAAGTTAAATGAAAGGATACATTTACAGTGTACATATATGATGTTTTATAGACTTGGTTAAGTCATTTCGATGTGTAATAACGAATGAATATGGGCACTATGTGTGCGAATGATTAGAGGCATTATGTGTGCAAATTCCTTTAACCGAGCACTATGTGTACGAGATCGGTAATTGAGGCACTGTGTGTGCGAGTTCTTCAACCGAGCACTATGTGTACGAGATCGGTCAGTGGGCACTAAGTGTGTGAAATGAGATTCATGTAAGACCTCATCTGGGACGAAGGCATTGATTTAAGATGGTGTGTAAGACCATGTTTGGGACATGGCATCGACTCGATATGTGATAACATGTAAGACCATAACTAGGATATGGCATTGTACGAGCTATATGTGATTATCGAGTATCTGTAATGATTTCAAATGGTTCAACGAGCAAATTTAAGACGATAATTAAAGTAAGATCAAAATAAGTGATACAAGTATGTACGAAACTTATGTAAGAACCAAATGAAAGTAAAATTTTGTGAATTCATATTATATTATGTATACTAAATAAGAAAGAATTATGTATAGATATGTTTCATATCAAAATGTGTTTATTTGACTATAATGTTGTATGTATTGAATGTTGTGTGAGATATAAATTATAGTTGCTTTTACTAAATATACATACGGCAATTAACTAATAAGACCATAATCGGGTTATGGCAAGTGAAATAAAGACCACGGCAGGGCCTTGGCAATGTATATGTAAGACCATGGTTGGACTATGGCTTTAAGTAAATGACATACTCAGACAAGTACGACGCTCTTTAAATTGACAAATGTTAGGAAGTAGAATTGAAGTTAGATGTTGAATTTTAATTAGATACTGATATTCGGTATTTGAGTTTGAATTGGGGATTAATAGATATTAATTGACGATTGATTATTGTTTCGACTGTAATTTTGTTATAAGTGAATACGTGAAAAAGTGGTGGATATATTGTTAAGGATTGGATTTATGTTATATGTACACTTAAGTGCTTAGTTGAAAATGTGTTATGGATTTAGTCTATAGGATTCTCGGTATATGAAGTCATATGTGCTATTGCTGAATGGATACTATTTTGTTAATCATGTTCAAGAAATTATTTCGATTAAGTTTCGACATTTGAAAGTCTGTAAGAATTTTTGATGAATGCTGATAATTTTGGATATATGAGTTATGTGCTAGAATAAATCTCATGCCAGTGTATTATATTAGGCTTTATGCCTATTCGACTGTATACGGGTATCGATAACTATGATTGAATATGTTAAATGAACTAAATGTTCAAGTACTTGGAAGTTGTATCTTTTGAAAATAAGTTAAGTTGAATATTGAGATGTGATAAAGTTATAAAGGATATCCATTGAGATGTTTGAGTATATGTGTACTTTCGGCCAGGTTACAGCTGATACATGAATGAAAATGTGGGTTATGAATATGTGAGTTGAGGTTTTGTATTATACATGTTAATATGTGATTTATATGTGTTTGAAATGCAAGTATAAATTCAATAAAGTGATTATTGCTTATGAAATCAAGAAAATGAGACATATGTGTATACTTGTATAAATGTTTATGTACATGGACATAATTCAATAAGAGAATGTTATCCTAACCTAGTCGTTAGTAAGATTTTCGGGGACGAAAATGCTTAAGGGGGGAGAGTTGTGACAGCCCTAATTTGACCCTAGTCAGAAAGTGGTTTTGGAACCACGAAACCGAGTCAGGAAATTTTTTTAAATTATTATTTCATGGTGTTTTGAATGTGCATGCTCAGATATGTAAAAGTTTGAATTTGAAATTTATGAGTTTAGATGTTTTATTATTAAGAAAGGGCTAAATTACAGCAATTAAATTATATGTGAGCTAAAATGAAAAATGCTAAAGTGACATGTTTCTATAATTATAAGGATTTAAATGGCAAATAAGCCATTTAAATTGTTATTCACGGTAGTGGGAGTAGGTTTGAAACATTAAATGCATTGTGTAATACTAAATTATTCACTTGGACTATGTTATAATATATTATATGATTTTAATATATGAAAAAGGGGGATAGAACAAGATTTTTCTTTGTTTTTCTCATCTATGCTAAAACCATAAAGAAGAAAGCCTTGTTGTTCGGCTATTCGAGGGTCAAAAATTCAAGGTGAGTTAATGTTAGTTTAGTTAAAAATTCATGTTTTTGAGTTCCTCTCTTGATTCCACTTTAAGCCCATGAGTTAATTTGTGGAGTGTTGGCTAGTGGGCATACGGTCATGATAAGAAATGGTAAAGATGTGTATTTGATGATAGAATTTTAATGTATAAAACTTGATGGATCCGATGATATTAAAATCCACGTGAATGGAAAATTTTACGCTTAAATTGTGGAATTTGAGCTAGGTGTGGTTAATGTATAATTGATAGTACTTATATGTCTGTTAACCGAAACTGAATTTAAGTAGTGAGTTGAGCAGAGGTTGAGTATTAAAATGCTGAAAAATTGAATTGTTGTCGTGTGAGTAATTGAGAAATAGGTACTAAATTGTTAAATTACACAGTTAAGGCTTGTATATGTAAAGAAGGGTTGCTGGATGTCTTTAGTAGAAAAATGGTTTGAAGTAGATCTGGAACTTGATAATTGACTAATATGTTCAGGTGAATATAGCTGCTGATTGTGAATTTATATAGCAGTTGTGAAATGCGTTAGTGTTAACATGGAAATAAATTCCTTGGTGCCAAATGTGGTTTTGGTATTGGAATTTGATTAAATTGTTAATTTGATTGAGTAGTAAACATATTATGATAGTACTTATGCATATATGCGTTAAGTGATGAGATACATTTTGGGTTAAAGGCCAAGTTAAATGCATTTTTGGTGTAGCTAATATTCGGCTTTGAATGAGTTGTTATGTGACTTTTTATTTTGGCATATTGAGTATAAACAACATTGGAGTAAGTTTTAAGTGTTTAAACATGTGATATACTCGGTTATTAATGTGGTATAATATGATAAAGAAATATTCCTTATTTTTCTACATGTGTACAATGCCGAATGTGATAGTGAATGGAATAAATGATAATATGTTAATTAGTCGATAGAATCATTACAAAATGAAGTGAAATGTTATTATGTGTAAGGCCGAATGGTATTACTTGAGATGTATAAGAAATGTATATGTACTATGATAAAATGATGTTAAGCTTTTATATATATATATAGAGATTTGAATGGTATGAAAGTTCGAAAGTAAGTATCCAAATGATAGAGAAAAATTGAACTTCAAGCTATAAGTGTATTCGGGCAAGTGTTGCCTAGCAAGCTAAAAGCTGGTGATCATTCTCGGGCTATAAGCCTAGCAGGCGTAATACCGGTGAATTGAAATCAGACTTGAAGTCTAGCAGGCCATGAGCCGGTGACAAATTTCGGGCTTGAAGCCTAGCAGGCATTGTACCGGTGAAAGTCAAATCAATGTGATACTTAGTGATTATTAATATGCCGAGTGACTAATTCGAGACTTTGTATTTATGTACTCTTACCTAAGTTTATACAAGCGAAAAAGCTAAGTATGAGCTGTAATTTTGTTAGCTCGTAACAAGGTACATATATGATTCTTTTACCATGAGACTGTGAAGAAGGATAAAATGTGATTGAATTATAGTTGCATATTCGGTTGTGATTAAGCAAAGTGTATAGCATGAAATTTGATTATCAATTGATGTATATACCAAGATGAGGCAACTTTCGGTTAAACATGGCATGAGAGAATATTCATTTTAAATGGTATTAAGGTTTTTGGTCGAACGTAAGTTTATTTTTTTGAAATTATATACATGTGAGCAAATGTGGCATGATATGAGAGGTTGTTTTGAAAATGTATATTCGGGCATGGTGAGAAGTTATATGAAATTGATTGGTGATATACATGATTAAATAATATGAATGCAAAGAATGTGTGAACGAGTAAATTTGTAATAAATCTGCTTGGGACAACAGCAATAATGTGATTTTTGGAAAATCACCATAAATTGTGGGAGTTGAGTTAGGGGTTGCATAAATAATGTTATTAAAGCTTATTGAGCCTAGTTTCTTATAAAAAAACCGTATAAGCAAAAGAATTTCCTATAATGAGATATTTGAAGTGGCGTGGGACAAAGTCAAAATGACTTTGAGATCCCCTGTTCTGTCTTTAGAAAACCATTATAAATTTTACAAAAATGGTTATAATATAAAATTTATATGCTTAGACTCCTTAATAAGTCTAGATTCAAATGAAATAAACAAGAACATATTTTGAATTCTGTACAATGAGAAATTTGATTTGAACTGAAGAGTGGTTAGAATAGTCAAACAGTAAAATAGGGGAAACTTCAAGAAAAATCTGGTATTGATTGGCCAAACCAAAAATTCTGAAAATTTTATGGATAGAAGATATGTGAGTCTATTTTCAAGGAAAATTAACAGCACTTGATTTGGAGTTTTTAGCCCCAGTTATAAATAATTTAGTGACTATTGCTTAGGAAGACAGCTTGTAGTAAGTTTGTGATTTTGTTGTAAACATTGATAAAACTTGATCGGATGTTATATGGTCCATATGAAAATGAGACGTGATTAATGACAGGTGACTCCAATCAAATAAATTATATGAGAAATGTGATATGGTAACTGTGTTCGTAAATATATGATTCTAATATATGTGAACTGTATATGAACCTTAGAAGTGGATCGTGGTTATGTATCGAATGATGATATATCAAACATGTTACCATGAATGAAAGAAGCATGCACATGTGAATAAAATGTTATATGTGCATATATGTGAATGTTCATATTTGATTAAATGGTATTGTATCGTGAATAAATTGAAATGTTATATGTGATTTCAATATTTAGTTTTAATTGAGTTCAATTGTGTAAATTGCATAAGACTTACTAAGCTTACGAAAGCTTACTCTGGTTGCTATGTTTCTCTGTTTTATAGATTGTTGGCTCTTACTACCAGCTCGGGGATCGTCAGCATTTCGTCACTCTATCTACTATTTTGGTAACAATGTGTTACGGACTTAGCTTATGGCATGTATAGGATAGGTCATAAGTAGAATGAAATCCTGACTATTGTATATATGCCATACGAACATGGAACCTTTTGGATGTTTACTTCTATAAGTTTTAAATTTGATCCTTAGTTTTGTCTAGCATTTATACAAATAAATGATTGTTTTTCAAGAGAATGTTAAAAAAAAATTTACTGTTCTGATTTGTTTTCTGATTTCCGTTAACGCCTCGTCCTATTCTGGCGACGGTTACGGTATAGGGGTGTTACAGGTTCAACGGGGAAAACTTATTAAAATATGCTTGTGTGGTTATGTGGTGCATAAGTGCAGGTATGTGAGCAGTTGTATATGTGGGCAAGTGTTTGGTTGAACAAGGGTATGTGTGAATATATACATCTATATGAGCTATGTGTATAGTATACATGTGAATAGTGGTAAGGTTAAAACGTGTAAGTGAAAGTATGATAACTTGAGCCTTTTTAAGCTTATCGAGTTATGACCTTTGGTGGTGAGATTTTTATCATGATGTTATTTATTTGCATTTAGACTTACTAAGCTTTAATGCTTACTATGCTTCTTTTTCATTGTCTTTTAGTGTTGCCAAGCTAGCTCAGGATTCGGAAAGTGTCAGACGATCGCTCACACTATCGAGGTGTTTTTGGTATAATGAAACAAATCTTTTGAATTATGGCATGTATAGGGACTTGGTTGTTTTGTAAGTTTCAAAATGGTTTGGCTACCATGTGTGTTCATGTCTCTTGATAAATCATTTTGTATTAAGGCCATGTGATATGGCAAATGATGATATTCAGTTGTATATCTATATGAGGTAATTCATGAAATGGTTGGTTTGCTTGTGTGTGGATAAATTGATATGTGCCAATTTAATGTCAAATATGGCAAAAAAGGTGTCTAAAAGTGTTGTGATGTGTGAGGATGAAAATGGTATAAATAAGCATGTGTTTTGGGGTGTGAAAAAGCTTGGAAAATAGCCTAACTTAAGGCCACACAGTCGGCTAACACGGCCATGTGAGTAAGGTGCGTGAAATTTTCAAGAAGTTTTCAAAGAATAAGTACGTCACACGGCCTACCCACACGGTCGTGTGCCATGGCCATGCGACCTAATTTGCGTGCTGACATCATAAACAAAATACCCAGGTTTTTGCACACGAGGTGAGAACATAGGCGTGTCGAGGCCGTGTGAGAGACACGGGCCAAGGACACGGGCATTTGCTAGGCCATGTGAAAGCCCCTATAGGTTTGAAATGAAAAATAATTTGCAATAATTCCACACGGGCTGAGGACATGGGCGTACACAGCCTGCCCACACGGGCGTGTGCCTTGTTTCCAGCCAACTTTTCTAAAATTTCCTTATGTTCTCGGTTTGGTCGCGGACCACTTCTAAACTATGTTTTGGGCCCCGTAGGCCCATTTTAAGGTTTGTTTGATATATTAAGAAGATTTTTTAGATTGGAACTAAATTTTATGGTCTGACTTGGTGTGATTGGTTGTACTATTGTCATGTAATGCCTCGTATCCAGTTTCTGTGTAAAACTCGAGTAAGGGGTGTTACAATTAGTAGTATCAGGGCTATGGTTTAGCCAGTTCTCAGACTACCGTAGCATGTGTGCGAGTCTAGCTATACATGCCATAAATATATTGTGATAGTGTGGTGGCTCCTTACATTTCTAAATTATGTTTTGTTTTTATATAGTAATGGATCCTGACCGAGCAGTGGCTGATGATGCTGTGAGTAATGCGCTGGCTCCCGTGCAAGGGACTGCTCCTGTAGAAAGTAGACATGAGACATTGAGTCAAGGAGACGGGGCTTGGGATGCCTTTCTCCAAATGATGAATGATTGGCACACTGATTTTATTAGAGCAAACCCTAATGCTCAACCCCCTCCTCCCCCACCTATACCTCAACCGGTCCCGGTAGCCCCACAGGGTATTGATATGGTGAGTTTGACTAAACCTCCGGCGGATAAGATCCATAAATAATGGGCCAAACAGTTTAGAGCTAATATTGATGATGATCCAGAGAGAGCAGAGTTTTGGGTCGAGAATTCCATATGGGTATTCGATGAATTATCTTGCACACCCGAGGAGTGTTTAAAATGTATTGTATCCTTCCTGAAAGGCTCAGCCTATCGTTGGTGGAACACCTTGATATCTGTAGTCTCAAAAGAAAGAGTGACATGGGATTTCTTCTTTAAGGAATTCCGAAAGAAATATATAAGTCAATGATTTGTCGATAAAAAATGGAAGGAGTTCCTTGAGTTGAAGCTAGGTAAGATGACTGTGGCTGAGTATGAACGTGAGTTTGTTAGACTTAGTAAATATGCACAAGAGTGTGTTTCTACCGAAGCAATGATGTGTAGAAGATTTGAGGATGGGCTTAATGAGGACATCAAAATACCAGTGGAAATTCTAGAATTTGTGGTATTGGTTGACAGAGCTTGTAAAGCTGAGGAGTTAAATAAAGAAAAGAGAAAAGCCACTATTGATGCTCGAGATGCTAGAAAAAAAGACCGATGAGTAAGTCGTTTCAATCTTAATCAAAGAGATCCAATGAAATGAACCCTTAAAAGATAGCTTTAGTTGAGTATTCCCATCGAGACAGGGGAAATTGTATTCAGGTTCTAAGGTCCAAGCTACTTCCATGGCAAGTGTAGGCAATGTGAGATCTAATACGCCCGAGTGCCAAGATTATGGTAGGCAGCATTTTAGTGAGTGTTGGGGAACTACCCGAGCTTGTTTCAAAGGTGGTTCCCTAGATCACTTTGTTAAAGATTGCCTTGAAAAAGTGAGAGATGAGAAATCTCAGAGTGCTAGACTGAGTAATACGGCCAGTAGAGGTAGACTGTCGCGGAATGTTAGAGGTGGAACCAGTAATAGAAGTATAGCGAAAGATGCAGCTACGAGGTCTGAGATGAGAACACCAGCTAGAGCTTATGCTATACGAGCTTGTGAGGAAGCATCCTCTCCTGATGTGATTACCGGTACATTCTCACTTTATGATGCTAATGTTGTTGCATTGATTGACCCTGGGTCCACTCATTCTTATATTTGTGTGAAATTGGTGCATAGTAAGAATTTGCCTGTTTAATGGACTGAATTTATGATTAAAGTGTCCAACCCTTTAGGCAAGCATGTGTTAGTAGATAAAGTTTGCAGGAATTGTCCTTTGACGCTTCAAGGTTATTATTTTCCAGCTAATCTGATGTTGTTGCCATTTGATGAATTTGATATTATTTTGGGCATGGATTGGTTGACATTACATGATGCCAAGGTAAATTGTAGACAGAAAACTCTTTAGTTGAAATGTGAAAATGGTGAAATTCTTTAGGTTGAAACAGATGAGTCGAATAAAATGTCGATTGTGATTTCGTACATGTCTGCCCCAAAGTGCATGAGAAAATGGTGTGATGCTTACCTTGCATATGTGTTAAATATCGAGATAAGTGAGTTGAAGATTGAATCGGTGCCAGTAGTTTGTGAATTTCCAGATGTGTTCCCAAAAGAGTTCCCCGGGTTGCCTCCTATTAGAAAAATCAATTTTTCCATTGATTTGTTACCTGGGACTGCACCTATTTCTATTGCTCTATATAGAATGGCTTCAACTGAATTGAGAGAGTTTAAGGCTCAGTTGCAAGAGTTGACGGATAAGGGATTTGTCAGACCAAGTTTCTCTCTCTAGGGTGCTCCCGTATTATTTGTAAAGAAGAGGGATAGATCAATAAGGCTTTGCATCAACTATAGGCAGCTCAACAAAGTGACTATAAAAACTAAGTATCCATTACCAAGGATAAATGACTAGTTTGACCAATTAAAGGGAGCAACCGTATTCTCGACAATAGACTTGAGATCCGGTTATTATCAATTAAGAGTTAAAGAGTCGGATGTGCCAAAAACTGCCTTTAAAATGAGGTATGGACACTATGAATTTTTTGTGATGTCTTTTGGTTTAACTAATGCACCGACTATGTTTCTGGATTTGATGAACTGAATTTTCTAGCAATATCTGGATAAATTTGTAGTGGTATTCATAGATGATATACTAATATATTCTCGAGATGAGTCTGAGCATGCTGAGCACTTGAGGATGATACTGCAAATTTTGAGAAAAGAGAGATTATTTGCCAAGTTCAGTAAAAGTGAATTTTGGCTTCATGAAGTCGGATTCTTAGGACATATATTTTTGAGTGGTGGTATTTGTAAGAGTATGCCCAAAGATCAATCACGAGATGGTTGTAATAACATACTTGATTTATCATGTTTATTAATATAAGGCGTTGCCATTATTATTTTAGTTTCTTTTCTGTGTGCATAAATAAACCGTTTTATGATAATGTCCTAAGAATAATATGATTATTCTTAAAAGATTCTTAGTCAAGTATTATTGTTGGCTAGGACAACAATAATGCATTAAGACTAACATGTAGTTAATTCATGATAAAGAGTTGTCATTGATATGTAGTGTCAGAATCAATGCATGAATATGTGTGTTAGAGAACAACATATTGGACTGACCCGTTATGAGTATGTTTCTTGGATTATTATGTAATTGTCACAACATTACTCATAGTGATTAATATGTATATGATCCTCATACTTGAGATCATTATTATCCCAACATCGTGAGTTGTATATTTTGATATAGTCAAATGAATACTGTAACTGGTTGTTCTATAAAGACTGATGTTGGATATACAATCTATGTAGAGGGATATGGTTGATCAATATAGGATAAGTCCCTCCTACATAATGGGAGTAATATCTCAGGCCACTTGATTGAGTGAGACTAGAAATGCATGGCCATGCTGAAATAAGTTTATATGAGATGTCATACTTATTTGTGTATCATAGTTTACTCAAGGTATCAAGAAACATGGGATGGACTATGCAAGTGTGACTATTCCATGACTTGTGTCCATTCTAGAGATAAAGGACTTAAGGATTAATGCATGAAAGGTTAATCACAAGAAAAGGTTATGTCGAATCATGACTTCTTGGAACTTAGGTAGCAATGATGCATTGCTAGATGCCACTCTTTGTTTGTAATATTTGAATCGTTCTAGTATTACTGCTAACGTTACAAGAACCTACAGGGTCACACCCTATGGTTCAAATGAACGGAATAGAACATAGTTGGTATTGTGTTTGGTTGTCACATGAATTAAATTAATTATAGAATTAATTTAATTAGGCAATCAAATATCGAACATATTATATGTACAAGGATGTTGTCCACATAAGGAGAACATCATTCTATTAATATATGAATTTGGTTCATATATAAATTTAAATAAATATAGTTTACCGAAATATTTATTATAATTAATGTAATTATAATTTTCGGTTAAAACATTATTATATTTATTTATTATGATTATTATGTTCGAATTAAAACTTAATGAATTAAGAATTCATTATATAATACCAATTAAGAAGGGGTTTATATATAGAGAAAGGGAGGGAAAAACCCTAAAAAAGGAGCATAAATATAAAACCCCGTTTTTTGCTACAAGGGTCTAGCAGCCGTCAAAGCAAAATACCTCTGAAAATAGTTTTGAGGATTTCTCTCGTTCATTGTCAACTGGGTGGACTAAGTGGAGGCCGGGATCATAAGGATTGCAGCTTGGATTTGATAGCAAAATGGTATTCTCGTTGCCGAGGCATCGCTGTTTACTCAGATTGAAGTTTCAGTAATTTTGAGACCTTTTATCACCCTGATTCATTCCTTACACATGGATCCATGGTTTGGATCGCCGGATTATTTTATTTTTCCGCTGCGCCTTGGAGGCACCGGCGTTCTAACAGTGGTATTAGAGCCACTTGTGTGATACGGACTCAGGTTTAAATACTTGGGTGATGTAATTGTATGAGATGCATGTTTTAATTTTATTATGTTTTTCCTGTTTAAATCGTTTAAGCAAAATCTGATAACTGTTCCTTTCGATAAGTGATTAAATGTTAATCATGGTGTTATGGCCTATTCGGTTTTATGTTATTGCTGTTAACCTTAAGAAATATGTGATGATGCAGCGGTGATATTTACAATTTCCAGTAAGGGTTTACTGGCCAGTGGAACAAGGGTTGTTCCGATATGAAACCTCAAGGATTAAAATCCTAAAAACACAATTCTGTTGATAAAAGTTATCAAATTGTGAGGTTTCATTTGACTGGGGTATGCGGTTCGTACCGCGGGCGCTCTGCCCCCGCACCCCTGGGGATCCCCATCTGGTAGCTTCAGTCGCGGGCCTTCGGCCCGCTCCCTCCGACCGCCTCAGATCCCCATCATCTTCTAGTATGTTTTGTAATAAATAAAACTTAATGGGCCATAAAAGGTTGAAAGGATATTTTAATATTTCACTTAACAAAACGTTGAATGATGAATGCTATTTTTGAAATGCACGGTGTTTGAAATGCATAGTTATAGCCCAATGACCCATTTGATAAAAGGTTGTAATTTTATAAATACAGCCTGCATGTCATGCCTTACTACTATTCTCTTGTATTTCTCTTCTCATCTTACTCCCTCGTATGTAAAACGAGTTTCTGAATATTGTAATTTGTAAAAGTTGCTGTGGACTAGACAATAAGGAAGATGGGCCGACTTGTGTAGATCGACAGCTTGTGAAACAGCTTACACCTTTAGGTTTCCTTTTGGTTCTCCCATTGGCTTGGGTTGAACCACCATAGTTTATGGGCTATAACTATTGTATTTATTTATTGCTTTATTTATTCATGTTTGAGATGCTATGGATGTCTAAAGCATGCAAATTTGGTAATAATAAACCCCATTAATTGATGAGATCAATTAAAAGATTAAATGGACTAAAGTAGACCATAATTGGTGAGATGCAACACTCTAATAAAATCCCTCTATTAAAATATTAAGTCAACATGGCCTTCCAATTTATGCCCTCGTTAAGGCCTCGATCAATACTATGTAGGTTCTGCCAAAGCGAAGTACTAGTATTTATCTTGGTAAAATGCAAAGAATAAACAAGTGATATTCGCTGGTTAAAAATTGGTTAATAACTTAACTAGGTTACTCTAATAGCATTAGAAACCTAGAGGCAAGTAATTTGGATAAATCATAAGATGATTAGAACAAGAGTTGTTCACCAAATTGTAGGAGTTACATATGATGTAATTAGCAAGTGTTGCTTACCTAAATAACCATAATCTTGAGAGTAAAGCCAAAGCTAACTTAAGAGGAGGTGAAATATGGATCCTTAACCCACTAGAAATACTTTCAAGAAAGTCTTTCCGAAATTAATATATGAGGGTTATTAATTTTGAAATAAAATAGTGGGAACATCATATAATAAAGTCCTTTTAATGATTGATATAAACTTGGTAAATTTATTCACACGCATATTTTATTGTTGTAGATATATTATGGCTGTAAACACTAATACACCCTCATTGTGATCGGTCCTTGAGAAGGAAAAATTGAATGGTTTAAACTTTCTTGACTGGTTCCATAACTTGAGGATTGTCCTCAAACAAGAACGGAAATTATATGTCATTGAAAAACCACTTCCTGATGAACCACTCGCTAATGCCTCGAGGGCTGATAAAGATGCTTACAAGAAGCATCTCAATGATATAGTAGACGTTGGATGTCTTATACTTGCCACTATGAATCCTGAGCTTCAAAAGCAACATGAGGATATGGTTGTTTATGATATGATCGAGCACCTGAAAGAACTATATCAATGGCAAGCAAGGCAAGAGAGGTTCGATATCTCTAAGGCCCCATTCCAATGTAAGCTGGCTGAAGGAAGCCTAGTAAGACCTCATGTCCTTAAGATGATTGGTTATATTGAAAGCCTGTCTAAGCTTGGGTTTCCATTAAGCCAAGAGTTGGCCACTGATGTTATTCTGCAATCGTTGCCAGATAGTTACAGCCAGTTTGTCCTCAATTTCAATATGAATGAAATTGACAAGACTCTGCCACAGTTGCTCAGTATATTATGAACTGCTAAAGGCAACATGAAAAAGGTTGGACCCAAGCCCATACTAATGGTCCGTAACAATAAGGGCAAGGGAAAAGCCAAAGTCCCAACAAAGCCCAGAGGCAAAGGTAAGCCCAATCTTGGAAAAGGAAAGGCTGCACTAAAACCTAAAGGTGGGGTGTTTAAGGAAGGAAACTGTTTTCATTATGGTGTGAGTGGACATTGGAAGCAGAACTGCCCTGTCTATCTTGAGGAAATCAAGAAGGCCAAAGCGAGCGGAACATCTGCTTCAGGTATTTATGTTATTGATATTAATTTATCAACTACTACTTCTTGGGTCTTAGATACTGGTTGTGGTTCTCATATTTGGACTTCTGTATAGGGGCTACAAAGGAGTAGGACATTGGCTAGAGGAGATGTGGACCTGCGAGTTAGAAATGGAGCAAGAGTTGCTGCATTAGCTGTGGGAACATATACTTTATCTTTGCCTTGTGGACTTGGTTTAATTTTAAAGGATTGTTATTTTGTGCCCAGTTTGACTAAAAACATTATTTCAATTTCATGTTTAGACAAAATTGGTTTTGAGAGAATAATTAAGAATAATTGTTGTTCCTTTTATCTCAATAATGTTTTCTATGGTTTGGCACAATTGATTAATGGCCTCTATAGTTTAGATCAAATGAATCCCATTTACAACACAAATACTAAAAGATCTAAAATAAATGACTCAAATCAAACTTATCTTTGGCATTGTCGTTTGGGCCACATAAGTGAGAAACGCATATCCAAACTCCACAAAGATGGTCTTTTGGATTCATTTGTTTTTGAATAATTTGATGTTTGTGAATCTTGCTTATTAGGAAAAATGACTAAATTTCCTTTTATTGGTAAAAGTCAACGAGCTAGTGATTTATTGGGCTTAATACATTCTGATGTATGTAGACCAATAAATACACAGGCCAGAGGTGGATTTCACTACTTCATTACTTTCACTGATGATTTCAGTAGATATGGGTATGTTTATCTCATGCACCATAAGTCTGAGGCCCTTGAAAAGTTCAAGGAATTCAAAAATGAAGTACAAAATCAACTAGGCAAAACTATTAAGACACTTCGATCTGATCGAGGTGGAGAGTATTTGAGCCTAGAGTTTGATGATCTTTTGAATGAATGTGGGATTGTCTCACAACTTACTCCTCCTGGTGCTCCTTAATGGAATGGAGTTTTTGAGAGAAGAAATCGAACTCTGTTAGACATGGTTCGATCTATGATGAGTCATGCTGATCTACCGACTTCCTTTTAGGGACATGCACTTGAAACAACTACTTTCACACTAAATCGTGTTCCATCTAAATCAGTTCAAAAGACGCCATATGAGATGTGGACTGGGAAACGTCCCAATATGTCTTTTATGAAAATTTGGGGTTGCGAAGCTTATGTTAAACGTCAGACATCTACTAAGCTTGAACCCAAAACTGAATGGTGTATTTTTGTGGGTTATCCAAAAGAAACCAAAGGATATTATTTCTTTAATCCTACTGAGAACAAAATGTTTGTTGCTCGGACTGGTGTCTTTCTAGAGAGAGAATTTGTTTGTAGAAAAGAAAGTAGGAGAAAGATTAAACTTGAAGAAATTCAAGAATCACAAGATACCGTTGAACCAGAGATACAACAACAGCAAATTTCACAAGAAATTGAGGAAAAAGTAACTGCTGTAGAAACACAACCAATGCGCAGATCTTTAAGAGAACGCCATGCACCTGAGAAATATGGATTTCTCATTACAACGCATGGTGACATTCTTCTTATAGATCAAGATGAGCCTAGGACTTATCAAGAAGCGATGGTGAGCTCAGACCCTGAGAAATGGCTCGAGGCCATGAGATCTGAGATGGATTCCATGTATGAAAACCAAGTATGGACTTTGGTTGACCCACCCAAAGGGGTTAAACATATAGCGTGCAAGTGGGTTTTCAAAAAGAAAACTGACATGGATGGTAATGTACAAACATACAAGGGGCGATTAGTTGCTAAAGGTTTTTGCCAAATTCATGGTGTTCACTATGATGAAACCTTTTCTCCTGTAGCAATGTTTAAATCCATCAGGATCTTGCTCGCCATAGCTGCAATTCATGATTATGAAATCTGGCAGATGGACGTCAAAACAGCTTTCCTTAATGAGAAACTTGAAGAGGATGTGTATATGACACAACCTGAAGGTTTTGTCAATCCAAAGGATGCTAGAAAGATATGCAAGCTACAAAGATCCATTTATGGATTAAAGCAAGCTTCTTGAAGTTGGAACCTTCGTTTTAACGATGCAATCAAAGAGTTTGGTTTTATCAAAAATAAAGATGAGCCATGTGTTTACAAGAAAGTTAGTGAGAGCACAATCACATTCTTGGTACTCTATGTGGATGACATAGTTATCATGGGAAATGACGTACCTATCTTACAGTCTATTAAGACTTGGTTAGGAAGTTGTTTTTCTATGAAGGACTTGGGCGAAGCCACTTACATCTTAAGAGTCAAGATCTATAGAGATAGATCAAGACGACTACTAGGTCTAAGTCAAAGTACATACATAGATAAAGTATTGAAAAGGTTCAATATAAAAGAATCTAAAAGAGGATTCCTACCTATGAGACATGGTATTTCACTCTCAAAGGAAATGTGTCCTTCAACTCTACAAGAGAGAGAACGTATGAGTAAAATTCCATATACTTCTGCTATTGGATCTATCATGTATGCCATGTTATGTACCCGTCCAGATGTCTCATATGCCTTAAGTATGACGAGCAGGTACCAAGTAGATCCCGGTGAAAGTCACTGGACCACAGTCAAGAATATCCTTAAGTACTTAAGAAGAACTAAGGATACGTTCCTAATATATGGAGGTCAGGAAGAGTTAAGTGTAAAAGGCTACCCTGATGCCAGCTTCCAAACCGACAAGGATGATTCTCGATCGCAATCAGGTTTTGTATTTTGCCTTAATAGTGGTGCTGTGAGCTAGAAGAGTTCAAAGTAAAGTACAGTAGCCGATTCTACAACAGAGGTCGGGTATACTGCAGCTAGTGAGGCAGCAAAAGAAGCGGTTTAGATCAAGAAGTTCATTACTAAACTAGGGGTTGTGCCTAGCATATCAAATGCTATAGAACTCTGATGTGATAAGAATGGAGCCATTTCATTAGCTAAAGAACCCAGATCTCACCAGTGATCCAAACATATACTTAGGCGCTACCATCTTATTCGAGAAATTATTGATTGAGGGGATGTAAAGATATGCAAAGTACCTACAAATGATAACATTGCTGATCCCCTGACCAAGCCTCTGACACAACAGAAGCATGATCGTTACACTAAGTTACTTGGTATTAGATATATGAGTGATTGGTCTTAGTGCTAGTAGGAGATTGTAAGAGTATGCCCAAAGATCAATCACGAGATGGTTGTAATAACATAATTGATTTATCATGTTTATTAATATAAGGCATTGCCATTATTATTTTAGTGCATAAATAAACTGTTTTATAACAATGTCTTGAGAATAATATGATTATTCTTAAAGGATCCTTAGTCAAGTATTATTGTTGGCTAGGACAACAATAATGCATTAAGACTAACATGTAGTTGATTGATGATAAAGAGTTGTCATTGATATGTAGTGTCAGAATCAATGCATGAATATGTGTGTTAGAGAACAACATATTGGACTGACCCGCTATGAGTATGTTTCTTGGATTATTATGTAATTGTCACAACATTACTCATAGTGATTAATATGTATATGATCCTCATACTTGAGATCATCATTATCCCAACATCATGAGTTGTATATTTTGATATAGTCAAATGAATATCGTAACTGGTTGTTCTATAAAGACTGATGTTGGATATATCACAATCTATGTAGAGGGATATGGTTGATCAATATAGGATAAGTCCCTCTTACATAATAGGAGTAATATCTCAAGCCACTTGATTGACTGAGACTAGAAATGCAGGGCCATGCTCAAATAAGTTTATATGAGATGTCATACTTATTTGTGCATCATAGTTTACTCAAGGTATCAAGAAACATGGGATGGACTATGCAAGTGTGACTATTCCATGACTTGTGTCCATTCCAGAGATAAAGGACTTAAGGATTAATTCATGAAAGGTTAATCACAAGAAAAAGGTTATGTCGAATCCTGACTTCCTGGAACTTAGGTAGCAATGATGCATTGCTAGATGCCACTCTTTGTTTGTAATATTTGAATCGTTCTAATATTACTGCTAACGTTACAAGAACCTACAGGGTCACACCCTATGGTTGAAATGAACAGAATAGAACATAGTTGGTATTGTGTTTGGTTGTCACATGAATTAAATTAATTATAGAGTTAATTTAATTAGGCAATCAAATATCGAACATATTATATGTACAAGGATGTTGTACACATAAGGAGAACATAATTCTATTAATATATGAATTTAGTTCGTATATAAATTTAAATAAATATAGTTTACCAAAATATTTATTATAATTAATGTAACTATAATTTTTGGTTTAAACATTATTATATTTATTTATTATGATTATTATGTTCAAATTAAAACTTAATGAATTAAGAATTCATTATATAATACCAATTAAGAAGGGGTTTATATATATAGAAAGGGAAGGAAAAACCCTAAAAAAAGAGCATAAATATAAAACCATGTTTTTTGATACAAAAGTCTAGTAGCCGTCAAAGTAAAATACCTCTGAAAATAGTTTTGAGGATTTCTCTCGTTCATTGTCAACTGGGTGGACTAAGTGGAGGCCGGGATCATAAGTATTGTGGCTTGGATTTGATAGCAAAATAGTATTATCGTTGCCAAGGCGTCGCTGTCTAATCATATTGAAGTTTCAGTAATTTCGAAACCTTTTATCACCTCGATTCGTTCCCTTACACATGGATCCATAGTTTGGATCACCAGATTATTTTATTTTTCCGCTGCACCTTGGAGACAACGGCATTCCAACAGTATTCGGTGCTTTTTGGGCTTTTTGGGCTTAACTAAATATTATCGGCGCTTTTTGGGCTTAACTAGATATTATCGGCGCTTTTTGGGCTTAACTAGAATGTGACTGAGGTTAGGAGCTTTTTAGGCTTAACTAGATATTATCAGCGCTTTGTCGAGGGTTTCTCCATAATTGCTTCACCTATGACTAAGTTGCTGCAAATGGGTGCTAAGTTCGAGTGGACTAAAAAATATCTGTAACACCATTATCCCGTAAACGTCACCAGAATAGGTAAGGGGCATTACCAGACTTGTAACTCAAACCAGAACAGTAAAACTTTTAAACTTTTATCAAACACCAACCCATTTTAGCAATATTAATCATATATAAACATAACATGCTTAAAACAGACATATAAAGCTTCAATCATACAACAAGGACTAATTTGATAACATATAAAAGATATGTGAAAACTTAAGAAAATTTTTGGAATAAGGTTACACGGCCATGTGCCCAGGCCGTTTGCCTCACAAGGCCACCAGACACGCCCATATGTCCAGGCCGTGTGGAAACAGGGCATACATACTAACTTGTGCACATGGCCACCAAACACGCCCGTGTGTCTTGGCCGTGTGAAAATTATAAAGCTACTGACTTGCACCCACGGCCATAAAACACGCCTGTATGTCTTGGTCATGTGGCATCCTGACTTGGCTACACGGGTACCAGACACGCCCGTGTGTCCAACCCGTGTGCACTACTAACTTAACAAACAACAAAACAGGGGTCACACAGTCGAGACTTGCCCGTGTGCTCTGGCCGTGTGGCATGAAATAGGCTTTGTGTAAGCCATTTTCACACCCCATTTGCTCATGTACCTACAAGCATTATTTTGCAACAATTCATATACCAATTTAGCAACCCATTCAACCAAAACAAGCATGATTATACCAATTCATAATCAACCAAATTTCATACCAATTTGCATCATCAAACATGTATCAAATGAGCCAATTCCATACCTATTTCAACTTTCCAATGCAATCCCAATAAAACCTATCAAATAATCACATTTAAACATCACATATAACATGTACCACTCATCCAAAATACCATATAAAGGGCATAACATACAATGCAGTCATAACAAGCTAACATTTGCATTTCAAGCCATGTCTCACAGCTTGAACAAGTGCCAAAATTCATACTATAATAACTAACACAAGTATCCAAGATGTTCAACTTAAAAACTAGCCTATACATACCACATTTACAACATTTGCAAGGTTCCAAAAGTGCCAAAAAGCTTTTTGGATAGTACGATTGCAATCTCTGACCCTGTCCGAATCGAGCTAGCTTTCGAAATCTATAAAACACGGGAAAAATAAATGGAGTAAGCTTAAAAGCTTAGTAAGCCCGTAAAATACAGAATTTGACCTACCGAATCAACATTTAAAATGTAAACAACATTACCAAACCAAGTCATATATCCCCAATGCCTATTCAACCATTGTACACATGTTACTCATGTAACAACCATGTATTTATCTATTCCAAAGATGTAACAATTATACAACATCCATGGAACCATAATTCATGTATCAATCCATTCATTTACCTTATACTCATATAGCATACATTCACATAATCATGTAGCAATTCATCTACACATATCATATATTTCATATAACATATAAGTCATGTAACATATATTTTGTAAGCATATTCTTATAACATATAATACATGTACACATATACTTGTACTTATAATCCATGTAACTTATACCTCATTTATCATATAATTTCATATGGATCATGTAACATATATCATATAGTCATGTAACTCATATATCTCTTATAACATGTATTATATATATATATATATACACATATCGGTAAATTGCCCGTTGAACCTTTGAGAACATCGAGGGATACTCGGGTGATACACACACAGTGTATATATGTAAACCTGTAAATCCATCAATTCATCATATATGCTCTTTCGAGCCATGTACTGTATGTTCCTCCTGAACTAGTAACGGTAAGCCCTAAGGCTGAACATGTAAGCCCGAAGGCTAAAATGTGAGCCCAAAGGCTAAACATGTGAGCTCATGAACTGTGGTGAGTCCACAACAAATGCAGGAGCTCAACCAACATGTAGCACTAGTGACATGTCACTTTTATCCTACGACTTGCTACGGTTCAAACGAGACTCGGTACTTAATCAAAGTAAATAACCATTAGGCATTCCGATCCATTAATTCATATATATATTCATAAAATGTGCAATTCAATTTTTCAATTATAAACATAATTCAATTCTAATTATACGAACTTACCTCAATTTAGCTCGTATACCCGATATCTATTTGTCTACCTTTTGTTTCCCCCGATCAAGTCCCGGTATTTGTTTATCCTGATCTATATTAATTCAAATTTAGCCCCATTATTCACTAACACATTCAATTTAATCCAAAAACATGTATTTTAGAAAATTTTCAAAATATCCCTTGTATTTTCGTAAATTGACAATTTAGTCCTTAATACACAAAATAACATATTACTCAATATTATCCATAATTCATCATAACTGAATATCCATATGTTCCATACAAGCACACATCTTTCATTTATTCACATTTATAACCACAAAATTTCTATCTTTTTCAATTTAATCCCAAATACTCAATTTTATCAAAAATCACATTATAAAACTTGTATATCTATAAACAACCATCAATAATCTTTCAAGAAATATCAAAATGCATAAGTATTCAACAATGGCACATTTCAAAAACATCACCAATTTCAGAAATTGAGGTATGGGCATGATAGATTACTAAGCAATGATCTCAAAAATGTAAAAATTATTAAAAACCGATTACAAAACATACCTTAATTAAGAATCAATGTAGCTGAATATCATGAAAGTTTAAAACCCTTTTGTTCTTTTCTTGTTTCGATTTAGAAAGACTAAAAAAATGAAGCAAATTTTCTATTTTGTTTTACTAATATAACATAATAACCAAAAGACTATTTTAACCTTAATAAGTTAACAATTAAAGATGTTAAATCCATCCCACTACCATCCATACCATTTAATAATGGACTAATTCACATGCAAGGACTCACACTAATAAATCCAAAATCAATTGAGCCATAAATGCAATAGAATTCATATTTACCATTTTATGCGATTTAGTCCTTTTTACTGAATTAACTATTTAAATAATAAAATTTCTATACAAAACTTTCACACAGTAACCTATCATGCTATAAAACATAATAAAATAATAAAAATAATATTTTGACTTGGTTAAGTGGTCTCAAAACCACTTGTTCCGATTAGGGTCAAAATTGGGTTGTTACAATATCAACAGAGTTTTGAGAGGTTGAAAGCGAAATTGACTAAAGCACCAGTGTTAGTGCAATCCGAGTCGAGGAAAGAGTTTGTAATCTACAGTGATGCGTCATTGAATGGCCTTGGATGTGTATTGATGCAGGAGGGCAAGGTGGTAGCCTATGCCTCAAGGCAACTAAAGCCGCATAAGAAAAAGTACCCGACACACGACTTGGAATTAGCCGCCGTCGTTTTTGCTTTGAAGATTTGGTGTCATTATTTGTATGGTGAGAAATGTCGGGTCTTTACCGACTACAAAAGCTTGAAATACTTGATGAATTAAAAGGAATTGAATTTAAGACAACAGAAGTGGCTTGAATTTTTAAAGGATTATGAGCTAATGATCGAGTATCACCTCGGGAAGGCAAATGTAGTTGCGGATGCTTTTAGTAGAAAATCATTGTATGCTTTGCGGGCTATGAGCACAAGTTTGACATTATCTGATGATGGTTCTATACTAGCCGAGTTGAGGGCTAGACTATTGTTTCTTCAACAGATTTGTGAAGCTCAAAAGGAATGATAGTCAAATGTAGGCCAAGAGGGCTCAGTTCAAATCAGGTGGTAACTCTGACTCTCGAGTTGGTTCGGATGATTGCTTGGTGTTTCGTGATAGAGTTTGTGTATCAAGAAATGATGAATTGATTCGAAAAATTTTACATGAAGCACATAGTGGTTTTTTATCAGTACATCCGGGTAGTACAAAAATGTATAATGATTTGAAGAAGTTGTATTGGTGGCTGGGTATGAAGAGAGACATCTCCAAGTATGTGACAAAATGTCTAATTTGCCAACAAGTGAAAGCCAAGCATCAGGTACCTTCAGGCTTACTTCAACTAGTAATGGTTCCCGAGTGGAAGTGGGACAGAATTACAATGGACTTCGTGGTTGGTTTGCCTCTAACTCCAAAAAAGAAAGATGTTGTTTGGGTTATTGTTGATAGATTGATGAAATCGGCTCACTTTATACCGATACGTGTTGATTATTCACTTGCTAAGTTGGCTGAATTATATATTACTGAAATTGTGAGATTACACGAAGTGCCTATGTCTATCATTTTTTATAGAGATCCGAGGTTTACCTCAAGATTTTGGAAGAAGTTGCAAGAAACTTTGGGTACGAAATTGCATTTTAGTACAACATTCCATCCACAGACTAATGGTTAGTCTGAAAGAGTAATTTAAGTTCTTGAAGATATGCTTCGGTGTTGTGTCCTAGAATTTGAGGGTAGTTGGGAAAAGTATCTACCTTTGGTGGAATTCGCCTATAATAACAGTTATCAGTCGAGCATAAATATGGCACCGTATGAGGCGTTGTATGACCGCAAGTGTTGAACTCATTTGTATTGGACATAATTAAGTGATAAATAGATTCATGGTGTTGATTTGGTTAGAGAGACTGAGGAAAAGGTGAATATAATTCAAGACTATTTGAAAACTGATTCGGACCGACAAAAGTCGTATGCCGATTTGGAAAGAAAGGAAATTGAATTTCAGGTTGGTGATAAAGTATTTCTGAAAGTGTCACCATGGAGAAAAATATTGAGATTTGGCCAGAAGGGCAAATTGAGTCCACGTTTCATTAGATTGTATGAGGTTACAGAAAGAATAAAGCCAGTGGCATATCGGCTAACCTTACCAGCAGAGTTAGACAGGCTACACAATGTGTTTCATGTGTCGATGTTGCGACGATATCGTTTGGACCCCTCACATGTAATTTCCCCTACAGAAATTGAGATTGACTGGACATGACATACAATGAAGAGCCAATTAAGATTTTGGCTCGAGAGGTCAAACAGCTGAGAAACAAAAGTATAGCCTTGGTCAAAGTGTTATGGCAAAAAACATGATGTGGAATAGGTTGCGTGGGAACCGGAGGAAGCCATGAGAAAATAGTACCTAAACCTTTTTACCAGTAAGATTTTTGGGGACGAAAATCCCTAATGGGGGAGAGTGGCAACAGCTCGAATTAGGGGATAAACGGAAGAGTGGTTTAGAAACCATGAATCTGAGGCCTAAAATATATTCACCGATGGAGTTTTGATATTTATAGGGTGATTGAATGTTTATGTGAAATTTTGGTAGATGAATTTTATAGTTGCATGTCCAATTTGACAGGTTTGACTAAATTGCAATCAGTGAAAAGTAGGTGTTTTAAATTAAAAAAGGACTTGATTGAAATAGGGTTTTAAATGGAAGGTCCTTATATGGTAATTAGACCATTTTAACTTAGTTTGGTCAAAAATGCCCAAGGAAGGATAAAATATCAAAGGTTTTAATGAAGGGTATTTTATTCTTTTGGTAAATAAAGCCTAAGTAAAAGAAACAAAAGCTTTCATCTTCTTCCAATTTCACCCCCTTGGCCGAAATTTTCAAAGACTCCATAGCTAGGGTTTTGACAATTTTCAAGCTCAATAGTAAGTGATTCTTAGTCTCATTTTTAATGTTCTTCGTATTTTTGAAATCCTCGTAACTTGCTCTAGCTATTTCTACCACTTATTTGAGCTAGGGTTCATTTTTAAAATTTTACCCATGGATGACCTATATGTATTTTGATGTCTAGTGGTAAAATATGAAAGTTTGGAGTGTGGTGAACAACTTTTACTAGGTGATTTTTGGTGAAAATTTATAAAAATGACTTATTTGAAAAAGGTGAAATGTTATGTGTATAAATTGTGAAATAGTGGAAATTGTGGGCTGCTATAAGAGGAAAGATGGTTTGACTAGGCTTAAAATGTAAGAAAATTTAATGAAAATCATTTATCGAGCCTAGGGACTAAATTGTAAAATTTAAAAAGTTAGGGGTCAAATTGTAAAATTTGCTATAGGAAGATTTTGGACTGATTTGAATAATATGAATATTGAATGAGTTAAATGTGTCATTATATGTAACAGCCCAATTTTGAGTCTGATCGGAATAGGTGGTTTCAGGACCACTTAACCGAGTCAAAATATTTACTTTATTATTTTATTATGTCTTATAGCATGATAGAATTACTGTGTAATAGAATCGTCAAGAAATTTTACCGTTTAAATAGTTAATTTGGTAAAAAGGACTAAATCGTATAATGCATAAAATATGAATTCTATTAGTAAAATGGCTTAATTGGCTATGGCTTTTAAAATAGAAGGCCTTAAGTTGATATTATTCCTTTATTAAAGTTACTGGACATTTATGTCCATATATAACATGATTTTTAAATGGTTTATTAAAGGTTATTTTAGTAAAAGAATTTATATGTTATAATTAAATAAAAATAAAACCATATTGTAACGCCCTAGTTTTTGGGATTTTTGGGATTTTGCGTGAATTTAATTTTTGCTTGTCTGGATGTGTTAATTTATGTTTTGAGTGTCTTAGTGGGCTTTTAGAAGGCCCAAGTCTAAGTTAAAACCCGGTAGAATTTTAACTATTTTGGACCTAAGGGAGAAGGGGCTTTGACTAAGTGGGCTTTTAAAAAAATGTTGGTAAGTTAAGACACAAGTAAGCTTGTGTTAAAGTGACAAGGTGGCGCCACTTAAGGCACAAGGGGTGGCGTGTGGAAGTTGTGCAAGAGCTAGGGTTCAAGTCTCTTGGTAAGCAATGTGAGGTTTTATTTTTAATGCATCTGCAAGGCATGTAGTGAACTCCAAGTGAAACTCTGTTGGGAAGAGTTTGAGGTGCTCATGGGATTGAATCAAGGAGGGATAAGGGGAGAAATTTTAGGAATTTTGAATGAGAGGTTATGATGGCTGAATACGGTTTGCTTGGAAAGCAAATCGGCTAGGGTCCCTAGAGGTATCATTTTCGGCATTTTGGGTAGGAGTGTGTCGATTTCTCCTTTTGCTTCTTCCGGGTTTTACCTTGTAGTGAACTGTGGGTGTTATCTAGTTAAGGGTGAGTGGTGTCGACCATACCTTTCTTGTCACCAAGTTCTTCTCCTATATTTTCTGAAAGCCGAAATCCCGAAAGTGTTAACCTCTCTTTTACCGATTTACCTAAAGTTGAATCTCTCATCAGCATTCTTTCAAAAGCCGAATCAAGTAATCTCTTCCCCTCTCTTCAATATCCTCTCTCCTCTTTTCTTCTTCTTTTCTCCACCAACTAAGATAACCTCTTTTCTCAAGTCTCTTAGCCGATACCATAAAAGCCGAAACCCGAAGCCATTATTGTCGATTTCTTCATTGGCCGAATCTCCATTCTTCTTAGACCTTAATCTTCCAAAAGCAAAAAATCACAACTCTCCTAACCTCTGTCGACATCTCCTCTCCATACCCTAAACTTCTAATCTTCTTCTTCCTACAAAAGCCAAACCTCTATACTGTATAGTGATTCGGGGATTGAATCTTTAGATCACTTGGATCTACCTTCTTTTAAAGTTTTAATTAGATTTATACTAGATCTGGATTAGGCTGGATCGGGGACGTTTCTTTCGCAAATAGATCTTTGGTAAATACTCGAAACCTTTTCCATTCATAATTTGTGATTCAAGAAAAGCCGAAAACCCCTAACTACTTCGGGTGGCTGCCGATTGTGGCTAAGGGTTTTATTAGTTGTTCTTTTGGTTCTTTTGTAATCTAGTGTGGAAAGAAGGTTGTCTATCGAAGAACGTTAGAGACTAAAACCATTGAAGCAATGATCTCGATCTAGTGGTAAATCTCGGTAAGGATAAGTGGATATCGATTTTGGGTAAGGATGGCTGAATATGGTGATATTTGTGATATCGGTTACGTTGATTATCATTGGATAATAGTCTAATATCATAGTGGACTATTTTAGGTTAATCGCGTGGGGAATCTCGTCGTAATATATTGCAAATCAGGTGTGTAATCGACACCCTCTAGTAGACTAGATCGACAAAGGCTAAAAAGCCGAAATCCTAAAATTCTTGCATTTTGAGGGCTTGCGAGCATGCGAGCACTCGTGCGTCAGTTTGAATCATTAAAATTGGTAATTGCAACTGGTAAGGATGATGTGTGCGTGATTTCGTGCACGTTGGTGGTTTTGTGCCTCGGAAGGCTAAATTTGGGCCCAATGGGCCTACAGGCCCATATGGGTGAAAATGGGCGGTAAGTATGTTCTGGTGGTCTAATTGCTAAAACTATTAAAACGGGTGTAAAAATCGGATCTAGTGGGCCGAAGTAGCTAGTAGACACTATTGGGCCTATTAGGGGTTTTAGGGCCAATAACTCTGTTTTAATAAAATGGGCCAAATAAGTTACTTGGTTGGCGTTAGGGCTATTAGCAAATTGTAATGTGCATGAAACCCTAAAAGTTCACAATTTTACTAAAATACCCCTTAAGGGTGGAAAATTATTATTTTACCCCTAAGTGCAAAAAGACCATTTTACCCCTAGGTTAATTTGACTGAGTTGCATGCTGAATTATATATATATTCTCACTGTATGCCATGTCATAATATATTGTTGCATGGGATTGGGTTATATTGACGGAGGAAGTGCTAAAGTGGCAATGCCACGTATATTGTTAGAGGCCTTGCCTTGTTTTACTGTTTAGTGGCTTGGCCACATTATCTGATTAAGCAGCTAAGCTGCGACTGTGGTGTGTAGGGCTGGGTGGGTTGAGATATTCTCCACATGGTGTGTAGGGCTGGTACGGGTGGTGTGTAGGGCTGGATTTGGCTGGGTTTTGCATTCATGCATAAATACTGTTCTGTTACTGTAATGGGCCTAAGGGCCACACTGATTTCTGCATAGCGCTAAGGCCTAGTAATCACTGTTTACTGAATAGGGCTAAGGCCCAGTTAATACTGTATCTGGATAGGGCTTCAGCCCAATTAAGCTTCTACTGATCTGGACTCTGGTTGGGTTTAGCTTACACACTGAGTTTCACAAACTCACCCCTTACTTTTCATCCATGCAGGTAAGCCCTAACCTTAGAGGACTTGGAGCTGCAGGGATTCGGAGTGGCCACGTGAACTGCGTTTGGTTATATTTCCTGAAAATTAATAAGTTCAGTATTTTCTTAATTTATTTTATTTTCTTTTGGGTTTTTAATTTGTAATAAGGCCGCTTATTATTTATTCTATTTTGATTTTTATCTCTTTAATTATAACTTGCTTAAAACGAATAGACTAAGGTTGCGCGAGTTTTTATTTAAAATCAATCAACGTTTTCAAAACATATCATACGCAACAAATGGATAACCTAACGACAAATAGGATCTTTTAAAGAAATAAACCCCAACTGATAGTTAATAGCATTTTCTTAAATTAAATAACTTGTTTTCTTTCCAACCATTTAAAAATGTTTTTGCTAGGTCACCCTAAACATATTAATTAAAGACTGAGGTGTAATTCATTGTCCATGTGACACACAAAATTTGGCCATAACATCTGGGACGGATTTGGCGTGTTACATTTAGTGGTATTAGAGCTAAGTTGCAACAACTTGGTTATGGATCGGGTCCAAAAAGTTTTCTTAAAATTAAAATAAAGGCCCAAAAGGGTATTTTGAAAATCAGTTTTGGAAAATTTTGTTAAGAAAACCCTTTTTAAGTTGATTTTCTTCAAGGTATACTTATTTTATTTAAGGTTCTACTAAAAAGACAAAGTTTTGTCTTACTAAAATTTTAATAAAAATTTATTTTCTAAAATCTGGATTTCGAAGAGTGACGCACCGAATCTCCAGCACCAAGTCTGTAAGTATTTTTACTATACTGTACTGTACTAAAATACTACTGTAGATAGTACTGAGACCCTACTAAGATTCTGTAGTTAGGGTAATACTGAAACAGCAGAGACTGAGACAGTAGGAAAAACTGAAAACCCTAGAAGATCTACGAAAACAAAACTTTGAAATACTATTTGTGCATAAGAAATTTGTAATAAACACTAAAATACCGAACTAATTCATAAAATTCGTAATCAGATAATACAATATGAGAATGAGGGCAGGTCGTGGACGAGGCTGTGGACGTGGCCGAGGTAGTGTACAAGCTGAGTCTTCATCTTCGAGACATATGGCAGTTGAGGAGGCACGAGTGCTGCTGGCAACTGAAACAGGATCGTATGATCGGGCTGCAGGGGACGACGCTTTGTCCTAGGCAATGTTAAGGGTTCCGGAAAGGGTCGCTGGAGCAAGTACAGGGACTATGAATTGAGGGTCTATTTCTGAGTGACTCCAAGATAACGGAGCAGAGATTTTCAGGAGCATATCTAGAGCAGCCCCAAATGTGGCTGAATACTGGCTAGAGGCCATGGAACGAATCATGGACGATTTGGACTGCTCAGTGAAGTAGAAGCTGAACGGAGCAGTATCTTTGCTGTGAGACGAGGCTTACCAGTGGTGGATCACTGTGAAGGATAGTACCCCAGCTGAACGGGTAACTTGGGAGCTGTTTAAGACGGCCTTCAAAGGGAAGTACATTGGGGTGAGCTATGTGGACACCTGAAGGAAGGAATTTCTGAACCTGACCCAGGGTAATAAGTCAGTTGCAGAGTATGAGGCTGAGTTCTTAAGGTTAAGCCGCTACGCCAGCGGAATAGTCGCTACAGAGTATGAACGTAGTGTACAATTTAAGGATGGCCTCAGGGATGAGCTTAGGGTGCTGATAGCTCCGTAAAGGGGGCGCGACTTTGCTGCTTTAGTGGAAAAGGCTAAGATAGCCGATGAGGTGAAACGAACAGAACGGCAGAACCATGAGAAGGATCAAAATTGATTCAGGAGGGATCCTGGACCCTCGGGTGCTGCAGACAGAAGTGTAAAAAGGGCTAAACTGGATGAACTGGTTTGACCAGTTCCAGTGAATGTGGTTAGACCGAAGGCTTGCAGGGATTGTGGTAGAGTGCATATGGGTGAGTGTTGGAAGTGTACTGGGGCATGTTTCCGGTGTGGATCCAAGGAGCATAGAGTGAAGGACTGTCCTCAGAGGCCAGCTCAAACGCAAGCTACTGAACAAAGGGTTGCTCAACCAGTGCAAGGTGGACCACAACCGCCGAGAGGCCATGGTCAAGGTAGGGGTGGCAACGAAAATGGTCATGGATGTGGAGCACTAGGCAAAGATGCTAAAAATGCTGAGGCTCGTCGCCAACATTGGTGTATGCTGCTCGTTGCCGAGAGGAGGGTGACATACTTGACATCATAGCTGGTACATTTTTTATTTCTAGCATGCTATACACTGCCTTGATAGATATTGGTTCTACCCATTCGTATGTTGCATGTGATATATCTAGGTCATTGGGTGTGCACTCTGAGGAAACTGTGAATAGGGTATCTGTGATAAGTCCACAGGGTCATTCGGTTAGGGTAGACAAACTCTATAGAGATGTGCCTTTAGAAACTCAAGGTAGGATTTTCTCTGTGGACTTAATAGAGCTACCATTTGGAGAATTCGATCTCATCTTGGGAATGGACTGGCTTGCTAAGCATAGGGCGACTCTGGATTGTGCGGCTAAATGGATGATGTTAAAGACCTCGGAGGATGAGGAGGTGATGGTTATAGAGGAACGAATGGATTACTTGTCCAATGTTGTTTCGGCCTTGAGAGTTGAGAAGCTGATTCGAAAAGGTTGCAAGGCGTAGTTGGCATATGTGAGTTAATCAGATGCTGAGGGTGTGACTGTAGGAAAGGTTAGGACCATTAAGGAGTTTCAAGATGTCTTTCCTGAGGAGCTTCCTGGGTTGCCCCCAAATTGTGAAGTCGAATTTAAAATCAACTTGTTGCTTGTGTCCATCGCACCTTATAGGATGGCACCAAAGGAGCTGGCGGAGTTGAAAGTACAAATTCAAAAGTTGTTGGACAGAGGTTTTATTAGACCAAGTGTGTCTCTGTGGGGAGCACCGGTACTATTCGTGAAGAAGAAAGACGGGACGATGCGGATATGCATTGATTATCGCTAGTTGAACAAACTGACGATTAAGAACAAGTACCCTCTGCCAAGGATCGATGACCTATTTGACTAGCTAAGAGGAGCTTTGGTATTTTCCAAGATTGATCTTCGATCTGGACACCATCAGTTAAGGGTCAAAGAGATGGATATTCATAAGACAGCATTCAGAACTCGGTATGGTCATTACGAGTTTCCGGTAATGCCATTTGGATTGACGAATGCACCTGCGACTTTCATGGATTTGATAAATCGGGTATTCCAACCGTACTTGGATTGGTTTGTAGTCATCTTCATCGATGATATTCTGGTGTATTCAAAAACTGAGGAGAAGCATGATAAGCATCTTTGTATTGTTTTGTAACTATTGAGGGAGAAGCAATTGTATGCGAAATTCAGCAAGTGTGAATTTTGGTTGCGAGAGGTGTCATTTTTAGGTCACGTGGTTTTTGCTGAGCGGATTACGGTGGATCCTCGAAAAATTAAGGCGGTTTTGTAGTGGAAGCTGCCGAGATCTGTATCGAAAATTCAGAGTTTTCTGGGTTTGGCAGGGTACTACAAAAGGTTTGTGGAAGGATTTTCCTTTATTGCTGCACCGTTAACGAAACTTTTGAGGAAAGAAGTCAGTTCCTTTGGTGAAAGTACTTTGCCACAATCATGGCAGAGAAGAAGCTATGTGGGAGCCAGAGGAGGCGATACGTCAGCAATACCCTCACTTGTTCGGATCAGGTAAATTTCGAGGCTAAAATTTCTTTAAGGGGGTAGAGTTGTAACGCTCTAGTTTTCAGGATTTTTGGGATTTTGAATGAATTTAATTTTTTATTGTCTGGATGTCTTAATTTATGTTTTGAGTGTATTAGTGGGCCTTTAGAAAGCCCAAGTCTAAGTTAAAACCCGGTAGAATTTTAATTATTTTAGACCTAAAGGAAAAGGGGATTTGACTAAGTGGACTTTTAAAAAAATGTTGGTAAGTTAAGACACAAGTAAGATTGTGTTAAAGGCGCAAGCTGACGCCACTTAAGGCACAAGGGGTGGCGTGTGGAAGCTGTGCAAGAGCTAGGGTTCAAGTCTCTTGGTAAGCAATGTGAGGTTTTATTTTTAATGCATGTGCAATGCATGTGGTGGACTCCAAGTGAAACTCTGTTAGGAAGAGTTTGAGGTGCTCATGGGATTGAATCAAGGAGGGATAAGGGGAGAAATTTTAGGAATTTTGAATGGGAGGTTGTGATGGCCGAATACGGGTTACTTGGAAAGCAAATCGGCTAGGGTCCCTAGAGGTATCATTTTCGGCATTTTGGGCAGGAGTGTGCCAATTTCTCCTTTTGCTTCTTTTGGGTTTTGCCTTGTAGTGAACTGTGAGAGCTATCTAGTTAAGCGTGAGTGGTGCCGACCATACCTTTCTTGTCACCAAGTTCTTCTCCTATCTTTTCTGAAAGCCGAAATCCCGAAAGTGTTAACCTCTCTTTTGCTGATTTACCTAAAGCCGAATCTCTCATCACCATTCTTTCAAAAGCCGATTCAAGTAATCTCTTCCCCTCTCTTCAATCTCCTCTTTTCTCTTTTCTTCTTCTTTTCTCCACCAACTAAGATAACCTCTTTTCTCAAGTCTCTTAGCCGATACAATAAAAGCCGAAACCCGAAGCCATTATTGTCAATTTCTTCATTGGCCGAATCTCTATTCTTCTTAGACCTTAATCTTCCAAAAGCCGAAACTCACAACTCTCCTAACCTCTTTCGACATCTCCTCTCCATACCCTAAACTTCTAATCTTCTTCTTCCTACAAAAGCCAAACCTCCACACTCTATAGTGATGCGGGGATTGAATCTTTAGATCACTCGGATCTACCTTCTTTCCAAGTTTTAATTAGATTTATACTAGATCGGGATTAGGCTGGATCGGGGACGTTTCTTTGGGAAATAGATCTTTGGTAAGTACTCAAAACCCCTTTGCATTCATTAATTTGTGATTCAAGAAAAGCCGAAAACCCCTAACCACTTAGGGTGGCTGTCGATTGTGGCTAAGGGTTTTATTAGTTATTCTTTCGGTTCTTTTGTGATCTAGTATGGAAAGAAGCTGTCTATCGAAAAACGTTGGAGACTAAAACTGTTGAAGCAATCTAGATCTAGATCTAGTGGTAGATCTCGGTAAGGGTAAGTGGATATCGATTTTGGGTAAGGATGGCTGAATATGGTGATATTCGTGATATCGGTTACATTGATTATCGTTGGATCATAGTCTAATATCATAGTGGACTATTTTAGGTTAATCGCGTGGGGAATCTCATTGTAATATATCGCAAATTAGGTGTGTAATCGACACCCTCTAGTAGACTAGATAAGCAAAAGCCAAAAAGCTGAAATGTCGAAATTCTGGCATTTCGAGGGCTTGCGAGCATGCGAGTGCTCGTGGGTCAGTTTGAATCGGTAAAATTGGTAATCGCAAATAGTAAGGATGATGTGTGCGCGATTTCATGCACGTTGGTGGTTTTGGGCCTCGGAGGGCTGAATTTGGGCCCAATGGGCCTATGGGCCCATATGGGTGAAAATGGGAGGTAAGTATGTTCTAGTGGTCTAATTGCTAAAACTATTAAAACGGATGTAAAAATCAGATCTAGTGGGCCAAAGTAGCTAGTAGACACTGTTGGGCCCATTAGGGGTTTTGGGCCAATAATTATGTTTTAATAAAATGAGCCAAATAAGTTACTTGGTTAGCGTTAGGGCTATTAGCAAACTGTAATGTCCATGAAACCCTAAAAGTTCACAATTTTACTAAAATACCCCTTAAGGGTGGAAAATTATTATTTTACCCCTAGGTGCAAAAAGACCATTTTACCCCTAGGTTAATTTGACTGAGTTGCATGCTGAATTATATATATATTCTCACTGTATGCCATGTCATAATATATTGTTGCATGGGATTGGGTTATATTGACGGAGGAAGTGCTAAAGTGGCAATGCCACGTATATTGTTAGAGGCCTTGCCTCGTTTTACTGTTTAGTGGCTTGGCCACATTATCTGATTAAGCAGCTAAGCTGCGACTGTGGTGTGTAGGGCTGGGTGGGTTGAGATATTCTCCACATGGTGTGTAGGGCTGGTACGGGTGGTGTGTAGGGCTGGATTTGGCTGGATTTTGCATTCATGCATAAATACTGTTCTATTACTGTAATGGGCCTAAGGGCCACACTGATTTCTGAATAGCGCTAAGGCCTAGTAATCACTGTTTACTGAATAGGGCTAAGGCCCAGTTAATACTGTATATGGATAGGGCTTCAGCCCAATTAAGCTTCTACTGATCTGGACTCTGGTTGGGTTTAGCTTACGCACTAAGTTTCACAAACTCACCCCTTACTTTTTGTCCATGCAGGTGAGCCCCAACCTTAGAGGACTTGGAGCTGCAGGGATTCGGAGTGGCCACGTGAACTTCATTTGGTTATATTTCCTTAAAATTAATAATTTCATTATTTTCTTAATTTATTTTATTTTCTTTTGGGTTTTAATTTGTAATAAGGCCGCTCATTATTTATTCTATTTATATTTTTATCTCTTTAATTATAACTTACTTAAAATGAATAGACTAAGGCTGCGCAAGTTTTTATTTAAAATTAATCAATGTTTTCAAAACATATCATACGCAACAAATGGATAACCTAACGACAAATAAGATCTTTTAAAGAAATAAACCTCAACTGATAGTGGATAGGATTTTCTTAAATTAAATAACTTGTTTTCTTTCCAACCATTTAAAAATGTTTTTGCTAGGTCACCCTAAACATATTAATTAAAGAATGAGATGTCATTCATCGTCCATGTGACACACCAGATTTGGCCATAACATCTGGGCCTGATTTGGGGTGTTAAACATATTATGTTTCTATCATATTCTTCATGTCGATTCTAACAAGAGAAAACCACCATTTTTATAGCTTTTATTCGGCCATTGCTTTTAAGCTGATTAAGATCAAGACAAAAAAATCCCAGAACTTAATCGGGGGGAACGAAAGGTAGATGAGTAGATATCGAGTATATGAGGTAAATTGAGTTAGGTTCGTATAATTAGAATCGAACTTGTATTATAATTATAATTGCTAATTTTAATGTTATATGAATGTATAATGAACTATGAAATCAAATTGTGTGACAGCCTTAAAACGACCCTAGTCGAAATGTGGTTTCAGGACCACAAAACTGAGGCACAAAAATAATTTAATAATTATTTTGATGCCTATTGCATGTGCCAAATTATGTGTGATATCTTTGATGAGTTAATTTAGAGATATAAATGTGAATTTCATTAAAAAGGACTTAGTAGAAAATTTTGAAAGAATGAAGGGTAAATGTGTGGTGACCTATTATTGCATGCATGAGAAATGTTGAAGTTGCATGTCAATTTCACCATTTTATGGATAGTGGATGGTAATGATTACTTGTTTTAGCATTTTGTGCTTTGTATGCTAGTAATAATAATATTTATTATAGGGAAAATTGTTGTCATAAAATAGATAAAATAGAATTTAATAATAAAGTGTTTATAATAATAGTAAATTGGGTGAAAAAAAACAAAGTGCTTCTTCTTTGTTTTTCTCATTGCCAAACACTAAGGAAAGGAAAGAGCTTGGGAACAAAAGCAATCGGTTGGGCATGTGTTCTAATTAGGTATGTTCCTTTGATGAATTTCTTTGGTTTTCATGAAATTTAGCTAGTCATGAGGGTCTCTTCTTTGCCCATTATGAAATTCTTTGAGTTTTGAGAGGTTTAAACATTCGGCCATGTCATTTCCGGCTAAGAAATTGTTGAGTTGAAGCAATGAACTTAATAGAGTTGGTTATTGAACCTTATGGTGTTAAGCATGGGATTTTTAAGTTGAATTTAGAAATTTTGGGTTTTGGGGGATGATACCGAACCATAAGAGCATATGGTTCTTTGAGTATATGATTTGTTGTGTTTTTGATTAGTAATTTGGTTTTTAGCATGATATTTAGTTTAATGAAAATGATTAGGAGCGAATAAGTGTTAATTAGGATGAGGAGAGCTTCTTATTTGTTTGACCAAAACCTACTTGTGATTCGAAATTTGTGAAGCATGTTAGTTTCAGTTAATTAGTAATGTGATAAGGAAAATTTTGCTTTGATGTTGAAATTGGGTTTTTGATGGCCGAATGAACTTGTTTTGGTGAATGGCTAATTATCGAACATATCTTTTGAGAATTTAAATGGAATTGCTGTGTGTGTACTTGATAATGCCTAATGAGGTGTTCGGTTATGCATGAGAAAATATATATATATGTTGTATATGTGCTTGGTAAACCTTATGAGGACATTCGGCCAAAATTAATTGAATTTGGAAATTGAGTGGATATTAGTATATATGTATTGATACATACTTATGATTTCCGAATGTGTCTATAACAAGAAAAAAAAAAGAGAGTTTGATTTTGATAAACATAAGTGAAGTCTAAGACCTTATACATTCAGTCATAGCATGTGAAATAAATCAAGCATGTCCTTGTTAATTGAGCTTTAAATTGATGAGATTAGGTGTAAATTGAACGATTTAAGTTATAATGTATGTTTGTGCAATGGCCGAATGTGCCTTTGATGTGGTTTTTGATGTTTTTGTGTGTCAATTTGATAAGTGGTTTGGTTTGTGTTATATGGAGAAATTTGATTGTGGATGGCATGAATGAATGTAAATAGATATGTTCTTTATGTGTTATCCGAATTAGTTGTTGAATAAGATATTGGGCTACATATAGTAAAAGTGTTGATGGATTGATAATGTGAAGTGCAAAAAGGGTATGTGAATAAGAACTGTAAAGAGTGAATTTGTATAAATCTGCTTGGTACAGCAGCAGTAACGTGTTTTGGAAAAATCACCATAAATTGTGGGAGCTGAATTAGAGGCTGAATAAATTATGTAATTCAAGCTTAATGAGTCTAGTTTCTTATAAAAAAACCTTATAAGCAAAGGAATTGCCGATAAAGATATTTTTAAAGTAGTGTGAGACAGTGTCAGATTGACTCCGAAATCCTCTATTCTATTTTTAGAAAATCATTATAAATTGTAAAAAAATACTCATAAGATGTAATTTATGTGCTTAGAATCCTTAATGAGTCTATTTTCAAGAGAGATATACAAGAAAATTATCTGAGACCTGAACTAAGAGATAATTTAACTTTAGTACAGAAGGGTCGGAACCGTCTGACAGTGAATCAGGGGTAACTTTGAGGATTAAACTATATTAATTGGTCAATAAAAAAATTCTGGAAATTTTATGGTAGAAAGGTACATGAGTCTAGTTTTAGGGAAAATTTACGAAACTTGATTTGGAGTTTCGTAGCTCCATTTATGAATAATTTAGTGAATGTTGCTCAGGAAGTCAGCTTGTAGTGACTTGTGATATATATGCGATTGGCCGAATGTGTGTGCGTGTGTGGTAAAGGATGTATATATGTGTTTCTTATTTTGATTGTAAGTGAAATGATCAAGTGAGATATTTGAATAAGGATTAATAAAAATTGAATTATTTAATTTAGCTCAAGAGCATAGAGGGACAAGTTCGGATAAAGGGAAAGCTAAAGTGATTGAATAGCTGACTTATTGTTGCTCAGAAAAGTTCGAGGTAAGTTTTGAGTAATTGAAATTGGTATTTAATTTAAAAATGCCATGATATACATACACGATAGATGAACGATGCCCCATTGAGACAGAAACCTTATACATGTTTGCTATATAGCCGAATGGCTCATAGAGAAAGAAACTGAAATTGGGATTTGAAATGTATTACTTATGTATGTTTGCTTATTGGGCCGAAAGTCAAGAAAAAAAAGTATACATGCACGAGTTTTGAATGATATTTATGACATAAAGTCAAGGAGCATGTTATATGTTTGTATGCGAATGAATTGATTGAATTACAAATGTGATCTTGCTATGCGAAATGTGGCAACATGCGAATACATATGTTTGAGACTCTGTGATGTGAATCCGGGATTAAAGACTCGATGACTATATGTAGAGACCATGTCCGGGTTAAGACCCGAAGGCTATATGCGGAGATCATGTCCGGGTAAACACCCGATGGCTATGTGCAGAGATTATATCCGGGATTAAGATCCGCTGGCTTTGTGTGGAGATTTTATTCGAGCTAAAGGTCTCGATGATGTTGCGAGTAAAGTCTAAGACTAAAAGACTTCATGGTAACGATTGCTAATGAATACGCTTAAAGCGTTAAGTTATACAGGTATGTACCCTAAGCTTATATGCAAGCTTGTTTTGGACCAAGTCATAAGGTCATTATACAATTGCATATATGAGTATGAAATGAGACTATTAATATGGTTATAGTACAATTGATCAATGCGATATGTCATGTGAAATTATGCACATGTCTATGTTTATATGAGCTCACTATTAAGTTAAAGTTATTTGCCTATTGTATGTGATGAGAATGTGTATATTCGGTCAAGGGTGACATACCCAAAAGAAGAGGGAAACAATAATGCGATCAACTATGTTATAATTTGAATTTTATCCGTTGTCTTTGCTTAAAACTTACTAAGCATTGTAATGCTTACTCCGTTTACTTTGTTTCCTCTGTTTTATAGATCTCTTTTTGGAAGTTACGGACTTGGGGATTGAAGCTTTAATCACCTACACTATCGTCGTTATTTTGGTACATTCGATAGTTATTTTGGAACAATGGCATGTATAGGCTAATCACCTTTTGATAAACCGAATGATGTTTGAGTTGTAATTTTTATAGCCATGCGAAAATGGCTTACTTAGTCTTTTAGTTTGAATATATGTTTTGATGAAATTCATATGACTTGATGTTGTGGTATGATTTTTAGATAGTACCCAATATGCAATGAGTTTTCGAATATGGTACTGTTATTTGTAAAATTTGATTTGGCCTAATTGTTAGTAGCCACTTGGAGGAAATTTGCTAGATGTTTATAAAACCAATTAAATGAGATAATGTACTGACAGACCCTTTTTGCAAGATATATATTTGGTCATAGAACTTTAGAAGAATCTAAGTCTGGTAAGTTATATGTAGTTATGTAATACCTTAATACCCTATTCCGGCGACGGACAGGGGTATAGGGTGTTACATTTTTATTGGTATCAGAACTACGGTTTAGTCGATTCTCGGACTAACGTAGCGCGTGTGAGTATAGTTATACATGCCATTTTGTGATAATATGATAGTGTGGTGATTTCTGACATTTGAAATATGTTTTTCGTATAGTAATGGATCCCGATCCCGATCGAGCCGTAGCGGAGGATATTAAGAGTGTAGCGGCTGCTTCCGCGCAAGGGACCGCGCTAATCGACTCTCAACCGAATACCAGTCATCGAGATGATGACATGAGGCAGAACTTTTATGCAATGATGAGTGATTGGTTCACTCAATTCCTTCGAACTAATCTGGCTGTTCCACAACCTCCTCCCCCGAATAACCCACTTCTGACCCCCGTGGCTCCTCCTGAGACCAACCCAGTGAGGTTGAGTAAACCCCTAATTGACAAAATTAGAAAATACGAGGCTGAAGAGTTTTGGGCTACAGTTGATGATGATGCTGAGCGGGCTGAGTTTTGGCTCGATAATGTAATCCGTGTGTTCGATGAATTGTCATATACGCCCGAGGGGTGCTTGAAATGTGCCGTATCTCTGTTACGTGATTCTACCTACTATTGGTGGAACACATTGGTTTCTGTTGTGCCGAGAGAGCGAGTTACTTGGGAGTTTTTTCAAGTTGAATTCCGTAAAAAGTATATCAGCCAGAGATTTATCGATCAGAAACGGAAAGAATTTCTTGAGCTTAAACAGGGTCAAATGTCAGTGACCGAGTATGAGAGAGAATTCGTACGGCTCAGCTGATATGCTCGCTAGTGCATATCATCCGAAGCTATTATGTGTAAACGCTTCGAGGACAGGTTAAATGAAGACATCAAACTACTGGTTGGCATCCTGGAAATTCAAGAGTTCGTTGTTCTTGTCGAGCGAGCCTGCAAGGCTGAAGAGCTCAGAAATGAAAAGAGAAAAGCTGATAGCGGAGCCAGAGAGTTCCGTAAGAGATCTTCGGGGAAGTCTATTCAAAAATCCTCAAAGAAATTTCGAGGTGACTCGGACAGGTCTAATGCTACCTCAGATTTTTCTAGACGAGATCGTGATCGACCCCCTGTGAGTACCCGAGTCACTTTTGCTACTTGTGTTGGGAATGATCGTAGAGACAGAGCCGAGTGCAAGTATTGTGGAAAATGGCATTCGGGGAGCTGCAGATTTTATGATCGCTCCTGTTATAAGTGTGGATCGGCTGATCACTTTATAAGAGATTGCCCCAGATGGTCGGAGCAGAATGTAATCAAAGTGGGAAATCAAGCACTAATTCAACTCGATGTAGACCCCCTAGGAACACGGGAAATGCTAGCGGCGGTTAGAGACGAATGAAAGACACTACGACCAAATCTGAGACTCACATTCCTGCAAGAGCTTACGCTATACGCGCATGCGAGGATGCCTCTTCCCCAGATGTTATTACCGGTGCTTTTACTCTTTTTAATACTGATGTGATTGCTTTGATTGACCTCGGTTCAACTCATTCATATATATGTGAAACTTTGGCATCCAGTAAGACTCTCCCTATTGAGTCTACTGAGTTTGTGATTCGAGTATCCAACCCTTTGGGTCGTTGTGTTTTAGTTCATAAAGTGTGTAAGAAATGTCCCCTTATGATTCGGGATTTTTGTTTTCCGGCCGATTTGATGCTTTTGCCATTCGATAAATTCGACGTTATTCTCGGAATGGATTGGTTAACTATGCATGATGCGGTAGTAAATTGCAAGCGAAAGACTATTGATTTGCGATGTTCGAGTAATGAGATAATTCGGATTGAGTCTGCTAATCTAAACGGGCTACCGACAGTGATATCTTTTGTTCTGGCTCAGAAATATATAAAAAGGGTTGCGAGGCTTATCTTGCTTATGTTTTGGATAGCAAAATGCTCAAGCGAAAGCTTGAGACTGTACCTGTGATTTGTGAGTACCTGGACGTGTTTCCTGAAGAGTTACCGGGATTACCACCTGTTAGAGAGGTTGAGTTCGGCATTGAGTTAGTTCCGGGTACAACTCCGATTTTGATTGCTCCGTATCGTATGGCTCCGATAGAGTTGAAAGAGTTGAAATCTCAGTTGCAAGAGTTGATTGATAGAGGTTTCGTAAGACCGAGCTTTTCACCCTGGGGTGCACCAGTCTTGTTCGTGAAAAAGAAATATGGAACTTTGAGAATGTGTATTGACTATCGGCAACTGAACAAAGCGACTATAAAGAATAAGTATCCGTTGCTTCGTATTGATGACCTATTTGATCAGTTAAAGGGAGCTTTAGTGTTTTCAAAGATTGACTTGCGATCCGGCTATTATCAGTTGCGAGTTCGAGACTCAGACGTACCCAAGACTGCTTTCAGAACGAGGTACGGACACTACGAATTTTTAGTGATGCCGTTTGGGCTGACTAATGCCCCGCTGTTTTCATGGATCTGATGAATCGGGTGTTTAAGCAGTACCTAGTTCGATTTGTGGTTGTGTTTATCGATGACATTTTGGTTTATTCTCGCGATGAGCTTGAGCATGCCGACAATTTAAGACTTGTGCTACAGATTTTGCGTGATAATCAGTTGTATGCGAAATTTAGTAAATATGAGTTTTGGTTGCGCGAGTTCAGCTTCCTGGGACATATTGTATCCGCTTCAGGAATACGAGTCGATCTGAATAAAATTTCTGCTATCCTTGATTGGAAGCCACCTAGAAATGTCTCAGAAGTCCGAAGCTTTTTGGGACTTGCCGGGTACTACTGACAGTTTGTGAAAGGCTTCTCAATGATCTCAACCCCATTAATGAAGCTATTGCAGAAATATGTTAAATTCGAATGGTCTGAGAAGTGCCAGAAGAGTTTCGACTAGTTGAAAGCCCTATTGACGGAAGCTCCAGTATTAGTTCAACCCAAATCTGGTAAAGAGTTTGTGGTTTATAGCGACGCGTCTCTGAATGGCTTGGGATGTGTTTTGATGCAAGAGGGCAGAGTTGTTGCGTATGCTTCGAGACAGTTAAAGCCTCATGAGAAAAACTATCCGACTCACGATCTCGAATTAGATGCTATTGTGTTTGCCCTGAAGATTTGGCGTCACTACCTTTTTGGTGAGAAATGTCATATCTATTCCGACCATAAAAGCCTCAAATACTTGATGACCCAAAGAGATTTGAATCTGAGACAAAGACGTTGGCTCGAATTGTTAAAGGATTACGAGCTTGTCATTGACTATCATCCGGGAAAGGCGAATGTTGTTGCTGATACTCTTAGCCAAAAATCATTGTTTACTTTACGAGCCATGAATGTGCATTTATCGGTATCTGATGATGGTGTGATGATAGTGGAATTAAAAGCGAAACCGGTGTTTCTACGACAAGTTTGTGAAGCTCAGAAAGCTGATGATGATTTAATTGCCAAGCGAGCTCAATGCGATTTAAATGTGGATTCTGAGTTTCAAGTTGATGATAATGATTGTTTGAGGTTCCGAGGCTCAGTATGTATTTCGAGAAGTCCAGAGTTGGTTTCGATGATTTTAAATGAAGCTCATAATAGCCGAATGTCAGTTCATCCGGGAAGTACAAAAATGTACAACGATTTGAAACGTCAGTATTGGTGGCATGGTATGAAATGAGACATCTCAAATTTTGTGTTAAAGTGTTTGATATGCCAACAAGTAAAAGCAGAACATCAGGTGCCTTCGGGTTTGTTGCAACCAATTTTGATACCTGAGTGGAAATGGGATAAGATTACGATGGATTTTGTATCGGGGCTACCGTTGACACCGAGCAAGAAGGATTCGATTTGGGTTGTCGTAGACAGATTAACTAAATCGGCTCATTTTATTCCCGTGCGTACGGATTACTCACTCAATAAATTAGCAGAATTATATGTTTCTCAGATCGTCAGATTGCACGGAGTGCCTATCTCTATCGTATCGGATAGAGACCCGAGATTTACTTCGCGATTCTGGAAGAAATTATACAAGGCATTAGGTACTAAGCTCCATTTTAGCACCGCTTTTCATCCGCAGACTGACGGCCAATCCGAGCGAGTAATTCAAATACTTGAGGATATGTTGAGATGTAGTATCCTTGAGTTTAGTGGTTCATGGGAACGGTATTTGCCTTTGATTGAATTCGCGTACAACAACAGTTTCCAATCAAGCATTAAGATGGCACCTTACGAGGCTTTGTATGGTCGCAAATGCCGTACACCATTGTTTTGGACCGAGCTTAGTGAAAGTAAGATTTTTGGGGTTGATTTGATTAGAGATGCCGAGCAGAAAGTAAAAGTGATCCGTGATAGTCTTAAGGCAGCTTCAGATCATTAGAAGTCATATGCGGATCTAAAGCGAAAAGACATTGAGTATCGGGTCAGAGACAAAGTATTTCTTAAAGTGTCACCTTGGAAAAAGGTGCTTAGATTCGGCCGTAAGGGTAAATTGAGTCCAAGGTTCATCGGGCCTTATGAAATATCAGAACGGATTGGACCGATAGCATATCGATTGATTTTGCCTCCCGAACTTGAAAAGATTCACAATGTCTTTCATGTTTCGATGCTTCGACGATATAGATCCGACCCATCTCATGTGATTAATCCATCTGATATTGAGATTCGATCTAATTTGAGTTATGAGGAGGAACCAATTCGTATTTTGGCACACGAGGTTAAAGAGTTGCGGAATAAGAGGATTTCGTTAGTGAAAGTGTTATGGGTCAAACATGGGGTTGAAGAAGCTACTTGGGAGCTTGAGGATTCGATAAAAGAACGTTACCCAAACCTATTTACTGGTAAGATTTTCGGGGACGAAAATTTCTTAAGTGGGGGAGAGTTGTGACAGCCTTAAAACGACCCTAGTCGGAATGTGGTTTCGGGACCACAAAACCAAGGCACAAAAATAATTTAATAATTATTTTGATGCCTATTGCATGTGCCAAATTATGTATGATTTCTTCGATGAGTTAATTTAGAGATATAAATGTGAATTTCATTAAAAAGGACTTAGTAGAAAATTTTGAAAGAATGAAGGGTAAATGTGCGGTGACCTATTATTGCATGTATGAGAAATGTTGGAGTTGCATGTCAATTTCACCATTTTGTGGATAGTGGATGGTAATGATTACTTGTTTTGGCATTTTGTGCTTTGTATGTTAGTAATAATAATACTTATTATAGGGAAAATTGTTGTCATAAAATAGATAAAATAGAATTTAATAATAAAGTGTTTATAATAATAGTAAATTGGGTGAAAAAAAAAAACAAAGTGCTTCCTCTTTGTTTTTCTCATTGCCGAACTCTAAGGAAAGAAAAGAGCTTGGGAACAAAAGCAATCGATTGGGCATGTGTTATAATTAGGTATGTTCCTTTGATGAATTTCTTTGGTTTTCATGAAATTTAGCTAGTCATGAGGGTCTCTTCTTTGCCCATTATGAAATTCTTTGAGTTTTGAGAGATTTAAACATTCGGCCATGTCATTTTCGGTTAAGAAATTGTTGAGTTGAAGCTATGAACTTAATAGAGTTGGTTATTGAACCTTATGGTGCTAAGCATGGGATTTTTAAGTTGAATTTAGAAATTTTAGGTTTTGGGGGATGATACCGAACCATAAGAGCATACGGTTCTTTGAGAATATGATTTGTTGTGTTTTTTATTAGTAATTTGGTTTTTAGCATGATATTTAGTTTAATTAAAATTATTAGGGGCAAATAAGTGTTAATTAGGATGAGGAGAGCTTCTTATTTGTTTGACCGAAACCTACTTGTGATTCGAAATTTGTGAAGCATGTTAGTTTCGGTTAATTAGTAATTGATAAGGAAAATTTTGCTTTGATGTTGAAATTGGGTTTTTGATGGCCGAATGAACTTGTTTTGGTGAATGGCTAATTATCGAACATATCTTTTGAGAATTTAAATGGAATTGCCGTGTGTGTACTTGATAATGCCTAATGAGGTGTTTGGTTATGCATGACAAAATATATATATATGTGTTGTATATGTGCTTGGTAAACCTTATGAGGACATTCGGCCAAAATTAATTGAATTTGGAAATTGAGTGGATATTGGTATATATGTATTGATACATACTTATGATTTCTGAATGTGTCTATAACAAGAAAAAAAAAGATTGTTTGATTTTGATAAACATAAGTGAAGTCTAAGACCTTATACATTTGGTCATAGCATGTGAAATAAATCAAGCATGTCCTTGTTAATTGAGCTTTAAATTGATAAGATTAGGTGTAAATTGAACGATTTGAGTTATAATGTATGTTTGTGCAATGGCCGAATGTGCCTTTGATGTGGTTTTTGATGTTTTTGTGTGTCAATTTGATAAGTGGTTTGTGTTATATGGAGAAATTTGATTGTGGACAGCATGAATGAATGTAAATTGATATGTTCTTTATGTGTTATCCGAATTAGTTGTTGAATAAGATATTGGGCTACATATAGTAAAAGTGCTGATGGATTGATAATGTGAAGTGCAAAAAGGGTATGTGAATAAGAACTTTAAATAGTGAATTTGTATAAATCTGCTTAGTACAGCAGCAGTAATGTGTTTTGGAAAAATCAACATAAATTGTGGGAGCTGAATTAGAGACTGAATAAATTATGTAATTAAAGCTTAATGAGTCTAGTTTCTTATAAAAGAAACCTTATAAGCAAAGAAGCCGATAAAGAGATTTTTAAAGTAGTGTGAGATAGTGTCAGATTGATTCTGAAATCCTCTGTTCTATTTTAGAAAATCATTATAAATTGTAAAAAAATTTCCATAAAATGTAATTTATATGCTTAGAATCCTTAATGAGTCTATTTTCAAGAGAGATATACAAGAAAATTATCCAAGACCTTAACTAAGAGATAATTTAACTTTAGTACAGAAGGGTCGGAACTGTCCAATAGTGAATCAGGGGTAACTTTGAGGATTAAACTGTATTAATTGGTCAATAAAAAAATTTTGGAAATTTTATGGTAGAAAGGTACATGAGTCTAGTTTCAGGAAAAATTTACGGAACTTGATTTGGAGTTTCGTAGCTCCAGTTATGAATAATTTAGTGAATGTTGCTCAGGAAGTTAGCTTGTAGTGACTTGTGATATATATGCGATTGGCCGAATGTGTGTGCGTGTGTGGCAAAGGATGTATATATGTGTTTCTTATTTTGATTGTAAGTGAAATGATCAAGTGAGATATTTGAATAAGGATTAATAAAAATTAAATTATTTAATTTGGCTCAAGAGCATAGAGGGACAAGTTCGGATAAAGGGAAAGCTAAAGTGATTGAATAGTTGACTTATTGTTGCTCAGAAAAGTTCGAGGTATGTTTTGAGTAATTGAAATTGGTATTTAATTTAAAAATGCCATGATTTACATGCACGATAGATGAACGATGCCCCATTGAGAAAGAAACCTTATACATGTTTGCTATATAGCCGAATGGCTCATAGAGAAAGAAACTGAAATTGGGATTTGAAATGTATTACTTATGTATGTTTGCTTGTTGGGCCAAAAGTCAAGAAAAAAAAAGTATACATGCACGAGTTTTGAATGATATTTATGACATAAAGTCAAAGAGCATGTTATATTTGTATGCGAATGAATTGATTGAATTACAAATGTGATCTTGCTATGCGAAATGTGACAACATGTGAATACATATGCTTGAGACTCTGTGATGTGAATCCGGGATTAAAGACCCGATGACTATATGTAGAGACCATGTCCGGGTTAAGACCCGAAGGCTATATGCGGAGATCATGTCCGGGTAAACACCCGATGGCTATGTGCAGAGATTATATCCGGGATTAAGATCCGCTGGCTTTGTGTGGAGATTTTATCCGAGCTAAAGGTCTCGATGATGATGCGAGCAAAGTCTAAGACTAAAAGACTTCATGGTAACAATTGCTAATGAATACGCTTAAAGCGTTAAGTTATACAGGTATGTACCCTAAGCTTATATGCAAGCTTGTTTTGGACCAAGTCATAAGGTCATTATACGATTGCATATATGAGTATGAAATGAGACTATTAATATGGTTATAGTACAATTGATCAATGCGATATGTCATGTGAAATTATGCACATGTCTATGTTTACATGAGCTCACTATTAAGTGAAAGTTATTTGCCTATTGTATGTGATGAGAATGTGTATATTCGGTCAAGGGTGACATACCCAAAAGAAGAGGGAAACAATAATGCGATCAACTATGTTATAATTTGATTTTTATCCGTTGTCTTTGCTTAAAACTTACTAAGCATTGTAATGCTTACTCTGTTTACTTTGTTTCCTCCATTTACTTTGTTTCCTCTGTTTTATAGATCTCTTTTTGGAAGTTACGGACTCGGGGATTGAAGCTTTAATCACCTACACTATCATCGTTATTTTGGTACATTCGATAGTTATTTTGGAACAATGGCATGTATAGGCTAATCACCTTTTGATAAATCAAATCATGTTTGAGTTGTAATTTTTGTAGTCATGCGAAAATGGCTTACTTAGTCTTCTAGTTTGAATATATGTTTTGATGAAATTCATATGACTTGATGTTGTGGCATGATTTTTAGATAGTACCCAATATGCAATGAGTTTTCGAATATGGTACTGTTATTTGTAAAATTTGATTTGGCCTAATTGTTAGTAGCCACTTGGAGGAAATTTGCTAGATGTTTATAAAACCAATTAAATGAGATAATGTACTGACCGACCCGTTTTGCAAGATATATATTCGGTCATAGAACTTTAGAAGAATCTAAGTCTGGTAAGTTATATGTAGTTATGTAATACCTTAATACCCTATTCCGGTGACGGACAGGGGTATAGGGTGTTACAAATTGCCTATTGAATACATGTTGAGTTTCTTATTGTATAAATGTATTTATGAAATAATGAATTTAAATGCCAATTGGTTACATGTTAAATTTGATTACTGAGTCTCGTTTAAACCATAGAAATTCGTAGGATACAAGTGACATGTCACTAAGGCTACAAGTTGGTTGAGCTCCTGCATTTGTTGCAGACTCACCACAGCTCATGAGCTTACATGTTCAGCCTTCGGGCTTATAGTTCAGCAGTCGGGCTTACCATTACCGGCTCAGGAGGAGCATACCGTACATGGCTCAAAAGAGCATACATGATGAATTGACAGATTTATAGGTTTACATAAATACACTATGTGTGTATCACCCGAGTATCCATCGATATTTCAAAAGGTTCAACGGGCAATATACCAATATGAAAATAAGAAAATACATGTTATAAAGATACAAAATGTACATGGTATATATATATGTAGTATGAATTACATGGACTACATGAACTACATGAATGATATGTTACAAGTATATGATCACATGGTATATGTTACATGGTTTACAAAGATTAGATGGTACAATAGTATAAATGCTATATGATGATTTGATAAATAAAGTAAATGAGTTATATGTATGAAATGTGACATGGATTATATGATCTTATAAATAAAAGATGAAATGTGATATATTATATGTATTGAAATGTACATGAATGTTATATGCTTAGTTCCATCCCTTATATGGATGAATATATGATTGTTATATATAGCTAACATGTGGTTGAATCCTTTGAATAGGCAATATGAGCATATGAGTTGGTTATTATTGTTTAAATTGCTATTTATACCCGGTAAGTTTGTTTATACATTAGACAGGCTTACTAAGCTTTTAAAGCTTACTCTACTTATTTTTCTCTTGTTTTATAGATTCGGAAGCTAGCTTGATTCTAGACAAAGTCAAAGATTGCCATCACACTATCCAGACAGCTTTTGGTACTTTGGAATCTTGTATATGATGTAAATTATGGCATGTATAGGCTAGTTTATAAGTTGATGTTTATGGCTATCTATGTGTTCATGAATGTAGTATGTTTTGGTATTTGTTCAAGCTATGAGTTATGGCTTGAATTGGTAATGGTTAGCTTGTTGTGAACGCATTATATGTTATGTCTTTTATATGGTAATTTGGATGAGTGTTACATGCTACATGTAATGTTTAAATATGATTAATTGATAGGTTTTACTGGGATTGAATTGGTAAGTTGAAATAGGTATGGAGTTGGCTCATTTGGTACATGTTTGATGAAGCAAATTGGTATGAAATTTGATTGATTATGAATTGGTATAACTGTGCTTGTTTTGGCTGAATTGGTATACGAATTGTTGCAAAATAATGCTTGTAGGTACATGAGCAAATGGGGTGTGAAAATGGCTTATACCAAGCCTATTTCGTGCCACACGGCCAAAGCACACGGGTGTGTGTCTCAACTGTGTGACCCCAATTTTGTTGCTTGTTAAGTTAGTATTTCACACGAGCTGGACACACGGGCGTGTCTGGTACCCATGTAGCCAAGTCAGGATGCCACACAGCTAAGACACACGGGCATTGTAACACCCCAAACCTAGCCCAGACGTTACGGCCAAGTCTGGTGTGTCACATTGAAGTGTTTTTCGAAAACTATGTTTTCATTGAAAACCCTTCGTAATGTTTAGAAACTTTTATCGGAAAATTTGCATAAAACCTTAGCTTTATCGAAACGTGATACATTGTAATAATCAAAACATTGTAAACAACCTTATTAAATCTTATGGGAAATTTTGAAAACTCGTAAACATCTGTACTTGCGGAAAATATTTTATTTTAAAAACAGTTTAGGTTATCAGAAAATCAGATCCTCTTTGTCATGGCTGAAAGTGAATGGATACTATGCACCAGGTAGGATTCAAGAGAAGAGGAGGTGAGTCATTTAGACTGCTTAAATACCAAGCTCTTCCTAGATCCACTCCTAGACATGCACACATCCATTGCCACACTTTAACCTTGTGATTTGTCTACGAACAAATTAAGTTTAAATGTATTGAAGATATACATTTGTGAAAAACATTTACGTTGCGAAAGCTTTGCTCTACTTATCGAGATATTTTGAAAACAAGTAGCGTTTATAAAACCGTGCCCTAAAGCTAACCCATTAAGAACAATTTATATAATATCATACTTAAGCTAAAACAAATTAAAAATTATTAGAAGTCCCTTATTACAAACCCAAAATCAAAATAAAAGTAATTAAGATTAAACTGAAATAATTAACTTGATTTAAACCATCAGTCCAGTCCAAGTGGCCATTCTGAATCCCTCCCAGCTCCAAGTCCACCAATCTAAGTTCACCTGCGAGGATGGAAGAAGAAGGGGTGAGTTTGGAAAACTCAGTGTGTACAGAAGCCCATCCAAAGCCCAAGTCAACTCAAGCCCATTGGGCCTAAGCCTAAACCAATCTCAGTCAGATACTGGGCCGAAGCCCTATTCAGATAATAGTAAACTGGGCCTTAGCCCTTTTCAGATAGCAGTACGGCCCATAGGCTCATTACAGTAACAGAACAGTATTAATGATAACAATGCATGAATGCAAGCCCATGATCCATGTGGGGAGACTACTCAACCCATCCAACCGCTACACACCACCCGTACCAACCATCACACCATGTGGGGAAGCTACTCGACCCACCCAACCGCTACACACCACAGAATTTGCAGTGAGGCTGCCAGATATTGCGACAGAGTCACCAGATACAGATATTGTGGCGAGGCCACCAGAATAGATATATGTGGCAAGGCCACCAGAACAGATATATATGTGGCGAGGCCACCAGATTGCAGCGAGGCTGCCAGAACGCTTCCTCCAACATAAACCCAAACCCCATGCAATAGATATCATGATATGGCATACAGTAAATAGAAATAGTAAATCATGCAATTCAGTCAGATTCAGCTCTAGGGGTATAATGGCCATTTTACACCTAGGGGTAAAATGGTAATTTCGCACCCTAAAGGGTATTTTAGTCATTTACACTATTATCACAAGTTTCAAGCATGTTACAGTCACTAACAATCATTATTTCTGTCTTAGCAGTCAATTTAACAGTTTTTAACAAGTTCCAGTTACTGGGCCCTAAAACCTCTAATGGGCCCTATAGCACCTATTAGTAAATTAAGCCCATTTTGTCCGAGTTTCATATTCAGTTACCGATTTTAGCAGTTTCAATCCTACAGTCTAACAGAACATACTTATTACCTATTTTTACCTAATGGGCCCAAAAGCCCATTGGGCCCACATTCGACCCATCGAGGCCCAACTTACCAAAGTGCACGAAACTGCACACTCAACCAACTTACCACTTACGGTTACAGATCCCACGATTTTCCAATCATCTTGTGAGCATTCGCACACTCACAAGCCCATATAATATCAACTTTTGTGTTAATTGGCCTTGCCGAATTAGACTAAGGAAGGGTTCGATACACACCTGATTTATGTCGAATAGTTGACGAGATCTCCTACATGATTTCTCCTACAATCTATTATTTAAACGATTAACCAAAGAAACTACGAAAATCGATGCTAAGATTCCTTACCATATTCGGCCACACCTTTAATGGGCATAAAACCTTACCTCTATCGATTTGGATCTACTAGATCTAGATCTGGTTGAATAGATTCCTTCAGTTCCTCGCTAGATCACCTTCTTCACTAAATAACACATATAAGAACCAAAATATATCGTTAAAACACCCTTAGGCCATGTCGATAGCCTCCTTACATGTATACAGGGATTTCGGCTACTCTTAATTTCCAAAATAACGAATAAGAAGGAGTTTAGTTACTTACCAAAGATTTATTCGCCAAAAACGTTCCCACGCACCACTTTCTTTCCAGCTCTGTTGTAGATCTAATCCCCAAAATATGAGTAGAGAACAGATTTAAATACTAACTCCCGAATCATTGAAATATGGAGATTTTGGTTTTTAATATTTATGAGTAAAGAGGAAGAAGTATTTGAACGGATAAAAGGGATGTAAGTTGTGATTTAATTATAAGAAAAGGAACCCTGTAGTCGGTTCTACTGAGAAGAAAATAAAAAAGAATAGAAGTAGGGGAGAAGGTTCGGCCTTGATGAGAAATAGAAGAGAAAAAAAGCAAAATAGTAGAACAAGAATCGTTTGCTTGAGAACCAACCTCGGCTAATAGGGAAAGAAATCAAGGGAAACAAATTGAAAGAATCAATGCAAAGGATTTTGGGTAGAGAGAAAATAAGCAACAAAAATAAAACAAAACAAAATAGTTTGAATGCCAGAACAAATTCAGCTAATTGGCTAAGAATAATTTCCAATTTAAATCTCGTGCCTATCTTCTTGTTTTTAGCCACCCACCGAATTTGATTTAAATTCAAATTCTTCCTACTAGCTGCAGCCACCCATTCAAATTAACTTCACCCTTATCTCTAACCGATCAGCAGCAGCATCCACCAACTGACCTACTTCAGCACGCTACTAGGGAGCGCCCCAGTCCTGCACGGCACCTCCCACGCGCGCGCAGCAAAAACCAGCTCTCCTCGCGCGCAACGCTACCCGAACCTGGAACCTGTAGGTTGCCCAGCACACTACTAGCCACTGGGACGCGCGTTCCTCTTTGACATAATAGCGCCGCGCTAATTCTTAAAGCCTACCTGCCGCAGACCTAGGTCCATTAAAAATAAAACAAAACCTGCGCCTACCTGGACTCGAACCCGTGCTCCTATAGAACTCCTAGCACACTGCTGCCACTGCGCCACAGGCGCTCTTGTGGCATACCTCGGTCACGACTGTACTTAAGCCTTACCTTAGCGTGGCCTGGCTTCTAAAAATAAAAAGAATCCCCCGCGCGCACCGTGCCTTAAACCCAGGTACTCCTACAACCCCTAGCGCGCTTAGCCACTGAGCCAGGCACGTTCCTTTGTGCCTAATCTTGCACAATTTATTTTAAAAGCCTTATTGACCAGTTCCCCTAACAAACAAAAACTAATTTCTTTGCTAAAGTTTTGGATTGGGCCAAAATTTTCCCACACTTTAAATACTTCAAAATTCATTTAAAAACTGAATTTAAACACAAAATTAGTACTAATGTCATATATATTTTTATATAAGTAATAAAAATAAAAATAATAACAATAATAATTTTATAAATATATTTTTATAAAAATTTCAAATACAGTAATTTTTTCTCAATAATAATAGTTATAATTTTCATAAATCAGTAAAAATAAATACAGTAAAATTTTTTAATAATATTTTAATTTGAACACTAAATTAACAACAATAATTTTATAAACATATTTGTATCTAATAATTATAATGATAATAATAATAATTTATAATTTTCATAAAAATTTAAAAACATCAATAGATACAGTAAGAATTTAAAATATCAGTAATAATAAATTCAGTAAGAATTTTCTAATAGTAATTCAAAATAATTTTTTCTTAAACGATAATATTTAAAACTTCTCAATTTATTCAAGTTTTCTTTTATTCGAACCCAGACTTCAAAACCCAATTCTTCTAGGCCCAAATTCAGGGTGTTACAACTCTACCCTCCTTAAAGAAATTTCGTCCTCGAAATTTTCAAAACTAAAATAATTGTGCAACACTATGCTACTATGCTGCGCACTCTGATCTAAATAATTTTAGTACGACCCAGGACATTTAATTACCGAAGTAGCGCACACAATTCGTAACCAAACATCCCACATTCTTAACTAGAATAAGCTTTGCAATCAAGAGCTCGATGTTCCAGGGACCCACATAAAAAGCACGCTATTTTCTCCCTATCGCATTCACCCGGATGACGCCTGTGGCAGTTCTTGCAAGCCAGAAAGTTCGGTCGTGCCCTAGCATGTTTCACCGAACGAGACTCTATCCTTTGTGAACTAGGATCCTTCCTCTTCTTACACTCCAAGCACCCTGCTTGAAGCGTTTCCCTAATTTCCTTAATTTTGGTATCCAAAACTTCTTCTACCACCTTCCTTACTAGCTCGACCAGTGCCTCAGTACTCGGCTCCGAGTTACCGCTACCCAAAATTGGCAAACTTTGCTTACCCTCAGAATCCATATCAGCACTCTACATTACCAGTACACTTATCAAATAACTACAATGTTCTCAAAATTTTATTATTCTTATGTCTTATGCGGAGATAGTATTTTAATGCTTTATTTTATTCCGGATCATATCCTAGCTACAGTCTCAGTCTTTTAGTTTCCCTACAGTCTTAGTCTCTACAATTTTTTTCCACAGCAACCCTATCTACAGTATCATATCAAAGGTTCAGTTCTATCTACAGAATCATCTTAGTACAGTACAGAATATAAAGCAGAAATACTTACAGACTTGGTGCCTGGGATTCAGTGTGCCACCTCTCAAATTATCGAATCTTAGAAAGAACTCAGAAAGATTCAAGCCTTTAAAAAAATCAATTTCTCAAAACATGTTAACTTTAAGAGGACAAAAAAAATTCCATAAAAATCAGATTTTTTTTCCAAAAATACCCTTCTTGGGCTTAAAATATTTTGGAAATCTTTTTAGACCCGATCCACAGCCGAGTTGTTGCAACCGAGCTCTGATACCACTAAATGTAACACCCCAAACCCGGCCCAGACGTTACGGCCAATTCTGGTGTGTCACATTGAAGTGTTTTTTGAAAACCATGTTTTCATTGAAAACCCTTCGTAATGTTTAGAAACTTTTATCGGAAAATTTGCATAAAACCGTGCCCTAAAGCTAACCCATTAAGAACAATTTATATAATATCATACTTAAGCTAAAACAAATTAAAAATTATTAAAAGGCCCTTATTACAAACCCAAAATCAAAATAAAAGTAATTAAGATTAAACTGAAATAATTAACTTGATTTAAACCATCAGTCCAGTCCAAGTGGCCACTCTGAATCCCTCCCAGCTCCAAGTCCACCAATCTAAGTTCACCTGAGAGGATGGAAGAAGAAGGGGTGAGTTTGGAAAACTCTGTGTGTACAGAAGCCTATCCAAAGCCCAAGTCAACTCGAGCCCATTGGGCCTAAGCCTAAACCAATCTCAGTCAGATACTGGGCCGAAGCCCTATTCAGATAATAATAAACTGGGCCTTAGCCCTTTTCAGATAGCAGTACGGCCCATAGGCCCATTACAGTAACAGAACAGTATTAATGATAACAATGCATGAATGCAAGCCCATGATCCATGTGGGGAGACTACTCAACCCATCTAACCACTACACACCATCCGTACCAACCATCACACCATGTGGGGAAGCTACTCGACCCACCCAACCGCTACACACCACAGAATTTGCAGCAAAGCTGCCAGATATTGTGACAGAGTCACCAGATACAGATATTGTGGCGAGGCCACCAGAATAGATATATGTGGCAAGGCCACCAGAACAGATATATATGTGGCGAGGCGACCAGATTACAACGAGGCTGCCAGAACGCTTCCTCCATCATAAACCCAAACCTTATGCAATAGATATCATGATATGGCATACAGTAAACAGAAATAGTAAATCATGCAATTCAGTTAGATCCAGCTCTAGGGGTATAATGGTCATTTTACACCTAGGGGTAAAATGGTAATTTCGTACCCTAAAGGGTATTTTAGTCATTTACACTATTATCACAAGTTTCAAGCATGTTACGGTCACTAACAATCATTATTTCCATCTTAACAGTCAATTTAATAGTTTTTAACAAGTTCCAGTTACTGGGCCCTAAAACCCTTAATGGGCCCTATAGCACCTATTAGTAAATTAAGCCCATTTTGTCCGAGTTTCATATTCACTTACTGATTTTAGCAGTTTTAATCCTACAGTCTAACAGAACATATTTATTACCTATTTTTACCTAATGGGCCCAAAAGCCCATTGGGCCCACATTCGACCCATCGAGGCCCAACTTACCAAAGTGCACGAAACTACACACTCAACCAACTTACCACTTACGGTTACAAATCCCACGATTTTCCAATCATCTTGTGAGCATTCCCACACTCACAAGCCCATATAATATCAACTTTTGTGTTAATTGGCCTTGCTGAATTAGACTAAGGAAGGGTTCGATACACACCTGATTTATGTCAAATCGTTGACGAGATCTCCTACGTGATTTCTCCTACAATCCATTATTTAAACGATTAACCAAAGAAACTACGAAAATCGATGCTAAGATTCCTTACCATATTCGGCCACACCTTTAATGGCCATAAAACCTTACCTCTATCGATTTGGATCTACTAGATCTAGATCTGGTTGAATAGATTCCTTCAGTTCCTCGCTAAATCACCTTCTTCGCTAAATAACACATATAAGAACCAAAATATATCGTTAAAACACCCTTAGGCCATGTCGATAGCCTCCCTACATGTATACAGGGATTTCGGCTACTCTTAATTTCCAAAATAACGAATGAGAAGGAGTTTAGTTACTTACCAAAGATTTATTCGCCAAAAACGTTCCCACGCACCACTTTCTTTCTAGCTCTGTTGTAGATCTAATCCCCAAAATACGAGTAGAGAACAGATTTAAATACTAACTCCCAAATCACTGAAATTTGGAGATTTTGGTTTTTAATATTTATAAGTAAAGAGGAAGAAGTATTTGAACGGATAAAAGGGATGTAAGTTGTGATTTAATTATAAGAAAAGGGACCCTGTAGTCGGTTCTACTGAGAAGAAAATAAAAAAGAATAGAAGTAGGGGAGAAGGTTCAGCCTTGATGAGAAATAGAAGAGAAAAAGAGCAAAATAGTAGAACAAGAATCGTTTGCTTGAGAACCAACCTCGGCTAATAGGGAAAGAAATCAAGGGAAACAAATTGAAAGAATCAATGCAAAGGATTTTGGGTAGAGAGAAAATAAGCAACAAAAATAAAACAAAACAAAATAGTTTGAATGCCAGAACAAATTCAGCTAATTGGCTAAGAACAATTTCCAATTTAAATCTCGTGCCTATCTCCTTGTTTTTAGCCACCCACCGAATTTGATTTAAATTCAAATTCTTCCTACCAGTTGCAGCCACCCATTCAAATTAACTTCACCCTTATCTCCAACCAATCAGCAGCAACATCCACCGACTGACCTGCTTCAGCATGCTGCTAGGGAGCGCCCCAGTCCCGCACAGCACCTCCCACGCGTGCGCAGCAAAAATCGGCTCTCCTCGCGCGCAACGCTACTCGAACCTGGAACCTGCAGGTTGCCCAGCACGCTGCTGGCCACTAGGACGCGCGTTCCTCTTTGACATAATAGCGCCGCGCTAATTCTTAAAGCTTACCTGCCACAGACCTGGGTCCATTAAAAATAAAACAAAACCTGGGCCTACCTGGACTCGAACCCGTGCTCCTATGGAACTCCTAGCACACTGCTGCCACTGTGCCACAGGCGCTCTTGTGGCATACCTCGGTCACGACTGTACTTAAGCCTTACCTTAGCGTGGCCTGGCTTCTAAAAATAAAAAGAAACCCCAGCGCGCACCGTGCCTTGAACCCAGGTACTCCTACAACCCCTAGCACGCTTAGCCACTGAGCCAAGCACATTCCTTTGTGCCTAATCTTGCACAATTTATTTTAAAAGCCTTATTGACCAGTTCCCCTAACAAACAAAAACTAATTTCTTTGCTAAAATCTTGGATTGGGCCAAAATTTTCCCACACTTTAAATACTTCAAAATTCATTTAAAAACTGAATTTAAACACAAAATTAGTACTAATGTCATATATATTTTTATATAAGTAATAAAAATAAAAATAATAACAATAATAATTTTATAAATATATTTTTATAAAAATTTCAAATACAGTATTTTTTTCTCAATAATAATAATAGTTATAATTTTCATAAATCAGTAAAAATAAATACAGTAAAATTTTTTAATAATATTTTAATTTGAACACTAAATTAACAACAATAATTTTATAAACATATTTGTATCTAATAATTATAATGATAATAATAATAATTTATAATTTTCATAAAAATTTAAAAACATCAATAGATACAGTAAGAATTTAAAATATCAGTAATAATAAATTCAGTAAGAATTTTCTAATAATAATTCAAAATAATTTTTTCTTAAACGATAATATTTAAAACTTCTCAATTTATTCAAGTTTTCTTTTATTCAAACCCAGACTTCAAAACCCAATTCTTCTAGGCCCAAATTCAGGGTGTTACAGGCATGTCTTGTGGCCATGTGCACAAGTCAATATGTATGCCCTATTTTCACACGGCCTGGACACAGGGGTGTGTTTGGCAGCTGCGTGAGGCACACGGCCGTGTGACCCTATTTTGAATATTTTCTTAAGTTTTCACATATCTTTTATATGTTATCAAATTAGTCCTTGATGTATGATTGAAACTTTATATGTTTGTTTTAAGCATGATATGTTTTTATATGATTGATGTTGCTAAAATGAATTGATGTTTGATAAAAAGTTTAAAGTTTTTACTATTCCAGTCTGAGTTAGAAGTCCGAAAATGCCCCTAACCTATACCGGCGACGGTTACGGGATAGGGGTGTTACATTATAGATTGAGAAGAACGTGGAATCGACCTTGACCGAGGCAAAGGTAAGGTTTCAGACTAAATCACAAATTATACATATTTTGTATTGAGGTAAGTTTGTTTGTAAGTAACACATCAATTTTATTTTTGTCAATACATTTGATGTATATTATGAAATGTGATTGGGTAATTTTCATGATTGGAGAACTATGGGAAAGTGGAATACTTGATTGAACCTTGGAAAATCGAAAGATTTGGATGGTTGTATCAAGGTCGCGTGTGTGGTTCTGAGAATAGGAAACCATGTAGACAAGAGAGCCACGAGATGTTATGGTAGCTAGGTCACATGTGTATATACCATGTGGACATGAGAGCTATGGGTTAAAGATAGGTAAGTCACATGAGTGTTACCAAGAGTACATCATGTGTACGAGAGAGATATATGATAAGTAGCTAGGTTGCATGAGTGGTTTCGAGTGTAGGAAACCACGTTGACACGAAAGCTATGAGACTATGTGGCTAGGTCATATGCATGGTATTAAAAGTACATCATGTGCACACGAGAGTCGGATCATATGTGAGGTGGAGCTATGTGCTGAAACCACCCAGTATCAATCATTATCCTGAAGGGTTCAACGGGGAAAACTTATTAAAATATACTTGTGTGGTTATGTGGTGCATAAGTGTAGGGATGTGAGCAATTGTATATATGGGCAAATGTCTAGGCGAACAAGGGTATATGTGAATATATACATCTGTATGAGCTATGTGTATAGTATATATGTGAATAGTGGTAAGGTTAAAACGAGTGAGTGAATGTATGATAACTTGAGCTTTTTTAAGCTTATCGAGTTCTGATCTTTGGTGTTGAGATTTTTATCATGATGTTATTTATTTGCATTTAGACTTACTAAGCTTTAATACTTACTATGCTTCTTTTTCCTTGTCTTTTAGTGTTGCCAAGCTAGCTTGAAATTCGGGAAGCGTCGAAAGATCACTCACACTATCGAGCCCTTTTTTGTATAATGAAACAAATCTTTTGAATCATGGCATTTATAGGGATTTGGTTGTTTTGTAAGTGTCAAAATGGTTTGGCTACCATGTGAGTTCATGTCTCTTGATAAATCCTTTTTTATTAAGGCCATGTGATATGGCAAATGATGATATTGGGTTGTATATCTATATGAGGTAATTCATGAAATGGTTGGTTTGCTTGTGTGTGGATAAATTGATATGTGCCGATTTAATGTCAAATGTGGCAAAAAGGGTGTCTAAAAGTGTTGTGATGTGTGAGGATGAAAATGGTATAAATAAGCATGTGTTTTGGGGTATGAAAAGGCTCGAAAAATAGCCTAACTTAAGGCCACACGGTCGGCCACCACGGCCATGTGAGTAAGGCGCGTGAAATTTGCATAAAGTTTTCGGAGAATATGTACGTCACACGACCTGGCCACATGGGCGTGTGCCGTGGCCGTGTGGCCTAAGTTCTATGCTGATGTCATAAACAGAATACCCAAGTTTTTGCACACGAGGTGAGAACATGGGCGTGTCAAGGCCGTGTGAGGGACACGGGCCAAGGACACGGGTATGTACTAGGCCGTGTGAAAACCCCTATAGGTTCAAAATGAAAAATAAATTTGCAATAATTTCATACGAGCTGGGGACATGGGCATGTGTGACTACATGGCCTGCCCACATGGGCATGTGCCTTATTTTTAGCCAATTTTTCTAAAATTTCCTTAAGTTCTCGGTTTCATCCCGAACCACTTCCAAACTATGTTTTGGGCCCCGTAGGCCCATTTTAAGGTTTGTTTGATATATTAAGAAGAATTTTTAGATTCGAACAAAATTTTATGGTCTAACTTTATGTGATTGGTTGTACTATTGTCCTATAATGCCTCGTATCCTGTTCCAGCGTCAAACTCGGGTAAGGGGTGTTACAAGATGCTAGGGCCTCCTCGCCTTGCCAAATAGATAAACTTTGTTAGAGTTCATTCAAGTAATCTTTCCCCTTTACTTTAACTCAAACATATCACTAAGCCTTACTTCTTCACATCTACTTATAGATCTACACTTCCTTAGTAGACATAGGCATCTAGCGTACCTTGTTGAGAAGGAAATCACTAGCAGAAATTGAGGTTTCAAATTCATCTTTTGGGAGGTAGCTTACTAGTAGAAAATCTGAGTTTCAAACTTGTCTTTTTAGGAGGTAGCCTTCATCTTCTCAAAGCCCTTATCTTTAATAAGGGAGACAACCTCCTTAACTCAACCTGAGTTTCTTTCTAACTTAACTCAAGTTTTCATGGGAACTTGATAAAGGTCACGTCCAAACTGAGTGGCTTATCAAAATCTACCACGTCTAAGAGACTTACCTGATACTCCTTCAGCCTTTGACTCTTCTAATTCATATTTGGTTAGTTCCCAACCAGCTTTTGTTACAAATATCCTAGTATGACCACTTTGGTCATTAGAGGTATTATACCTTCTAGCATGGCCTCATACCTCATACCTCATAACCATCCTTTTTGTTTCACTTATCATCCTAATTTGACTATGAATCCTTGTCTACTTATTTCCAAATCAAAGTCCGCCCATTCTATACACCAAGAATGCATTTGGGTGACTACTACCACTTAGTCAAATATTCATCTCTATGGTTCCTTAATCACTCCTATTATAGAAGGCCGTATAAACAAAACACTCTCGGTTCGCCTACTCTCTACACTAGAATGACCCCTTTTTGGGTGAACATTACTTAACTTATCATACGTCTTAATAAACAGACACCTTATTCATATACCTATACCCTTAACACTATTCTCGATTCATCATACTTAGTTTTCTCAAAGGTTAGCCATAGGCTTCGTTCTTTCAAAATCCGTTAGGCTAGAGCATCATTGGCGTACTAACAAGGTAACTTATGGCGTACTAAAAAAGTAACTTATTGCTTGATTCAATCCTAAAATTGTGCACTTAAAAGTATCCTTTTAAGCCTTATTCCTATGGATTATATTTCAAACTTCTAGGACTTCACCCAAGGGCGTACTCATGAATTTTTGTTTCTTAAATGAATCCATCATTTTACTTATTTAGAACTCATTCTAAAATTCTTACTTCTAAAAAAAAAAACCCAAATACTAGGGTTTCATCAGGTGGGATGTTACAATTTAGATATATTATTCTACTCCCTAATCATCTTTTAATCGTGTATGGTTTAGGTAAATTCGATCTTTATCGTTCGGCAACTCAGATCTGACAAATCGGGAAGTAGAAGTACGGTTGTTTGCGGGTTATTGGGTAGTATTGATTCTATTGTTAAGGGTTGTGTTGGTTAGGTAAACTAGGGTTATTTTTTTGTGTTTAGCTATTTATTTTCTAGTATTTTATTGTGTTAGGTGCTGATTTAAATGCCCTAGTCCATCAGTGAAGTCGTTTGTTGTCCATGCTCACATTCCGCATTGAATCAATGTAAGTAGTCTAGTCGATTTGGATCTGAAAATTAGTTGTTGTAACATTGATGTGGTTGAACCCTTGTTGGGTTTTTAAGATTGATTTAACAATGTCTTAACTCACTAAATGTTTCTATTAATTTAGGCTCAATTTAAGTTCAAGGGAGGAGGCTCAGATTTTGGCAAAGTAGTGCTATGGTTGTGCGAATTGAAGGTGTGGATTCTAATATGTAAACTTGAGTGTTTAAATCATATTTTTAGTGTTTAAAATGAAAATCAAGCTTGCTGGTTCAGATTACTTAAATGGCTAAGTAAGTGATTTTAATGTGGTTGATTCAAGTACGTTTCGAGCCTTAGTTAAATGGCATGCTTACAAATTAAGTATGGTTGACTTATTATTTGTACGGTTGGTATTGGTATCTAATGATATGGATGATTGAATATAAAATGGTTGCTAGTTGTACGTGTAGTATGTATTACTATAACAAAAATGAGTGAATGCTTGAATTGTATGCTTGAGTGAATTGTCATATAATGTACTGGTTAAAAGTTTGCTATATATGCACTAGAAAAATTTCTTATGAAATGTTATAGAACTGAGGCATGTTTGAATGTCATTGTATTGATTATGTAATTGAGCACTTGATAGGTGTTACCATTGAATGAAAATGAATTATATAATGAGGGTGCGTAAAGCATGTTACAAAAATGTGATTGTAATGGAAACATGTTATTGGTTTTATCTTATGACATGACACATGTGCATAGGGTGGGTTATCGTGGACAACAGAGGAGTTTCATTGTAACACCCCCACACCCGAGACCGTCGCCGGAGTCGAGCTTGAGATGTTACCGAACATAATTTATCATTTAAACAACTTTACATCATTTATTTTGACTTTCGGAATAAGCAGTTTTTCTGCATCATGGTCGCTAAAAAAATCATATCTCGAGTTACAAAACTCGAAATCAAGATCCGTAAATTTTTCCTGAATCTAGACTCACATATCTATCTACTAATTTTTTTATAAAATTTTTGGTTGGGCCAATTAGTACAGTTTATTAGTTAAAGTTACCCCTGTTTCAGGACTTGACTGCACTGACTTCTACTTACTACGAACCACTTTTCTCCATGTACAAAATTCATATAACTATACCGTTTATTTCTATTAAAATTAGATTGAATAAGGATTCTGAGCATATAAATTACACCTCCTAATTATTTTTTACAATTTATAGTGAATTTTCAAAGTTGGAACAGGGGATCCAGAAATCGCTCTGGCCCTGTTTCACTAAAACTCAAATATCTTATAACATATAACTCCTTTACCTATTTCGCTTTTTCCATTTGAAAGTAGACACAATAAGCTTCAATTTCATAGTTAATTGTTTATCTAATTCGTTTTCTACTATTTTTGGTGATTTTTCAAACTCACGTTATTGTTGCTATAGTGTTCTGTTTTATGGCAAGTTTCATCTTTTTATGAATTCTCATGAACTATATAACATTATCTAGGCTAGCCATACCAATTACTAATCATTATCAAGCATTTTCTCAACCAAACCACAACCATATCACAAGATTATTTACACAAAACAAGTATATTGCTATACATGCCATACATCAAAACATACAAACCAATATACCAATTCTTCCTCGGATAGTGTGAGCGTTTCTTCGACCTTCCCGATATCCAAGTTGGCTCGCTAAACACTACAATGAATGAAAAGGAGGGAGTAAGCATAAATGCTTAGTAAGTTCACATGCAAATAACACGTAACATAACAAAGCAATTATATCAACAACAATAGCATGATATCACCAAGATACAAACCACATTTCTAGCTATCGTGTATCATCTTACCACCTTATTTCTGTTGTATCAAATTTCAACCCGAGGGTTAAGTACATACCTATCCAAATTGTCCATTTCACAACACTTACCAAAATATCATTTTCATCTTGAGTATTCTTCCATTCCGCTAGAATTTTACCCGTTGAACACATCGGAATATAACTCGGATACACGGATCATTTGCACATAAGTGCCACATATGTAATCAATCAATCATGTAACCCGCCCATAGGCGAACTCGGACTCAACTCAACGAGCTCGGTCGTTCGCATCCATAAGTGAACTCGGACTCAACTCAACGAGCTCGGATGCCTAGTTACATCTCACGAACTCGGACTCAACTCAACGAGTTCGGACATTTGCATCCATAAGTGAACTCGGACTCAACTCAACGAGTTCGGATGCCCAACCATCCTAGTGACATGTCACTTGTATCCTAATCTATTCCCAAGGTTCAAACGGGATTTTCCTCAATCACACATTTCCCCGTCGTTCTCCTCGGAATATCGGAACCAATACGTTTCTTGCATCTCATACTTATCAATTTAATCACATACTTTTCATACCAATACATAATATTTCACAAAGCATAATATTCATAATAACAAGTATCATATCATATAAATAGCATTAAATCACTTAAAATAGCAATTATGTTACATTATTTACACATGAACTTACCTCGGTACAAAATATAGCAATTTTGCAATTTAGTCCAAAATCTTTTCTTTTCCTCGATCAAGGTTTATTCCACATCTTTCTTGATCTAAAATAACACATTTAGCTTATTTAATACTTTCATTATCAAAATAGTCCTAAATTCAAATTTTGACAAAATTACAATTTTGCCCCTAAACTTTTGCATATTTGCACTTTTTCCCCAAAGTTCGGAAATTAAATTTTATCACAAATTCTTATGTTTTAGGACATGCTGATCATTTATTTACCATTAGCAAGCTCAAATTCCCACTAAAACACATACTTATGAACAATATGTACTTTTACCGATTAAGCCGTTTTACTCGTTTTTACTTAAAACCGAGTAGCACAAGTTGTTTAACATAATTTAAAACCTCATATTCTATCATAAAACATCAAAATACACAAATTTCACCTATGGGTATTTTTCCAAATATGAACCCTAACTTAAATTATTGCTAACATAAGCTTTATCGAGTTACCGGGACTACGAAAACGTAAAGAACATTAAAAACGGGGCTTGGAATCACTTACTATGAAGCTTGGAAGCTTGAAACAAACCCTAGCTATGGAGAACCCTTGAAATTTCGTGGTAATGAAGAAGATGACCAATTTTGTGTTATTTTTCCCTTTTTATTTCATGTTAATATCCAAAAGACCAAAATGCCCCTCCTTACTAAACTTTCAAAAATTCCATCCATGTCCAAATTTTGTCCATGAACTTAAAATTGGTCAAATTGCTATTTAAGACCTCCTAATTAATATTCCAAAGCAATTTCATACTAGAAACTTCTAGAATGCAAGTTTTGCAACTTATTCGATTTAGTCCCTAATTTCAAATTAAGCACTTTACGCTTAGAATTTCTTCACGAAATTTTCACACCATCATAAAATCATATCATAAACATCAAAATAATTATAAAATAATTATTTCTACCTCGGATTTGTGGTCACGAAACCACTATTCCGATTAGGCCCTAATTCGGGATATTACATTCGTGGAGTAACAACGGTAGATTAATACCGCATTAATGTTTTCAGTGCACAGCACTAGAAGTAGCGAGGAGAATGGTGATTATATTGCATAATGAATGGCAATATAACTGAATTATTTATAATGGTGGTTTAACCACATCGAGCTTAGTTCGTAATGTTAGGATTTTGGTAAACAGGTTCCGGGGAACTCGTGGTGTGTAACAGTTAGATGGGTAGGAATCTTATTACATTATATTATGTTCATGACATACTCAAATGTTAACATTGTATGATACGTATTGTGTTGCATTGAATTATTGTCTGCTGCCTTTATGATTGATTGAGTGCTATACTGTTTTGGACTCACATTAAGCTAGTTTAGCTCATCCCATAGTTCAAACATCTTAGATAATGCTCAAGACTAGGATTGGACGTGGTACGCGAGCGTACAACAGACTTCGGACTAATTATTTATTTTGCTTAAGTTTTATTTAAATTAATTTGGTTTTTGGACTAAAAAATTTGTTTGGACTGTGGTTTGGGTTTTACTTTGATTTGGGTTTTCATGCATGCATACTCGACACGTTAATTTGGTTTTAATGCTCTCTTTATAATTGGAGAATGCCTGATACTCGGATTAACGATAAATATGCCATAAACTGAGTTTTTCGCTGCAATCAAAGATGATAAGGTTTTTGTTGAGTGAAATGACGAGCAATTTGTTTTCTAAAACCATGCTATCGCTTATATAAATGTCTTAAGAATGATTGACTTAAACAATGAACATTTTCCAATCAACAAGTGTAAACCGCAGTTTTTCTTAAAAGAGAGTAACTAATATTTTTAAATAATGATAGGGTCATTTAGTCACACAGATGACTAATGTGATCTTTATAATTCAAGCATAACATCTAAGCCGAGTTAAGAAATTTACAGATTTTTTACCAGTTGCGTGGCAGTCCCCTCCACCAAGTTGATCTAAATTGAATTCTCATAACTCATATATTGATAATTCATGAAAAGCAAGTGCAAGTGTAAGTGCCAGTATACGTGATTATCGAGGGAACTAATTGATTGCCTTTTTGTAGTAGTGAATGGTTGAGTGTTAACATTAACTATTAAAGAATTTAATGTTTAAAGGCTCAATCAAGTATTAGTTTTTTTTTTTTTTTAATTTCGTACTTTAGAATTTTGTCAATTTTTTGTAATTTTATAAAACAAAATTAAAATAAAAGTAGAAACAAAAAGCTAATGGGGCCGAAGGTCAAAATTCAAATAAAATAAAAATGTGCTTTCGTAATTGAATGAACCCAAATTTTCTACAAGTTTAATAATTCATTAAGTTTGAAGAAGTCCAAAATTCAACTTTCAAAACCTAGTCCAATTAACTTAAAATCAAATCGAATTTAGAGAGTCCACCAATTTCAAATTTATAAAGCAAGTTCAAATAAGTTGTCAAACGAGTGCTTTTGTGGTTCTTAAATTTAATGACTGTGTCCAATTAAAATTATCCTTTCCTATGGAACAGTTTTGATTAGGTTAATCATAATTAGGTTCGTCTAACACATGTTTAATTTGTAATCTCAAATTATAACCCAACTTTCATTCAATTTCTTAATTTTTTAAGGGGAAAAACCAATGGTGGGAGTTCAAAGTAAGCCATTTATAGGCCCATTCCATGGTAATTTGAGGTTTAAGTTCTGATGGACTCATTTTGGGCTTCATTTCTTCTTTTGCCTTTTTTTCTTTTAAAACTTACCACAATAAAGCTCTGCTTGAAATTTTATGTTGCTCCTACCTTTCTTTTTCTTAATTCTCCTGTTTTACATTTTCTTTCTGCATGTATTTGAGCTATCTTTTGGGAATATATTCGTGTAACAACCTTATAAATAAAACTTTTAAAAGAAATAGATATATCCATGATTCCATACCCATAATTTTAAATGATATAGTTTAAATTAATATCCATTTATTAATGAATTTGAAGTTATGACCTATTGCTTGAATGTTTACCTTCCTTAAGAACAGGGGTGAAGCCAGAACAATTTTGTAGAGGGGCCGGAAGAAATTTTAATTTTTTATAGACTATATCTTTATAATTTTTAAAGGATTAAATTGAATTTTTATAATTTTAGGGGGGCCAAAGTGCAATTTCACCTTTACTAATTTAAAATTTTTTAAAAATCTTAAGGGCCTAAATAGAAATTTTACCTTTTAGGGGGGCCGAGACTCATGCCTGCCCACTGGATTCGCCCTTGCTCAAGAATAGGGGCAAAATTAGAAAACTATTTTAGGGGGGGCAAAATTAAATTGTAACTTTTACGATAGTAAAAATGTAATTTCACCATTTTAATAGCTTATATTTTTATAAAATTTTAAAAAATTAAATTAAATTTTTATATTTTTAAGAGGTCAAAAGGTCAAAATGTAATCTTACCTTTATTAATTTTAAATTTTAAAAATCTTAAAAGACTTAAATAATTTTTTATTTATTTTGGGAGCTGGGACTTCCAGCCCCTACTCAAAAATAGTTTAAGTACGAATCATGAAAAAAAATCCATTTATCACTTCTCTTCTTTCTTTATTTAGTTACCAATAATTAATGTAACAATTATTATAAAAATATAAAAATTTTAGGTTTAGCTTGGGTGTCTTTAATTGCCTAGAATTTATTTTCTCATATTACGTGACGTGGGTTAGTGCTTTGTTTGTTGATTTGCTATCTATGTAAAATTTGAGTTAGGTTATATGGAAATGATTGTATTTTATTAACTGATTTGAATGTACAAATTAAAATAAAAAATCTCCACTAATGTATTATAAATTAGAATTATTAATGGCAATGGAAAATTTGAATTAAAAACTGTCAATTCATGCAGAGCAAAGAGTACTTTTAACGGGTGAATAAATTTTAAGGATTTTTTTTTTCTAAAATGAAATACGTGGGCTTAAATGATTAAAATAATAGATTTCTATAATAATAGAGACGAAAATTGCAATGACTGTTTTTTGGCATAATCAAAATAAAAATGCCCTAAAGTGTTCAACTTATAAATTTACCCTAGAAAAGAGTAAAAAATTTAAAAAAAATATCATTTCATAGTTATATGAGAGACATGGATGATATATTTATCAATTCTAAATATAATGACAAAAAAAATTCAAAATTTTTCAAAGAAGTTACAACTACAATTACACATAATATAAGTAAAAAGAAATATAACTAGAATCAAATTATTGTAATACACAAACAAATTAAAATAAAAATTAAAATAAATCTAAATAGAATGCACGTAAAATAAAACTGATCAGTTTCATTAACCCATGTATATTTTATTTGCTTTGAAGAAAAATATAAGAATTCCTAAGGAAAAAAAAAACATTATGCAGGATAAAAAAATGGGATCAGAAGTCAAATCATTCAAACAATTTTTTCTAATTAATTTGTTGGATAAATTGGTTGGGTGATTTTTTAAATGTTAAACGTAAGTAATAATTAATGAAAACAAGCATTTGGTATTATTTTGGGAATAAAATTAAGAAGTTAAAAGTTTAAATATGATTATGTCGAAATCATTTTTATTTTTAAAAAATAGGGTTGACTTTTTCAAACGAAAAATGGAGTCGTCACCAATTTTTTTTGGTGTGATTGGATCACCTTATAAAACATTTGTTTTAAAAATATTGATTTTGGCCTACGAAATTATAGAAAACAGGTTCGGGAGTCGGTTACATATGAGGAAAGGTTAGCACCCTCGCAACGCCCAAAATTGGTACCTATTGATTAATTAATATCCTAGTGTCAAAAATTCGAAAAGATTTTAAAACATGATTTCTTTAAAACTTGAACAATTTAAGTTGGAACTTAAGATTCTCTTATTTTGAAAGGAAAAAAATATCACATCCAGCACGTTAGGACATGACGTTTTAAACCCTCGTAACCAAGATCATCTCACGATTTACAAAATCCATTAAAAAGATATTTAGTTATTTAGTCAAACGAAAAATCGAAACCCAGCACGTTAGGGCACTATTTTTCGAATTTCCAAACACCAAATATTGCCTTATTTAAGAAAAAATTTTGGATAGAATGTGGCAATTGAATGAAATATATTTCTTTAAAACAATGACTTGAGTAAAATGTTACATTAATACCAAAGAACAATTCACTAAAAAAATACAAAACATATTAATAATTAGCACTAACATAAAAAATTAAGTAAAAGAATGACATAACGTAGCAGATAATACAAGTAATAATAAAAATGTTAAGATAAATAAAAATCATAGATTTTAATTTTAAGAATATAAATAATAATAAAAAGAAAATAAAAAATAGAGTAGATAATAGCAATTTAAAAATCTATGAAAAAATCAAGAAATAGATATAAAAATTTATTCACAAGATTAAATGCACATAAAAAAATAAGGTGAGTAATTTATACAAAACAATTAATAAATACTATAACAATTTAAAAAATGATACGGCTAAAACTAAAATGGATAATATTTATACATAATAAAATAAGTAATATATATTTTCAAAATAAATAAATAAAATATTTAAAACTTTTACTATAAAGAAATATATAAAGGAAGATATATAACATAATAGTTTAATATACATATATAGATAAATGAATATAATATATAAAATTTTAGCTATAAAAAAAATAAGGAAAAACATATATAATATAATAATCTAATATATATATATATATAATTTACATAATTAAAATATATAATATATTGAAAATTTTACATTAATGTTAATTCAAACAATATACTATATACAAATTTTATAAATAATATATAAAAATAATATAGAATTTAATAAATACCTTAATGTAAAAAAAGAATGAAATGGTTTATTCTAATATTAAAATAATTAAAAATAAAAAGGGTTTTTTAATCAAGAAAATAGGGATTAAATAAAAATAAAGATGAAATTTGAAGTAAAAATGTAAAAGGGCCAAATTGGAACGCACGCCACACTATAGGGACCTAATAGGCAATTTTGCCTTATCTCCTAAATGGCGTCGTTCCAGCATCTGCCCTAAAATGGCCTTAAGGACCAGATTGAAACAAAAATCAGATTTTAGGGACAAATTTAAAATAGCAGAAAAGTGCGATTAACGACGACATTGCACAAAAACAATAATGCGAAAGGACCAAAGGGATAAATTTCCCCTTTTATAAAAACGCGCGGATCCTCCCGGGTCGGGTCAACGTGAGGATCCTTACCCTCTAAATGACGTCATTTTGGCTCTAAAAGCAGCCTTCAAAACGGCGCCGTATGGATCACTTATATAATCAAAATTTTGTTAAAAAAACATTTTAAAACCATTTCAAAAAAAAAATAGAGCTAAAAAAAAAAGCTCTCTCTCCTTTGGCCTCCGGCCAGGGCTCCGGTCCAACCCGCCACCATGCACCGTCGCCGGCACCGCCGTATGCGGCGGTCAAAATCCCTAAAAGGGGTATTTCGGTCCTTTAAAGCCTCCTAAAGCCAAATCTGTGGTCAAAAACTCCTTTCTAGTGACCCAACACAAGAATAGGGATGGAAATTCGTTCAATTTTTTTCCTCTGTTTCGTCGAGAAAAGTAAGAAAGATGTGTTTTTTTATGTTTGCGGTAAATATAAATGTATGTGTACTTGTTATACAAAAAAGAAAACGACAATATATCTTTCTCTTTGAATTAATGATGGTGTTTTTGTATATATGCGTAAGCCTTTTACAACGATGGTATTTGGGCTTTATAGCCACTGTAAAGATACAATATTTGGTATTATTTTGATTCCTTGCCATATTCTCTACTATCCGTGTTTTTATCTCCTTTTTGCAGGCAAACGGCGAGAGTCTCGATGGTGAAGGGCACGATCTGTGCTGATTGCGGCGCGACAAAGGGGCAGTGTTGGGAGCTACGGCGCGAGACCCTTGCTAGGGTTTCCAGAGTCTGAAACTCTTTGGGTCATCTGGGCCTATTTGGATTTTGGGCTACTGTATCTGTGGGTTAGATCTGTTTGGGTGCAATGGGTTTTGGGTAGTTTTTAAGTATTGGGCCATGGGTATTGTTTAGTTGGGCTAGGTGTAATTTAGTTTTATTGGGCTGTAAATGGACTGTAAAAGAACTTTATTTTTTGGTCTAAAATTTGCTTATTTTATTTTTTTCTTTTTGGGTTGTGTATGGGCCTGGGCAATTTTGGGCTCTTACAACTGCCCATCTTTACTCATTGTCGTGTAACGGGAATAGAGTAAAGACTATAAAAGGACCAATTTTGCCCGGTCTTGCCAAGTCTTGAGTTCTTGGTCCTTGTCTTCTTCAAATAGCTTCCAACCCATCTACAATTTTAGAGGTATTGGACTATAAGTCTGACTGCTTCAATTTGCTTCACTGTAACTTCAGGAAGGCAATATCTGCTATCTTTAGTTTGTTCCACTGCAAACTTAGAGATGCCAAACTAGTATCTTTGATTCGCTTCGCTACAATCTCAGAAAGACAAGATCTGCTATCTTCAGTCTGCTCCACTACAAACTCAGGGATGCCAAACTGGTATCTTTGGTCCGCTTCGCTACCATCTCATGAAGACAAGATCTGCTAACTTCAGCCTGCTCCACTGCAAACTCAGGGATGCCAAACTGGTATCTTCGATCCGCTTTGCTGCAAGCCCAGGAAGACAAGATCTGCTATCTTCAACCTGCTCTACCGCAAACTTAGGGATGCAAAACTGATGCTTTCGATCCGCTTCACTGCAAACTCAAGAGAACAGGATCTGCTATCTTCAGTCTGCTCCGCCGCAAACTTAGGGATGCTAGACTGGTATCTTCGATCTGCTTCACTACAAACTCAGGAAGACAAGATCTGCTATCTTTAGTCTGCTCCACTACAAACTCAGTGAGACAAGACTGATGTCTTCGATCTGCTTAACTGCAACTTCAGGAATGCCAGATCTGCTCCACTGCAAACTTAGGGAGATAAGACTGATGTCTTCGATCTGCTTCACTGCAACTTCAGGAATGCCAGATCTGCTATTTTTAGTCTGCTCCGTTGTAAACTTAGGGAAACCAGACTAATATCTTCAATCTACCTTACTATATTGTCCTCTAGAGGACATAACCTATAGAATGGGTATATGCTTATGCCTAATAATTAGGATGCCCTAATCGAAATGAGTCAAATGCTTCTATTTAGACATGCTATGATATATGAATGCAAAAATGTTATGAGAATGATTCTTGTTTTAGGTGTCATCACTCACTTATTCATCAAGGTTTCATCTTCGTTCCTCTTGAAGTATCATATTCTGCTCAAATAATTTGCCCCATAGAAATTTTAGGGCCCACTCCACTTGAACCTTAGGGACACAAGACTTATACCGCATTCAAACCATCCAACCAAGATTATAAGATTTAATTCATTCCTACAGGATCTGTTTCAACTTCAATCCATTCCACCACAATTTAGGGTTTTTGAATCTTTTCCTGTCAATTTGGTCTATCATACCATTCCTCGAATGTTATGACCCAATAAGAATGCTTGTAAAATGATTCTCTCTTAGGATTAATATTGCTCCTTTTTGTCGTAACAACTCATTATTTTTTCCAATCACCATTTAGATAAAAAATTTAAAAAATAGTCTCAATCTAGACTTTCTCAAGTACTTCCAATCCTCACACATGGAAATTCTTAAACAATTGTCCTGTTTCAGTTTCTTGTATTATCTAGAAATTTCCAGAGTAATATGCATAACTTCTTTTGTGAAAATATTATTAGTTCATCAATCATTATTTCAATGCAACATGCTTATGAATAATGGGTAACAAATAAGCTGATCTCGAGGATAGTTAGAGTTGAATAAATTATCAAAAATACAAAGGAAATTAACTGGGAACATATCTTTGAGAAGAAAAAGAATCCGAATATAGTAAACTTAATATGAATAGGACAAAGACCAGGTGCCCTAGATATCGCACTTGGCCTTCTATATATAAACTCCATGAAGACTGCTTTGAGCTTAACATGCATTTAAAAGATCCAAAGTACTTTGTTGATGCCCCAATATGTAACATACTTCGTTTCTTGTTGATTCAGGTATAGCAAGATCACTGCATGCCCTTCAAAATTTGAGCCGCCCTTTCGGGTTTTCAACTCAAAACCCCTTTGGTCTTAAGGTGCCCTTTGCGGGTTTTCGCCTTGGCCTCTCCTTTTTTTTTTTTGAAGTCTCAAAGTACCCTTTGTGGGTTTTCACATTGGCCTATTCTCCTTTTCAAGAAAAATATTTTTTGACTGAATCTGAATTCACAGGATTGGGTAAGCTTTTCCCATCCATTTCAGTTAAAATTAATGCACCTCCAGAGAAAACCTTCTTTACCACATATGGTACTTCCCAATTCGGCATCCATTTTCCTCTGAAATCCTTTTGTATGGGAAGGATCCTTTTTAGCACAAGGTCCCCCTCGTGAAATTCTCTTGGGTGAACTCTTTTATCGTAAGCTCGTATCATTTGTTTCTGATACATCTGACCATGACGAATAGCCCTTAGCCTCTTTTCTTCAATTAAATTCATCTGATCATAACGAGACTACATCCATTTCGCTTCATCCAACTTTATTTCTGACAAAACATGAAGGGATGGTATCTCTACTTCAATAGGTAGAACTGAATCCATCCCGTAGACCAATGAGAAAAGAGTTACCCCAGTAGAGGTTCTGACGGACGTCTGATAAGCATAGAGTGCAAATGGTAATTTCTCATGCCAATCCTTATAAGTCTCAGTCATTTTCCCCACTATCTTCATGATGTTTTTATTGGCCGCTTCCACTGCCTCATTTATTTTTAGGCGATACGGAAAGGAATTGTGGTGTTTGATCTTGAATTAACTGCAAACTTCTGCTATTGTGTTGTTTTTCAAGTTCAGTGCATTATCTGATATGGTCCTTTCGGGGATTCCATATCGACATATGATTTCTTTCTTTCAGAACCTGCTAATTACTGACTTAGTAACACTAGTGTATGAAGCAGCCTCTACCCATTTTCTAAAGTAGTCAATAACTACAAAGATAAATCGATGCCCATTCGAAGCTTTCAGTGAAATCGACCCAATGACATCCATGCCCCACATGGAAAAAAGCCATGGGGAAGTCATAACATGCAAAGGTGAAGGTGGTACATGAATTTTGTCTCCATAAATCTGGCATTTATGACATCTCTTAGCATAGTTGATACAATCTCCTTCCATAGTAGACCAATAGTATCCAAATCTCATAATTTGTCTAGCCATTGTAAAGCCATTAGCATGGGTCCCATAAACACCTTCATGAACTTCTTCCAAAATTTTCTTAGCTTCAACAGCGTCAACACATCTCAATAGTACCCGATCTTTCCTTCTTTTGTACAAGATATCTCCATCTAAAGCATAGTCACAGGCTAATCTTCTTAACATCCTTTTGTCATTCTCAGTTGCATGATCAGGGTACTCACGATTTCTTACGTAGCGCAGTATATCATGATACCAAGGGTAATCATCCTTTTCCTCCTCTTCCATGTTGCAATAATGAGTTGGAACCTCAAAAATACTCATCTGAATAGGTCTTACATCCTCTTGTTTGTTTATTCTAATCATGGAAGCTAGAGTTGCCAAAGCATCTGCCATCTAGTTTTCATCTCGTGGGAGATAATTAAAAGTGATGTCATCAAGCTCTTCAGTCAACCCCAAAACTGTTTTTCAGTAATCAATCAGTTTAGGGTCTCTTGTCTCCCATTCACTTTTAAGCTGGTAGATTGCTAATGCAGAATCTCCATATACTTCTAGCACTCTAATTTTTCACTCTACAGCTGCTTGAATTCCCATGATGCATGCTTCATACTCTGCCATATTGTTTGTGCAATCAAAATCCAATTTGCATGTGAATGGATAATGATCTCCATTAAGGGATACCAAGACTGCCCCAATTCCATTCCCCATAGCATTTGATGCTCCACCGAAGTTTAGCTTCCACGGATACTCTTCAGTAGTTGCCACATACATTAGCTCTAAATTAGGGAAATCAAAGCTCAAAGGTTCATAATCTTCTAAAGCCCTGCTAGCCAGAAATTCTACTATTGCACTCCCTTTTATAGCCTTTTGGTTTACATAGACTATATCAAATTCAGAGAGCAAAATCTGCCACCTTGCCATTCTTCCATTCAGAGCAGTTGACTCTATCATATACTTTAATGGGTCAAGTTTCGAAATTAGCTAGGTTGTATGATATAGCATATATTGCCTCAATCTCCGAGTTGTCCAAATCAGGGCACAACACAACTTCTCAATCGGCAAATATCTCATCTCACACTCAGTGAATTTCTTACTGAGGTAATATATCGCCCTTTCTCTTCTTTCCGACTCATCATGTTGGCCAAGCACACATCTCATAGAATTATTAAACACTGTCAAATACAATATTAATGTCCTATCTAGATTCGGTGGAGACAGTACTGGAGTGTTTGATAAATATTGTTTGACTTTGTCAAAAGCACTCTGGCATTCATCATCCTATATGCCTTGGTTGTGCTTTTTAAGAAGGCGAAATATAGGATCACATTTCTCGGTTAATTGCGAAATATACCTAGCAATGTAATTTAACCTTCCAAGAAAACCTCGAACTTCTTTTTGAGTGCGCAGTGGAGGCAATTCTTATATAGCCCTAACTTTGTCTGAGTCAACCTCAATTCCTCTTTCGCTAACTACGAAGCCTAGTAGCTTCCCTGACCTAGCTCCAAAGGTACACTTCGCAGAATTAAGCTTTAATTGAAATTTCCTCAATCTCAAGAACAACTTCTTCAAGACTTCGATGTGTTCTTTTTCTATTCGAGATTTAGCGATCATGTCATCAACATATACTTCAATTTCTTTATGCATTATGTCATGAAATAAGGTCACCATAGCCCTTTGATATGTTGCCCTTGCATTCTTTAGTCCGAACGGCATTACTTTATAGCAAAAGGTACCCCACCATGTTATGAAAGTAGTTTTCTCCATATCCTCAGGATGCATCTTTATCTGATTGTATCTAGAGAAACCGTCCATGAAAGAAAACAATGAGTATCCCGCTGTATTATCCACTAAAGTGTCAATATGAGGCAATGGGAAGTTGTCCTTCGGGCTGGCCTTATTTAAATATCTGTAGTCTACACACATCTGAACCTTTCCATCTTTCTTAGGGACAGGAACAATATTGGCAACCCACTCTGAGTATTTGACTACCTGTAGAAAACCAGCATCAAACTGTTTCTTAACTTCCTATTTTATTTTTAATACCACATCAGGCCTTATCCTTCGTAGCTTTTGCTGAACTGGCTTGCATTCTTCTCTTATGGGAAGGCGATGTACTACAACATCAGTACTTAGCCCAGACATATCTTGGCCTCTAAATATGGCACGTCATTAGTAACAGTTTTATGATATCCTCCTCCGCGTTTATAGTAACCAAACGGCCTTCTGTTACTAGCTTCAATTTTTGATACAGTGATGAAGGCACTATTCCTGCTGAATGTATCCAGGGCTTCCCCAACAAGCAATTGTGAGAGGGTTTGATATCCATCACCAGAAAATCCACCTCATACGTGTTTGGTCCAATCAACAAAGGTACGTCTATCCTTCCCATCACCCTTCTCTTAGTACCGTCAAATGCTCTCACTATGTTCTGGCACGTTTTCATGTGAGAACTGTCTATAGGCAATCTATTCAATGTAGACAATTTTAAGACATTCAAGGCTAATCCATTATCTATTAACACACTTGGCAGAGTGTATCCCTTACAAAAGGTAGTGATGTGCAGAGCTTTGGTCGATCCCATACCCCCAGGCGGAATTTCATCATCACTAAAATAAATAAAGTTGTCGGCACTTATATTACTAACCAGACGGTCAAGTTTATTGATGGATATATCTTTAGTAACGTAAGTTTCATTCAACACTTTCATCAATGCCTTACGATGCACTTCTAAACTTAAAAGGAATGTTAGCACTGATATGCGAGCCGGTTGCTTGCGTAGCTACTCTACCACACTATATTCACTGTGCTTTAAGAATTTTAGAAATTCTTTAGCCTCTTCCTCATTTACAGGTTCATTGATAAGTGCATCAGCCCCTTTCTCTCGCTCAACTACTAAGGCCTTTGCTTTCATAGGCTCAGTTCTGACGTTTACCGAGTTATAATGCCTTCCACTACATGTGTAAGATCCTTCACTTTAGACCTCCTTGGAAGTGCTAGCTAAGTTTTCTCCTCTCGGTATTGTCACATTACAGTCGTAATTCCAAGGTACCATTTTGCTATCCTTGTAAGGAAATGAAATAGGTTTCTGGATTACGACCTTTTGTGCCATTTGTGTTCCACCCTCCGTGTTTCTTAGTCGAGAGATGATGATCCTCGGGTAAGTGACTTTTTGATTTGTCTACTCTCCTTCTATTGCGCATACGTTTTCTTCCCCTAAGCCTTCTTCATAAAACTCCAATTCCTTATTATCTATAAGGTTTTGCACCAATAACCTGAACTCAACGCATTCTTGGATCTCATTCCCTTCTGCTTTGTGGAACTCACAGTAGTCCCTTATTCATTCACATCCTTCCTCAGAATCTGATATTATCAATCCTCTTCTTATCATTTCTCTCCAGACCATTCTCAACAGGGTTTTTATTTTCGTAATATCCTCTTTGATCCTTCTCACGATATTTTCACCAATCGCATTTACCCACTTATCTCCACGGTTAGGTAATGGGTTCTTCGCACTAGGTGTATCATCAAACTTCACAATCCCCATCTTAATGAGTCTCTCGACTACCTTTTTAAAGGCGGTGTAGTTTTCTATTGAATGCCCCAATATTCCCGCATAGTAGTCACATTGAGCGTTTGAATCATACAATTTGAGATATGCAGGCTGTAACGGTTTTAGATAAAATGGGGACACCACATGTGCGTCAAATAAAATTTGATATAGCTCCTTATACGTCATTGGGATTGGCATAAATTGGAGCTTTTCAGAGTTTTACCTTGTGCCCGATTCCTGTCTTACCGACCATTGTTGTCCAGCGATAATTACTTTTGGCTGGCTAACAGTAATTGCCTTCGAGTACCCTTTGTTGTATGTACACGTATTATTCGCCTCATTCTCCTTTCTCCTTAGAGCAAACCTTTTGGTGGTTTCCCCTACTTCAATCTTACCACCCCTTATGGCATTTTTAATCATTTCTCTCGCCATCACTATATCTGCAAAGCTCTTAGTGGTACTTCTTATCATGTGAGTAATGAATGGAGCCTTCAAGGTATTGATAAAAAGCATTGTAGTTTCCTTTTCTAGGAGTAGTAGCTAAACTTGCATGGCAACTTCCCTCTATCTTTACGCATACTGCCTAAAGCTTTCATTTAACTTCTTCTACATATTCTGCAAGGTGATTCTGTCAGGTGTCATGTCTGTCACATAATTGTATTGCTTCATAAAAGCTTGTTCTAGGTCTCTCCAAGAACTAATCCTAGCGCGACTCAGTTGATTGTACCACCTAAACGCTGCCCCCACCAAAATTTCTTAGAAACAATGAATCAACAGTTGGTTATTATCAACATAGCCAGTCACTCGTCTACAGAACATGGTAATATGGGCTTCAAGACAGCTAGTCCCATTGTACTTCTCAAATTTTGGCATTTTGAACTTGTGAGGAAGCACCAAATCAGGAACCAAGCTTAAATCTTTAGCATCAATTCCATGGTGATTATCAGCATTTTCCAAGGCCTTGAACTTTTCTTCCAACCATCTACAATGATCTTCTAACTGTCTTGAGGATTCAGTTCTCGTCCCTTCCCTCTCTGCTATATCTAAATTAGGCATAACAGGATTAGCAAGGTTATCTTCTAAGTTAGATCGTGTGCGAACTTGGAAGTTCATGGGCACTCCAGTATTAGCTTGTCCTTGTTGAGTCCTAATAGTGACAGATGGCCTTCGGGGATACACCTCAGGTTGTGTTTGTGCATATGGTGGGGTAAAACCCAGAGGATAATCCTCATTATCTTCTCCATTACTAGTCATGGGGCCTTTTCCTTTGTCCATTGCCCCATTCAGTAGCTGAGTCATTTGAGCCACCATATTTCTTTGGGCTTCCATCATTTGTTCCCTCATGTTTTGTTGAATCTTTGCCAACTGCTCTTGTAACTAGTCTTGCATGTCTTTTTGGAACTGTTCGAGTCTTTGATCCATGTTTTTTTTTCTTGGAGCGTGTACCGTAACGGTGTTTAGTTTCTAGATTAACTTTCCTTCTTTCTCTCTCTTTCTCTCTCCCTGTAATAACTTCAACTAATTAGGGTCCTTCTATAGATTTAAATGCATATGATGCGATGTAATGCAAATGCATGAATGCAAAAAGATATCGATTATGATTCAATTTCATTTAGAAAACTTTATTTAGAAAATAAAATTTTTTACATAAAACGGGTTACAAATACGCTTTCGCCCTAATGGCCAAAGTTTTAACCTTCCTAAACAGCAAGGCTAACTCTTAACCACGATCTAACTGTAGCTCATATTTTATGCTCAACGTATCAGCCTGTATCGCCAAGGTCTATAAATGATCAGCTACCTCTCGAATCTAATGTATGGCATCACCAATGAGGTAATCCCTATTTCTAACTTAATCTTGAGAATGGTGAAGCTCTTCCTTCCAATGCCCTTCTCTTGCTTCAAGAAGCTCGATCTGGAGTTCACAGTTTTGTAATGCCGATTCTAATTTTTCGATCTTCTTATTCATTTCTTCAATTTTGTTTAGGCTTTCCTTTAGTTCAATCGCTGAATTACGACTTTAATACTAATGAAGAAATCTTCCAAGCTCAGCTATTCTAGCCTTTAGTTCACTCTTTTCATTCTGACTTTCTGCCAGACTCTTCTCTAAAGCCTCGTTTAGCACTTGAATTACTTGAAACTTCCTCTCCCATCGGTCAGCTTTGGCCTTTTCCCCTCGAATCTCTTGTTGCCACTATTTCGAAGTCTTCCTCAATCTGGTCTTTTTCATCGACAGATGTATCTTCTTATATTCTGTCTTCAAACTATCTCGATCTTCCTCAATCTTCTTCTTCTCTTTTCTTAATTTTCGATCTCCAGTTTCTAAACATCCACGTCTAATCTCAGGTGCATTTTTTCCTCTTCCAACTTCTCTATCCTCTTTCTGAGCTCCAAACTCTTCCTTTCGAAATCCTACTTTATAATCTCTAACTCTGATGGAACCACTAGTAAGTACTCCTCCATCGATCGAGCACCCTCGAAACTTGGCCCAAGGATGTTATCATTGATCCTTGTACTCAACAACCCCTTGTATTCAAGGGTTGTTATCGGACCTGTAGTCAAAATTTTCATACAACAAGTCCGCTTCCAAGCCTCAAAAATCTCTCGAATCTTCTTCTTATAATTATCACTCTTATATGAGAATTCACATTGAGCTAACCCATGTGTTGTCGGTATGAACTGCCTTACTTTGTATTGCCTTAGTACGAGCAACGATGCATATCCAACAGCTCCTTAGATTCCAAGCAGAGGTACCCAATCAAATTTCCACACCAATAGAGGACCTCGTTGGGAACCATCCAAGGGGCTCTCTGCTTCACATTTTTCTCTTAGAGGTTTTGAAGAATTGTCATCCACCTTTCCTCTGATATATCATCCGCCATTGGCATAGCTGTTGCTTCCTTTAAAGGGGAATAATTTTCGAAGAATACTCGGTAAGGAACCTTGTCAACCCTCCAAAAATGACTGTGGAACCAAATTAACAATAACTGTGCCCATCCAATGAATCTACCTTCACCAGTCCTCCGACATGCACTTAAGGATTTGAACGTCTTGGCTAGAATTGCAAGTACATGTGTGACTTATTTTCCAAGTCGATCAAATAAATCAGTGACTACTTCATCTACATGCCTTAAAGCTTTGGGGAAAATTACTAAGCCATAAATACTTAAGGTCAACACATCCACTTTACTCTTTACATCTGGGTGCGCTAATATCAAATCTCTCAAACTTGCCCAAATAATGCATTTACCATCACCCTTTTGTTGGATTCGAGCTACGACCCACTGTTCACTCATCCCATTAATATTCATTAATTTCTTCACAAAAGTTGGGGTACTAGCAGCCCTAAAATAAGCTCTATTGACTCGAATCCTTAGACAGCGAAGCAAGGTCGTATACTCCTCCATAGTAGGTACCAAATCCACCTTACCAAAAGTAAAACAATTATAGGCAAGGTTGCAAAACTAAGCCATAGCCCGAAACAGATGCTTGTCCACCTTGACATTAAGTAAATAGGGTAGATCACCATAATTATGGTAGAATAGTTGCTTAGTCTCGTCATCCCAATGGGCACATATATCTTTCAATTCCTGAAGCTTATTCTGTGCCACATTGATGCGAGCGAAGTCCTACAACTCCGATGTATATCCCTCAATGACACTATCTTCTTTTTCTAATTGGGTTTTCTCTGACCATGTATGGACGGTAGTGTTGTCCTCCACTTTATCAATAAATTCATTCTCTATAACAAAACTCTCTAATTTAGAAATCGAACGTGAATCGACACCTTTTTAAATATTGAATGACATGCAATGATAACAAAATAAAACTAGTCAGTGTCATGTATAAAAGATATAATTCAAAGAAAGCTGAAAATAAGCAAGCACCTATATGGGTAACTACTATGGGTCAACATAGTTCTACCTAAGGCGAGCTCTTAGGGTTCACTATATGTGTTTTTGTTCTAAAGAAAGGGTACTTGAATCAGCAGATTCCTCGATCCTCACCCATTATAGGCTCATATGAATTGAGTTCAGTTCAGGGGAACACATTTCCCTATAGCCATGCGAAGATGAAAATCTCACGAAGACATAGGTACGGATGTATTCCAGAAGCGATCTACTAGCCCATGCGGAGGTGAAAACCTCACGAAGGTATAGTTTCTCGCTCCCACTTAAGGGTGCAACCACAACGGTCATGCAATGTAATGCAAAAGTAAAGACCAAGGGTGTAACCACAACGGTCATGTAATGTAATGCAAAAGTAAAGACCAACTACAACAATCCTAACATAAACAAATGCAAAATAATCATGATTTTTCAAATCAGATTTTCAAGTTTCGACAAAAGGACAAAAAATAATCAATTTTATGGCTTGACTCTCTTAGTAGTGTCCCCAGCGGAGTCGCCAAGCTGTCGAAACCATTTTTATTTTTGAAAAATGGGTTCTACTTTTTAAAACGAAAAATGGAGTTGCCACCAATCTTTTTGGGTGTGATTGGATCACTTTATAAAACATTTGTTTTAAAAATATTGATTTTGGCCTACGAAATTATAGAAAATAGGTTCGGGAGTCGGTTACGTACGAGGAAGGGTTAGCACCCTCGCAACGCCCAAAATTGGTACATATTGATTAATTAATATCCTAGCGTCAAAAATTTGAAAAGATTTTAAAACATGATATCTTTAAAACTTGAACAATTTGAGTTGAAACTTAAGATTCTCTTGTTTTGAAAGGATAAAAATATCCCATCCAGCACATTAGGAATGACGTTTTAAACTCTCGTAACCAAGATCATCTCACGATTTACAAAATTCATTAAAAGGATATTTAGTTATTTAGTCAAACGGAAAATCGAAACCCAGCACGTTAGGGCACTGTTTCCCAAATTTCCAAACACCAAATATTGCCTTATTTAAGAAAAATTTTTGGATAGAATGTGACAATTGAATGAAATATATTTCTTTAAAACAATGACTTGAGTAAAATGTTACATTATTACCAATGAACAATTCACTAAAAAATACAAAACATATTAATAATTAGCACTAACATAAACAATTAAGTAAAAGAATGACATAACGTAGCAGATAATACAAGCAATAATAATGTTAAGATAAATAAAAATAATGGATTTTAAATTTAAGAATATAAATAATAAAAATAAAAAATAAAAAAATAGAGTAGATAATAGCAATTTAAAAATCTATGAAAAAAATCAAGAAATAGATATAAAAATTTATTCACAAGATTAAATGCACATAAAAAAATAAGGTGAGTAATTTATACAGAACAATTAATAAATACTATAACAATTTAAAAAATAATATGACCAAAACTAAAATGGATAATATATATACATAATAAAATAAGTAATATATAAATTTTCAAAATAAATAAATAAAATATATAAAACTTTTACTATAAAGAAATATATAAAGGAACATAATAGTTTAATATACATATATAGATAAATGAATATAATATATAAAATTTTAGCTATAAAAAAATATAAGGAAATACATATATAATATAATAATCTAATATATATATATATATATATATATATAATTTACATAATTAAAATATACAATATATTGAAATTTTTACATTAATGTTAATTCAAACAATATACTATATACAAATTTTACAAATAATATATAAAAATAATACAAAATTTAATAAATACCTTAATGTAAAAAAAGAATGAAATGGTTTATTATAATACTAAAATAATTAAAAATAAAAAAGGGTTTTTTAATCAAGAAAATAGGGATTAAATAAAAATAAAGATGAAACTTGAAGTAAAAATGTAAAAGGGCCAGATTGGAGCGCGTGCCACAGTATAGGGACCTAATAGGCAATTTTGCCTTATCTCCTAAACGGCGTCGTTCCAGCATCTGCCCTAAAATGGCCTTAAGGACCAGATTGAAACAAAAATCAGATTTTAGGGACAAATTTAAAATAGTAGAAAAGTGCGATTAATGACGACATTGCACAGAAACAATAATGTGAAAGGACCAAAGGGATAAATTTTCCCTTTTATAAAAACGCGCGGATCCTCCCGGGTCGGGTCAACGTGAGGATCCTTACCCTCTAAATGACGTCATTTTGGCTCTAAAAGCAGCCTTCAAAACGACGCCGTATGGATTGCTTATATAATCAAAATTTTGTTAAAAAAACATTTTAAAACCATTTCAAAAAAAAAAAAACAGAGCTAAAAAAAAAAGCTCTCTCTCCTTTGGCCTCCGGCCAGGGCTCCGGTCCAACCCGCCACCATGCACCGTCGCCGGCACCGCCGTATGCGGCGGTCAGAATCCCTAAAAGGGGTATTTCGGTCCTTTAAAGCCTCCTAAAGCCAAATCTGGGGTCAAAAACTCCTTTCTAGTGGCCCAACACAAGAATAGGGATGGAAATCCCTTCGATTTTTTTCCTCTGTTTCGTCGAGAAAGGTAAGAAAGATGTGTTCTTTATGTTTGCGGTAAATATAAATGTATGTGTACTTGTTATACGAAAAAGAAAACGATAATATACCTTTCTCTTTGAATTAATGCTGGTGTTTTTGTATATATGCGTAAGCCTTTTACAATGATGGTATTTGGGCTTTATTGTAACACCCCTTACCCGAAACTGTCACCGGAGTCAAGTACGAAGTGTTACCGGACTTTGAACAACGCTTTCAGAATTTACTTCCTAAAGGACACTTAGTCACATACAGTTCAATCCAATATTACCCCATCAAGGGTTTTTGAACATAAAATTATTATTACAGACAATTCGGATTCGAATCCAATCAAATTGAACACTAGAAAATTTTTCAGAATTTTAAATCAGAGTCACACGCCCGTGTGACAATTTGGCACGTCCGTGTGAGTAGACCGTGTGGTCTTCACACGCCCATGCTTGGCACCTGTGGAGTAATCTGCCAATTACACCACGGCCATCCCACACGACCGTTTGGGGGCTGTGTCCACCACACGGCTGAGACACACGGCTGTGTCTCTTACCCGTGTAGTACACTAAATAACAATTTCAAGTGCAGGGGAGGCACGATCCAAAAACATGCCCATGCCATCCATCCGTGGCACATTCTGTCAAAAGCCCCACGGTCAAGGCACACGCCCGTGTGCTTTGCCATGTAGACCGTGTTAGGCTATTTACCAAGCCTTTGGCTCCCTGAAACACAAGTAATCATATTCGCAACCAATGCAAAGAACAATATACCATAACATTTTAATATAACAAATTACCAATAACTAATCTTTATACATGCCACCATATAAATATACAATTAAATGAGGATTAACATTTTCCCCCAAGTTGAAAAGTTGATAGTGTGACGCGGCCTCCGACGATTTCCAACCCCGAGCTAAATCCTGAAAACAATAAGAGAAATGGAAAGATGGGGTAAGCTTCATAGCTTAGTAAGTTGGCATATCAGATGTAATTCAATTAATGAGGTTTGCCCATTCCTCAATAAGTATTTTAAGAAGGTAAATAATTATTCACTTAGTTACACTTTTTACTCAAGTTCAACTTGAGCTGTTTTTCTGAGTCATGATCGCTAATTTAATTATTCCGTAAGCTACAGAACCCAAAATTTAGTTCCGTAAATTTTATTTGAAACTAGACTCATATTTCTTCTTGCCATAAAATTTTTAGAATTTTTAACTTAGGCAATTAGTACAGTTAATTCAATAAATTTTCCACTGTTTCACTAATCAACTACACTGACCTTTGTTCATTACAAATTAAATATCTCACTGTACAGAATTCGAATAACATTTCCGTTTGTTTCTATTGAAATTAGACTCATCAAGGAATTTAAGCATATAAATTACACATCATAACCATTTTTACACAATTTTTGGTGATTTTCCAAATACGGAACAGAGGATCACAATGTTATCCAGAACCCGTCTCACTAACGTTTAAATATCTCACAATTTACACTTCTTTTGCTTACTTAGTTTCTTTTATAAGAAAATAGACTCAACAAGATTTCGATTCATATCTCATTAACTTTCTAATTCAATTTTCACTATTTTTGGTGATTTTTCAAACGTACACAACTGCAACTGTCCAATACTGTCTTAATGCAATTTTCACTTTTTCATGCTTTCTTAATAAAGCTTTAATGGTAGCACTTACCCCTTATCATTCTTACCATAATTCGATCAATTATCGAATTTATTCCTCATCATTTAGACTTACATACCTGCACTTTTCATTAGATTTCATATTCACACTTATCATATAAATGCATCAATCATAATATTCACTTACACATTCTTAACAATTCATTTGCATATACATTCACACACATAACCTTTATCACAAGTGCTCATTCTTTCAATAGTGCCTGCATGCATACTTCATTTCATAATCACTTGCATGTTCACTTTACTTTAATACAGTTAATCTAATCCCGTTGAGCAAATTTCGGAATATAACCAGATAAGCAGAGGTTAGCACATAAGTGCCATACGGCAGTGGCAGAGCCATATCAAATAGGTAGCCGAAGCTACTAATACATAGGTAGCCGAAGCTACTAATAGATAGGTAGCCGAAGCTACAAAACAGAAGGGTAGCCGGAGCTACTATCAGAAATAGAACAGAAGTTACCACGGGCCTGCTCACACAAGCTGACAAGTGTCCGCAACACATGCTAGACCACCCAGCACCCGGGAACTATATCAGACAGAATCATCAAACCCTCTAGTGACATGTTACTTATATCTATGTTAATTCCTATTCGCTCAACCGGGATTCACATTCTATACATCATTTCCAAAATTACAGAGGCATATTCAGTTCACAATGATTTCAATACATTTTCTATAACACTTTGTACCATAGGTATATTTTTAAATCAATTCACCAACTTGGCACATTAAACATTCATTCCACATAATTCAATTAATACACAATTTTAGGCTTCAAGCACAAGCTACAATACTATTGCACTGTTATCATCATACCAACTTACCTCAATTGCTGAAACGGCTAATTTTCCCGCTTTAGCCCACCATTTCGTTCTTTCCCGATCCTAGTCCAAATTTCACATTTTCATCATCTAACATATCAAATAACATTCATTTAACACATTTTATCAACATACTAATCAGTTCAATTCACATATCATGTTTTGGCAAATTTTACAATTTTGCCCCTATACTTTACCATAATTACCAAATTGCCCCTAGGCTCGTAAAAATGATTTTTATTCAATTTATTACTCCTCAGGCCTAAATGACCATTTTATGACTATAGCAACTCATAATTTCAACTATCTCACACATTTACAACTTGTTTTACCATTTTTGCAAAATACCCCATTTTAGGTGTCTTCATGCAATTTCTTTCATAAAGGTTGTCTGTAACACTACCAAGACTCATATTCTTCCATAAAAACTCAGCAAACAATACATATGCTTTCATGGCAAAACCCTAGACTCTTAATCATTTTGAAAAATAATTCCCTCTTTTGAAAGCTCATGCTTTAGGGGTTCCAAAAACACAAAAATAATCAAGAAAAAGCATTAAAATCACTTACTATCAAGGGAGTTTCTTTGCTGAAATTTTCCAGCTTCAAAACCATTTCTTTGCTGCCATTTTCGGTGAAAGAGAAAGAAGGAAATGAAAGAAAATGACACCCTTTTCTTTATTTATTTTATTACCCAATTTAGTCACCTACCAATCACTTTTGACTTTTCAACTCAATTTTTTTTTCATTAGGCATAGCCGGCCAACTATCTTGGGAAGGGTTAATTTCCTTTTTAAGCCTCCCAAATTTGGTGCTCTAGCTATTTAATGCCTTTTGCTAATAAACCACAACTTTTACCTTCTACGCGATTTAGCCCTTTTTCGAAATTAAGCTAGAAATTGCTAAAATAAAATTACCAAAATTTTCATGCACATTTATAAACATGCTATATCACATAAAATAATATCAAAATAATTTTCTTCGGCCTCGGAATAGTGGTTTCAGAACCACTATTCCGACTAGGCCTAAAATCGGGCTGTTACATTTATAGCCACTGTAAAGATACAATATTTGGTATTTTTTTATTCCTTGCCATATTCTCTACTGCCCGTGTTTTTCTTTCCTTTTTGCAGGCGAACGGCGAGAGTCTCGGCAGTGAAGGGCACGATCTGCGCTGATTGCGGCAACAACAAAGGGGCAGTATTGGGAGTTGCAGTGTGAGAACCTTGCTAGGGTTTCCAGAGTCTAAAACTCTTTGGGTCATCTGGGCCTATTTGGATTTTGGGCTACTGTATTTGTGGGTTAGATCTGTTTGGGTGTAATGGGTTTTGGGTAGTTTTTAAGTATTGGGCCACCGGTAGTGTTTAGTTAGGCTAGGTGTAATTTAGTTTTATTGAGCTGTAAATGGACTATAAAAGAACTTTATTATTTTGGTTTAAAATTTGCTTATTTTATTTTTTTGTTTTTGGGTTGTGTATTGACCCGGGCAAATTTGGGCTCTTATAAATTAAGTATAAATAAAATTGAGAACAAAAAGAATGACCTTGCTTAAATTCTTAAATATTCATTAAATCAAACAAATCACTAGCTTTTATCCAATGGATTATTCATGGTTATGTTATTGGGACGAAGCCAGAAATTTTTTTAGGGAGTTGAAATTAAATTGTAATTTTTATAATAATAAAAATATAATTTTTAAATGATTAAATTAAAATTTTATCGTTTTTAAGAAGGATCAAAGTGTAATTTTATTTTTATTAAAAATTTTAAATTAAAAATTAAAAAATTTATTTTAGGGGTTGAAATCCTGTCAACTCTCTTAAATTTCCCTTTACATCATATAGAGATAAGAATTAATTAGTAGTGTTGACACTCCTCTTTTAATATACAAACAAGTTGTGATAGACGACTAGTCATAACTGATAAGTTGTGAATTTTGGGGGAAAAAGTGAAAAAACAAAAACATGTAGGATACCGCAAATGCCTAGGAATCTTATGAATGAAACAGGAAGAAGAAAACACGGCGAAATCAAGGGTCCATATCTCTTCCTTTATCAAACTTATCAAGTTTTGACTAATGGGCCAACCACAATGGGTATTTTGTCCATTGCCAACTTATCAATCTTTTGGGTCATATCCTTTCAATAATATCTAATCAATCCTATTGCTTCCTTGACATAATGAACCGACAATAGAAGGATCAAACTTCAACATAGATAATTTTATGAAATTTATTAAACATTAAAATTTAAAAAAAATCATCAAAAAAGCTGAAAGTATAGAAATTCTAAGACTATATTATTTTAATAAATTATTTTGTGTTACAGAGTTAGACAATGTAAATGAGATTGGGCCTTTGAAGTAGCAAATTGATATTTTTGAATTATTTATGAAAGTTATTAAAAATATATGTATATAAGATACTAGACATATACATGCAATTAAGTGATGATAGATTTTTCATATTTAAATACAGATGTTGTATACAATGCAAAGGAGCATAATGGGATACTGACCGAAAGATACATGGCATGATCTTGACATTGGATTGTCTACACTTTTTTAGGCACTAGAGCCTCCAAAAGTCTTTGTATGATAGTATAAATTAACAAGTTTACAAAAATTTCAAACACAAGGAAAACCAAGTTGAATTTTTTTTATTAAAATATAATTGATAATAAATGTTAAAATTCGAAAATTGCAAATCCAACTTAATTAAGATCCAATCCTTAATGTATTTTAAGTTGAAATATTTTTGTTCTAAATTATAATGACTCTAATAAAAGCTAGTTGTGTAATCTTTCATCTTTAAGGTGTTTTTTCTTTTAAAAAATTAATGAGATTAGCAATACGTACTGAAATAAAACAATTAGTTTAGATGAAAAAATAAAACAAATCTTAAAACTTCTAATAGTTAACTAATCTAGAACAACTGATTAAATATTAGACTAAAGTTTATATGATAAAAGATTTTTTTGAACAATTTTATTATATGTTTTGATCGTTATATATATATATATAAATGCTTAGAATTATCCAAAACTCCTCCCCAACCCATAAGTTGGAGAATAATGCGCTTTAACATACTGGAACCTATATCCTTTTGCATTGACAATAATATACATATCAATCGAATTAAGACCCAATCAGTATATGATAAAACTTTTAACTTATAATATATACAGTTTTAAATTAAACTTATTTTAGTATTATCATACAGTTCAATGTAAATAAATCATTGGTATTACAGTAAAAAGCTTGTGTTACTAAAAAAAATGAAAAAGAAAAAACTTGTGTTGATATGTAAGTTTTTAATTGAAATTTATTTTAGAATTTAATTCTTAAATAACATTTACCCTCTCTTCTTATAAGAAAAAAGTAAATAGAAATTGTCGCTTTCCCATTTCATTTTCATACTACTTAGAGTCTTCGTTAGGTTCAATGTTAAGGAAAATGAAAACAGAAAAAGTAATTTGAAACTCAATAAGTTAGAACTGATAAAAATTCAGTTGAAAAGTATTTAATACACAAAAATGATATTTATTTCTTTGCAATAGTTTGCAAAACTAGTATAACAATTTAGCAATTTTAATATCAACACTCGAATATTTAAAAGTATAATTGATAATGTTATAAATACCTTTCCTATTCAGAGCTCATCACCATTGTCTTACCATGGCATGATTTCGCTAGACGTTACTTTGTTAGGGGCATCACTTCATCAAGGTTGAGTTTTGTGAATACATACACATAACATTGGAACTTATGTGATCTATTTTGCCAAAATCAGATGTTGGGTCCTTCCTTGCATGACTCACACATGAGACCTCATCTACTCATTGTCTACTATCATTGTCTATCTAGAGGCCTGCTGTGCTCCTCAAGTGGTTGGCTAAGATGAGACTCGAGTTGTATATGTGTTAAGACTTAAGTCTAAGAAAGGGTCACCTTGACATATAAATACTTACCCTTAACCTTGGGAAAGCCTTATCTCTTTCCATTACACCTCCGCTATAAGAACAGGACAACTTCACCCATGACTCTTGACACATTTTCCATCGTGTGAACTATCACCTTGTTCCCATTTCTAACTTGTCAACAACAATTGGTGCAAAAAGCATGGACTGCCATGGCTTTAGTCGATGGGAACGCCCCTAAAACCCAATAACCTTCTACTTAATATGTCAGTTAGACTAGCAACTAACAAGCAACACACCCTTACAACCCTTATGCTAATGTTTATAAGGACTGGTTCCATCAGCACCACCAATGGCTTCCGCCCTCCACCAAATGTTTCCTAGTATTTACATATGAATAACAAGCCACCCAAAATCTCCACTCCAATCTCTAATCCTCCTCTCAACAGTTTCTAGAATTACAAGTGTAAATAAGGACTCTCAAGGATCAAATACTCCAGCTAAATCTAAGGCATGAAAAATAATACTAGTATTATCTAGACTAGCATCGTCAAGATAATAAGACAATAGAAAAATTAAAAGGGGGCCAATATCCTCCACTTCATTTCCAAAACCACTAGGATGAAGCTACTTTCCATTAATGCCTGAGTTTAGGGGCATAGCCCATAGACAAAATATCACCCAAGACAAATTCATCCCTAACAACAAGCATTGTAAGATGAAATGGAAGCTTTAGATTGGGTCTCTTACTCAAATAATCCTTTAGCACCTGATATGATAGGAATCGACCTCTCTACAACTCTCAAGTTCCCCAATAAAATATTTATGAGGAGAATAAGTCATTGACTACTCATATAATGCAATATAATGATAATGAATATCTTTGGAGCATATAATGCTTGCAAATGAAAAGCTTTTCCAACAACTCTTAGAGGCAATGTAGAGAGTTGGTATCTATCTTTCTTGAGGGCCTTATCTATAATTTGAATAGTTAGGTTACCAATTCTTGGTAAAATTTTGAGCACATTAAACCAAAATGAATACACCTTTGAGTCTTTTATCTATCAAACAAAGATATGGTGAACACTTGCATGATTATCTTAAGCATTTTCAAGTGGCAATCCTCAATACTAGAGACTTGATAGCTTAATGGGTTGTAGATGCCTTACACTGCCACTATTAGCCATGATATTGTTAATCTAAAACCTAGTCTCAACGTATAAAACCAAAGTCATAGGATTTTGAAATTTATCAAAAACCCAACAGTGTCAAAGATTCCAACAAAAATCTTTAGCACAAAACTATTCTCAAAATATTTTTCTCTATATATGTTTAAGCCAAAATTTCTCCACAAAACTCCTAAGACACCTTTTCTATAAAAAGAGAAATATATGTAAGAAGATTCAAAATGACATAAATTCCCATAAACTAATAAGAAGACAACGTGTGTTTCATAAATTATGATTTGTTGATTCACTAGTCAATAACAGTTGACACATGTCCTTCTATTAATTGGAAAAGACTTATGTAACACCCCAAACCCGGCCTAGAAGTTAGGCCCGAATCCGGCATGTCACATTGAAGTGGTTTTACGAAAAACTTTATTTTTCATTGAAAACCCTTCTTAAGAAATTTGAGTAAAATTCTAGTTTAAAGTTGTTTTTCAAATGGCTTGTGTTAAAAAATCAATCTGTCTTTCTATAAGTTAAAAATTATTTTTAGAAAGATCGTTTTATGCGCGGAAGCTTAATTTTGAATAAAACCCCAAAAAAATTGAGATAAACTTAGGAGAAATAAAATAAAGCGTTCAATGTAACAAATAGCAGAGGTAAAGCCTTATTACATTCTGAAATCAAAATATTTAATAAATATAAAGAAAAACAAATAAAATAAAGCGTCTCGCTAGCTGGCCACCTCCGAGTCCCTCCGTTCGTCGAACTGCCTACTAGGGATTTCCTGAGAAAATAAAAGAGGGAGTGAGTTTCGAAACTTAGTGTGTACAACCCTCAGCAATCATTAACATGCAAGCAATCAATTGGGCCTAAGCCTGAATCACAGTATCATCGTAATATATCACATATGCAATGCAGTAAAAACCCTCCACAATAATCCACCCGCTACACAACATTTCCCGACCAACCTTATACACCTGTGGGGATTTCTAAATCGACCCACCTATCAGCTACACAGCAATGGTAGCCCGGTTGCGGTACTACCTAACGTTGCAGCAAAGCTGCTAATCACATATTGGGCTTTAAAAGTCAACGGTGGATCCACAGTCATCAAGCAACCATGCGATCCTCAAATTCTTCCTCCGTACCATAATTCCCACCCATATGCAACCTAAACAGAATATCATATGAATGCTGCAATCATACATATAACACAAATCCTACATTTAACACATAGGTATATTTTAGTCATTTTTACTCTTAGGGCATTTCGGTCATTTTTAAGTTTTATGGATTCAGTACCTACCTGGCCCGTTAACAAGTCCCCGTTGGCCAATGTGAACAGGCACTATGCACCAGGTAAGATTCCAGAGAAGAGGAGATGGCTCATTGAGACCGCTTAAGTACCAAGCTCTCCTTAGATCCAATCCTAGGCATGCATATACCCATTGCCACACTTCAACCTTATGACTTGTCCATGGTTGCATTTGTGTTTTTAAGTTTTATGAATGTCTGGCCGTTAACAGATACTAAGCCCAAACCCATATACAAAGCTCATTCTCAATCATATGGCCCATTAGGCCCAAATCATAATCGTATGACCCATTAGGCCCAAATCTATTTCAAATCATTTAATATACATGACTAACTCAATTCATATAACAAAATCAATAAATTTTACAAAACTTAGCCTTAGGGCCCACCGGGCCCATTTAGCCACTTTCAGTATTTCAGCTTTTCGGTATTGCTGATATCGTGTGTGTAGTATTTGTACACACCAGATTGACGACCCGCACTATATTATCCTCAGCCTTGACCTGCAATCAAGATCACTTTCGAATCAATTCCAAACCCTACTATAACTTTATCAAATCCCGAGGCCTTACCGTAGCCTTACCGTGTACCTTCGGCTTTTCTAGCTTTTCCCTTAGCAATTAATCCCGAATATTCTTAGATCTGCATCAACACACATATTCTATCAACATCAGATGACTTGTCTTCCATACAAGTCACCCTTATAGGCTACACATATATTCGGCCACCCCTTTAAGAAATCGAAATTGAGAATGAGACACTTACCGAAACTCATCTTGATCTTGTGGCCTAAATATCCACTGAATATGCAATCGACTCCTAACCCCCTTGATTGAGGGTAGCAAAATAAATTGTAATGGAGAACAAGAGAAATCGGTAAAGGGTATGGTTCTTCGGCTTTTAAGTGAGAAAAGAATAATGGGACCACTAAGGGTTTCGGCAAAACAATGGATGGCTTAATTGGCAAGGGAAAGATTCAACTATGTATGAAACAAAAGGGAGAGGAAGAATTCGGCAAGAAAAAGAAGAAAGAAGAGAAGAAAAAAAAAATACAAATTAGCACTTGAGGAAAATATGAGAAATTTGGCATTAACCTAGGATCCAAATTTGGCACATATTTATAGCCTATAGCCTCAATTCCCAATTCAACTCCATCACTTCCCCCTTCTCATCTCCTCGTTTTTCTCCCTGATAACTCTCTAATCTTTTTCCTAAATTTTCTCTCCTGATCACCTTTCTGAGAGTCCAGCTTCACGCCACTACCAATCTTCTAGAAGCTTAAAATTAAACTTCAAAATAAATTTAATATTCTCTTTTTTAAGATTGGACCTAAACTCTACTATTGGCTTTCTAACACCTAAATAATATTTTCCTAAGACTACTAAGCATATATTCACATAAAAATCACACAAAAAGAAATTCGGGATTTTTTTTTGGGCGTTACAACTCTAACCTCTAAAAAAATTTCGTCCTCGAAATTTCTAAATATTAGGGTAGTCGTGTGACAACTATCTCATTATGCTACCGTTGTGCACTCTGATCCAAATAATTTTAATACACACTCAGGACATCCACCTATTGCCAACATTGTCAAACACACACAGAATAAGTACCAAATTCTGATTTAAATGTTTACAAAGCCTTAACACTTCCACGGCCTCTACCATGGCCTCTTGCACCTCTTCTAGCGCTCATCGTCAGTTCATGTATTATCTGGATTAGAAATTTCATGAAGTTTTAATCAGTTTCAGTAATTAAGCCGATGTTTTATGAAGTATTAAGTAAAGTATTATTTTCGTAGTCGTATATCCTCTACAGTTTTAGTTCCTTATAGGCTTTAGTTTTATTCTAAGTATATTCTAAAAGTAACCCGCTATCTACAGTATAACAGTTCAAAATATTTAAGTATCAAGAGAACTTACTTGGTTTGACGTCGGAGACTCGGTGTACCACCACCAAGAATTTTCAGAGTTTACTATAAAAAATGCTTAAACTTAATAATAAGACTCATTTTCACAGCCCAAGCTTTGCAACCAGAGCTCTGATACTACTAAATGTAACACCCCAAACCCTGCATAGAAGTTAGGCCCGAATCTGGCATGTCACATTGAAGTGTTTTTACGAAAAACTTTATTTTTCATTGAAAACCCTTCTTAAGAAATTTGAGTAAAATTCTAATTTAAATTTGTTTTTCAAACGGCTCGTGTTAAAAAATCAATATGTCTTTCTATAAGTTAAAAATTATTTTTAGAAAGATCTTTTTATGCGCAGAAGCTTAATTTTGAATAAAACCCAAAAAAAAATAGATAAACTTAGGAGAAATAAAATAAAGCGTTCAATGTAACAGATAACAGAGGTAAAGCCTTATTACATTCTGAATCAAGATATTTAATAAATATAAAGAAAAATGAATAAAATAAAACGTCTTGCTAGCTGGCTACCTCCGAGTCCCTCCGTTCATCGAACCGCATACTAGGGATTTCCTAAGAAAATAAAAGAGGGAGTGTAACACCCCTATCCCATAACCATCGCCGGAACAGGAAAGGAGCGTTACCAAACATGTAATCAGACTGAATCAATAAAATTTTGAACTCTTAATCATTAGCTATCATGTATTATCAATCGTCAAAGCATGCTTCAAATGATCATAAAATGATGCATATAACTATGGAGGATCTAATTGAAAACATGCTAAAAGATAGGAGAATAGTTGCAAAATTTCCAAATTAGGGACACACGGCCGTGCCCCTAGCCCGTGTTCTCTCACACGGTCGTGGCTGTCCAACACGCCTAAATCACGTAACCCGTGGTCGAATCTGACTTATCTTACACGGCTACTAGACACGCCCGTATGTCTAAGCCGTGGTCGAAACTGTCCAAGCCACACGGCTACCAGACACGCCTGTGTGTCTAGGCCATGTGCAAGACTGTCCAAATACATTTTAGGTGCAGGGGACACACGGTCGAAGTACACGCCCGTGTCCCTTGGCCGTGTGGCACAAATATAGGCTTGATTTAAGCCAATTTGTCACCCAAATTGGGTCATTCCCTACAAGTCAATAACCACAAAATTTCATACCAATATTGGCAACCAAAATATACAAGTTCAAGCATAATATGGACCCATAATCATCATGAAATCTTGCATCAAATAAGCATTATAATTCAATGGCTAAAATAACCACATTAATGAACTCATTTATCAACATTTCATTTCTTACCATTTCAGCTCATATACCTATCTTGATCATATAGTTTACCATATGCACATAAAATCAAAAGCAATCTCAAAATACTTAATTACATAAGTATAACCCAAGCCACATCTCATAGCTTGGTCATTTACCAAAATATACCACCTTCATTAACAACTAACCTATACATTCCATGACCATGTCATTTACAAAAATGTTCAAAAGTACCAAAGCTTGATAGATAGTGTGATGGCGATATCCGACTCATCCGATTATCGAGCTAGCTTCCAAATCTAAAAGACAATGAAAGAAATAAACGGAGTAAGCTTCTAAAGCTTAGTAAGCTCGTATAACATAAATTAAACTTACCAATTCATTAAGGTTATCCATACATATACAAGTAAGGCCAATTCTATTCATATGCTCTTGTCGCCTATTTCACAAGCTCACACAAATTAGTTCATATGACTACATATACCATCTTATACAAGAATTTACCATATAATTCATATCCATTAGCACATATAAACATCATAGTTCATATGACATATAATGCATTCACTTTCATATATCTCATGTAATAGATAAATCCTATGGTTTAGATCATACCTTTCATGTAGTTCATATAACATGTATCATATATACATATATCCATAACATCTTGTAATTCATGTAACTTATACCATGTCATCCATGTACATTTCATATAACATGAAACACATATACCGTTTAATTATCATATAATACGTATCTGTATTCGCCCGTTGAACCTATAAGAACATCGAGGATACCCGAGTGATACACACATAGTGTATATACCCATAACCTGAAATCCGTCAATATGTCATTTATGCTCTTATGAGCCTATACAGTAAGCTCGGAGGCTGAACATGTAATCTCGAAGGATGAATGGTAAGTCCGTAGGCTAAACGGTGAGTCCGAAGACTAAACATGTGATCCCAAAGGATGAACGTGTAGCTCATGAGTACATGGTGAGTCCGCAACAAATGCAGGAGCTCGAACCACCCTGTAGCCCTAGTGACATGTCACTTGTATCCTATCGACTTCTACTGCTCTAACGGGGCTCGGTATTCATTTCTCACTTGTAACAATTTCATTTCAAATTCATATGTAGACATCCAAATAGGCTATTCAATCAACTAGTATTTCATATATTCAATTAACAACAAATATAAACATATACACATTAAATTTCATTATACGAACTTACCTCAAAATCCCGATATCTACTCGCCTATCTTTTTCTTTCCCCGATCAAGTTTCGGGATTTGATCGCCTTTATCTATATTAATGTAACATTCAACTATTTAATAACTAACATAATCAATTCAGTCCAAAAACATATATTTCGACCTATTTGTAATTTAGCCCCTATATTTTCAACACTTTGCAATTTAGTCCTTTTATCGCAAAATGACAATTTACACATCAAGGACCTCAATACACCTAGCCGAATATCCATATAGTCCCTACAAGTACATATCTTCCATTTAATCATAATTTAACCACCAAAAATTCTACCTTTTTACATTCAAATCCTCAAAACTCATTTTCTTTAAAAATCACTTTGTAAAACTTATATATTTCAAGATATCTATCTATAATTCATTAAAAACTATCAAAACATCAAGGATTCATCAATGACATTTTTCAAAGACATGTTCAAAATTAGAAATTGAGGTACGGGTCAGCTGGCATACGAAGCAACGATCTCAAAAATTTAAAAATTATCAAAAACGGGACAAAAACGAACCTCCAATTGAAGCTCAAAGTAGCCGAATATCAAGGAAGCTAAAACCCTTTTTGTTTTGTTGAAGAATCGGTGAAGAAGAAGAATTATGAAGCAATTTCATGTTTGGTTTTATTAAACATAAATTAATAACGAAAAGACTATTTTAACCTTTGTTTAAAACATTATAAAATTAATAATAATAAGGACATAAAAGTCCACTACCATTTAAAATGGTAAAATAGCCATTTAAGGCCTTCCACTTATAAAGCCATCATCAAATAAGCCATTTATAAAATAGAACTCTAATTTATCGCTTTACGCGATTTAGTCATTTTTCTCAAATTAACCACACAAACGATAAAATTTGTAAACGAAACTTTCACACTGTAATTCTATCATGCTGTAAAACATATGAAAGTAATAAAAATAATAATTCAACTCGGCTAAGTGGTCCCGAAACCACCCGTTCCGACTAGGGTCTAAAGTGGGCTGTTACAACTCTCCCCCCTTTAGGGATTTTCGTCCTCGAAAATCTTACCAGTGAATAGGTTAGGATATTGCTTTCGCATAGTTTCCTCGAGCTCCCACGTAGCTTCCTCTGTTCCGTGTTTACACCAGAGAACTTTTACAAGTGCTATACGCTTATTTCTCAACTCTTTGATTTCTCGAACCAGAATTCTAATTGGTTCTTCACTGTACGATAAATCGGACTGTATCTCCACATCAGTGGGAGAAATGACATGAGACGGATCAGATCGGTATCGACGAAGCATTGAAACATGAAATACATTATGAATCTTTTCAAGTTCAGACGGTAATGATAATCGATAAGCTACAGGTCCAATTCTTTCAACAATTTCATATAGCTCGATAAAACGAGGACTTAGCTTCCCTTTTTTACCGAAACGAAGAATTTTCTTCCACCGTAATACTTTCAGAAATACTCTGATACTTTCAGAAATACTCTATCTCTGACCTGAAACTCTATTTCTTTCCGTTTCAAATCAGTATATGATTTCTGTCTGTCTGAAGCTGCTTTCAAACTGTCGCGTATCACTTTCACTTTTTCTTCTGTATCTCGGATTAAATCAACCCCATGTAACTTTCTCTCACTCAATTCTGTCCAATACAGCGGTGTTTGACATTTACGACCGTATAATGCTTCGTATGGAGCCATTTTTAAACTCGTTTGGAAACTGTTATTGTATGCAAACTCTATCAGAGGTAAGTATTTCTCCCAATTACTTTCAAATTCAAGAATACAACACCGTAACATGTCTTCCAGAATCTGAATAACTCTTTCAGGCTGACCGTCGGTCTGGGGATGAAATGCTGTACTAAAACTCAATTTCGTTCCCAAAGCCTCTTAAAACTTTTTCCAGAATCTCGAGGTAAACCGCGGATCTCTATCAGACACAATGGATAATGGTATACCATGTAATCGCACAATATCAAATAAATATAATTCCGCTAATCTATCCAGAGAATAATCGGTACGTACCAGTATAAAATGTGCTGACTTTGTCAATCTGTCAACGATAACCCAGATTGCATTTTTCTTCTTCGGAGACAGAGGTAGTCCAGATACAAAATCCATAGTGACTCTATCCCATTTCCACTCCGGAATCATAATAGGCTGTAATAAACCTGACGGTACCTGATGTTCAGCTTTAACTTGCTGATAGATCAAACATTTCGATACGAATTCTGATATGTCACGTTTCATTCCTGACCACCAGTATTGCTGTTTTAAATTGTTATACATCTTAGTGCTACCCGGATGAACTGAAAATCGACTGTCATGTGCCTCGTGCAAAACTTTCTGAATGAGTTCACTATTTTTCGGTATACAGATTCTATTTCAAAACATTAAACAATCATCGTTCCCTATAGAAAAGTCAGAATCAAGGTTAGACTCACAATGAAGTCGTTTGGCTTGTAGATCGGAATCAGTCCTTTGAGCTTCACAGATTTACTGCAGAATCAATGGTTTAGCCTTTAGTTCAGCTAGAACAGATCCACCATCAGATAACGTCATTTGAGTATTCAAAGCTAGCAGAGCAAACGGAGACTTTCGACTTAACGCATCAGCTACAACATTAGCTTTTCCTGGATGATAATCAATTACAAAATCGTAGCCTTTTAGTAATTCAAGCCATCTTCTTTGTCGCATATTCAATTCTTTCTGTGACATCAGATACTTCAGACTTTTATGATCGGTAAAAATTCTACATTTCTCACCGTATAAGTAATACCGCCAAATCTTTAATGCAAAGACTATAGCAGCTAATTCAAGATCATGCGTCGGGTAACTCTTCTCGTGCGGTTTTAACTGTCGGGAGGCATAAGTTATGACTTTCCCATCTTGTATCAATACACAACCCAGTCCGATAATAGATGCATCACTGTATATAACAAATTCTTTACCAGGTTCAGGTTGAACTAAAACCGGAGCTTCTGTTAACAGGGCCTTCAACTGTTCGAAACTCTACTGACATTTATCAGTCCATTAGAAATTCACATCTTTTTGTAGCATTTGAGTCAATGGTACTGCAATCATCGAAAATCCCTTAACAAATCTTCGGTAATATCCCGCTAATCCTATAAAACTTATAATCTCAGATACATTTCTCGGGGGTTTCCAGTCTATAATCGCAGATATCTTACTTGGATCTACTCTAATGCATTCTGCAAAAACAATGTGACCCAAAAATCTGACTTCTCGAAGCCAGAATTCACATTTGCTGAATTTGGCAAACAACTGTTTATCTCTCAGAATCTGTAACACAATTCTCAGATGTTCAGTATGCTCTACCTCATCACGTGAATAGATCAGAATGTCATCAATGAATACGACAACAAATCTGTCTAAATACGGTCTGAAAACACGGTTCATCAAGTCCATAAACACTGCCGGGGCATTTGTTAAACCAAAAGGCATGACCAAAAACTCATAATGTCCGTATCGTGTTCTGAAAATAGTTTTCGGTATATCTGAATCCTTAACTCGCAACTGGTAATAACCCGATCTCAAATCAATCTTTGAAAATACAGTAGCTCCTTTCAACTGATCAAATAAATCATCAATCCGCGGAAGAGGGTATTTATTCTTCACTGCCACCTTGTTTAACTGTCAGTAATCAATACACATTCTCATTGATCCGTCTTTCTTTTTCACAAATAATACGGGAGCACCCCAAGGTGAAAAGCTCGGTCTCACAAAACCTCTATCTGTCAATTCTTATAACTGTGCTTTCAACTCTTTTAATTCAGTCAGTGCCATTCTGTACGGGGCTATCGATATCGGAGTAGTGTCCGGTAACAATTCAATACTAAATTCAACTTCTCTAATCGGTGGTAAACCAGATAATTCTTCTAGAAAAACATCTAAAAACTCACAAACAACTGGTACAGACTCAATTTTTAATTCTGACTTGCTAGAATTCATCACATACACTAGATACACATCATAGCATTTTCTAACATACTTCTGAGCTCTTATAGCATAAATCACTATCGGTAATTCATTCGAATCATTTGATTCAATCCGAATAATCTCACCATTCTGACATTTCAATTCTATACTCTTACTTCGACCATTCACAATAGCCTCATGTGCATTTAGCCAATCCATGCCCAGTATTACATCGAACTCGTCAAAAGGGAGGAGCATCAGATCAGCCATAAAACAATATCCTCGAGTCATTAATGGACATTTCTTACATATCTTATCAGCTAACATAGACTTTCCTAACGGATTCAATACTTTAACTACATATTTAGTAGACTCGACATGTAAATTCTTTTCAAATACTAATTTCATACAGATATATGAATGAGTTGATCCAGGATCTATCAACGTGTGATAGAGAGAAAAAGTACCGGTAATAACGTCAGGTGACGAGGCTTCCTCACGTGCACGTATTGCATAAGCTCTCGCAAGAGTACGCATCTCAGATCTCACATTAGCATCTCTCGCTACATTGCGATTTCCACTTTGATTCCCAACATTTCGAGGCGGTCTACCTCTCGATGCAACATTATTTGTCTTAGTCGATTGTTCTTTATCAGGTACAGATCTTTCAGGACAATCACGTAAGTAGTGATCTAACGATCTACATCGAAAACATGCCCCGCTTATCAATCGACACTCTCCAAAATGCCTTCTGTTACAATGCTTGCACTCTGGTCCGAGAGCTCTCACACTACCCGCACTAGCTACAGAAGTCGTCTGAAGTATCGAATGAGAAGACTTAACACTTTTCTCTCGAATAGATATGCCTATAGAAGTAGCAGAACGAGGATGTAAATCCTTTGATCTTTTGGATCCAGACTGATACAGTTTACCCGCAAACTTCTTTCCTGCCTCTCTGAATTTGGAATCCGCTATTTTCTTTTCTTTAGCAAGCTCTTCGGCTTTACAGGCCCGGTCAACGAGAACTACAAACTCTTTCAGTTCGAGTATTCTGACTAATAGTCAAATCTCTTCATTTAGCCCATCTTCGAACCTTTTACACATTATTACTTCGGTAGAAACGCATTCACGAGCATATTTGCTGAGTCATACAAACTCTCTCTCGTATCCAGTTACAGACATTCGACCCTGTTTTAGCTATAGAAACTCTTTTCTTTTCTGATCGATGAATCGTTGACTAATGTATTTCTTCCTGAATTCTGTCTGAAAGAAATTCCAATCGACTCATTCTCGTGGTACAACCGAGGTTAATGTATTCCACCATTGATATGCTGAATCTCGAAGCAAAGAAATAGCACATCTCAAACACTCATCAAGAGTACAGGCCAGTTTATTAAAAACTCTGATCGTATTCTCAAGCCAGAATTCGGCACTCTCAGCATCATCATTTGCTGAAGCTCTGAACTCTTCTGCATCATATTTCCGTATCTTATCAATAGGAGGTCTGTTCAATCTCAGAGGATGCATAACTCTCACATTTTCAAGGTTAGGTTGAGGGACTTGAGAGGGTGGAGGTTGCAGAGCAGCCGGGTTTGCTCACACAAACTCACTAAACCATCCAGACATCATTTGGAAGAAAGCTTGTTTAATTTCTTCCTGATTGGCCGTAGTAGGGCCTGATTCAGAAGGCATAGCCCCTTGAGCAGGTGCTGGCGCAAAACTTTCAATATCATCAGCTAAACCTCGATTCAGATCCATTACTATATAAAACAGAATTTAGAGGATGTCAAGAGATATCACACTATCACATTTCATGTACATGGCTTGTATAGCTAGACCTATACCACTACGGTAGTCCTAGAATCGACTAAACCGTAGCTCTGATACCAACCAAATGTATCACCCCTATCCCGTAACCATCGCCGGAACAGGAAAAGAGTGTTACCAAACATGTAATCAGACTGAATCAATAAAATTTTGAACTCTTAATCATTAGCCATCATGTATTATCAATCATCAGAGCATGCTTCAAATGATCATAAAATGATGCATATAACTATGGAGGATCTAATTGAAAACATGCTAAAAGATAGAAGAATAGTTGCAAAATTTCCAAATTAGGGACACACGGCCGTGCCCCTAGCCCGTGTTCTCTCACACGGTTGTAGCTGTCCAACACGCCCAAATCACGTAACCCGTGGTCGAATCTGACTTACCTCACGTGGCTACTAGACACGCCCGTGTGTCTAAGCCGTGGTCGAAACTGTCCAAGCCACACGGCTACCAGACACGCCTGTGTGTCTAGGCCGTGTGCAAGACTATCCAAATACATTTTAGGTGCAGGGGACACACGGTCGAAGTACACGCCCGTGTCCCCTGACCGTGTGGCACAAATATAGGCTTGATTTAAGCCAATTTGTCACCCAAAATGGGTCATTCCCTACAAGTCAATAACCACAACATTTCATACCAATATTGGCAACCAAAACGTACAAGTTCAAGCATAATATGGACCCATAATCATCATGAAATCTTGCATCAAATAAGCATTTTAATTCAATGGCTAAAATAACCACATTAATGAACTCATTTATCAACATTTCATTTCTTACCATTTCAGCTTATATACCTATCTTGATCATATAGTTTACCATATGCACTTAAAATCAAAAGCAATATCAAAATACTTAATTACATAAGTATAACCCAAGCCACATCTCATAGCTTGGTCATTTACCAAAATATACCACCTTCATTAACAACTAACCTATACATGCCAGGACCATTTCATTTACAGAAATGTTCAAAAGTACCAAAGCTTGATAGATAGTGTGATGGCGATTTTTGACTCGTCTGATTATCGAGCTAGCTTCCGAATTTAAAAGACAGTGAAAGAAATAAACGGAGTAAGCTTCTAAAGCTTAGTAAGCTCGTATAACATGAATTAAAATTACTAATTTATTAAGGTTATCCATACATATACAAGTAAGGCCAATTCTATTCATATGCTCTTGTAGCCTATTTCACAAGCTCACACAAGTTAGTTTATATGATTACATATACCATCTTATACAAGAGTTTACCATATAATTCATATCCATTCGCACATATAAACATCATAGTTCATAAGACATATAATGCATTTACTTTCGTATATCTCATGTAACAGATAAATCTTATGGTTTAGATCATACCTTTCATGTAGTTCATATAACATGTATCATATATACATATATCTATAACATCTTTTAATTCATGTAACTTATACCATGTCATCCATGTACATTTCATATAACATGAAACACATATACCGTTTAATTATCATATAATACGTATCTGTATTCGCCCGTTGAACTTATAAGAACATCGAGGATACCCGGGTGATACACACATAGTGTATATACACATAACCTGAAATCTGTCAATACGTCATGTATGCTCTTACGAGCCTGTACAGTAAGCCTGGAGGCTAAACATGTAATCTCGAAGGATGAACGGTAAGCCCGTAGGCTGAACGGTGAGTCCGAAGACTAAACATGTGATCCCGAAGGATGAACGTGTAGCTCATGAGCACGTGGTGAGTCCGCAACAAATGCAAGAGCTCGAACCACCCTGTAGCCCTAGTGACATGTCACTTGTATCCTATCGACTTCTACGGCTCTAACGGGGCTCGGTATTCATTTCTCACTTGTAACAATTTCATTTCAAATTCATATGTATACATCCAAATAGGCTATTCAATCAACTAGTATTTCATATATTCAATTAACAACAAATATAAACATATACACATTAAATTTCATTATACGAACTTACCTCGAAATCCCGATATCTACTCGTCTATCTTTTTCTTTCCCCGATCAAGTTCCAGGATTTGATCGCCTTTATCTATATTAATGTAACATTCAACCATTTAATAACTAACATAATCAATTCAGTCCAAAAACATATATTTTGACCTATTTGTAATTTAGCCCCTATATTTTCAACACTTTGCAATTTAGTCCTTTTATCGCAAAATGACAATTTACACATCAAGGACCTCAATACACCTAGCCGAATATCGATATAGTCCCTACAAGTACATATCTTCTATTAAATCACAATTTAACTACCAAAAATTCTACCTTTTTGCATTCAAATCCTCAAAACTCATTTTCTTCAAAAATCACTTTGTAAAACTTATATATTTCAAGATATCTATCTATAATTCATTAAAAACTATCAAAACATCAAGGATTCATCAATGGCATTTTTCAAAGGCATGTTCAAAATCAAAAATTGAGGAACGGGTCAGTTGGCATACAAAGCAACGATCTCAAAAATGTAAAAATTATCAAAAACGGGACAAAAACGAACCTCCAATTGAAGCTCAAAGTAGCCGAATATCAAGGAAGCTAAAACCCTTTTTATTTTGTTTTAGAGTCGGTGAAGAAGAAGAATTATGAAGCAATTTCATGTTTTGTTTTATTAAACATAAATTAATAACGAAAAGACTATTTTAACCTTTGTTTAAAACATTATAAAATCAATAATAATAAGAACATAAAAGTCCACTACCATTTAAAATGGTAAAATAACCATTTAAGGCCTTCCACTTATAAAGCCATCATCAAATAAGCCATTTATAAAATAGAACTCTAATTTATCGCTTTACGCGATTTAGTCATTTTTCTCAAATTAACCAGACAAACAATAAAATTTCTAAACGAAACTTTCACACTGTAATTCTATTATGCTGTAAAACATATTAAAGTAATAAAAATAATAATTTGACTTGACTAAGTGGTCCCGAAACCACCCGTTCCGACTAGGGTCTAAAGTGGGCTGTTATAGGGAGTGAGTTTCGAAACTCAATGTGTACAACCCTCAGCAATCATTAACATGCAAGCAATCAATTGGGCCTAAGCCCGAATCACAGTATCATCATAATATATCACATATGCAATGCAGTGAAAACCCTCCCCAATAATCCATTCGCTACACAACATTTCCCGACCAACCTTATACACCTGTGGGGATTTCTAAATCGACCCACCCATCCACTACACAACAATGGTAGCCCGGTTGCGGTACTACCTAACATTGCAACAAAGCTGCTAATTACATATTGGGCTTTAAAAGCCAACGGTGGATCCACGGTCGTCAAGCAACCATGCGATCCTCAAATTCTTCCTCCGTACCATAATTCCCACCCATATGCAACCTAAACAGAATATCATATGAATGTTGCAATCATACATATAACATAAATCCTACATTTAACACATAGGGATATTTTAGTCATTTTTGCTCTTAGGGCATTTTGGTCATTTTTAAGTTTTATGGATTCAGTACCTACCTGGCCCGTTAATAAGTCCCCGTTGGCCAAAGTGAACAGGCACTATGCACCAGGTAGGATTTCAGAGAAGAGGAGGTGGGTCATTGAGACCGCTTAAGTACCAAGCTCTCCTTAGATCCAATCCTAGACATGCATATACTCATTACCACACTTCAACCTTATGACTTGTCCACAATTGCATTTTTGTTTTTAAGTTTTATGAATGTTTGGCCGTTAACAGATACTAAGCCCAAACCCATATACAAAGCCCATTCTCAATCATATGGCCCATTAGGCCCAGATCATAATCGTATGGCCATTAAGCCCAAATCCATTTCAAATCATGTAATATGCATGACTAACTCAATTCATATAACAAAATCAATAAATTTCACAAAACTTAGCCTCAGGGCCCACCGGGCCCATTTAACCACTTTCGGCATTTCGGCTTTTCGTCATTGCCGATATCGTGTGTGTACTGTTTGTACACACCTGATTGACGACCCGCACTATACTATCCTTAGCCTTGACCTACAATCAAAACCACTTTCGAATCAATTCCAAACCCTACTATAACTTTATCAAATCCTGAGGCATTACCGTAGCCTTACCGTGTACCTTCGGCTTTTCTAGCTTTTCCCTTAGCAATTGATCCCGAATATTCTTAGATCTGCATCAACACACATATTCTATCAACATCAAATAACTCGTCTTCCACACGAGTCACCCTTATAGGCTACACATATATTCGGCCACCCCTTTAAGAAATCGAAATTGAGAATGAGACACTTACCGAAACTCACCTTGATCTTGCGGCCTAAATATCCACTGAATATGCAATCGACTCCTAACCCCCTTGATTGAGGGTAGCAAAATAGATTGTAATGGAGAACAAGAGAAATCAGTAAAGGGTATGGTTCTTCGGCTTTTAAGTGAGAAAAGAATAATGAGACCACTAAGGGTTTCGGCAAAACAATAGATGGCTTAATTGGCAAAGGAAAGATTCGGCTATGGATGAAACAAAAGGGAGAGGAAGAATATGGCAAGAAAAAGAAGAAAGAAGAGAAGAAAAAAAAATACAAATTGGCACTTGAGGAAAATATGAGAAATTTGGCATTAGCCTAGGATCCAAATTCGGCACATATTTATAGCCTATAGCCTCAATTCCCAATTCAACTCCATCACTTCCCCCTTCTCATCTCCTCGTTTTTCTCCCTGATAACTCTCTAATCTTTTTCCTAAATTTTCTCTCCTAATCACCTCTCTGAGAGTCCAGCTTCACGCCATTACCAATCTTCTAGAAACTTAAAATTAAACTTCAAAATAAATTTAATATTCTCCTTTTTAAGATTGGACCCAAACTCCACTATGGGCCTTCTAACACCTAAATAATATTTTCCTAAGACTACTAAGCACATATTCATATAAAAATCACACAAAAAGAAATTCAAAATTTTTTTTGGGGCGTTACAACTTAAATGGGCACTTCCATGATTCAAATGGTGCCCTTTCAAAATTAAAGCAAGCACTCTCTACAAGTCTCGTATGCACAAAACATGCTACCTCTCCACCAAATGTATATTACACCTACATTCATAATAAAAGGCTGAAGATCTAGATATTCTCAAGAAGGTCATTTTATAACTTTCCATTGAATGAAGTGGAAAATGTTATAAGCACCTCACCGCCCTTGCCTCACCTTGGCATGACTTCGACAACCATTACCTAACCAGGGGCATCACTTCACTAAGGTCAGACTTTATGAACACACATATGCATAACACGTGGAACTCCTATGATCTACCTCACCAAGGACAAGTATTGGGTACTTCTTTGTGTGACTCACACATGGGATCTTGCCTAGTCACCTCTATCCTAATGTCACATATTTAAATGGCTACTATGCTCCCCAAGTGGCCAATGAAGATAAGACCTGCACCATGCACTTGCGAAAACCCAAGGCTAAAAGAGAGTCACCCTTACTAATAAATACTCATTCTTAGCATTGGGAAAGCCTTATATCTTTCCATTACACCTTTCCCATGTCTCTCGGCATGTTTTCTATTGTGTGAATCGCCACCTGCTTCTGCTACTATATTTTGTAGTCAATAGACATATGTATATGTATGCATCATACACTTGAAATATTTACATGCATAATAAATAATTTTATTACTATTTCACCTTTAAATAAAAAATAGTGCTTAATACACTAGAAAATAAAAAAAAATATTAATAATTTTTGACATTAGGCATCTATAGATTATTGATGGATATTGGCGTATAGTTAAATCCATGTAAGAGTTAGGTTATCATTTTTTATAGATTTGATTCAATTTAGATTAAATTTAGTATCATATCTTAGATCCAAGTAAGTTGAATTTGATCTAAATTATTATATGATTGATAAAACTTATATTTAATTTAAAATTATTATAAAATATTTAAATAATATTTAAAATGCTTAATACATTATTTAGTTCTTGAATTTGACATTTTTTTTTTGTAATGTATAATCTCTATTTTTATTCAATGTGGTTTCTATATTTAATAAAAGTTATATATTTTGGTACCCAAAGATAAATGTATTAAATTTTTAGTGTTTAAATTCAAGTTTTAGAATTACTTTGATGAAAGTTAATTGATAATATTATTAGATTTAAATATTCACAATTTTTTAATAGAATAGATTTAGTCTTAAATGTGAATTTATTTAATTTCACGTTTAATTTATTAAATATAATATGATGGTTGTGAACTTTTTTTTTGGTAAATTAAGAAAAACAACTATAAACCTGAAGGTAAGCCCACTCGAAAAGCTCAAAAGAAGAAGCTTCAATCCCTCTTGGCGGTTCTTGAAACATTTTATTATAATTAAATACTAAGAAACTAATATCATTACTTTCTGGTATCAAAATATACAACTTTTGTCAAAAACATATATTACATTTGATAAAAAAAAAAATCAAAGATATCACATTAGACAAAAGTGTTAAATTTGAGTACCAAATATGCATTAGCCCTATTTAACAACAACATATAAATGGTAAAAACATCTCTCCAATTGTACTTAATTTTGATTTTGAACAAATTGGTCACTCTCAAAAAAAGTGAAGCAATTTAATCTATATTTATTTCAAAATTGAGCAATTAAGGACAATTATTCACAATGTTACTATTTTTCATCAATTGTACATAATTTTGATTGGTATAATACCAAGTTTAACCCTCAATGTTTTGAATAATCTATGTAAATATTGACAAAATGAGTAAATGTTGTGGGTTAAACTTGTTCAATCAAGACCAAATTGATAGAATGTGTAAATATTGAGGGCTAAATTATTATTGTGCAAATAAAAATTATGTACAATTGACAAAAAATATAACATTATGATTAATTAGCTACTCACTTTCGAAATTGATAGAGATTAAATTACTTTGATTTTTTTAGTAGGACTAATTTGCCTAATATTGAAATCAAGAGGGACCAGAAAGATCTTTTACCCATTTTAAATTTTTTTATATTTCTCAATGTATTTGCCAGAGCAAGCCCAATAATTAATCCTCCACATTTTATAGGTTCATTAAAAGGATAGATACTCAATATCCATTTTAAAATATTTTAAACATTTTTTTTTTATTATGCTCTATGGATCAATCGGCAATTGTTGGTGTTCATTTGGATGTGGGGAAACCACGTAATTCAGAATATGTTTTTGCCACTTCCACTATTAATTTTATGAATTGGAGTTCCATATAGGCATGTTCTTCGGTTGTTTTTTTCTTTTATTATATACCAATTTATTAATTAATTTTTTTTTTTTCCAAAAGAAATCTGTCTACACGTATAACATACCTCATGCGTGAGTCCTAAATTGAAATAACAATTGATCTCTCATTTTAAATAGAAGAGACGATATATATATTTTTAGTATGATTACAAATAATTGTGATGAGGATTAATTATTATAATGTATAATTAATAAATGAAATATATCAAGATTTAAATAAAAGTAAATTAAAATAAAATTCTATAATGAGATTTAAATTAAAATAACATTTGAACAAATGATCAATAAATGCGGTGTGATAAGACGCATTGTATTTTTAAATAGAGACATAAATTAAAATTTTAGAAATGATAATTTTAAAAGGAATATGCGCGAACCTTGAATATGAACTTTAAAACGAATATAAAAATACTAAAACAATTTAACAAATGCTATTATTAACAATATTTGTTTAATTTTAATTTAGTTTGTAGAATTTAAAACAAACAGTGATGATAGGTGAAATAAGTTTTATTTTTTAAAATTTAAAAGAGGAAAACTTATCAATAATTTTAAGGCTATTAATGCAAATGAGAGATAGGGGGTTATTTATATAGTAATTGTGATAGAGATTTGTTTACTTTCGATATAATCTAAACAAGTTTAAGACATGATTTAATAGCAAAACCACCAAGTCCTCAACAACATTTGTTGGGTTTTATTAATTGGGGGGGGGGGGGTTGGGGGCAAATATAAATAAATAAATAAATAAATATGCACATCTTTTCCTTTATCAGTGGGTGAAGAGATTGGGTAGAACCATTTTTGTTGCATTGTGGTCCATCCATGCTTTTAATTTAATTATTGGGGCAAACGAGCATGAATCATGTGGAATTAAGCACCGCCCGCAGTGTTTTGGAAAAAAATTGGTGCTGAAGTTTGAAAGATTTGTTTTAAATTGTCTATAAGCATTGGTTAATTTAGGTTTTTTTTTATTCAATTATGTTTTAGGAACGTTTTTATTTATTTATTTATTTAGCATTTCAAAAACAATAATTTAGCCGGTAGAAATTAGGTTCTTTAAACTTCAAAATGAACTTGCTTATAAAAGCTTTTAGCAAAATTGAAAAGGAAAGACAAGTTTAAGTCGCTTATTATTTAAATTATTTTTAAGTTTTTTATATTGAGTAAATTCAAAATAATTATTGCAGTTTATTATTTAGTTTTGTGCTTATAACAGTTCGATATTGTTGAATGAATCGTAGTTTAGTATTTGTAATGCTTTTTTTTTTTAACATAAAATGATCACAAAGGTCAACTCATTTTATTAAGTAACATCACTAATTACAGCATTATGAAATTTTCCAAGAAAATTCATGTCGAAAAATCACATTTTAGCTTCACTACACATTTTAGTACAAATTAAGTCTGCCACATTATTACAAGACTGGTTTGACCAAATTAATTTGGCTGATTTAAAATTGTTGAAAGCAGCTATACATTCTTTGATGCGCGGGCTTATGATGGTGACATCCGTACCATTATTTCTTAATTTGTTAACAAGGCCCGCGGAATAAGGGATACCATTGCATTACTGTACCCTTGTCCTGAAAAGTAATAATGGGGTGCAACAAACCCCCATAGAGTACGTAATTGCGCTGACACACACTCATACAGTGACAGCCTTTGGCCAGATTGATTTTTCTAATGCTTGTATTGGAGTATTCCTTTCGTAACATTCCATCCTACACCCTCTTTGGAGTGTCTCTAATTTATAACTATATATACATATATAAGCAGCTGTAAAAAGAAAACAGATTCATTCAAGATTTAAGGAATGATAGCAATAATCCACTACTAATGCAACCTAATCCATTCATCAAAGAATTAAAGCTACAACCTTCTGTCAAATTTATCCAACTCATTCATTGATGATTCACATGATTCAAGAATTAAGCATTGAATGTAATAAAAATTTTCGAACAATTTTCATTAACTATAATTAAACCTTGCATGCTCCATTTTCAAAAAAATATTTTGAAATGTGGGTGCATTTCCAAGCCCCATGTGCATTCCCCCAAACATAAAGTTTGCATTGTGCCCAATACACTAACATGAAAATGTAATGACAACAAAAAAATGCAATGACATTGTATACTTATCAAAATAAAACTTACAATTACATGCAATGCATGAATATTACAACTAAAACTTAAAATAAACTAACTCAGTTGTCTACAGCCGTCGACGTGGCTACAGATGCTTCTTTCTCCTTCTTTTCTTCTTTTCTTCTCTTCATTCTTTTATTTTTTTTTGTCTTTAGAGCGATACCTTTTCTTTTCTTTGGGCTTTGCACGGTCTTCGGATTACTCATCGGTTCCTGGCTCTGCCCCGGCATCATCGGCTACTTCCTGTTGTTACACCCCTAACTCGTATCCGCCACCAGAATAAGGTTTCGAGGCATTACCAGAGATTACAGAACACTTTCAAGTAAATCAAGTCGAACACTATTTATTTTTTAAGATTAGTTATAACGTTCCTTAGTAAAGCCCTCAAGAATCAAAACATGCATTAGAATTGATTCAGGACCAAATCAGGATCTCGGGGAATTTTTCGCAAAATCCCAAAAATTTTCTCACTAATAAGAGTCACACGCCCATGTGGTCAGGCCATGTGGGGTCACACGCTCGTGTCCTGAACCCGTGTAACTCTCTAACTTGCAACTCATGAATAATTTGATGTCACACGGCCAAGTCACACGGCTATGTGCTAGGCCGTGTGGTAATTCGAATTTTTGAAAAATAGGTGCAGGATTCACACGGCCAAAGGGCACGCCCGTGTTCTGGGCCGTATGTCTCACACGGTTGAGACATACGCATATGTCTTTGTCCGTGTGCTTAATTCTGAGCATTCAATTTCTCAAAATTTAGGTGCAGGGGACACACGTCCTAACCACATGCCCATGTTATCAGGCCATGTGTCACACACTGTAACACCTCTTACCCATATTCAACGCCAAAATAGGGTATGAGGCATTACCGGACTTATCACATGAACAGACATACAATCCCGAGTCAGAAATTTTGCGTCCAAATTAAAACTCTTTGCAATAAATCATAAGTCCCTAATACGAGCCTACGAGGCCCAAAACATGCATTGGAGGTGGTTCGGGATCAAACTGAGAACTTTAGAAAATTTTCCACACTTAGAAATTTTTTCCACAAAACAGGGGTCACACGCTTGTGTGGACATGGGACATGCTCGTGTGGGTAGGTCGTGTGGTTACACATGAATGTGTCCCGACCCTGTGTAACTCTGTGACTTGTAACTCATGACCAAATTGAGCTCACACGGCCAAGTCATACGCTCGTGTGCTAGGCCGTGTGGAAAATTAATTTTTACAAAATAGGTGCAGACTTCACACGGCCAGGGTAACGCCCTTGTTTGAGGCTGTGTCGTCCATACGGCTGAGACACATGCTTGTGTCTCTGCCTGTGTGCTCAATTCTGAGCATTCTGTTTCTTGAAACTAAGGTGCAAATGACGCACGGCCTATACACATGCCCATGGGGCTGACCGTGTGTCACACACGGCCTAGACACACGCCTGTGTGTGTACCTGTGTGGACAAAATATAGGCAATTTACCAAGCCATTTTGCCACCCTCTAATTTACACACCTACACAACAAAACATAATACCAATCCAAGCATATACATACAACCAAATATTCACAACCAAGATATTAACACATCATTCATTAAAGTCATCATCATATAAATATGCTTATAACTGATATTGGCCCATTTGAAATGGCCTTATACAAAAATGATCATCAAACCAAAATAAGCCAACAAACTTGGCCAAATCAAATATGACACATAACAAAATGACCAAGTCCTCCTATATATGCCATGCATTCAAAATGCTAAAATTATCAATACCCAAAATGAAATAGTTGATAGTGTGATTCGAATCTCTGACGATCGCTGATCTGAACTAACTTGGCAACACTATAAAACAAGAGAAAGAGAAGGGAGTAAGCTATATAGCTTAGTAAGTTCATATGTAAATAATAAGCATCTTAACTACACAATTATCAAGCAATTCAAATAATGAAAGATAACAAAATTATCATTAAAATCTCATAAGCATAACTTACTCAATCACAATCTTACCAAGTGTGTAACACCCTAACTCATGTCCGTTGCTGGACGGAGTCTCAAGGTATTATCAAAAATAAAATACAATCTTAAACAATTATATAGGAATTATATAATTAATCGTAAACACAAGTCTCAAGAGTTAATTAGAATTCAAATCATATAATAACACATCTCCTAATAAAAACATTTTCGCTTCATAGATATAAAAAATAGATGTGTCCTTCACATGTCATAAAATATATTTTGAACACACACTCACAACTTATGTTTGTGTATCATTTTCTATAACCATTTGAATAAGGTAATATGCTCCCATAATCATAAACTCTTGACAGATATTTAAGGCAAATAAATAAATAAAACTTAAATAAAATCACAAGTCGAAATACTACAAGCGCAAGTCATAGTTTAAATGCACAAATGTACTGCAAAGTTTAAATCATGCATATTCTATCCTCTTTACACTCTAGTTACAAGGTTTATAAAATTCCTTAACCTTAACAATGCACTATATAACAGGACACACATCTTATCAAGCAAGCCGAATGTATATCTTTTTAAAAGCATTCTTGGTATAGGCTTAATATAGAACAAAACATTTATGTATTACTTATTATCATGAATTCATGCAAGGTGCACATTTAACCAAGTGCTAAGTTGTACTTAACATTTAAACATCAAACATATGTTTATAATTATGTATATATATATATGTATCAAATAGGCAACAAAATTTAACCATGAATCACGTGCATTATTCGTCACTTCATAAACAAACTAAATGAGCTATTTCATAGCTACCCCTCATTTACTAATGCCACATTTAATAACCTCCATCATACAATTAATAAACATGCATTATTTTAATACTACTTCATGGCCGAATCTCTATGCCTAAAATTACTTGCGCACCTAAGCTCCCATTTTCTCAAATTAAAATCATAAAATAATTTAATAAATTGCTTTAACCAAAGACAATAGATTGAGACTAAACATAGCAACTGAATTCACATACATGCTGCGTAATAATATGAAACACATACATAGCTATCTAGTTAATTTATAACCGATTTTATTATATCATATTTAAGATCAAAATTATACTTGATATATAATCACCAAGCACAATTTACGTATATATATGTATATGGCATTCGGCGTCTCAACCAAAATAGACTTTAACCACAACAAAATTGAAACTAAGTCAAGCAAAATAATTAAGCCATTTTCGCATGGCTATTTTACAGCATTTCTAAAATATTCAATCTCAAAACTAGCCTATACACGCCATAATTTAAGTTTAGCTTAAAAGTATCCAAAACAGTAGATAGTGTGATGAGCTTGGCTGACAATCCCCGACTTGTAACTTGACTTCAAGATCTATAAAATAGAATAACATTAAACACAGGATAAACTATCAAAGCTTAGTAAGTCATAAGCAAATAAACAACTCAATGTCTTATTCAACTTAACTAAATTAAATTAAATTATTATACTAATTCACATTTAAATCCAAGCACTTATATATATATATATATATATACTCAGGTCACATGCATATAATCATACACATTTATATTCCACTGTATTATCACGTTAACCGAAGGCTTATAAAGCCAACATTTACAGATCATCATTTAAACCTCAAGGCTGATTACTTATTAAATACCTATTTCACATACTCAACCTGCACAAACTTATAAATTATAATATGGTCTCATGTACATATAATAATCGGTTGACCGAATGCATAAAAAAAATACACATACGCAAAATTAATATTTATTCGATAATGAGCAATAGGCCGAAAACACTTGATTTAAAACATGGATATTCATGCTTTATATCATATATAACTTACATTATCAGATAGTCACGTATAAACCTTATTGCTAATAATTAGTAGGATAATTCATACCTGTCAATTCTTTTATTCATTTATCACATCCGATCACAATTTGTCTTTGCCCGACGAACCATTTGGAATTAGGTAGGATACTTGGGTAATCACATAATTCGTACAATGCCAACGTCCTAGACGTGGTCTTACATGTAGCCACATATCAATGCCGTTGTCCCAGACAGGGTCTTACTCGTAAACACATATCGAAATCACAAATCGATGCCATGGACTTACTCGCACACATACATCGGAATCCTATGTCATGACTGTAATAGGCCTATTTAGCCCGGGCCCATACCAAAAAATAATAAATCCAAAATAATAAAACAAAGTTCAAGCCCAGTCCAAAATATATCATTTGGCCCGATCGGAATGACCCATTACTTGAAAAGATTGAAGGTCCATCTACAAGCTTGACGTATATGGAAATATAATCTTCAAGGATATGCAATCTTAGAAATGATATGCAAATCTTAGATATGATATGCAATCCTAGAAGATATGATATGCAATCTTAGAAGATATGATTTTGGTATCTTAGAGATTTAATTTGAAGATACCCTTTAATCTTAGCCGTTGATGTAATTGATCTGTACCGTTGGATTTGAGGAGGCTCAACTATAAAAAAAGGCCTCTCCCCTCATTGTAAAGCACTTAACTTGAGTTTTGGGGAAGCAATAAGAATTCTTGAGAGCATTCACTCAAATTTCTCTCCCTCTTGCGTTCTTATTTTCTGTGGTTTGTTCTTATTTTATTCTTCATTCATCTTCGTTTCTTTTTTAGTTGCTTTTGTTCGGGTTGGATTTTGGTGGAGGAATTTTATTGAATCATCATATTGTGAGAGTTAGGTTGACTTAAACGTTTTTTTAAACTTTTTTTTTATTAATCCTTATTCTATTGTTTTTCTATTTTTTTAAATTTTTTAGATATTTATTTATTTTGATATTTATATATGCATATTCTTTTCGAAAAATTACTTTATTTATTTTTTTATTCATTATTATTTACAATAAATTGTTTTATTATAGATCATCATATATTACCTCATTTATTATATATATTATTACTTTAAACCATTTTATATTTAATATCAAACTTTGCCATATTGCTCGTTTTATTAAAACTGTTTTATTATTTTATTCAAAATTTTTCATATATTATTTATCTTGTATTTTTTATTTCATATTTGATCTTTTTAAATGCCCCTCTCTATTATGCCTTTTTTTATTTATTTGTTCATTGTTTTAAAATTTAGATTCCATTATTATTATGATTATTCTTAATATTTTTTTAGCATTATCATTGTCTTTATTCATGTTATTTGCTATTTTACTTTGATTCTTTCTTTTTAATTGTCTATATTAGCGTTAAATATTAATCTGTTATGTAATATTTTTTTAAAAAAATATGTTTATGTTTTTATTATGCATTAGCACAACATTTTATTCAAATCATTGTTTTAAAATATATCCCATTTAATTGTCGCTTTTTATCCAAAATTTGTTTTTTAAATTAAGACAATATTTGACATTTGGGAATTTTGAAAGAATCGTGCCCTAACATACTGGGCTTCGATTTTTCTCATTAAGTCTAAATGATTAAATACCCTTTTCAAGTTAAAACGTGTGATTTTCAAATAAAAACTATCTTTGGGAATTTAAGATGTTGCGTCCTAACTTATTGGATGTCATATTTTGATATTTCGAGATAGGGATTTCTAAAAACAAAAGATATTTGACGTTTGAGAAATTTGAAAGGTCGTGCTAATTTACTGAGATTCGATCAGTTTCTTTTATCCAAATAATCGAATGTCTTTTAAAAAAAGTTATAAGTTTTTTAAAAAAAATCAAAAGGATCATACTTTAAAACCTTTTCAAATCTTCGACACTAGGACATTTAATAATCAATTAGGTACCAATTTTTGGGCGTTACGAGGGTGCTAACCCTTCCTTGTACGTAACCGACTCCCGAACTCGATTTCTCAAATTTTTATAGACCAGAATCTTTTTTAAAAAATACCAAAATGTTTCATAAGGTGATCCAATTGCACCTGAACAAAAAGGATTGGTGGCGACTCTATTTCCGTTTTCATTTTAAATTCGACCCCGTTTTTCAAAATTAAAAATGGTTTCGACAGTGACATATGTATCCTAGCTATTCCTAAGGTTCATACGGGGCTTTCGAACGTCGTAACTCAATCAAAACGAATGCTTGTACATGAATACTAAGCTTATACACATTCGGCAATTAAATTTATAATATCTTGTATTTCAATTCAGCATCTATAATTTACATTTAACTAAAAATTAAATACGTCTATATGCTTATAAACTTACCTCGGACGTTGTAAAACGGAACGGGGCTGCTTGTCGACCACTTTCGTCTTTCCCCGATCCAAATCCGATTTCTTTGGTTCTTGATCTAAACACATTCAAATTAAGCTTATTCAAACATATTTTCATTCAATTTAGTCCACACACATATTTACCCCTAACATTTACAATTTTTACAATCTAGCCCTTAATGCATAAAATTCAAAATATACCAAATTAATCACATCCAAGGGTGGCCGAATGTTCCTAGGGTCTTAATATGCTCATATTTTTCCTAAATTTCACATTCTAGTCCTCCCACATTTTTATTTTTGCAATTGAATCCTAATTGCTCAAAATCATCAAAAATTCCTTTATAATATATCTTAACCCAATCCATATCTTCCATAATTCATCATCAAACCATAAAAATCACAAACTCTCATCAATGGCAAAATTCAAAATATTCACTAAAATAAAAAATCAAAGCTTGGGTTTTGTAGTACTCGAAGCAACGATCTCAAAAACGTAAAAATTATCAAAAACCGAGCTAAAACTCACCTTGAATGGAGCTTAGAAGTGTACGAACCCTAGCTTGTGTTTTTTCCTATTTTCTTTGTTTCAAGTTCGGCAATGGAGACACAAAATTATAAGCTAATGTTTCCATAATATATTTTTATAATATAAGGTTGAATTATTTGTTTCCAACGTTACCCTTAATGAACTAGCATAAAATATTTATAAACTAAGCCTAATACCGTCCTTTCAAAATTCCATAAACATAAACAGTTTCCATTGTTTTTTTATACCTTAATAAACCTTATATATATATATATATATAATATTGTCATAAAAAAAATAATGTTTAATTCTCACGCATACATATATCTTAAATAAAATAATGTAAAACCATGTAATTATGCCTACACCGACCCACTAGTTTTAAAATGGCATAATTATCATTTTAAGGTTTAAATTTAGAAAGCCACTAACAAGTTGATCCCTTTTAGAAATAACCACTACATTTTCATTTTTCGCGATTAAGTCCTTTTATTTAATCAGATACCTAAACGATAAAATTAAATCACGAAAATTTCACGAACATAAATTCACACAAAATAAACACGAAAAATAATTTAAAAATATTTTTTTGACTCGGATTCTTGGTCCCGAAACCACCGTTCCGATTAGGGTCTAAACCGGGCTGTTACAAAGTATTTGTCACTTATAGTGTTCGTACTTGTGAATTCTACATACATACCTGTACCAAATCGTAACATAGCCACACACTTTCACATCTTTAACATTTCTCGTTGAACACTTGGAATATTCACTGATACTCGAAAGTTTACACATAGGTGCCACATATGTAGCCGAGTTATCTCATATTACATAACACACATAGGTTCACTATCAAACCATTCACGGGCCTGCTCACACAAGTTGTCGGTCAATACATAGGTACCCAATGCTGCTCACACAAGCTTTCAGGTATCTACAACAAATTCCGGAGTACTCAGCCACTGGTAGGACGTATGAGACTAGCACCCAGAATCACATAACATATATATACACATATGTTCCTAGTGACATGTAACTCGTATCCTATTCTATTTCTAAGGTTCAACCAAGATTTCTCTCTTGTCGAAACTTTAACAAATATATTTAAAGGATCAATCATACAATTCATGCAATACTAAAGCATTTAAACATAATATAACAATGCATTATTTACATACAAACTTACTTGGGTACAAAAATAGTAGAATAAGGACCTAATCGTCAAACACCTTATTTTTCCCCCGGTCTAGGTCCGAACCTCATTTCTCTTGATCTATAATAACAAATTTAACTTATTTTATCATCACATTATTCAATTTGACCCAATAATCAAACTATGGAAAAATTACATTTTTGTCCTTAACTTTCCAATTATTTATACTTTAGTCCCTAGGCTCGTAAAAATTTCTTTCAATTTCTCCATTACCCAAGCCTACCCGAATCTTTTTCATACTAATAACAACCCACATTTTTCATTACACACACAGTCTAGACACAAACTTGTGTGTCTGCACGTGTGGACAAAATAAAGTCGTTTCTAGCTTCATTTTTCACCCAAAATCATACCCAAGGCCTGTACTTGAAACACACATCCAATACCAACCATTCCAAGCATTCAAATTAAACAAATCCCATCATTCATCATGGCATACCATTACATACATGTGTGTTTATAACTTACCTTGATTTAGCTTAGGTAATAACAACATTTGATCTCATATACTTAACATATCACATGTAATATCATAATAACTTACTTAACATATATTTAGCTACCATAGCATGACATTACAAGTATATCTAAACAACCATTTCTAGCCATTCCAATGGCTAGATTACATACTTCATTATCAAGCTACTAATGGTCAAGTTGTCCTATACATGTCATTATACCAAAAGGATTCAACTATATATACCCAAAATAAGCTAGTTGATGTGTGATGATGCTCCCATGATCTTCCAACCTTCATGAGCTTCTGAGCACTATAAAACAGGAAAAATAAAACAGAGTAAGCATTACTTGCTTAGTAAGTTCGTATAACAGAAAACTAAACTTACCAAGCCCGTTTATTAAATCTAAGCATACAATATCATGTTTTCCATCCATTAGCAAAACTTCCTAAACACATGCATTCAATCAAACATGTTAGTCACCAAAATCTCCATATCAATCAAGCAAACATAGATGAGCTCATCATGTAATACTCTTTCAAGTCATTACTATTTCATCTCATAATTTTCATGCCATGTAAAAAATTTTATGTCCATTGAATCATTGAAATTCTGATGGATGCTCAAGTAGTACACTAGAGGCGTATGATTCAATAATCCGTTAATTTCTTATTCAAGAGTACCCGTTCGAGCATTTAATCAACGAACACACTATTAAGACACATATCATATAATAGGATTACCAGTCCAGGCTAAATCCTTTATATAACGTATGCTCAGAAGAGCTTATTTAGGATTTCTAGTCCAGGCTAAACTCTAATCATATCGTATACTCGAGAGGTATCATATTAGGATTATTCATCCGGGCTAAATCCTTTCTATAATGAGGTTAATAGGATTACTTGTCCTAGCTAAATCTCATTCACAACAAATGCAGAACCTCATTCATTTCGAAAAAGTACATATATTCATCAGAATTCAATATTCAATCAGGACTTAACCCTTTTTCACCATTTTCAAGCATGCATCAATTTCTCATATTGTAACATCCAAGTAGTTCACACAAACGGTGATCACATTTCAAACAATCACAACATTTATTTTAACATAATTACATGCCCTATTAAGTGACACAAACTTACCTCGACACTTGTTTGCGTATAAAATCTACTAATCTGAAACATTTTCTTTTCCTCGATCTAACCTTGAATTTGAGTTGTCTTGATCTATATAAATAACTTTAATCATCAATTTCACACATATCATACTTATTAGGACTCAATCTACGTTCTAGGAAAAATTACCATTTTGCCCCTAACTTTTCCATAAATTCCAATTTCGTCCCTAGTCTCAGAAAATGAAACTTGTGCAATTTACTCCCTATTCCAAGCCTAACCAAAAATTTCAAAGTAGAATTTACAGCACATATTTTCTATAAATTTTAGAATTTTTTCATCAATTTTCACAACTTTACATTTTAGTCCCTAAACCATGTTTTCACCAAAAATCACTTTGTAAAAGTTGTTTATCTATCAACAACCTTTCATTTTCTACCATAAATTTATATTTTTCAGCATATACATCCATGACCCATTTTCTATACTTTGATAACTTTTCAAATTAATCCCTCAAATAAATAGATTAAGCTATCCCGATTTCAAAAATACCAAAATTACTAAAAACAGGACAAGGAAACTTACCCAATTAGGTCTTGAAAGTTTCTTCTCTCTTTCCTAGGGTTTCCATATAATTTTGGGGTTGAAGATGACTAAAATAAGATGATATTTCTTTTATCATCTTTTTAATTAATTAATTATTTCAATGTCCAATTTAGTCCCTGCCCTTTTCCTAAATTTCTATGGATGATTCAATAAAGATATTTTTCATCTTTTGATCAATGGTCTAATTATCATATAACAACCTTTAGTTTTGAATTTCATAGCTATTTAATCCTTACAGCTACTAAAATTCTACTTTTGCAGTTTATGCGATTTGGTCCTTCTCATAATTAAACACGAAATTGGTAAAATTTTCTTATAAAAAATTTCACATGACATTTCTAACCTAATACGGACCATATAATAAAATAAAATAAATTTTATTTTTGGATCGAATTTGTGATCACGAAACCACTATTCCGATCTCACTGAAATTGGGCTGTTACAATTGTGTAGGAGAGCCCTCCTAGAGTGGTCTAATGTAGACCACTATTGCCAATGAATTTCATTGCTCCTCACTGGTTACCTCAGCAACTTCTGTCGGTCTTGCTCCAGCTTGCTCCAAATTATCAATTTTGTACCCACAAACTCAAGTGCGGTGATAATCTTTTCAACAAAATCTTCTTCTTCTTCTTCTTTCTCATTTTTAGCAACTTCTTCTTCAACAACAACTTCCTCTTATGTAGCAGCAACTTCCTTCTCAACAACAAGGTCTTCTTGATCGGCAAGAATAGCACCCTCAAACAAGCTATCAATGTAAGAACCTATTTTTAGTGAAATCAAAACAATGGTTTTGAGACAACAAATCTGAGGTCAAAAAATTTATTTTAATATTATTTTGAGGTCTGCAACATGATAGTATGATTGCATGAAATTTTCGTTAAGAAATTTTACCGTTTGTGTGCTCAATTTGATAAAAAGGACTAAATTGCATAAAGTGTAAAACTAGAGTTCTATAAGTTAAAGGTACTGAATGGCTATGAAATTAATCAGTTAAAGGATTTATATGGTAATTGGACCATTGACATGTTGAGTGGACAAAGATGGACATAATTTAGATAATTTTAACTGTTATAAACTAAGGTTAAATTTGTAATTTAGCAAAAAAAAAAGTAAATTAAAATAAAGAAAACAAATGTATCACCTTTTAGCTCATCATTTTCACCAAATTTTAAACTAAGAAAAGCCATAGGAGAAGCTTAAGGTTCGGCCAACACTTTCTTACTTGCATGTGAGTATTTGTCATCTTGTTTTTAAATATTTCTATGTTTTTGAAGTCGTTGCAGCTTCATTTAGCTAACCTATGGACTAATTTGCAAAACTGTTTAAGTATTTGAGTTTTTCCATTGATGAATGTGTGAGTATTTTGGTGTTTGATGATAGAAAATGCATCCTTGTTGTTAGTTAAGCAACATTTGTTAAGTGATTTTGAATGGAATTGAAAATTAGGAGTTAAATTGAGAAAAATGAAAATTATGTGGCAAATGTGTGAAATAATGAAAAATATGGGTTGTAATAAGCTTGGATGAAATTCAGCTAGCATGGATTAAGATTAAATTGCATGAATTTACATTTTTATGAGATAATAACTAAATTATAAAGAAGTTAAAAGTTTAGGGGCAAAATAGTAATTTTACCATAATATGAAATTTAGATCTAATTGAATAGAATGGTGCTTAAGATAGTTAAATTTGATTATATAGATCAAGAAAAGCCACGTATAGATTTGGATCGGGGAAAAGTTAAAGTTATCAAATAAACGATCATTTTCATCCATACTATATCGAGGTAAGTTCGTATGTTTAATAAGCATTGTAATCGGTCCAATTTGCCCAGGCCTATTAGAAATAGTAAAACAAAATAATTAACAAAAACCACAAAAATAAACAGTCCAAAAATCGTCCAAAATACAAGGCCCAATAAGCCAAAATATTACAGAGCAAATTGTAAGGCCCAAACGGCCCACAACATTTCAGCTAAGCACAAACCCTAGGCGCGCTGCAACCTCCAGCATCCAACACCATGTCAGCACCTCCGTACGGCCATGTCTGTAGTTCGCACCACCACACAACCTTCACACATGTGAAAAATGACAAAGGCAACAACACCAAATAACAAGAGCACAACAACCAAAAATATAGAAGAAAAGAGCTGGATTTTATTTTTATTTTGATTTTATTCTTTGATATGGCTATAAAAGGCCAAGAAGGATTCATTGTAAGCTTCTTATGATTTTTCAAATAAAAAACAAAAAAAACTAGAGAAATAAAGGTATATTCCTAAAATTTTAGTCTATTCGTCTCGATTATATGGTATATGTACATAGAATAGTAAAAGAGAAAGGATACTACCTCTTTCAGGTGTTCAAAGAAGAGAATCGAAGAGGTTTCTTCAAATTTTGGTGGTTTTTATAAAAACCGCACAATCAATAAGAAAAAAATAGAAAATAGTTTTACAATGTGATTTCCATGGCTCTTTTTCATTCAATTTTTTTAATTTCGATTTTCTTTCATTTTCTTTAAACCCAAAAACGAAAAGGAAAAAGGGGAAAGGCTATCTGATTTCATCTTGAAACGGGGTCAAGGGGGCCCATTCTCGTGCACAACCGGCCACCAGATATGGTGGTGGTGCGTCGATAATTGAAATCGGCACATGGGTATGTTGAAATGTAACACCCCAAACCTGGCCCAGACGTTACGGCCGAGTCTGGTGAGTCACATCACCTACAACTAACCATGTGACCTAGCTACTAAGATTAGGGCGAGCTTGCAAAACTGATAGTAAAGTTTTAAGAGAAATTCCTGAGTTATTGGTGATCGTTCTATCCATTACCAATTATTAAAAGATTTATTATAAAATTTAACTTTGTTACTCGATTGAATCGTGTGACTGGTTTTGAAAACGTTTGATTAATTTTGAGAGAACTCGCGCAGCTATATTCAAAATAATTAGAGTATAGTAAAAATAAATAATTAAAAAACCCATAGTAAAATAATTAGAGCGGCCTTTTTACAGAACCTAAATTAAAAATAGAAACGATTAAAATAAATAATAAAATAATTAACTTAATTAAACCTGAAATGCAGTCTGCGTGGCCACTCCGAATCCCTCCAGCTGCAAGTCCACCAATCTAGGGCTCACCTACATGGATGGAAGGAAAAAAGGGTGAGTTTGGAAACTCAGTGTGTAAAGAAAGCCCATCCAGAGCCCAAATCAGCTCAAGCCCACTGGGCCTAAGCCCTAACCAGTCTTAGTAGACACAGGGTCGAAGCCCTATTTAGTAAACAGTTACTGGGCCTTAGCCCTTTACAGATAACAGTATGGCCCATAGGCCCATTTTAGTAATAGATCAGATATCAATTATGAATGCAAGGCCAAACCCAACCTAAATCCAACCGCTACACTCTACCCATACCAGCCCTACACTCCATGTGGGGAATAACTCAACCCACCCAGCCATACACTCCACAGTTGCAGCATAGCTGCTCAAATAACAGTATAACGAGGCAAAACCCCTTCAATACGTGGTCAAGCCACTATCAGTACTTCCTCCATCAATAACCCAGTCCCATGCAACAGATAATCATGTAGTGAACAGAAACAGTAAAACATGCATTTCAGTCAGATTTAGCCCTTGGGGTATAACGGTTATTTTAAACCTAGGGGTAAAGTAGTAATTTTGCACCTATAAGGGGTATTTCAGTAATTATACTAGTTTTTAGGGTTTTATGCATCTTTTAATCCCTAATAGTCCAACTTTCATCTCAGTACTTAATTTAGCCCATTTTAGCAGTTTTTAGTTATTGGGCCTTAAAACCTCTACTGAGCCCTACAGTGTCTAATAGCTACTTTAGCCCATTAGTCCAAATTTTATGATTGGTTCACCAGTTTTAACAGTTTTTCACCTATAGTCTACCGAAACATGCTTATCGCCTATTTTTACCCATATGGGCCCGTAAGCCCATTGGACCCAAATTTCAGCCCATCGAGGCCCAAACTTACCGAAGTTCACGAAATTGCGCACTCAACCATTGCACCATTTGTGATTATAGATCTCACTATTTCTAACCGACTTACGAGTGCTCACACGCTCACAAGCTCACAAAATGCCAGAATTTTAGCATTTCGGCTTTTCGGCTTCTACCGATTTAAACTACAAGAGGGTGTTCGATACACACCAAATTTGCAACGACTGCTAACGAGATCTCCCACGATATCTTACAATCGGTCACTTGAGATATCAGATTCCAAAATCCAATGATAACAAACATAATCTTACCTACAATAATCGACCCTCATCACCTAGGTCCTTAAGATCTTACCTTTCACGAAATTAGTGACTAGATTTAGATCTAGTCATTCCACTTGTCCAAGCCCTTAGTCAGTAGCCTTTAGATCACACTAACACAAAATAAATTGATTGTTAATACCCTTAGAGCCCTAAGCCCCAAATCGATAGCCTCTCTATGCACATAGGGGTTTTGACTTTTCTAAATCCCGAAATAACATATGAACAAGAGATTTCGATAGCTTACCAATGATTTAATACTCTAGAATGATTCCAATCTCGTTTCTAACTCAGATCTAGCACAGATCTAGCCTCTAAACACGAGCAGAGAGTGAATCTAGAGATCTAAAGGTTCGACTCCTAACTCCCTTTGAGTATGGTGATTTCGGCTTTTATTGCGATGAAGAAGAAGATGATTTCAAGTGGTGATGCCGACAGAGATTAGGGGTTTTGAGGATATGAACTTTGGCCAAAAGAGAAGAAGAAAGTAAGAGGATTTGGCTACAGACAAATTGACACAAAAACAAGCTTTCGGGATTTCGGCTTCTATGTGTATTCGGCTATAGAGAATTAGAAGAGAATGGGAATGAAACAAAAAGAGAATGAAAGAAGAGATGAGTAAAGTGATGAGGATGTTTCGGCTTGAGAAGAAAAGAAGAAGAAAAAGAATGAATAAGGAGAGGAGAAGGATAGGTTCGGCTATGGCAAATTGGCACAAGAGGAGAACTTTTCTTACGTTTTGACTTTTTGGTACACTAAGAGGAGAATAGAACAAAAGTAGAAAACTCTAAGTGGCAAAACCCTAATTTGACAAGACAGAAAAAGAAATTAGAACTTACCTTAAAGGCTATTCAAACAAACGGCACAACCTCCCTTTATTTGCCAAAATTGCAACCCCTAAAGACCTAGCCGAATGCCCCTATCCACATGACCAAAAATTAAAAGTATTATCTGCTTACCTTGCAACTAGAATCCTGGCCCTAGCACTCAGTCCACACACCACCTTTTTAGGAGCTTAGTGGTGCCACATTGCCACTTTACCAAAGGCCTCTTTGTGTCTTAATTTACTAACTTTTCCTAAAGGCCCACTTAACCAAGTCCCTCTTCTCTTTAAATCCAAAAGTTGATATTTCTGCTGGGTTTTAACTTAGGCTTGGGCCTTCTAAAGGCCCACTAACACACTTAAACACAATTTTAATAACCAAAACACCAAAATTTCAAGATTTCACCAAAATCACAAAAATCCCGAAAATTAGGGCGTTACGCAAAACCCTAGCAAAGAATGGTTTGGGGATTTGTTTTTTAAGGGTCTGCACTAATTTTTTTTCAAAAAATAAGGTTTAAGTTAAATTTGTGAAAAGGCGTCGTTTAGTTAAGGTGGATCCGTGCGTACGACTCGACTCGTAGGGAGGGTCCGTGCGTTTTCGCCCTAAATGGGTGAATGGCGCATTTGGTCCCTCCCTATTTCGTCGCAATCTGATTGGGTCCTATTTGCGTTTCTTTTGTTTGTTAATTTTCCCGCTAAGGTTTGTGTACTGTTTCAATTTCGTCCACGTCTAAACAATGCGTTTTGAGAATTTGGGGCATTTGCATTTCTGGTCCCTATCCTTTTGTGTGCTTTGTATTTTTATCCTTAATGTTGTTTTAATGACTTATTGGTTTATAGATTATACTTTCAATTTTGTTTTTTTTATTTCAATTGAGTTTTTTTTTACTTAAATTTATTCTTAAAGATTTGCAAGATATTTAATTTAAACACTTTTATACATTATTATTTTATATGTACATATATAATCTCTATTAAAATTATTTTTATTCTATGTATATATTATTATTTCATATTATTTTATGTATATATTTTCTTTTAAATCTATTTATGTATAAATATACTTTCTTTCAAATTTAATATATGTAATTTTAAAGACTCTATTTTATTATATATTTTCTATTTATTTCAAACATTTTTATATATTATTACTTGTATATAGGTTCTTTATATTAAGTTTCTCATGTATATTATTTATTTAGATTGATATATTATTTTTTATATTACTTATTTTGATTTTCTTCTTAAATAATATTTATTTATATATATTACTATTTAATGTATTATTTATTCTTATATGTATTTTTTAATCTATTTTAAACTTTCATATGTATTACTTGTTTTAAGGTTTTTATATGGTTTGTCTATTGATGATTTCAAATCTTCTTTCTTTCACATTATTCATTCTTATTTGTTTTAAAACTTGTTACATTTTATTTGTTTCAATTTGTTTTATATTGTTTAAATTCATTAGTCTTTGATTATTAATATTGGCTTTAAATTAGCACATGTCGTGTAGTTATTGCTATTATGCATATTGTAATTATTAATTGGTATTCATGGGTTATTTGTGATTTATTAGTGTAGCATTTAGTTTGTGAATTACTATTTTGTGTTGTATATTATCATTTCATCATATTTCATTCGCTTAGAAGGCCGCTTTTTAACATCGTTTAAGTGTTGAAATCTTTTTTATGCAAAAAGAATTTAATCAAATAAAGCAATGCTCGTATTTGGAAGCTTCAAAAAGATTGTGCCCTAACTTACTGGGTTCCAATTCTCCTTGTTGAACCTAAGTAATCGAGTACCCATTTTAAATCAAAGCATAAAATTTCAAATAAAAGCTTATTCTCGAGAAGTCGAGATGTTGCGTCCTAAGTCACTAGATGTGACATTTTTAATTATCTCGAGGTAAGGATTTCTAAAAAATAAAGGCAATATTCTGTATTTGGGAATTTTGAGAAATTGTGCCCTAACTTACTGGGTTCCATTTCATAAAGCCCAAATAACCAAATACCCTTTTTAAACTTTAATGCACGAATTTAAAAAGAAAACAAAAGACATGCTTAATTTTAGAAATTTGAAATGTTATATCCTAACTCACTGGGTGTGACATTTTGTTTTTTTGAAATAAGATTGTCTTGGCTTTCAATTCAATTTACTCAAGTTTTCTTTTAAAAGGATCGTATTCCAAAATCTTTTCAAATTTTCGACACTAAGACATTAATTAATCAATTAGGTACCAATTTTGGGCGTTACAAGGGTGCTAATCCTTCCTCGTTTGTAACCGACTCCTGAACTCGTTTTCTCAAATTTTGTAGACCAAAATCATGGTTTTAATAAAACATTTTATAAGGTGATCCAATCATATCTCTAAAAAGGATTGGTGGCGACTCCATTTTCATTTTAAAGTCGATCCCCATCTTTCATAAATTTAAAAATGGTTTCGACAGATTGGCGACTCCACTGGGGACACTAGAGAGTCGAGCCACAAATTGGTTAATTTTTGTCTTTCTTTCAAAAATTGAAAATCTGACTTGAAAAGTTACTATCCTTTTACTGCATTTGTTTGTGCCATATGATTCTTGTGATTCGAGTCTTGTAGAGTACTCTTGCATCATATTGCATAAAGACTTTTTGGGTTTTATCCCTTTTAAGTGGGAGTGAGAAGCTACTCCTTCGTGAGGTTTTCACCTTCGTGCAGGATACTGGATCGCTTTCGGGATACATCCATACCTATGTCTTCGTGAGATTTTCATCTCTGTGCAACCATAGGGAAATGTATTCCCCTAAACTTAACTTGGTCTATATGAGCCTATAATGGGTGAGGATCGAGGAATCTACTGGTTCGGGTACCTCAACTTTAGAACCAAATCACATGTAGAAGACCCTAAAAGCCAACCCTAGGTAGAGCCACGCCAAACCCTAGTGGTCACCTAATTAGGTACTTTATATTGTTGTTTATTTCTTTTGTGCTAACGTGTTTCTTTTCTTTTAAATGCACTGCATTGCATCATTATAGAAAGAAGATGTTGTGTAATGCTCCTACGCCCAAGACCGTCATCGGAGTCTAGCTAGAGGTGTTAATAAACTAAGTTTCGACATTTAAGAAATTTTACCTTGTTGATCTCAACATTAGTATTAGTAGTCCACCTGCGTCACGGTTACAAACAAAATCATATCTCGAGTTACAAAACTGAAAATCAAGATCCGTAAATTTTTCCTGAATCTAGACTCACATACCTATTTACTAATTTGTTTCTAGAATTTTTGGTTGGGCCAATTAGTACAGTTTATTAGTTAAATTTACCCCTATTTTAGGACTCGACTGCACCAACCTCTGCTTACTACAAACCACTTTTCTCTCTGTAAAAAATTCATATACTAATCCATTTATTTCCCTTAAAACTAGACTCAATAAGGATTCTGTAAATATACAGTATAACTCCTAATTATTATTGTACAATTTATGGTGAATTTCCCAAGTTGGAACAGGGGATCCAAAAATCACTCTGGCCTTATTTTACTAAAACTCAAATATCTCACAACATATAACTTATTTACCTGTTTCGCTTTGTCCATATAAAACTAGACACAATAAGCTTCAATTCCACATTTAATTTATCACCTAATTTGGTTTCGACTATTTTTAGTGATTTTTCAAACTAATGTCTTTGCTGCTGCAATATTCTGTTTTATGACAAATTTCACTTTTCTATGGATATTCATGGACTAAGTGTCACTTTAAGCATACATGGTCTCACACATGATCTAGATTAACCATTCCAATGACTAATCATTATCAAGCATTTTCTCAACAAAACCATAACCATATCACAAGATTAATTACACAAAATGAGTATATTGCTATACATGCTATATTCAAGTTATACAAGCCATTTTACCAAAATAGTTCTTCGGATAGTGTGAGCGAGTCTTTGACCTATCCCGATTCCCAAGCCAGCTAGCCCAAAACTACAATGAATAAAAAGGGAGGAGTAAGCATGAATGCTTAGTAAGTTCACATGCAAATAACGGGTAATATAATCATACAATTTAACACAACTTCATTTGCTTAAACATCATCATGGCATTCCATTCATGACATAAGCATACTTATTACCTCACCACAATTTGTCTTACCACATTCTTCACAAAAAGGAATAAGTCCATACCTGTTCAGTTACCTTTATTTATCACATTCACCATCGATTCACTTTCATTTTAGGTGTTCTCCCAATTTCCTTAAGATTCACCCGTTGAACACATTGGAATATAACTTGGGTACGTGGATAGTATGCACATAAATGTGCCATCCCCTTAGTTTAACAAGCTCAATAGCTTTTATAATTCAAGTAGCCAAGCTACTATGTAACCCGCCATTAAACGAACTCAGACTCAACTCAACGAGCTCGGGCGTTCGCATCCATAAGTGAACTCGGACTCAACTCAACGAGCTCGGATGCCTAGTTACATCTCACGAACTCGGACTCAACTCAACGAACTCGGAACTTAACCATCATAGTGACATGTCACTTGTACCCAAATCTATTCCCAAGGTTCAAACGAGATTTCTCTCTCAATTCCACTATTCAATCTTCTTCCTCGAGATATCGAAACCAACATTTACTATATTCCATACTTATTTGCACATTAATAAGAAATAGTTCACAAAACATAATATTTCATAATAATAACTACAATAGCATATAATGACATTAAATAACTTAGAAATAACAATTATATCACATTATTTACATATGAACTTACCTCAATGCTAAATATTTGGAATCGAGCCTATTCCTCGAAAACTTTGTTTTTTCCACGTTCACGACTTGAATCTCGTTTTTCTTGATCTAAAATAGCACATTTAGCTCATTTAATACTCACATTTATCAAAATAGTCCTGAATTCAAATTTTGGCAAAATTATAATTTTACCCCTAAACTTTTGCATATTTACAGTTTCGCCCCAAGGTTCGGAAATTAAATTTTATGCCAAATTCTTATGTTTTAGAACATGCTGATCATTTATTTACCATTAGCAAGCTCAAATTCTCATTATAACATGTACTTATGAACAATTTATATTTTTACCGATTAAGCCCTTTTACTCGTTTTTACTTAAAACCGAGTAGCACAAGTTGTCTAACATAATTTAAAACCTCATATTCCATCATAAAACATCAAAATACACAAATTTCACCTATGTGTATTTTTCCAAATATGAACCCTAGCTTAAATTATTGCTAGCATAATCTTTATCGAGCTACCGGGATTCCAAAAACGTAAAAATCATTAAAAACGGGGCTTGGAATCACTTACTATAAAGCTTGAAAGTTGAAGAAACCCTAGCTATGGAGAGAAGCAAGGTTCGGCCAAGGCATGAAGAAGATGATAACTTTTTGTCATCTTTTTCCCTTTTAATTCATGTTAATAACCAAATGACCAAAATGCCCTTAATGTCTCTTTCTTTGAAAATTTTAATGTACAAGCCCATTTTTGTCCAAAATTTTAGAAATTGGTCAAATTGCTAATTAAGACCTCCTAATTAATATTCCAAAGCAATTTCATACTAAATGCTTCTAGAATACAAGTTTTGCAACTTATTCAATTTAGTCCCTAATTTCAAATTAAACACTTTATGCATAGAATTTCTTCAAGAAATTTTTCATACAATCATGCAATCATATCATAAACCTCAAAATAATTATAAAATAATTATTTCTATCTCAGATTTGTGGTCACGAAACCACTATTCCGACTAGGCCCTAATACGGGATATTACAACTCTCCCCCCTTTAAGGATTTTCGTCCTCGAAAATCTTACTGGTAAACAGGTGTGGGTATTGTTTCCTCATAATTTCCTCGGGTTCCCATGTAGCCTATTCAAATCCATGCTTTTGCCACAACAGTTTCACAAGAGCAATACTTTTATTCCTTAGTTGTTTGACCTCTCGAGCTAAAATCTTAATCGGTTCTTCTTCATAGGTCATGTCTGGTTGTAGTTCAATTTCTGTCGGTGAAACCACATGTGAGGGATCCAAACGATACCGACGTAACATAGACACATGGAACACATCATGAATTTTCTCTAACTCAGATGGTAATGCCAATCTATACGATACTGGCCGAACTCTTTCAATTATTTCATACGGCCCGATAAAACGCGGACTTAATTTGCCCTTCCGTCCAAATCTGAGAACTTTCTTCCACGAAGATACCTTTAAAAATACCTTATCACCAACTTGAAACTCAATTTCTTTTCGTTTCAAATCTGCATAAGATTTCTGTTTATCCGAAGCAGCTTTCAAACAATCTCGAATCACATTCACTTTTTCTTCGGTTTCTTTTATTAGATCAACCCCATATATCTGATTCCTTGAGTTCGGTCCAATACAACGGCGTCTGACACTTGCGACCGTACAATGCTTTATAAGGTGCCATTTTCAAACTCGTCTGATAACTGTTATTATAAGCAAATTCTACCAATGGTAAATATCTTTCCCAACTACCTTGAAATTCCAATACACAACATCTGAGCATGTCTTCAAGAATCTGAATTACTCTCTCTAATTGTCCATCAGTTTGTGGATGAAAAGCAGTGCTGAAATTTAACTTTGTACCTAATGCCTCTTGTAATTTTTGCCAAAACCGAGAAGTAAATCTCAGATCTCTGTCTAAAATGATTGACAAAGGTATTCCGTGTAGTCTAACAATTTCTCTAATATACAATTCAGCCAACTTGTTAAGATAATAATCCGTACGTACCGGAATAAAATGAGCCGATTTAGTTAATCTGTCAACTATTACCTAGATGGCATCTTTCTTTCCTGGAGTTAACGGCAACCCTGAAACAAAATCCATAGTAATCCGATCCCATTTCCATTTAGGAACCATAATAGGCTGAAGTAATCCCGAAGGCACTTGGTGTTCAGCTTTCACTTGTTGACAAATTAAGCATTTGGATACAAACTCTGATATATCTCTTTTCATTCCATTCCACCAATACATTTTCTTCAAGTCATTATACATTTTTGTACTGCCTGGATGAATCGACAAACAACCATTATGTGCTTCCTGCAAGATCTTTTGAATCAATCCCTCATTCTTCGGTACACAAATTCGATCTTTAAACATCAAGCACCCATCAGAACTGGTTCTGAAATCTGACTCTGTATCAACCTCACATTGTTTTCTTTTGGCTTGCAAGTCTTCATCACTTTTCTGAGCTTCACAAATCTTTTGTAAAAACATCGGTCTTGCTTTCAACTCGGCTAGAATTGAACCATCATCTGACATTTCCAATTGAGTGTTCATAGCTCTTAAAGCAAACAACAACTTTCTGCTCAAGGCATCGACAACTACATTTGCTTTTCCTGGATGGTAGTCAATCACAAGCTCATAATCTTTCAATAACTCCAACCATCTTCGCTGTCTTAAGTTCAAGTCTTTTTGTGACATCAAGTATTTAAGACTTTTTTGGTCGGTATATACTCGACACCTTTCACCATATAGATAATGTCGCCAAATCTTCAAAGCAAACACCACCGCAGCCAATTCCAAATCATGTGTCGGATAATTCTTCTCGTGAGGTTTTAACTGTCTCGAAGCATAAGCCACAACCTTTCCTTCTTGCATCAGAACACATCCCAAACCATTTAGAGAAGCATCACTATATATTACAAATTCTTTACCTGACTCGGGCTATACTAACACTGGTGGCTCTGTTAATAACTTTTTCAATTCTTAAAAACTTTGTTGACATTCTTCCGTCCACTCAAATTTAACATCCATTCGGAGTAATCTAGTCATAGGAGCAGCAATTATAGAAAATCCATTTACAAACCATCGATAATATCCAGCTAGCCCCAAGAAACTTCTAACCTCGGTTACATTCTTCCGTGGTTTCCAATCAACAATAGCTGAAATTTTACTGGGATCAACCCATATACCATCACTTGAAACAATATGACCCAAAAATCCAACTTCTCAAAGCCAAAAATCACTTTTACTAAACTTGGCATATAACTGCTTGTCTCGCAAGGTTTGCAAAACTATCCTCAAATGCTTAGCATGCTCGGTCTCATCTTTTGAATAGATTAAGATATCATCTATAAATACCACAACAAACTTGTCCAAGTATGGCCGAAATATACGATTCATTACATCCATAAACATAGTAGGAGCATTCGTCAACCCAAACGGCATAACTAAAAATTCATAATGACCATACCTTGTTCTAAAATCAGTTTTAGGTACATTTGACTCTTTTACCCGCAGCTGATAATACCCAAATCTCAAGTCAATCTTTGAAAACCACGTCGCTCCTTTCAGCTGATCAAACAAATCATTGATTCTCGGCAACGGATACTTGTTCTTAATTGTCACTTTGTTTAACTGCCTATAGTCAACACACAGTCTCATTGACCCATCTTTCTTTTTCACAAACAATACAGGAGCACCCCAAGGTAAAAAACTCGGTCTCACAACGCCTTTGTCAGTCAACTCTTGCAACTGCAACTTTAATTCTTTCAACTCTACTGGTGCCATTCTATACGGAGCAATCAAGATCGGAGTCGTTCCTGGAATCAACTCTATACCAAATTCTACTTCTCTGACTGGAGGCAAACCCGGCAACTCCTCTGGGAATACATCCGCGAACTCACACACAATTGGCACTGTTTCAACTTTCTTTTCAATTTCTTTTGTATTCAGTACATATGCCGAATAAGCTTCATAACCCTTTCTCAAATATCTATGAGTCGACATTGAAGAAATCGCACTAGATAACGCTTTTGATTTGTTCGATTCAACCCGCAGAATTTCCCCATTTTCACATTTTAATTCAATAACTTTTTGTTTACAATTTACTATAGCATCATGCAATGTCAACCAATCCATGCCCAAAATGATATCAAATTCATCAAACGGCAACAGCATCAAGTCGGCCGAAAAATAATAACCCCAAATCGTTAAAGGACATTCCTTGCATACTTTATTAACTATGACACATTTGCCTAACGGGTTTGACACTTTAATCATAAATTTTGTATTCTCAACAGGTATGTTCATACTAGACACTAATTTCATGCACACATATGAATGAGTAGAACCGAGATCAATCAATGCAGTAACATTAACATTATAAAGAGAAAATATATACCAGTGATCACGTCAGGTGAGGAAGCATCTTCACGTGCTTTTATGGCATATGTTCTAGCCGAAGCTCTTGCTTCAGATTTAGCTGCTGAATCTCTGACCACATTCTTGCTGCTCGCTTCATTCCTAGCTTTTTTTTGAATATATTCCCCTTGAATCCGCACCACTTGCTTTTGTACTTTGAAATTTGTCTTTTTCAATTCTCTCTGAGCAGTCTCTAATAAAATGATCTGGAGAACCGCATTGGAAACATTCATTTGCTCTACATGGACCAAAATGATTTCTGCCACACTGCTAACACTCGGGTTTAACAAATCTCGAATTTCCCACACTAGTCACAGAAGTAGCTTGAGATTTAGAACTCACATTTTGCTTCTTAGATTTCCCATATAATTGTCCAGCCGAGACTTGAGAACGAGAATTCATATTTCTAGATTTTTTAGATTGTTGTGAGAATGAACTGCCCATCGGTCTTTTCTTCCAATTTCTAGTCTCAGCCTCTACTTTTTTCTTCTCTTTAAGTAGTTCTTCAGCCTTGCAAGCCCGATCTACAAGTACCACCATTTCTTTTAATTCAAGAATCCTAGCAAATACCTTTATGTCATCATTGAGTCCTTCTTCAAATCGTCTACACATTTTAGCCTCTAAAGGAACACATTCTCTAGCGTACTTACACAACCGAACGAACTCCCTTTCGTATTCGATTACTGTCATGTTGCCTTGTTTCAATTCAAGAAACTCCTTGCATTTCTGATCAATAAATCTTTCACTGATATACTTCTTCCGAAATTTTTCTCGAAAGAATTCCCAAGTCACCTTCTCTTTCGGTACCACAGAAGCCAATGTCTTCCACCAATAATAGGCTGAATCCCTCAGCAAAGATATAGCACATTTCAAGCATTCTTCAGGTGTGCAAGACAATTCATCAAATACTCAAATAGAATTCTCAAGCCAAAACTCTACTTTCTCGGCATCATTATCAACATTTGCCCTGAATTCTTGAGCCCCTTGCTTACAGATTCTATCAACTGGAGTTCTATGTAATTTCATCAAGTCCATACCTTGAGGCATTGGGGGTCCAGGTTGAGGAATCGGGGGAGGTGGGGGAGGTTGTACATTCGGGTTCATACGAACGAACTCAGTATACCAAGCACTCATCATCTGGAAAAAGGCTTCCTAACCCCTATCTCCTTCTTCTTGACCAACAGTAGGAGGTGGATTTTCAATCAGCATCGCCCCTTCAGCCAGAGCTGGTGCATTACTCTCTACATCATCAGCCATAGTTGGATCGGAATCCATTTACTATAAAAAATCATTTAAAAGGTCAGAAGTCATCACACTATCACAATATATACATATGGCATGTATAGCAAAACTTGAACATACAACACGTTAATCCGAGAACCAACTAAACCTGCTCTGATATCACTAAATGTAACACTCCTACGCCCAAGACCGTTGCCGGAGTCGAGCTAGAGGTGTTAATAAACTAAGTTTCGACATTTAAGAAATTTTACCTTGTTGATCTCAACATTAGTATTAGCAGTCCACCTGCGTCACGGTTACAGAAAAAATCACATCTCGAGTTACAAAACTCGAAATCAAGATCCGTAAATTTTCCCTGAATCTAGACTCACATACCTATTTACTAGTTTGTTTCTAGAATTTTTGGTTGGGCCAATTAGTACAGTTTATTAGTTAAATTTACCCCTATTTTAGGACTCGACTGCACCGACCTCTGCTTACTACGAACCACTTATCTCTCTGTAAAAAATTCATATGACTATGCTGTTTGTTTATATTAAAACTAGACTCAATAAGCATTCTATATATATATAGTATACCTCCTAATTATTATTGTATAATTTATGGTGAATTTCTCAAGTTGGAACAGGGGATCCAAAAATCACTCTGGCCTTATTTTACTAAAACTCAAATATCTCACAACATATAACTTATTTACCTGTTTCGCTTTGTCCATATAAAACTAGACACAATAAGCTTCAATTCCATATTTAATTTATCACCTAATTTGGTTTCGACTATTTTTAGTGATTTTTCAAACTAATGTCTTTGCTGCTGCAAGATTCTGTTTTATGACAAATTTCACTTTTCTATGGATATTCATGGACTAAGTGTCACTTTAAGCATACATGGTCTCACACATGATCTAGATTAACCATTCCAATGACTAATCATTATCAAGCATTTTCTTAACAAAACCACAACCATATCACAAGATTAATTACATAAAATGAGCATATTGCTATACATGCCATATTCAAGTTATACAAGCCATTTTACCAAAATAGTTCTTCGGATAGTGTGAGCGAGTCTTCAACCTATCCCGATTCCCAGGCTGGCTTGCCCAAAACTACAATGAATAAAAAGGGAGGAGTAAGCATAAATGCTTAGTAAGTTCACATGCAAATAACGGGCAATATAATCATACAATTTAACACAACTTCATTTGCTTAAACATCATCAAGGCATTCCATTCATCACATAAGCATACTTATTACCTCACCACAATTTGTCTTACCACATTCCTCACAAAAAGGAATAAGTCCATACCTGTTCACTTACCTTTATTTATCACATTCACCATCGATTCACTTTCATTTTAGGTGTTCTCCCAATTTCCATAAGATTCACCCGTTGAACACATTGGAATATAACTTGGGTACGTGGATAGTATGGACGTAAATGTGCCATCCCTTTAGTTTAACAAGCTCAATAGCTTTTATAATTCAAGTAGCCAAGCTACTATGTAACCCGCCCATAAACGAACTCGGACTCAACTCAACGAGCTCGGGCGTTCGCATCTATAAGTGAACTCGGACTCAACTTAACGAGCTCCGATGCCTAATTACATCTCACGAACTCGGACTCAACTCAACCAGCTCGAAACTTAACCATCCTAGTGACATGTCACCTGTACCCTAATCTATTCCCAAGGTTCAAACGGGATTTCTCTCTCAATTCCACTATTCAATCTTCTTCCTCGAGATATCGAAACCAACATTTACTATATTCCATACTTATTTGCACATCAATAAGAAATAGTTCACAAAACATAATATTTCATAATAACAACTACAACAGCATATAATGACATTAAATAACTTAGAAATAACAATTATATCATATTATTTACATATGAACTTACCTCAATGCCAAATATTTAGAATCGAGCCTATTCCTCAAAAGCTTTGTTTTTTCCTTGTTCACGACTTGAATCTCGTTTTTCTTGATCTAAAATAGCACATTTAGCTTATTTAATACTCAAATTTATCAAAATAGTCCTTAATTCAAATTTTGACAAAATTACAATTTTGCCCCTAAATTTTTACATATTTACACTTTCGCCGCAAGGCTCGGAAATTAAATTTTATTCCAAATTCTTATGTTTTAGAACATGCTGATCATTTATTTGCCATTAGCAAGCTCAAATTCTCATTATAACATGTACTTATGAATAATTTATATTTTTACCGATTAAGCCCTTTTACTCGTTTTTACTTAAAACCGAGTAGCACAAGTTGTCTAACATAATTTAAAACCTCATATTCCATCATAAAACATCAAAATACACAAATTTCACCTATGGGTATTTTTCCAAATATGAACCCTAGCTTAAATTATTGCTAGCATAAGCTTTATCGAGCTACCGAGATTCCAAAAACGTAAAAATCATTAAAAACGGGCCTTGGAATCACTTACTATGAAGCTTGAAAGTTGAAGAAACCCTAGCTATAGAGAGAAGCAAGGTTCGGCCAAGGCATGAAGAAGATGATAACTTTTTGTCATCTTTTTCCCTTTTAATTCATGTTAATAACCAAATGACCAAAATGCCCTTAATGTCTCTTTCTTTGAACATTTTAATGTACAAGCTCATTTTTGTCCAAAATTTTAGAAATTGGTCAAATTGCTAATTAAGACCTCCTAATTAATATTCCAAAGCAATTTCATACTAAATGCTTCTAGAATACAAGTTTTGCAACTTATTCAATTTAGTCCCTAATTTCAAATTAAACACTTTATGCATAGAATTGCTTCACGAATTTTTTCATACAATCATGTAATCATATCATAAACCTAAAAATAGTTATAAAATAATTATTTCTATATCATATTTGTGGTCACAAAACCACTATTCCAATTAGGCCCTAATTCGGGATATTACATGTTGATTCATATTTGATTGTTAAATAGAAGAGCTTGACATAAGAAAATAGATTTCTTGATAAAGTGGGTTAGAATACGGCCATCTGAATATGGTCGAAGTAAACACAACGAGAGAGGACTAATAGTTCATTGACTTTGTTTTATTGCCCAAGAATTTAAGCCGACATATCTAAGAGCAGTCATATCTCGACTTTCTTAAAAGAGCTAATGAGCATCATGGAGATAAGTGAGTAATGGGTCGCGGCCTAGATCAAGCAAAAAAAGGAGATAATAGAGACATCTTTTGAAAATGCTCATGATTCGACCATAACATCTGGATATGAAGAAAAGATCGATGTCTTTACCTAGATTCTAAGGGCAGTGCTGCATATGTAATCCGCTCTATGTAAAGAAATTTGTTTTCTAGAAAAGTTGTTCTAATGGAATTGAATTTAGAATCAACGCCTTTCTTTCTTTTGCATTCATTCTATGCATCCACATTGCATTGTATTGTATCATTTGCATTAGATTTTCACAAAAGGACCCTACTTAATTAAAATTATTTCAGTTAACCTGGGAACTAACAAAAGTCAAACGACTAAGCATATTTACGGTACGCGGAAAAAGACTAAAAATATGGAACAAAGGTTGGAAAGACTCGAACAACTTCAAAAAAAGATGCAAGACCAGCTGTAGATGCAAATGTGAGAGCAATTAGCTAAGATTCAATAAGACATGATGGATAAAATGCTGGAATCTCAAAGAAATATGATGACTTAAATAACTCAGATGATACAGCTACTGAATGGGATTATGGATAAAGGAAAAAGTCCTATAGTCAATGTTGGGGAGAATAATGAGTACCTTCAATATCCTCTTGGTTTTACTCCAGCACATATATAGAAACAGCCTGAAGTATATCTAAAAAGACCATCTGTCACGATCAAGCCTCAACAATTCCAAGCTGGTGTTTCAGTACCCACGAATTTCCAAGCTGGGTCAGGTGCTAACCCAGGGGATAACCTAGCTAATCTTCCTGTCCTCGATCTAGATAAAATGGCAGAAGGAGAGAAGTCAAAGATAGAATTGCCAAAGCAGTTTGAAGATCGTTATAAATGGCTGGAGGAAAAATTCAGAGCAATGGAAAGTGCTGATAGCCATCATAGAGTTGATGCTAAGGATTTGAGTTTGGTGCTGGACTTGGTGCTTCCTTACAAATTCAAAATGCCAGAATTTGAAAAGTATAATAGGACCAGTTGCCCTAAAGCTTATATTACTATGTTCTTCAGAAGGATGACTGGATATATCAATAATGATCAGTTGCTGATCCATTATTTCCAAGATAGTCTGGTAGGGGTAGCATCTAAATGGTACAATCAACTAAACCGTACTAGGATTGGTTCATGGAGAGACCTTGCACAAGCATTTATGAAGCAATATAATCATGTGACAGACATGACTCCTGATATAATCACCTTGCAGAATATGGAAAAAAAGCCGAATGAGAGTTTCAGGAAGTATGCACAGAGATGGAGGGAGGTTGCTACACAAGTCCAACCACCTCTCTTAGAAAAGGAAACGATAATGCTCTTTATTAATACTTTAAAAGCCCTGTTCCTCACTCACATGTTAGGAAGCACCACAAAAAGCTTTTCAGACATAATAATGATAGGTTAAATAATCGAGAACGCGATAAGAAGTGGATGGATAGACCCATGAGAGAGTAATAAAAGGTCAACCCCGAGAAATAGGGAAAATAAAGTGAACAACCTGAGCGTACATTCCAAACCGGTCACCATAGGTCAACCAAGGGCTATAACCACTGGTCATCAGGGCTCATCAAGATAAGAATCCAGTGCAAAGCAAAATATAGAGAAACTCCAGTTTACACCAATTCCACTGACATATAGGGAGTTGTATCAAAGCCTATTTGATGCGCATGTGGTGGCTCATCATTACATGGAACCAATGCAACCCCTATACCCCAAGTGGTATGGTTTAAATGCTCAATGCGAGTATCATACGGGAATAATGGGTTATTTTATCAAAAACTGAGCTACATTTAAAAAGTTGGTCGAAAGGCTCATTAAAATAGGTATTGTGAAGTTCGATGATTCATTAGAGCCTAACGAAGCAGTAAAATATGATAATTGAAGGAGGGGGCAAAAGAGTTGCGATGCCTTGAACAAGTCAAAAGCCTGGAAGGAATATCAGGGAATCTGAAGAGAGAACTGGGGAACAAAAGTTTCCAAGCCCTTGGATACTTAGGAGTGTTTTGAACAATGGGATTGTGGAAGAGATCTTTGTATTTTTAAAGCTAATCTAGAGTAATATTCAAAACACGCTTGTTGCTTTCAGCCCAGAAGCAATAAGAGTCCTTTTGTGAAATAGGCTTGTGTTCAAAATCTTTATTTTAATTGCATTTCTTTTAAGTAAATATTCTTTTGTTCTTTCTATTTATAGATTCTTTTGTTCTTTGGACCTTCTTTTAAATATTCTTTCATTCTTCATTCATGATCATACCATATAAATAAGCATTCTAAGAATCATTTATTCTTTGGAATCTACTTTTGTACCTACAATAGGTCCCCAGATATCAATGACATGAGCGCCACTGCTACAGATTTAAAATCTCCTTTTGAGTAAGATATGTGTCTAGAGAGATCTCAGGACTTTGAAGATGACAGGGATTGTAACCTATCTTCTAATTTGTTGAGGATGGTAGAATAGGATGAAAAATAGGTCCTACCTTACAAAGGATCAGTAGATATTACGAGCCAAGGAAAGAGATGAAGATCAAAGCTTAGCTCACCACAAAAATAGGGCAATACATCATTGAATTTTTTCTAAGAATTCAAAGATGTTTTCGCACGATTATATCAAGACATACCTAAAAAAGTCCTAGAAGAGGTCGACAAAGGTGTCAGAAGAGCACATGCTAATAGTTTTACGATAGCCAAGCCGATTATGAGGTTCGGGTATTGCTAGTCTACCATGAAAGGGAGATTACATCAGTTATGTTGTAAATGTCGAATTGAGGAAGACAAGACTTATGTGCTTCCTTCTTTTTTTCTATATGTGGGGCATAGATGTTATGGGGACAATCTCTTCAAAAGCATTTAGTCAACACTAATTCATCTTCGTGGTTGTCAATTACTTCACTAAGAGGGTGAAGGTTGCTTCATATGCCAAAGTTACAAAGTCAACAGTCATCAAATTCAAATCCAAATCCAAATCCAAATCCAAATCAAAATCAAAATTCAAATTCAAATTCAAATTCAAATTCAAATTCCAAAAAAAAGTGGCAATAAAGAATGCCAGAAAGGAACATGTCTAACACAATTGCATAATGTCAAAGTTTATAGTCTGTTCAAAGGTCAGACGCCATATCAGTATAGTAAATGCGGTAAAAAAAAATAACATCCAAAAAGATTTTGAATGATGATTGAGACTTGTAAAGATTGGCATAGAGAAGTTACCATTTACCCTATATGCTTCTTGAATGTTGGCCAGGACCTTCGTTGGGGCAACACCTTTCTCATTGGTTTATGGAAGGGAAGCACTTTTTGGAAGTTGAGCTTCCTTTTCTCCAAGCTTTGATTGAATTAAGCTTTGGATGAAGCAGAATGTCTCCAGTAAGCTTGATTGAAAGTATTCATCATGGTCAAATGCACCAAAAATGGATGATGCAGGCTTACGACAAAAAGGTTTGCCCAAAAGAATTTCATGATGGGGACTTGGTATTAAAAAGATCCTTCTCATGCAAAAGGGACTTCAGAGGAAAATGGATGCCAAATTGGGAAAGGCCTTATGCAGTAAAGAAGGCCTGTTTTGGAAATATTGACCAAGATGGATGACAGGGACATGCCCAATCCGGTGAATCCAATCAAGAAGTATTTCACTTGAAAAGGAGAGGCCAAGGTAAAAACCCACAAAGTGTGTCTTAATACCTTAAAAAATAATATAATAAAAAACAAAATATAATAAAAAATATAAAAAAGGAAGAAAGAAAGAAAAAGGAGAGGCCAAGGCGAAAACCCGCAAAGGGCGCTTTGAGACCAAAAGGGATTTGAGTTGAAAACCCAAAAAGGGCGGCTCAAATTTTGATCAAAAGTGGGGCATATGGTAGTCTTGCTATGCTTGAATTAACAATGAAGAAGTATGCTACGTCTTGGGGCATCAACAAAGTACTTCGGAACCCCTAAACACATATTAAACTCAAAAGGGTCCTAAAAAAGTTTGTACTGAGAGGCTCAGACTACGATATCTAGGGCACCTAGTTTCCATTTTACCCATTTTGAGTTTGTTATCTTTGATTACCTTATTCTTTTCAAAATACACTATCAATAAACTTTCTTTTTAGTTGCATTTTCTAGCTTTGATTAACTTGTTTCGAGCTATGCTCCTAATTATTGTTTAGAATAATGATTGAAATAACGATTAGTGGACTAATAATATTTTCTTAAAAAGTGTTTCGCATATTACTCTAGAAGCTTTTAAATAGTACAGGAACCTGAAATAGGATTATTGTTTAGAATTCACCAAGCTTAAGGGTTAGAAATATTTAAGAAAGAGGAATTTAAATTATGACTACCTCTTCAGATTTTCTATCAAAGATAGTGATTGAACAGAAAGACGAGATATCGTATCGGTGATACAAAGAAAACGAGCAATACAACTCAAGCATAAAAGGGGATCAGTCTTGAGAAAAGATGATATTCTACATCCATATCATACACATTTGGTCAAGTCACCCGGGGAGTGATCAGTTGATTGAACAAGTTACTGATCCTATACCCTTGATTTGTAGCGGGTTGGATTGAAGAAGATGCAGATCTTATACCCTTAATTTACAGCGGGATGGATTGAAGTTGATAGAAATCCTATACCTTTGAATTGCAAAAGGAACTGATAGATTTCAAATCTTATAATCTTGAATTGTAGTGGGATGGTTTGAAGATGGTACAAACCTTATGTCCCTGAGGTACAGTGGAATGGACCTTAAAGTTAAAGTGGGGCAAACCATTTGAGCAAAATATGATTATTTCTTTGGGTTTTCTGTTGGAAAAGCCAACCGAACAAGATGGCAGCATACTACATCAGTAATAAAGCCTTGATGAACAACGAACGATAATGCCTTAAATATTAAAAAGGATCATTCTCATGACATTTTGCATTCATACATATATCATTCATAACATATTCAGTTAGGAGCATTTGATTTATTCTGATCATAGCATCTTAATCATTTTGCATAAGCATAAGCACATAAAACCGAATCTACAAGACAAGTCCCCTAGAAGACAGTGTAGCAACATCAGTGAATTCACAGATCTTGTCTCCTTAAGTAGTAGTGGAGCAAATCAAGGATGACTAGTCCTATTTCCTTGAGCAGCAGTGGAGTAGGCTGAAGATTGTAGATATTATCTCCCTAAGCAGTAGTGGAACAGATGGACTGAAGATTGTAGATCTTATCTCCCTAAGCAGTAGTGGAGCAAATTAGTTGAAGTTGTAGATCTTGTCTCCCTAAGTAGTAGTGGAGCAGATCAGCCGAAGATTGTAGATCTTGTCTCCCTAAGCGGGAGTGGAGAAATCTTATCTTCCCGAGGTAGCAGAGAGCAGATTTAAGCCACCAGTCCTATCTCCTTGAGCAACAGTGGAGTAGGTTAAAGATTGTAGATCTTATCTCACTAAGCAATAGTGAAGCAGATCAAAGACGACAATTCTTATCTCGTTGAAGTTCCAGCAGAGTAGGTCGAAGCTACAAATCCCTGCTCTCTGAAATTACATTAGAGCCACAATTCGTATCTCCTTGAAGCTCCAGTGGAGTAGATCAAAACTACAAATCTCTTCTCTCTGAAATTACATTGGAGCCACAATTCTTATCTCCTTGAAGTTCCAGCGGAGTGGGTTGAAGCTACAAATCTCTTTTCCCTGAAATTACATTGGAGCCACAATTCTTATCTCCTTGAAGTTCTAGTGGAGTAAGTCGAAGCAACAAATCCCTTTTCCCTGATATTACATTAGAGCCACACTTCTTTTCTCCTCAAAATTCCAACAGAGTAGGTTGAAGCTACAAATCCTTTCTCTCTGAAATGACATTGGAGCCACAATTCTTATCTCCGTGAAATTCTAGTGGAGTAAATCGAAACTACAAATCTCTTTGCCTGAAATTACATTGGAGCATATAGAAGCACTAATTTCTATGCCCTTGAAGATGCAGTGGGATTGAATGAGGCTACTCGAAGAAAAGAGGGGCCAAGAAGTCAAGATTCAACAAGACCGAGCAAAATTGGCCCTTTTTAAAGTCTTTGCTCTATTCTCGTTACACGACAATGAGCAAAGAGGGTCCAATTTGCCCGAGCCCATCAAAAAAAGTAAAATGAAATAATTAACAAAAACCACAAAAATAAACAGTCCAAAAATCATCCAAATACAAGGCCTAATAAGCCCAAATATTACAGACCAAATTACAAGGCCCAAACGGCTCACAACATTTCAGCTAAGCACAAACCCTAGGTGCACCACAACCTCCAGCATCCAGTGCCATGTCAACGCCTCCGTACGGCCATGTCCGTGGTTCGCACCACCATACGACCTTCACACCTATGAAAAACGACAAAGGCAACAACACCAAATAACAAGAACACATTAACCAAAAATTTAGAAGAAAAGTGTTGTATTTTATTTTTATTTTTATTTTATTCTTTGATATGGCTATAAAAGGCCAAGAAGGACTCACTGTAAGCTTCTTACGATTTTTCAAATAAAAAACAAAAAAAAAAGAGAAATAGAGGTATATTCCCAAAATTTTAGTCTATTTGTCTCGATTATAACCTATATGTACATAGAATAGTAAAAGAAAAAGGATACTACCTCTTTCGGGCGTTCGAAGAAGAGAACTGAAGAGGTTTCTTCAAATCTTGTTGGTTTTTATAAAAACATGCACAACCAATAAGGAAAGAAATAGCAAATAGTTTTACAAGGTGATTTCCGTGGCTCTTTTTCGTTCAGTTTTTTTAATTTCGATTTTCTCTCATTTTCTTTAAACCTAAAAACGAAAGGGAAAAAGGGGAAAGTTGTAATATCCCGAATTAGGGCCTAATCGGAATAGTGGTTTCGTGACCACAAATCCGAGGTAGAAATAATTATTTTATAATTATTTTGATGTTTATGATATGATTTTATGATGGTAGGAAAATTTCGTGAAGAAATTCCAAGCGTAAAGTGCTTAATTTGAAGTTAGGGATTAAATCGAATAAGTTGCAAAACTTGCATTCTAGAAGTTTTTAGTATGAAATTGCTTTGAAATATTAATTAGGAGGTCTTAAGTGGTAATTAGACCAATTTTAAGTTCATGGACAAAATTAGGACATGGAAGGAATTTTTGAAAGTTTAGTAAGGAGGGGTATTTTGGTCATTTGGATATTTAATGAAATAAAAAGGGAAAAATAACACAAAATTAGTTATCATCTTCCTTGGTTGCTGCCGAATTCTCCCTCTCTCCATAGCTAGGGTTTCTTCAACTTTCAAGCTTCATAGTAAGTGATTCCAAGCCCCGTTTTTAATGATTTTTACGTTTTTGAAATCCCGGTAGCTCGGTATAGCTTATGATAGCAATATTTTGAGCTAAAGTTCACATTTGGAAAAATACCCATAGGTGAAATTTGTGTATTTTGATGTTTTATGATAGAATATGAGGTTTTAAATTATGTTAAACAACTTGTGCTACTCGGTTTTAAGTAAAAACGAACAAAACGGCTTAATCGGTAAAAGTACATATTGTGCATAAGTATGTGTTATAGTGGGAATTTGAGCTTGCTAATAGCAAATAAATGATCAGCATGTCCTAAAACATAAGAATTTGAAATGAAATTTAATTTCCGAGCTTTGGGGCAAAAGTGTAAATATGCAAAAATTTTAGGGGCAAAATTGTAATTTTGCCAAAATTTGAATTAAGGACTAATTTGAAAATGTGAGTATTAAACAAGCTAAATGTGTTATTTTAGATAAAGAAAGACGTGGAATCGACCTCAATCGAGGAAAAGAAAAGATTGCGGACTAAATTGCAAAATCTTTGTATTTTGGTACTAAGGTAAGTTCATGTGTAAATAATGTAACATAATTTTTATTTTTAAGTTGATTGATGTTATTTATATGATATGCTGATTTTTATCATGAAATATATGCTCTGTGGTATTTTTGAACAATATGCAAATTATATGTGCTACTTGTTAAATATAAATGGCTACCGAGTATTGGTTTCGGTATTCTGTGGAAGACGGCAAGGATGTGTGATTGAGGAAAATCCCGTTTGAACCTTGGGAATGGATTAGGATACAAGTGACATGTCACTATGATGGTTGGGCATCCGAGCTCGTTGAGTTGAGTCCGAGTTCACTTATGGATGCGAATATCCGAACTCGTTGAGTTGAGTCCGAGTTCGTGAAATGTAACTAGGCATCCGAGCTCGTTGAGTTGAGTCCGAGTTCACTTATGGATGCGAACGCCTGAGCTCGTTGAGTTGAGTCCGAGTTCGCTTATGGGCGGGTTACATAATTGATTGATTACATATATAGCACTTATGTGCAAATGATCCGTGTATCCGAGTTGTATTCCAATGTGTTCAACGGGTAAAATTCAAGTGAAATGGAAAAGCACTCAAGATGTAAGTGACAATTCGGTAATGTTGAGAAATGGCCATATTGGACAGGTATGTACTTAACCCTCGGGTTGAAACTCGACACAACAACAAAAATGTGGTAAGATGAAGTATGATGATTAGAATTGTGACATATGTTTTGGTGATGCTATGCTAATGTTGTTTGGCATAATGACTTTGTTATGTTACTTGTTATTTGCATGTGAACTTACTAAGCATTTATGCTTACTCCATCATTTTCATTCATTGTAGTTTTGGACAAGCCGGCTCGAGAATCGGGATAGGTCAAAGGCTCGATCACACTATCTGAAGGACTTTTTGGTAAATGGCTTGTAAAACTTAGTATGGCATGTATAGCAATATACCTACTTTGTGTAAACAATCTTGTGATATGGTGGTGTTTTGGTTGAAGAAATGCTTGATAATGATGAGTCATTGAAATGGCTAATATAGATTATGTTTGATGTCATGGAAGGATAATAGGTTATCTAGTACATGAAAGCTTTTATGAAAATGAAATTAGCCATAAAACAGAACATTGCAGCAACACTGACGTGAGTTTGAAAATTTACTAAAAATCATAGAAATTGAATTTGGTGATGGATTAGTTATGAAATTGAAGCTTATTATGTCTACTTTCACATGGAAGAAGCGAAATAGGTGAAGGGATTATATTTTATAAGATATCTGAGTTTTAGTGAGACAGGGCCAGAACGATTTTTGGATCCCCTGTTCTAAATTTGAAAATTCACTATAAATTGTGAAAAAATAGTTAAGAGGTTTACTTTATATATAAAGAATCCTGAGTTAGTCTAGTTTCAAGATAAAGAAATGGAATAATCATATGAGTTTTGTACAGAGAGAAAAGTGGTTCGTAGTAAATAGAGGTCAGTGCAGTCAAGTCCTGAAACAGGGGTAACTTTAACTAATAAACTGTACAAATCGGCCCAACCAAAAATTCTAGAAAACCATTAGTGAATATATATATGAGTCTAGATTCAGGGAAAATTTACGGATCTTGATTTCGAGTTTCATAACTCGAGATATGATTTTTTAAGCGACCATGACACAGAGATTCTGCATATTCCGAAAATTAAAATAAATGATGTAAAGTTGGTTTAATGATAAATTAAGTTTAGTAACACCTCAAACTCGACTCCGGCGATGGTCTCGGGCGTGGGGACGTTACATTTGGTGGTATCAGAGCAGGTTTAGTCGGTTCTCGGACTAACGTGTTTTATGTACGGATTTTGCTATACATGCCGTATGTGTATATTGTGATAGTGTGAAGACTTCTAACCTTTTAAATGATTTTTTTATATAGTAAATGGATCCCGATCCAGCTGTGGCTGATGAAGTTGAACGTAATGCGCCAGCTCCGGCTGAAGGGGCCGCGCCGACATAAAATCCACCACCTACTGTTGGTCAGGGAGGAGAAAGGGATCGGGAAGCCTTTCTCCAAATGATGAGTGCATGGTACACTGAGTTCGTTCGTACGAACCCGAATGTACGACCTCCCCCACCTCCCCCAATTCCTCAACCTATACCCCCGATGCCTCAAGATGTAGGTATGATAAAATTTCAAAGAACTCCAGTTGATAAAATCCGTAAGCTCGGAGCCGAAGAATTCAGAGCTAATGTAGATGATGATGCGGAAAAAGAAGAGTTCTGGCTTGAGAATTCTATCCGGGTATTTGATGAACTGTCCTGCACACCTGAGGAATGCTTGAAATGTGCTATATCCTTGTTGAGGGATTCAGCCTACAATTGGTGGAAGACATTGATTTCGGTGGTACCGAAAGAGAGAGTAACCTGGGAATTCTTTCAAGAGGAGTTCCGGAAGAAATACATCAGTGAAAGATTTATTGACCAGAAGCGTAAAGAGTTTCTTGAGCTAAAGCAAGGTAGTATGACAGTCACTGAACATGAAAGAGAGTTCGTCAGATTGAGTAAGTATGCTAGAGAATATGTTCCTACCGAGGCCAAAATGGGTAGGCGATTTGAAGATGGGCTTAATGAAGAAATTAAAGTATTCGTTGGGATTCTTGAATTAAAAGAAATGGTGGTACTTGTCGATCGAGCTTGCAAGGCTGAAGAACTACTTAAAGAGAAGAAAAAGGCAGAATCTGAGACACGAAATTGGAAGAAAAGACCAATGACTAATGCACCCTCACAGCAACCCGGAAAATCAAGAAATATGAATCCTCGTTCCCAAGTTTCAGCTGGACAATCCTATAGGAATTTTAAGAAGCAAAATGTGGGTCCTAAGTCCCAAACTACTTCGGCAGCCAGTGTAGGGAACACGAGATTTGTTAAACCCGAGTGTCAGCGGTGTGGCAGAAATCATTTTGGTCCGTGCAGAGCAAACGAATGTTTCTGATGTGGTTCTCTAGATCATTTTATTAGAGACTGCCCAGAGAGAATTGAAAAAGAAAAATTTCAGAGTACAAAAGCTAGTGTTGCAGATTCGCGAGGAAGGTATCCAAGAAAAGCTGGGAGTGAAGCAAGCAGCAAGAATGCAACAAAAGATTCAGCAGTTAAATCTGAAGGAAGGGCTCCAGCTAGAACTTATGCCATTAAGGCGCGTGAAGATGATTCCTCACCCGATGTGATTACCGGTATATTTTCTCTTTATGATGTTAATGTTACTGTTTTAATTGATCCCGGTTCTACTCATTCATATGTGTGCATGAAATTGGTGTCTAGCATGAATATACCTGTTGAGAATACAGAATTTATGATTAAAGTGTCAAATCCGTTAGGCAAATGTGTTATAGTTGATAAAGTATGCAAGAAATGTCCTTTAATGATTCGGGGTTATTACTTTCCGGCTGACTTGATGTTGTTGCCGTTTGATGAGTTTGATGTTATTTTGGGTATGGACTGGTTGACATTGCATGATGCCATAGTAAATTGTAAACAGAAAGTTATTGAACTAAAGTGTGAAAATGGCAAAACTCTACGGGTTGATTCAGATAAATCAGAGGCATTGTCTAGTGTAATTTCTTCAATGTCAGCTCAGAGATATTTGAGAAAGGGTTATGAAGCTTATTTGGTGTATGTATTAAATACAAAAGAAATGGAAAAGAAAGTGGAATCAGTGCCGATTGTATGTGAATTTCTGGATGTATTTCCCGAAGAATTGCCGGGTTTGCCTCCAGTTAGGGAAGTAGAATTTGGTATAGAGTTGATGCCGGGAACAGCTCCAATCTCGATTGTTCCGTATAGAATGGCACCAACGAAATTAAAAGAATTAAAGTCACAGTTGCAAGAGTTGACAGACAAAGGCTTTGTGAGACCGAGTTTTTCGCCTTGGGGTGCTCCGGTATTGTTTGTGAAAAAGAAAGATGGTTCGATGAGATTGTGTGTAGACTATCGACAATTAAACAAAGTGACAATTAAGAACAAGTATCCGTTGCCAGGAATTGATGATTTGTTTGATCAGCTGAAAGGAGCAACATGGTTTTCAAAGATTGATTTGAGATCTGGATACTATCAGCTGCGGGTAAAAGAGTCAGATGTACCTAAAACTACTTTTAGAACAAGGTACGGTCATTATGAACTTTTAGTTATGCCGTTTGGATTAACAAATGCTCCTACCGTGTTTATGGATTTGATGAATCGAATATTTCGGCCATACTTGGATAAGTTTGTTGTGGTATTTATAGATGATATCTTGATTTATTCGAAAGATGAGACAGAGCATGCTGAGCACTTGAGGATAGTTTTGCAAACTTTGCGGGGCAAGCAGTTATATGCCAAGTTTAGTAAAAGTGAATTTTGGCTTCAGGAAGTTGGATTTTTGGGTCATATTGTTTCGGGTGATGGTATACGGGTTGATCCCAGTAAAATTTTAGCTATTGTTGATTGGAAGCCACCGAAGAATGTAACTAAAGTTAGAAGTTTCTTGGGGCTAGCCGGATATTATCGATGGTTTGTGAACGGATTTTCTATAATTGCTGCTCCTATGACTAGATTACTTCGAAAGGATGTTAAATTTGAGTGGACAGAAGAATGTCAACAAAGTTTCAAAGAATTGAAAAAGTTATTAACAGAGGCACCAGTGTTAGTACAACCCGAGTTAGGTAAAGAATTTGTGGTATATAGCGATGCTTCTCTAAATGGTTTGGGATGTGTACTGATGCAAGAAGGAAAGGTTGTGGCTTATGCTTCGAGGTAGTTAAAACCTCACGAGAGGAATTATCCTACTCATGATTTGGAGTTGGCTGCGGTGGTGTTTGCTTTGAAGATTTGGCGACATTACTTGTATGGTGAAAAATGTCGGGTATACACCGACCATAAAAGTCTTAAATACTTGATGTCACAAAAGGACTTGAATTTGAGACAGCGAAGATGGTTGGAGTTATTAAAAGATTACGAGCTTGTGATTGACTATCATCCGGGAAAAGCAAATGTGGTTGCTAATGCTTTGAGTAGAAAACTGTTGTTTGCTTTGAGAGTTATGAACACTCAGTTGGAAATGTCAGATGATGGTTCCATTCTGACCGAGCTAAAAGTAAGACCGATGTTTTTACAAGAGATTTGTGAAGCTCAGAGAAGCGATGAAGACTTACAAGCCAAAAGAAAGCAATGTGAGGTTGATATAGAGTCAGATTTCAGAATCGGTCCTAATGGTTGCTTGATGTTTAAAGATCGGATTTTTGTACCGAAGAACGAAGAATTGATTCAAAAGATTTTGCAGGAAGCAGATGGTGGTTATTTGTCGATTCATCCAGGTAGCACGAAAATGTATAATGACTTGAAGAAAATGTATTGGTGGAATGGAATGAAAAGAGATATATCAGAGTTTGTGTCCAAATGCTTAATTTGTCAACAGGTGAAAGCAGAACACCAAGTACCTTCAGGATTACTTCAGCCTATTATGGTTCCTGAATGGAAATGGGATCGGATTACTATGGATTTTGTTTCAGGGTTGCCGTTGACACCAAGAAAGAAAGATGCCATCTGGGTAATAGTTGACAGATTGACTAAATTGGCTCATTTCATTCCAGTACGTACGGATTATTCTCTTAACAAGTTAGCTAAATTGTATGTTAGAGAAATTTTTAAACTACATGGAATACCATTGTCAATCATTTCAGACAGAGATCCGAGATTTACTTCGCGGTTTTGGCAAAAGTTGCAAGAAGCGTTAGGTACAAGGTTAAATTTCAGTACTACTTTTCATCCACAGACTGATGGGCAATCGGAAAGAGTAATTCAGATTCTTGAAGACATGCTTCGATGTTGTGTATTAGAATTTCAAGGAAGCTGGGAAAGATATTTACCATTGGTGGAATTTGCTTACAATAACAGTTACCAGACAAGTTTGAAAATGGCACCTTATGAAGCATTGTATGGTCGTAAGTGTCGGACGCCTTTGTATTGGACCGAGCTCAAGGAAAATCAGATCTATGGGGTTGATCTAATCAAAGAAACCGAAGAAAGAGTGAAGGTAATTCGAGATTGTTTGAAAGCTACTTCGGATAGACAAAAATCTTATGCAGATTTGAAACGAAAAGAAATCGAGTTTCAAGTTGGTGATAAGGTATTTTTAAAGGTGTCTCCGTGGAAGAAAGTCCTCAGATTTGGACGGAAGGGTAAGTTAAGTCCGCGTTTTATCGGGCCGTATGAAATAACTGAAAGAGTTGGACCGGTAGCTTATCGGTTAGCATTACCATCTGAGTTAGAGAAAATTCATGACGTGTTCCATGTATCTATGTTACGTCGGTATCGCTCGGATCCTTCGCATGTAGTTTCACCGACCGAAATTGAATTACGACCAGATATGACCTATGAAGAAGAACCAATAAAAGTTTTAGCTCGAGAGCTCAAACAACTAAGAAACAAAAGTATTGCTCTTGTGAAAGTGTTGTGGCAAAAGCATGGAATAGAAGAGGCTACATGGGAACCCGAGGAAACTATGAGAAAACAATACCCACATCTGTTTACCGGTAAGATTTTCGAGGATGAAAATCCTTAAAAGGGGGGAGAGTTGTAATATCCTGAATTAGGGCCTAATCGGAATAGTGGTTTTGTGACCACAAATTCGAGGTAGAAATAATTATTTTATAATTATTTTGATGTTTATGATATGATTTTATGATGGTGTAAAAATTTCGTGAAGAAATTCCAAGCGTAAAGTGCTTAATTTGAAGTTAGGGATTAAATCGAATAAGTTGCAAAACTTGCATTCTAGAAGTTTTTAGTATGAAATTGCTTTAAAATATTAATTAGGAGGTCTTAAATGATAATTAGACCAATTTTAAGTTCATGGAAAAAATTAGGACATGGAAGGAATTTTTAAAAGTTTAGTAAGGAGGGGCATTTTGGTCATTTGGATATTTAATGAAATAAAAAGGGAAAAATAACACAAAATTAGTTATCATCTTCCTTGGTTGCTGCCGAATTCTCCCTCTCTCCATAGCTAGGGTTTCTTCAACTTTCAAGCTTCATAGTAAGTGATTCTAAGCCCCGTTTTTAATGATTTTTACGTTTTTGAAATCCCGGTAGCTCGGTATAGCTTATGATAGCAATATTTTGAGCTAAAGTTCACATTTGGAAAAATACCCATAGGTGAAATTTGTGTATTTTGATGTTTTATGATAGAATATGAGGTTTTAAATTATGTTAGACAACTTGTGCTACTCGGTTTTAAGTAAAAACGAACAAAACGGCTTAATCGGTAAAAGTACATATTGTGCATAAGTATGTGTTATAGTGGGAATTTGAGCTTGCTAATAGCAAATAAATGATCAGCATGTCCTAAAACATAAGAATTTGAAATGAAATTTAATTTCCGAGCTTTGGGGCAAAAGTGTAAATATGCAAAAGTTTAGGGGCAAAATTGTAATTTTGCCAAATTTTGAATTAAGGATTAATTTGAAAATGTGAGTATTAAACAATCTAAATGTGTTATTTTAGATCAAGAAAGATGTGGAATCGACCTCAATCGAGGAAAAGAAAAGATTGCGGACTAAATTGCAAAATCTTTGTATTTTGGTACTAAGGTAAGTTCATGTGTAAATAATGTAACATAATTGTTATTTTTAAGTTGATTGATGTTATTTATATGATATGCTGATTTTTATCATGAAATATATGCTCTGTGGTTATTTTTGAACAATATGCAAATTATATGTGCTACTTGTTAAATATAAATGGCTACCGAGTATTGGTTTCGGTATTCTGTGGAAGACGGCAAGGATGTGTGATTGAGGAAAATCCCGTTTGAACCTTGGGAATGGATTAGGATACAAGTGACATGTCACTAGGATGGTTGGGCATCCGAGCTCGTTGAGTTGAGTCCGAGTTCACTTATGGATGCGAATATCCGAACTCGTTGAGTTGAGTCCGAGTTCGTGAAATGTAACTAGGCATCCGAGCTCGTTGAGTTGAGTCCGAGTTCACTTATGGATGCGAACACCTGAGCTTGTTGAGTTGAGTCTGAGTTCGCTTATGGGCGGGTTACATAATTGATTGATTACATATATAGCACTTATGTGCAAATGATCCATGTATCCGAGTTGTATTCCAATGTGTTCAACGGGTAAAATTCAAGTGAAATGGAAAAGCACTCAAGATGTAAGTGACAATTCGGTAATGTTGAGAAATGGCCATATTGGACAGGTATGTACTTAACCCTCGGGTTGAAACTCGACACAACAACAAAAATGTGGTAAGATGAAGTATGATGATAGAATTGTGACATATGTTTTGGTGATGCTATGCTAATGTTGTTTGGCATAATGACTTTGTTATGTTACTTGTTATTTGCATGTGAACTTACTAAGCATTTATGCTTACTCCCTCCTTTTCATTCATTGTAGTTTTGGACAAGCCGGCTCGAGAATCGGGATAGGTCGAAGGCTCGATCACACTATCCGAAGGACTTTTTGGTAAATGGCTTGTAAAACTTAGTATGGCATGTATAGCAATATACCTACTTTGTGTAAACAATCTTGTGATATGGTGGTGTTTTGGTTGAAGAAATGCTTGATAATGATGAGTCATTGAAATGGCTAATATAGATTATGTTTGATGTCATGGAAGGATAATAGGTTATCTAGTACATGAAAGCTTTTATGAAAATGAAATTAGCCATAAAACAGAACATTGCAGCAACACTGACGTGAGTTTGAAAATTTACTAAAAATCATAGAAATCGAATTTGGTGATGGATTAGTTATGAAATTGAAGCTTATTATGTATACTTTCACATGGAAGAAGCGAAATAGGTGAAGGGATTATATTTTATAAGATATCTGAGTTTTAGTGAGACAGGGCCAGAACGATTTCTGGATCCCCTGTTCTAATTTTGAAAATTCACTATAAATTGTGAAAAAATAGTTAAGAGGTTTACTTTATATGTACAGAATCCTGAGTTAGTCTAGTTTCAAGTAAGGAAATAGAATAATCATATGAGTTTTGTACAGAGAGAAAAGTGGTTTGTAGTAAACAGAGGTCAGTGCAGTCAAGTCCTGAAATAGGGGTAACTTTAACTAATAAACCGTACAAATCGGCTCAACCAAAAATTCTAGAAAAAAATTAGTGAATAGATATATGAGTCTAGATTCAGGTAAAATTTACAGATCTTTATTTTGAGTTTTGTAACTCGAGATATGATTTTTTAAGCGACCATGACGCAGAGATTCTGTATATTCCTAAAATTAAAATAAATGATGTAAAGTTGGTTTAATTATAAATTAAGTTTAGTAACACCTCAAACTCGACTCCGGCGATGATTTCGGGCATGGGAACGTTACAAAAGGCTACTTGATTTCATCTTGAAATGAGGTCAAGAGGGCCCATTCTCATGCGCGACGGGCCACCAGATATGGTGGTGGTGCGGCAGCAATTGAAATCGGCACATGGGTATGTCGAAACCCTAAGAAAGAATGGTTTGGGGATTTTTTTAAGGGTCTACACTGGTTTTTTTTTCAAAAAATAAGGTTTAAGTTCAATTTGTGAAATGACACCGTTTAGTTAAGGTGGATCAGTGCGTGGGACCCGACCCACAGGGTGGGTCCGCGTGTTGTTGCCCTAAATGGGTGAATTATGCATTTGGTCCCTCTCTGTTTCGTCGCAATATGATTGGATCCTATTTGCATTTCTTTTGTTTGTTAATTTTCCCCCTGAGGTTTGTGTACTGTTTCAATTTCATCCACGTCTAAACATTGCGTTTTGAGAATTTGGGGCATTTGCATTTCTGGTCCCTATCCTTTTGTGCGCTTTGTATTTTTATCCTTAATGTTGTTTTAATGATTTATTGGTTTATAGATTATCATTTCAATTTTGTTTTTTTTATTTCATTTGATTTTTTTTTACTTCAATTTATTCTTAAAGATTTGCATGATATTTAATTTAAACATTTTTATACATTATTATTTTATATGTACATATATAATCTCTATTAAAATTATTTTTATTCTATGTATATATTATTATTTCATATTATTTTATGTATATATTTTCTTTTAAATCTATTTATGTATATATATATATACTTTCTTTCAAATTTATTATATGTAATTTTAAAGACTCTATTTTATTATATATTTTTGTTTATTTCAAAATTTTTTATATATTATTACTTGTATATAGGTTATTTATATTAAGTTTCTCATTTCATGTATATTGTTTATTTAGATTGATATATTATTTTTTTATATTACTTATTTTGATTTTCTTCTTAAATAATATTTTTTTATAGATATTACTATTTAATGTATTATTTATTCTTATTTTTATTTTTTAATCTATTTTAAACTTTCATATGTATTAATTGTTTTAAGGTTTTTATATGGTTTGTATATTGATGATTTCAAATCTTCTTTCTTTCATATTATTCATTCTTATTTGTTTTAAAACTTGTTACATTTTATTTGTTTCAATTTGTTTTATATTGTTTAAATTCATTAGCCTTTGATTATTAATATTGGCTTTAAATGTAACACCCCAAACCCAGCCCAAACGTTACGGCCAAGTCCGGTGTGTCACATCACCTACAACTAACTAGGTTACTGAATTACTAATGTCTGGGTGAGCTTTGTAAAACCGTTATTGAAGTTTTAGGAGGAAATTTCCAGTTTATTGGTGAATGTCCTGTCCTCTACCAATTATTGAGAGATTATTATAAAATTTACTTTGTAACTCAATTGAATCGTGTGATTGATTTTGAAAATGTTCATTAACTTTAAGAAAAACTCGCGCAACTATATTCATGTGATTTAAGTAATGTAATAAAAAGTAATTAAAACCCAAAATAAAAATAAATAGAGTGGCCTTATTACAAACCCAAATTAACAAAATAAAAAAATGATTAAGTAAAATAATGGAATAATTAACTTAAAACCAGAAATGCAGTCTTCGTGGCCACTCTGAATCCCTCCCAACTCCAAGTCCACCAATCTAGGGCTCACCTACATGGATGGAGAGAAAGGGGTGAGTTTGGAAACTCAGTGTGCAAAGAAGCCCATCCAGAGCCCAAATCAGCTCAAGCCCACTTGGCCTAAGCCCTATCCAGTCTCAGTTTTAACTGGGCTGAAGCCCTATTCAGATATAGTAAACAGGGCCTTAGCCCTTTTCAGATAACAGTATGGCCCATAAGCCCATTACAGTAACAAATCAATGAGTATGCAGGTATGCAAGCCCAAACCCAACCTATGTCCATCCACTACACTCCACCCGTACCAGCCGTACACTCCATGTGGGGAATAACTCAACCCACCCAGCCCCACACTCCACAGTTGCAGCATAGCTGCTCAGATAACAGTAAGTTGAGGCAAAGCCTCCAGTACGTGGTCAAGCCACTTTCAGTACTTCCTCCATCAATATCCCAGTCCCATGCAACAGATATTCATGACATGGCATGCAATAAACAGTAACAGTAAAACATGCGTTTTGGTCAAACTTAGCCCTAGGGGTATAATGGTCATTTTACACCTAGGGGTAATTCAGTAATTTTCACCCATAAGGGTATTTCAGTAATTATGCCAATTTCTAGGGTTTCATACACATTTTAATCAGAAATAGTCTAACTTTTGTCTCTGTAGTTTATTTAGTCTATTTTAGCAGTTTACAGTAAAACCCTTAATGGGCCTACAGGGTCATTTAGCTAATTTAGCCCATTTAGTCCAAATTTGACGATCGATTTACAAATTTTAGCAGTTTTGGACCTACAATCTATTTGTACACACTTATTGCCTATTCTTACCTATATGGGCCCGTAAGCATTGTGCCCAGTTTCAGCCTATCCAAGCCCAATTTACCGAAGTGCATGAAATTGTGCACTCAACCATCTTACCACTTGCGATTACAAATCCAATGATTTCCACTCGTCTTACGAGCGTTCGCACGCTCATAAGCCCACGAAATACTAGAATTCTGATATTTCAGCTTTTCGGCTTTTGTCGATTTGAACTATAAGAGGGTGTTCGATACACACCTGATTTGCGACAACTACTAACGAAATCTCCCATGGTATCCTACAATCGATCACTCCAACTCTTAGATTACAAATCAATAACAACCAAACCTAATAAACACTTACCATATTCGGCCATAATCACCTAAGGCCCTTGAGATCTTACCTTTGCCGAAATTAGTGACTAGATCTAGATCTAGTCCTTCCACTTGTCCAAACCCTCGATCTGCAGCCTCTAGATTACTCTATCACCAAAATAAATCAATTGTTAAACCCCTTAGAGCTTTAAGCCCCAATCGGTAGCCTCCTTAAACCTCTAGGGATTTCGGCTTTTCTAAATCTCGAAATAACGAATAAATTTGAGTGTCGAGTACTTACCATAGGTTTTCCTTAAACAAAGCGATTCTTCTACTCAGATCTGATGCAAATCTAGCCCCTAAACACTAGCAGATTTCAAATCTTAGAGATCTAAGGATTCGGGTATATGTCCCTAAAAACTATGGTGTTTTCAGCTTTTGGATCTGCGAAGAGGAAGATGATTTGGTGTGGTGGTTTTGAAGTGGTGTTGCCGACAGGGGTTGGGGTTTAGAAGGTGTGATAATCCGCCAAAAGAGATGAAGAAGATTGGAGGATTTTGGCTAGAAGAAATCGACAGAAGAGGCAGCCTCTCGAGATTTTAGCTTTTAGTAGTTGATGGGTTGAGAAAAAAAGAATGGAAGATTCGGTTTTTGAAAAGAAGAAAAGGGAAGATAAGTGAGGAGGAGAGGTGGTTTCGGCTAAAGAAGAAAGGAAGAAGAAAAGAATGGAAGAGAGGAGAAGAAAAGGGAAAATTTAGCACAAAGGAGAGCTTACTTGCATTTTCAGCTTTTTGGCACACTAAAGGGAGAATAGATCAAGGGTGAAAACTCTAGGTGGCTAACCCTAATTCACCAAGACAAAAAATAAAAAATAAAAACTAACCCTAATGACTACCTAAGAAAACGGCATAGCCTACCCAAGGCCCTAGCCGAATTCTACTTAAGTCCCATCACATGCCTGGCACATGCCCAAAAATAAAAGTATCATCTGCTTACCTTGTGACTTGAACTCTAGCCCTTAAACTCAGTCCACACGCCACTTTTTTAGGAGCTTAGTGGCACCACCTTGCCATTTTGCCAAGGCCCTCTTTGTGTCTCAGTTCACTAACTTTTTCTTAAAGGCCCACTTAACCAAGTCTCTTTCACTTAAAAACTGAAGTTGATTTTTCTACCGGGTTTTAACTTAGGCTTAGGCCTTCTAAAGGCCCACTAACACACTTAAACATAATTTCAGTAATTAAAACACCAAAATTTCAAGATTTCACCAAAAATCATAGAAACCCGAAAAATCTCAAAAATATTTCGGGCCATCTTCTACCTGAACTCAGACTCAAGGCCCAATTCTTCTAGGCCCAAATTCAGGGTGTTACAATTCACCCCTCCTAAAAAAATTTCATCCTCAAAATTTCTAAATAATAAGATATCCGTGTATCAACTACTTTACTACGCTACCGCTGCGCACTCTAATCTAAACAATTTCTCGTACGACTTAGAACATCTAATCACCGAAGTAAATAAACATTTGTCAAGCACGTATATCAAATAACTACAAAGATCTTAATTCAAAAATTTCAGTATTTATTCAAATATTTTATGCTACGATAGTATTTCAAAGAATCATAGCCTAGCTACAATCTCAATCTTTTAGGGTTTTTAGTTTTCTTACTGTCTCAGTCTTGCAGTTTTAGTACTACCCTATCTATAGTATCATAACAGGGTCTTAGTTCTATCTATAGTGATATTTTAGTATAGTATAGTATGAGAAACAGTAATACTTACAGACTTGGTGCCGAGGATTCAGTGTGCCACTTCTTCAGAAACCAGATTTCAGAAAACTCAGAAAAAAATTAAACTTTTTAAAATCAAACCTTTAAAACATGTATATTTTAAGAAAACAAGTTTAAAAAGGGTTTTTCTAAATTTTTCAGAAATCGATTTCCAAAAATACCCTTCTTGGGCCTAAATTTTAAGAATTATTGAAAATATTTTTGGACCCGATCCATAGCCGAGTTGTTGCAACTGGGCTCTGCTACCACTAAATGTAACACCCTAAACCCAGCCCAAATATTACGGCCAAGTCTGGTGTGTCACATCACCTACAACTAACTAGGTTACCTAATTACTAATGTCTAGGTGAGCTTTGTAAAACCGTTATTAAAGTTTTAAGAGGAAATTTCTAGTTTATTGGTGAACGTCCTATCCTCTACCAATTATTGAGAGATTATTATAAAATTTACTTTTTAACTCAATTGAATCGTGTGACTGCTTTTGAAAATGTTGATTAACTTTAAGAAAAACTCACGTAGCTATATTCAAGTAATTTAAGTAATGTAATAAAACGTAATTAAAACCCAAAATAAAAATAAATAGAGCGGCCTTATTACAAACCCAAATTAACAAAATAAAAAAACGATTAAGTAAAATAATGGAATAATTAACTTAAAACCAGAAATGCAGTCTTCGTGGCCACTCCGAATACTTCCCAGCTCCAAGTCCACCAATCTAGGGCTCACCTGCATGGATAGAGAGAAAGGGGTGAGTTTGGAAACACAGTGTGCAAAGAAGCCCATCCAGAGCCCAAATCAGCTCAAGCCCACTGGGCCTAAGCCCTATCCAGTTTCAGTTTTAACTGGGCTGAAGTCCTATTCAGATACAGTAAACTGGGCCTTAGCCCTTTTCAGATAACAGTATGGCCCATAGGCCCATTACAGTAAAAGATCAATGAGTATGCAGGTATGCAAGCCTAAACCCAGCCTATGTCCATCCACTACACTCCACCCATACCAGCCCTACAATCCATGTGGGGAATAACTCAACCCACCTAGCCCTACACTCTACAGTTGCAGCATAGCTACTCAAATAACAGTAAATTGAGGCAAAGCCTCCAGTACATGGTCAAGCCACTTTCAGTACTTCCTCCATCAATATCCCAGTCCCATGCAATAGATATTCATGACATGGCATGCAATAAATAGTAATAGTAAAACATGCGTTTTGGTCAAACTTAGCCCTAGGGGTATAATGGTCATTTTACATCTAGGGGTAATTCAGTAATTTTCACCATAAGGGTATTTTAGTAATTATGCTAATTTCTAGAGTTTCATACACATTTTAATCAGAAATAGTCTAATTTTTATCTCCATAGTTTATTTAGTCCATTTTAGCAGTTTACAGTAAAACCCCTAATGGACCTTACAGGGTCATTTAGCTAATTTTGCCCATTTAGTCCAACTTTTACTATTGATTTACCAGTTTTAGCAGTTTTGGACCTACAGTGTATTAGTACACATTTATTACCTATTTTTACCCATATGGGCCCGTAAGCCCATTGGGCCCACATTTAGCCCATCGAGGCCTAAATTAACCGAAGTGCACGAAATTGTGCACTCAACCATCTTACCATTTGTGATTACAGATCCAATGATTCCATTCAACTTACGAGTGTTCGCATGCTCACAAGCCCACGAAATGCTAGAATTTTAGCATTTCGACTTTTCAGCTTTTGCCAATTTGAATTACAAGAGGGTGTTCGATACACACCAGATTTGCGACAACTGCTAACGAAATCTCCCATGGTATCCTACAATCGATCACTCCAACCTTTAGATTACAAATCAATAACAACCAAACTTAATAAACACTTACCATATTCGACCATAATCACCTAAGGCCCTTGAGATCTTACCTTTGCCAAAATTAGTGACTAGATCTAGATCTAGTCATTCCACTTGTCCAAACCCTCGATCTGCAGCCTCTAGATTACTCTATCACCAAAATAAATCAAGTGTTAAACCCCATAGAGCTTTAAGCCCCAATCAACAGCCTTCCTAAACCTCTAGGGATTTTGGCTTTTCTAAATCCCGAAATAACGAATAGATCTGAGATGTCGAGAACTTACCACAGGTTTTCCTTAAACAAAGCGATTCTCCTACTCAGATCTGATGCAAATTTAGCCCCTAAACACTAGCAAAATTTAAACCTTAGAGATCTAAGAATTCGACTATATGTCCCTAAAAACTATAGTGTTTTCGGCTTTTGGATCTGTGGAGAGGAAGATGATTTGGTGTGGTGGTTTTGAAGTGGTGTTGCTGACAAGGGTTAGGGTTTAGAGGGTGTGATAATCGGCCAAAAGAGATGAAGAAGATATGAGGATTTTGGCTAGAAGAAATCGATAGAAGAAGCAGCCTCTCAGGATTTATACTTTTAGTAGTTGATGGGTTGAGAAGAAAAGAATGGCAGATTCAGTTTTTGAAGAGAAGAAAAGGGAAGATAAGAGAGGAGGAGAGGTGGTTTCTGCTAAAGAAGAAAAGAAGAAGAAAAGAATGGAAGAGAGGAGAAGAAAAGGGAGAATTCGGCAGAAAGGAGAGCTTACTTGTGTTTTCAGCTTTTTGGCACACTAAAGGGAGAATAGATCAAGGTTGAAAACTCTAGGTGGCTAACCCTAATTCACCAAGACAGAAAAAGAAATAAAAACTAACCCTAATGACTACCTAAGAAAATGGCATAGCCTCCTCAAGGCTTTAGCCTAATTCTACTTAAGTCCCATCACATGCCTAGCACATGCCCAAAAATAAAAGTATCATCTGCTTACCTTGTGACTTGAACTCTGGCCCTTAAACCTAGTCCACACGCCATTTTTTTAGGAGCTTAATGGCGCCACCTTGCCACTCTGCCAAGGTACTCTTTGTGTTTCAGCTCACTAACTTTTTCTTAAAGGCCCACTTAACCAAGTTCCTTTCACTTAAAAACCGAAGTTGGTTTTTCTGCTAGGTTTTAACTTAGGCTTGGGCCTCCTAAAGGCACACTAACACACTTAAACATAATTTCAGTAACCAAAACACCAAAATTTCAAGATTTCACAAAAAATCACAAAAACCTGAAAAATCCCGAAAATATTTCGGGCCATCTTCTACCAAAACTCGGACTCAAGGCCCAATTCTTCTAGGCCCAAATTTAGGGTGTTACATTAAAGTAGCACATGTCGTGTAGTTATTGCTATTATGCGTATTATAATTATTAATTGGTATTCATGGGTTATTTGTGATTTATTAGTGTAGCATTTAGTTTGTGAATCACTATTTTGTGTTGTATATTATCATTTCATCATATTTCATTCGCTTAGATGGTCGCCTTTTAACATTGTTTAAGTTTTGAAATCTTTTTTATTCAAAAAGAATTTAAGCAAATAAAGCAATTCTCGTATTTGGGAGCTTCGAAAAGATTGTGCCCTAACTTACTGGATTCCAATTCTCCTCGTTGAACCTAAGTAATCGAGTACCCTTTTTAAATCAAAGCATAAAAATTCAAATAAAAGTTTATTCTTGAGAATTTGAGATGTTGCGTCCTAACTCACTGGATGTGACATTTTTAATTATCTCGAGGTAAGGATTTCTAAAAAAATAAAGGCAATATTCTATATTAGGGAATTTTGAGAAATTGTGCCCTAACTTACTGGGTTCCAATTTTTCATAAAGCCCAAATAACCGAATACCCTTTTTAAACTTTAATGCACGAATTTAAAAAAAAAAAACAAAAGACAAGCTTAATTTTAGAAATTTGAAATGTTATATCCTAACTCACTGGGTGTGACATTTTGTTTTTTCGAAATAAGCGGGTATTGGCTTTCAATTGAATTTACTCAAGTTTTCTTTTAAAAGGATCGTATTCCAAAATATTTTTAAAATTTTGACACTAAGACATTAATTAATCAATTAGTACCAATTTTGGGGGTTACGAGGGTGCTAATCCTTCCTCGTACGTAACCGACTCCCGAACCCATTTTCTCAAATTTTGTAGACCAAAATCATGGTTTTAATAAAACATTTTATAAGGTGATCCAATCACATCTCTAAAAAGGATTGGTGACGACTCCATTTTCGTTTTAAAGTCGATCCCCGTTTTCATAAATTTAAAAATGGTTTCGACAAGCATTATGTTACATGTGCTTAAATGCTTAATTGATAAAATTGTGATAATACGACACTGTGGAAAATTTCGACGAGGCATTGACAAAGTAAGATCCCGGTTGAACCTTAGGAATAGATAGGATACAAATGACATGTCATTAGGGGTTGCCGTGTGTATGTTATGGGTGCTAGTCCTATATGTTCTAACAATGGCTGAGTTTTTCGGCTTGTGTTGTGGTTACTCGACAACTTGTATGAGCAGCACCGTGTAGTTATGACTTGACGAACAACTTGTGTGAGCAGACTTAATGATGGCTCGAGAGTGAGCATCTATATGAGATATGAGATAGAGGTTGTTTAACCACGTATATAGCACTTAGTGTGTGAGTTACACGAGTATCCGATATTATTCCAAATGGTTCAACAGGGAAAGATGATGGTACGAGTGTAACAACTAGATTTAGGGTCTAGTCAGAATAGTGGTTGCGAGAACACAAATTCGAGGTAGAAATATATGTTTTATAGTTTTTATGAAGCCTATAACATGTTTGCATGGTTGTGTGAAAAATTCATGAAGAAATTTTATGATTTAGTGATCAATTTGTCTTTTAGGACTAAATTGCAAAAGTAGTAAAATATGAGTTTTTAGAAGTTTCAAGGATCAAATAGCATTAGAAAGGTTATTAGAGGTCCTTATTTAGCAATTAGACCAATTTATGGCATGATGGAAAAAATTCCCTAGGAAGGAAAAAATTCTAAAGAAATGTCATAAAGGCATTTTGGTCATTCGGTTAATTAATGAAATAAAAAGGGAAAAAGAACCAAAAATGTGCCCATCTTCTTCTCCAAGGGTGCCAAAATTTCTTAAGCCTCCATAGCTAGGGTCTTGACATTTCCAAGCTTAAAAGTAAGTGCAATCTAGCCCCTATTAAATATTCTTCGTATTTTTGAAGTTGTTATCAACCGATCAAGCTATTTCTGCCATTATTTTGAGCTAGGGTTTTTGTTTTTAAATTTACCCATGTGTGACATGGTTGTATTTTGATATTTAATGGTAGAATATGAAAGTTGGATGTATGATGAACATCATTTTTCTAGGTGATTTTTCATGAAAACACCTAATAGGGAGCAAATTGTAAAAGTGGTAAAAGTAGTAGTAAAAAAATCTAATTTGATGAGAAATGTGGACTGTTATGAGTACATAAAGGGTTCGGCTAGGCTTGGGTAATCAAGAAATTGAGTACATTTCATTGCATGAGCCTAGGGACCATTTTGCAAATATGTGAAAGTTAAGGGCAAAATTATAATTTTTGCCAAAGTATGATTTATGGGTTGTTTAGCCAATGTGATAATTAAATAAGTGTAATTTGTCATTATAGATCAAGAAACACGAAGTCCAGACCTAAACCGGGGAAAGAACAAAGTGGTAGATTAAATCGAACACCTACCCGTCTTTTGGATTCGAGGCAAGTTTGTGAGCAATAGATCAACATTATGATATTATGTATTCAATGTTTTGATGTTGTATGAAATGTATGTTGTTTCTATAAAATTGTTAGTGAGACTTCGATAAAGAAATAATGAAGTTATTATATAAAAATCCTGGTTAAGCTTAAAGAATCCGAAGGATACCATTGTCATGACATAAGACTAAGGAGGTCTCATATAAGTCCATATCAGGGATATGGCATTGGGACCGAGTTGAAATCCTGTGTAAAACCATATCTGTGATATGGCATCGGCATCAAAATAAGTTCCCATGTAAGACCATGTCTGGGACATGGCATCGGCATCGACGTATGATCTCGTGTAAGACCATGTTTGGGACATGGCGTTGAATTCGACATACGATTTCGTATAAGACCATATCTGGGATATGATATCTACATCAATATGAGATCTCGTATAAAACCATATTTGGGATATGGCTTTGGCATCAACATGTGATCCCATGTAAGACTATATCCGGAATATGGCATTGGCATCCTATAATGTGAATGACATTTCTAAGTATCCTCCAGTATTCCAAGTGGTTCAACAGGAAAGGAATTAAAGTTGATGTTAAAGATGAGAATGACTAAAGTTATGTGATGAGTGATATAGGTACACATGAGAAATTCACGAGAAATGAGCCTGATATAATATGTTTTGCCAGTAAGAAAGAAAATGAGTAAGCTACGGAAATGATCAATGAAAATTATATGATAATCCATGATGTGCTTGTGAATTATAAATTCAAGTTTATGTTGTTATTTATTGCATGCAACTTACTAAGCTTTAAGCTTACTCCCTCTCTTTTCCCTTTTCCTTGTAGTTCTGCCAAGTTAGCTCGGGAATCAAAGAAGTCGGAGCTCGCTTCACACTATCGCGTTAATCTTTTGCTATAGTGAATTCTATCATTTTGAGTATGGCATGTATAGGAACTTGGTCATTTTGTTATATGTCATTTTGGTTAGACAATGTGTTGGCTAGTAATGTTACTTATTCATTTTGTAAATGACCATGGGAATTGGTCAATATTAGCTAAGTTATGCTTATTCAAAGATGATGAAATTTATGAAAGTGTAAGCTTGCATAATGGAATGGGATTGTGTAAGATATATGCTTGATGAAAGTAGGATGAAAGTAAAGTTTGGATGTTATGATTGTGGATGTTTGAATGTGTAATGTTGCCATGTTATGTGTTGTTAAAAATGGTACAAGTGTGGTTGATTTTAGGGTGGCAAATGGCTTAGTGAATAGCCTTATATTTGTCCTTACTGGTAGGCATATGGGTATGTGTCTAGGCCGTGTCTGACACACGGTTAGCCCCATGGGCGTGTTGACAGGTCGTGTGTTCCCTACATCCACATTTAGCAAAATAGAATGTCTAGCAGTAATCACACGAGTAGAGACACGGCCGTGTGTCTCAGCCGTGTGAAGGACATGGCCTAGGACATGGGCATGTGCCTTGGCCGTGTGAAGTCTGAACATTAATTGCAAGAATAAATTCACCACACGACCTGGCACACAGGCATGTGACTTGGCCATGTGCCCCTAAATGTTTGCTGACATCATAAACAGAATGTTAATGTTTTCACACACGGACCTGTCATGGCCGTGTGAGGGACACGGGCCATGAGCACGGGTGTGTGCCAGGCCGTGTGAAAACCCTTGTAGGTTTGAAATAAAAAAATAAATTCAACACGGGATAGGGACACGAGCGTGGGTGACCACATGGCCTGCCCATACGGCCGTGTCCCATCCCACATGGGCGTGTAGCCATGTTTTGAGCAAAGATTTTCTAAGTGTTCAAAGGTTTCAAGTTTAGTCCCGAACTATTCTTAAAGTTTGTTTTGGGCCTTGTGGGCTTGCAATAGGGACAAAAATGAGTTTAAATGAAAAGTTTTAAATTTGGACTGAAATTCATGGTTTGGTTTTGTATGAAAGTTATCCTTTAAGTCTGGAAACGCCTCGAACCCTGTCCCGATGTTAGATACGGGTAAGGGGTGTTACAACGAGAATATAATAGATGATGTGGATCAGTTCAGGTATTTATAAAAATTAAGACAAGTAAGTGATAATTGATGAATTCATACATGACTTGCATGGTTGTGATAATGTGTTAATTTTTGGATTGATTGAAACTTACCTATGTTTATTTAAGTTTCTTTAAATTGTGGATGAATGGTAAGATGTACTTATTAGCCATACAAGCTTACTAAGCTTAATAGCTTACTTTTTTTTCATTTTCATGTTTTTTTAGTGATTCGAAAGCTAGGTCGAATTGGAAGTCATCAAAGATCTCATCACAATATCCATTGGTTGATTTAGTACTTTTGGACTTTTTGTATTTTGGTTATATGGCATGTATATATCTTTTGGCTAATGTAGCCTATATGTCTTGATGAGTTTTGGCCATTTGAATTGGCTTGAAAATTGGTCATATATTTTTATTTGTATATATGTATAAATGGCATTGTGATATGTGGCGCATAGCTGTTGTGTGAATGACTTGCTTGTGCAATTGTGATTTTGCACTAAATGGTTGGAATTGAGATGAGTATGCATGCTATGTTTTAGGTACAATGTATCATATAAGTAATTTTTGACCATTTAGGTAACCATTGAATCATGTTTGGTATGTGTTAAAGTGGCCAAATGTATGTGCTTATATATATCATATTTTGTACATGGATATTACATGTTTAGGCTTGATTTTGGGTTAGTTTGAATGTCTATTTTGGTTGTGGTTATATGCTATTAAAATGTGTAGGTTGGCACCAAAATTGGGTAAGAAATGTGGCTTAGAAAATAGCCTACTTTTGTCTACATAGGTAGAGACAAGGGTGTGAGTCTCAGCCGTTGTGACACACAGTCAAGTGACACGACCGTGTATCCACTGTAGTTTTTAATGAAAGCAAGTCAGTGAGTTACAAAGACTAGTTAGACAGACGTGGGGTTAGCCATGTGACACAAGTTAGAGAGTTACACGGGGTCAGACACGGTCTGAGACATGGCCATGTGATCCCATTTCGAATGTCCACACGGCTTGTGACACGGGCATGTCTTTTGGCCGTGTGAGACATACAGCTTGGCCACACAAGCGTATGTCCCCTATACTTTGAAAAATTTCAATATTTTCTCAAAATTTCTATGAGTTATTGATTTAGTTTCTAATTGATTTTAAGGTTTGTTGTAACACCCTAAACCCGACCTAGACGGTGTGGCCGATTCTGGCGATGTCATTGGAGTGTGAAACAAAAAAACTCATTGTGTAACACCCTGAATTTGGGCCTAGAAGAATTGGACTTTGAGTCGGGATTCGGATAAAAGAAAATCTGAATAAGTGAGAAGTTTTAAATATTATCGTTTAAGGAAAATTTTTGAATTAAATTACTATTAGGGAATTTATCTATATTTATTATTACTGATATTTATGAAAATTATATATTATTATTACTGTTGCTATTGATAAAATATTTCTGTTATTATTACTAATGTTTTAAAATTTTAATGAAAATTAAATTATTATGATAGGATAAAAATATGTTTATAAAATTATTATTATTATTATTATTTTTAAAATATATATATAATATTTGGTGTTTAAATTTAGTTTTTAAATAAATTTGGAAGTAGTTATATTGTGGGAAAAATTTTGGGTTCAATCCAAAACTCTAGAAAGAAATTAGTTTTTGCTTCATGGAGGGAATCTGGGCATAAGGCTTATAAACTAGTTGGGCAAGGTTGAGCATAAAAGGAAAGCTTGGCCCAGTGGTTAGGGGGCTAAGCAGTAGGTTGGAGGGCTGGAGTTCGACTCCCAGCGTGCGTAAAAGGTATGTTATATTTTTTTTAAGTGAAGGGGGCTGTGTTAAAATACCTTAAAAGGAGTTGTTGGTGGACTATGCCACAAAAGGGCTTGGGGCGCAGCGGCAGCGGAGCGTTAGGAGTCCCAGGGTAGCACGGGTTTGAGTCCAGGTAGGCGCATGTTTTGTTTTATTTTTAATGGACCCAGGACTGCGGCAGGTAAGCTTTAAGAATTAGCGCGGCGCTATTACTTCAAAGAAGAACGCGCGTCCCAGTGGCCAGCAGCGTACTGGGCAACCTGGAGGTCCCAGGTTCGAGCAGCGTTGCGCGCGAGGAGAGCCCGTTTTTGCTGCGCGAGCGTGGGAGGTACCGTGCGGGACTGGGGCGCTCCCAAGCAGCGTACCGAAGCTGGTCAGTCGGTGGATGTTGCTGCTAATCGGTTGGAGATAAGGATGGGGTGAAATGAGATAAAGGGCAGCAGCAGTTGGTGAAAGAATTTAAATTGCATTCAAATTCGGTGGGGGCTTAATCCAAGGGCAATTAAATGCCGAATTGCTTTTAAAATTTTTGCCTTTATGAATTTTCTTCCTTTTTATCGATTTAGGGTATTGTTTTTAGTTTTTAGTATTAGCTGACTTGATTGGGGGAGGCCATCCACTTGCTATTTTAAAATCAATTCCATTCTTTTTATTCTTTTTCTTTTCACCTTGCAAAACTGAAACCCCAAGCCTCTCCCTTGCCAACCACTTTCACTTTTCTTTACACAAAATCTTCTACCCTTATTATTAAATTTTTTCCTTTTGATTTTCTCTTCAACCCGTTAATATTGATTTTCTATAGCCAAAATTCACTTCAACCTTGGCCTCTGTCGACATTATCTTCTTCTTCTTACAAAAGCCGAAAAGCTTAATATTTTAGTGATTCGGGGAGTAATTTTTAGATCTATTTTCTACTCGTGTTTAAGTTAGATTCATCGTGGATCTAAGGTTGGAGAAGTATTGGAAACGCTTCGGACAAGTACGTCTTTAGTGGTAAGTATTCGGATCTTGTTTTTCATTATTTGGTAATTCAAGAAAAAGTCAGAGATCCCTAAATACTTTAGGGAGACTATCTTTTTGGTCAAGATTTAAATTAGTATTTTTTCATTCGGTTTATTATGTGCTAGTGCGATTGAAAGCTAGCGATCAAGATCTATTTGGAGGCTAGTAAGATCAACGGGTACAAAGCAGTCGAGATCTAGATCTAGTAGTTAAAGATCGACAAGGTAAGTAGTTATTAATGTTTTATAGTAGCCGAATGTTTTAGGTAATTTCTACATTGATTTTCATGGATTGATAATCTAATTTGTAAGTGGTTGATTAAAGGGCTAAGGCCTAGTAACCGATATTTGAAAAGGCTTCGGCCCAGTGCATTGATATATGAGAAAGGGCTAAGGCCTAGTAACCGATATTTGAAAAGGCTTCGGCCCAGTATTTGTTGAGATTAAAAAAGGGCATAGGCCCATTATGCTTTTGTTGATTTGGGCTCTGAAAGGGCTTTATTGCACACTGAGTTTCCCAAAAACTCACCCCTTTTCCTTCCATCCTTTCAGGTGAGCCCTAGACTGTGGACTTGGAGTTGGGAAGGATTCAGAGTGGCCACGAAGACTGCGTTTCTGGTTTTAAATTAATTAATTCAGTATTTTATTTAATCGATTTATTTTCAATTTAGGTTTGTAAAAGGCCTTTTTAATTATTTTAAATTTCGTTTCTAGTTTAGGTATGATATTATTTAAATTGTTTCGTAATTGGTTAGCTCTAAGGTGCATTTTTATAAAAGTTACATGTTTTCAAAATATCACAATAACCGAGCAAAGCTTCCACAACACAAACATTTTCAAAGGAAATCAATATTTTAAATAGATACTTAAACTTAATTTGTTATTCATGGACAAGCAATAAGCTTAAAGTGTGGCAATGGATGTGTGCATGTCTAGGATTGGATCATGGAAGAGTTAGGTACTTAAGCGGTCTAAAGGACTCACCTCCTCTTCTCTTGAATCCTACCTGGTGCGTAGTATCAATTCACTTTAAGCCACAGCAAATAAAAAAAAAGGTTTGATTTTTCGATACTGAACTGTTTTTAAGATAACATGTTTTTGCAGCTACAAAGGTTTTCGAGTTTTCACCATTTTCCATAAGGTTTTACAAAGTGGTTAAACAATGTTTTGATGAATCACGTTTTGGAAAAATAAACACAAGCTAAGGTTTTATACACGTTTAACGGAAAAAGTTTTTTAAACATTGAGAAGGATTTTCAATGAAAAGACGGTTTTCGAAAAACACTTCAATGTGACACACCAAACTTAGCCGTAACATCTGGGCTGGGTTTGGGGTGTTACATTTAGTGGTATCAGAGCCCGGTTGTAACAACTCGGCCGTGGATCGGGTCCAGACAGGTTTTTACATTTTAAGCCCAAGAAGGGTATTTTTGGAAAAATCAGATTTTTTTAAAAATTTTCGTTTTAACGAGTTTTCTTTTTAACTTGCCTTCTTTAAATTGACATGTTTGATAAATTGATTTTAAAAAGGCCTAAAACTATTTGATTTGTTTGAAATCTGATAAATCGAAAGGTGGCACACTGAATCCCCGGCACCAAGTCTGTAAGTATCCCTGTTTATATACTGTATTGGAATTGAAACAATACTGTAGATAGAGCTAAACCTTGATATGATACTATGAATGAGAGTACTATGAGTACAAGACTGAGACAGTAGGGAAACTAGAAGCCTTAGAAGACTGAGACAGTAGCTAGGCTACGAATACGCGAAAACAAAACTTGAGACTTTATATGAGCATAAGACATTCTGTAATAAAGAACTGAAACATTAACTAGTGTCATAAAATATATAAACAGATAAGACATTATGAGTACAAGAGCTGTCCGTGGACGAGGCCGTGGACGTGGCCGAGGCAGTGTTCAAACGAGATCGTCATCTTCAGAACACATGCCCACTGGTGAGGCACGACCACCACCAGTTGCTGATAATGGGCCGTATGATCGGGCCGCAAGGGACGACGCTTTGTCTCAGGCCATGTTAAGGGTTCTAGAAAGAGTTGCTGGAGCTAATGTGGGGCCCATGAATAGGGGATCCATTTTTGAGTGACTCTGGGCTAACAGAGCAGAGGTTTTTAAGGGCATATCTGGAGTAGCCCCAAATGTGGCTGAGTATTGGTTGGAAGCCATGGAGAGGATTATGGATGACCTGGACTGCTCAGAGGAGCAGAAGCTGAAAGGAGCTGTGTCGCTACTGCGAAATGAGGCGTACCAGTGGTGGACCACTATAAAGGAAGGTACCCCAGCTGAGCGGGTAACTTGGGAGTTATTTAAGACATCTTTCAAAGGGAAATATGTTGGAGCAAGCTACGTGGATGCTTGCAGAAAGGAATTTCTAAATCTGACCCAGGGTAAGAAATCTGTTGCTGAGTATGAGGCAGAATTTCTAAGGTAGTCGATACGCCAGCAGAATAGTTTCTACCGAGTACGAGCGTAGCGTTCGTTTTGAGAATGGACTCAGAGATGAGCTGAGGGTGCTGATAGCTCCGCAGAGGGAGCGTGACTTTGCTGCTTTGGTGGAAAAGGCCAAAATTGCTGAGGAGGTAAAGCGATTTGAGCGACAAAATCGTGAGAAAGATCGGAATCGCCTTAGAAGGGATATTGGACCATCTGGTGCTGCAAACCAAAATGCCAAGAGGGCTAGAGTGGAGGAACCGGTTCAGGCAGTTTCGATGAATACAGTTAGGCCGCATGCTTGTCGAGATTGTGGTAAGACGCATTTGGGAGAAAGTTGGAAACGAACTGGGGCATGTCCCCGATGTGGGTCCAAGGAGCATAAGTTTAGAGAATGCCTTCGGAGACCAGTGCAGAATTAGAATCAGGTGGCAGATCAGAGGGTTGCTCAACCAGTGCGAGGAGGACCCCCACCACCGAGAGGCCGTGGGCAAGGAAGGGGTGAAAATGGTAATGAGCGCGGTCGTGGAGCACCAGGTAGAGGTGCGGGTTATGCTGAGGCAAGGCAGCCAGCTTTGGTTTATGCAGCACATCGCCAAGAGGACGAAAACGCTTTAGATGCGAATGCTGGTATGTAAATTTCTCATAATGACCAATGTACTTAATTCACAATTAGAGTTGGAGTGCGCAGCAGAAGTATGGTGGTTGGACTTAAGTAATACGGTTAATTGATAGTTTGAAATTTCAAGGACGAAATTTCTTTAAGGGGGTAGAGTTGTAACACCCTGAATTTGGGCCTAGAAGAATTGGACTTTGAGTTGGGATTCGAATAGAAGAAAATCTGAATAAGTGAGAAGTTTTAAATATTATCGTTTAAGGAAAATTTTTGAATTAAATTACTATTAGGGAATTTATCTATATTTATTATTACTGATATTTATGAAAATTATATATTATTATTACTGTTGCTATTGATAAAATATTTCTGTTATTATTACTAATGTTTTAAAATTTTAATGAAAATTAAATTGTTATTATAGGATAAAAATATATTTATAAAATTATTATTATTATTATTATTTTTAAAAAATATATATATAATATTTGGTGTTTAAATTTAGTTTTTAAATAAATTTGGAAGTAGTTATATTGTGGGAAAAATTTTGGGTTCAATCCAAAATTCTAGAAAGAAATTAGTTTTTGCTTCATAGAGGGAATCTGGGCATAAGGCTTATAAATTAGTTGGGCAAGGTTGAGCATAAAAGGAAAGCCTGGCCCAGTGGTTAGGGGGCTAAGCAGTAGGTTGGAGGGCTAGAGTTTGACTCCCAGCGTGCGCAAAAGGTATGTTATATTTTTTTTAAGTGAATGGGGCTGTGTTAAAATATCTTAAAAGGAGTTGTTGGTGGACTATGCCATAAAAGGGCTTGTGGCGCAGGGGCAGCGGAGCGCTAGGAGTCCCAGGGTAGCACGGGTTCAAGTCCAGGTAGGCGCATGTTTTGTTTCATTTTTAATGGACCCAGGAATACGGCAGCTAAGCTTTAAGAATTAGCGCGGCGCTATTGCATCAAAGAAGAACGCGCATCCCAGTGGCCAGCAGCATACTGGGCAACCTGGAGGTCCCAGGTTCGAGCAGCGTTGCGCGCGAGGAGAGCCCGTTTTTGCTGCGCGCGTGTGGGAGGTGCCGTGCGGGACTGGGGCGCTCCCAAGCTGCGTACCGAAGCTGGTCAGTCGGTGGATGCTGCTGCTGATCGGTTGGAGATAAGGATGGGTTTAAATGAGATAAAGGGCAGCAGTAGTTGGTGAAAGAATTTGAATTGTATTCAAATTCAGTGGGGGGCTTAATCCAAGGGCAATTAAATGCCGAATTGCTTTTAAAATTTTTGCCTTTATGAATTTTCTTCCTTTTTATTGATTTAGGGTATTGTTTTCAGTTTTTAGTATTAGCCGACTTGATTGGGGGAGGCCATCCACTTGCTATTTTAAATTCAATTCCATTCTTTTTATTCTTTTTGTTTTCACCTTGCAAAACCGAAACCCCAAGCCTCTCCCTTGCCAACCACTTTCACTTTTCTTTACACAAAATCTTCTACCCTTATTATTAAATTTTTTCCTTTTGATTTTCTCTTCAACCCGTTAATATTGATTTTCTATAGCCAAAATTCACTTCACCCTTGGCCTCTGTCGACATTATCTTCTTATTTTAGTGATTCAGGGAGTAATTTTTAGATCTATTTTCTACTCGCGTTTAAGTTAGATTCATCGTGGATCTAAGGTTGGAGAAGTATTGGAAACGCTTCTGACAAGTACGTCTTCGATGGTAAGTATTCGGATCTTGTTTTTCATTATTTAGTAAGTCAAGAAAAAGCCGGAGATCCCTAAATACTTTAGGGAGACTATCGTTTTGGTCAAGATTTAAATTAGTAGTTTTTCATTTGGTTTATTATGTGCTAGTGCGATTGAAAGCTAGCGATCAAGATCTATTTGGAGGCTAGTAAGATCAACGGGTACAAAGCAGTCGAGATCTAGATCTAGTAGTTAAAGATCGACAAGGTAAGTCGTTATTAATGTTTTATAGTAGTCGAATGTGGTAGGTAATTTCTACATTGATTTTCATGGATTGGTAATCTAATTTGTAAGTGGTTGATTATAGGAGAAATCGCGTAGGAGATCTCATCGGTATAATCACAAATCAGGTGTGTAACGAACCCTCTTAGTAGCTTAAGTTAACAAGTGCCGAAAAGCCGAAACGCCGAAATTTCAGCATTTCAATAACTTGTGAATATGCGATTGTTCCAAGATTAGTTAGAAACGATGAGATCGGTGATCAGTATCGATGGGATAGGTAACGGCACAATTTCGTGCAAGTCGGTAAGTTTGGGCCTCGAGGGGCTGAAATCAGGCCCAATGGGCTTTCAGGCCCATTTGGGTAAATTTGATAGAAAATAAAATATGGATAAATTGCATGTTAAGACTGTTAAAACCATTATGGAACATAGGCTAAATGGGCCTAGATGACTAAATCGACTACGTAGGGCCCATTAGGGGTTTTAGGCCCAAGAACTCGGAATTGCTAAAATGGTCTGGAAATACTGTTTAAATGCTTGGAAGTTGTTGATAATTGTTAATGAGCATGAAAACCCTAATAGTTGATAAAATTACTGAATTACCCTTCAATGTGAAAATTACTATTTTATCCCTAGGCGAAAATGACTATTGTAGTCTAGGGTGTTATTTTGATTGAAATGCATGTGACATTATTCTTGTACATGATATGCCATGATATGTTCATTTTATGCATTGGTTGGGATTTATATGAAAGGAGGAAGTGCTAAAGGGTTTTGCCTCAGTTTACCGAAAAGGGCTTTGCCCCAATTTATCGAAAAGGGCTTTGCCCCAGTTTACCGAAAAGGGCTTTGCCCCAGTTATCGAAAGAGGCTAGGCCTCATGTTATATAATAAAGCAGCTATGCTGCCAGTGGAGAGTAACGGCAGGGTGGGTTGAGTAGCATCCCCACATGGTGTGTTGGCTGGTACGGGTGGAGAGTAGCGAATGGTGGGTTGAGTAGTCTCCCCAAATGGGCTTTGCATACATGCATTGATGTTTACATGTGTTATTGAAATGGGCCTATGGGCCATACCGATATTTGAAAAGTCTTCGGCCCAGTGCATTGATATATGTGAAAGGGCTAAGGCCTAGTAACCGATATTTGAAAAGGCTTCAGCCCAGTGTATTGATATATGAGAAAGGGCTAAGGCCTAGTAACCGATATTTGAAACGGCTTCGGCCCAGTAATTGTTGAGATTAAAAAAGGGCATAGGCCCAGTATGCTTTTGTTGATTTGGGCTCTAAAAGGGCTTTGTTGCACACTGAGTTTCCCCAAAACTCACCCCTTTTCCTTCCATCCTTTTAGGTGAGCCCTAGACTGTGGACTTAGAGCTGGGAAGGATTCAGAGTGGCCACGAAGACTGCGTTTCTGGTTTTAAATTAATTAATTCAGTATTTTATTTAATCGATTTATTTTCAATTTGGGTTTGTAAAAGGCCTTTTTACTTATTTTAAATTTCGTTTCTAGCTTAGGTATGATATTATTTAAATTGTTTCTTAATCGGTTAGCTCTAAGGTGCGTTTTTATAAAAGTTACATGTTTTCAAAATATCACGATAACTGAGCAAAGCTTCCACAACGCAAACATTTTCAAAGGAAATCAATATTTTAAATAAATACTTAAACTTAATTTGTTATTCATGGACAAACAATAAGCTTAAAGTGTGGCAATGGATGTGTGCATGTCTAGGATTGGATCATGGAAGAGTTAGGTACTTAAGCGGTCTAAAGGACTCACCTCCTCTTCTCTTGAATCCTACCTGGTGCGTAGTATCCATTCACTTTAAGCCATAGCAGATAAAAAAAAAAGGTTTGATTTTTACTACAAAGGTTTTCGAGTTTTCACCATTTTCCATAAGGTTTTACAAAGTGGTTAAACAATGTTTTGAGGAATCACGTTTTGGAAAAATAAACACAAGCTAAGGTTTTATACACGTTTAACGGAAAAAGTTTTTTAAACATTAAAAAGGATTTTCAATGAAAACACGGTTTTTGAAAAACACTTCAATGTGACACACCAGACTTGGCCGTAACATCTGGGCCGGGTTTGGGGTGTTACAGATTGTCGTTGGAAACCTCTTTGTGCACATTAAAAGATGATTTAAAACCTTGCGTTATTACCAAAAATTACGTTCTTTAAAACGTTATTAAAACTTTAAAGTCTCGTTTATAGCAGAAGCTTTATTTTTTAAAATAGTTGCGTATTTGCGTTTATTTTGTAAAAACGATATTCCTTTTAAAAAAAACCAAGTTCTAGTACTAGCAATTATAAAGCAGAGTAATAAAAACCCTAAAGAATAAAATCCAAAAGAGGCCATAATTACAAAATAATAACCCAAATTTAATTGCTTATAAAACAAAGCCTAAAAATGAAAGCAGTGCGATTGTGTTGCCATCGTCGAGTCTTTCGCAGCACTGACCTGCTTATGACTGGGGATTACCTGTACAGTTAAACAGAAAGGTGAGTTTATGAAAACTCAGTGTGCAATCCCTTACCAAATAGTCAAACATACAATATGCAATAACAGTTTGGGCCAGAGCCCTTTACAGAAACAATATCAATGTGGGCCTTAGCCCATTACAGTATAGTATCAATGTGGGCCTTAGCCCATTACAGTATTAGTTGGGCCTTAGCCCATAACAATACTAGAAATTAGAAGGCATGATGCACATAATCTCAACCAACCCTGCACACCATCTCCTGTCCAACCCTGCACTCCTGTGGGGAATAAATTGACCCACCCATCCCTATGCTCCAATGTTAGCACCGGTTGCGGCACTAACCAGTATTGCAGCAAAGCTGCCAGTAATATAAGTGGCTTAAAGCCATCAGTAGGTCTATAGTCGTCTCGTACGACCCGTGTGACCTTATCAGTAATATGAACGGCATAAAGCCATCAGTGATGTGAACGGCACAAAGCCATCAGTAATATGAATGGCACAGAGCCATCAGCACAAAGCCATTAGTAATATGAACGGCACAAAGCCATCAGTAATATGAATAGTACAAAGCTATTTGTAATATGAACAGCACAAAGCCATCTGTAGTATGAACGGCACAGAGCCATCGGTAGGTCCACTGTCGTCTCGTGCGACCCGTGCACCTTAACAGATCGGTGCACTCCCTCCAATTACAATAATCCTATCCCCATGCAACATGTGATACGTAGTATCATAATATCATCCATGGATGCAACATACATGCAACGTGGCATGCACAAATATAGTCACACACAAAGTAAGAGAAAAAGTCACTTTACTTTTTAGGGGCATATCACCCTATCGAGGTATATCATTCATTTTATCCTACGGGGGTATACCGATCATTTTTCTTGACGGGGGTATATTGGTGATCTTACCCTACGGGGGTATATCGATCATTTTACCCTATGGGGGTATATCGATCATTTTACCTTATGGGGGTATATCAGTCATGTTACCCTATGAGGGTATTTCAGTCATTTTACCTTACATAGGTATATCGACCATTTTACCAATTTTGGGGTCTGGGTATACATTCTAACCCAACAGAACAAAATAGTGTAAATGGGCCCAAGGCCCATTATGCGGCCCATGTCGGCCCACTAAGCCCAGAAATGACCTTGGCTGTGTGAACGACACAGCCTGGTCCAATATCCTCCACACATCCATGTGGCTTACTCGTGTGAGGCCCACGAGACCATTAGGCCCACACGGCTCCATTCTAGCCCAACGTGGCCCAAAATGGCCTAAGCCCAAAAGCTCGCTCATGGTGGCCTTTATGGTCAAATGCCCATGTTTAGGCGCTCAGATTACCATACGAGCGATCGCACGCCCATGTGGCATCAAATGTCGTATTTTCAACTTTTCGACTTTTGCTGATTTACAGTTAAGATAGTGTGAAAACACACTTGTTTAGCAAAAACATGCAATGAGGCCACAAATGCTCCAAACCTCGATCAACATAATATACCATTAGTCCCTTGACAACGGAATTTTAACGATTCCTTTCTATTACATTGAACAAAGAGGTTGTAACACCTCTTACCCATGTTCAATACCGGAACAGGGTACGAGGCATCACTGGATTTTTACACTTACAAATACACAAACCGACTATAAAATTTCTTTCAAATTAGAATCTAATCACATTCTTATCATATATACATTAATTCATTTACCACTGTGCAACTAACTACGAAAGTCACCAATAATTCCACATTATTCAGTTCACTAAAAGAACTAATTTATAAGAAATATCTAGTAAATTATTTTTGTAGATATCATACCTGAATAAATCGATTACTCATGAATAGATTTTCTTTCTTTTTTTTAACAGTAACATTGCGTATTTTGAATAATCTTTAGAAAAATCATTTGATATCTCAGTCATAATCATCTTTACTTACTAAGCCATTTCCCCTCTCTAATCACATTATTAACTATTCCACCACTAAACTCTTTATTTCTCACTTATGAGCTTATTCAATGTGAATCTGATGAACTTCGTCATATGACACTATACCGACAAGGGTGAGTGAATATTGTAAAGCCTTTAAAAATTTTAACTTTCATACATACACATATATAGTATAGCATTTCATATCAACATAATATCAGACATTTGATTTATACACCTTAATTTTTCAACTCATCATGAACACACTTTCAAGCTTTTTGGTAACACATTCATCATTATCATGTATAAGTATCTACCACTCATAAGAAGCCCATCACATTTATCCACTACAAAGATTCAATCTTATTAATCGATTTATAATATTCAACTGGAATAGTAGCATCTTATCCATATTCCGCCATCATTAATTAATCTATTACACACGATTAACACACATGTATATCAAATCGAACCATAAAGATCCATCTCAATAAATCAATATATTCACTAAGTTATACTTACTTACTTATTCCTTTTCCGCATTATCGATGGTTGCTCAGTTGGAAAACATATCTACTAAACAAAACAATCTCATCGGGGTCGGGAGATATCACACTATCACGTTTACATATGGCATGTATAGCTAGACTCTCACACACACGCTACGGTAGTCCAAGAATCGACTAAACCTAGCCTGATACCACTAAAGGTAACACCTCTTACCCACGTTCAATGCTGGAACAGAGTACCAGGCATCACTGGATTTTTACACTTACAAATACACATACCGACTATAAAATTTCTTTCAATTTAGAATATAATCACATTCTTATCATATATACACTAATTCATTTACTAACATGCAAGCATACTCGGTCATGTATTGTATCATTATGACTCATAACATAGCTACTATTAGTCATATCACATGGTATTATACAACAATAAAATTTCCATTAATTTAGGCCAACATTCTAGGCCAACTCAGTAACATATATACATATATTCAAGTCCTTATAGATGCCAAATTCATTTATTAAACAACCAAAAGTTTGCATCAACTGTAACACTCACCAAAACATTGCCTAACAGTGGAAAAAACAAATTGTCGGCCACCAAAGTATGCCCTAAAGCCATGTCACGAGACGAACACTCACCCTTGCGATGGACTATTTGGTTATCCCAACAGAGAAAAAGGGAGAAGAAAACCGAAAAAGAGATTTAGGGGGCAACGTTGGCCAAAAAACTACTTGACAAAAGTTAAGAGCACTTACCTATTGCCAAAGACCAGTTGTCAATCCGAATCAAAGAGACAAAAAGGGAGAGAATAAACAGAGAGTGAAGGAAAAGAATAGAAGAGAATTTGCTAACAAACCGAACAAAAAGAGGATCTTATGTTCGACCAAGGTACCAAGTGCCAAAGAAAGAGATGAAATTACAATAGTTTGGGGAGAGAAAGGTATATTCGGCCAAGTTGAGAAAGAAGGAAAATGGAGAAAAGAGAATGGAGAGGAAGCTGTATTCGGCTAGGTTGAGAGAAGAGGAGAAGGGTAGAGAATCGGCCAATTATGAAGAGAGTCAAGGAGAGAAAGTATTCGGCCACAAAAAAGCAGGAAAAGAGGAAGAATAAACTTCAAATGACCATAAAAAGGAAAACCGAGAGAAACCTCCAATGACTCCTAATGAAAATCGGCTCCAAGAAAAGCCAACATTCAAAACCCGAAATTGAAAATGAGGAAAAAGGAGAATCATACCTCTATCGAAATTCTCAATGCCCAAGCTTCCTCATTAAGCTCCAACACTTCACAATTCAAATTTTCCTTGATTTTCTCCTAACAATCCAAGTTAACTCCTCAAATCTCTCCTGAAGTTTCTCCATGACTAATTCAAACTCCAACCTCTTTAGTTGTAACACCCCAAACCCAGCTCAGACGTTATAGCCGAATCCAGCGTGTCACATTGAAGTGTTTTATTGAAAACCTTGTTTTCATTAAAAACACTTCTAAGAAATTTCAAGTAAAACCCAGTTTTTATTTTCTGTTATAACAAGGTATTTTCAAATGTTTTTTTTTTTCATGTTAAAAGTCACTTTGGAAAATTTTCTTTAATTGTGGAAGCTTAATTTTAGAAAAACAACAAGTGGTTTCAGAAAAAAAAAACTTTAAATGTGTTTAAAACGAATAAATCCATGTTCTAGTCTTAAAGCATCATAATGAATAATAATAACCAGAGAAAAGGCCTTATTACAATCCAGATTGAAATAATTAAAATACTAGAAATTCATAAGAAAACATGTCTAAATCGTCTTGCTAGTTGGCCACCTCTGAGTCCCTCCATCCGTCAAACCGCCTACTGAGGTTCACCTAAGCAAAAATAAAAGGAGTGCGTTTTGAAACTCAGTGTGCACTTCCTTCAGCAACAATATATATATGTCATGCAACTTAAGTCATCTTGGGCCTGAGCCCAATACAATAATAGCACAAAATCTAAAACAATCATGTATGCAATAAAGTAATGATGCAATGCCCAACCCATCCAATAGATACACATCATCTCCGTCCAACCGAAACACATCCTGTGGGGATAACTATATCAACCCACCCATCCGATACACTCCAAGGGTAGCACTGGTTGCGGTACTACCTAACGTTGCAGCAAAGCTATTGATCATATATTAGGCTTAAAAGCCTTTGTTGGACCCACGGTCGTCAAGCAACTATGCGATCCTCATATAACACTTCCTCTAATATAATTCCCACCCACATGCAACATCATAACACATGAGTGCAACATATAGCATACAGTATACATAAGTCATACCTATAACACACAAGGGTATTTCAGTAATTCTACCCTACAAGGATATTTCAACATTTCTACCCTACAGGGGTATTTCAGTAATTTCTTAACAGTATGGGTCTTAATTACAAACTTTGGCCCATCAAAAAGTCCTCGTTGGCTAAAGTTAACAAATACTATGCACCAAGTAGGATTCTAGAGAAGAGGAGGTGGGTCATTAAGACTGCTTAAGTACCAAGCTCTCCCTAGATCCAATCCTAGACATGCATATGCCCATTGCCACACTCTACCCTTATGACTTGTCTTTAGACGCACTTCAGAAATTGATTAAGTCTTATGCTTGCTTAAGAATTCATTAATACTAGGCCTAAAAGTCCATTATAAAACCCTAGCAAGTCTACATGCTTTCATGCATTTATATAGCCTATCAGGCCCAATCACATGTATATGGGCCATTAGGCCCAATCACAATCATACGGCCCATCAGTCCCAATCGCATTCATATGGCCCATTAAGCCAAAACGCATTCATATGGCCCATTAGGCCCAATCCATTCCATACAGTTCAATAAAATTTATCAACCTATCAATTTTTTTGCTAGCTTGGGCCTACAAGCCCGTCAGCCCATTTGGCCCATTCTGGCCCGGTTAGCCAAAATGTGACCTAAGTCCATGAGTTTGCTTATGGGTCTCTGATAACGTATCAAATACCCTCGTATGAGTGTTCACGCACTCGGAGGACTACCGAAACCAAATTTTTAGCTTTTCAGCTTGTCTGGATTTCCAGATCTATCGTGTGTATGCAGTGTATGTACACTCCTGATATTGAAACGTGCTACGATCTCCTTAGACATGCTCCTGCAATCAATATCACTCCTCAATTAATCAAAGGCTTAATAAATATCTTGATCAAAACTGAAATCTTACCATCAACCTTACCTTACGCGACAAGTCCTAATAGCCATTCTTCAACCATTAACTGCTAATATTTCCTAGATCTGCACCAACCAACCATTAGAGACTGAATAGTAGGTGACTTGTATTCCACATGAGTCACCCTTATTATACCTATAACCATTTGGCCATCAACCAATCCAAATATGAAGATGAGTTACTTACCCCCAAAACCCGAAACGCATATGGCTTTTGTAGATTCGACTCAATCCCCTACAAAATTGACTAAGAGAGTGAGGAAATAAGGGTCGATTCTTAGCCACACCGGTCGAAAGAGTGAGATTCTTACCAAAAAGTAATCGGCCCAAGTTGAAGGAGAAGCCGACACTCCAACAGGAATAAAAAAAGGCTTTCAACTTTTGAATGCATTCGAAAGGATGGTGTTTAAACGGCTAAAAAATCCAATAGGGCAGATTCAATACTTGGCTTTTGCAAGAAAAGCAAATAAACTATTTAAGAAAAGAGATTAAAGGTTTACCTATGTGCACAGAGGAAAACCGAATTCAAAAGAAGAAAATGCCGAAAAGTGTCTAAAGAATTCGGCAATATACTTTTATAGCTGAAATTGCTATCCCTTAATTGCCAATTCAACTCCAACACTTCTCCTATCCCAATCTCCTAACTTTTCTCTAAGATAGCTCCTTAATCCCCTCTTTGAATTTCTAACATGGACACACCCTTCAGAGTTCACATCCAACGCCACTACTATCCTTTTAAATGAGCAAAAATGAACCTTCTTTTTGAGCAAGGAGGGATTCAAACCCTAGACCTCCTTGCCTTGCTTGTGACGCCAACCCCATGTCTCACATGTGGCGCCCTTTGCCACTCCAACACAAGCTTATTTGTGTCAAAATCCTCCTCTATTTATTTAAAAACCAAACAACTTGCCATCAAGGTTCCTTTAACAAACTAAACTTTTTTCCCACTTCTAGACTTGAACTCAAAACTTTCTTAATGACTTATTTATACTTTAATAATACGTACTCAAAAAAATATCAAACACACACATTCCAAAAAAAAACCAAAAAAAAAAGTTCGGGATTTTTAAGGCGTTACAACTCTACCCACTAAAAGAAATATCGTCCTCGAAATTACCTGATCCAAACAATTGAGGATATTGACACCGCATCGCTTCCTCGGGTTCCCAAATAGCCTCCTCCACGTTGTGATTACGGCAAAGGACTTTTACCAATGGAATGGATTTCCTTCTCAACACCTTAACATCTCGATCAATTATCTGCACGGGTTTCTCTTCGAATGTTAGATCTGGCCTAACATCGATTTCCTCGACTGACTTCGAAGAGAAACCCGTGCAGATAGGGAGCTGGTAATTGATGTTAGGCCAGATCTAACATTCGAAGAGAAACCCGTGCAGATAATTGATCGAGATGTTAGGCCAGCTCCCCAAAACTAGCCCGGACGTTATGGCCGAATCTAGCATGTCACATTGAAGTGTTTTATTGAAAACCTTGTTTTCATTAAAAACCCTTCTAAGAAACTTCAAGCAAAACCCAGTTTGTATTTTCTTTTATAACTAGGTATATTCAAAAGTCATTTTTTTCATGTTAAAAGTCACTTTGGAAAATTTTCTTTAACTGTGGAAGCTTAATTTTAAGACAACAATAAGTGGTTTCAGAAAAAAAACTTTAAATGTGATTAAAACGAATAAATCTATGTTCCAGTCTTAAAGCATCATAATGAATAATAATAACCAGAGAAAAGGCCTTATTACAATCCGAACTAAAATAATTAAAATACTAGAAATTCATAAGAAAACATGTCTAAGTTGTCTTGCTAGTTTGCCACCTCTGAGCCCCTCCATCCGTCGAACTGCCTACTGAGGTTCACCTGAGAACTCACTCAGTGTGCACATCCCTTAGCAACAATAAATATATGTCATGAACTCAAGTCATCTTGGGCCTGAGCCCAATACAATAATAGCACAAAATCTAGAGCAATCATGTATGCAATAAAGTAATGATGCAATGCCCAACCTGTCCAACCGAAACACATCCTGTGGGGATAACTATATCGACCCACCCACCCGATACACTCCAAGGGTAACCAGTTGTTGTACTACCTAACATTACAGCAAAGCTGTTGATCATGTATTGGGCTTAAAAGCTTTTGTTGGACCCACAGTCATTAAGCGACTATGCGATGCTCATATAACACTTCCTCTAATATAATTCCCACCCACATGCAACATCATAACACATAAGTGCAACATATAGCTTACAGTATACATAAATCATACCTATAACACACAAGGGTATTTTAGTAATTCTACCCTATAGGGATATTTCAGTATTTCTACCCTACAGGGGTATTTTAGTAATTTCTTAACAGTATGGGTTTTAAATACGAACTTTGGCCCGTCAACAAGTCCTCGTTGGCTAAAGTGAACAGACACTATGCACCAGGTAGGACTCCAGAGAAGAGGAGGTGGGTCATTAAGACTGCTTAAGTACTAAGCTCTCCCTAAATCCAATCTTAGACATGCATATGCCCATTGCCACACTCTACCCTTATGACTTGTTTTTAGACGCACTTGAGAAATTAATTAAGTCTTATGCTTCCTTAAGAATTCATTAATACTAGGCCTAAAAGTCCATTATAAAACCATAGCAAGTCTACATGCTTTCATGAATTCATATAGCCCATTAGGCCCAATCACATGTATATGGGCCATTAGGCCTAATATACAATCATACGGCCCATCAGGCCTAATCGCATTCATATGGCCTATTAGGCCCAATCGCATTCATATGGTCCATTAGGCCCAATTCATTCCAAACAATTCAACAAACTTTATCAACTCATCACTTATTATCAACCTATTAATTTTTTTGCTAGCTTGGGCCCACAAGTTTCGTCAGCCTATTTGGCCCATTCTAGTCTGGTTAGCCAAAACGTGACCCAAGTCCATGAGATTGCTCATGGGGCCTCTAATTATGTATCAAATACCCTCGTACAAGTGTTCCTGCAGTCACAGGACTACCGTAGCCAAATTTTTGGCTTTTTAGCTTTTTAGGATTTACCAATCTATCGTGTGTGTGCAGTGTATATACACACCTAATATCGAAATGTGCTACGATCTCCTTAGCCATACTCCTACAATCAATATCAATCCTCAATTAATCAATGGCTTAATAAATAACTTGACCAAAACTGAAATCTTACCATCAACCTTACTTTACGCGAGAAGTCCTAATAGCCCATCTTCAACCGCAAACCGCTAATATTTCCTAGATCTGCATCAACGAACCATTAGAGACTGAATACTAGGTGACTTGTATTCGACATGAGTCACCCTTATAATACCTATAATCATTTGGCTATCAACCAATCCAAATATGAAGATGAGTTACTTACCCCTAAAACCCGAAACGCATATGGTAAAATCGGCAGAGGGTTTTGGAGAGCAAATATTCACTCAATCCCCTACAAATCGATGAAGAGAGTGAGGAAATAAGGGTCAATTCTTAGCCACACCAATCGAAAGAGTAAGATTCTTACCAAGAAGTAATCGGCCCAAGTTGAAGGAGAAGTTAACACGCTGAAAAAGAATAAAAAGAGGCTTTTAGCTTTTGAATGCTTTCGAAAGGAAGCTATTTAAGTGGCTAAAAAACCCAAGAGGGTAGATTCAATACTCGACTTTTGCAAGAAAAGCAAATAAGCTATTTAAGAAAATAGATTAAAGGTTTACTGAGGTGCACATAGGAAAAACGAATTTAAAAGGAGAAAATGCCGAAAAGTGTCTAAAGAATTCGACAATATACTTTTATAGCTGAAATTGCTATCCCTTAATTTCCAATTTGGCTCCAACACTTTTCCTATCCTAATCTCCTCACTTTTCTCCGAGATAGCTCTTTAATCCCCTCCTTGAATTTCTCACATGGACACACCCTTCAGAGTCCACATCCAACGCCACTACTATCCTTTTAAATGAGTAAAAATGAACCTTCTTTTAAGCAATGAGGGATTTGAACCCTAGACCTCCTTGCCATGCTTGTGATGCCAACTCGATGTCTCACATGTGGCGTCCTTTTCCACTCCAACTTATTCGTGTCAAAATCCTTCTCTATTTATTTAAAAACCAAACTACTTGCCATCAAGGTTCCTTTAACAAACTAAATTTTTTTCCCACTTTCAGACTTGAACTCAAAACTTTCTCAATGACTTATTTATACTTTAATAATACGTACTCAAAAAAAAAATATCAAACACACATTCCACAACAAAACCAAAAAAGAAAGTTTAGGATTTTTGGGGCGTTACATCAGCAGTGTTCGATTCAAACTCCACCACTCACACAGCAAAGGAGTAAAATAAATACTCCTTTGTTCATAGAATGACTGAAACCTAGTCCCCCTTTGAAGCACCCACACGCCACTACCACTGGACCACAGGCTCTTCTTGTGTCATGTTCGAAACACAATTATTTTTAAAGTCTACATGCTGGACTCAAGGTTCATTCAAGAGAAAAACAAAAATTTTGCATAACCAAGGCTTAAACCCAAGGCTTCCCAAAGTCTCCCAAACACTCATAAACCACTAAACCACTGAAGCCAGTATTCATTTGTGTCACTTTCTTGCATAGATAATTACTTATGTGCATTTTCCTCACTGTTCCCTTGCTCAAGGCCCAATACTTCTAGGCCCAAATTCAGGGCGTTACATTTGTTTTGGGCCTCGAAGGCTTGTGTTAGGGATGATATGATTGTATGTGAATGATTTATGTTTGGTTATGAATAATGAATATGAAATGTATGATTGTTTATGTGATATATCTGATAATGTTCCGTAACCCTAATCTAATGACGGATATGGGTTAGGGGCGTTACATTTGATTGGTATCAAAGCCACGGTTTAGTTAATTTTAGGACTAACATAGCGTATGCGAGTCTAGCTATATATGCAATATTTAACCTGTGATAGTGTGATATCTCCTGATAGTTTTTGAATCGTGTTTTCATATTGTAAATGGATTCCAATCGAGCTGACTCTGATGATGTTGAAATTAATGCGCCAGCCTCTCTTCCCAGAGTAGCGTCGTCTGAATTGAGACCTGTATCTGAGGGTTGTGGAGGAGAGGCTCAAGAAGCCTTCTTCCAAATGATGAATGAGTGGTTTTCTAAGTATGTCCGAATGAATCTGACTACTCAACAACCTCCACCCCCTTATTTTCCAAACGGTTCCCGTAGCTCCTCAAGGTTTTGAACCTTTGTGAATGAATAAGCCACCTATTGATAAAATTTGAAAGTGTGGGGCTGAAGAGTTCAGAACTACAGTTGATGATGATCCTGAGAGAGCCAAGTTTTGGCTTGAGAATACGATTTGAGTCTTTGATGAATTGTCTTGTACGCTAGCAAAATGTGTTAAATGTGTCGTATCTCTTTTAAAAGATACTGCATTTCAATGGTGGAGCACTTTGATATCTATAGTACCGAGAGATCAGGCCGCATAGGAATTCTTTCGGACTGAATTTAAAAAGAAATATATAAGTTAGTAATTTCTTTATCAAAAGCGCAAGGAATTCTTAAGCTGAATCAAGGTCGTATGACTGTATCCGAATATGAAAGAGAATTCATTAGATTAAGCAAGTATGCCCGAGAGTGCATTCCAATTGAAGAGATTATGTGGAAACAATCCGAAGGCAGATAAAATGAAGATATCAAGCTCTTAGTCAGAATACTTGAATTGAAAAAGTTTGTTGTGTTAGTCGACATAGCACACAAGCTCGAGGAGCTTAGCAAAGAAATGAGAAAAGTGGATTCCAAGGGCAGAGATTGGAGAAAGAGGTTAACGGGTAAATCATATTATTCATCGTCAAAAAAATCAAGGGATTTTTATAACCGTTCAACTGCTTCAAGGGGGTATTCAGATAGAGATCGTGGGAAGCAACACACAAGTCTAAAAGCTCAAGTCACTTCGGTATCGAGTGTTAGTAGTGTCAAAGCCATCAAACCTGTGTAACACCCCAAACCCGACTCGGACGTTATGGTCGAATCTGGCAGTGTCACTTGTAAAACGTGTGTCATTTGTTGAGTTATTAGCTTTTAAAATGAAATGCCATGAAAAAACAAAACTCAATTTAGCCTTTTTGTGTATATTAATGATTGATTAAAAACCTTACGTTGTTAACAAAAACATCTTTCATTTTAATACGTTATTAAAACTTTCAATATTCATTTACAGCGGAAGCTTTTCTTTGAAAACATTTGCGTACTTGCATTTGTCTTGTAAAATGTCGATTTCTGTTTAAAACCTGAGACCTAAAACTAGAAGTTAAGAAACCAAAGTGAAATAAAACCCAAAATTTAAAATAAAATCCAGAGAAAGGCCTTATTACAACGAAAACCCAAATAGAAAAAAACGTAATTAAAATAAGATAAAGTACTAAAAATTTAACTGTTCATAGTGTGGCCACCTCTGAGTCTTCCGATGTGTCGAACCGTCTATCACTAGGGATTACATGCACAATTAAATAAATGGGTGAGTTTACGAAAACTTAGTGTGTGCTGCCCCAACAAACAAATAACATGTAACACATCAGACTGGGTCTAAGCCCATTATAGTAACGGTGATAATTGGGCCTTAGCCCGTAATAGCCTCGGTTCGGTCTTAGCCCATCACAGTATCAGAAATCAGAATATGTGATGCACATAACCCCAACCAACCCTGCACTCTATCTCCTATCCAACCCTACATTCCTGTGGGGATTAAATTGACCCACCCATCCCTATACTCCCAATGTTAGCACCGATTACGGCGCTAACCAATATCGCAGTAAAGCTGCCAATCGTATACGTGGCTTTAAGCCATCGGTGGGTCTACAGTCGTCTCGTGCGACCCGTACTACCCTAACAGATCAATCATTTCCTCCAATTACAAGATCCCATCCCTATGCACCATAATATTACACATGAATGCAAAACATAAATATCCGATGACATACATATTCAATCACATATCACATAGTAGTATTATGGACATTTTACCCTATAGGGGCATCACGGTCATTTCTCATTTCGGGGCCAAGGTACACTTTCCAACCCATTAGTAGGTCTGTGGTCGTTTTGTGCGATCCGTGCAACCTTTAGTAACTAAACAGTACAATTGGGCCCAAAGCCCATTATGTGGCCCAAATGGGGCCCACACGCTTGTGTGGCCCACTAAGCCCAGAATTGACCTTAGCCATGTGAACGACACAACCACATGCAATATTTTCTACATGTCCGTTATAATTACCCGTGTGTGGCCCATGATCCTATTGGGCCCATACGACCCATTTCGGCCCAAAAACGACCTAAGTCCATGAGACCGCTCATGGTGGCCTCTACCATCATATGGAATTTTCTACACATGTGTTCGTGCACTCGTGTGGAAACCGTTGTCGACTTTTTGGCTTTTCGTCATTCTACGATTTACAGCAGTGTGAGTTCACACCTATTACTAAACGTGCTAAGATCCACGTACATCCAAACCCTACATTTATGCCAAGCAACAAGTAAGCCTTTCAATAGTTAGTGATCATAAGTACTAAATCTCAAATCGGCTAACACCACCAACCTTGTTTGTATGAAATACGGCTCAATCCCCCTTAGATCGCTGGCTAAGATTCGATCTCACGTCCTTGTCGATTATCTGCATTACAAGGGTAACGTATCATTTACGATTGTCTAGAACTGAAGTTAATCACGTGCTAAGTTAAAGAAAGCACATGAAACCCCTCCCCAAAGTAACATTCGGCCAAACTAGGAAAATGCAAGCTCACTTACCCCAAATATTCGATCGAACGATAAGAAGATCTTGAACGCAACTGTAACACTTGAGAGCCCCTTCACTCCTTGCGAGTTCTAGAATTTAAATAACACCATAAATAAGAGAGAAAGGATACGAATCAAGAAGAGAAAAGAAAAGGAAGCCGAAAGTATAGAAGTCAAACCAAGAACTTACTAACCGACTGTAGCTTACTATGAACAGAAGCAACTAACACCAACTTTTCCCTTTAAAAAAACAACTGAAAGTAGGAGAGGGATATTCGGTAACAACGAGAAGAGGAGATGAGAAAATAAAAATACCTAAAAGGGCCTATAGTGTATTCAGCCATAGAACCAAAAAGAAAGAAATGGAACATAAAATAGTTTTTGAAAGAAGGAGAAGAGAAATATGAGAATGATCGATCAATAGTAAACTCTTGAAGAAGAGGAGGAGATATTCAATTTTAGCCACACCAGAAAGAGTGCTCAATGAAAATTAAAAGAAAAGAGAAGAGTGTTGAAATAAGAAAACTTGATACTTGGGAAAAAGAAAGTAGAGAAAAGAATCGATAGACAGGGGATTTGAAGAGAACACAATTTCGAAAGCAAACAAAACTGAGAAGTACTCCTCCTGTCCCTAATAAGAATTCAGCACAATAGTAAAAGGGTAAAAAAATGTGTTAGACAAACCGATGTGGAGAGAACAAATCCCCAAAACACAATGCTCAAACACCCCAAAATCGAAAATGACCCCAACTGCTCCCTAACCGAAATTCATTAGTAGCTAGAGTCCAAATTCGGCACTAACATTTCACAATTCAAATTCCTCCTTGATTTTCACTAAATATCCTTCCTAAAATCTCTCTTCCAACCTCCCAAGACTAATTCAAACTCCAATCTCTTCAACATTATTTGATTCAAACTCCACTACTCACACAGCAAAGGAGTAAAATAAATACTCCTTTTGTGCATAGAGTGACTCGAACCCAGTCCCTCTTAGAAAGAGAACACGCCACCTACCACTAGGCCACAGGCTTTTTTTGTGTCATGTTCCACTCACCATAATTTAAAAGGCTTACAAACTGGAGTCAAGGTTCCCTTTAGTGTTAAAAACAAAAATTTTCCAAAAGCCAAGGCTTGAATCCAAGACTTCACTGAGATTCCCAAACACCCCTAAATCACTCAACCACTAAAGCAAACATACATTTATGTCTCAACATGCAAAATCAAAAGCATCGATTTTTGGGGCATTACACCTGAGTGTTAACAATATGGTAGACAACATTTTGGAGAGTGTTGGATGAGTTTTAAATCCTATTTCAGATGTGGTTCACGAGAGCATCTCATTTGGGACTGTCTTAAGTTATCTGATAAAGACAAATTTTAGACTACTCGATCGAGTAATACAGCTGTGAGAGGGAGACCACCCCGAAATACTGGAAATGTGAGTGGTAGCAAAGGTGCAACAAAGGATTCTACTGTGGGATTCGAGGCACGAACACCAGCCAGAGCTTATGCTATTCGAGCTCGTAAGGATGCGTCGGCACCAGGTGTTAACACCGGTACTTTTTCTCTTTATGACACTAATGTAACAACCTTGATTGATCCTAGATCAACCCATTCACATGTCTGTATGAATCTAGTGTCTAGGAAGAGTTTACCTGTTGACTCCATTGAAGTTGTGGTTAAAGTATCGAACTTCTTAGGTCAGTATGTCCTAGTTGACAAAGTTTACAAGAACTATCCTTTGATGACACGTGGTTTTTATTTTTTGACTGATTTGATGCTTTTACTATTTAATGAATTTGATGTGATTTTGGGTGTGGAATGGTTGACTCTACATGATGCTGTTATGAATTGTAGACGAAAGACTATTGAGTTAAAATGTCAGAATAATGAAATTTTTCATATTGAATCCAATGATTCTGGTGGGTTGCCTATTGTGGTATTGTCTATGCCAGCTCAGAAATGTGTGAGAAAGGAATGTGATGCTTATCTTGCTTATGTACTAGATACAAAAGTGTCTGAATCAAAGATTGATTTAGTACCAATGGTTTGTGAATATCCATATGTGTTTCTTGAAGACTTACCTGGGTTGCCACCAGTCAGTGAAGTTGAGTTTGCTATTGAATTAGTACCAGGAAAATCACCGATGTCGATAGCTCCATACAAAACGGCTCCTACAGAGTTGGATTGAAAGCTTAGTTGCAAGAGTTAACAGATAGAGGTTTTGCACGACCTAGTTTTTTACCCTGAGGTACGCCAATTTTGTTCATAGAGAAGAAAGATGGATCAATGAGATTGTGTATCAACTATCGGCAGGTTAATAAAGTTACGATAAAGAACAAGTATCCTCTACTGAGAATTGATGATTTATTTGATCAGTTGAAAAGAGCAACAATATTTTCTAAGATTGATTTATGATAAGGTCATTATCATTTGAGAGTTAAAGATTCAGATGTATCGAAAACTACATTTAGAAATAGGTACAGACACTGTGAGTTTCTTGGTATGCCATTTGGGTTAAGTAACGCTCATACAGTCTTTGTGAACTTGATGAATAAAATTTTCAAACTGTATTTAGACAGTTTGTTATTGTATTCATTTATGATATATTGATTTATTCCCGAGATGAGTCAGAGCATGCTGAGCATTTGAGGATTGTGTTGCAAATGTAGAGAGATAAGTAATTGTTTGTTAATTTAGTAAATGCAATTTTTGGCTTCGAGAAGTTGATTTTCGGGACACATTATATCAGCGGAAGGCATCAGAGTTGATCCGAGCAAGATTTCGACAATTATTGACTGGAACCCACCAAGGAACATATCCAAAGTTAGAAGTTTTCTGGGATTAACTAGCTATTACTGAAGATTTGTAAAAGGATTATCAATGATAGCTGCACCAATGACTCAGTTGTTACAAAAAGATGTGAAATTTGATTGGTTTGAGAAATGTCAATAGAGTTTTCATTAGTTGAAAGCACTATTAACCAAAGCACCAGTTTTAGTTTAGCCTGAGTTGGGTAAATAAATTTGATATTTAGTGATGCATCATTAAACAGTTTAGGATGTGTTTTGATGCAAGAAGGCAAAGTGATAGCTTATGCTTCCAGACAGTTAATGCCGCATGAAAAGAATTATCCGATGCATGACTTATATTGGCCGCTATTGTTTTCGCATTAAAAATTTGGCGACATTATGTTTTTGGTGAAAAATGCCATATATTTACTGATCACAAGAGTTTGAAGTATTTGATGTCACAGAAAGATTTGAATTTGAGACAGCAAAGATGGCTTGAATTGTTGAAAGATTATGAGCTAGTCATTTATTACCATTCAGGGAAAGCAAATGTAGTCGCGGATGCTTTAAGTAGAAAACCTTTGTTTAATTTGAGAGTGATGAATACAGGATTGACTTTGACTGATGATGGCTCGATTTTAGCTAAGTTAAAAGCTAAACCGATGTTTCTTCAGCAAATTTGTGAAGCTTAAAAACGTGAAAGTGAGTTGAAAGCTAAACAAACTCCTGATTCAGAGTTTCAGATTGGAACCGATGATTGCTTGTTGTTCCGAGGTAGAATTTGTGTACCTAAAAACCCAAAGCTTATACAAAAAATTTTGAATGAAGCACACGGTAGTAGCTTATCTAATTCATCCAGGGAGTAACAAGATGTACAATGACTTGAGATAGTTGTGTTGGTGGTCAACTATGAAACGCGACATTTCTGAGTTTTTGTTTAGATGTTTGATCTGCCAGCAAGTCAAAGTTGAACATCAAGTGCCTTCAGGATTATTACAGCTAGTGATGATACCTGAGTAGAAATAGGATAGAGTTACGATGGATTTCGTTTCGGGATTACCCCTATCTCTAAAAAAAAAGATGCTATCTGGATTATTGTTGACCATTTGACGAAGTCTGTACATTTCATTCCAATGCGTACAAACTTTTCTCTTGATAGACTAGCTAAATTGTATATTTTTGAAATTGTTAGATTGCACAGAGTTTCAGTCTCTATTATTTTGGGTAGGGATCTGAGATTTACAACACGATTTTAGAAGAAATTGCAAGAGACTTTGGGTACACAGTTGCATTTTAGCACTGCATTTCATCCTCAAACCGATAGTCAATCTGAGAGAGTGATTCAGATTCTAGAAAATATGCTTTATTGCTATGTTTTAGAGTTTGAAGGCAGTTGGGAAAAATATTAACCATTGGTTGAATTTGCCTATAATAATATTTATCAATAAAGCATAAAGATGGCACTGTATGAAGCCTTACATGGTTGTAAATGCTGAACTCCATTATACTGGACCGAGCTTAATGAGAAAAAGATTCACAGGGTTGATTTGGTTAGAAAGATTGAAGAGAAAGTAAAAGTGATTCGTGATAGTTTTAAAGCAGCTTCATATCGATAGAAATCATATTCGAATTTGAAATGTAAAGATATTGAATTTCAGATCAGTGATAAAGTTTTTCTAAAAGTATCACCATGGAGGAGGATTCTTCGATTCGGTCACAAAGGAAAGTTAAGTGTACGATTCATCAGGCCATATGAGATTATCGAGAGAATAAGGCTAGTAGCATATCGTCTAGCTTTACCGTCAGAACTTGAAAAGATTCATAACATGTTTCACATATCTATGTTACGATGATACAGATCAGATCCTTCTCATATAATTTCTCTGACAGAGGTTGAGATGCAGCCCGACATGTTGTATAATGAAGAATAGATCAAAATATGAGCTCGAGAGATCAAATTGTTCAAAAATAGAAGTATAGCTTTAGTAAAGGTTCTTTGGCAACGTCATGGCGTTGAAGAGGCTACGTGGGAATTTGAGGAAGCTATAAGAAAATAGTACCCTAACTTATTTTCTGGTAAGATTTTCAGGGACAAAAATCTCTAAGGGGGAGATTTGTAACAACTTGTTTTTAGTGAAATCGAAATAGTGGTTTTGAGACCACAAATCTGAGGTTAGAAAATTTATTTTAATATTCTTTTGAGGTTTACAGTATGATAGTATGATTGCATGAAATTTTTGTTAAGAAATTTTACCGTTTGTGTGCTCAATTTGATAAAAAGGATTAACTTGCATAAAGTGCAAAACTGGAGTTCTACAAGTTAAAGGTACTAAATGGCTATGAAATTAAATAGTTAAAGTATTTATATGGTAATTAGACCATTGACATGTTGAGTGGACAAAGATGGACATAATTTAGATGATTTAAAATGTTATATACTAAGGATAAATTTGTAATTTAATAAATAAAATAAATTAAAACAAAGAAAACAAATCTATCATCTTTTATTTCATCATCTCCACTGAATTTTAACCTAGGAAAAGCCATGGCAAAAGCTTAAGGTTCAGCCAACACTTTTTTCCTTTCATGTGAGTATTTTTCATCCCGTTTTTAAAGATTTCTTTGTTTTTGAAGTCATTGTAGCTTAATCTAGCTAACCTAGGGACTAATTTGCAAAAATGATAAAGTATTTAAGTTTTTCTATTGATGAATGTGTGAGTATTTTGATGTTTGATGATAGAAAATGCATACTTGTTATTAGTTAAACAGCATTTGTTAAATGATTTTGAATGAAATTGGAAATTAGGGGTTAAATTGAGAAAAATGAAAATTATTTGGTCAATGTGTGAAATAATGACAAATATGGGCTGTAATAAGCTTAGATGAAATTTAGCTAGCATGGATTAAGATTAAATTGCATGAATTTGCATTTTTGTGCGATAAGGAATAAATTGTAAATAAGTTAAAAGATTAGGGGTAAAATAGTAATTTTACCATAATATGAAATTTGGATCTAATTAAATAGAATGGTGCTTAAAATAGTTAAATTTGATTCTATAGATCAAGAAAAGCCACGTACGGATTTGGATTGGGGGAAAGACAAAGTTATTGAATAACTGATCATTTTCATCCGTACTATATCAAGGTAAGTTGATATGTTTAATAAGCATTATGTTACATGTGTTTAAATGCTTAATTGATGTAATTGTGATAATATGACATTGTGAAAATTTTTGACGAGGCATCGACAAAGTGTAGATCCCAGTGGAATCTTAGGAATAGATAGGATACAAATGACATGTCATTAGGGGTTACTGTGGGTATGTTATGGGTGCTGGTCTTGTACATTTTACTGGTGGTTGAGTTTTCCAGCATGTGTTATGGTTACTCGATAGCTTGTTTGAGCAGCACCGTGTAGTTACGAATTGACCGACGCCTTGTGTGAGTAGACCCAATGATGGCTCGAGAGTGAGCATCTATATGAGATATGAGATAGAGGTGGCTTAACCACGTATATGGCACTTAGTGTGTGAGTTACCTAAGTATCCAATATTATTCCAAATGGTTCAACGTGAAAAGATGATGGTACAAGAATATAAGAGACGATATGGATCATTTCAGGTATTTATGAGAAGTAAGACAAGTAAGTGATAGTTGATGAATTCATATATAACTTACATGGTTGTGATAATGTGTTAATTTTTGGATGGATTCGAACTTACCTATGTTTACTTATGTTTCTTTAAGTTGTAGATGAATGGTAAGATGTACTTATTAGCCATACGAGCTTACTAAGCTTAATAGCTTACTTTGTTTTCTTTTCCATTTTTCTTATTGATTCGAAAGCTTGCTCGGATTGGAAGTTGTCAGAGATCTCATCACACAATCTAGTTGTTGATTTGGTACTTTAGGACTTTGTGTATTTTGGTTATATGACATGTATAGATCTTTTGGCTAATGTAGCCTATATGTCTTGTTGAGTTTTGGCCATTTGAATTGGCTTGAAAAGTGGTCATATATTTTGATTTGTATATATGTATAAATGGCCTTGTGATATGTGGTGTATAGTTGTTGTGTGAATGACTTGCTTGTGAAATTATGATTTTGGCACCAAATGGTTGGAATTGAGATGAGTATGGATAACGCTAGGGTTTGTGCAAGTGTACATAGTTGTTATCAAGTAATATGTAAATATCGAGTTATCGTCTCCATGAGGATTGTATTCGCGCTAAGTCACTTAATTATAAAATTATATTAACAACTTGGTAAATAAAAACACAATTTGATTTGGAAGTGTTGATTAAAATTATGTAAAATTAATCTAAATACAATGATCCCTAATGTGATTTATCCTAACATGTAACTATATGAATGAAATAGATTTTAGTTGAATTAAACACAATTTGTAACAATTATAACATAAATAAACTAGGACAATTACTTTAACTAAACTCAATTTATCATCAACATGCTAAATAATATTCGGAAAAACATTCCATGGTAACTCGATCTTTCATGAGTTTGGAAACCACAGTAGGTCCTTTCGGAATCCTTTACTTAGTAAATACGCATTTTACTGATCCTTATTTACTAAGATTTTCTTAGCATTCGTGTAAAATAATAGGGACGTGTCAGGCTTGAAACAATTTAATCACACAAATCTAAAAACTATGCAGATAACAGAGCTTGGTCAGAGTTGTTATGCGACCTACAATGTAATGGGGTCAGGATCTAAATTTAGCATGCATATTTCAATTATGTGTCCATTAGCCGTCTTCTGGTTAGGATCGCTCAGCTAATTTAGGTGCATTTCAATCACGTAGGAACGAAATACAGACTTGATTTTAATTGAAATCATGATCGATTGAGGAACAAAAATTACAAGCATGAATTTAATAAATATTATTTAATTAAAGCAATCATCCTATCTTAAATAAAATTAAGTTATCATTGTTGTAAACAAGAACAAAAAACACATAGCAAAAATCTTTAGATTAAATTAAAGAAAAGAAAGATTAAACCCAATTCAAAGTGGCTGTTACCCAAGACTCTAACTTACGAGGCTCCTTCATTCCGTTGCTTTGTTCCTTGTTGATGGCTCTCCAAGGTGGCTGACCAAGGGTTCTTTAAGAGGCTCAAAATGCTAAAATCTTTATGAAAAGATGATGATTGGTGTGGGAAGATGGGGAGTTAAGAGACGAGAGGAAAATGAGAATGAGTGATGATGAAATGATGAGGGATGAGGGATGATTCGAATAGTGAGAAATGATGTCTTATTTATAGGTGAGGCAAGGGAGGCTAGTTTACTAAAAATAGGAGTTTTCATCTTTTGTAGCATCTCCCATAGGTGGCCGGCCATGAATTGTGTTATTGGGGCTGATTTATTGTTTAATTTTTGGTCAATTTGAGTGCCACAACAACTCGAGACTGAGACTTAGTCAAGTGTTAGTCAAGTGCAAATCTTTAGGTAAATCTCTGATTTTTTCATCTCTTCAAGGACTTTGTGAAATTAAACCAAAAATTGGTTTACGGGTAGCCATGTGCAGCTGAAACTTGGGTTGACTTGCTCCCTAATTTGGACAATTTTTTAATCAGATAAAGCTTTCAGACTTGTCCAAAATAAGTCAGAAAATTAGAGGACCAAAGAAATAAAATTTCACCAATTTAATTAATTAATTAAAACCTAATTTTATTAATGAAATATTTTTAAAAGAAATTATTAAATATAATCTTATATTTTCTTATTTAATTTAATCATGCATTGCTCATAAAAAATATAACAAGCTCAAATAAATATAAAATAAGCCATTTTATGTATAAAAACTATATAATAAAGCGTAAAATCACATTTTAATAATTTCTATGTTTGAATTTCATATTTTCACATATTTAATTAATTTATTAAACAATTGCTCGGTTTGAACAACAAATTTAAATAAAAAGGTGATGATTTACATAGGAAAAACCCTATATATTTTTCAATTTGCACACCTCCAAACTTAAATCATTGCTCATCCCGAGTAATGTTCATGCACAACAAAAGGCTCGATAGGGCAAATTTTGTAAAAAGTGTAAGCAGCATCAATCTTTTGTCCCATAATCATGTCTTAATAAATTCACGCTCATAGATCTTTTTTATTAACAAGTAACTCATATGCAAACATTTTGAGAATTTTATACTAAGTTTCAAAATATGCTAACATGAATCATAGTTTGCATGTATGTCACAGCCATAGATAATATTTTTCATTCAACCTAATTTCTCATCAATCAAGCAAAACAATCATAAATGTAACACCCCAAACCCAGCCTAGACGTTAGGGCCGAATCTGGCGTGTCACATTGAAGTGTCTTTCGAAAACTATGTTTTCAATAAAACATGGTTTTCGAAAAACACTTCAATGTGACACGCCAGATTCGGGACTAATGTCTAGGCCGGGTTTGGGGGTTACATTTAGTGGTATCAGAGCCTGGTTGTAAAACTCGGCTGTAGATTGGGTCATTAAAATTTGATTTCCAAAAGAATTGTTTCAAAAAGGCTTGAAGAGACTTGAAGTTTTGAAATGTTTTATTGACTATTTTTTTGAAAATGTGGTTCACTGGGTCTCCAGCGCTGAATTCGTAAGTCCCTTTAGATATTAACCTATACATAAAATTTGATTTTTATATTTATTTTATGTATGCTCTGGAAGTGTAGGTTCTTAAGCAAACAATAGTATTGTGATGGATTCCAAAGGCAAGCAAGGTCGCGAGGAGTTGCCCGTTTCCCTAGAACATGAGACTATTCAGGAGGTGGTGGGTGAGGTAAGTCCGCCAACTTCGGGTAGTGATAACCCGAAGGTTGGTACGGAGGCACTGACCCAGTTGGTAAGGGAAGTACTGGAGGAGGTGTTTGAGGCAAGAATTAAGGCGAATGGTGAAACACTTCAGGTTAGGTATATAGAGTGTAGCAAGAAAACAGATCGCAGTCCGTTAAAGTAAGAGCCTCGTTCTGTGAAACGGTCAAAACGTGTCTAAACTTTTTAGCTTGTGAGTATTGCAAAAGATGTCATCCGAGTGAATGTCGAAGGAAGGCAGGAGCTTGCCTCAGATACGGATCTAAGGAGCATTAGGTTCGAGATTGCACAATCCCTTTTAACTCAGGTATGTTTTGTTTGGATATGATATTTCATTATAAAAATTGTATATGTGTGTGATAAATATTTGTCTGCTTCTGTGATTAGATGTTTTGGGATTAGAGTGCGCAGCGGTAGCGTGGTGGTGTAGTTGTTACACAACTACCCTCTTAGTTGGAAATTTCGGGGATAAAATTTCTGTAAAGGGTAGAATTATAACGCCCTGAATTTGGGCCTAGTAGGAATGAGCCTTGTGCATGGGAGTTACTAGGAGGGTGCATGTAAAAGTTTATGAGTGCAGGAATCATCATAAATGAAGGCTTGTTTCAGTGGATTAAGGGCCCTGAGAAGTGTTGGAGAAGTCTTGGGTTCAAACCTAGGCTTTGCTAAAAATTTTGGTTTTAAGTGAATAAAACCCTGGATGTTAGTATGTAGGCTTTAAGAATATTTATGGGTAAAGTGTGACACAAAAGAGCTTGTGGTCTAGTGGCAATTGTCATGTTGTGTATGGAGGAGGTCTGAGGGTCAAGTCTTGGGTTAAGCATTGGGCTATTTATTTTACTTTTAAAAGAATCTAGTCATTGACACATAGGCCTTTTAAATAATTGCGCTTGATTTTTGTCACAACATGCCTTGTGGCTTGGTGGCAAGTGACGTCTTGGCAATTGAGGGATCTTGGGTTTGAGTCACCCTGTGTACAAGGGAGTATTTATTTTACTCCTTTATTATGAGGAGGTGGAATTCGAGTGAAAGACTGCTGGAGAGGAAGTTTGAATTGGTCTTGAGTTGTTGGAAGAAGATTATGCCACAAATCAAGGAGGGATTTGGGGAGATTTTAAAGGAATTTGAAATTTGGAGAGTTTTAAGCTGATTGGGGATTTTGGAGTATGAAAAATTTGGCTAGGGAGGCCTTAAGTGTGCTTTTTCAGCTTTATGTGAGTGTTGAGGTGCTGAATTTGAGTGTTGTGCATAGGGACTTTCAGCTGAGTAGTTTTCCTAAGTATTTTCAATTTTGGCTACTTTTTTTTTTGGGATTTTCTCTATTGCCGAATCTTATAAAAGACCCTTTGTGTATTTTTCATTTTCCTTGTGGTATTATCAAACACTTTTACTCTTATTTCAACACTTCTCGTTTTCTTTGAGTTCATTTGGGTAATACAGTTTTACTTTTTCCTCTAAACCTTGTAGCCGAACCTCTGCTTTCTTCTCTTCTTCTCCATTCTTTATCTTTACTCTTCTCAGAAGTTCTTTCTAGTTTCTAAAGACTTGGCCGAATACTCTTCATACCATTGAAATTAGTTCTTTCATATTGTATCTTTCTCTATTGATTCTCTTATTTCTTTATTTGGCCAACTATTTCATCATCCCTCTACACTTGTTATTCGGTTTTGGGTAATTATTTTTGTTCTACATCTCTTCCCTATCCCTCTGACGATCTGTATTTTTGTCTGGGGTAATTGGGTTTTCCGTTCTCCTTGTCTTTTCTCAGGAACGATTTATTGTTTACTAGCTGAATATTGCTCCTTCTTTTCCATTGTATGCTGACACTTCTTTTGACTTTTGCTTCTTGTTTATTGGTCTTGGTGGTAAGTGCTACTCATTGGACTTACTCAGGTTTATTCGTTTTTCTCTTTGCTATACCTATGGTTCTCTTTTAACACTATGTTTTTGCCGAATGTTGCTAAGAGGTTCGATTTCTTTGGTCAAGGGATAAGGCCGGTTGTTCTTTCCCAACAAGTGATTATGGTAAGCGATTAAAGTTCTAGATATGTCTATGTTGGGTGTAAGTTCTTATGAATGAGGTTAAGTATCTCCTCTGGTAAGGATTCAGATTAATAGTGTATGTGAACTGATGGTCGGATTGTTGTCATCTTAGGTGTTGGGGCTGGGGAACGTTTCAACTACAGATCCAAAGCAGGTGTGTAATCGTATGCTATGTTTGATAATTGGCTAAAAAGCTAAAAATGTGTACTTGTAACACCCCAAACCCAGCCCAGACGTTATGACCAAATTTGGTGTGCCATGTGCATAAATGATTAAGCTTTGATCTCCTTTTAATAAAACGATATATCGATTTGCATAAATCCAGTTGGTATTTTTATAGTAATTAAGAAACATCAATGGTTCATAAAACCCTATCAACTATTGATTAAAGTCATCTTCTAAGAGATCTTAATGTTGTGCCATTGTTATTAAGTATCCTTTAGTCACGTGTTGTATGTTTTTAAAACGTTTGATTAGTTTTGAAAAGCCCACGCGAACTAGTGTATCATATAGAAATCAACTAACCAATAAAACCTAAAACAAAATACCGAGCGGCCTTATTACAACTTCAAAACCGAAATGGAAAATAAACACCAATGAAGAAAATTTCAAAACTAAACCCAGAAAGCAGTTCGTGTGGCCACTCCGAATCCCTTGCAGCTCCAAGTCCTCTATGGCTGAGGATTACCTGCATGGATGAAAAAGAAAGGGGTGAGTTTGTGAAAACTCAGTGTGTAAGCTAACCCAACCAGTGTCAGAGATCAGTTCAAGCACAGATTACCAAAGCCCTATTCAGATACAGTGTTAACTGGGCCTTGGCCTTATTCAGAAAATAGTGAGGCCTTGGGCCCATTACAGTAACATATTAGATTGCAGTATTATATGCATGTATGCAAACCCCAAGCCCAATCCAGCCCTACACACCACCCATACCGGCCCTACACACCACCCATAGTAGCCCTACACACCATGTGGGGAATAACTTAACCCACCCAGCCCTACACACCATAGTCGCAGCAGAGCTGCTTAAACAGATATTATGGCTAAGCCCCAGAACAGTAATACGAGGCAGAGCCTCTAAGCAGAATACGTGGCATTGCCACTTTTAACACTTCCTCCATAAAAATATCCCAACCCATGCAAATCAGAATATACATGCAATGGCATACAGAATAACAGATATAATAGCATGTAAATCAGTCAACTTACTCTAGGGGCAAAATGGTAGCACCTAGGGGTAAAATAATAACTTTCACCCTTTAGGGGTATTTTGGTAATTTTGCTATATTTTAGGGTTTTATGCTTATTACAGTCTACTAACAAATCTAACATTGTCCGTGTGACTTAACTAGACCATTTCATTAATACAGTGTCATCGGCCTAAAACCCCTAATGGGCCCTATGGAGCCCATAAGCTACTGTGGCCCACTAAGTCCAAATTCTACACATATCTTTGCAGATCCAACCTCCAGTTTAACAGAGAGTACTTACTGCTTGATTTCACCCATAGGGGCCCGTAAGCCTATTGGTCCCAAATTTGGCCATCGAGGCCCAAAACCACCCAATTGCACAAAAATGTGCACAATAGTTTTACTGTTCATAAATACCAACTTTACCGTTTCAAACCAACCCAAGAGTGCTTGTATGCTCACAAGCCCTCGAAATGCTGGCATTTCGACATTTCAGCGTTTCGGCTTTTTTCGATCTAGTCTACTACAGGGTGTCGATTACACATCTGTTTCCAAAATATGCTGGAATCCCTTGAGCGATTATCCTACAATCTTTTTAATCACACTGTTAACCTATGATTCCATAAAACTTAACACCACAATGTCTTACCCATTTGGCAACATTCAATCATAACCAACACTTACCTTGCCGAAATTTAACTACTAGGTCTAGATCTAGATTGCTTTAACGGTCCTAGCCTCCAACTGCTCCTCGTTAGACCGCCTCTTTACCAGATTAGAACACATGAGAACTAATAGAAAAAGGCTAACATAGATGTTTATCCAAAAGAAATCAAAACCAACAGCCACCCTGAAGAGTTAGGGGTTTTTAGCTTTTCTTAAATCACAAGGTTACGAAAGAAGGGATTCGAGTACATACCACTGCTTTGTCTTGCCAAAAGAGAGTCCTCAAACACTAGCCTAGTCTAGATCTATTATAGATCTAGTCAGAACCCGAGAAGAGAAGTGATCTAAAGATTCAGTTTCTGAAATAACTAGAGAGTATGGAGGTTTCGGCTTTTGTAGAAACATGAATGAGAAAAGAAGTCTATGAAAAAGAGAGGAGATGCTCGATAATAGGATGAGAAGATTGAGGGTTTCGGCTCTTGAAAAAAAAGAGATGAAAGGGAAAGAGAAGATTCGTCTAAAAAGAAGAATCGATTAACAGATGGTTCGGCTTTCGACTTTTGAGAGTAATCAGCTAGCAAGACTTGAGAAATGTTAATTCAATCAGTGGAGCAAAGGAGAAGAAGAAAGAAAGAAAAGAAGAGGAGACAAAGAAGAAGAAATAAAGAAAAGAAAAGGAGAGAAAGAAGATACTAGATTCAGCTTTTGGGAAGACAAGAGAGGAAGGGTTCGGCCTTTAGGTAAATTGACAAGGGGCAAACTAACCAATCTCGAGATTTCGGCTTTTAGAACAAGAAGGGAAAGGAGATAAAAGAATGAAAAGAATGGAAGCACTACTTTGAACTTACCTATTCGGCACTAAGTCTAGCCCAAAGAGAACATCGACGGACACGGCCGTGCGCCACGGCGGTGTGCTCCAACACGCCCTAGGAACATGGGCGTGTGACACGAACTCGGTTTGCCAAAAACCCTAATTTTCAAACCACACGGGCTAACCCTGAGCCACACGGGTGTGTGCCATGCCCGTGTGACCCAAAATCCTATAAAAACAGCCCACTATTCACCTTCTTCTTCACCTAAACCCTAAAAACCTCTCAACCCAACTCCCATACCAACATCTCTAGCGTCGCCGCTGGCTTCAACAACACCACCACGCCCGTACAAACCTCGCCACGACCGTGCTCCACCCCATAACCACTCATTTGGTTCCTCTTTTCTCACTTTGTCTCTTTATTTTTAATGTCTTTTATCTATTTATTTGTTAATTATCTCATTCATTTAGTTATTTACTTTATCATTGATAGGAAATTCATTCATTTAGTGTGATTACACTAGAAAAATCCATTATGCCATTTAGACTTATCCTTTGGCTGCCACCTGTACCTATCTTGAATAGTTTGTTGCTTAGTATAAATTGATACCCATGCCTCTATCATTTGATGCCATGCTTAGGATAGATAGAATATATTATTTAGGTTAGTAAAATCAACGCTTCAATACAATACTTAATAATGTTTTTGCTTTGTTTAAATTGTCATTTAGCGTAAAGACTTATTATTACCATATTTTTTTAGGAGTGATAGATATCCATCTTATTATCTTTTTACATTTTAGGTACAATGTCATCTTCAAGAGGGAAGAAAGCTGCCGTCCCCACCTCCAAAAAATGTAAGGGACCCGATGGTTCCTCTTCTAAACCCACTGCTGAAGTCAGACACCCATTTCTCTAATTCCCGCAGAACTCCTAAGAGGAGTTATTTCAGATATTACGGGCATGACCTCTCGGAGTCAGAAGGTGCATCGACTGGGCTGTACTAGAATAAGTCCAGCTAGCTGATGAGGTCCGGACCTTATTAACAATGGACCCGTGGGAGCAGTTCTTTCAAATCATAGAGCCCACCTATCTCAAACTCACCCCCGACTTCTGCTCCACATTCCACCTCCAGACGGTGATGAGCCAACATGATGATCCAGGATCGATACAATTCTGGCTCGGAGGCTTCATTCGTCACCTCAGTGTACCAGAGTTCAGTATAGCACTAGGCCTCTACATTGAGCAGTTTATGGAGGAAGAGGATCTTTCTAAGCTCCATCAACACATCCACCTCTCACCTTCTAAGTGTTGGCAAGCCCTGGTCCCAGCCTCGTCCACGTACGACCTCAGTAGCTCAAAAGCAGTCGCTCTCGCCCCATCTCTAAGGTACATACATGCCCTACTCGCACACACACTGATGGGCAAACGCGAGAGTACCGGCGTCGTCAACATCCACAACGCCTACTTTTTATGAAGCATGGCGCTCATTCATGTGATTGATCTCACCTACTTCATTGCCCATGCCATCCAACACAAGACGGAGTGACACCGTAGGGGTGTGATCTCGATGGGCCCATACATCACTCGACTCGCCCGCCACTTCAGCCTATTTAACACCATGACCCATACATCCTCTTACACCCTCGTCGGCCAGATGTCCCCACAGGGCATCCAAACTATGCTGCATATGAGGATGATTCAACGCCGACCTAGGACCAATCCTCTACAATACCGTCTACTCTGAGATGTCGAGCAAGGAGACCCCGAGGACATTACTGATGATGTCCCACCACCGGAGGAGGAGGCACCAACTGAACCACCACCCCCTCGCCACCCAGTTCATGCGGCAGCATATGCTGACATATCCGAGCGCCTCAGACAATTTGAGCAGCAGTGTTTTTAACACTTCGATCACATCGATGCTACTATTCAATAGATATGCCAACATCTATACATCACACCCCTACCCTCACCTCGCGAACCATCTGAGGACTAGGACTTTCGAGTCCTCTTTTCTTCTTCTTTATTTTCATTTTTATTTTCCCTTTTTCTTTTATCTTATCTTTTTCATTATTTGAATTTTCGTATTTTCAGAACATAGTTTATTTTACTTCAATTATTTCATATCGGTTATTCCCTAACAAACACATTCTGTTAATCCAAATTCCCCAAAACTGATAAATGCTTTCTCAATTTCAAAGGAGCTCTACAGCTCAAATCCAAAATCTAATGGGAACCTTAGCCACCTAATACCGCCAAACATATCCTCTCGGCATAGCAGCTGTGGACAAACAACTGCTACCACCCCGGAGTATTCACCTCCACCCTTCCTTTGTCCCAGACACTCTACAGCCACCTCCACCTCAAGGAATTCATCCAATTCAGGGAGTTTCACTTCTGTCCCTATATTATGAATTTATGCTTTTATTACTACTAATGTATCTTTGTACATTGAGGGAAACTTACTTTCAGTCATTGCATTCTCTTCAAACCCCTGAAATTTTTTTTTACAATTAACATTTTGCATTGTTTTCAAAATTTTGAATCCTCACTTTCACTCTCTGCATTAGTCTCAATCTCCTATTAGGAATTAATTCTGATTGATTTATGATTTTTTTTGATATGTTGAGAATTAAGACATAGGTAGTTGTAACGCCCTAATTTTTGGGTTTCTCTTAGATTGTTATTCATCTGATAAAATGTTTGAACTCTAGTATTTAGGTGTGTAATGCTTGTTTGGGGAGTATTAATGGGCCTATGGAAAGCCCAAGTGTTGTTTAAGACTTGGGTAAAATTTTGTATTTTTGACTTAGAAGATAGGGGGCCTTAGGAAGTAAGTGTTTTAAGGAATTGTGTGTGGTTTATGACACAAAAGGCGCCTTGGTAGAGTGGCTAAGTGACACCACTAGTCTCCTAAAAATGTGGCGTGTGGAGCTTGAAGGAGGGCCAAGGTTCAAGTCCCAGATTGAGCATGTGTGGCATTTAATTTTTGTGCTTGAACAGGTAAGAGTTTCAAGCAGAGTTGAACTATATTGAGGAGTGTTTGAATCGGTCATGAGAGGGAATTGTGGAGTGATAAGGGGAGCTTGTTGAGGAGAGATTTAGGTGTTTTTGAATTTTGAAAAGAAGTGGCCGGCCAATAGATTCCATGTAGTGCATTTTCGGCAATTAGGTGCTATTTGTGTCAAATTCCCTTAGGTTCTTTTGTGTTTTGTGCCGATTTCCCCAGGTGAGTAAACTCTCTTCCTTTTACCGATTTTACATAGCATGTTAGGTTTCATTCTACCACTCTCTTCTTCATTTTTCTATCCAAGTAGCCGACCCATATTACCCTAAACCTGTTTTGCCGATTGATCATTTTCTTTCTTCCGTTCTACTCATTCTCTCCCTCTCCTCTTCTCACACCACGACCGGTTGCATATCATCAAGCCTTTTCTAACCGAATCCATCTTCTTCTGTTACTCCTCTTTTTCCATTTCCCTTGCTGTTAGTCTCATAAGCTAGGCCAACCGAATACTTTGTGACCGAATACCTCTCCCACACTTTTTTCTTTCATCACTTCTTTTCTCCATTTATTTCTCTAAAGCCGAACCACCATTATCAGACTCTTCCCTTCTCGTGGTTGTAAGTGGAACTATTGTGGGCTGGGGCTAGATCGGTAGGTATTTCGTGACTTTATTTTGTTAGTTTCCTGATATTAAGGCAAGAAGCCGAAACCCTTAGGGGTGTTGTCGTTAGTGATTAAAAAGGCCTATTGGTCTCTTTCTTGTGTCGGTAGGTGCGATAAGGTAATCAAGGGGGGGCCGTGCAGTGAAGGAGTTTGAAGGCTAACACAAGTGGACAGCGGGATCTAGTCCATATTCGGCAGAAGGTAGGGACTTTATGGACTCAGGCCATGTTGGCCGATTTTGGTAAAAGACTTATGGCTTAATGATTGTCGATTATTAGGCTAACACTCTAGTGATTAACTGTAGGTTTTCGTGTGTGGTTCTCGTCATCACTTCGACAGCTAACAGGTGTGTAACGCATCTCCCTCATAGACTAGGACGGCAAAAGCCGTAATGACCGAAAACTGTTCTAAAGTGACCGATCAAAAGTGATCGAAAATCGGTCTTGGAAGGATCTAAGAGTAGCCGAAGACTCTATTATGGTCAAACTAGGAATTGACGATGGCGAAATTGTAGAAGGTGCAATTTTGAGCATTTCGGTAAGATGGGCTTCGATAGGCCAAAGATGGGCCCAATGGGCTTTCGAGCCCAAATCGGTAAAAATGACTGTTAAAGGCTTTCTGGTGACGTGGTTAACATTAATATGGTTAAATTAGTAATCTGAACCTAAAAATTAGACTTAACGGGCTTAAGACATTAGTGGACATAATAGGGCCCATTAGGGGTTTTAGGCTAAAAGGGCGAAACTGGAAATTAAGATTAAATGGACTTCTGTGGATATCTATGGACTAATTATTAATTGAACATGCATAAAATCTCTAAAAATATGGAAAAGGACTAAAATACCCTTAAATATGGAAAATTACCAAAATACCCCTAGGTGTAAAAAGACCATTATGCCCTTAGGGCCAATTCTGTATGAAATGTATAATATTATGTGTCTGCATGAGTTATCACTTAATATGAATATATCAGATGCATGAGATGCTGTATGTTGCATGCTATAGTATGTTTACATCTGTTGCATGGGGTATGGGCTTTTATGATGGAGGAAGCATTCTGGCAGCCTCGCTGCAATCTGGTGGCCTCGCCACATATATATCTGTTCTGGTGGCCTCGCCACATATATATTTGTTCTGGTGGCCTCACCGCAATATCTGTATCTGGTGACCTTGTCACAATATCTGGCAGCCTCGCTGCAAATTTCTATGGTGTGTAGCGGTTGGGTGGGTCAAGTAGTCTCCCGACATGGTATAAGGCTGGTACGGGGGTGTTATGGATGGATCTGGGTTGGGCTTTCTGTTTACATATTATATTTGATCTGTATCTGTTATGGGCCTATGGGCTTAACCTGATTTCTGTAATGGGCCAAGGCCCAATTAAATATGAAGGTGAGGCTTGATCTGTTTTGGCCTATGGTTGAGATTATGTTACACACTGAGTTATCAAACTCACCCCTTAATTTCATCTCTGCAGGTAACCCTCAACCATAGTGGGCTTGGAGCTGTGAGAGATTTGGAGTGGCCACAGCATCTACAAATTTGGTTTTCTTTTCATTTTAAGTATTTTATTATGCTATTTTTAGGGTTTAAATTGTAATAAGGCCGCTATTTAAATTTCTTTATTGGTTTTGTTTTTAATAATGGTTTAATTCATACTTTATCAAAACTGCTAGTTATAGGCTGCGCGGGTTTTCAAAATCTTAAGAACGGTTTCGAAACTCAACAAGATCACGATACGGATAATCTAAAGGCTTATCAAAATGACTTTTCACAAACTTGCTATTTTAATGTCACCTAAGTCATAACAAGCAAAAAGTCGTAAACTTAGTTATAGGTTCATGTGACACACCAGATCTGGTCATAACGTCCAGGTCGGGTTTGGGGTGTTACATTTAGTGGTATCAGAGCCCGGTTGCAACAACTCAGCTGTGGATCGGGTCTAAAAATGGAAGTTTTCAAATAATAAGAACAAAGATTTTTGAAAGATCATGTTTTTAACAAGTGTTTTCAAAATTAATTGGAACTTGTTTTGATGAACTCCTGTCATGCATAAATGATTTATTTTCAAGCAATAAATTAAGTTTTCCTTTGTAATCTTTCAAAAGAGTGGAATATTACTCTGAAATTCTACTTATTCATAAGACATCTGTAATAAACACTGGAATATTAATCTGACTCATAAAATTTCTAAAATAGATAATACGAAACGAGTACGCGAGCAGCTCGTGGTAAGGGCTGTGGACGTGGCCGAGGTAGTGCACGAGCTGAATCTTCATCTTTGGGTCATGCGCCAGCAGCTGATGTACCGATACCACCGGCAATGGAGGTGGAGTCACATGATCGGGGTGTAGGGGATGACGCCCTATTGCAAGCAATGCTACGAGTTCTGGAAAGGGTTGCTGGGGCAAGTACCGGTAATGGATTCCGGGAATCTATCTCTGAACGACTCCGGGCTAATGGAGCAGAATTCTTTAGGGGCGTATCAGAAGTAGCCCTAAATGTGGCCGAATATTGGTTGGAGGCCACAGAGCGAATCATGGATGATCTAGACTGCTCCGTGGAGCAGAAGCTGAAGGGAGCTATATCGTTGCTTAGAGATGAAGCCTATCAGTGGTGGCTCACAGTGAGAGATGGAACTTCAGCTGGTGAGGTAACTTAGGAGCTGTTTAAGACAGCCTTTAAAGGGAAATATGTTGGGGCTAGCTATGTGGACGCCCGCCGGAAGGAATTCTTGAATTTGGTTCAGGGAGGTAGGACAGTATCTGAGTACAAGGCTGAGTTTCTGAGGCTGAGCCGGTATGCTTCTGGGATAGTTGCTACTGAGTATGAGCGTAGCGTGCGCTTCGAGGATGGTCTAAGGGATGAGCTGAGGGTGCTGATTGCTCCGCAGAGGGAGCGTAACTTTGCTGCTTTGGTTGAGAAAGCTAAGATAGCTGAAGAAGTAAAACGGACAGAAAGACAAAATCGCGAAAAGGATAGGAACCGCTTCCGGAGGGATTCTGGACCATCAGGTGGGGCCAACAGGAATGTTAAGAGTGCACGAGTGGTAGAACCAGTGCGAGTAGTGCCAATGAATGCTGTTAGACCGCAAGGTTGTAGGAGTTATGGTAAGATACATATGGGCGAGTGTCGGAAACGTTCTGGAGCTTGTTTTCGATGTGGGTCTATGGAGCATAGGATTAAAGAGTGTCCCCAAGAACCTGATCAGGCTTAAGTTATGGATCAGAGGGTGGCTTAGCCAGTGAAGGGTGGACCACCAGCTCCGAGGGGTCGTGGACAAGGCAAAGGTGGAAATGATAATGGTCGAGGACGAGGAGCACCTGGTAGGGGTGCTGGTTTTGCTGAGGCTCGTTAGCCAGCGTTGGTGTATGTAGCTCGTCGCCGAGAGGAGGGTGATGCTCCTGACGTCATAACCGGTACGTTTTTGATTTCTAGTATTCCATACACTGCATTGATAGATGTTGGATCTACCCATTCTTCTGTTGCATGTGCTATATCTGGGTTGCTGGGTGTACGCTTTGAGGAGACAGTGAGTGAGGTATCTATACTAAGTCCTTTGGGTCACTCGGTTAGGGTAGACAAACTGTATAGAGACGTGCCTATAGAGACTCAAGGAAAAATCTTTTCCGGAGACTTGATGGAGCTACCTTTCGGAGAATTTGATCTTATCTTGGGAATGGATTGGCTTGTTAAGCACAGGGCTACTCTGGATTGTGCTGCTAAGCGAATGAGATTAAAGACCGCAGAGGATGAGGAAATTATGGTGATAGGTGAACGTAGAGATTATCTATCCAATGTGGTGTCGGCATTAAGAGCCGAGAAATGGATTCGAAAAGGATGTGAGGCTTATTTGGCATTCATAAGTCAAGCAGAAACAGAGAAACTGACTGTGGACAAAGTTAGAACCGTTAAGGATTTTCAAGATGTTTTTCCAGAAGAGCTTCCGGGTTTGCCTCCGGATCGAGAGGTTGAGTTTGGGATCGATTTTATGCCTGGTATGGCACCTGTGTCCATTGCACCTTATAGGATGGCACAGAAGGAGTTGGTTGAGCTGAAAGCTCAAATTCAAGAACTGTTGGATAGAGGCTTTATTAGGCCAAGTGTGTCTCCGTGGGGAGCACCAGTGTTATTTGTGAAGAAGAAAGATGGGTCAATGCGAATGTGCATCGATTATCGGCAGTTGAACAAACTGACGATTAAGAATAAGTACCCGTTGCCAAGAATCGATGACTTATTTGACCAGCTTAGAGGAGCTTCAGTATTTTCTAAAATCGACCTTCGATCTGGACACCATCAGTTAAGAGTGAAAGAGGTGGATATTCACAAGACAGCATTCAGAACTTGATATGGGCATTATGAGTTCCTTGTTATGCCATTTGGGCTGACCAATGCACCTACAGCATTTATGGATCTGATGAATCGAGTGTTTCAACCATACTTAGATCGTTTTGTAGTCGTATTTATCGACGATATTTTGGTCTATTCTGAATCTGAGGAGAAGCATGATGAGCATCTCCTTGTGGTACTGCAAGTGTTAAGGGAAAAGGAGCTTTATGTGAAATTCAGTAAGTGTGAGTTCTGGTTGAGGGAGGTAACTTTCTTAGGGCATGTTGTTTCTGTAGAGGGGATTAAGGTGGACCCTCGAAAGATTGAAGCAATTTTGGAATGGAAACCACCGAGGACAGTGGCAGAAATTCGAAGTTTTTTGGGTTTAGCTGGGTACTATAGAAGGTTTGTAGAAGGATTTTCTGTGATGGCAGCGCCGTTGACAAAACTCATAAGGAAAGGAGTACCATTTATTTGGATCGTGTAGCAACAGGAAGCTTTTGAGAAGCTAAAGAAGGTTCTGACTGAGGCACCTGTACTAATTTAGCCAGAGTCTGGAAAAGATTTTACCGTGTACAGTGACGCATCACATGTTGGGCTGGGCTGTGTGTTGATGCAAGAGGGTAAAGTGGTTGCTTATGCATCGCGACAGCTTAAATCTCATGAAGTAAACTAGCCTACCCATGATCTAGAGCTGGCAGCAGTAATCTTTGCACTTAAGATTTGGAGACATTATCTGTACGGTGAAAGGTGTATTATATACACAGATCATAAAAACCTTAAGTACTTGCTGACTCAGAAAGAGCTGAATCTTAGGCAATGGAGATGGGTAGAGTTGCTTAAGGATTATGATTGTGCGATCGAGTATCATCCAGGTAAAGCTAATGTGGTGGCTGATGCCCTAAGTCGTAGAACTGTATCTGATCTGAGAGCGATGTTTGCCCGATTGAGTCTATATGATGACGGTAGTCTGTTAGCAGAACTGCAAGTAAGGCCAACCTGGGTAGATGAGATTAAGGAAAAACAGTCGAAGGATGAGTCTCTGGTTTCTCGATTTTAGCAGATTAAGGATGGGAATACTTCTGAGTTTGGACTTAACAGTGAAGGAGTTCTATGTTTCCGAGGTAGAGTTTGCATCCTGAAGGATTCTAATTTAAGGCGAGCAATTCTGAATGAAGCTCATAAGGGACTGTATGCTATGTATCCTGGAGGTAATAAGATGTATCATGACTTAAAGGAGTTGTATTGGTGGCCTGGGTTGAAGTGTGAGGTAACGGAATTTGTCAGAAAATGTCTAACCTGCCAGCAAGTGAAAGCTGAACATCAGTTACCTTCTGGACTATTGCACCCAGTGAAAGTCCCACTTTGGAAGTGGGAGATGGTGACCATGGATTTTGTAAGTGGGTTGCCCTTGACGCCGTCGAAGAAGGACTCGATTTGGGTGATTGTAGATAGGTTGGCTAAATCTGCTCATTTCATCCCTATACGTTTTGATTATCCACTTCAAAAGTTAGCGAAATTATATGTTGCGGAGATTGTGCGACTGCATGGGGTGCCAGTGTCTATTATTTCTGATCGAGATTCTAGATTCACATCTCAGTTCTGGCAAAAGTTGCATGAGGCGTTGGGAACGTGGCTGAACTTTAGCACGGCTTTTCATCCTCAAACTGATGGTCAGTCAGAAAGGGTTATTCAGATTCTGGAAGATATGTTGAGGGGGTGTGTTATCGACTTTTGAGGCAATTAGGAGGATTATCTTCCGTTAGCAGAGTTTGCGTATAATAACAGTTATTAGGCTAGCATCCGTATGGCACCTTATGAGGCACTGTATGGGCATAAGTGTCATTTACCTAGTTGTTGGACCGAATTGGGCGAGCGGCAAGTTCTAGGACCTGAATTGGTAGCAGAGACTGAAGAGAAGGTCAAGGTGATTAGGGATCGATTAAAAGAGGCATCTGATCGGCAGAAGTCTTACACAGATTTGAAGCGCAAGGAGATTGAGTACTCAGTGGGTGACATGGTCTTTCTGAAGGTTTCACCTTGGAAGAAGATATTAGATTTGGTAAGAAAGGCAAGCTAAGTCCACGGTTTATTAGGCCTTATCGGGTTCTTAAACGAGTAGGTCCGGTGGCTTATCAGTTGGAATTACCTCCGGAGCTGGATAGGATTAATGATGTGTTTCACGTATCCATGTTAAGACGATATCGTTCTGACCCTACTCATATCCTACGAGTTACAGAAGTGGAAGTACAGCCTGATTTGACTTTCGAGGAGGAGCCTGTACAGATTCTGGATCGAGACGTAAAGGTTCTAAGGAGAAAGTCGGTTCCATTAGTAAAGGTACTTTGGCGTAATCATGGCAGAGAGGAAGCTACTTGGGAACCAGAAGAGGCAATGCGGCAGCAATATCCCCATTTGTTTGGATCAGATAAATTTCGAGGACGAAATTTCTTTAAGGAGGGTAGAGTTGTAACACCCTAATTTTCAGGTTTCTCTTAGATTGTTGTTCATCTGATAAAATGTTTGAACTCTGGTATTTAGGCGTGTAATGCTTGTTTGGGGAGTATTAATGGGACTATGGAAGGCCCAAGTGTTGTTTAAGACTTGGGTAAAATTTTGTATTTTTAACTTAGGAGATAGGGGGGCCTTGGGAAGTAAGTGTTTTAAGGAATTGTGTGTGGTTTATGACACAAAAGGCGCCTTGGTAGAGTGGCTAAGTGACGCCACTAGTCTCCTAAAAATGTGGCCTGTGGAGCTTGAAGGAGGGCCAAGGTTCAAGTCCTAGAGTAAGCATGTGTGGCGTTTAATTTTTGTGCTTGAACAGGTAAGAGTTTCAAGCAGAGTTGAACTCTATTGAGGAGTGTTTGAATCGGTCATGATAGGGAATTATGGAGTGATAAGGGGAGTTTGTTGAGGAGAGATTTAGGTGTTTTTGAATTTTGAAAAGAAGTGGCCGGCCAATGGATTCCTTGTAGTGCATTTTCGGCAATTAGGTGCTAGTTGTGCCGAATTCCCTTAGGTTCTTTTGTGTTTTGTGCCGATTTCCCCAGGTGAGTAAACTCTCTTCCTTTTGCCGATTTTACATAGCATGTTAGGTTTCATTCTACCACTCTCTTCTTCATTTTTCTATCCAAGTAGCCGACCCATATTACCCTAAACCTGTTTTGCCGATTGATCATTTTCTTTCTTCCTTTCTACTCATTCTCTCCCTCTCCTCTTCTCACACCACGACCGATTGCATATCATCAAGCCTTTTCTAGCCAAATCCATCTTCTTCTGTTACTCCTCTTTTTCCATTTCCCTTGCCCATAGTCTCATAAGCTAGGCCAACCAAAAACTTTGTGACCGAATACCTCTCCCACACTCTTTTCTTTCATCACTTCTTTTCTCCATTTATTTCTCCAAAGCCGAACCACCATTGTCAGACTCTTCCCTTCTCGTGGTTGCAAGTGGAACTGTTGTGGGCTGGGGCTAGATCGGTAGGTATTTCGTGACTTTATTTTGTTAGTTTCCTGATATTAAGGCAAGAAGTCGAAACCCTTGGGGGTGTTGTCGTTAGTGATTAAAAAGGCCTATTGGTCTCTTTCTTGTGTCGGTAGGTGCGATAAGGTAATCAAGGGGGGCCGTGCAACGAAGGAGTTTGAAGGCTAACACAAGTGGACAGCGGGATCTAGTCCATATTCGGTAGAAGGTAGGGACTTTATGGACTCAGGCCATGTTGGCCGATTTTGGTAAAGGACTTATGGCTTAATGATTGTCGATTATTAGGCTAACACTCTAGTGATTAACTGTAGGTTTTCGTGTGAGGTTCTCGTCATCACTTCGACAGCTAACAGGTGTGTAACGCATCTCCCTCATAGACTAGGACTGCAAAAGCTGTAATGACCGAAAACTGTTCTAAAGTGACCGATTAAAAGTGATCGAAAATCGGTCTTGGAAGGATCTAAGAGTAGCTGAAGACTCTATTATGGTCAAACTAGGAATTGACGATGGCGAAATTGTAGAAGGTGCAATTTTGAGCATTTCGGTAAGATGGGCTTCGATGGGCCAAAGATGGGCCCAATGGGCTTTCGAGCCCAAATCGGTAAAAATGACTGTTAAAGGCTTTCTGGTGACGTGGTTAACATTAATATGGTTAAATTGGTAATCTGAACCTAAAAATTGGACTTAACGGGCTTAAGACATTAGTGGACACAGTAGGGCCCATTAGGGGTTTTAGGCTAAAAGGGCGAAACTGAAAATTAAGCTTAAATGGACTTCTGTGGATATCTATGGACTAATTTTTAATTGAACATGCATAAAATCTCTGAAAATATGGAAAAGGACTAAAATACCCTTAAATATGGAAAATTACCAAAATACCCCTAGGTGTAAAAAGACCATTATGTCCCTAGGGCCAATTCTGTACGAAATGTATAATATTATGTATCTGCATGAGTTATTTCTTAATATGAATATATCAGATGCATGAGATGCTGTATGTTGCATGCTATAGTATGTTTACATCTGTTGCATGGGGTATGGGCTTTTATGATGGAGGAAGCGTTCTGGCAGCCTCACTGCAACCTGGTGGCCTCGCCACATATATATCTGTTCTGGTGGCCTCGCAACAATATCTGTATTTGGTGACCTCATCACAATATCTGGCAGCCTTGCTGCAAATTTCTGTGGTGTGTAGCGGTTGGGTGGGTCGAGTAGTCTCCCCACATGGTGTAAGGCTGGTACGGGGGTGTTATGGATGGATCTGGGTTGGGCTTTCTGTTTGCATATTATATCTGATCTATATCTGTTATGGGCCTATGGGCTTAACCTGATTTCTGTAATGGGCCAAGGCCCAATTAAATATGAAGCTGAGGCTTGATCTATTTTGGCCTATGGTTGAGATTATGTTACACACTGAGTTATCAAACTCACCCCTTAATTTCATCTCTGCAGGTAACCCTCAACCATAGTGGGCTTAGAGCTGTGAGAGATTCAGAGTGGCCACAGCATCTGCAAATTTGGTTTTCTTTTCATTTTAAGTATTTTATTATGCTATTTTTAGGGTTTAAATTGTAATAAGGCCGCTATTTAAATTTCTTTATTGGTTTTGTTTTTAATAATGGTTTAATTTATACTTTATCGAAACTGCTAGTTATAGGCTGCGCGGGTTTTCAAAATCTTAAGAACGGTTTCGAAACTCAACAAGATCATGATACGGATAATCTAAAGGCTTATCAAAATGACTTTTCACAAACTTGCTATTTTAATGTCACCTAAGTCACAACAAGCAAAAGGTCGTAAACTTAGTTATAGGTTCATGTGACATACTAGATCTGGTCATAACGTCCAGGCCGGGTTTGGGGTGTTACAGTACTTATGCTTTGGTTATTCAAACTTTAAGACATTAGGGAATCAATCATGATAAGTTGAAATTTTTGAGAATTTAAATCTTTTCTAGGTTATTTTCCCTAATTTTAAGTGTTATCTTGAGATTTGAAATTCGTAGGATTGACATCAAAAGCCATGATTCTGGTGAGATTTTTTAGCCTTTTTGAGCATACATCCTTTCATGCTCACTTTTACTGTTGCTTTGAGTGAGTCAATACTGATTTGTTATTCTAGAACTTGCTTCGATTATACATGTCGAGACCACATCATTGATTTGATACACTGAGATGATAAAGGCACATAGGTTTAACCCACTTACTTCATAAAAGCCTACCTCCATAAATTAACACCTAATGAACCCCATTGTGCCTAACAACCCATTTTTTTGACTTACCTCTAATATTAACCTATAACTCATTTTTTGTTGAATTCCATTCAATTATTTTGATCCCTATTTTTGTCAAGATTTAAGTTGAATTATTGTCTAGCTTTGTTCTCTTTTTCAGTTTGTAAAGTTGTAAACATTCAATATATCATCATCTGATTTGTTCTTAAAAAAAAGTTTATACAACTAATTCAAGTTGTAATTCATATTTTAGTTATAATTTAGTATTTTTAGCATATTTCTACCGAATCTAGAATGATGTCATCATAAGGCTTAGCTCTAGGAATATGCTCCAGTGATAGAGCTTTTTCTAGCTAAACGATTTTTCAAATCAATCTTGATTCTAACCCCCTTTTTTTCAGTTTGTGAAAACACCCCTAACCAAAGCCCCATTACAACTATTAAAAGACCTTTTGATCGATATGTCATATCAATCTATAGTGGTAGAGATTTGATTTTCTTGTACCCTAAATACTTTGAGTGGATAGAGTGAATCTTTAGTGAGGATTTCAACTCTTGTTGATTTCGCTTGAGAGGTAATTGCTTAGGAGATGGGAGAAAACCTATGTTTCTGTGATAAAATTCTCAACTTAGAGTGTTTGAAACTTTGATGTTCTTCTGGTTAAATTTTTATTGCATGATACTTGTGGATTAGTTTGAAATGTTATTGATAAGGATTATAAGTTGAGAAGAATGATTCTTAATTGTGTGTTGAGATTTTGCTTGAGGATAAGCAAAGGCTTAAGTGAGGGGGTATTTGATAAGTGATAAATTATACATATTTTTACCCCATGCTTAGCCCAATTTCTGGATGAATTACCCCTTGATTTGCGTAAATTAATGCTCTTAGACCTTTAATTTCATGTTTTATACTTAGGTGAGCTTAGAGAAGAGAAAAGAGCAAGGAACGGGCCAAAAACGGGTAAATTAGGCCCAGTACAGTAATCAACACGGCCTGGAGGCTCGCCACATGGCCGTGCCACACGACCATGCCACTTTAACAAGCTCGAACATAGCCTGGGCCTCAATCCACATGGGTGTGGCACACGGGCATCTCCTTATCGTGAGGAAGTTGAATTTCACTCGAAAAAGGCTGCTTAGGGGCTAAGAAAGCTATTCTAAACTCTATATAAAGACCCTAGGAGGCAACTTCAAAGACACACATTATTCTTCTGCCAAGACAGGGAGTTAAAGGTAGGGAATTACTTGAAGGGAAGCTAATTGATCCATCTTAGAAGCCAAGATCTACATCAAGATAGAGAATCTCCCTTCAATCCTTTCAAGAGTTTTGGGTTTTCTTATGTTTTGTTATTTTATTTCTTTTGAGATGTTTTCTTTTATAATTATGAACTAAAACCCCAAATATCTAAGGAGGATGAAACCTAAGACAGATCTTGTTATTGTTATCTAAGCTGTGTGATAAATATTTGATTTGTTCTTAATTGTGTTTTTAACTCTTAAATTGATATTTTCGAGATATTGATTTAAGTTGAAGGTGCCTATGTGGAGGAACAAAAGTCCTTGCATAGGAGTAGATCCAACACAATTAAGCGGAGTTGATCGCAATCCTAGACATAGGACGACGAAAATCTGTCGGATTAGAGTCAAAACTAATATGGGGAGCCATAGATCGAGTTAATGCAAGACTAGGGGTTTTAACTAGAAATAGATTTCAGTTAATCAACCTAGGATTAGCTGTTCTTATCCTCGACGAAGGTATTAACATAATTTAGAGATCTCTACAAATCAAATCAAATGAAAAAATCATCTGGTTCAGAGTTAGATAACAAGTGAAGTCTAGGTGGATTCTTGCTTAGGTATTGCCTTAATCAATCAATCTTTCCCAAAAGCAAACTCCACTTTAGTCTTTGTCGTTTCTTTAGTTAGTTTAGTTTAGTTTACAACCAAACCCTCTTTATTTTGAGGCTAGATAATAGAAAGAAAGTCATTACTAGTACTTTTAGTTCCTTTGGGTTCGACATTCCGGTCTTGCCACAAGCTATACTACTGTTTGATAGGTGCACTTGCCTTAAATCGTGATAATAGTTAGTTTCTGGTGTGATCATTTGTTATAAATTTTATTACTTCATATCACGAATATCACCATTCTGTTATTTGGCATCATTGCTACGATATTTACGGTATTGAGCCGTTCTGTTGACTTATTGCCACAACCGATGCTAAGCTTGGTGTGTTGGATGGGTGGGTTGATTATATCCCCATAGACTGTGCGAGGTTGGACGGAGGCAAGTGTAGGGTTGGATGGGGTTAACACATAACATGCATCATACATCATTTATGTGATTTTATTTTGATATGGGCTAGGCCCAGTTGATTCTACTATGGGTTGTGACCCAAATGATAATGTATTGGGCTTAGGCCACATGTGTTCTATTTTTAAATTTGTAATGGGCCAAGGCCCATCTGTTACTATCTATTGTAATGAGCTTAGGCCCAGATTATTACTGCTTTTTGTATGACTGACTATCTTTAGATAGTAAGGGATTACACACTGAGTTTTCATAAACTCACCGCTTTTATTAACCTTTCAGGTAATTTCCAGTGTTAGGAGGATCAGTGCTACGAGGGACTCGGAGATGGCCACACATTTGCTTTCGCTTCCATTTATATTTAGTTACTTTTAAGCACTTTGATTTTTGATTTGGGTTGTAATAAGGCCTCTCTTAATTTTTGAACTTTTTAAATTTGGATTTATGGCTTGTTTTGAACTGTGTCTGTTAGAAGTAGAACATAGTTTTCCAAAAATGATAACTGTTTTCAAAATACCATGATTTCGCAAAACCTCACAAAAGCTTCCGCAACTTTGGTTTTCAAAGATAACAACATTTTTATTAAGAGATTAACTTTTCAATGAACCGTGTTTGAAAATAACTAACAAAAACTGGGGTTTTTACAAGTTTCAAATGTCAAGATCATTTAAATAATAAGAAGGGTTTTGAATGAGAACAAGGTTTCCGAAAAACACTTCAATGTGACACGCCAGATTCGCCCTAACGTCTAGGCCGGGTTTGGGGTTTTACAATAAGGCTTATTGATGGTCTTCATATGTTGAACTTAGTACTTCTTCTCCACTAATTTAGGTTACATAATCATCAAATCAATAGGTCTTTTATAAGGTTGTAATGGGGATCAGTTAAAGGTAGGGATTTTAAGAGATGGGATATTTCAATTTCAAAATCTTAACCTTTAACTTTGTCTTGGATTTGGATTCCTTAAAGTACAACATTTTTTTGTAAGCGAACCTTTGGAACACCCCCAAACTTATTTTGGACTCATGCTCATACATTTTTTTCTTTTTGGAGAATGAGCAAATTTTTCTTCACCCTTTCGTTGTCTTTGTCTCTTTTTTTAGGCATGGGCACATACATCCTCTGAAAAATTTCCTCAAATATCATTTACCAAGACAACTTTAGTTAAGATGGTGCACAAAATTAGGATAACTTCAAAAGATGGAAATGTGGCTTGTAATGTAGGTTCATTGCAATAACAGGCTTTTAAGCCCAAATTATAGTTTCAAGGGTCTAATATCATAAGGCTGGCTTGAAAATGCTCAAACGATCCAAAGAAATAGTGGCTAAATCATTTCAAATTTTTATGTCTCCTAGGATTTCACCTCAAGAAAGTTACTAAGTCAATTCTAAAGATACAAACCTTCATACATGTATAATCTCAAAAGAAACTAAATTTTCATGGCAAACATTACCTAAGACTAAGATCATACAATTATTCCATTCTTCACGATAACATACAATCACTCAGATAGAATTAACATTGATGCTTGCATAAAAACTATCTCATTAAAAAAATTTCACTAAACATTCATTTATTAAAACATACTTATGAAAGAAATGATTAGACATACTTGAAAATTTTAAAAAATTGAGCAATTTATTTGCCTTACCCCTTTTAAAAAGAAGCAATGTCCTCATCGGAAGAACAAAGTAATGAACGAGAACTGAACACCAGGTAGGGTTGTAAAGAAAGAGAGGTGAGTCATTAAGACTACTTAAATACCAAGTCTTTCCTCATAACCTAATCCTAGACATGTTCATTCCCATTACCATATTACTTAGTCTTTTTCTTCCTAAAGAAGTATTTACTCATGCTTGCTATGTTTTATTTTGCAGAACTACATCCTAATTGCGAAAGAAATAAATTCTAAAAGACCTAAAAACAATTTAAATAAATAACAATACATGATTCTCCCTTTTTATTTTTTTGACTTATTCCCCTTGTCTTCTTCAACTCCATCTCCGTCTGCATAGTTAGTTCCTCCATCCATGTCTTAAAGATAGCATTTGGGAACTCAAGAACAAAAGTGTTAGAGATATTCTTAAAAGTATTTCGAATTGAATCATCTCTAATTTTTGCATATTTCCAATAAGTTTGTTGTTGATTGTGCATGAACTTGCACATATCCATCAAAATTGACAACTTTAATCTCTTTAAAGTACTTGTAGAAGTTTGCATTGGAGTTGTAAATTTTGGTTCAACACTTAGCTTGACTGGGTCTTCTTCTGGCTCAACACTAGGTTTAGGGTTTGTAGATCCTTCAACTGGTTTCGGACTTTCAGTTTTTTATTAGATTCTTCTTCTTCAGTGTCTTTAACTATATTAGCTTCAGTTTCAGTTTCATTTGTTGACTCCTCAGTTTCTGGCTCAGTTGGTTCTTCTTGCTCGCCTTGGTTCAGCTCATGCACCCTCTCTGCTAACCTTTCAAGATCATGACTTGTAATGCACCCTTGGACATACTTGCCCTTCAGATTTGCTTCTGTTTTGACACGTACCCTTAAGCAAAGTGAAGTGATTAATGATGGGAAATAAGCCCTTCTTGTCTTCTTTTTTAGCACAATTATAAATCTCCTTGAGAATAATTTTCCCAACATTAATGGGCTTTTCTGTCAAGATTGCATATAACAAGAGAATCCGTTCCATCAAGATGGTAGAACTGTGTGAGATAGGCATAAAACTATAGCGAACAAAATAAAACCATACCTTTGCTACTAGTTTTAAGTATTCCCTTTGGCAAGAATCGCTTTCCATACTTTCTTATAATCCATTGGGATGCCAAATTTGTCACAACATTAAGCACTTTTTCCTTTGAACGATGACCTCAGTAGCATCTTATGTAGTCAAACTCACATAGAACTCTCAAACTAGTTCATCATTAAGAAGTGAACGAGCATCACAAAATCGTTCCCACTTGACGGCATTGATTATCTTTATAATCAGCACAGGAAAAACCATCAAATCATTACTTCTCAAGTTAAGCCCTTTTTCTGGCATCATAGTTTAATGCTTGAAAATTGAATCAAGTCTCTCTTTCACTTCTTCATCGATCAAAATTGGGTTTTCAGGAGTAGTCTTTGATGATCATAGTTCTTTTATGAGACATGGTATCTTTTCCCAAAAATTTGGCAAAGTTTCGGCACAAGAGGGAAAAGAAAAATTGGCAAGATGGGTGGGATTTGCTACAGAAAACACCTTGCAATGGCAAGGAGGTTATGGCAGTGTCAACAATGTGTGGGAATAATGTTGGTGCTGAAACGATTTTCTTGCGGCGGTACTAGGTGGTTTCGGTAAAAGAAAAGAAGAGGACTAGGGGTTTCTTTCGGGATTTAAGGTTAGCGGCACAAGAGGGAGATTTAGGGATGTTTAGGTTTAAGCGAATTACTTTGGAGGCTATGAAAATTATTAGAATGAAGAGGGGTTTTGTACGAAAAGGTAGGGCAACATGTAGCAAAAATTTAGCTACATTAAGGTTACTTGGGTGGCAAGCAATGAGAGTGGCGACAATATGTATAGATTTTCCCTCTTTTTTTTTATTGTCTTTGGCCTAAACTGAGACTATATTTACAAGCTCATTCAAGAGAAAAAAAACTGATTAGTACTTGGGCCAAATTTGACCCCCTTTATTAACATAAAAATTTAAAAATTAAGCAAAACAAATTATACTTAAAAATTTTAACTCTTAATTAGAAAATTTCTTCTTAACAAATTACATTAAATTAATTCCCAAAAAATGTTGGAGGGGTCACAACGGTCCCATTTAAGTTCCAATCTCCTTAGACAGAATTAACTAAATGTACTAAATTAAGAAGATAAATTCTAATTATTTATTTATTTACAAAACAAATTTGTTAAAAGAAAAAAAATCAAGGGTTTGTCAATTTGAACGAGGATTCAACTCGCTCAACCTCACCATCGCAATAATGTTTGAGAAGTTGACCATCAACTTTAAATGTACCTCTGTGATAGTTGTATAATTCAACAGCTCCATAAGGATACACTCAGTAGATGGTATAGGGTCTTTTCCATTGGGATTTAAGTTTCCTAGGAAATAACTTCAACCTTGAATTGAACAACAAATCCTTCTGACCTTTAAACTCCTGAGGTAGTATATGACTATCATGCCATCTCTTTGATCTCTCTTTATAGATTTTCGCATTCTCATAGGAAAACAACCTCAGCTCTTCCAACTCATCAAATTGTAACATCCTTCTCTCACCGGCTTGCTTAAAATCAAAATTTAACTTCTTTAAAGCCCAGTTAGCTCTATTTTCCAACTCTAATGGCAAATGACATGCCTTCCCAAGAACTAACCGATAAGGAGTCATTCCTAACGGTGCCTTAAATGTTGTTCGATAGGCCCATAATGCATTATCGAGCCTTCGAGACCAATCTTTTCTGCTAGGGCGTCTACCTTTTCTAGGATACCTTTGATTTCTTGGTTCACTCTTTCAACTTGCCCATTGGACTAGGGGTGATAAGCAATAGCAACCTTGTGCTTCACATCATCTTTATAAAGCAACAACTTAAGCCACTTGTTCACAAAATGAGAACTTTTATCACTAATTATAGCTCTTGGTGTCCCAAATCGTGTGAACACATGCTTATGTAGGAATTGCATGACTATCTTAGCATCATTTTTAGGGTATGCTTCAGCTATAACCTACTTGGATACATAGTCCACAACAAATAAGATGTATTTGTTCCCATAAGAAGAAGGGAATAGGCCTAAGAAGTCAATGCCCCATATGTCGAATAATTCAATCTTTAGAATGTTTATCAAGGGCATCTCATTTCTCTGTGATATATTTCTGATCCTTTGGCATTTATCGCAATTCTTCACATAAGCATAAGTGTAACGCCCCAAAATCCATGTTTTAGATTTTGTATGTTTGTGATACAAATACATGCCTGCTTCAGTGGTTTAGTACCCTAGGAAGTGTCTGAGAAGTCTTGGGTTCAAGCATTGGCTTGTACAAAATTTTTAGTTTTTACTTGACTAAATCCTGACTCTAGTCTAAAGGCTTCTTAAATAATTTTGGTTAAAACATGACATAAAGAGCCTACTAGTAATGGGGGTAAGTGGCGTGATATCTGTGCTAGACGGTGGAGGTTCGAATCTTAGGGAAGGTTCCTTAGTGTTCTATTTTCCTGCCCTTGTCGTGTGGGTAGTAGAGTTTGACTGAAATACTATAGAGTTGTGTTGGAATTTGAATTGGTCGGTTGGAGTGATTGAGGAGAGATTTCAGGAGGAAATCAAGGGAAGTGATAGGAGAGGGAGTGGTGTGCCGAATTAGGACTGTGGCACAAAAGATTTCGGCTTTGGAGGTGTTTGAGTACTCTATTTTTTGGTTTTGTGAATTTCCTGAGTGCTATTTGCTCACTTTCAGTTTCTGACTTTGTTTTCGGGTTCTTTTCGAGTTTGGTTTTGGGATAGTCGAGTTTTACAATTGACCATTCCGGTATTTCATTTGTGTGTTCTTTGTTTCTACCGAATACTTCCCTTCTCTTTCCTCTCCTCTCGATTCTTTTCGCTTTTTACTTTGATACTTGGCCGAACTCCTCATCTCACTCTTCCTATTTTGCTTTGCTCACTGATCTTTTGGGTGTGGGCGCTTAGTACCTTTCTTCCTCTACCTCAATTGCTCTTCGTTGGCTGAATATTGGTAGGTGAGCCTCTATCTTAGTCCTTGTGATTTTTCCCCTCGATTATCCTCTCTAAACACCATCTCTTGCATTCTTTCTCTTTGTACTGAATACCCTTTCTTTTTGTTACTCTTTCAGATTAATTCCCATTCTCGATTCGTTGTACACTGCATCATTGATATACAATCTGCTCTGTCATTGTTGGTAATTGGTTTATATTGTGTCATAAGGAGTTTGTAACGTCCCCACGCCCGAAACCGTCACCGGAGTCGAGCTTGAGGTGTTACTAAACACAATTTACCATTTTAAACAACTTTACAAAATCTATTTTCATTTTCGGAATAAATTGTTTTCTGCGTCATGGTCGCTCAAAAAATCATATCTCGAGTTACAAAAATCGAAATCAAGATCCGTAAATTTTCCCTGAATCTAGACTCATATATCTATTCCCTAATTTTTTTCTAGAATTTTTGACTGAGCGGATTAGTACAGTTTATTAGTTAAAGTTTCCCCTGTTTCAGAACTCGACTGCACTGACCTCTACTCATTACGAATCACTTTTCTCCCTGTAAAAATTTCATATAACTATAACGTTTATTTCTATTAAAACTAGATTCAATAAGGAATATAGGCATATAAAGTAATCCTCCTAATTATTTTTGTACAATTTATGGTGAATTTTCAAAATTGGAACAGGGGATCCAGAAATTGCTCTGGCCCTGTTTCACTAAAACTCAAATATCTCATAACGTATAACTCCTTTACCTATTTTTCTTCTTCTATATGAAAGTAGACATGATAAGCTTCAATTTAATATATAATCCATCATCAAATTCGATTTATATGATTTTTAGTGAATTTTCAAACTCACGTCAGTGTTGCTGCAATGTTCTGTTTTATGGCTAATTTCATTTTCATAAAAGCTTTTATATACTAGATAACCTATTATTCTTTCATGACATCAAACATAATCTATATTAGCCATTTCAATGACTCAACATTATCAAGCATTTCCTCAACCAAACCACCACCATATCACAAGATTATTTACACAAAGTAGGTATATTACTATACATGCCATACTAAATCTTACAAGCCATTTACCAAAAAGTCCTTTGGATAGTGTGAACGAGTCTTCGACCTATCCCGATTCTCGAGCCGGCTTGTCCAAAACTACAATGAATGAAAAGGAGGGAGTAAGCATAAATGCTTAGTAAGTTTACATGCAAATAACAAGTAACATAACAAAGTCATTATGCCAAACAACATTAACATAGCATCACCAAAACATATGTCGCAATTCTAGTCATCATACTTCATCTTACCACATTTTTGTTGTTGTCTCGGGTTTCAACCCAAGGGTTAAGTACATACCTGTCCAATACGGCCATTTCTCAACATTACCGAATTGTCACTTACGTCTTGAGTGCCTTTCCATTTCACTTGAATTTTACCCGTTGAACACATTGGAATACAACTCGGATACACGGATCATTTGCACATAAGTGCTGAATATGTAATCAATCAATCATGTAACCCGCCCATAAACGAACTCAGACTCAACTCAACGAGCTCGGGCGTTCGCATCCATAAGTGAACTCGGACTCAACTCAACGAGCTCGGATGCCTAGTTACATCTCACGAACTCGGACTCAACTCAACGAGTTCGGACATTCGCACCCATAAGTGAACTCGGACTCAACTCAACGAGCTCGGGTGCCAAACCATCCTAGTGACATGTCACTTGTATCCTAATCTATTCCCAAGGTTCAAACGGGATTTTCCTCGATCACTTATCCTTGCCGTCTTCCACATAATACCGGAACCAATACTCGGTAGCAATTTATATTTAACAAGTAGCACATATAATTTGCATATTGTTCAAAAATAACCACAAAGCATATATTTCATGATAAAAATCAGCATATCATATAAATAACATCGATTAACTTAAAAATAACAGTTATGTTACATTATTTGCACATGAACTTACCTTAGTACCAAAATACAAAGATTTTTGCAATTTAGTCCGTAATCTTTTCTTTTCCTCGATCAAGGTTGATTCCACGTCTTTCTTGATCTAAAATAACACATTTAGCTTATTTAATACTCACATTATCAAAATAATCCTAAATTCAAATTTTGGAAAAATTACAATTTTGCCCCTAAACTTTTGCATATTTACACTTTTGCCCCAAAGCTCGGGAATTAAATTTTATCACAAATTCTTATGTTTTAGGACATGCTGATCATTTATTTACCATTAGCAAGCTCAAATTCATACTAAAACACTTAATTATGAATAATATGTACTTTTACCGATTAAGCCGTTTTACTCGTTTTTACTTAAAACCGAGTAGCAAAAGTTTTCTAACATAATTTAAAACCTCATATTCTATCATAAAACATCAAAATACACAAATTTCACCTATGGGTATTTTTCCAAATATGAACCCTAACTTAAATTATTGCTAACATAAGCTTTATCGAGCTACCGGGATTTCAAAAACGTAAAAATCATTAAAAATGGGGCTTAGAATCACTTACTATGAAGCTTGGAAGCTTGAAACAAACCCTAGCTATGGAGAACCCTTGAAATTTCGTGGTAATGAAGAAGATGACCAATTTTGTGTTATTTTTCCCTTTTTATTTCATTAAATGTCCAAATGACCAAAATGCCCCTCCATACTAAACTTTCAAAAATTCCTTCCATGTCCTAGTTTGTCCATGAACATAAAATTGGTCTAATTTCCATTTAAGACCTCCTAATTAATATTTCAAAGCAATTTCATACTGAAAACTTCTAGAATGCAAGTTTTGCAACTTATTCGATTTAATCCCTAACTCCAAATTAAGCACTTTACGCTTAGAATTTCTTCACGAAATTTTCACACCATCATAAAATCATATCATAAACATCAAAATAATTATAATATAATTATTTCTACCTCGGATTTGTGGTCACGAAACCACTATTCCGATTAGGCCCTAATTCGGGATATTACAACTCTCCCCCCCTTTTAAGGATTTTCGTCCTCGAAAATCTTACCGGTAAACAGATGTGGGTATTGTTTTCTCATAGTTTCCTCGGGTTCCCATGTAGCCTCTTCTATCCCATGCTTTTGCCACAACACTTTCACAAGAGCAATACTTTTGTTTCTTAGTTTTTTGACCTCTCGAGCTAAAACTTTTATCGGTTCTTCTTCATAGGTCATATCTGGTCGTAATTCAATTTCTGTTGGTGAAACTACATGCGAAGGATCCGAGCGATACCGACGTAACATAGATACATGGAACACGTCATGAATTTTCTCTAACTCAGATGGTAATGCTAACCGATAAGCTACTGGTCCAACTCTTTCAGTTATTTCATACGGCCCAATAAAACGCGGACTTAACTTACCCTTCTGTCCAAATCTGAGGACTTTCTTCCACGGAGACACCTTTAAAACTACCTTATCACCAACTTGAAACTCGATTTCTTTTCGTTTCAAATCTACATAAGATTTCTGTCTATCCGAAGCGGCTTTCAAACAATCTCGAATTACCTTTACTTTTTCTTCAGTTTCTTTAATTAGATCGACCCCATAAATCTGATTTTCCTTGAGTTCGGTCCAATACAAAGGCGTCCGACACTTACGACCATACAATGCTTCATAAGGTGCCATTTTCAAACTTGTCTGGTAACTGTTATTATAAGCAAATTCCACCAACGGTAAATATCTTTCCCAGCTTCCTTGAAACTCTAATACACAACATCGAAGCATGTCTTCAAGAATCTGAATTACTCTTTCTGATTGCCCATCCGTCTGTGGATGAAAAGCAGTACTGAAATTTAACCTTGTACCTAACGCTTCTTGCAACTTTTGCCAGAACCGCGAGGTAAATCTCGAATCTTTGTCTGAAATGATTGACAATGGTATTCCATGTAGTCTAACAATTTCTCTAACATACAATTCAGCTAACTTGTTAAGAGAATAATCCATACGTACTGGAATGAAATGAGCCGATTTAGTCAATCTGTCAACTATTACCCAAATGGCATCTTTCTTTCCTGGAGTTAACGGCAACCCTGAAACAAAATCCATAGTAATCCGATCCCATTTCCATTCAGGAACCATAATAGGCTGAAGTAATCCTGAAGGCACTTGGTGTTCTGCTTTCACCTGTTGACAAATTAAGCATTTGGACACAAATTCTGATATATCCCTTTTCATTCCTTTCCACCAGTACATTTTCTTCAAATCATTATACATTTTCGTACTGCCTGGATGAATCGACAAATAACCACCATGTGCTTCCTGCAAAATCTTTTGAATTAACTCCTCATTTTTCGGTACACAAATCCGATCTTTAAACATCAAGCAACCATCAGGACCGATTCTGAAATCTGACTCTGTATCCACCTCACATTGCTTTCTTTTGGCTTGCAAGTCTTCATCACTTTTCTGAACTTCACAAATCTCTTGTAAAAACATCGGTCTTACTTTTAGTTCGGCCAGAATGGAACCATCATCTGACATTTCCAACTGAGTGTTCAAAACTCTCAAAGCAGCCAACAGTTTTCTACTCAAAGCATCAGCAACTACATTTGCTTTTCCTGGATGGTAGTCAATCACAAGCTCGTAATCTTTTAATAACTCCAACCATCTTCGTTGTCTCAAATTCAAGTCCTTTTGTGACATCAAATATTTAAGACTTTTATGGTCGGTGTATACCCGACATTTCTCACCATACAGATAATGTCGCTAAATCTTCAAAGCAAACACCACCGCAGCCAACTCCAAATCATGGGTCGGATAATTCCTCTCGTGAGGTTTTAACTGCCTTGAAGCATAAGCCACAACCTTTCCTTCTTGCATCAGTACACATCCCAAACCATTTAGAGAAGCATCACTATATACCACAAATTCTTTACCTGACTCGGGCTGTACTAACACTGGTGCCTCTGTCAATAACTTTTTCAATTCTTCGAAACTTTGTTGACATTCTTCCGTCCACTCAAATTTAACATCCTTGCGAAGTAATCTAGTCATAGGAGCAGCAATTATAGAAAATCCGTTCACAAACCGTCGATAATATCCGGCTAGCCCCAAGAAACTTCTAACCTCGGTTACATTCTTTGGTGGCTTCCAATCCATAATAGCTGAAATTTTACTGGGATCAACCCGTATACCATCACCCAAAACAATATGACCCAAAAATCCAACTTCCCGAAGCCAAAATTCACTTTTACTAAACTTGGCATATAACTGCTTGTCTCGTAAAGTTTGCAAAACTATCCTCAAGTGCTCAGCATGTTCTGTCTCATCTTTCGAATAAATCAAGATATCATCTATAAATACCACAACAAATTTATCCAAGTATGGCTGAAATATTCGATTCATCAAGTCCATAAACACAGCAGGAGCATTTGTTAATCCGAACGGCATAACTAAAAATTCATAATGACCATACCTTGTTCTAAAAGCAGTTTTAGGCACATCTGACTCTTTTACCCGCAACTGATAGTATCCAGATCTCAAATCAATCTTGGAAAACCATGTCGCTCCTTTCAGCTGATCAAACAAATCATCAATTCTTGGCAATGGATACTTGTTCTTAATTGTCACTTTGTTTAATTGCCGATAGTCTACACACAATCTCATCGAACCATCCTTCTTTTTCACAAACAATACCGGAGCACCCCAAGGTGAAAAACTCGGTCTCACAAAGCCTTTGTCTGTCAACTCTTGCAACTGTGACTTTAATTCTTTCAACTCTGTTGGTGCCATTCTATACGGAGCAATCGAGATTGGAGCTATTCCCGGCATCAACTCTATACCAAATTCTACTTCCCTGACTGGAGGCAAACCCGGCAATTCTTCAGGAAATACATCCGGAAATTCACATACAATCGGCACTGATTCCACTTTCTTTTCTATTTCTTTTGTATTTAATACATATGCCAGATAAGCTTCATAACCCTTTCTCAAATATCTCTGAGCCGACATTGAAGAGATTACACTAGACAATGCCTCTAATTTATCTGATTCAACCCGCAGAGTTTCACCATTTTCACACTTTAGTTCAATAACTTTCTGTTTACAATTTACTATGGCATCATGCGATGTCAACCAGTCCATACCCAAAATAACATCAAACTCATCAAACGGCAACAACATCAAGTCGGCCGGAAAGTAATAACCCCGAATCATTAAAGGACATTTCTTGCATACTTTATCAACTATAACACATTTGCCTAACGGGTTTGACACTTTAATCATAAATTCTGTATTCTCAACAGGTATATTCATGCTAGACACCAATTTCATGCATACATATGAATGAGTAGAACCAGGATCAATTAGAGCAGTAACATTAACATCATAAAGAGAAAATATACCGGTAATCACATCAGGAGAGGAAGCATCTTCACGAGCTTTAATAGCATAAGTTCTAGCCGGAGCCCTTCCTTCAGATCTAACTGCTGCATCTCTGGCTACATTCTTGCTACTTGCTTCACTCCCAGCTTTTCTTGGATACCTTCCTCGCGAATCTGCACCACTAGCTTTTGTATTCTGAAATTTTTCTTTTTCAATTCTCTCGGGGCAGTCTCTAATAAAATGATCCGGAGAACCACATTGGAAACATTCGTTTGCTCTGCACGGACCAAAATGATTTCTACCACACCGCTGACACTCGGGTTTAACAAATCTCGTGTTCCCTACACTGGCTGCCGAAGTAGTTTGGGACTTTGGACCCACATTTTGCTTCTTAAAATTCCCATAGGATTGTCCAGCTGAAACTTGGGAACGAGGATTCATATTTCTTGATCTTCTGGATTGCTGTGAGGGTGCATTAGTCATTTGTCTTTTCTTCCAGTTTCGTGTCTCAAATTCCGCCTTTTTCTTCTCTTTAAGTAGTTCTTCGGCCTTGCAAGCTCGGTCGACAAGTACCACCATTTCCTTTAATTCAAGAATCCCAACAAATACTTTAATTTCTTCATTGAGCCCATCTTCAAATTGCCTACACATTTTGGCCTCAGTAGGAACATATTCTCTGGCATACTTACTCAGTCGAACAAACTCTCTTTCATATTCTGTAACGGTCATGTTACCTTGTTTCAACTCGAGAAATTCATTGCGCTTCTGATCAATAAATCTTTCACTGATGTATTTCTTCCGAAACTCTTCTTGAAAGAATTCCCAAGTTACCCTCTCTTTCGGTACCACGGAAATCAGTGTCTTCCACCAATTATATGCTGAATCTCTCAACAAAGATATAGCACATTTTAAGCATTCCTCAGGTGTGCAGGACAATTCATCAAATACCCGAATGGAATTCTCAAGCCAGAACTCTGCTTTTTCCGCGTCATCATCTATATTAGCTCTGAATTCTTCGGCCCCGAGGTTACGGATTTTATCAACTGGAGTTCTTTGAAATTTTATCATACCCACATCTTGAGGCATCGGAGGTACAGGTTGAGGAATTGGGGGAGGTGGGGGAGGTCGTACATTCGGGTTCGTACGAACGAACTCAGTGTACCATGCACTCATCATTTGGAGAAAGGCTTCCCGATCCCTTTCTCCTCCCTGACCAACAGTAGGTGGTGGATTTTCAGTCGGCGCTGCCCCTTCAGCCGGAGCTGGCGCATTACTCTCTACTTCATCAGCCACGGCTGGATCGGGATCCATTTACTATAAAAAAAATCATTTAAACGGTCAGAAGTCGTCACACTATCACAATATACACATATGGCATGTATAGCAAAATCCGTACATAAAACACGTTAGTCCGAGAACCGACTAAACCTGCTCTGATACCACCAAATGTAACGTCCCCACGCCCGAAACCGTCACCGGAGTCGAGCTTGAGGTGTTACTAAACACAATTTACCATTTTAAACAACTTTACAAAATCTATTTTCATTTTCGGAATAAATTGTTTTCTGCATCATGGTCGCTCAAAAAATCATATCTCGAGTTACAAAAATTGAAATCAAGATCCGTAAATTTTCCCTGAATATAGACTCATATATCTATTCCCTAATTTTTTTCTAGAATTTTTGACTGAGCGGATTAGTACAGTTTATTAGTTAAAGTTTCCCCTGTTTCAGAACTCGACTGCACTGACCTCTACTCATTACGAATCACTTTTCTCCCTGTAAAAATTTCATATAACTATACCGTTTATTTTTATTAAAACTAGATTCAATAAGGAATATAGGCATATAAAGTAATCCTCCTAATTATTTTTGTACAATTTATGGTGAATTTGCAAAGTTGGAACAGGGGATCCAGAAATTGCTCTAGCCCTGTTTCACTAAAACTCAAATATCTCATAACGTATAACTCCTTTACCTATTTTTCTTCTTCTATATGAAAGTAGACATGATAAGCTTCAATTTCATAACTAATACATCATCAAATTCGATTTATATGATTTTTAGTGAATTTTCAAACTCACGTCAGTGTTGCTGCAATGTTCTGTTTTATGGCTAATTTCATTTTCATAAAAGCTTTTATATACTAGATAACCTATTATTCTTTCATGACATCAAACATAATCTATATTAGCCATTTCAATGACTCAACATTATCAAGCATTTCCTCAACCAAACCACCACCATATCACAAGATTATTTACACAAAGTAGGTATATTACTATACATGCCATACTAAATCTTACAAGCCATTTACCAAAAAGTCCTTTGGATAGTGTGAACGAGTCTTCGACCTATCCCGATTCTCGAGCCGGCTTGTCCAAAACTACAATGAATGAGAAGGAGGGAGTAAGCATAATGCTTAGTAAGTTTACATGCAAATAACAAGTAACATAACAAAGTCATTATGCCAAACAACATTAACATAGCATCACCAAAACATATGTCGCAATTCTAGTCATCATACTTCATCTTACCACATTTTTGTTGTTGTCTCGGGTTTCAACCCAAGGGTTAAGTACATACCTGTCCAATACGGCCATTTCTCAACATTACCGAATTGTCACTTACGTCTTGAGTGCCTTTCCATTTCACTTGAATTTTACCCGTTGAACACATTGGAATACAACTCGGATACACGGATCATTTGCACATAAGTGCTGAATATGTAATCAATCAATCATGTAACCCGCCCATAAACGAACTCGGACTCAACTCAACGAGCTCGGGCGTTCGCATCCATAAGTGAACTCGGACTCAACTCAACGAGCTCGGATGCCTAGTTACATCTCACGAACTCGGACTCAACTCAACGAGTTCGGACATTCGCACCCATAAGTGAACTCGGACTCAACTCAACGAGCTCGGGTGCCAAACCATCCTAGTGACATGTCACTTGTATCCTAATCTATTCCCAAGGTTCAAACGGGATTTTCCTCGATCACTTATCCTTGCCGTCTTCCACATAATACCGGAACCAATACTCGGTAGCAATTTATATTTAACAAGTAGCACATATAATTTGCATATTGTTCAAAAATAACCACAAAGCATATATTTCATGATAAAAATCAGCATATCATATAAATAACATCGATTAACTTAAAAATAACAGTTATGTTACATTATTTGCACATGAACTTACCTTAGTACCAAAATACAAAGATTTTTGCAATTTAGTCCGTAATCTTTTCTTTTCCTCGATCAAGGTTGATTCCATGTCTTTCTTGATCTAAAATAACACATTTAGCTTATTTAATACTCACATTATCAAAATAATCCTAAATTCAAATTTTGGAAAAATTACAATTTTGCCCCTAAACTTTTGCATATTTACACTTTTGCCCCAAAGCTCAGGAATTAAATTTTATCACAAATTCTTATGTTTTAGGACATGCTGATCATTTATTTACCATTAGCAAGCTCAAATTCATACTAAAACACTTACTTATGAATAATATGTACTTTTACCGATTAAGCCGTTTTACTCGTTTTTACTCAAAACCGAGTAGCACAAGTTTTCTAACATAATTTAAAACCTCATATTCTATCATAAAACATCAAAATACACAAATTTCACCTATGGGTATTTTTCCAAATATGAACCCTAACTTAAATTATTGCTAACATAAGCTTTATCGAGCTACCGGGATTTCAAAAACGTAAAAATCATTAAAAACGGGGCTTAGAATCACTTACTATGAAGCTTGGAAGCTTGAAACAAACCCTAGCTATGGAGAACCCTTGAAATTTCGTGGTAATGAAGAAGATGACCAATTTTGTGTTATTTTTCCCTTTTTATTTCATTAAATGTCCAAATGACCAAAATGCCCCTCCATACTAAACTTTCAAAAATTCCTTCCATGTCCTAGTTTGTCCATGAACATAAAATTGGTCTAATTTCCATTTAAGACCTCCTAATTAATATTTCAAAGCAATTTCATACTGAAAACTTCTAGAATGCAAGTTTTGCAACTTATTCGATTTAATCCCTAACTCCAAATTAAGCACTTTACGCTTAGAATTTCTTCACGAAATTTTCACACCATCATAAAATCATATCATAAACATCAAAATAATTATAATATAATTATTTCTACCTCAGATTTGTGGTCACGAAACCACTATTCCGATTAGGCCCTAATTCGGGATATTACAGAGTTATCGGTTACTTTTTAAGAAACGGTTTAGGTGGTTAGTGGGGGGCAGTTGAGATGGTATTATACTCAAGTATGAGTCTAATCAAAGGGGTGGTGACCTTTGTGTAGGTGGTGGTCAGGTTGGATTGGCACATCTCTTGGGAATTAAGGGTGCGATTACTATTGTTTGATTGGTAAGAAGACTTTGTTTGATTTGGAACTCTATTAGATCCTATTGTTACATGAGTTAAGTAATTAGTTGTCATATTGAATTTCCTTTAGGAGTAAGATTGTTCGGAGCGGTGATTAACTGCAAATTGCAACAGGTGTGTAATCACATTGCTTTATTAGTAATTTGGCAAAAGTCGGAAAGAATGAAAATAGAAGCTACACGGGCATGCCATCGCTCGTGTGGTAATCCAAGCACATAAAACGTGGGTGCTAGATCATAGAGGCCATCATGAGCGATTTCATGGGTTTAGGCCATTTTGGGCCATGTTGGGCCGAGTTGGGCCGTGTGGGACCAACGGTCTTGTGGGCCCACATGGGTATGTCATTTTTGGGTATGTCATTTCTCGAGGAATTATTCCACTCGCAAGATAATTTGCAAAATCAGCAAACTAAGGTGTTTCATGAATTCAGATTACCTCAAATAAATGTTCATCTGGGAAGTTCTCGTTGATAGGCACACATGATCGAGTTACCTCATATTGCTCCAACCTCGACAGATGATCAGCTACTTGATTTTTGACACCTTGCCTGTCTTGAATTTCAAGGTCAAATTCTTAGAGTAAAAGTATCCAACGAATTAGCCTTGGTTTTGCATCTTTCTTCGTGAGTAAGTATTTAATGGCTGCATGATCAGTAAATATTGTAAATTTGGTACCTATAAGATATGAGCGGAATTTGTCAAAAGCAAAAACTATAGCATAGAGTTCCTTTTCAATTACCGTATAATTAAGTTAGGCTCCTGTCAAGGTTCTACTTGCATAGTAAATAGGGTGGAATACTTTATTTCTTCATTGACCACAGCTCCAACAATATAATCACTTGCATCACACATTAACTCAAAAGGCGAGCTCAAATTGACTGTAATGATTATTGGGGCTGAGATTAACCATTTTTTCAGATCTTCAAAAGCTTCCAAATATGCTTTGTTGAAATCAAACACTGTATCTTTCTCTAACAACAAACATAATAGTTTAAAAATTCTTGAGAAATCCTTGATAAACCTTCAGTAAAAACCGGCATGGCCTAAGAAACTTTTAACTCCTTTCACATTAATTAGGGCTGGTAATCTTTTAGTTACATCCACATTTGCTTCATCAACTTCAATTCCTTCATTCGAGATTTTATGCCCTAAAATAATCCCTTTTTAACCATAAAATGGCATTTTCCCAGTTAAGGACAAGATTTGTCTCTTTGCATCTCTTCAGTACCTTAGCTAAATTACTCAAACAAATATCATAAGAGTTACCAAAAATAGAGAAATCATCGATGAAAACCACAACAAAATTTTCATTTATATTAGTGAATATTGCCATCATGCATTGTCGGAATGTTGCAGGTGCATTGTATAAACCAAAAAGCATTCACCTAAAAGCAAACGTATCGTACAAACAAGTAAAGGTTGTTTTATGTTGGTCCTCTAGAGCTACAACTATTTGGTTATATCCCAAATAACCATATAAAAAATAGTAGAATTCATTACCTACCAGTCAATCTAACATCTGATCCATAAAGGGTAACGAAAAATTATCTTTCCCAGTAGCTTTATTCAACTTTCTGTAGTCAATACAAATTCTCCAACTAGTAACAGTTCTTGTTGGAATCAACTCATTATGCTCATTTTCAACAATCGTGATCCCACCTTTCTTCGGCACACACTGCACCTAACACACCCATGAACTATTTGAAACAGGATAGATGATTCCTGTATTTAACCATTTGATCATTTTTTTCTCACAACTTTTTTTCATAATAAGATTGAACCTCCTTTGCCCACCAATTTGAGCTTCTTCACCTTCCTCTAAAATAATTTTGTGCATGCAAAAAGAAGGGCTTATACCTCGAATATCAGCTATGGTCCAACCAATTGCTTTCTTAAATTTCTTTAGAAGAATAATTAGTTGCTCCTCTTGATCTTTTATCAGTTCTGCTAAAATAATCACAGGCAAGGTGGAATAGTCACCTAAATAAACGTATTTCAGATGGGAAGGAAGTACCTTTAGTGTGAGTTTAGGTGGCTTTTTGATTGACAACTTGGGTTGCACAAATTCTCTAACTTCTAACTCCAACTGTTAAAACCGTGTAGATTGAATAAAATTTCTTAGATTGGCTTCCATTAAAGCCATGTTTTCTTCACCTTCTTCATTCTCCAATGGATCTCCTTCAAAAATACTTCCCATGGAAACCAAATTTTCTATTTCTTCCATAATTGAACACTCTTCTGTCGGATCGGGAAATTTCACTGCTTTAAGAATGTTAAAAGTTACCTGATCGTCTTGAACTCACATGGTGAGTTCTCTTTTCTGCACATCAATTAATGCTCTTTCCGTGGCTAGGAAAGGTTTCCCAAGGATGATCAACACTTCCTTATCTGCTTCAAAATTTAAGACAATAAAATCAGTAGGAAAAATAAATTTGTCGACTCTTACCAAAACATCCTCGATCTTCCCCTCAGGATATGCTAAAGATCGATCCGCTAGCTGCAGTGTCACAGTTCTAGGTCTTATATCTCCTATCCATAGCATCTTGAAAATAGACTTAGGCATCAAGTTGATACTTGCTCCTAAGTCAAACAAAGCTTTACCATAGTAAGATTCACTAATGTTACAAGGTATAGTAAAGCTTCCTAGGTCTTTTAATTTTGGCTGCAACTCATTCGTTAGAGCAACAGTCTCATATTCACGAAGTCGTTTCTTCTTGGATAGTATATCCTTCATAAACTTCACATAATTTGGCATTTTTTCTAAAGCCTCCACCAACAGAATATTGATGTGTAGCAGCTTTAGAACATCCAAAAGCTTCTTGAATTGCACCTTTTGTTTCTGCTTGTGTTGCTGCAATCTTTGCAGATATGGAGGTGATGGAACTTTCAATTAAATTGGACTCTTCTAAGTAGGTAAATCTGCATACAAATAAGATATTAAAATATCAAAATTCACTAATTCAGGGTTTATCTTGTCAGTCTTTGCAGATTCTGATTCCTTTGGTATAGGAACTTCAACAGCGGGTTGACTTTCCTCTTTTTCAACAGGCTCATCTTCGACATCAATCAATCGGGGTTCCAGAATTTTACCACTTCGCAATGCCACAGCCTTGATATGTTATTTAACCAAATTTCTTGGATTCTCAGTATTGCTCGGCAAGGTTCCTTGTGGTTGGAAACACAAAAATTTATATACATTTTCATACACGTTTTTACTTAAAATCGTATAGTTTTGGTAAAATTCTTGTCGAAAAATAATTAATTTTATTAAAATAATTAATTTTATTAAAATAATTAAATTTTATTAAAAAATGAACATATCAAATTTTGGTCAATTTTATAATTATTTTTGGTGGATTTTGATTATTTTCTATAGATTCGCGCAAAGGGCGAAAATTAGCCCACTAGACACTGCTAGAAAAACAAAACCAAGAAGCAATTTGGAGTATCAAGGAAAATTAATTTCTAGCCTAAGACGATTCAAAATATGTGTATTAATTCATAAAATAATTAATTTTAATTTATACTCAATTAATTTGGGTTAATAAATTATTATTAATTATATTATGAAAGAAAAAGGTCCAGTTAAACCGAACTGACCACAAATTGGATAGCCCAAAAACTGACCAATTTTCGACCCAATTTAGCTCATTAGCTGAATAATTAAGCTGCAAAGAAGCCCTTGAAGACTTGTAAATGTTGTATTCAAGCCCCTCCACTAATTGTGGCTTTATGGATTTGCCCCAAGCCTAAAATAGCAAAGTTGAAACTCTCAACTTTGCCATGTGTGTGGCCGGCCAAGGGAGATCTCTTAGGCTGACTATTTTTTCTATTTTTAGCTACCACATTCAGCTATAAAAGGCCCCCTTTGTTGATTATTCAAGGCATCCCTCATTCACTTCTCATTCTCTCACAACTCTCTTCTCCTCTCTCACTTTTCGTCTCCATTTTCCACTCATTTCCCCTTATTCTTGTGCCTATTTCTTCTTTTGGAAAAGAGGTTTTTCTTCAGCCATTTTAGAGTAGACATTAGGTGTTCATAGCCACCTTGGTCACCGATGGCAATGGAGAACAAAGAACGGAGCAACTAATCAAGCCACAGAGATACACTAGATTTGATACTTGTTCCCTATCTTTTTAATTTTTCGTTGTTATTTTGATGAACATGTTTATGAATATTTATACTATTGAAATGATTAATCTAATTAATGTAGCTTGAATTTAATTTGTGTTGGGTTGATTGCATTTCGTCAGCTTAAATTATTAAAATTGTGTTTATGCTATTATAGGCATCGGTAAAATGCTTGATTAAGTAAAATCATGCCTAATATATTATTTCATTATAAATGTGAGATTGTTAAAGAATTAATTATTTAATCATATTTAAATTATAATTAATTGACACAATACTTAATCAGTGCATGTTTAATCATCTAAGGTAGCTGATGGTTAAATTAGCATTATATCTGCCGAAATTAGTGCCTTGCGTAACTTGTAAGATTATTGTGATTAAACTGTTTCAAGGTAGGAACACTTTGTTACCTCACTTAATCTTTTATATGCTTATAAAGATTGACTAATTGTCTGAATTGACATTGAAAAATGTTCAAGAGATTAGTTAATTTAATAAGTTTGTATGAGTAGTAGTTAGCAATTTATCGAGTTGCCGTGAATTTGTTTGTAACAACATAAGCATGAGTTTAATAATTCTATGTTAAGAAGTGTAATTATTCCAACACAATTATGTCATCTTGATTAAATCTTTTTGAAATCATGCATTACAACTCTTTGTTTTATTTTACTTAGTTTTTAACCCTTAGTGTTTAATCATCTTTTTAAAACCAAAATATTTTTCATCACCAAAGTGTTTTACAATTAATTTCATAAATAATTCTTTCTACAGTCCCTGTGGGTACGATAACTCGACATTTACTTGTCACATTATTACTAGTTGCGATTGTGTACACTTGTACATTTTCATCGTTCCAAGTTTTTGGCGCCATTGCCTGGGACTGTTTTAAAAAGTAATTATGTATGAATTTGTTAGTTTTGCATTTTGGTTTATTTTTTCGTTTAATTTTTAACTTGATTAATTTTTCTGTGATTATCTCAGGTGTTTATGAGTATTGACCAAAATATCGATTTACTCCCTGTAGACCCTGACATAGAACGAACCTTTCGACAACGAAGAAGACAAGCAAATAAGAGAAGGACTGTTTTAAAAAGTAATTATGTATGAATTTGTTAGTTTTGCATTTTGGTTTATTTTTTCCTTTAATTTTTAACTTGATTAATTTTTCTGTGATTATCTCAGGTGTTTATGAGTATTGACCAAAATATCGATTTACTCCCTGTAGACCCTGACATAGAATGAACCTTTCGACAACGAAGAAGACAAGCAAATAAGAGAAGGACTGTAACACAACCCGGCCCAGACGTTACGGCCAAATCTAACGTGTCACATAGAAGTTCCGTCCGCAAACAACTTATCAATAACAATTCAATTTAAAGTTTAAAACTCTTTTTTAGTAAAAGTGTCATTTAGCCAAATCATTTGTTTAAAAATTGTTCTTTGACGTTTATTCAGTTACTTAAAAATTTGCGAAACCCTTTTATAGTGCAGTAGAAACGTGTGATTAATTTGAAAATAGTTGTTAATTTTGAAAAACCCGCTAAACTATTCTATCAATTCAAAATAAATAAAACAACACAAATAAAGAAAGTTAAATCCAAAAATCCCATAATGGCTTTATTACATAAATGAAACCCAAACTTAAAATTAAGCCAAAAAAATTCAAAAATAGAAGGCATGTGGCCACCCTGAGTCCTTTGCAGCTCCAAATCGCCTATGGCTGGGGGTTACCTGCACATTTAAAATAGAAGTGTGAGTTTACGAAAACTCAGTGTGCAACTCCCCCAATCGAAAACAGTGATCAGACATGCAGAACAGACTAGGTCGAAGCCCTATACAGAAACATATCAGTTTGGGCCTGAGCCCTATGCAGAACAGTGTGGGCCAAGCCCATTACAGAATCAGAGCAGAATATGAATGCAAGCCCAACCCAGTCCAACCATCACACCATGTGGGGACAAACTTGACCCACCCAGCCCACACACCAATGCATAGCCAAGCTGCTCATAACAGATAACGTGGCAGTGCCACCAGAAACAGCAACTATTAACAGAATTGCGTGGCAGAGCCACTATTATAGAGCTACCTCCAATATCATACCCAACTCCATGCATATTAACATGTCATAACTAAATATATCTTGCATGTAGATTAACAGACACAGATATAGTCATACATATAACAGACAACCTATCTTTAGGAGTTTAATGGTCATTTAAATAGTTAGGGGTAAAACGGTAATTTTACCCTCAGGGGTATTTTGGTCATTTCTCTAAATCTGGAGCCTCAGCACCTATTACGGCGTATAGAAAGGTTTATCGTCGCTTAGAACGACTCCAATAGTCTTATACGGTCAAAACGGTGTTTATGGGCCCAAAATCCATTTTGGGCCCAAGTGGGCTCACATGCTCGTGTGCCTATTTGGTCTAATTTCACATACAGCATCGCGAACCTTACCATCCAAACTAACAACAGTCACTTACAGAGTATTTTACTCGTGTGGGCCTGTAAGCCCATTGGGCCTATTTTGACCCATCGATGCCCAAAACGACCCATCGAGGCCCAAAACAACCCAAGTGCATGAAAATACACACGATAGCCTCTACAGCCTTTTGCCCACGATTTGTAGGCACGATTTGCCCCACAAGCGTCCGCATGATCGTAAGGCCTCGAATGCTGATGATTCAGCATTTCGGCTTTTTGGCTTTGGCTGATTTACACTATGGTAGAGTGTGGTTACCCACCTTTTAGCGATAGTCTACAAATAACTCTGAGCTTGAACCTACATCACATTAGCGAATCCAATTACTCCTAATACAACATTAATTATTTCCTTAATGCTAAGCCCAAAATCAAACATCTCCCTTACCTTGTTTACCAGAACGCCTACGAAAGTGTTCTTTAAGCACAATCCTACATTTAACTAAAATACTTAATCAGATCTTCCCGACTGAAAGCCCAAGAACCAATACCACAATTTAAACTATAATCATTACCCTTCTACAAGCAGATCAGGAGCTATCCTCTCGAAAGATGTCAACCAAACACCAACATTTGATTAACTGCACCACAATGGCCTTTGTTAGAAAAAAAATAACCCTTATAACCCATCCAGATAACATCTTAGAAACAAAAAGGGTAATCAGTTTTAAGAGACTAAATGCAAGCAGGATTGACATTCCATCAAGTGGTATACCTACCGATTCTTTAGAACACTTGAAGGTCGATTCGCTTGATCGATAAGAAAAGAGAGAAAAAGTTGAATTTGACTAAAGCAAAATTGAGAAGAAATCGCCAAGAGTAAAGTGAATAGGGGTTGAATTCGATCAAGAGGCAAGAGCAGTAAAGGGATGTTAAATTCAGCCACACAAAAGATTTTATGACTGAGTGAAGAAAGAAACAAGGTTCGATTGTCAATGGAAGAGGGAATGTTAAAAGATGATGAAAGAAAAAATAAAGATGGAGGGAGAAGGAAAAATAGTGGCATTGGTTATAATTAAAGAAGATAGGAACAAAGGTTGATTGAAAAAGGTAAATCGATTGAAGAACAAAAAGAAGTAGAGATTCGGCCTTGAGAAATTTGGGAGAAGAAAGAAGAAAATGGGTATTCAAAGAGAGCACTAAACGGCAAAGAAGAGAAGAAGGACACTCAAGGTAATTCAGCACCAAGACACACTTTAAAACAATCTCAAAATAGCACCAAATGACCACTTGTGAAGAGAAAAACAAAACACAAAAATGACAAATATCGAAAAGAACCAAACTCAAAATACCAATGGAAAAGTTCGGCACCTCACTTCTCCCTAATTGCTGAAAATGCTTAGTCGAAGCCACATAACTGAAATCTCACTCCCAAAACCCCACATTCGGCCAAATCTTCCATTACACCAAATCCTTTGAAAATCTCCTTGATTTACTCCATGATCCACTCTTCCAACCACCAATTTCAAATTCAAATCACCACGTTTACCAAGTCCACAATAACCTTAAGAGTTTCAGCTACACTCCACCTCTTGCCGCTCCCATGTAGCAAAATAATTGTAATATTCTAGCAAGGGGATTCAAACACACATCCCTTCCCATGCTTGTGGCGTTGTTAGCCACTCCACTAGAGGCTCATTTGTGTTATGAAACCAACACAACTAATTATAAACCTTACAAGCTAATGTCCAGATTCTCCTAAGGGCAAAAATTAAAGATTTTGCCAAGGGTCAAACTTGAACACAGGCTTCCTAAAAACCCCAAAGCACACTCAAAGCATCAAGCCAACAAGCTAAACAAGCATTTATGCCAAATCATGCAAAACTTACAACCCCTATATTTTTGGGGCATTAAAAGGACTGAAGAGTTGAATTTCGAGAATATGAATCAAGGAAATAGAGCAAACCCTACTCAAAATCCTATCCTTATTGCTAATGATACTGATAGAGCCTTAAGACAATATGCTGTGCCAGTATGTAATGATCTTAATCCGGGTATTAGGAGACCTGAAATTGAGGTACAACAATTCGAGCTGAAGCTAGCCATGTTCCAGATGCTTTAGACTGTGGGCCAATTTAGTGGAATGCCTAATGAAAACCCTCACCTGCACTTGAGACTGCTCATGGAGGTGAGCGACTCTTTCAAATTAGCTAAAGTACCCAAAGATACATTATGGTTGAAGCTGTTCCCATGCTCGCTAAGGGACAGAGCTCGAGCCTGCTTGAACTCATTGCCACTGAACTCAATTTCCACGTGACAAGAGTTAGCAGAGAGATTTCTTATGAAGGATTTCCCACCTAGTAAGAATGTTAAGTTAAAGGACGAGATCACTGCCTTCCAACAAATGGATGATGAATCCTTATATAAGGCATGGGAAAGATACAAAATTTTTTCGAAAGTGCCCTCATCATGGAATCCCACATTGCATTCAACTTGAGACATTTTATAACGGTCTTAACACTCACACGATGATGGTAGTGGATGCTTCTGCTAATAGTGCTCTCCATTCTAAGTCTTATAATGAGGCTTATGAAATATCGAGAGGATTACTAGTAACAATTATCAATGGCCAACCAATCGAGTAGTGTCCGGAAGACGAGTTGTTGGAATATATGAAGTAGATGCTCTCACTTCACTTGCATCTCAGGTATCATCAATATCCTCAATGTTAAAAACTCTTACTACTAATGGGTCTAATAGTTTTGCAGCACAGTCGCCTAACCAATTTGAAAATATAGCCTCTGTCTATTGTAGGGAAGGACATTTGTTTGAAGAATGTCCATCGAACATAGAATCTGTATACTACATGGGTAATCAGAACCAAAATCAAGGAAAGCAAGGACTGCAATCCAACTTTTATAACCCATCGTGCCGAAATCACCAGAATTTTTCTAGGAGTAACGAAGGGGCTGGAACCAGTAACACTTACGCCCAACCTAGACTGACCCAGCCGCCTAGTTTCCCCCAACAAGTTAAGAAACCATCCCAAGCTGAACCATCTAATAGCTTTGAGAATCTATTGAAGGCATACATGGCGAAGAATGATGCCTTAATCCAAAACCAAGTAGCTACATTGAAGAATCTAGAAATCAAATAGGCCAGCTTGTAACTGAACTTAAAAACTGACCACCAGGTGTTTTACCTAGTGATACGGAGAATCCAAGAAATCTGGGGAAAGAGTATTGTAAAGCGTTGACATTGAGGAGTGGAAAGGCGGTAGAGCCCAACACCATCGAAGTTGAAAAGGAGCAAGCTAATGCTCAAGACTCAGTGCAAGTTCAATCTAGAGTTAAAATTCCAGTTTCACAAGAACTAGAATCTACAAACCCGATAAGGTAATTTCAGAACCAAGTAATTCTAATCAACTAACAACTCCGTTAGAGATAGAATTACTACAGGAGACGAATCAACTAGTACCAGTTCTAGTAAAGAAGCCACACCACCCTACCCTTAAAGACTTCAGAAGCACAAATAAGAGATTTAATTCAAGAAGCACAAATAAGAGATTTAATTCAAGAAGTTCTTAGACGTACTCAAGCAACTATTTTCTCGATGGATGCTGGGGGTATAATCAGATGGATACTCGGGGTATAATTAGTAAAGCAACCACCACCACCCTACCCTTAAAGACTCACGAGGCAAGACTCTTACTATTTTCTCGATGGATACTCAGGGTATAATCAGATTACAATAGCACTGGAAGATCAACATAAGACAACATTCAGCTGCTCGTATAGTACATTTGCATTGAGACGCATGCCATTTGGTCTATGTAATGCACCTACTACATTTCAAAGATATATTATGTCAATTTTTACTGACATGGTTGAGAAGTATTTAGAAGTTTTTATGGATGATTTTTCAGTATTTGAAGATACTTATGATGATTGCTTAGCTAATCTAGCCAAGGTACTAAGGCGATGCGAAGAAACAAACCTAGTACTAAACTAGGAAAAGTGCCATTTCATGGTACAAAAAGGTATTGTTCTAGGGCATCGGATATCGAAACATGGAATCGAGGTAGATAAAGAAAAGGTAGATGTTATTAAGGAACTCCCACCTCTAACATCTGTAAAGGGTGTTAGGAGATTTTTGGGCCACTCTAGTTTCTATCAGAGATTTATTAAAGACTTCTCAAAAATTGCTAAACCTTTGTGCAATTTATTAGAGAATGATACGATGTTCAAGTTTGATGAAGAGTGCTTAAAGGCTTTCAATAATTTGAAGAGTTGATTAGGTACGTCACCTATAATTTTCACACCAGACTGGGATTTGCCACTCGAACTGATGTGTGATGCAAGTGACTTCGCAATTGGAGCTATCATGGGCCAACGAAGGAACAAAGTTTTTCATCCCATCTACTATGCGAGTCGAACTCTAATAGGAGCTCAACTAAATTATACGGTAACAGAAAAAGAGTTACGCGCTATTGTTTTTACTTTCAACAAGTTTCGATCTTAACTTGTAGGTACCAAAGTTACTGTCTGTACGGGCCACTCGACAATTAAGTATTTACTTGCTAAAAAAGACGCTAACCCGAGATTGATCCAGCAGGTACTTCTACTTTAAGAGTTCGATCTAGAAATTCAAGATCGAAAGGGAGTAGAAAGCTAAGTAGCAGATCACTTGTCCGGATTGGAGTCGCAAGAGGGAAATTCTCCACTTGTACCGATTTAGGAGACATTTCTAGATGGACACATACTGAAGGTAAATCATGTCCATAACACCCCTTGATTTGCTGATATTACTAACTATTTAGGTTGTGGTTTGATGCCAATTGATAAGACGTATCAACAAAGGAAAAAGTTTCTTCACGATGTGAAGTACTATTTCTGTGAAGAGCCATATGTGTTTAAAAAATGTGTAGATCAGATGATTAGGAGATCTGTGGCAGAAGATGAAATACCGAAGATTTTATACCACTGTCATTCAGCTCCCAGTAAGGGACACTTCGGAGGTACACGTAATGCGTCCAAAGTATTGCAAGCTAGATTCTTTTGGCCCAAATTATTCAAGGATATATACACTTACGTAAAGAGTTGTGATCGATGTCAAAGGGTCAGAAATGTCACCAACAGAATTGAGATGCCTCGAATAAGCATCATTGAGGTAGAATTAATCGATGTTTGGGGTATTGACTTTCTTGGTCCTTTCCCTCTATCCTTTGGTCACAAGTACATATTGGTAGCAGTAGATTATGTGTCCAAATGGGTCGAAGCTGAAGCTTATCCGACAAATGATGCTAAGGTTGTGATGAAGTTCTTGCAGAAACACGTGTTCACAAGGTTTGGAACCCTAAGAGCTATTATCAATGATGAAGGGTCACATTTCATGAACAAGTGGTTAAAATGGTTGTTAGATAAACATGGAGTGAAACACAAGGTTGCTACAGCTTACCATCTGCAGACGAATAGGCAAGCTGAGTTGGCAAATAATGAGATCAAAGGCATACTTGAGAAGGTAGTTTGCCTGAACCGACGAGATTGGACCAAAAGACTGGATGATGCTCTATGGGCTTATAGAACAACATACAAGACACCTTTAAGGATGTCACCCTATACGTTGGTTTTTGGGAAAGCCTACCATCTATCTTTGGAGTTAGAGCACAAAGCTTATTGGGCTCTCCAACAATTCAACTTGGATCTTAAGCTTGCTAAAGAGAAATGTGTAACACCCCTTACCCGAGTCCGACGCCAGGACGAGGTATGAGGTGTTACCGTACTTAATCATGCTCAACGTATAAACTTGGGCTATAAACTTTAATTTCCAATTAAAACTTTTGATTTATCCCCTTATTATCATATTATGGGCCTACGAGGCCAAAAACGTGTATCGAGTATGTTTCGAAATAAATATGAAATCTTTCAAACACTAGAAAATTTTAGCTTAAAATAGGGCCACACGCCCGTGTCGGATGGGACACACCTGTGTGGGCAGGCCATATGGTTACACATGCTCATGTCCCTAGCCCGTATAAAAGTTATTTTTATTTCGAACCTACAGGGGTTTTTACACAGTTGGACCACATGCCCGTGTCTATAGCCCGTGTCCCTCACACGGCCTAGACACACCCATGTTCTCAACCTGTGCTACAATATGACTTTACTCAAAGAATAAATTAGAATTCACACAGCCAAATCACGTGCCTGTGTGCTCAGCTCGTGTGCAATACTGACCTAGCTAATTTGAATGCAGGGGACACCCAATTTATCAACATGCCCATGGGGGATGACCGTGTGTCACACACGGCTTAGGCACACGCCCGTGTGCCTACCTGTGACAATTATAGGCTATTTTCCAAGCCATTTGCCACCCTAAAACTTACAAATCTCCAGTCCAATTCATTTGCACATCTCATGGCATTTATAAACATCTAAATGTCCATGATTTAAGACATTCACACCCCACCATACACCTCATTTGCCATGCATTTTAATCATTCATTTTTCTTACTTAATTATGCAACAACTAACTAGTATAAACAACATTCACTATGCTCAAGATTATTGATTCAACGTTTGACCATTTCCAAAGGTCATTACAACTTGACATAAGTAACAACAATAACCAACACATTTGGCTACCCAAAATATCTTAAAATGATCAATCTCCTATGCATGCCATAGGTCAAATTAACTAACTTTACTATACCAAAATGGATTGATTGATAGTGTGACCTTGAGCTCTAACTTGGATTGATCCTTGAGGTAATTTGGCAATCTACATGGAAGAGGAAAAGAAAAGGAGTAAGCATATATATGCTAAGTAAGTTGCATGAAATAAAACAGCAACATAGTTAAAGAAACATCATCTAAATCAAAAGTCATGAAATATCATATAAGGTCTCATATATTCTCATGACTTACTCATCATTATCGCTTACTAAATCATGTGATTTATACAATCTCGTAATTCATTCGTTCTTTTCTTGTTGTTATACCCATGACAATATATTTTGAGTTTCTCATAACTTACTTATGTACACCTGTAACACTCATCATAAAACTTTTAGTCTTTTTCATTAAAATAATCAAATTGAGTACTTTACCCGTTAAAACATTTAGAATACTGAAGGATACCCGTATGTCAACCTCATGATAAAATGCCAATGCCATATCCCAGATATGGTATTACATGGAATCACATGTCGATGCCAATGCCATGTCTGGGACATGGTCTTAGATACGATCACGTCTCGATGTTGGTGCCATATCTCAGACATGGTCTTATATGAGATCATAAACTGATGCCGAAGCCATGTCCCAGACATGGTCTTATACGGGATCACTCTTAGATGCCAAAGCCATGTCCCAGACATGGTCTTACAAGGGATCTAAGTCTCATCTGGTGCCGATGTCATGTCCCAAACATGGTCTTATACGAGACCTCATGTCGATGCCAATACCATGTCCCAAAATTGGTCTTACATGTAATCTCAGTTCTGTGCTGAAGCCATGTCCGAGACATGGTCTTACACGGTACCTACAATTCCTCATATTATGACTAGGGTATCCTTCGTATTCCTTAACTTTTAACCGGGCTTTCTCATTTATTTCATCTTCATTTCTTTATGAATTTCATATCAATAAACTTCATAAAAATACCTAAAAATCATTAATTATCATCATAATAATTTTCATTATGCAAAATGCTAAAATATTACATACAACTTACCTCGATTTCAAATATTCGAGAAATATTAGAATTTACTCCACTACTTTGCTTTTTCCCGGTTTCGATCCAGGCTTTGAGTTTGTTGATCTAAAATGATAAATTTCATCCATTTAGTACTCACATTGGCTAATTAGCCCATAATTCATACTCTGAAAAAATTATAATTTTGCCCCTTCAGTTTCACTTATTTACAAAATGATCCCTAGGCTCGTAAAATGAAATGCACTTATTTTCTTTATTACCTAAGCCTAGCTAAGCCCTATATGTACTCATAATGTAACTACCTAATTTTGAGTTTGATCGGAATAGGTGGTTTTGGGACCACATAACCGAGTCAAAATAATTAGTTTAATATTTTATTAAAGTATACAGCATGATAAAATTAATGTGTGAAAGTTTCGTAAAGAAATTTTACTGATTTAATAGTCAATTCGGTAAAAAGAATTAAATCGAATAAAGCGATAAACATGAGTTCTATTAATAGAATGGCTTAAATTACTATGCATTTCTGATTTGAAGACCTTAAGTTGATATTATTCCTTTATTAGAGCTAGTGGACATTTATGCCCATATATTACATAATTTTTATTTGTTTTATAAAGAATAAATTGGTAAAATGTTTTATATGTTATTATTATTAAAACAAAAGAAAAAAATTTATCATTTTATGATTCTTCTTCATCGAATATGAAAGAAAAATCTAGCCATTTTTATACATTGCATTCAGCTAAGCTTTAATCTTCAATCAATGTACGATCAATTTTTAATGATTTCTATCTTTTTAAGCTCGTTGCAGCTTGGTATAACTAGCACGTACCTAAATTTTTGAAATTGGTTATGTTTTTGAAATGTGCCATTGTTGAATACATGAATTATTGGTGTTTCTTGATAGATTATTAAAGGTTGTTAATAGATATACAAGTTTTATAAAGTGATTTTTGACAAAATTGAGTATTTGGGATTAAATGGAAAAAGATAGAATTTTTGTGGTTACAAATGCGAAATAATTCAAAATGTGGGCTTAGTAGAGGCAATAGGAAATTCGGCTAAGGTAAATTGTAGTTACAAATGTGTAATTTGTCATTTTGTGTATAAAGGACTAAATTACTAAGTAATTAAAATTATAGGGCAAATGTGTAATTTGCCAAATTCATACGTTTATGGATTGAATTTAATAATTTGGTGAATAAATGGATTAAAATTGAATTCATATAGATCAAGATAAACAAATATCGAAACTTAATCGGGGGAAATGGAAGGTAGACGAGTAGATATCGAATTTACAAGCTAATACGAGGTAAGTTTGTATAATTAGAATCGAATTTATGTTTATAATTGAAATGTTTGAATTGCATATTGTATGAATGTATATATATGAATTAATGAATTGAAATGGTTATTGGTTATATGCCCTGATTAAATACCAAGTCCCGTTTGAACTGTAGAAAGTCGTAGGATACAAGTGACATGCCACTAGGGCTACCATTTGGTCGAGCTCTTGCATTTGTTGTGGATTCACCACGGCTGAGAAGCTTACCGTTCAACCTTCTGGCTTGTAACGTCCTAATTTTTGAGATTTTTCGGGTTTCTGTGATTTTTGGTGAATTTTAAAATTTTGGTGTTCTGGATATTGGAATTGTGTTTAAATGTGTTAGTGGGCCTTTAGAAGGCCCAAGCCTAAGTTAAAACCAGGTAAAATATCAAGTTTGGATTTTAAGTGCATAGAAGACTTGGTTAAGTGGGCTTTTAAGAAAAACTTCGTAAATTATGACACAAGAAGAGCTTTGGAAAAGTGGCAAGGTGGTGCCACAAGTTCCTAAAAAAGTGGCGCCTGGGAAGGAATTAAAGGTCCAGGGTTCAAGTTGCAAGGTAAGCGTATAGTTACTTTTAATTTTTAGGCATGTGTCGGACATGTGATTAACTTAAATGAATTTCGGCTAGGGCTTTAGGAAGTTGGGCCGATTGCTCTAATAGTGATTAGGGTTAGTTTTATTTCTTTTTCTGTCTTAGAGAATTAGGGTTAGCCACCTAAAACTTTATTCTCTTCTCAAGTCTCACAAAGTGACCAAAAACACAAGTAAGCTTCCTCCTATGCCGATTTCTTTTTTTTTTTTGTCTCCTTCTCCTCCATTCTTTTCTTTTCCCTTTATGCTTTCTTCTCTAGCCAAAACCTTCTTACCACCTTATTCATCTTCTCTTTCAATTCTATCCTTCTAAAAACCTCTATAGCCGATTGCCATAAAAGTCGAAATCCCGAAATATTACTTCTTGTGTCGATTTCTTCTAGCCAACATTCTCTTATTTTTTTTATCCTTTCTAGTCAATTTTTGCATCCTCTAAACCCTTAAGCTCATTCGGCAACACCACTCCAAGATTATAACCCCAAACCATCATCTTCTTCATCAGTCAAAAGCCGAAAACGCCATTCCTTTAGGAGCTTATAGCTGAAACTTGAGATCTCTAGGATTTGATCTCTGTGAGGGTTTAAGGCTAGATCGACATCAGATCTAAGTAGAAACCACAGGGAAATCAGTGGAAAGTGCTCATCACCTCAGATCTAGTCTTATTTTGCGATTTAGTAAAAGCCGAATTCCCTAAAATCTAGGGAGGCTGTCGATTGGGGCATAGGGCTCGAAGGGTCGTTAATCAATGATTTATTTCGGTGAATAGTGTGTTCTAGAGGTGTTTGATCGAAGGCTTGGACAAGTGGATCAACTAGATTTAGAGCTAGTCACTAACTTTAACAAAGGTGAGTTCTCAAGGGCCTTTTAATGGCTATGGCCGATTACGGTAAGGGTATATTAGGATTGGTTATTGATTGACTTGTCAACTAAAAGTTGTGGTAATCGATTGTAGGATATCGTGGGGGATCTTATTAGCTGTCGTCGTGAGTCAGGTGTGTATTGAACACCCTCTCATAGTTCAATTCAGCAAAAGCTGAAATGCTAAAATTTCGATATTTTGTGGGCCTGTGAGTGTGCAAATGCTCACAAGACATTTAGAAATCGTTAGATCTAAATGTGCAAAGTGGTAAGCTAATCGAGTGTGAAATTTCATGTACTTCGATAATTTGGCCATGATGGGTTGAAAATGGGCCCAATAGGCTTACGGGCCCATATGGGTGAAAACGGGCAATTAAGTTGTACTGATAGATTGTAGGTTCAAAACTGCCTAAACTGATAAATCGATCTAAAAGTCTGGACTAAATGGACTGAAATAGCTAATAGAAACTGTAGGGCCCATTAGGGGTTTTTAGGGCCCAATAGCTAAAATTGTTAAAAACACGTTAAATAAACTGCTGAGACTGAAGTTAGGCTAATAATGACTAAAATGAGTATAAAACCCTAAGAAACTGATAAATTACTAAAAACCATTATACGTGGAAAATTACGGTTTTACCACTAGGAACAAAATGACTGTTATACCCCTAGGGCTAAGTGTGACCAAAATACATGTTTTACTGTTACTGTTTTCTGCATGCCATGTCATTATTATCTATTGCATGGGACTGAGATATTGATGGAGGAAGTACTGAAAGTGGCTTGACAACGTACTAGAGGCCTTGCCTTAATTTACTGCTATCTGAGTAGCTATACTGCAACTGTGGAGTGTAGGGCTGGGTGGGTTGAGTTATTCCCCACATGGTGTGTAGGGCTGGTACATGTGGAGTGTAGCGATTGGATTTAGGCTGGGTTGGGCTTGCATTCATGTTAATATCTGTTATGTTTTGAAGTGGGCCTATAGGCCGTACTGTTATCTGAAAAGGGCTAAGGCCCAGTTTACTGTATCTGGATAGGGCTTTGGCCCAGTTAACACGGTGACTGGATAGGGCCTCGACGTAGTGGGCTTGAGCTGACTTGGGCTCTAGATGGGCATTTTATACACACTGAGTTTTCCAAACTCACCCCCTTTCTTTCCATCCATGCAGGTGACCCCTAGTTGGTGGACTTGGAGCTAGGAGTTATTCAGAGTGGCCACGAAGATTAAAATTTCTGGTTTTCAATTATTTTATTTCATTTTTTATTTAGATTATTTTTATTTTGGTTTCTAGGTTGTAATAAGGCCGCTCTATTTAATTTATTTCGGGTTTTTAATTCTTTGCATATTTAATTTGTTTTAACTTAAGAATAATATTGTTTAAATTGTTTTTGAAATCGAATTTACTTGTTTTCAAAATAACACGATAAACAAACATTTTCCAAACCAAATGCACTTTCCAAAGAGTATCAAAAGTCACGTTTTTAAGTAAACCTTTCACGATCGGAAGTAAATAGGACATTTAATAAGTAATTTGGGAATTTCTCTTAAAATAACAAAAACGGTTTTGCGGAGCTCACCCCAATCTTAGTAACTAGGTAACATGGTTAGATGTCGGTGATGTGACACACCAGATTTGGCCATAACGTCTGGGCCGGGTTTGGGGTGTTACATTTAGTGGTATCAGAGCCTGGTTGCAACAACTCGGCTATTGATCTACTCCAAAAAGATTTTTCAAAAATTTCTAATTTAGGCCTAGGAAGGGTATTTTTGGAAATTAGTTTTCAAAAATTTAGGAAAACGATTTTCAAACTTGTTTTCTTCGAAGTACACACGTTTTAAAGATTCTGAAAAGTTTAAATCTTTCTGGGTTTTCTGAAATCTGACAACTGAAGAAGTGGCACACTGAATCTTCGGCACCAAGTCTGTAAGTGTTCTTCCCTTATACTGTATCATATTGAAACAATACTGTAGATAGAACTGAGACCCTGCTATGATACTATAGATAGGGTGGAACTGAAAACTGTAGAGACTGAGACTGTTGGGAAACTAAACCCTAGAAAAACTAAGAGTGTAGCTAGGCAACGTATTCGCAAAAACAACTCTGAAACTCTATCTTTACATAAGACATTTGTAATAAATAACTGAAATATTAACCTACTATCATAAAACTTTAAATTAGATAAGTCAATATGAGTACAAGAGCTGCTCGTGGATGAGGCCGAGGACGTGGCCGAGGCAGTGCACAAGCTGGGTCTTCATCCTTGGAGCATATGCCAGCTGGTGGGGCACGATCACCACCGGTAGCTGAAAATGGGCCACACGATCAGGCCGCAGGGGACGACGCTCTGTCCCAGGCTATGCTGAGGGTTCTAGAAAGGGTTGCTGGGGCTAATGTCGGGCCTATAAACAGAGGGTCCATTTTTGAGAAACTCTGGGCTAACGGAGCAGAGGTTTTCAAGGGCGTATCTGGAGTAGCCCCGAACGTAGCTGAGTATTGGCTAGAAGCTACGGAAAGGATTATGGACGACTTGGACTGCTCGGTGGAGTAAAAGCTAAAGGGAGCAGTGTCTCTGCTGTGAGACGAAGCATACCAATGGTGGATTACTGTGAGAGAGAGTACCCCAGCTGAGCGGGTAACCTGGGAATTATTTAAGACAATTTTCAAGGGAAAATACGTTAGAGCCAGCTATGTGGATGCACGTAGGAAGGAATTTCTGAACCTGACCCAGTGCAATAGGTCAGTTGTTGAGTATGAGGTAGAGTTTCTGAGGTTAAGCCAGTATGCCAGCGGAATTTTGCTACTGAGTACGAGTGTAGTGTTCGCTTTGAGGATGGCCTCAGGGGTGAGTTAAGGGTGCTGATAGCTCTGGAAAGAGAGTGCAACTTTGGTGCACTGGTAGAGAAGGCTAAGATAGCTAAAGAAGTGAAGCAAGCTAAAGAAAGAACTGCGATAAGGATCGAAACCGATTCAGGATTAGATTCTGGACCAGCTAGTGCTGCAAATCGGAATGTTAAGAGAGCTAGGGTGGAAAAACCAGTGCGAGCAGTTCCGTTGAACACAGTTAGACCTCAGACTTGCGGAGATATGGTAGAGTGTATCTGGAAGAGTGCTGGAAACGTACTAGGGCATGTCTTTGTTGTGGGTCAAAGGAACATAGGATCAAGGATTGTCCTAAGAGGCCAGCCCAGACTCAAGTTACTAAACAAGGGGCTGTTCAACCAGTGCGAGGTAGATCGCCGCCGTCGAGAGGGCGTGGACAAGGTAGAGGTGGCAATGGCCGTGGACGTGAAGCACCTAGCAGGGGTGCTGGTACTGCTGAGGCTCGTCAACCAGCTCTGGTTTATGCTACTCATCACCGAGAGGAGGGTGATGCACTTGACATCATAACCGGTACGTTTTTGATCTCTAGCGTACCCTATACTGCTCTGATAGATGTGGGATCAACCCATTCGCATGTTGCATGCAACATTTCTGGGTCGTTGGGGGTGTATTTTGTGGAAACTGTGAGTGGGGTAACTGTGGTAAGTCCTCTAGGTCACTCGATTAGGGTAGATAAACTCTTTAGGGAGGTGCCTTTAGAGAATCAAGGTAGGATCTTTGCTAGAGACTTGATGGAGTTACCATTCAGAGAGTTTGATCTGATCTTAGGAAGGGATTGGTTTTTGATCTGATCTTAGGAAGGGATTGGTTGACCAAGCATAAGGCAGCTTTGGATTGTGCAGCTAAGAGGATGGTGTTAAGGACTATCGAGGATGAGGAGGTAATTGTGATTGGAGAACGAAGGGACTACCTATCCAATGTGGTATCAGCTTTAAGGGCTGAAAAACTGATTTGCAAAGGATGTGAGGCATACTTGGCTTTCATAAGTCAAGCTGAAACGGAGGATCTGACTGCGGGAACAGTCAGAACTGTTAGGGAATTTCAAGATGTTTTCCCAGAGGAGCTTCCTGGATTACCTCCGAATTGATAAGTTAAGTTTGGGATTGATTTGTTGCCAGTGTCTATTGCACCCTATAAGATGGCACCAAAAGAGTTGGTGGAACTGAAAGCTCAAATCCAAGAGTTGTTGGATAGAGGCTTCATTAGACCAAGTGTGTCTTCGTGGGGAGCACCTGTGTTGTTTGTGAAGAAGAAGGATGGGACGATGCGTATGTGCATCGATTATTGCTAGTTGAACAAACTGACGATAAAGAACAAGTACCCACTGCCAAGGATCGATGACCTGTTCGATCAGCTTAAGGGAGCTTCGGTATCTTCCAAGATCGATCTTCAATCTAGATATCATCAACTAAGGTAAAGGAGGTGGATATTCACAAGACAGCATTCAGGACTTGATATGGTCACTACGAGTTTCTGGTTATGCCATTTGGGTTGATGAACGCATCTGTAGCTTTTATGGATCTGATAAATCAAGTGTTCCAACCTTACTTGGACCAATTCGTGGTCGTCTTTATTGACGATATTCTAGTATATTCGAAAACTAAGAAGAAGCATGATGAGCACCTCCGTATTGTGCTGCAAGTGCTGAGAGAGAAGCAACTGTACGCGAAGTTTAGTAAGTGTGAATTTTGGTTGCGAGAAGTGACTTTTTTTGGGCATGTTGTTTTTGCTGAAGGAATTAGAGTAGATCTACGAAAAATTGAGGCAGTTCTGGAATGGAAGCCACCGAGGTCAGTATCGGAAATTCGGAGTTTTCTAGGTCTGACAGGCTATTATAGAAGGTTCATAGAAGGATTTTCTCTGATTACTGCACCGTTGACGAAACTGTTAAGGAAAGAAGTAGCGTTTATTTGGACTGAGAAACAACAAGAGGCTTTCGATAAGCTGAAAAAGATTTTGACTGAGGCGCTAGTGTTAATTCAGCCAGAGTCTGGGAAAGACTTCGTTGTGTACAACGATGCATTGCATGTGGGGCTACGCTGTGTACTGATGCAAGAAGGTAAGGTAGTCGCTTTTGCTTCGCGATAGCTGAAGCCTCATGAAGTGAATTACCCTACGCATGATCTATAGTTGGCCGTAGTGGTCTTCGTGTTGAAAATTTGGAGACACTATTTGTATAGAGAAAGGTGTGTTATCTACACAGATCATAAAAGTCTAAAGTATCTGTTGACTCGGAAGGAGTTAAACCTTAGGTAACGAAGATAGATAGAGTTGCTTAAGGATTACGACTGTTCGATTGAGTACCACGCAGGGAAGGCTAATATGGTGGCTGATGCATTGAGTGGAAGGGTTATTGCTGATTTGAGAGCTATGTTTGCTCGTTTGAGTCTGTACGACGATGGAAGTCTATTAGCAGAATTGCAAGTGTGACCAGTTTGGACTGAGAAGATTAAGGATAAATAGTTAAAGGATAATTCGCTGGTTCCTCGATTTCAGCAAGCTAAGAATAGGGAGAATTCAAATTTTGGATTGAATACTGATGGAGTTCTCTACTTTTGTGGAAGGATTTGTATTCCAAATGATTCTAAATTGAGGCAGTCAATTCTGAAAGAGGCTCATGATGGTCCTTGTGCCATGCATCCTGGAGGGAATAAGTTATATAGAGATTTGCGAGAGGTGTACTGGTGGCCTGGTTTAAAGAGAGAGTTGACTGAATTTGTTAGGAAATGTCTGACGTTCCAGCAAGTTTAGGCTGGGCACCAACTGCCTTCTGGGTTGCTTCAACTGGTGAAAATTCCACTCTGGAAGTGGGAGAGAGTAACTATGAATTTCGTGAGTGGGCTACCTTTGACACCCTCCAAGAAAGATTCTGTATGGGTGATTGTCGATAGGTTAACGAAATCTACCCATTTCATACCTGTCCGTACCGATTACTCACTTCAGAAGTTAGCCAAGTTGTATGTGGCAGAGATAGTGCGACTACATGGGGTGCTAGTTTCAATTATTTCTGGTCGAGACCCTAGGTTCACATCTCAATTCTGGTAGAAGTTGCATGAGGCGTTGGGCACGCAATTGGACTTCAGCACTGCTTTTCACCCTCAGACAGATGAACAGTCGAAAAGGGTTATTCAGCTTCTGGAGGATATGTTAAGAGGTTGTGTCATCGACTTTCGAGGTAGTTGGGAGGACTACTTGCCATTGGTGGAGTTTGCGTACAACAACAGTTATCAAGCGAGTATTCAAATGGCTCCATATGAGGTGCTATATGGGCGAAGATGTCATACGCCTACGTGTTGGACAGAGTTGGGAGAGCGACAAGTTCTTGGGCTGAAATTAGTGGGAGATACTGAGAGTAAAGTTAAGTTGATCAGGGATCGATTAAAGGAGGCCTCTGATAGATAGAAGTCGTATGCAGATCTAAAGTGTAAAGAGATTGAATTCGCTATTAGGGATATGGTTTTCTTGAAGGTTTCACCTTGGAAGAAGATTTTGAGGTTTGGCAAGAAAGGCAAACTGAGTCCACGGTTTATAGGGCCTTATTGGATTCTTAAACAAGTAAGACCAGTGGCGTATCAGTTGGAGTTACCACCGGAGTTGGATAAAATCCATGACGTCTTTCACGTGTCCATGCTAAGACAGTATAGATTGGATCCTTCACATATTATACCAGTGGAAGAAATTGAGGTAAAAACCGATTTGACCTTTGAGGAGGAACCTGTCCAAATTCTGGATCGAGAGGTTAAAGTTTTAAGAAGAAAGTCAGTTCCGTTGGTAAAAGTACTATGGCGCAATCATGGAAGGGAAGAGGCTACTTGGGAGCTAGAAGAGACTATGCGTCAATAACACCCTCAATTATTTGAATCAGGTAAATTTCGAGGCCAAAATTTCTTTAAGGGGGTAGAGTTGTAACGCCCTAATTTTCGAGATTTTTCGGGTTTCTATGATTTTTGGTGAATTTTAAAATTTTAGTGTTCTAGATATTGGAATTGTGTTTAAATGTGTTAGTGGGCCTTTAGAAGGCCCAAGCTTAAGTTAAAACCCAGTAAAATATCAAGTTTGGATTTTAAGTGAATAGGAGACTTGGTTAAGTGGGCTTTTAAGAAAAACTTTGTAAATTATGACATAAGAAGAGTTTTGGCAAAGTGGCAAGGTGGTGCCACTAAGTTCCTAATAAAGTGGCGCCTGGGAAGGAATTACAGGTCCAGGGTTCAAGTTGTAAGGTAAGCGTATAGTTACTTTTAATTTTTAGGCATGTGCTGGGCATGTAACTAACTTAAATGAATTTCCGCTAGGGCATTAAGAAGTTGGGCCGATTGCTTTAATAGTGACTAGGGTCAGTTTTATTTCTTTTTCTCTCTTGGAGAATTAGGGTTAGCCACCAAAAACTTTATTCTCTTCTCAAGTCTCACAAAGTGACCGAAAACACAAGTAAGCTTCCCCCTGTGCCGATTTCTTTTTTTTTTGTCTCCTTCTCCTCCATTATTTTCTTTTCCATTTTTTCTTTCTTCTCTACCCGAAACCTTCTTACCACCTTATTCATCTTCTCTTTCAATTCTATCCTTCTAAAAACCTCCATAGCCGATTGCCATAAAAGCTGAAATCCCAAAATATTACTTCTTGTGCCGATTTCTTCTAGCCAACATTCTCTTATTTTCTTCATCTTTTCTAGTCGATTTCTGCATCCTCTAAACCTTTAGGTTCTATCGGCAACACCACTCCAAGATTATAACCCCAAATCATCATTTTCTTCATCAATCAAAAGTCAAAAATGCCATTCCTTTAGGAGCTTATAGCCGAAACATGAGATCTCTAGGATTTGATCTCTGCGAGTGTTTAAGGGCTAGATCTACATCAGATATAAGTAGAAACGACAAGGAAATCAGTGGTAAGTGCTTATCACCTCAGATCTAGTCTTATTTTACGATTTAGTAAAAGCCGACGTCCCTAAAATCTAGAGAGGCTGTCGATTGGGGCATAGGGCTTTAAGGGTTGTTAATCAATGATTTATTTTGGTGAATAGTGTGTTCTAGAGGTGTTTGATCGAAGGCTTGGACAAGTGGATCAACTAGATTTAGATTTAGTCACTACGTTCGACAAAGGTAAGTTCTTAGGGGCCTTTTAATGGTTATGGCCGATTATGGTAAAGGTATATTAGGATTGGTTATTGATTGACTTGTAAACTAAAAGTTATGGTAATCGATTGTAGGATATCATGGGGGATCTTATTAGCAGTCGTCGCGAATCAGGTGTGTATTGAACACCCTCTCATAGTTCAATTCAACAAAAGCCGAAATGCTGAAATTCTGACATTTCGTGGGCTTGTGAGTGTGCGAATGCTCACAAGACGTTTAGAAGTCGTTAGATCTGAATGCGCAAAGTGGTAAGCTAGTCGAGTGTGAAATTTCATGTACTTCGATAATTGGGCCATAATTAGGTGAAAATAGGCCCAATGGGCTTACGGGCCCATATGGGTGAAAATAAACAATTAAGGTGTACTATAGGTTGTAGGTTCAAAACTGCCTAAACTGATAAATCAATCTAAAAATCAGGACTAAATGGGCTTAAATAGCTAATAGAAACTGTAGGGCCCATTAGGGGTTTTTAGGGCCCAATAGCTAAAATTGTTAAAAACACATTAAATAAACTGCTGAGACGGAAGTTGGGCTAATAATAACTGAAATGAGTATAAAACTATAAGAACCTGATAAATTACTTAAAACCCTTATAGGTGGAAAATTATAGTTTTACCCCCAGGAACAAAATGACTATTATATCCCTAGGGCTAAGTGTGACCAAAATACATGTTTTACTGTTACTGTTTACTGCATGCCATGTCATTATTATCTGTTGCATGGGACTAGGATATTGATGGAGGAAGTACTGAAAGTGGCTTGACCACGTACTGGAGGCCTTGCCTCAATTTACTGATACCTGAGCAGCTATGCTGCAACTGTAGAGTGTAGGGCTGGGTGGGTTGAGTTATTCCCCATATGGTGTGTAAGGCTGGTACGGGTAGAGTGTAGCGATTAGATTTAGGCTGGGTTGGGCTTGCATTCATGTTAATATCTGTTATGTTTTGAAATGGGCCTATGGGTCGTACTGTTATCTGAAAAGGGCAAGGCCCAGTTTACTGTATCTGGATAGGGCTTCGACCCAGTTAACACTGTGACTGGATAAGGCCTCGGCCTAGTGGGCTTGAGCTGACTTGTGCTCTGGATGGGCATTCTATACACACTGAGTTTTCCAAACTCACCCCCTTTCTTTCCATCCATGCAGGTGAGCCCTAGTTGGTGGACTTGGAGCTGTGAGGGATTCAGGGTGGCCACGAAGATTAAAATTTCTAGTTTTCAATTATTTTATTTCATTTTTTTATTTAGATTATTTTTATTTTGGTTTCTGGGTCGTAATAAGGCCGCTCGATTTATTTTATTTTGGGTTTTTAATTCTTTACATATTTAATTTGTTTTAACTTAAGAATAATATTGTTTAAATTGTTTTTGAAACCGGATTTACTTGTTTTCAAAATAACACGATAAACAAACGTTTTCCAAACCAAATGCACTTTTCAAAGAGTATCAAAAGTCTCGTTTTTAAGTAAACCTTTCACGATCAGAAGTAAATAGGACATTTAATAAGTAAATTGGGAATTTCTCTTAAAATAACAAAAATGGTTTTGCAGAGCTCACCCTAATCTTAGTAACTAGGTAACATGGTTAGATGTCGGTGATGTGACACACTAGATTTGGCCATAATGTCTGGTCCAAGTTTGGGGTGTTACACCCTCGATGTTTCTAAAGGTTTAATAGGAACTATACCAATATGAATTATAAAGAATATATATTGCAAGAGATACAAGTTATTCATGATATATATAAGTTATATGAATTACAAGAATCACATGAATTACATGAATTGAATGATATATTACAAGTATATGATTACATGGTATATGTTACATAGTTTAAATGAATTATATGGCACAAGAGTATATTTGCTATAAGATGACTTATTAAATAAAGTATATGATTTGTATAGAAGAAAGGTTACATGATATTTATATATGAATTTTATAAATGGAAGATGATATGTCATATGTTACAAGTACTGAAATGTACATGAATGTTATATGAATGGTTTCATCATTTGAGTGGATGTATATTTGATTATTAAATGACTAATATATGGTTGAGTGATATGAACAGGCAATTGAGAAAATGAATTGGTTTTCAATTGCTTTAAATGTTTATTGACAATTTGGTAAGTTTAATTCTATATTATGCGGGCTTACTAAGCTTTAAAAAGCTTACTCTATTTATTTTTCCGTGTTTAATAGATTTCAGAAGCTAGCTCGATTTCGGACAAATTCGGAGATTGCAATCGCACTATCCAAACAAGATTTGGTACTTTTGGAATTATTGTAAATGATGTAAATATGGCATGTATAGGCTAGTTTATAAGTTGAATCTTACGGTCTCTTATGCTAATGAATGTGAATGCATTTTAGTACTTGATCCAGCTATATGATATGGCTTGAGTTGGTAAAGGTTGGTTTATAACCAAAAGTATTAAATGTTATATTTTATATGGTGGTTTTGATACTTGGTATATGGCATATGTGATGTTTGAATCTGTGTAATTGTTAGATTTTATTGTGGTTGAATTGGTAAGTTTGGAATAGGCATGTTTTGGCTTATATTGGTATATGTATGTATGATACTTTTTGTCATGAAATTGGTTGATGATGAATAGGTCTATATTTTTTTGAATTGGCTGAAATTGTTATTCATTTGATACATGAAATTGTTGCAAAATGGTGCTTGTAGGTACAAATGAAATGAGGGGAAAATGTGGCTTAAACCAAGTCCACTTTTGTGTCACACGGCATGAGCACACGGGCGTGTGTCTTAGCCGTGAACCCCTGCATATTGAATAAATTGGATAGTATAGCACACAGACGAGACACACGGGCGTGTTTGGTAACCGTATGGCCAAGTCGGGTTGACACACGGGTTGGACAAATGGGCGTGTCTAGCGACTGTGTGATCAAGTTAGTATGTATGGCCTATTTTCACACGGCCTAGACACATGAGTGTGTTTGGTGACCATGTGAGGCACACGGCTATGTGACCCTATTTTGAAAATTTTCTTAAGTTTTCCTATATCCTTTATATGTTATCGAATTAGTCCCTATTGTATTATTAGAGCTTTATTTGTTTGATTAAAGCATGATTTGATTATGAATGTTTGAAATCTATTGGATTAAAATGATATATGTTATATGTTTGATAATATACTATTCTGATCTGAGTTACAAGTTCGGTAATGCCCCTTACCTATTCCGGCGATAGTTATAAGATTGAGGTGTTACATTTTATTGGTATCAGAGTAACGGTTTAGTCGATTCTAGGACTGCCGTAGTGTATACAAGCCTAGCTATACATGCCATATACGCAACTGTGATAGTGCGATATCTACTGACATCTTCTGAATTATGTTTTATATAGTAAATGGATCCAAATTGAGAAATAGCCGACTATTTTGAAAATAATGCGCCAGATCCAACTCAAGGGGCTGTGCCTACTGAATCGAGCCCTACTACAAGCAGTCAGGGAGAAGTTAAACAAGCTTTCTTGCAGATGATGTCTGAATGATTCTCTGAGTTTGTTCGAGCAAACCCGGCTGCTTAACAACCTCCACCCCCTCAGTTCCTGATATCTCGTGATATGAAGTAATAAAATTTATAAAGAACTTGATCACACCAAAACTAACTAATATCACGACGTTGAGGCAAGCGCACCTGTCGAACAGTAGTATAGCTTAGTGGCAAGACCGAGTTATCGTACCCAAGGGAACTAAAAGTACTAATACTTACTTTCTTTCTATTATCTAGCCTAAAAATAAAAGAGGGTTGTTTAACTAATTCTAAATCTAAACTAAAAGTGCACAAAAAGTAAATTGAGGAAAAAATTTAAGGGAAAAAGCTAATTGATATGGACAATACTCAAGGGAGAATCCACCTAGACTTCACTTGTTATTATTTTCTTGAACTATATGATTTCTTTACTTGACTTGATCCGTAGAGATCCCTAACTTATGCTTATCCCTCTATCGAGGTGAAGAGCAACTAAGCCTAAGTTGTTAATTAAAGTTCCCTTATTAATTAACTTCCTAGGTTGCATTAATTCGATCTATGGCTCCCCATATTAGGTTTGACCCTAATCCAGCAGATTTATTTCGCCCTATGTCTAGGGTTGCATGCAACTCCGCTTAATTATGGTAGATCAACTCTTATCACAGGGACTTTTGTTCCTCTAATCTAAGCACATCTAATTCTTGAAATAATACCTAGGATTATTAAATCAAGAATGAAGAACGTATAATTAAGAACAATTCAAGTATTTATCAAATAAATCAAGAATAAATAACAATATCTGTCTTAGGTTTCATCCCCCTCAAGTATTTGAGAGGTTTAGTTCATAATAAAGAAGAGAAACATCACAGAAGATATAAAATAGCAAAACATAAAAGAACCCAAAAATCCCTAAAGGAATTTAGAGAGATCCCCTATATTGATGCAGAATTTCGGCTTCTGGGATGAATCAATCAGCTTCTCCCTTGGAGTAATCCTTTGCTTCTACCTTCAGTGTGGCAGAAAGACGAGAAGAAAAATATATCTAAAAACGAATATTTGCCTCTACCTCATGAGGTCTTTATATAAAGAGCTTGTGGGGAGCCTTTCTTAGTCTCTAAGCATCCCAATTTGAGTGAAATTCCCCTTTCTCATGACTAGAACACGCCCGTGTTCCACCCCCGTATGACTTCGATAGAGGCCGTGTGATATTCTGTTTATGGGGCACGACCGTGTGGCCTGGCCGTGCTTGTCGGGAATGGACTGTGTGAACTTTATGTTACACGGCCGTGTGCCACGACCGTGCGGTAAATCCTTGGGCCGTGCGTTAAGCTATTTGTGGCCCATTTTCCTCATTTTTGGTCCATTTTTGGTTCTTTTCTCTTCCCTATGCTCTTCTGAGTATAAGATATGAAAAAGAAAGGTTAAGAGCACCAATTCTCACTAAATCATTAATAATTCATCCAAAATATAGGCAAAATATGAGGTAAAAATATGTATAATTTAGCGTTTATCAAATACCTCCACACTTAAGCCTTTGCTTGTCCTCAAGCAAAATCTCAATCCCTAATAAGAATCATTCTTCTGAACCTATAATCTTTATCAATAATGTTTCAAACTAATCCATAGGTAATCATACAATGAAAAATTCAATCAGAAGAACATTAAAGATTCAATCAATTTAAGTTGAGAATTTTGTCATTGAAAACATAAGTCTCTTCCTTCTTTCTCAGTAGTTATCTCTCCATCTTAATTAACAGAAGTTGACATCCTCACTAAAATTTCACTCTATCCACTCAAAGTGTTTAGGGTTCAAAATTTAAGCACTCTCTAGTCAACTTGGAAATTTATTACCATAAACTTGCAAGAAAATCAAATCTCCACCACTATAGTTTGATATGATACATCGATCAAAAGGTATTTTTATGGTTGTAACGGGGCTTGGTTAGTGGTGTTGTCACAGGCAGCAAAAAGAGGGTTAGAATCGAGATTAAACTAAAAATTATCTAGCTAGAAAAATCTCTATTACTGGAACATAATTTCAAAGCTTAATAACATCATTTTGGTAGCTTTAAGAGAGAAATATGCAAAAACTTAATTTGAACTATTACACATTATAACTGAATTTAACTGTATATACACATGGTTTGTTTTTTTTTTTTTGTTTTTTTAAGAACAATTCAAGTGATACAATGAATTTAGTAAATATTTACATATGGAAAAGAGAATAAAGCTTAAATAAATTCAACTCAAATCTCGACAAAAATAGGGATCAAAAATAATTGAATGGGAAATTCAACAAAAATGGGTTATTAGTTAATAATTAGAGGGTGAGTCAAGGAAAAGGTTGTTAGGCTCAATGGGGTTTACTAGGGGTTAGATTATGGAGGTAGGCTTTTGTGGAGTAAGTGAGTTAAATCCTAGGTGCCTTTATCATTTCGGTATATCAAATCAATGATGTGGTCTTGACATGTATAATCAAAGCAAGTTCTAGAATAACAATTCAGTATTGACTTACTCAAAGCAATAATAAAGTGAGCATGAAAGAATGTATGCTCCAAAGGTTCAAAAGTCTCACAAAAATTATGGCTTTTGATGTCAATCCTGTGAATTTCAAATCTCAAGATAATACTTAAAATTAGGGAAGATAACTTATGCAAAAATGGGGTTCTCAAAAATTTCAACTTATCATGCTTGATTCCCTAATGTTTTTAAAGTTTGAATAATCATAGTACAATTGCCTATTTCTTGATTCTCAACATATCAATAAAAATCATAAATCAATCAGAATTAATTCCTAATAGGAAACTGAGGAAAATGCAGAGAACAATGCATGAAGTACAAATTCAGGGGTTTTTATGAAAGTTATACTGAATTAAAGTATGTTTCCCCCCCACACTTAAGATGTACATTGCCCCCAATGTACAAAGACATATATCTAACAATAAAAGCATAATATCAAAAGAGAGGGAGAGAATTGAAAACTCCCTGAATTTAGGATGAATTGTGAGATAGGAAGAGCCGGTAGGTGTGGCACTGTGTTCCCATTTTCGTAGAGATTTAAGCTGTGAGGCTCCTTTGAAACTGCAAATAGATTTAGTAGTCGTGGGGAGTTTTGGGTTAATGGAATTTACTTTCATGGGATTAGCTGTTAAGAACGTAAAATAAAATAAGCAAGTAAAATAAAATACTAAAATGTAAAAAGGAAGTAAAATAAACTATACTGGAAAAGGAAAACAAAGTTAGAATAAAAAAAAGAAAACTAAATATTAGTGGGTAAGTCTGAAAATTAAGAAAAAGAAAATAAAGAAAAATAAAAGTAGAAATAAAAATAACATAAAAAGAAGAGGAACTAGTCCTCAGATGGATCACGTGGCGGCGGTGTGATGTTCAGGCGCTGACATATCTGCGCGAGAGTGGCGTCGATGTAATCGAAGAGCTGAAAGCATTGTTGCTCAAATCGATCCAGGCGCTCGGATATGTCGACACGTGAGGCTGCCGTCTGAGTGGGTTGTTTGGGGTGCCGTGGGTCAGTAGGCTCATCTTCCTCTAGTGATGGTGGTGGGACATCATCAGCAATGTCCTCTGGGTCTACGGCATCCTGGACAAGGCGGAAGTGGAAGTGACTTTCACCTGGTCGTCGCTCCGCCATCCTCATGTGTAGCATGCTCTGGATGCCTTGTGAGGACATCTGGCCTATGAAAGTGTAGGACGATGTCTGGGCCATGGTGTTGAACAGGCTGAAGTAGCGGCCTAGGCTTGTAATGTAGGGGCCCATGGAGATAACGCCCTTCCGGTGCCTCTCAGTCTGGTGTTGCATGGCCAACGCTATGAAGTAAGCAAGGTCGATAGTGTGGCCATTGGCCATGCACCAGAGGAAGTATGCGTCATGAGTGTTGACGACGCCTGTACTCTCCCTTCTACCTGTAAGAGTGTGAGTGAGGAGAGCATGAATGTACCTTAAGGAAGGAGGGAGGGCGGTCGCCTTACTGACGCTGGGGTTGTAGACTTGCTGCCCCGGAGCGATCTCATACCAACACTCGACTGGCCTAATATGTATGCGACGGGAGAGGGTGGGAAAGTCCTCTTCAGCCATGAACTGTTCGGAATAAAGTCCGAGGGCTGTATCGAACTTTGGGACGCTCAATTGTCACACTAGACCTCCTAAGCTAAATTGGACCGTACCTGGATTGTCGAAGTTGTTCATGACGGTTTGAAGGTGGTTTGAAGGTGAGTTCTAAGGGTGGGAAAGTCCTCTTCAGCCATGAACTGTTCATGATGGTCCCATGGGTCGGTACTCAGCAGGGCTCAAACATCACTTACTAGATTAATTTGCTCAAGGGCCTCCCAGTCGATACATCGGCCCACAGAAATAGTACGAGCCCGGAGTAACTGATAGCGTTCCTCCTGAGAATCCTGCGAGAATGTAAGGAATGGGTGGCGTGCCTCGGAGGTGGGCCTTGATGAACTTCCCAGTCCTTTGCGCTTTTTGGATACGGGAACGGCAATCTTCTTAGCACGTAATGACATCTTACCTATAATAACAAGATCATTAGTCCTAAAAAATTAACAAGATAAAATGGAAATTGATAATGCTTAAAGGTAAAACAAAATGGATGATTAACCTAAATAGTAGGAGCGAATCATTTTGAAGACTTGCAATAGAACTAAGAACTATGGTTGTATATATATATTGGAATTATGGCCAAATGGCATGCAAATAGAAGTTTAAATGGCAAATGAATGGAATTCTAAATGGCAAGCAAAAGTACAATCCTAGTTGATTCTATATTGTTCTAGAGTATTCATACTATATTTCCTAATTCCATGCTTTAAATCAAAAAAATGCAAGAAAAATGTCATAAAAAATAAAGAAATGAAATAAAACAAGAATAATTAAGGAAAATGAGAAAATAGAACCAATTTTTGGGCTTGCACGGTCGTGGGTTGAAGGTTGCACGGGCGTGGGTTGTCGAAAATGAAGAGTGGTGGCATTTTTTGGGCTGAGGCGGTGTTTGTGGTGGTTAGGGAAGGAGTTTTCTAGGGTTTGAGTGGAAGGGGAGATGAATAGTGGTTCCCTATTTATAGTTTTAGTGTCACACGGGCATGTCACACACCCGTGTGAATCGTGTTTGGCCCGTGTTTTTCGAAATTCGACCGTTATGGTGCGCCTGATACGATGAGCACGCCCATGTGACTGGTTCACACGGCCGTGGGAGATCAGGTCTTCGTTACTCACACGGTCGTGTGATGGTATACACGGTCATGTGCAATCGTGTTCGTGTATCACACGGTCGTGTGATGTGTGCCACGGGCGTGTGAAATTTGGCAGTGTCTCCCACGGGCTACAGACACGGGTGTGGGGATTTGTGCAAGCCCGTGTGATACTGCAGGGTTGCCACGGCCATGCCACACGGCCGTGGGGAGGTGCTGATAGCCCGTGTGGAATTCGTAAAGTTGCTACGGCCAAATCGCATGGCCGTGGGCATTTATCGATGGCCCGTGTTTTGGGAAAATTTTTACTCTGTTTGTGCACGGTCTGGGTGCACGACCGTGTCCCTATTTTTAAAGTTCGCACGGCCTTAGGCACGCCCGTGTACCTGGCCGTGTGGTCTTTAATTTGTGCATGAACACATACTAAGAAAAGAAAGTTGCTAAGTTAGTGCTCGGGTTGCCTCCCAAGAAGCGCTTATTTAGAGTCTAAGCTCGACTCTACCTGGAGAAATGATGAAAGGATTTCGTGGAGCCGAAGCTCCTCCTTATTATCTGTGAAATTCTCACCTCTATAGTGTTTAAGTACCGTGACTAGGGTGAGTTACCTCAATTGTTCCATATGGAAAGACAGTTTGTACAGTGAATGGACCTGACCATCTTGACTTGAGTTTCCCATGGAATAATTTTAGCCTCTAGTTGTAGAGTAAGACGAGATCACCTGTTTTGAATTGCTTTGGTTGTTTTAGCCTTTTGTCATGGCGTCGCTTCATGGCTTCCTTATATAGTTGCGAGTTCTCGTAAGCATTGAAGTGCCATTCATCAAGCTCATTCAACTGCATTAATCTCTTCTCTCCTACATTTTTGAAATCAAAGTTTAAAAATTTTATAGCCCAGAATGCTTTATGTTCAAGTTCAAATGGTAGATGGCAGTTTTTTCCATAAACAAGTTTATAGGGAGATGTTCCTATGGGTGTTTTGAAAGCAGTTCTATAAGCCCATAATGCATCATCTAATTTACTTGACCAGTCTTTCCTATTTGTTTCTATTGTTTTCTCTAGGATGCGTTTCAGCTCTCTATTTGTCACTTTGACTTGGCCACTGGTTTGTGGGTGGTAAGGGGTAGCTGTTCTATGGTGTACTCCATACCTTTTCAAAACCTTTTCAAATTGAGTATTGCAAAAATGTGTACCACTATCACTAATGATTATCTTAGGTGTTCCAAATCGAGAAAAAAGTCTTTTCAAGAAGCGTACTACCACCCTAGCATCATTTGTCAGTAGAGCTTGAGCTTCTACCCATTTTAACATGTAATCTACTGCTACTAGTATGTATTTATTCCCAAATGAATTAGGGAACGGGCCCATGAAATCAATACCCCATACATCAAATATTTCACATGAAAGTATATAGTTCTGAGGCATTTCATTATGCTGAGAGATATTACCTGTTCGTTGGCGTTTATCACAAGAGGTCACATACCTGTTGGCATCTCTAAAAAGTATAGGCCAGTAAAAACCTGATTTGAGTATCTTATGAGCAGTTCTAGTTCCACTGTGATGTCCTCCTATGGATCCTGAGTGGCAGTGATTCAAAATTTGGTATGGTTCTGTGTCATCAATGCATCTTCGTATAACCTGATCTGCACAAATTCGAAAAAGGAAAGGATCTTCCCAAAAGTAGTTTTTCACATCAGTGAAGAATCATTTCTTTTGCTGATGGTTTAGCCCTTTTGGGGTTATGTGAGCTGCTAAATAATTCGCAAAATCAGCAAACCAAGGAAGTGTTGTGTCTGCTAAGGCTAGGAGTTGTTCTTCAGGGAACAAATCGTTCATCTTGTCGAGATATTTGGGCTGTGCGGTCTCTAGCCTTGAGAGGTGATCTGCTGCTAAGTTTTCGGCTCCTTTCTTGTCCTTTATTTCCAAATCAAATTCCTGTAACAATAGAATCCATCTTATCAATCGAGGTTTTGCATCAGTTTTAGTTAAGAGGTAGCGAAGAGCTGAATGATCAGTATAAACAATGACTTTTGACAAAATCAAATAAGATCTAAATTTGTCAAATGCAAAAATAACAGCTAGCAATTCTTTTTCTGTGGTCGTGTAATTTGATTGAGCAGTTGTCAAGGTTTTGCTAGCATAATAGATCGGCTAGAAGTGTTTGTCCCTTTGCTGTCTCAAAACTGCACTTACTGCAAAATCACTTGCATCGCACATTAGTTCAAAAGGTAGATTCCAATTAGGTGAAATCATAATCAGGGCGTTAACTAACTTTTCCTTGAGGTTGTTGAAAGATTCCAGACATTCTTGGTCAAAGTTGAAGGGTACGTCTTTTTCTAGTAATTTAGTTAAAGGCTTAGCTATTTTAGAAAAGTCTTTAATGAATCTTCGATAAAAACCGGCGTGTCCTAAAAAGCTTCTTATAGCCTTAACTGAATTAGGAGGAGGTAGTTTTTCAATAGTTTCAATTTTCACTTTATCTACCTCTATCCTTTTACTAGAAATTTTATGTCCTAAAACAATACCCTCTTGAACCATAAAATGGCATTTTTCCCAGTTTAGCACTAAATTTGTCTCTTCATATCTGATCAAAACACGTTCTAGATTATTAAGACAAAGTTGGAAAGAATTACCGAAAACTGAGAAATCATCCATAAATACCTCCATGATGTCTTCCACGAATTCCTTGAAAATAGCTAGCATGCATCGCTGAAAAGTAGCAGGAGCGTTACATAAACCAAAAGGCATTTTGCGATAAGCAAACGTACCGTATGGGCATGTGAACGTTGTTTTCTCCTGATCTTCTGGAGCTATCGGGATCTGGAAGTAACCAGAGAGGCCATCTAGGAAGCAATAATACATATGACTTGATAATCTTTCCAACATCTGATCAATAAAAGGCAATGGGAAATGATCTTTTTGAGTGGCGTCATTCAGCTTCCTGTAATCAATGCAAACTCTCCATCCTGTGACTATTCTTGTAGGTATTAACTCTTCCTTGTCATTAGACACCACGGTCAATCCACCTTTTTTACTAACAACCTGCACAGGGCTTACCCAAGAACTATAAAAAATATGATAGATAATACCTGCATCTAGAAGTTTAATTACCTCAGCTTTTACAACTTCTTTCATGTTGGGATTCAATCGTCTCTAGGCTTGCACTGATGGTTTGAATTCGTCCTCCATTAAAATTTTGTGGGTGTAGAAAGAAGGATTAATTCCCTTGATATCTGAAATTTTCCAAGCTATAGCATGTTTGTGTTCTCTTAACACATGGAGTAGTTCCTCTTTCTCTGCAAGGCTTAAATCGGATGCGATAATGACTGGTAAAGTTGATTCTTCCCCTAAAAAGGCATATTCTAAATGATCTGGCTGTTGTTTTAGTTCTAATTTAGGGGGTTCAGTAATGGAAGGTTTCTGTCTAAATTCATCACTCATCTTTAAATTCTCATAACTTATGTGCCTAGTGATGATTTCATTAGAATCCAATTCTTTCCTTACTTCCTCGATTTCAGGGGTGGTTTCATCTTTCCCCCCACCTTGAACAAGACACAGTTCCAATGTGTGTATGAGAGAAAGTTCCTGGAGGTTATCTTGAACAAAATAATCAATAATATGATCAAAATAACACGAATCTTCTTGTTCTTTAGAGAATCTCATGGCATCATAAATTTTAAAGACAACTTCTTCCTCGCCAACTCTAAGTACTAATTTACCATCCCCTACATCAGTAACAGCTCTAGCGGTGGCTAAAAATGGTCGTCCCAAAATCAAAGGTACTTCAATATCCACATCCATGTCAAGCACAACAAAACAAACAGGGAATATAAATTTATCTACCTTTACTAGCACATCTTCAATGATTCCCCTAGGATATTTATCAGATCTATCGGCTAATTGAATACTCATCCTAGTAGGCTTGGGTTCCCCGAGACCTAGTTGTTTGAACATTTTGTAAGGCATGAGATTAATGCTAGCACCTAAATCAGCTAAAGTTTTATTAATAAGTAAACTACCAATCAGATAAGGGATAGTAAAACTCCCTGGATCTTTCAGTTTTGCTAGCAGTTTATTTTAGAGAATAGCTAAGCATTCCTTGTTGAGTTCTACTGTGGCCAATTCTTCCAACTTCTTTTTATTTGTCAGAAGTTCTTTAAGGAACTTCGCATACTTCGGCATCTGTGAAATTGCTTCAACAAAAGGTAAGCTAATGTGTAATTGTTTGAAAATTTCAAGGAACTTACTGAATTGAGCGTCTGTATGGTCTTTCTTCAATTTTGCCGGATATGGGATGCGCGGTTTGTATTCCTTGAGTGGCAGTGGAGTGTTATCCTCGGGTTCCTCTGCCTTTTCTTCTAAAATTTCTGGGATAGTCTTCTTTTTGAGTTCGGCTAGGACTTTTCGATCTCTTAAAGTAATTGCTTTGACATGTTCTCTGGGATTTGGCTCAGTATTACTTGGTAATCCTCCTTGTGGTCTTTCTGACATTAATTTTGCAAGGTGTCCAATTTGGTTTTCAAGCCCTTGAATTGATGCTTGCTAATTTTTCAGTGTCGTTTCAGTGCTTTGAAAACAGGTTTCCGATGCGGCCATGAATTTGGTAAACATCTCTTCAAGATTCGGCTTCTTCTCATGTTGCAGTGGTGGTTGCTGAAATCCTGAAGGAGGTTGTTGTCTCTGATTTCCTTGTCCTCCCCATGAAAAATTTGGGTGATTTCTCCAACCTGCATTATAAGTATTACTAAAGGGGTTATTTTGAGGTCTAGAATTGTTACCCATATAGTTGGCTTGTTCAGTTTCCATGCTGTGTCCATAATATGTGAAATATGGATTAAACGTGTTTCCTTGAGTCGCATCACATTGCATCACTGGTTATGCCTGCGTAGAACTAACAAAATTATCAAACTTTTTATTTAAAAGTTCTACCTGGTTAGTAAGCATGGCGACAGCATCAATATTATAAACTCCTGTAGCTTTTGTTGGCTTTGTCCTCATGACTTGCCACTGATAATTATTCAATGACATCTCTTCAATAAATTCATAAGCTACTTCAGGTGTTTTATTATTGATCGTCCCTCCTGCGGCTGCATCGATCATTTGTCTAGTTGACGGGTTTAAACCGTTGTGGAAGATTTGAACTTGTAGCCACAAAGGTAGACCATGATGAGGGCACCTTCTCAAAAGATCTTTATATCTCTCCCATGCATCGTATAGTGTTTCTAAATCCATTTGCACAAAAGAAGAAATATCGTTTCGTAATTTGGCTGTTTTAGCAGAAGGAAAATATTTGAGTAAAAATTTTTCGGTCATCTGCTCCCATGTGGTAATTGAGCCTCGTGGTAAAGAATTTAACCACTGTTTGGCTTTATTTCTCAAAGAGAATGGAAATAGCCTCAATCGAATGGCATCATCAGTAACGCCATTTATTTTGAAGGTATCATAAAGTTCCAAAAAATTGGCAATGTGTGAGTTTGGATCTTCGTCCTGTAAACCATCAAACTGAACCAATTGCTGTATCATCTGAATAGTGTTAGGCTTTAACTCAAAATTATTAGCAGCAATAGTAGGTCTAAGAATGCTAGTTTGGGTACCAGCCAAACTAGGTTTAGCATAATCATACATAGTGCGAGGAGCTTCTTCTTGATTTGCTAGTGGCGCAACTATTACGGGAGGTGGTGGGACATTTTGATTTGCTTCCATCTCGTCTGTAGGTTCTAGCATTTGCTCAGGTTCTTGTTCTGGATAATGTAGACTGCTTCTAATTTCCCTGCGATTTCTGCGAACTGTTGCTTCTAGATCTTCGTCGAACAGTAGTGGTCCGTTGGGTTGTTTCTAGTCATAAACTAAAAATACCTAAAAGGAGAAAGCAAAGAAAACTCAAAAAATTTAAAAGAAAATAAAAATAAAAATAAAAATAAATAAAAAATGAAAATAAAAATAAAAGAAAAAGAAATAAATAAAAATATATTAATGGCTAAAGTAATAGAAATCGAGCTTTCGTAATATTTTAGTTCCTCGGCAATGGCGCCAAAAACTTGATATCTCGTGATATGAAGTAATAAAATTTATAAAGAACTTGATCACACCAAAACTAACTAATATCACGACGTTGAAGCAAGCGCACCTGTCCAACAGTAGTATAGCTTAGTGGCAAGACCGAGTTATCGTACCCAAGGGAACTAAAAGTACTAATACTTACCTCCTTTCTATTATCTAGCCTAAAAATAAAAGAGGGTTGTTTAACTAATTCTAAATCTAAACTAAAAGTGCACAAAGAGTAAATTGAGGAAAAACTTTAGGGGAAAAAGCTAATTGATATGGACAATATTCAAGGGAGAATCCACCTAGACTTCACTTGTTATTATTTTCTTGAACTATATGATTTCTTTACTTGACTTGATCCGTAGAGATCCCTAACTTATGCTAAGCCCTTCGTCGAGGTGAAAAGTAACTAGGCCTAAGTTGTTAATTAAAGTTCCCTTATTAATTAACTCCCTGGGTTGAATTAATTCGATCTATGGCTCCCCATATTAGGTTTGACCCTAATCCGGTAGATTTATGTCGCCCTATGTCTAGGGTTGCATGCAACTCCGCTTAATTATGGTAGATCAACTCTTATTACAGGGACTTTTGCTCCTCTACTCTAAGCACATCTAATTCTTGAAATAATACCTAGGATTATTAAATCAAGAATGAAGAACGCATAATTAAGAACAATTCAAGTATTTATCAAATAAATCAAGAATAAATAACAAGATCTGTCTTAGGTTTCATCCCCCTCAAGTATTTAAGAGGTTTAGTTCATAATAAAGAAGAGAAACATCACAGAAGATAAAAAATAGCAAAACATAAAAGAACCCGAAAATCCCTAAAGGAATTTAGAGAGATCCCCTATATTGATGTTGAATTTTGGCTTCTGGGATGAATCAATCAGCATCTCCCTTAGAGTAATCCCTTCCTTCTACCTTCAGTGTGGTAGAAAGATGAGAAGAAAAATATATCTAAAAACGTATATCTGCCTCTGCCTCATGAGGTCTTTATATAGAGAGCTTGTGGGGAGCCTTTCTTAGTCTCTAAGCATCCCAATTTGAGTGAAATTCCCCTTTCTCACGATTAGAACACGCCCGTGTGCCACGCTCGTATGACTTTGGCAGAGGCCGTGTGATATTCTGTTTATGGGACACGGCCGTGTGGCCTGGCAGTGCTTGTCGGGAATGGACCGTGTGAACTTTATGTTACACGGCCGTGTGTGATATTCTGTTTATGGGACACGGCCGTGTGGCCTGGCAGTGCTTGTCGGGAATGGACTGTGTGAACTTTATGTTACACGGCCGTGTGCCACGGCCGTGCGGTAAATCCTTGGGCCGTGCATTAAGCTATTTGTGGCCCATTTTCCTCATTTTTGGTTCAGTTTGTTCTTTTCTCTTCCCTATGCTCTTTTGAGTATAAGATATGAAAAAGAAAGGTTAAGAGCACCAATTCTCACTAAATCATTAATAATTCATCCAAAATATAGGCAAAATATGAGGTAAAAATATGTATAATTTAGCGTTTATCAGTTCTCCGATCAAAACCTGGAATTATACAAGGTACGGGTCCTTTGAGAATGAATAGACCTCCTATTGATAAAATACCTAAATATGGGGCCAAAGAAATTTGAGCTACAACTAGTGATGATGCTGATGGGGCTGAATTCTGGCTTGAAAATACGATTAGGGTTTTTGATGAATTAGCCTGCACATTTAAAGAATGTTTGAAATGTGCTATCTCATTGTTACGAGATGTAACGTATCAATGGTGGAATACCCTAATATCAGTTGTTCCATGTCAAAGAGTTACATGGGATTTCTTTTAGATCGAATTTCAAAAGAAGTACATTAGCCAGCGGTTTATTGACCATAAACAAAACGAGTTCCTTGATTTGAATCAGGGTCGAATGACTATAACTAAATATGAAAGAGAATTCATACGACTCAGTAAATATGCTCGTGAATTTGTTTCTACCGAAGCTATTATGTGTAAAAGGTTTGAAGATGGACTAAATGAAGATATCCAATTGTTAGTCAGGATTCTCGAGCTGAAAGAGTTTGTAGTTCTGGTTGATAGGGCTTGTAAAGCTAAGGAACTTGCTAAAGAGAAACGAAAAGCTGATTTTGAATTGAGAGAGATCAAAAAGAGATTTGCGAGTAAGTCGCATCAGTTCGGATCGAAGAAATCTAAAGGCTTTCATCCTCGCTTCACTACTTCTGCAGGTGTAAATATCAGAGATAGAATGCAAGATCATTTAATCCAAAGCCTCAATTGATGTCCATTGCCAATATGGGTAGCATGAGAAATATAGGACCTGATTGCAAGAATTGTAACCGAAAGCACTATGGTGAGTGCCAACTAAAAAGTGGAGCATGTTTCATACGAATCATTAGATCATTTCCTAAGAGACTGTCCTGAGAGATCTACCACCGATAGATAGAAAAGTGAGCAATACTATTACCCGAGGTAGACCATTCTGGAATATAGGGAATCAGAATGGAAACCACAATGCTACATACGATTCAAATGTTAGATTTGAGACATGCGCACCTACTCGATCCTATGTTATACGTGCACGCAAGAATGCCTCATCGCCTGATGTTATTAATAGTACCTTTTCTCTTTTTATCACTAATATAGTTACGTTGATAGATCCTGAATCAACTGATTTGTATATCTGTATGGAACTAGTGTTTAAAAAGAGTTTACATGTAGAGTCTATAGAATTTGTAGTTAAAGTATCGAATCCGTTAGGTAAGTCAGTATTAGTTGGTAAAATTTGTAAGAAATGTCCATTGATGACCCAGAGATACTGTTTTCTGGCTGACTTGATGCTCCTACAGTTTAATGAGTTTGATGTGATATTGGGTATGGATTCGCTGAAAATGCATGAGGCGGTTGTTAATTGCAGATGAAGGCGTATAGAGTTGAAATGTTAGAACGGTGAAATTCTTTGTATTGGATCAAATTATTCAAATGAATTACCAATTGTGATATCTGCTATGCGAGCTCAAAAATGTGTGAAAAAAGGTTGTGATGCGTATCTAGGATATGTGTTGGATACTAAAGTATCGAAATTGAAGCTTGAATCTGTACTGGTTGTTTGTGAATTTCCAGATGTATTTCTAGAGGAATTACTGGGTTTACAGTCGATTAGAGAAGTTGAATTTAGTATTGAACTGTTACCGGATACGACACCGATATCGGTAGCTCCGTATAGAATCGTACCAGCTGAATTGAAAGAGCTAAAAGCACAATTACAAGAGTAAACAGATAGAGGATTTGGATGACTTAGCTTTTCACCTTGGGGTGCTCCGGTGTTATTTGTGAAAAAAAGACGGGTCAATGAGAATGTTTATCGATTATCGGTAATTGAAAAAAGTGAATGTAAAGAATAACTATCCTCTACCGCGAATAGATGATTTGTTTGATCAGTTGAAAGCGGCTACAGTATTTTCAAAGATTGATCTGAGATCAGGCTACTATCAATTACGGGTTAAAGATTCTAATATACCAAAAATTGCTTTTAGAACACAGTATGGTCATTATGAATTTTTAGTTATGCCTTTTGGTTTGACTAACGCTCCTACGGTGTTTATGGATTTGATGAATCGTATATTCAGACTGTATTTAGATAGATTTGTTTTTGTGTCCATCGATGATATTCTGATCTATTCTCGTGACAAAACGGAGCATACTGAACATTTGAGGATTGTGTTACAGGCTTTAAGAGATAAGTAGTTATATGCTAAATTCAACAAATGTGAATTTCAGCTTCGAGAAGTCAGATTTCTAGGTCATTTTATCTCAGCGGAAGGCATTAGAGTTTATCCAAGCAAAATATCTACAATATTGATCTGTTGAAAGGGGCTACAATATTTTTAAAGATTGATTTGAGATTAGGCTACTATCAGTTGTGGGTTAAAGATTCTGATATACTAAAACCTGCTTTCAGAACACGGTACGGTCACTATGAATTTTTAGTTATGCCTTTTGGTTTGACTAACGCTCCTGCGGTGTTTATAGATATGATGAATCGTATATTCAGACTGTATTTAGACAGATTTGTTATCATGTTCATTGATGACATTCTGATCTATTCTCATGATGAGACGGAGCATACTAAACATTTGAGGATTGTGTTATAGACTTTGAGAGATAATTAGTTATATGTTAAATTTAGCAAATTTGAATTTTGGCTTCGGAAAGTCAGATGTCTAGGTCATATTGTCTCAGTGGAAGGCATCAGAGTTGATCCGAGCAAAATATCTGTAATATTAGACTGTAAACCACCAAAGAATGTATTTGAGATCAGAAGTTTTCTAGGTTTAGCGGGATATTATCAGAGATTCGTAAAAGGATTCTCGATGATTGCAGTTTCTTTAACTCGATTACTCCAGAAAAATGTGAAATTTGAGTGGACTGATAAGTGCCAATAAAGCTTCGAACAGTTGAAAGCATTATTAACAGAGGCACCGATTTTAGTTCAACCTAAATTGGGTAAAAAGTTCGTGATTTATAGTAGTGCACCGTTAAATAGACTGGGCTATGTATTGATGCAAGATGCAAAACTCATAGCTTATGCCTCCCGACAATTGAAATCACACGAGAAGAATTACCTGACACGTGATCTCGAGTTAGCCGTTATAGTCTTTGCATTAAAGATTTGTTGTCACTATCTATACGGAGAAAAATGCCGAATATTCACAGATCATAAAAGTCTGAAGTACTTAACGTCACAAAGAGATTTGAATCTGTGACAACAGAGATGGCTAGAGCTACTGAAAGACTATGAGTTTGCAATTGATTATCATACAGGAAAAGCTAACGTTGTATCTAATGCTTTCAGCTAGAAATCTCTATTTGCATTGTAGGCTTTGAATACATAGATGATGTTATGTAATTGTAACACCCCAGATTTTGGGCCTAGAAGTAGTGGGCCTTGAGTTTGAGATTGGTTAGGAGGCGACTTAAATAATTTAAATGCGTTTAAAAATTTTAGAATTTCATGTTTAGTTTAATATTTAAGTGATTTAGGAAGGGTTGGTAGTGTGGGAAAAGTCCTAGGCTCGATCTAGGGCTTTAGCAAAATTTTATATTTTTTTAAAGGACCCTGGCCATTAGGTGAAAGGCTTATTAATTAGTCTTGGTAAAATTTGACTTAAAGAGAGCGCATGGCCTACTGGCAAAAGGCGTTAGGAGCAGTAAGGGAGTGCTGGGTTCAAGTCACGTCAAGTGCGAAATTTTGGATATTTTTAACAACCTAGTTGATGGACAGAAAGGCTTATTAAATATTTGGATAAAAAGGTGACACAAGGTAAGGAGTAGTCCAGTGGCAGAGGGGTGTGGTCAGGCTGCAAGGGAGCCTGGGTTTGAGACTTTGCTCTCGCAATTTTATTTTGAGTGAACCTGGAACTCGACCTGAAGACTTTTAATTAAATGGGGAGGAAAAATGACACAAATTAAGTGGTGGCTTAGTGGCAAGAGACATGTAGCATAGTCAAAAGAGTAGGGGTTCGAATCCGGTTACCAGCAATACCTTTTAGATTTATTTGAGTAGTCTGGTTGCGGGTTAATAGGCCGTAAAAGAAGTTTAGGAGGGAGTATGACACAAAGAGCGCTTAGGGTGCAGTGGCAAGTAGTGTTCAATGGGTGCTGAAGGGACGCAGGTTTGAATCTCATGTGAGGCAAAGTTTACATTTTTATTTTTAAGTAACTGTGGCTTTAGCAAGCAAGCCTTATAATTAGTTGTGACCAAATTATAGCACAGAGAGAGTTACGGTGTAGTGGCAGGTAGCGCATTGAAAGCTGAGGGAGCTGGGGTTTGAGTACCAATGTTGCAGGTAAGGGTGAGTATTTTTGCTATCTGCTGGACGGTGGTTGTCTTAAAATCAAACACTAATGAAGGGAAGAGTTTGATTCGGCCATGGGTGTTTGAGGGAGAATTTCGAATGGAGATAAGGATGGGGATTAGTGTGGATAGGATGGAGATAAATTGGAAAATGTGAAGGAATTAAATTACTTATGAATTGGAACTGAGTGGGGAAGTAGAAAATATTTATTCGGTCACTTTTGTCTGGTGCTGAAATATTGGGTAATATTTTGGTTTTTTTTTTTTTGGTAAACTTTCTCCTTAAAGAATCATTGATTTTGCCAAGTTTTTGTATTTTCTTTGAACCAAATTTTGAGCATTTGAGTTTTAGCCTTCTAGCCTTCATTCGTACTTGGTATATTTTCTTTTCTACTTGTTTCTTATTGTTTCTTTCGCCAAACCCTCTAAATCTGAACCTTTCCTCTTTATTTTTCTTTTATTTGTTTCGACAATTGTTGAACTAATCCTCTATTCCCCTCTTTTTGGCGTTGCTTTTGTTCTTCTTGTTTTAGAAGATAACTGTATTTTAACGTGATGGCAAAAGTGAACTCTAGTGGTAAAGAGATGTCAAATGTAACGACGGGGTTTGAGTATGTAACCACCATTTTAAAGTTTAAGTGACATACGGTGTCAGCGGTTCGGGACTTTCTACATGGATGCGAAAGAGGGGCTACAACAGACCTCGGATTAAGTAGGCAAATCGCAGTAGATCAAGGCAAGTATAGTTTCTCTTTCGATAAGTGATTATAGTGGTTTTATTTTGAAAAAAAGGGTAGTGACTAATGAAGTGTAATGTTTGGATATAGGTTCTGGTGATTATGAGTACTTAGTACTTTAGGTGATAAGGTGTGTACTTCTAACCTATGTTTGATTGTTTGATATAGAGCCAAAGTGTGCACATACACCGCACACACGATGAATCAGCAAAAGCCAAAATCTCGAAAAACCAGAACGTCGAAAAGTCGAAAGGTTGGAGCCGGTAACCACACGAGCGTACAAACACTCGTGTGGAAATACCAATACAATGATCGAGGCCTCAGGAGCGATCTCATGGTCTCAGGCCACTTTTTGGCCAACTGGGCCGAGGTGGGCCAAATGGGCCCGATGGGCCCGTAGGCCCATCGCATGTAAAATGGATGGACTAGTAGGATTTGACGAGCCGGTTAGGCTAATTACATGGTTTTTGGTAGATTTGGGCCTAACGGGCCATATAAGTGTATGGGCCCTCTTGGGCTATGTATTGGGCTTTTGGGCCTTAGTAAATTTGTAACCCTAATGATTTGACTTTAAATGCTCCGAATAATTGTAAAAATGTTAACGGGCTGAATTGTGTACTCAGGCCCACGATGTGATATGATTAATATACCTAAGTGAATAATGACTGATATGCCCCTAAGGGCAAAATGACTAAAATGCCCCTGTTTGATATATGTATGATTTGTACATGTATGATTTGATGCATTCATGAGATATTATGTTGCGTATAGGTTGGGTTATGATTAGAGGAAGTGTATATGAGGGTCGCACAGTCGTTTGATGACTGTAGATCCAACAAAGGCTTTTTAAGCCATGAGAAGCTCTACTGCAACGATGAGTAGTGCCGCAACCAGTGCTACAATGGATATTAGCAGCTCTGCTGCAACGAGGAGTGGTGCCACAACCAGTGTCACAACGGGAGTGTAGGGGTGGGTGGGTTGATATTTATATCCCCACAGGAGTGTAGGGTTGGAATGGGGTGTATAGGGTTGGTTATGGTTAATTGCACATTGTATAATCATATTGATTTTGTAATATGGGCTCAGGCCCAACTAAGGCCACTATGAGCTAAGGCCCAAAGACCACTGTTAACTGTGATATGGGCTCTGGCCCAATTGAGGCCATTATGGGCTAAGGCCCAGAGGCTACCTTTATTGAATAGGGCTTAAGCCCAAATTGTTTATTGCATGTTTTGTGTCTGTTAAAGGATGTACACACTGAGTTTTAGTAAACTCACTCCCTCCTTTAATTTTTCAAGTGACCTTCAGTAAGCAGCTCGATGATGGAGGAGACTTGGAGGTGGCCACACTGCAAATGGATTAATAATTTTTGGTAGTTTCCTTTACTTTGTCTTTAATTTTCGTTTGGGTTGTAATATGGCCTTTAAATTTCTAGATTACAAATTCGGGATGTTATTTGTGGTTTTATAATTGCTAGTGGTAGAAACGAGTTTTTCCAAAACAACAACTATTTTAACTTAAGCTTCCGCAACAATTAAGATTTAATAATTAATAATGTCTTAAATAGGGAATAATCTTTTTAATAAACCACACTGGGAATTGATCAAATGCAAACTGAGGTTTTAAACAAATTTTCAAACAAGAAGGGTTTTTAACGAAAACTGGGTTTTTGAAAAACACTGCAGTGTGACACACCGGATTCGGGTCTAACTTCTAGGCCAGGTTTGGGGTGTTACAGTAATGATGAATCTATTTTAGCTGAGTCAAAAGCTAAACTAGAATTTCTACATGAGATTTATGAGGCTAAGAAAAATGACAGCGAATTATAAGCTAAACGACTTCAATGCGAGTCTAAGTCTGATTCTGAATTTGTATTGGAATGGATGATTGTTTAATGTTTTGGATAGAACTTGTATACCAAAAGATACCGAGCTCATTCTGAAAGTTTTACGCGAAGCACATAGTAGTCGCTTTTCAATTCATCCTGGTAGCACTAAAATGTATAATGATTTGAAATAGTTGTACTGGTGGTCATGAATGAAGCGAGATATATCAGAGTTTGTATCAAGATGTTTGATCTGTCAGCAAGTAAAAGCTGAACATCAGGTACTGTCGGGTTTATTGCAGCCAGTAATGATTCCAAAATGGAAATATGGCATAATTACTATGGATTTCATATCGGGATTGCCCTTGACTCTGAAAAAGAAAGATGCAATCTAGGTTATTATTGATTGATTGACGAAATCTGCTCATTTTATATCGGTACGGATAGATTACTCTTTCGATAGACTAGCTGAGTTGTACTTGTCTAAAATTTTATTACTAGATGGTGTACCGTTGTTTATTATCTCTGATAAAGACCTGAGATTTACATCGAGATTCTGAAAGAAATTACAAGAAGCTCTGGGAATAAAATTGAATTTTAGAACAGCTTTTCATCCTCATACTGACAGTCAGTCTGAAAGAGTTATACAGATTTTAGAGGACATGTTGCGTTGTTGCATCCTTGAACTTGAAGGTAGCTGGGAGAAACACTTACCTCTAATTGAATTTGAATATAATAATAGCTTCCAGACGAGTTTGTAAATGGCTCCGTACGAAGCACTATACGGTCGTAAATGTCGAACACGGTTATACTAGACAGAACAAAGTGAGAAAAAGATATACAGGGTTGAATTGATCAGAGAAACTGAAGAAAAAGTAAAAGTGATTTGTGATAGCTTAAAAGCAGCTTCAGATAGACAGAAATCGTACGCGGACTTGAAACGTAAAGAAATAGAGTTTTAGATAGACAGAGATCGAGTAGTTTTGAAAGTGTCACCATGGAAGAAAATTATCTGTTTCGACCAGAAAGGGAAGTTAAGTCCGCGATTCATCGGGCCGTATAAAATTGTTCAAAGAATAGAGCCTGTAGCCTATCGATTATTGTTACCGTCTGAACTTGAAAGGATACATAATGTTTTTCATGTTTCGATGTTACGTCGATACCGAACCGATCAATCACATGTGATCTCTCCCGTTGATATGGAAATACAATCAGGTTTATTGTACAATGAAGAACCAATTAGAATTCTGGCCCGAGAAATCAAAAAATTGAGATATAAACATATAGCACTTGTGAAAGTTCTTTAGTGTAAACACAGAATAGAGGAAGCTACGTGGGAACCAGAGGAACCTATGTGAAAATAGTACCCCAACCTACTTACCGGTTAGATTTTTAGGAGCGAAAATCCCTAAAAGTGGGAGAGTTGTAACAGCCCAATTTTGAGTCTGATCAAAACAGGTGGTTTTGGAACCACTTAACCGAGTCAAAATAATTATTTTATTATTTTATTAAAGTTTACATCATGATAGAATTACTGTGTGAAGGTTTTGTAAAGAAATTTTACCGATTTCATAGTCAATTCGGTAAAAATGATTAAATCGCATAAAGCGATAAACATGAGTTCTATTAATTGAATGGCTTAAATGACTATGCTTTTATGATTGGAAGGCCTTAAGTTGATATTATTCCTTTATTAGAGCTGGTGGACATTTATGCCCATATATTACATGATTTTTATTTGTTTTATAACGGATAAATTGGTAAAATGTTTTATATGTTACTATTATTAAAAAAGAAGCCAAAAATTTGTCATTTTATGCTTCTTCTTCACCGCAGATGAAACAAAAACCTAGACATTTTTATACCTTGCATTCGGCCAAGCTTTAATCTTCAATTAAGGTACAGTTTTTACTCGGTTTTTAATGATTCTATGTTTTTAAGCTCGTTGCAACTTGGTATAACTAGCTCGTACCTCAATTTCTAAAATTGGTTATGTTTTTGAAATGTGCCATTGTTGGATACATGAATATTTTGGTGTTTCTTGATAGATTATTAAAGGTTGTTAATAGATATACAAGTTTCATAAAGTGATTTTTGACAAAATTGAGTATTTGGGATTAAATTGAAAAAGATAGAATTTTTGTGGTTAGAAATGTGAAATAATTGAAAATGTGGGCTTAGTAGAGGCCATAAGAAATTGGACTAAGGTAAATTGTAGTTAAAAATGTGTAATTTGTCATTTTGTGTATAAATGACTAAATTGCAAAGTAGTTAAAGTTATAGGGGCAAATGTGTAATTTACCAAATTTATACATTTATGGATTGAATTGAATAATTTGGTGAATAAATGGATTAATTTTTAATTCATATAGATCAAGATAAACAATATCGAAACTTGATTGAGGGAAACAGAAGGTAGATGAGTAGATATCAAATTTACGAGCTAATACGAAGTAAGTTCTTCTAATTAGAATCCAATTTATGTTTACAATTGAAATGGTTGTATTGCATATTGTATGAATGTATATACAATTTAATGAATCGAAATGCCTATTGGTTACATGCCCTGATTAAATACTAAGTCCCGTTTGAATCGTAGAAAGTCTAGGATAACTGTTTGGTCGAGCTCCTGCATTCGTTGCGGACTCACCACAGCTCGTGAGCTTACGATTCAGTCTTCGGGCTTACCGTTCAGCCTTCGGGCTTACAGTTCAGCTTTCGGGCTTACTATTACCGACTCAGGAGGAGCATATCATACATGGCTCGAAAGAGCATACATGATGAATTGATGGATTGCCGTATATACACTTAGTGTGTATCACTCGAGTATCCCTCGATGTTTTTGAAGGTTCAACAAGCACTATACCGATATGAATTATAAAGAATATATATTACAAGAGATACACGTTATTCATGATATATATATATATAAGTTATATAAATTACATGAATCACATGAATTACATGGATTGAATGATATATTACAAGTATATGATTACATGGTATATGTTACATATGACTTATTAAACGAAGTATATGATTTGTATAGAAGAAAGGTTACATGATATTTATATATGAATTTTATAAATGAAAGATGATATGCGATATGTTACAAGTATTGAAATGTACATGAATGTTATATGAATGGTTTCATCTTTGAATGGATGTATATTTGATTATTAAATGGCTAACATGTGGTTGAGTGATGTGAATTGGCAATGTGAGCAAATGAATTGGTTTTTAATTGCTTTAAATGTTTATTGACAATTTGGTAAGTTTAATTCTATATTATACAGGCTTACTAAGCTTTAAAAAGCTTACTCTATTTATTTTTCCATGTTTTATAGATTTCGGAAGATAGCTTGATTTCGGACAAAGTCAGAGATTGCAATCGCACTATCCAAGCAACATTTGGTACTTTTGGAATTATTGTAAATGATGTAAATATGGCATGTATAGGCTAGTTTATAGGTTGAATCTTATGGTCTCTTATGGTAATGAATGTGAATGGATTTTGGTACTTGATCAAGCTATGTGATATGGCTTGAGTTGGTAAAGGTTGGTTTAAAATCAAAAGTATTATATGTTATGTTTTATATAGTAGTTTTGATGCTTGGTATATGGCATATGTGATGTTGGAATGTGGTTAATTGTTAGATTTTATTGTGGTTGAATTGTTAAGTTTGGAATAGGCATGTTGTGGCTTATATTGGTATATGTTTGGATGGTACTTTTAGGCAGGAAATTGGTTGATGATGAATTGGTCTATATGTGTTTTGAATTGGCTGAAATTTTTGTTCATTTGATATATGAAATTGATGCAAAATTGTGATTGTAGGTACAAATGAAATGAGGAGAAATATGGCTTAAACCAATTCCATTTTTGTGTCACATGGCTTGAGCACACGGGCGTGTGTCTCAGTCGTGTAACCCTGACATCTTGAATAAATTGGACAATATAGCACACTGGCCGGTTTGGTAACCGTGTGACCAGGTCAGGTTGACACATGGGCTGAACACACGGGCGTGTCTGGTGACCATGTTATCAAGTTAGTATGTATGCCATGTTTTCACACGGCCTGGACACATGGGCGTGTTTAGTGACCCTGTGAGGCACATGGCCTGGAACACGGCCGTGTGACCCTATTTCAAAAATTT